>OZ020607.1:11064227-13464227 GCA_963971545.1 Philophylla caesio
CCCTACTCCCGGCGGCGAGCTTGCACATCGCTTTATCTGATTTTTACTATTTGAACTTTCCTGGAAGATTCAGGTGGAAAATCACCGCAGTACTCTCTATTAGCTGTCTTGTTTTTAAGCGACTTAATTTAAACGTTGACACTAGTTAGATGTTAGTGTGTAATTTAACTTTTTTTGTTTTGAAATATTAATCACTAAGTATTCTTTTAAATCTCAGAAAAATGTACCTCGCCGTTTAACGATCATTACCTAGATAATATAACCTACTTTATGGTTATGTTTGATGAGTGAACGTGCAGGAAATGCCCAAGAAAAATACAAAAACTGGAATCATGTAAAAATGGCAACACTCAAGTAAGTATTATTGTCATCTATAAAGGTGAATTACTAAATTACCCCGGCGCCACTTTATAATCGAGTAACGAATTTTCAGACAAGCTTTTTTACATACATACATACATATGTAATAAGTATCTAACATCCCTAAGGAGCGTTCATTCAATTCTCTTTACCAGCATTTGCTAGTATGTGTAAAATTAATGTGAACAATTGGTCAAAACGAAAAAAAAAACTGATGAGTTTATGTGTGTGTGAGTGAACAGTAATGCAGACAAAATAAATTTGAAAGGGAATTTAGGCTTTCATACAAAAACTTTACGATGCAGAAAAACACTTAAGTAAGTGCTTAACATCTGTATGCCAGCGCAGGTCATCTTCCGAAGTACTCCCATTAAATAATATAGAACTAATGAAAAGTAACATAAAATGTGTAGATTTAGGAAAACTACGAGTATTTAAGCAAAAATGTGCAATTTAGCTCTAAGATACTTATATTTACATACATAGAGCAATGCTTCTAAGGATTAAGCGTAGACAAACACATGTTCGTCGACTTTTTATATTTATTTAAATATGCATACATACATACATATGTTATTTAACTATGTCGAGTATGTTTGTATGTAGTATGTGTGTATACATTAAAGGCTGAGCAAATGTTAATAAATAAACATTTTAATTGCGCACTGTAGGTGTTTTCTCTTCGACTTATGTATATGTACGTATGTACGCGTATGGTTGGAGATGTTAGTAAAAACAACAATGCGCACCAATTACTTTTGTTGTAGGCCCCTTAAAGGTTAAGCAGCGTCGTCCTAAGCGGCCTTGTTTACCATTGGCAGGCTATTAAATTTAGCTGATAAATATTTATAGGTATGTATGTAGTGATTACACAAATGCAACTATGCCAATGTGTGTGTATGAACATGTGCGTCTGCTAGTGTGTTTGTGTTTGTGATCTTGATGTCACCTCCCACGCTCCTAAATCGTCATCGTTGCGCAGATTCGCTCCGCCTAACGCAGATTGCACTTTGGAAAGCGTTAATGATAATGTTGTCCATAACATTTAGCCATGGCCAGTGATTGTTGTGTGGGGCTAAAAGCTTTCGCTGCTAAATTCATTAAAGCTGTTGCTACTGCTGCTGCTGCTGCTGCTTTTATTGCCTGGCGGTGGTTCAGCGTACATTACACTTGCAATGATTTTCTGCTCCCAACTGTATGCTTGTGATATATAGTGCTTTTAAAAATTATACGACATCAACATATTTGAATTAAACTTTCGAATTTACATTAATATAATATAATAACATAATTTTGGCGCTTACACTATATAGCTTAGTGTTTGGTCGAGCTTCTCCAACCATGTGTGGTGTGCGTCATTATATTCTAGAACAAATGGAGGGACCTACAGTTTTGTGCCGACTCCGAACGGCAGATGTATTTAAGGAGAAGCTTTTTTCATGGCAGAAATACCCTCGGAGGTTTGCCATTGCCTGCCGAGGGGTGACCGCTATTAGAAAAAACTTTTTTGAGGTTTTACCTGCCCTGACTGAGATTCGAACCTCAAACTCACCGGCATATCGAGTTATAGCACGCACCGCTACCAACTCGACCACAGCGGCCACAATTTACATTAATACCAATTTCCAATTCAGAGCTATTAAATTCCCGTTACGATTGCTAGCATTAAATTTTTTGTTTGCCTGCTTTGATTGCAGATTGTTCATTTTAGTTGAATAAAATCAAAACTAGTTATGATATTTTCTCGTTTATTTGATTACCCAATTTTACCAAATTCACTTATTTTTATTAAAATGAGCGTCCAATGTATTTTGCGCGTTGTGGTCAAAATTTTTTTAGGCAAAAAGAAATTGAAAAAATAATTGAAAATTATTATGACAACCATGCAATTACGAAAGGAGTTAATTAATTAAATATTATTTTTTATTAAATGAAAACTAAATTAATTTTCATTTATTGAATGAACAATTAATCATATAAAGGTATAAAAGAGCTACATAAAACGATTGGTTTTGGAACGAATTTTCGTCATCCCTTGTCAAGCTTGGTTTTAAGATAAACCGGTTTCGGCGTTGTGCCATCTTCAGTGTCATTTTTCGTTCTGGTTAATTTAATTTTTTTCGTCCGTATTTATAGTTACGTTCCGGTGGAATACATTGTCTATGTCGTGTAGGTCCGGTCAGTTCTGGGTCGGTGTGTTACTTTGTTTATTGCAGATACCACTCAGGTACTTGGAAGTTTTAAATGCCGTGCGGATATTATATATTTAATAAAGAATTTGGCCAGTTTGTAGGTCGAACTCCCGTATAGGTTAGTGTTGTCCATGTTTTTTTGTCATTATCTTCTTTGTATGTTTTGGTTTTTTTGGACTCTTTTCTAACTCTGTCTACTAAGTCTCGTCCGTATTCGTTATTTGATGCTATATAGTATATCGTCTTGCGTTCTTTCCTGTACGTCTCGTTTGTTAATAGGGTTGTTCTAGTCCGGTTACAAGCTGTCTAAATGCTGCGTTCTTGTGTTGTTGCTATTTAAACAATAAACGGTTTCCTAAAAAAACAGCGCTTTTTTAAATAATTTTAATTAATTTTCTATATCTTAACTCAAGTTTAATACTTTAAACACAATTTTTAGTAAAGGGTGTTTTTGAGACATGTGGTTTTAAGAAGAAATAAAATTGGTTAATGCTTAAACCAAAAACTGAGCTTTATTATAAAGACATTATGTTTTAAAAATGAGCTTGCAGGTAACGAGCGGCATACCTAAACCCTTCCAACGTGACACAAGTGGAATGGCTGTTCGCTCTCTTGCAAGCTCCGCTTTTTCATTACCTGCTAAATTACTGTGCCCTGGCACCCATACGAGATGAAAGACAAACTGCTCAGCCATCTCGTTTAGAGATTTGCGGCTAGCTGCCACTGTTTTAGAGTTGCAGTTGACTGAATCCCGTGCTTTCACTGCAGCTTGACTGTCAGAAAATATGTAGATTTCCTTACATCTAACTACTCTTGTTCTAAGTAATCTACTGCCTCCTGTATTGTCGCAACCTCAGCCTGAAAGACGCTGCAGTAGTCAGGGAGGCGGAAAGACTTTTCCAGTCCTAATTGAGCTGAGAAGGCACACGCTCTTACCCTGTTCTCAAGCCTTGAGCCATCGATGTAGAAGTGCGGCCGGGACTACTTTGGACGACCAATCTCTATCGGGGATCGAAATTTTAAACTTCTCTGTGAAACTTTGTGTTGAAACGCAGTAATCCGTATCGTGTGAGCCTAGTTTGTTTACGATTGTTGCGTGGCCTTCTTTGTTGATCTTCTAGTCGGGCAACTATCGTAGTCTAAGAGTGGCACACGTGCGAACCGTTTTTCCTACTTAAGTCCGTAAAATATTTTTCCAAAACCTATAGCAGTTTGTAGTCCATTAAAACTTGCATTTTATTGCACTAGAACTAAATTCGCTCCAAAGCTGCCGAATAAAGTTTCAAGCATTTGCACATTTGAATTATATTTTATTAAAAAAAAAATAATATTGAAAAAATAAAGAGTATTTTGTCAAAAATTATCGAAAAGTGGCTGTCGTATTATTATGCTACGCTGTATATACTTATGACGACACATGCATGTATGTATAGATAAATCAATGTATGTGTAGGTATCTATGTATGTATATGTGGGAGCCATCATGATTGTGTCCAATCGTCCTCGAGTCGCCCATTTAATGAATTGCAGGGCGTTGCAGAGGCAATTATCATTAACAACAGTGGTTACCCCATATTTGACCGGTGCCACAAACAAGATACTTTCTCGCATGCACACACACACATACACACTCTCAAACATACCAATATGTATGTATGTATGTGCAACTACTCGTAAAAATGTATTTGGCACTACTGCTTTGAAATAAGTAATTCGTTTTCGAGGGGCAAATGTACGGCACGAATTTAGGATGCTGAAGGAGGAGGATGTGAAATTTAGAGCTGTAAAACAGCAAAGGCAACGACCAAACCGAAGAAACTTATGTCCTTTATAGCTGGTGAGCAGCTTTTGACCTGAGCTCTTGCTGCGTATTTTCTCGCTGTCTGTTTGCTAAATACATATTAACAAAGGACCTATCTGCCAATCTGATGACCAGCTCATTGCTGAATTGAAAGTGCGCGGCGGCGACTCTTCTTTTGTCCCTTTGTGACAATTATTTACGTGTTTTCGTTGAATTTTATTTTCTTTAAGGGACTGTACTCATTCGCTTCTGGAACATTTATTATGCAAAGGGACGAGAGTCAGATAAAGCAAAGGAAAAAAATCAGAAAACAATAAGGAACTATCATTGACCTCCAACACAAACAAACATACACATTTACAACGACCCTTAAACCCGTTTGGGTTAGTGCGCTTTTGGAGCCATAAATATTGAAAGTTACGTTGAACTCCGTGTAATGGTCAGAAAAGCGGCATCTAATAACAAATAAACAGCAAAATTACAAAAAAATTTTCCATATACGACACAACTGCAGTGTCTAGCAATTTATTTGTCTTCAATAGGCTTTGGCAGAATAAATATCAGGATAATAATAAAATGCACACTTACTTGACATAAAAGTGCCTCTTTGTATTTGTAAGTAAATATTTTAAGTATTGTGAACGTAATCGTATTTCAATGAGAATAATACTTACACGTTGTACTGTTGCCTTAATTAAGTTCTCTTGCTGTTGGTTTGAGTGCTGGTGATGTTTCAGTCTGATTTTTTAAAAATAAATATTCAATTCCTCTTGTCCTCGAAATTCACATATTTCTATAAATACCACTGTAGTCAAATGTAATAGTTGTAAACTAAAGGGTGTTTTTTGTTAGAGGTGTGGGTTTTAAGAAGAAATAAAATACATATAATTTAATGCTATAGCCATGAATTTAGCTTAATTATAAAGATAAAGGTTTGCCATTATGTTTTAAAAATGATTTCGGGCAAGTGACCGTCGCGGTTGGCTCGAAAAAATTCCAGCCGAAAAGCCCAATTTTTGACCTCTTTTTGCAGCATTTGGGACCGTATGTCAGCAATAACGGGCCGAATATTCTCTTCCAAGGCGTCAATCATCGCGGGCTTATTTGCGCAGAAAAGCGACTTCACGTAACTCCACAAAAAATTCAATTCGTGCACGAGTTGGATTTTGTAAGCACGCAAAACCAAGATCCTTTCGCAAAATCTTCCATAAAGTGGATAGGCACAACTCCAAAATAGATAAAAAAAAATACTAGTCGTAATGGACCAAAAATACCAGTCTCCTACTAGTTCAAAACAGAGAAAAAATACAATTTGAATTGCGTACCAAACGCACTAGTTCGTGATAGAAAAGGGGAATTAAATTAAATCAATTCATGAATTCAGTAGAAATTTAAATATAAGAAATTTTTATATTCCAATTTTAGATTTGTTAGAATGGAAATATATGTATGTATTTATAGATACTTTAAAACTGGTATCATTCCAAAAAATAAAAACAAAGATTTTTCCAGGGCCGTGTGCAGGACTCAGCCCACGGGCGGTTCTGATTTGAAATTTAATTTACGAATAAAATTTGATGGATACGATTCACTTCTTTTCATATACGTTAAATAACAATAAACAAGTCAATCTTTTCGAAAAGATGCATAAATCAATTTGTATTTGTTACAAGTCTGGTCTTGTTCAGACTAGTTCGATTTCAAGCAGGAAATTCTTGTTGGAAACTAGTAAGTTTTCTTACTAATTTTTGTTTTTCTGCAGAGTACTTTTTGATGAATACATTTTAATTTCATTAAAAAATAAAATAGTAATAAGTTAGATTGTATTTTAAGTCAATGAGGTTTAGTCTCATTTATGCGGTTTTTGTTGATGATTAATTTTTAAATGCTTGTGTATTTGCATATGGGCTCTGAGCGAAAAGGAGAGCTTTTGGGCAAAAAAAAAAGTGGTAAAGGAAATATTTAGTACAGTATTTCATAACAAATAGTTTTTAGATTAAAATATAGAATGAGACTCATACCCTATGTTAGATGGTTTTTTTTGTTAAAAGGAGACAGCTTTGAAATCTTTAACCCCGTTAAAGTAATACTCTTTAGAAATTGTTTAAAAATTTCGAGGAATAAAGTTATCACTCTCATTGAACTAAATCTCGAAGATCTTAAGTACTTGCATTATGATATTCCAATTAGGTGAGCTCCAAAGCTTTTCGGAATCCCTTAAATCTTTTGCTTTTATATGGGCCTCTTGCAGCTTAAGAGGACTAATATGAAAATAAAATTTGTTTGAAATAACTTTCACATTAAGCTTCATGATACTCAATATTATGCAGCACTCCAAATTATGAGTCTGGGTTGATTCGCTGAAGTAAAAACAAATGGAATGACGGAAATTAAATTAAAGTTTAACTTTCTAAACGCGAATATGTGTGAGAATAAAAGGCACTACTGTTCTAATTAGGAATGCCAATCCCGGTCTCTTTTAACTACCGATTATCCCGGAATTAAACTTTCCAAATCCTGGGATTACTGAAAACTATTTATTTATTAGCAATAAAAATTTTTACATTTTTTATCAAAAACATTTTCGTTTCAAGGCAAAACCAAGCATTATTTGCAACACTGGTTTCGTTTTACTCGCTTGCAAACCTATTTGATAAAACAGCTCCACCCAGTCAAAGTTACTCTTGAATCATAATGTGCTCGCAACATTGACTTCTTTAAATGTGGCATCACTTTAAATTTTATGCATGAGAAAAATAAAAAAGAAGAAATCTACTTTGATTAATAACTTTTTAAATAAATTCGTTGCAAGGCTCAAGCTACGTAGGATAATCCTATCAGATGTGTAAACTTTTTAATTCATCCAAATAATATATATTATGTTAAATATGACTTTCTGAAGCTTTTAATTTAACTGTTATTGTAAAGGAGCTGGAGAATATACTTCTTGAGTAGAAAAATAGCCTTTCTATGTTAATAACACTAGCGGCGAGGAGGTTGAGAGGGATAAGGCAGTAATTGTCAAAGATAAACTGAATTAAGTATTAACGAGCAGCTCGCAAGTGTTCATTAATAGAAAGGCATACAATTTATCAGAAGGTTTGGTAAAATAAATTAATATATTTAATACAGGCTATTACGTATAGAAAGTATTTAACTTTTGGGCGACAATCCAACCAACAAGTGTTGAGACGGAGCTGTGTTCAATGCAGGTTTTATATGCCACAAATTTACGTCCAGGTTCGAGAATAAGAAACTTAATGCTTTAATTTCCTTAAGATCGCATTTTGATCAAAAGATGGAATGATTATTTCAGCCACGCCCAAAATGGCTTGGGTGATGTACTATATTAAATTTTCACTTGACGTATTGCTTTTTTTACTAAATGCACCGTAGCATATATTAAATATCAACATTGCTATCAAACAGTGATTAAAAGTAATTTGACTGTATATGTATTTGCTGTTGTACCAATTATGTACATATATTTCCACTTGAAGTATACATTACTTTGTAGGTTCGTCAAGTTTTATGTTTATTTATTTTTGTTGACTGAAAAGGCCATGAAATACATACAAATTACAAAAAATTGTTCTTCTTTATTATATTAATGGTATTTTGAATACTACTATTCGTATAGAACGACGATTACAGTCGTGTTATATGCAAACAACTGCCATCCCTAGACCCATTCATTAACCTTCGCTGTTTAAAGGAGCAATTGCATTTTGACATTTAGTTTTTCGTTAAGCCATTATGTTTGTATGTTGGTGAAAGTTTTTCGAAATTGCTAATGTTAAATTGATAAGAAACTTGGCACGAATCAACAATGCCACTTATTTAGAAGATTTTTATTTCGATAGCACAATCCACTGAGAAACTGTAGATATGAGTTTCATTTATAAATCCAATCAGAAACTTTTGAGTTTGACGCATATTTAGTACAACTAAATGCTAATGTATGTATGTACTTATATGCTAAATTTTATTTTATATTTCCTAAGTTTGGTCTTAATCGCATTCATTGAAAGTTTATACATTTATTCATAAGAATGTACACACACCAATGCTTTAAGTTTTAGGCTTTTATCTGTGGTAATACCTGTCAATCGGACGTTAAAAGAATTATGTGAAATCGTAGTCGAAGTAGAAGTAAAATAAGAATAAGTCGAGGAGAAGAAGACTTTTATCACTGACAACTAACTCCAAGCTTAAACACAAGCATACATTACACAATATCGATATTTCTAAAAATTGACAAGTTGTGATTGCATGGCGGCTTGTTGCTAAATTCTACGAATATTTTGAACAGTTTATGTATAGTTGTTGGTGTTGTTCTGATTTCTGTTCTTACACTCGTGTTATATCTTTTCGCAGCATTGTTAAATAAGTAATAGTAGGTTTATGGAAGGATTTCTGTGATTTACACACTTGACTTGGGCGCACAAGGCGAGCCATCGAGGCCAACAAAGAAGGTTTGCGATTTTGTACTTTGCTGCAGCTTTTGCTCTGTGATGTTGCTGATAAGAATGGCCAAGTTTGAGCCGAATTGAGTGGCGGTGGCCTTAGTGAAGTAAAATCTGTGCTGAGCAAACAATTGGCTAAAGCTTGTCGGTTGATTGAACTGATAGTTGATTTTCTGGCAGTCAATGTTTGCTGGATGCTGTACTTTAAGGATTGCTCGTTAAAGTAAATATTCTACAAATAAGTAGCTTACATTTGCAAATATTTAAATCAGTTAAAATTTTATATTTTAAGGTTTTAAATTTTAAATTTTAAAGCATTAGCAAACTCACGTAGATATGTAAAATGCATTTGTGTTGTTTGTTGATAGAAGCCTAAATTAAATGGATAAATATTTGCACGAACGAAAGTAAAGTACGTAGAGTATTGTGATAATGGATAATTCGCTTCAATTGTCAGAGACTATATTGTTTCTACTTTATTGTATTTACCTTGGATAATAGGCAGTTTGCGCATTTGTGCTTTTATTTGAAGTATTTAGTAAATGGGCTTTCATGCATACATATTTACATTTAATATCTAGACACGTTGGCGCCGACACATTAAGGTGTCGTAAAAAGATAAAAAACCCCAAAAAAAAAACTTTAGAAAACCTTAAAATTTTATTCGTCTTGGGACTAGATATTTAGGAACTGGAAAAATGTTAAACGCAAAATGTTTCACCGGAAAACGGCATACCATGATAAAAATAAAAGAACAGGAAATATTTGCTTCAAGATTTTTATTTAGTTTTGTAGTTTATCTATAATATTTAGGAAATTTTTTAAAGTACCTTTTATAAAAAAAATATATATTTTTTTTTATGTATTATATATTTTTTAAGGTATCACTGAAATGTTGTTCCTTTCCTTTATTAGTTATGGCGGCCACTGAAACTTTTTCACGTTTAAGCCTTAGGACAGTCCTTAAAAATAAGTATCCCACAAACTGTGCTTTATTCAATAAATAATTTTATATAGACAGTTAGACAGATGTACTATATTGAAGTTTAAGAAAAATCCGTACTTGTTATATTCGGAATTTTACATAAAAGATTTATAGTGCATGTAGAGGTTTATTAAAATAATTTAACTTCTCGAAAATTAGCTTCTCTTTTACGTTGGTGGAAAATAAACAAACTTGAGTTCGAAGTTTTAACAAATAAATATTTAAAAAATACTAATTTTGGTGTCTCAAAAATAAAAGCAATGCAGCAGGAACCACTTTGATAAATATACGTACACACATATGCAGAAATATATGCATATATATATATATTTACGATATGTAGATACCTATGTTCAATGTTTTATGCCAGCAGCGAGTAAATTGTTCCGAATAAAATGCCATACTCGTTCATTTCGCTAAAGTCGCCATAATATTTGTCTGCCACACAGACGACAAAATCTTCTTTAAATTAAGGAAACTTATTTACGCAAAAACCCAGTAAGTAAAATGATTTTTTGAAAATGAGTCTAATTTTTGACTGTGTCGATCCACAAATGATGAGAATCGTCTTCAGTTTTCCATACCTCCTTTAAACTTTATAAACTAATTTAGCGCATCAACAGTTTGTTTTTAAAAAAATTTAAACTTTTTTGAGACTTATAAAGCCAATAAACCTTTTTTGCTTAAACTCAATTTGAGTTGCATTTAAAATTATTGCTTTTCTCAAACCTCAAACGTTAGTTCTCAAATGCACCTCAAACAACCGTTGTTAGCGTCTCCTAACTAAAATATACTTTCTGAAAATGCACGCTTCTTTATTTAATATTGAGAAATATGGAATTCTCAATATTTGTTCAAACCTTAGCGTAGCTGAACGATGTGAAATCCAGTTGGTATGACTGAAATATTTGAATACAGTTGAATGTGATGTAAAGAAGAAAGTAAGAAGTTTCTGTGTTAACATTTTCGGAACGGAACTAAACGCTTAGAATATGTTTCTTAAATGATTCTCAAATCGTTTTCGTGTTGAAAAACAGCGTTTGATATAATTTTGAGAAAACCTTTAGTTTCGAATGACAAACCATGCGTAAAATAAATATGAGAAATTCAATTTTCTCAAAAGTTAGAAAAACAAAAAAATTTGTTTTAGTGTCTTCACTCACAACGTATATTCTTTTGTTGTTGTTGTTTCCGACAGGGTGTGAAATGATTGGTTTCGGAACGAAATTTTGTCATCACTTGTTAAGTTTGGTTTTAAGACAAACCGGTTTCGGCTTTGTGATATCTTCAGTGTCATTTTCGAGAACGAAAAATGACACTGACAAGGGATGAGGAAAATTCGTTCCGAAACCAATAAAAAAATTCATTGTACACTAAGTTGCAAAATATTGTTCGAAATTACGTTCTCTTGTAGAATAAAATGTTGCTCGTTATAATAATAATGTTACCAATACGCCTTAGTATACCTACATACATACGTTGTAGAGGTATTCCGCACTATCCATTTCATGTTGTATCAACTGGTGGACAGTTTTAAAAATGTATCCTTTCCTCGACTTTTGCATAAAATTTTGCATTGCCAAATTTTGTGAAAAATCCTAATAAAAGTTGTCCAAATGCTGGCAAAACCTTTATAATAATATACTTATAAATGCAGTTTTCATATTGGGTTCTTTGTTAGCTTATAATTTGATGCTGAGAAGTTCCAACTATTGATTCCTTTTGCTAACAAATCACGTATCACGGAATATTTCACAGCAACAGAAATAATTTGACTTTAACTATTGGTGGATTTTGTCTACTGGGCATGTTTTGGTAAACATCTTTAGGTGTCATCTGCTTTGCTTTCCCAATTCAATACACATATGTACATACATTAGTACTAAATGCGAGTATTTGTAGGCTTGCGAAATGTGTTCAATTTCGTAGAAGCAATAGTCTTCGTAAATTATTTTATAAATCGTCCTAATCTCCAGCACAAACAACAGAACTCGAATGGCTGTATGCTAAATAGAGGCAAAGATGTGGGAAAAAAGCTTCATATGTATTTATGGTATGTATGCATCTTATCTTATCGTGCGTCAGAAACAAGCGAATGCGATAAAATGACGGTTATGTACTCGTATTTATGTAGTATGTGAATAGTAGCGTGAAACGTCTGTACGAGTATTATATATTAATAGAGGTTTTCTCTTAGAAGTAGCAGTTATTGTGAGCTCCAAAATTACTGACATTCAGTTATGTTTCATAAACACGAATATTTAGAAGTGTTCTTCTTGTCTTATTTTACATTGAATTTTATAACCGATTAAGCGAGTTTCGCTTATTTCAACTGATCAATCGGAAAAATTATAAGATTTGTTTTTTTAATTTTGCTGTTTATTTCCTTAAAGTTTCCATAAGCTGTAAACACTTAAAACCGAACATTAGGATAATATTTATAAGTACCTTTGGCATTATTGCGATGAATTTTAACAAATTAAATATAACTATTCTTAAATTGAACTCTTATTCTCTATAGAGGGTTGACATTGTATCCTTATTGAAAAAAAAAGAAAAAGCTTACCTTATAATGATTTATCTGTGAAGTGTATAATGGACTTGAATTGTTAAAAAGGCTCAATAATACGTGCAATAAGAGTAAAACTAAAGTTGAATGAATGCTAATTATACGCAAAAGATTTCTCCGACATTCGCTTTTATGCTTGTAGAATAATTAGATAGGGAAATTCTATAGAAATATTTGCGCAAAAATAGGGATATCGGCAAAAATTATAAATTTTTTCGAAAAAAGAAATGTTGATTTTGAGTGAAAATCAGATCATGTACAAGTTTAGGTGGTCGTTTTAAATGGAAATCAAACAAAATGATGTTAAATCGGAATACCTTGATGATTTCTTTAAATGGAAGGGTCTTCAATCTTTATGCGCCATAAAATGTTTTTTTTTTTTTGAAATTTAGTTTGTGTTTTGTAAATTGCTAGTTCACTTAATTATTTCTTACGTGGATAAATGTTTGGAGGTGAGGACATTTTGCGCACTGCCACCCAAGTGTCGTCTCAATAAATCTTCATTTTCAAGTTCGATTTCTATAACTCGAATGTAATACTAATTTATTTTAAAATTAGCAAACAATTCAGGTAACAAAAAAATCGTTCGGATTCAAGAAAAGCAAGAAATATTTATTGTAAGTTGCCTACAAAGCTTTTCAATATTAAACGATTCGGTACCGGAACGATAACGGAACCTTTAATGTTGACATTTTTACAAATGTTTACTATTTATTGTACTTTTATGTAATGTATAATATTTTTCAATTATAAAAACTATATATTTTGATATTTTAGGTTGACAAAATTTCATTAAAATTGTTGACTAAAAAATATTTAGCTCTTTTAGTTGCAGTTTCTTAGCTTATATATATAATTTTGGCGCTTACACTATATAGCTCAGTGTTTTGCCGAACTTCTCCTACCATTGGTGGTGTGCGTCTTTATATTATATCACAAATGGAGGGACCTACAGTCTTGTGCCGACTCCGAACGGCAGATGTATTTAATGAGAAGCTTTTTCATGGCAGAAATACCCTCGGAGGTTTGCCATTGTCTGCCGAGGGGTGACCGCTATTAGAAAAAACTTTTTCTATTATTAAGATTTTGCTTGCCCTGACTGAGATTCGAACCTCGAACTCACCGGCATATCGAGTTATAGCACGCACCGCTATCAACTCGACCACAGCGGCCACAGTTTCTTAGCTTAATAAGTTTTAATATGTTAAAAAAAATAGCAAAGGCTTACTGCTGAATTTCGACAAGGTTTGATCGCATAAACTTATTATTATATAGCAAACATTTCGCAATAATAACAGATAGGTATGGTTATTAAATTATAAAACCATTTAGCAGCTAGCTAGCTAACTCTATGTCAAACGGCTCGCATAGCCTCTGTGTTGTTAACTCTACAAATATACGTGGAAATTGGGGGGGGGGGGGGGAGTTTGTTTGGTGAATGCCATAATTAATTTGGCAGTCCGATCTCTAATATTAAAAATGAAGACTAAAAACTGAAATGTACCTTGCATTATTGCAATTATTTAATTTATTAACAAGATATTTATTATACAAATGAATTGTGTGGTTTCTAAATGAACATTTTCATATTAGTTTTGATTTTTAATTTCATTTTAAATAATAAATGTATTTAATATATGAAAAAATATAAAGCGTATTTATAACGATTTCCATATAAAATGAAAAGTTGCTATTCCCATGAAAATCCGATAGTATCGATACTATCGATGTTTTATTAGCAAAAACATCGAAACATCCATTGTTTCAAACATCGATGTTTTTGCAGCTCTACCTAATTAGCATATGCCGACGACTTCTGCGCAACACAAAGCTAGAAATCAGCTAGTAAGTTTGCGCAGGGAGACTGTTTGTGTGAAAAGCGTCAGTTAAACTGTATGGTTGTGGCCTAACAATTACATATATTTTTGCATTTTATTTATCATGTATTACACTTTTTCAAATACTTTATTCGACAGTCACTTTATTATACTAATTATGTTTAAACAAATGGAAATTTCACTAGGACCGCTATATTAAAATTTCGTTAGTATTTTATAGAATCTATAGAGATGTAATCAAATTAATATTTTTCCCACAACATTTTCTAAACTACACTTGCAGCAGCTCCACAACAGTTTAGAATTATTGACCTACATATGTACGTTCTACTTTCCATGCCAAATACTGAATACAAAACGGAACTAAACGAAGTAGTTAATATAAAATTGCACATAAATCTAATTGGCCTCAAAAGGTTGAGCTAAAATGCAACCATGCATTTTATGCCAGTTAGGTTCTTAATTTCTGCATTAAATTCATTTTGTTGGTGGTGAAACACTTTCAATTCAAATACATACAAACAAACCTACATGTACTTACTCGTATATACAACACATTTATGTTTGTGTATACATACATGATTGGATAGCACGTAGCCAAACCAATTTTCCAAATTTTCTATCGCTAAAAAGCAAGGGGAAATTAAAGTCCAAACAGTAATTGCGAATTTATGTATGCATTTAATGGCGATAATAATTCGCAGCTGAAGTTAATGCGCTGCTGACTGCAGCTGTTAGTATGCAGTTGCTGGATGTAAATCCGAAAATCCTTTGGAAGCAAAGCAGCACCAGCACATAATTTAACTTTCTTCATTAAAAACTTGAAATGGCTTTTAGTTGGTCAAAGCACAAAACAAAAAAAAAACAACGAAAAAAGCAAACATTATTTGAGAATATAATTCGACCAACTAACTGAACCCAAACTCGGCTCAGTGATGATGCTCCACAATGCTGCGTTTAATGCAGCAAATGACCAAATTTCGGCCGTCTGTGTGCGCCCACAAACAAAAAAAAAAAGAAAGACCAGCACGCGTGGTTGAAGCGCTCAACTTGTAGTTCGGCACTATGAGTATATAAAAATTAAGACCACAAAATTGTAGGAAAAACTAATAATCAACATTTCCCTTCAATCGCAAAAAAAAAAGTTTGTTTCTGCTCATCGCTCTATTGTGCTCGGCAGCAGCATTTTGCTCTCTTGCAACTTTTGCTTTGTACAGTTGTAGGAATGTAAGTATAGCATAGGATGAAGTTTACTAATCCGACTTGAACGCCATTCAACTGGCAAATGCCAGCGATCACTGGCGTCCTCAAGCTATCGCGACAGCAGCAGGACGTGGCCCGCTTGGCGGTCGATTGCTTGTTGGTCTATTGGCCTGATTGTCACTGCGGTTGGTGGTCTCGGTCATCGCTCAATTGCTATTTCTATTGTCGCTGCCAGCAATACGGTGGGTAAAAAGAAAAGTTATTTCCACTAAGCGCCCGCACGCGTGTGTGTGTGTGTGTGTGCATGTGTGCTTTCTTCTGCTACAATTTGCTAATTCCAAAAAATTTTCTGTCTCCGCCATCCATCGGAAGCTGACTCAAATCCCCAACTCGAGAATGAGTGTGTAATTGGAGATTGTCGAATTTTTCGAATCCTTGGCTGTGTGCATTAAAACTTCACAAAGCGTCTAACTCGAAAGGATTAACTGATAATAAGTTTGATGTACGATGCAGCAGTTCGACGATGTCCATTCTCTGCATAGCTTCGTTATTATTCCATATGAAAGCTTGTAAGTATGCGTGTATGTATGCATATATTTTTGTCCTTCTGGTCACCAAAATTGTCAAAGAACTTTGTTTAATTCGGTTTAGTTGCGGGAGTGGCAATGCTTGCCAGTGTATCAGTCTTTGACGAACTTAATTATCTCAAAATCGACAACTGCTGCTAATAAATGCTTGAATTTGCAATTTCGATTAACAGGGTATCTATGTCAAAAGGTGAAGGTATTACAATTTAGAAATTCGAAACACAAATCGAAAGAAAGTTTTTCTACTTACTGGAATTGTTTAAATAAATTAAAGTATCTGTGATGATTTAATGATTGCGTTATCAACAAATAAAAACTTAATAAAGTGCTTATATGCATAAGGATTTCAAGCGCACCACGTTGAACTCGAGGATGAGCCCTCGGCGTACCTACATCATAGTCTGCTTTATTTAGGAAGAGCCATGAGTTTCTACAAGTGGAATAGGCGTCGGGATGTTTTCATCGGTTTGTTATTGCTGAAAGCAGACTTCCGCAAACTTGAAATCCTTTCAAAGAATTGACAATCACCGTGCGGAATACCAGATAATGTTTAAGAATAGAGGTGACTTCTGTCTAGTCTGCTTTCTTATAAGAGCTTTTTGCTCCTCGCGCTACAATTAATGTTTGCTTAGAATATAATAGCCGTTTGACAGTTATGCCAAATACACCATAAACACCATGAGAATTGCAGATGTGCATATAGAAGAAAATAAATTATGCGCAATTCTTAGTGAAAATGAAATGATGTTCGGTCACAAATTGCTGATCTAGCAACTATTGCAATGCAACTGTGTGCATATGTCGCTTAAACCTAAGTGAACTTTTATTTTATAAAATCCTTAAGAACTTTCTAGAGCTACTATGTATGTGGGTAATATTTTTGTCTTATAATTTTCGGTCTTTAAGTACTTTTCGCATTAATAATCTTTAGGAAGCTTGAGGCAGGGTTAAAGTCCCGCAGAACTTTTTGATGACGAGATTGTTTGATCTGCGGATTATCAGCTATAACTTATACTGCGGGCTCTTTTATTGTTTTGAAAAAAAAAAAAATTTTTAACAAAAAAAAAGTATGTAAATTTTTATGTAGAGTTTTGAAGATTTTACATTTTTTATGAATACCTCTTTAAAAGTGTAAAATTTAATATTATTTAGTTTATATTTTTAAGATCTTATATTATTTAAAAAAGTGTAAAGAAAGGCGAAGTGCTTCCCTTCTCAGGAGTCTCAGGAGTTTCTTACATAAACATTTTTATTTTAAATGTAGTTTTTTTTTTTTAATTTTACGGAGTTTATTTTAGTCGCTTTACCTATTTGCTAAATTTGATGTTATTTTATATTTTTTTTTAATCTTAATTCAGTAGAAAAACGATTTTTAAATTCAGAAGAAAATTTTTCGCTATGTAAACCATGTCTTTCTACATATTAAATATATATTCATAAGTATATATTCATATATATTTATGCACATACCTCAATTCACATTCGACTTGTTTGCATGAACTAAAACTGTTTGAATATGTGTTGTTAAAAATATGTATGGAACTGAGATGACAAACTATTTACAAATAAGTGCAGTAATGAAAATAAAAATCGCAGTATCAAAGCGTTCGTTTATGAAAACATAAAATAGATAAGTTTTCAACTATTCAAACATTTTTACCCACGATTCTTACTGAGTCCATGGCCAGATTTTAATAGTGGAAGTTTCTGCTTGAAGAAGAAAAAAATATTTCATCGGATAAATTATGCTATTTCGGAGGAGCCCAGTAGACTTAATTTTCAATTTTTCATCAACAACTTTTTCGACGGATCGAACTTGAGAATCTTGCTTTCAAAGCAAACATCTTTCATGCTGTTCTTCTCTTGCCAAGTAGACTGTAATTTTTTTCCACCTTTCTTTGGAACTTTTGACAAACAAAGTCTCTGTCGTTTTCCTCCTTACCGAGTACGGGAAGATTTCTTTCTAATTTCAGTCAAGATCCGTAAAAATCGTTTGTTGGGTAACCTAGTCTCTCCCTATGCATGCCCATAAGGCAGTGCCCGGTTATTACGCCAAATTCAATCTAAGAGAAGAGCTACCAAGCCAGGAGAGAATCCTTTCACATCGATTTGCCTAGTAATATGACATGTGGGCTTCGACGCCCATCTGGAGTTTACTTTCTCCATAAGCTCGGATCCCGATCTATGCTTTCACGTCGCTAGAGGTACCCGGTTCTTGGGCATGAATTGTCAACTGCTTACTTTACAACTTTAAAGCAAATCGATCAACGAAGAGAAGGCTTGAAAGGATTTTTGGAAGAACTTTTCTACGGTCTGTCCAGCCCTAGAAAAAAAATGCATATCGAAATGTTTTTTTTTCTGAATTTTGTTCGAAAATATTTTAAAATTTTTATAAAAATTTTAGGACAGTTTTGTACATAGTTTACAGCTTGTGTTTACACGGTTATATGAACAAATGTATTTTTTTTTAAATTATAGAAAATTTAATAAGAGGAAAATAAATAGTCCCAATTTTTATTTTCTTTTGAAATTAGTAAGCAACTAAACAAAAGTTCCTCAACGTGACTTTGTATGTACTTATATGTATAGTCGCGGTGAATACGGTAAAGTTAAATTCAGAACAATATTCGTAATAAATATACATATTTCGTGAATTTTTAATAATTTAAAATGAAATTTATTCCAAATAAAACACAAACATCAAAGTTTAATATATGTTAAACATTTTCCGAAAATATTTAAACTTTCAAAGGTTATTCCGAGAATTTGCAAAAAAAAAAAATTCTTTTTAGCACAGCAATTTATGGTCTAACAAAGTGTTAGATTAAAAGCGCTTAAATAGCTATTAATTTTTTAAATTTTTCGCCAAAGGTCAAGGGCATTTCTTCCCAACTAGCAACCAATTCAACTTAATTACTGCAAACAACCAAAAGGCCATTCAGTGTTTGTAATAGGCATTTAATCGACATTTGTTCTTTTGTGGGTCGTAGTTATTGAGCGATCCCTCATTTTGCTACCATTGGTCTATATCTAAAAGAAGTACTTTCGTAATACGCAGTAAAATTCTGAGAGTCTGCATTGTGGCGAAGAAATTCCTTCAGACATGAATCGATAAATTAAGTAGGTCAAGGGGCTTTAAGGGACAGTAACTTCAAAACTTATTTTCCATCCATAAAAGCATGCTGTAGACATCAAGTAACAGATAAAGCAGCCATCTTTCTCTACACTGGCGGCTCTAAAATGGAATACGGTGTGGAAACAGGGGTGTATTCCCTGTTAGTCCATCACGCTAGTAAGGAATGACGCTGGCATATTCAAGGCGGGCCTTAAAAAATATTTTTAAAAAACTAGAACAGCGAATCTTATTCACAGGTCTAGTGCCTGTTTGAAAAAAGCTAAGTTTGACAGTTTTACTCTCCTCGAGAAGTGCAGTAAAATGGCTTCCATGCACACAC
This sequence comes from Philophylla caesio, assembly GCA_963971545.1. Taxonomy (NCBI): domain Eukaryota; kingdom Metazoa; phylum Arthropoda; class Insecta; order Diptera; family Tephritidae; genus Philophylla; species Philophylla caesio. The sequence goes on from OZ020607.1 coordinate 11,083,684, forward strand.
CACTGGTCTTCCGTGTTCTTTTGGTAATGCTTAAGTATGTACTTACTCGATTTAATAATTTCCCTATTTTTCGACTTCACACATTTCTCCATATCAAGCGCTGCTATTTTCCTTATCACCACTGTAGACTCATACGATTGCATGCACATCCCGAGGACCATGTGTCATCGTGACTTTTGTATTTTTATTGAATCGAAAGTTTTGTTAAAAAATTACTTGTGTGCACACTTATCTTTCTCTAGCTTTTCTCTGGAACAACCATACAAACCATTTCTCAAGCAAATAGAGCGACAATACCACATGTCCTCGCAATCGAATGAGTTCTTGTATAAAAATAAAAGAAAAAAAATATTCAAACTCAACTATAGTCGTATAGTTACATATACAGGCGAACGGCCGAGCTATTGAGTTTATGAGTGTGTGTCTGTGTGCAGGCGGCAACAAAATTGAATTAGTCTAATCAAAAAGTCACAAGTTTCTCCCGCACATATAAATAGAGAAGAAAGAAGAAGGACGAAAGTTGCACTCACTCTAAACTGACCAACAATTACTGAGTGTTTGTGTGTGTGTGTGTGTGAATGTGGGTACAAGGACACAAAATGAATTGAATGAGCGTTGTTGAGTTGTTGTTACTGCAACGAGTTGTGACACTGGGGATTGTCATCCTTTGCGCCAGTTCAACAGCTAAATTGGACTTGGTTTAACTGGATAGTCTGCATTTAAGCTCATACACTTATAGTAATACACATATACATATGTATGTATATGTATAAGTATATTTGAATGTATAACTTTTGCGGAGCTAGATTCTACATTTAATAGTTGATGTGCTGCGAGTTTATTTTGGTTGAAAGATTTGAAAAAAAAAATAAAAAATAAAAAAATAAAAGTGTGCAACTTTAAAGTTTTTTTGCGCAAATCGTCCGTTTTAGGTGCAGTTCTATTTTATTTTATTGTTATTTTAACTGCATATTTCGTTGTAACTCGATTTTTGAAATAAGTATAGCAACAGCAGTAGCAGCAGAAACAACAACGATTCAAGAGTTCACTTTCAGTTCAACATTCAATTTAGAATTGTAACATAGCAGAAAGTTTCATTTCTAATCCGATTTTTCATTCATGCTAAGTCTCACATACATAGTACAAATCTAAAGCAGAACGCAGTTAGTGCAATTTAAATTTTTTTCAGTCTATTTTATTCACTTATTCACTAAGCTTAGTGTCAGTTCAAGGATTTGCCCGTATCTTTATCTGCAACTATTCCCAGTATATTTACAAAAGTCGATATGTACGAGTATGTATGTATGAATGGCGTGGTCATGGCGTCTGTCAGCTTAACTCTTGGTCGCCATGCCTGTTTTCGTGACAGTAAAACGTTTAGATTAAATGGAATTTTAAGATTTTTAATTTTTCAATTATAATTTTAAACGTGCTTTCTTTTATATGCTCGAAATGATTATTGTGGGAGTAAATGTACTCGCACATAATTTTAGTATTTCTCTGTTGTCGCTGTTAGCTCTTTTCCCGTTAGCAACTTAAATTGCTCTATCTCAAAACGAAGTCCAATGAGATTTTAATTACTTTATATTAGCCAACTAACTTTTCTTTGCTTTTTACATTTTTTTTTTTAAAACATACTCAGGATTTTACGAAAGATTTTGATAAAAAGCTTTTTTTTAAAGTTCGGTGCCTATTTCAAATATGAAATGTGAACTTACATAAGAAATTCAAACTGAACTCGTTTCGAAAAATGTTTATTTAAATTTTTTCAAGAAATTTTAGAGATTTATATAAAAAAAATAAGATTTCGTTGAAACACCAAAATAATTTAAAATATGTATTTATAATTGATTTTGGAACGAATTTTCGTCATCCCTTGTCAAGTTCGGTTTTAAGACAAACTGGTTTTGGCGTTGTGCCACCTAAAGTGTAATTTTTCATTCTGCACAGTACAAAACATAATGGGTTGGCGCTTGGAACCAAGTTCGTTCCAACGGTTTCGACAATTTATGGCCAGTAAGGTAAAGTGAAAAGAATACGACGGTTGGAACCGAACGCGCTCCTTCTGCAAACTCAGTGCGGATCAGGATCTCGTTCATCGGACCACCCGCACAAAGCATAGCTCCGTTGGATGTTGCTCGGAATCTTGTCCGATCGGACACATATAATTGATGACAAGCTCTACGTTTGAGTAGTGAATCCTAAGCGGCAAAGTGAGGAGATTATGAGGGCTGGAACCAAACTCTCTTCAGCTGCAGTTCAGTGCGGCTTTTGGTATTCGTTTGGTGGACCACCTCGGTCATTATATTCGCTGAGCCAGCGCAACAAAGGAACTTAAGAGATTGGCTACTCGGATTCCCGTCCATTCCGACAGCCTCAATGAAGTTAAATTATAAAAATAATAAAATTAACACATAACTTTTAAGTAGTACCAGATCATTGCAAATTAGATGAGTAAGGAGGCTAATCACATGCAATTAGGCGGACATTACGTAAGTGGGCGGGAACGACGGACCCGACAAGGGTGGGCTAGTTAGACCAACAGATGTGGTGTCTCCGGGGGGTAAAGGCTTTCGATGCTTACTACTCTTTACAAAAAAAAGTACATAGATTATTAAATTTAATAATTGACAATTTTATTGATTATTCAAATTTTCTTTTTTTTCGCTACCGCCATTTCAAGTGCAGGTTTTTTGTATTTTCTCATTGGTCTTGTGTTATTTTTATATAACAACTAAAAACAATAGTTATTTGAAAATATATCCATACATACATACATACATATATATCTTTTAATACAAATTTCCAACATTGGTCACGGATAATGCCAAACGCATAAAGTAACATAAAGCTAATGCTTTCCTTCACGAAGTAATATCCGCACTGCGAACACAGTTTTATCTACTAACTTTGAACAAACCGATCCGCAAATAAACTTAAAAAACACACAAACATACGTACACACGAACGGACGGACGAGCATTCGCGAACCCACACGCGCAAATTAGATTTGTACGCGTAATTACCGAAAATTTGCGGCAATTGCGGAAGTTGTGGCTGTCACATCAATACCAGCGTAGTCAAACATGCCTGTTGGTGTGTTTGTATGAAAGCACACATATAAATATGTATATACATATGTATGTATGTAAGTATGCATGCAGTTTTGTGTGGTCCGCGGTCCGTGTGACCCAGACGAACTAACTGTTGCTGGTGAACATACGTCGGTCCTGAGTCAAGGGCCCTCCATCACCACATTTTCACATTCACGATGGGTTCTGCACACAATATTTAAAAAATATACATGCATTCATACATTAGTATGTATGTACATATGTAAAATATATGTGTGCGCTACACAGTTTATTTAAATTTGCAGCCATCGAAGCAATTACAACAATGAACCATTATTTTTCGTTTGCAATTTAATTGGCCTCTTGACGAATTTTCGGCGTAGTTTTATTTGTGCACTGCGAATAATGAACTCGAGGTACATAACTACATATGTATGTAAAGAAAAAAGAAAACAAAACAAAAATTGTATTAAAAATTAACAAATGCAAGGAAAAGAGAAAAGATTGCGTTGACGGCGTCAGTTGGCGGGCTGTTTGTTCGCTCCGCTATTTTGAAAGCTGAGTAATCGCGCGGTAGTTGCTGAGGTGGTGGCTTGACGCGTTGTCTCGGAAAGAAATCGACGCTTTGCTGTGGCGGCAAATTACTTTGAAGTCGTACTTACAAATACATATGTGGATATTTAGTCCCTGTAGTCAAATTTATTACCTCTGGACTAGTTTTTATTTATCTGATACATGTTCATGAATTATATCGACTGAGATATATCGCAGAAATTATCTATAGCTTTGCTAGCGCCATTGTTGATGTGACATGTCCCTTGTTAGGTATCTTCATACCAAAATACACATTTCGTCCACTAGTGGATTGAGAGCAGTTCTTTGTCTACTCTGTCGTGAATTGCAGTGAAGCTTTATAGCCTTTAAGGGTGATACTGTTCGCACACAGTTCGCCAGATTTTGGAAATGACCCAAAAATAAGAATCGACACGCATCATCTTTTTGTCGACTTCAAAATCGCTTTCGACAGCCTTTGTGCCGCAATATCTGAATATGGTTTTCTCGTCAGAGTTGGGAAGAACCACTCCGAGCCGTTTGATACCAAACGAGACATCGGACAAGGTGACTCTTTATCGTGCGATTTCTTTAACCCGATGCCGGAGAAGATAATTCAGGCACCATCTTTTGACATTGATATTGTCGGTCATAACAACCACGCAGTAAGTTTTTCCTTCTCCAAAGTGGATAGCGATGCCAAGCGAATGAGTTTGAGGGTGAACGAGGGAAAAACGAAGAATATACTGCAATCAAAAAGACAATCAATACATTCACGGCTGGGATCTAACATCGCTAACATAACTATTTTTGAAAACGTCGTTTACTTAGGAACCAGCATTAACATCAATAATTACATATGTCAGCATCGAAATCCAACGGAGTATCACTCTCGCCAACAAGTGCTACTTCGGACTGAGTAGGCAATTGAGCAGTAAAATCTTCGCTCAACGTACAAAAGTCACGCTCTATAAGTCTCTCATTATGCCCGTCCTATTGTACGGCGCAGAAGCATGGACGACGATAACATCAGATGAGAGGGCTCTAGGAGTGTTCGAGAGAAAGATTCTCTGAAAGATTTATGGGCCTTTACGCCTTTGCGATGGCGAATACCTTAGAAGATGGAACTATGAGCTGTACGAGCTGTACAATGACGTAGATATAGTGCAGCGGATTAAGAATCAGCGGCTCCACTGGCTAGGTCACGTCGTTCGAATGGATGAAAGCGCTTCAGGCCTGAAAGTATTCGAAGTGATACCCACTGGTGGTAGCAGAGGAAAGGTGAGGTCTCATCTGCGTTGCAAATACCTGGCGGTGAAGGACTTGGGTACCCTTGCTATTTCCAACGTGCGCCAGTTAGCGAAAGATAGAAACAACTGGCGTGCCAAATAAATGAGCCAATTAAGTAAGTAAGTAGGCATATTCTTTCTCATTATATTTTCTATATGCTTTTCCTAGAGCTCTTGTAATTTTTATAAAAAGTTTTTTATGAAAATATCAAATGAAATATTTTCAAAATGTTTGTATGTTTCAATTGAAATGTTCTTAATATTCAAAAACACAATGCCTTTTTAATCCTTACTTCTAACAAATTCGATTGAATATTTGCAATTTAAATACTTTGAGAACAGTAAGCATTTATGCATTAATGTGTATACATACATATACACTAGGGTGGGTTAAATTTTTGGTCGATGTTTGGTACCCCCTAGTTGTGTTTTATAAATCATTTTAAGCAACTTTTCCAATGGAAGTATGGTTTTATTTTGAATTCCGAGCCCCCCAATTTTGAAAAATAGGTTTTTTTTTTTTCCTTTTCTTAGATCTTCCTCTATCTACTCGCTAAATGAACAAAGCCTATTTTTCTCATTTCAAATTTATTATTCTTTACAATTCCAACCTTAAAGATAAAAACTTATATAAAATATAAATGAAAAAAATATTTCGATTTTTGTGCCATTTTCGTCCATCTTAAGCCTTTTTTGTTCAAATTGAGTATCAAAACATAATTTTATCGCCGAGCCAATGTCAAATTCGGTTTTTTCGTACCAAAAAACCCCTTTACACATACATAGCAAAATATTGTAATCCTTTTTTAATGCTGTGTCCAAGTCGAATCTTGAAAAGGACGAAAAAATACCTATTTTTAAAAATTGGGGGGCTCGGAATTCAAAATAAAACCATACTTCCATTGGAAAAGTTGCTTAAAATGATTTACTTCTTTACAACTAGGGGGTACCAAACATCGACTTTTTTTGACACATACAATTTGACCCACCCTAATATACACATACATACATATATCTGTGTGCATGAGTGCTTATACATACATATGTACATATCACAGTACAGCATTTTTCAGTTCATTGATTGCCAACTCAATTCTGAGAACTGTATGAGAAATTAGACCCAAAAAGAATAATTTCTGCATCATTCGTTTTGTCTTCTTACCTGCCAAAATATTTTTAATATCGATTTGAAGTTAGTACTATCGTATAGGGGAATTTATCACGTTTTAGGCCCTGTTGTTTGACATAGCTAGACAGACACTAGCCCGATTTAGTTGAAATACATTTTAAAAAATTTAGAATTACAATTCCCTTAATCTGTTTATATATCGTTTTCCTATACAAGCAACAGTTTCCAAGTTAAAAATAAGCGCATGAAGAAAAAAAATTTTTTTTTTTAAATTCATAAAAAATACAAAACAGGTATAAAGACAAAACGAATGATGCAGAAATTATTCTTTTTGGGTCTAATTTCACATACAGTTCTCAGAATTGAGTTGGCAAATCATGTGTTGTACTGTGTATGTTTAGATACACCATTATCGCACTCATATTTCGAATGCAATCCCAAAATCCGCCGACAACGTTTATTAAATGTTTCAATCAGCCGCTCATTCGGGCGAGGCTAATCCTACCTGCTTTGCATGAAAATTTACGATCGCTAATGAACTTTAATACACCCATTAAAAGTAGCGACAAAAATAAGCGCTGATACGCCTACAAAGCGAGTGAACAGCACAGCGGCAGCGATAACAAATGAACAGATGCAGTCATATAAATGACACACATTAAATTAAATTAAAAAATATCGAAAGCATCTTCTTAATTAGTTCAATCGAAAGCAAAAAAAATCGAGCAACGGCAGCAACAAGAAATATTCAGTCGGAGAAAAGCAAAGCAAAAAAAAAAGAAGTAAAATAAAAATAAAAAAAAATGCGCCAACAAAAAAGGAGTAATGAAAAGTTGAGTGTTAATGATATCGACAGGAAATCTATTTACGTTTATATCTACTTAAATACATATTTACATACATATTGTAGATACATATGTATGCTAGCTTGTATGAATATGGAACTCTAATGGAAAGAAGAAAATAAGGTCATTGGAGCAAATGAGATTCCGAAATTATAATAATCAGCATTTGAGTTCTTATAAAATTTAATTAAAAATACTACTTAAATTTAAATATTTGTAAATATATTTACATATGCAACTGTATACATACATTTTTTTTTTTTTTTTTTTTTTTGTTTTACGAGGAGTAAGCATCGAAAGCCTTCACCCCGTCAGTGTGGGACTTTAACCTGCACTAAACCTCCTACTGTCACGTACCGTTCCCCTCCCGGTACTACCGTCAAGTATTTCGTCGGGAGGCAGTTTGAGCACTAAGCTCTAAGTCCGTTACCGTCTTGATGCAGTCCGTGGAAGTTGCATCTACTTGGCACCACCTCTGTTGGTCTAACTAGCCCACCCGTGTCGGGTCCGCCGTCCCCGCCCACTTGTGTAATGTCCGCCTAATTGCGTTTATATGCCTGACATCTGACACTACTTAAATGTTCTAAGTTAGTTTTATTATCTATATAATTCGAAGTTGAACTTACTTGAGGCTGTCGGAATGGACGGGAATCCGAGCAGCCAATTTCACAGGTTAGTTGATTTCCGCCTACTCAGCATTGCTGACACTATGAAGAGCGCTATAGTAAGCCAAGGCCGTCGTAACGGACTTGGTTCCGAGCGGCTTCTTGCCCGGCTATGAACTCTGCAGACAAAACGAGCCCGATGAACAAGTTCCCTTGCTGCGCAGACTCAGCGAGTAGCATGACCGAGGTGGTCCAGCAAACGAATACCAGGAGCCGCAATAAACTGGAGCTGAAGAGCGTTTGGTTCCAGCCTCATAATTTCCTCACTTTGACGCTTAAGATTACCTACTCAAACGTAGAGCTTGTATCCAGTCATATTTGTCGGAACGGACGAGGTTCCGAGCAACATCTAGCGGAACTAAGCTTTGTGTGGGTGGTCCAACGAACGAGATCCAGATCCGCATCGTGTTTGCTGGAGGAAAGCGTTCGGTTCCAACCCGCGTTTTCTTCTCGCTTTACCTTACCGTCCACAACCTGGCGAAACCGTTGGAACGAACTTGGTTCCAAGCGGCACCCATTATGTTGTATGCTGTGCAGCCGTAGATCCTGGTGGGCAATTTCTACGGCAGCATCGGTTCAGCAGGTAGAGGGACTCGGATGTAGTTTTGCTGGTCATTCGCAGAGCATGTCTTCAATCGTAGCTGTCGGAACGGACGAGGTTCCGAGCTATATCTAACGGGGCTAAACTTTGTTTGGATGGTCCGGCGAACGATATCCAGATCCGTCCTGATTACACGGGAGGAGTGCGTTCGGTTCCAACCCGTGTTTTATTTACACTTTGACTGTATACATACATACATACATACATATGTACATTCACACTTGCCTATGTACATTCTTATGTAAATGATGGCCCCTTTGGCTGCGGAAACTGCGAATTGCCTTGGCTGTCGATGGATATTGCCGTCATTATTGTTATTGTTGTTGTTGTTGCTGTTGCTGTTGCAGTTGTTGGTGGTCGGCGTCAGCTTTCTCGCTGTTGATAGCCATTATTAATCGCTCGCGTGTTTTGCTTTCTCGACTCGCTGTGGGAGCTAATTCTATTCAAAGATGCATTTTAGTATTTCAGTTAGCAATTTTGTATATAATAAAAATTTGTTTACTTGCTCGTACAATTATAAACAAACATAAGGAGCGAAATCAACTTTTGATCATGCATACGTTTTTTTTTTCTTTTTGCCGTCGCCGCCAATTGAGCCGGTTATTGGATTGCTTTCCAAACAAATACACAAGTGCAAATCAATTGTTTTCGTGGATACATACAATTTTTTTATATGCTCGCAAATCAGGGTTGCTTGTGGGTGTACTCTAGAAATACAAATTGGTAAAGCTAATTATAATATTTGAAACCCATTTATTGACAGGTTTGATTTTTTTTTCATTTAAAGCATATTTACATACTTATGACAAAATTCAGTAAGCAGTCTCAGTCTCTAATAGAGACAAAAGTCACAATTTAAGATCAGTTGGCATTCATTAGTTTTAAAGTAAAGCCTTTTGTCTCAAAATAAAGTCTCTAGATTGTGACATGGTGATGAGCAGGTCAAAAAAAAAATTAAAATAAAAGAAAATAACGTGAAAGCGAGGAAAAGCAATAATCTCTAGCTCATTTTGGGACTTGTGATGAGACTGAGTTACGAAATTCGGGTATTAATTCTTAAACAAAAATCGTAAAAGCGTTGTTTGCAGCTCTCAAGAAAATCGAAAATTCATATAAAATGCCACTCAAGAAATGAAAAAAGAAATTTTCTCTCTCAAGTATAAATGCTGTTATATTTATTTTATCAGGAAGTACTTTTTCAAAGAACAGAAATAATCAAAACTTATTCTTGTGAATTCTCTTGAGAGCTGTATTCTAATATATAAACCAAAAATTTCATAGTTTATTATAGATTTATAAGGATTTAAAATAAAAATAAAAATTTGATTTGTTATTTTTCTGAGTATACCAGTTGTGTAATGCGCTATAGAATTACTAAATGATAGTCACTGAAGAGAATTTATAGAATTTGTTATGTTTAATGTTTATTTTTATATAAAAATAAGTTTATGCGTTAGCAAAAAATCTCAAAAAGCAGCGATAATCGCTAAAATCTTTAAATTTTCAATTTAATTACTAAAATGGAATGGATTGCAGTTTTGTAGCTTCATTTTTTTTTTGTTTTTGAATAAAAGGTGTCCTTTTTGATAATTTGTGAAATTATTATAAAACAGCGTGCAACTAGAGCTTATTTGGTTTTTGTTTGAAAATTAAACATAATTTTACAACATTTTGTGAGCAGCATAAGTCCTTTACGCCTAAGTTAGGTGCCTACTCTTTAAATTGAAAATTTTCTATTGAATACTTTTGGGTTAAATGGAAATACTTAAACAGTTCGAATTGTAATATTGTTGTTGCCAAACAACTTCTTTCTGGACTTGTGCAATCTCAGCAGAAAGGAAAGGAGGCTCAAGTGCTCAAGAAAACGATTCTTCGGTAGTTATTTGTAGAAAAAATTGCTAACAATGAACAGAGTATTACAATTAAAAAGTCGTTCCCGCAAGAAAAAGTACCTTAAAAAACTAAGCACTGTTTCAGGACATAGTTGAACCCATTGAGTGACAGTTTCGAGCCTGTTCAGGGCTGAGTGTTCTGGAACAGTTTCTGGATGATGTAGTTATATTTCAGCACTATTACTAGAGAAGCAATAAGGGATTCTTTCGTTCGTTAAGAATGTGAATTTCGAGGTGGTTTGAAACTTGCCACGAAAAGGTCGACTGCTGTAAACTTTAATGCAGCTAAAACTATAAGGAGTTTAATATGCATTAAACCATTTTTTTTTAATACACTTGTCTTTGCGCAACATATAATGCGGAAGAGCCTCGCCACATTTTATTTAAGTCATGTGTTTTGGTTAACCAATACAAATAATCGTTTAAAAAACAACTAAAAAAAAGTTTTGTCAATAACCAATATATATATTAGTTAAAAAGTATAAAGCCATGTATTAGACTCGGGATTTTTTTATATGATATTAGCATAATGAAGGTTTTTAAACTTTAACAAATTTTGACAAGATATGATTTATCACATTTTGGGTGCTTCCAATGCCGCTTTAACATCCTTACCACCTTTGCTGAAGTTACGCCTTTGCATTTTATGCATTTTTATTATCAAATGCACAAAAATGTGCCACGGTCGTCTACGTCATCGGCGCCTTTGGCCCTATTAAAAACGCTAAACTCTTCAACATGTTCCGATCAGCCTTGGGGCACCACTCATCGGCCAACTGCCTACTCTGGTGTCGGTGTTGAGGACGCCACCTTGCAGCGTTGAGTGTTTCTTCATTTTTGAGGAACACTGCTCATAAAATTTGGTACGTTATTGAACAACGCTGGGATATGTTTACATAAACAAGCCGCTCGCACATTCTCAAACCAAAAGTACGAATATCTTTGTATGCTTAGGTGTAATACATATGTATGTACGAATATATAACTTCATAAATATGTATGCATGTACATACTTATATATAGCCATGCAATCATCTAAATCAAAACAAAATAATTCGTTTCAAGGTTTTATCGTTAAAACTTTGCAGTTGTATTTTTTTTTAATTACACACGAGGCGCTCTCATCCTATAGTCTTATTTCTGATCCCTCTATGCGCTAGTGTTTGTCTTACGAGTATGAAATTAATGTAGTTTTTTATTTTTATTTTTATTTTTTTTATTTTATTTAAGTTTCAATATGGTGCTCCCATTTTTTGAAAAATAAACAATTAGTGTTATTAATTTATAGCAATTGAGTGCAATAAAAGCAGCTGAAGGAGCCACCTTAGATTGTGTGGACCAGTGCGCCTATGCGCACAATTTGTTGTTGTTGCTTATGTTGTTCAGTTTGTCGTTATTTTTACGATTTAATTACTTTTTAACGATGACACTTGCAATTCGCATAAAAATATATGTATACAAACATACATACATATATCAACAGGGAATATAAAAACGCAATATCAATTATACGAACAACTTGCCACTTTGACGAACCCAAGGGCGCCCTTTTGTGTCTACTAATTCCCAACAAAGCGAATTCATTTTTTTTTCGTTCCTTCACCTGTCTGTCTTTTATGATCGCTCGATTTATTATCAACAATTGCAGTGCCAACAGCACCGCCATTCGTGCTTTGTACTTAGTACGAGTATCACAACTTTTATTGGATCAATCTTTGTTGTGCGATAGTCATTAAGCCATCATTTTATTGGTTTATTCAAAAAGTTCCTATAATGAGTTACATCACTCGTAAATTTTGGCTCATAAAATTGTTCACTTCCAAAAAACAAAATTATTTTTTTTCTAGCTCCTGCTCGCGTGCGCTTTTTATTTTGCTGCTCGAAACAAGAGGATTGTGCTGTGGTCATTCAAGGGACAGCAAATACAAGAAATGAAAAGAAAAAAATGTAATTACAAAAACAACTATGAGCTTATGTAGGTACATCAGTTTTGTGAATCTATTTGAATACTAGTAAAATAGGTATATTTTATAGCGAAATCATGTGCTCTTAAACAATTACCAATTTTCTGAAAATATTAATATTTGCGGGCAATTACTTTAATAGTTTTTGTTTGTGCATTACGACGCGGACAAGATGCTTGACGTACAAAACAACTACATCAGGACAATTGAAAAAGAAAAAGAAGGACAACTTCCTTTTTTGGACACCCTGGTAATTAGGAAGAACAACAAATTAAAATTTGGCTGGTATTCAAAGCCTGCGTCGTCGGGTCGCTTAATAAATTACTTCAACAAACATGATAGGAGAACAATATTAAATACTGCATACAATTTCATACGCAGGGTCCTATCGATCAGCGACAAGGTATTTCATGAGAATAATGAAGAAATAATTAGAAGAATCCTGGAACAAAACGAGTTTCCGGCATACATTATTAAAACCGTTTTGCGAAAATACAAGGCTCGGTCTGGGAGAGATACAGACAACAGTGACAAAAAGACATACAAATCTTGGACATATGTTCAGGGAATATCGGGGAGGACTAGGCACTCCAACCTTTATGATAAAAACAATATACAAATAGCATTTACATACAACAACAATCTTGGAAAAGTTTACAGCAACACTAAGAACAAGACTCCTGATCAGGAGAAATCTGACTTGGTATATAAAATAGTATGTAATGGAGACGGGTCCCACTTATGCAATAAGGTATAAGTAGGGACAACCAAAACAAAACTCAAGACAAGGATTTCCGCGCAAAAATCAAATATTAAATTGAGGAACCAACATACAAACAATAAGACGGCCTTATCAGCGCATTGCATAAATACCGCACACCATCCAGATTTGGAAAATGTTTAAAGGAAACCACAACAAAAGATTTATTTTGGAAATGCTGCATATAGGGAACACCCCTAATGACAACCACATCTCGTGCAACCTACAGCCATTTGGCGGTTTATATTAATCTCAGTATATCATACAAAGAGAGGCAGCTATACTATGCAGAAATGATTTGCCGAGTGCTATTAACCTCATCCTAGCAAGGGCCGGGCACAGTTGAGCACTTTATGAACTGTCACCTTTAAGTCTTGGTCTTAACAGCTGCGGCAGAACTTATTGAAGCGTATACCTATCCTTTCGGCATGTACCTCTACAGGCCAGTGCCCGGTGAAGACAGCCATGAGTTTGTCTTTATTTTCTTTGCTCATTTCTAAAAGAGCTCATGTTTTAAGCGAATCATAGGATACCCAAAACAACCGGGTAATTCTGTAAGATTCTGTATTACTCCACTTCAGCTTGGCTTTCTGGTGGTAAGTATGATCAATTCTGCTCTAAGCGTTAGTGCAGTAGAAGAGGTGAGTTCAGTTTAATTCGTTAGTTAGCGGAAGTACTTTTAATGGTGTGAAAAAAGACATTTATGTAAGAAATATTAATTTTCAAGAGCAAATTTGAACACAAATACCCATTCCGTAAATAAAATTAACAGATTTTGCTTAGGCGTTATATTTTACAAACTGCGCATTACTTTTGATAAAAATCATCTTTGCAATCTCATAAATTACAGTTTTATCTACTAAAAGTGTTGTATAGTTTATAAGCAAAATTTAAGTCTAAATTTCCACTCAATTTTAAAGTAGTTACTTAGTTCAAATCAGATATAAAAAAAATATTATATGTATATGGTACATATCAAAAAAGTATTTTAGTTTAGAATTTATTAATCACTTAATGGCAATCGAACCTCAATCTTAAATATCAAAACAAACATAGTCAAACTACAACAATAAAGAAGTATATTAAAATTTAGTTGCTACGTACTTCAAAGAAATAATGCTTTTCAAAGATCTTCAAGTTAAAAGTTCTTTAAATTTAAAGCTCTTAAAAGTTCGAAATTACGATGTACATTTTAAAAAAAATTTAAAATCATACAAATGATAAAGGAAATCAGTCAGTTTTGATTTATATGACTTAACGGTATGGCTTTTTAAGATTGCACAATTTTTCGAAAAAAATCAGACGCATATAAACAATAATAATAATTTGGCGCGTACACTATATAGCTCAGTGTTTGGCCGAGCTTATCCTATCATTTGTGATTGAAACACAAATTTAGAGACCCACAGTTTTGTGCCGACTCCGAATGGCAGATGTATTTTATGACAGCTTTTTCATGGCAGAAATACCCTCGCAGGTTTGCCATTGCCTGCCGAGGGTTGACCGCTACTAGAAAAAACTTTTCTATGATTAAGATTTTACTTGCCCTGGCTGAGATTCGAACCTCGACAGTAAAGGTGCAACAAAGAACTGTTTTATACGAAATATTATCCAAATTCATGGTTAAATCTAAATCATCTTTAAAGCAGCGTCCCTATCCCTATGTTTTGAATCAAATATTGCCAGCGTGGTAATCTAGTTAATCTAGTCGATGATACTGCCAAAACGGCCACAATATATCAAAATGGAATGATTTTACTATAGAGAGAAGAAAATCGAATATCTGTGTATGCCTCCTCTTAAATTACAAATACGTCAGTATTCGCAAATGCACCAATCCAAAGCATAAGCTTCTTTAAATCTCTATAACAGTAGATGAAATGCCTTAATAAACACAGATATGTTTAACTATATAAACTCAATAAAGATGCACCGCTAAGGAATGATTATTTAGTATAGCATAGAAGTACGATGTACTGATGTTTTGGCGTGATGCATTACTGAATGCGGCGTACTACATACATAGCAAGTTTTGCTGATGACAAAGAATGATTTCTAGAAGTGTTTGATGACACAAAAACGATAGTTGTAATACAAAAAAATTTTAAGTTTTTGTATTTATTTTATGGAACGTATGGCAGCATCTCTGATGAAATGCTGCTAGCCGCTGTATTCAAAGCGTACATATGCCTATATACATATGTACATATGTAATAAGATATGTCTCGCTGAGAGGATGCGTATATATATGTAAATATATTATAATTTTTTAAATACACACGTATGTATGTATGTACAGCAATATATGTATATGAATGTCGAAGGAATAAATAAAATGTTAACTTTATGAAAAATGCCATGGTGGCGAAGGCAATTAATCAAAAACGCGTTAAGTCCCCACACAAAACAAAGGCAAATTTAAAATGTTCCTATATGTGGATGTGTAAGTAAATTGGTGTGCATTTATATATGTAAACACATACTTATATAACAAACATATGTACATACATATGTACATAAATTGGGTTTTTTCACTTCTCTTCGACTCTATTAATTTGAAAGGAACCTATAATTCAATTTTTTCCAATTGCTACAACATGATCCTACAACCATATCCTCCGTCAAACGCCCACATTTACATATACCTATGGTACATACATACAATATAAATTTATATATAACTACATCGATAGATACATCATTTTACCACTGACAAATTAACTGTAGATAGCAGCGCGTATAGAAGGATGTGCGTGTATAATTGTTAATAGTTGTTGTTCTACATTGCAAGTGTGTTTGGGTTTCTTTTTCATATTCTGTGGTAATTTGAAGCCACTTTTTGTGTCCAGGATTTCGTGTGTATCGCATTTTTTTTTGGTGAATACTCCATCACTGCCGTGCTGACAAAATGAGTTTAATTGGATGCTTTTGTGGCTCATTAAGAGAATGGCGGCTGGCGGACGGTGATGTCGGAGTGCGAGAGAGTAGTTTAAGTGGTTGACAATTAGTCATTCAAGTTTAATCTGATGTGGGAATGACAAATTTTGGGTTATTCTTAGAAATGAATGAGTGTTCGGTGGACCGATAGATGGAGAATTGTATACACTTTTAAGTACACACAAATGTGAGTAAGTGTCTAAGGAACTTTTCTCATATAACCATGTACCGAAAATTGTATAGAATTTATTTTAAAGAGCTCTTATTTCTGTGGTATCACTAAAAATTTTTATTCCTTCAGATCACTAAAAATTTTTATAACTTCAGATCTATCTAAATCTTATGAATATAATTCCAATCTGTTCCAAACAGCAAATAAATTCATAAGAAAGAAAAAGCTTGTCAAAACAAGTAAACAACATGATAAAGGGTGTTTTATAGACATGTGGTTTTAAGAAAAAATAAAACGCATATAATTTAATGTTGTGGCCATGAATTTAGCTTTATTATAAATACAAGGGTTTGCCATTATGTTTTAAAAATAATTTGGGGCAAATGACCGCCGCGGCTGGCTCGAATAAATTCCAGTCGAGAGGCCCAATTTTCGACCAGCTTTTGCAGAAATTCGGGCTGTATGTCAGCAATAACGCGCCGAACATTCGCTTCCAAGGCATCTTGAAATAGCAAACCAAAATGAGTATAAATCAGCTAACAGCTGTCAAAAAGACCAACTCCAAAAAAATTTTGCCTCATTGAAAGCCACACGAGTTAAAAAAAAAAAAAACATTTACAATCATTTTTAGAGGTAGTTCCACTCTCTCATTTCAGACGCCATATTAACCATTTGACAGAAACAGTGTTCCGGATTTGCGTATCATCAACGTACAAAAACAATTTCAATATGTGCAAAACTGCATTTACGTGCATGAGACGATTTAAAAATCGCTTGCCTCGAAGGACATATGAACATACAAAACGTCGCCCGCATAAATAAATGTGGTATGTGAAATTCGGGTACAAATTGAGTTTAGAATGTATGTATACATACATATACATAAATACATATGAAAATTAAAATAATATTGAAAACAAGAAAATATTTTTCCATTTACATATTTCAAAAGAAACGAAAAATAAAAATAAATGAATAAAAGAAGTTTGGATTTAAATGAGATAACGCGCGTTTTTTTTTTTAATTTAGCATCGATTTCGTTTAATTAAAAACATTCTGCTCGAAAAAATTCCATCGCTTCCGAAAAAAAAGTTAAAAGTTTGCGTGGAAATATTTCGAAATATTTTTATTTTTTTTATGTACATTAAACATAATTTATAATAAGCAAGTTTTTACTTCTTTCAATTTAGTATTAAAATTTTATGAGATTCCCTGATCAATATAAACTGTTTCCGGGATTGCGGGAACCTGAAAAACATGAGTATTCTGTATTACCAGGATTAGCATCCCTAATAAATATGTGCATTTATACGAGTATGTGGGTCTACCCTAAATCGAGCTTGTAACCCTGCTGTAGAGGATTCGTTTACTTTGCTTGGTCAACCTTTATTTGGCATAATGCGCGATAAGCTTGTCTGCTTTCTCGGAAACAAATTCCAAGTGGGACTTGAAATTTAGTCTTGAGTCGATCATCACACCCAAGTATTTGATAGCGGGCTTCAACGTAATTATCTCTGTCCGAATGCAAATATTCAGAAACTCCACTGCCTTTCTGCTGCTTATTAGGAGTGCCTCCGTCTTGTGGTCGGCCAGCGTTAGGTGCAAATGTTTTGCACAGTCACTACTGCAATGTCGTCTGCAAAACCCACAACTTTTGTACATACATACATACATGTGCATAGATGTGGAATATTTTTACAATCATTAGGAATGCCACAACATATGGGCGAACAACACATATCGCAAATGGTTTGGCTACTCCTCCATTCCTGCGTATATTTAACCATTTTCGTAGACGCCGATCCAAAAGGGTTGTTCATTCCAATTCACAAGTTTCCCATTTTATCTTCTAACTTTCTGGGTTTGTCATTTTTACGTTTTTTGTTCATGTTTGTTTAAATGTTCTGAGGAACGTGTGAAGGATCGCGTTAGTGTGTACGCTGCTGTAATATGTAAAATTTGACAAGACAACAGCTGTGTGTTAGGTAGACAGAAAACAAAAATCAAAAGAATGAAAAGTCCGTAAAATGAAATCAAAAGGACCAAAATCATGTGGATTTTAGGGCGTAAGGAATACATGGAAAATTAACCTGAACGTAAACTGTTGAAATTTAAGTTTCAAATATAATATAAAGACAAACAAGGCAATAAACAAACAAGCCAAGTAAGTACAAATAAATGAATAAATATTGAGATATACATATTTCTAAACAAATGAATTTTGGTGCGAAGGTGTTGCCGTAAAAAAAAAAATGCCATTAAATTTTCTTAACAAGAAATTAATGCCTTTGGGTCAACAAGGAGTTGCACGTCGACTTGAAAGTTATGGCCAAGGAGCAGTAGACACTCGTACAATGTAGCGGTTTCAACGAAATTCTCTGAGTTGTTGCTTGCTTGTGGCTGGAACTATTGAAATATCTTTGCCTTGCAGCATCAAAAGCCTTACGATATAAGCGGCAGAGCCAGACATCAGCAGTATCAGGCAAAGTGGCCGCCGAAAGTTGCAGGTCAACGGCAATAGTTTGGAGTCAGCCAACATCACTCACACACTATGGTCTTCCAGCTGGCTGCCAAGCAATTTTCCACTTGCTGCTTTCACTTGCAAAGAATTGAATCTTTCTTGTGCGATTTTGCGTAAATTTTCACTTGAACGATTGGCCACTTTGTTATCAATATTTAAACAGGTGGAATAAGATACACCCGCCCGAAACGCTTGTACAGCGACGGTCCGTTCATCTACCGAGTGGGTGGAGTGATGAAAGTTATTTGAGCGCACTTAAGTGAAAGCCACTGAAGCAAATGAAAAGGTTGGTAAAAATCACAAGCGCCGTGTATCAACATTCACACACACACACGCAGTTCAAAAAATATTTATATTGGGGCTCGTTTGTGGGAATTGTGTGAGCTAACTATTTTTGAGATGAAGCGTCCAGGTAGTCGTATATACATAGATTGTAAATGTATTTATGTATGTGTTTGTTCCTGTGTGCACTGATGTCCTAAATATTTGAAATTCAATTACAATGAAAACGCCTTCGGTGCCTTGTATGCTACAAAAGATATCTGTTTAATTTGAAATTGTGATTTTATGTACATAAACGACCACTTTGGTTTTGTTTTATATTTTACTGCGGGCATTCAATTACTGTCTTTGTTTTTATTAAACTACTTATAAAGCACTGTGACCTTATTTTCTCCTGCTTCCGTGCATTTTCCTTTACATCTCTATTCCTTATACTATGTTTCCATGGCACATGATTCGCTCTGCCTTTCGAAATTCGCTCTCTCTTTCGTAATTGGCACCCCAATCACGAACCGAATCCATTTGATTCCTCATAAACATTTTTCTTAGCGAATCATCTCATTTGTAGTTGATTCAATATCAATCACCATGCGAATCACGAATAAATCGATGCTGAGATCAAAACAAAGCACCTTTTGGCAACAAACCAAAAATCCTGACTGTTGGCAGCTACAATTTTGAAGTAGCCAAGGATTTTGTATACCTTGAATCCAGCATTAATAACACCAAAAATGTTAGCTTCGAAATCAAGCGAAGAATAACATTTGCCAACAGGTGCTACTTTGATTTCGGTAGGCAATTGAAACGCAGAGCCCTCTCGACGACCAAAAATTTTGCTCTACAAATCCCCCCATCATGCCCGTCCTTAAATATGGCGCAGAAACATGTTCTGAAGCGAACGAGAAAAAATTGATTTTTACCAAGTCACATCAAATAGGTAGCGCCAGCAAATTTTTTTTTCGAACTTTTTTCATATTTTATTTTAATTTGAATTGTCAAATTTTGAATTTTGTTGTGATAAGAATTCTATCAGTACAATTCAAGGTAGTTGATGAAATATTTTTGAAGTTTTAGCTCAAGGCGAATTTATAGAAGGTGGTATATTCCCATCAGCTGATTGCTTGTTATATCTACGCCTTATGCGGGGAAAGTGTCAAAATGGCAAAAACAAAATATACAGAGCTCAAATTTTTTTTTTTTTTAATTTTTCTACTGCTGCTACTTATTGAATGTGCTTAGATTTTTACCAAATAATAAAATTCAGAAAAAAATAACGTGTCTCCTTAAATTAACCCAAAAACAACATATTAACGTTTCGTTAAAATCTGAAATCATGACCCGAAACGACTGGACGTTTTGAAATGGAAAGGGCCAACTGTAAATTTAAGCTACTTTAAACTTGCACATTATTCTAAAATTTCTTTATTTTTTTTTTTAAAGTTTGACATTTTTATAAATGTTTGTTTAATTATGTATGTATTATAAATTTTGTATAAATTTTAAAACTTTAGTTTATACGGCATTATTTAGAGAATGAGCTTTATATTACATAAGTAAATAATATACCTACGAAAAGAAATAGAAGAAAAATAAAATAATAAAAATAGTCAATCTGTTGTACGTTAGTAATATTGACTGAAGTTATTTTTTTCAAATAATTATGAAAATTTTTATCTCTACCACTAAAATATATATTTTTATGGACATATTGTATGTCCGTATGTGTGTTTGTACGAATGGCAGTGTCAAATTATTAGACCTTTAACCCATTAGAAAATATGTGTTTGTGTTCAAAATCAACAAGGGAAATTAAAAAAACACACACAAACATAAGAACAAGCCGGCGGACATGTGTAAGTACAAGCCACAAAATATATTCTGAGAAATGTCACCCGTCACACCTGGTTGCGACGGGCATTGCGACGACTGACTGGCTGCGATACACATGTAGAAATATATTTCGTTGCCTGGACGCCTCGTTTGTTGCAAATTAATTGGCTGCACCAACAAAAACGACAAACGTTTAATGACTGCAGTCATTAAGGCGACCCACGCACAAATTAGGTACTGTGAATATGCACGTTAGGAAAATATACAAACAAAAAAAAACACACATATGTACATACATACATACGCAAATCATCGTACATTCGCATTCAATCATTAACTATTAGATAACACACACACCGAGAAGGAATGGCAATGAAAATTGGAAATAATAGAAGAAAAAACAATTAAAACTTTCCACCACATATACTAAAATTTGTGGAGTGACAAAAGAGAGTGGGGTAGTAAAACAAGAGGAGTGCCTACAAAGGAAAGTGGGAGAAAAGTTAATAGTGTAAAGGTGTTTTATCTTTGTTTTTATTTTTGTTTACATCTTTTTTTTTCAGTTTTGTTATTGTTAACCTCAACGCAATCGTGTGAGGCGGTGCAACACGAAACGGGTCGTAAATTGCAATCAGAGGCAAATCATAAATCAACTGTCAAATTGACAGGCACGAATGACAACGAGGCGCTTCGATGCAACCTACCTACATACATACATATGTACATCCAAATGCGTCCAGTATTGTGAGTCCATTCGGATAGAGTCAATGTGTGCCGCAGATAATAAAATGTGACATTAACATGTGATGCGTTGCATAACGCACATACGAGTATGTACATACTATATACATACATACATACAAATACATTTATGCATGTTCATTTGTACACCAAAGATCTATCAGTCTCACCACATCCTGAACCAGGAAGGGCATCGAGCTCACCATAGACAATCAGCAGAGGACAACAGTGACAAATGAAATGAAAAAGAAAAAAAAATAATAATAAAAAAAATAAATAAAATTGCATTGCCAGCCGATCGGCTCGTAAAAGCCACTCAAGCGAGCGATAAGCGCCAACGAGCTGAGCTCTATCAACTTACTTAGCATGTAGTCACCATTTGACATGCAATCGTGCAACCAGCCGGTCGGGCGTCGGGACAACGGGCTAGCGGTCAACATGCGACATAACCCTAAATGACCGGCTATCCGTTCGGTCATAAGCACATTTGTCCATTTGTCTCACTAACTGTACTCTGTCTGCCTCAAAGTCTTCTATTGCATTGCCAACCATTTATTTCGATATTAGAAGGCGTTCACACATACAAACGAGTGGATAAATGCATGCAAGCATGTAGGCGTACATATCTACATATGTATGTATGTAGTAGTAACCATTCAGTTGCAGTTATAACGGTTATTTTGCATGGCATGAAATTATTCATTTACACACACACACACACACACGCATGCTAGATTTATGAAAGTGCGAGAGATTGGCAGGAGTAGCGAGTGTCTCTTGCGGCTTGTTTGCTGACAGTTTGGAACACTTGCAATGCTGTCAAATTTTGAAGTGCTACATTTGCGAGCAGCTTTGAATTAGACTTTGTGTGCAATGTGCAAATGTACTAAGCTGAATGTATGTTGTACGTTGAGGTGCAAAAAAGGAGGTGAGAACCTGTTAAAGGTTGCGACATAATGCCTCGACAGGTGATGCAACTCGCACTCAATCATTATCAGTATCTGAATATTCGCTTTAGCGCTCACATACTTCAGTCTTAAATTCCATTTTATTATTGTAATAACTCGTTTGTTTTTTTGCATAGCATTAATTGGTAAATAATGAAACCATAAGCATCAGGCAGCTTGATTTTCAAACACCAAGCAGAAATAAAAACCATTGCATACATAAAAGCTTAAAAATATCACAACTAACTGACAGAAAACATAAGAGATAAGACCTGAGTATAAAATAAAGTTATCACTTAACTAACAAAGTAAACTCACATACTCGTAATTAGGGAGTTCACAAGCACTGTCGTATCTCGTATTTCGTTGTATCGCTTATTAGACGCAAGTTTAAACTAGTTGTTGTTATTGTTTCACATCTTAAATTTTCGTATTTCAATACAACTCTGAAAGGCATGTTTAGTGTGTTATTCGATCAGCTCCTTCCGTTTATCATCATTTTAGGTTTATTTTTGTTTGAAAAAATGTTAAATGAAGTTAAATGGTGATGTACGTATACATATTTTAAAGAAACCGACCGCTTGAGTTTATTAAAAGTGATCTTTTGCTGATTAATTGCTTGAATATCACATACAATGTTGGGCGAAATAACACGGTGCGTTCACAAGCTCCTCTGTTATTTAAATAACGCTCTAAAGAAATACGACCAATAACACGCTTATGAACTCCCTTAATATAAACTAAAGTGAAAAAGTTAAAATCTACCAAAACAGTCACTGCCATAGCAGTCACATGGCTAATGCTCGCATTTTAGATTTAAGCTCCACCAGCGGCTAACCGAATTGATGTTTCCAAAAGTCCATATAGGGCGCCATAAGTGGGACAATTTTGCACTTGGCGCACTTTGGTGCCGTTTGGCGAAGCTTGGTCGGTCACAAGTGTTGTCAACATCTTTTCGTACTTCATTCCCTTATCGGATCGCCATTTTGTAATACTTTTTTCATAGAACCTCTGGAATGTTTTACAGCTTAATCTTTAAACCAATTTGATTTGTGGATGAATCTGCTTCTGCAGAAGAAACCCTAGTACTCCTTGTCTAAGACGTGCCAGAGCTGGTGAAGAATGATTACCAAAGAAGTTATTACCAAAAAAAACACTACCATTTTTTTGTAAATTTCTATTTAAATATGCAATCAATTAATATACCTATTTAAAAACTGCTTTCTCGGCGATAAATTAATTGTATGTACATATATGCAAATGAAGTCGTTTCATCGTTTTAATTGGAAGGTCAGTTAGAAAATACTTACGCACTTATATGAACTTTATTTTTTAATTTTTATATAAATTGGAAACAAAAACGTTCCTTATAAAATCAACACATCACAATAGCAGGCCCTCGACTTGCGATTGGTACACATAAGTGGGTCTTATTAGGTTAGATTAGCATAAGGTGGGTGTCACAAAAGGACATGTTTGGCAATATGAAAAACGGCCTTGGTAATACTACATACATATTTCTCATTTCATCCGAATGATGCTCTTATTAGAAATTTACACTTTAAATTAGAGTTTGCTTTGAGTGGCAAAAACATCATGTGTGACTTTCGAAACTGGAAAAAAGCGTTAAAATTTTAAAAAGACCAAACATTACTCAGTGAACAATTATGTCAAATTATAATGAAATAAAAATAAATGCAAAATTAGTCTCTTAACAAAATTTGTGTAATGAGGCTTCATTTCTTCAATTATAATATTTTACCCTTGTTAACCTTCATAAATAAATGTAGATAAACTTAATTATAAAAATTCAGCAAAACCAATTGACTAAGCCGGGAACTTTTAAAATGCAATCTCCATAATTCAGTTTGACCTAAGGTGTTGCATTTTTGTATGGGCGGTGCCGTGACAAGTCCACCTTTTTGTAAAAAGCTAATTCGAAGAATTTGACATTAAAGTTATTGAAATACTTAATAGATTTTTCAGATATATAATACTCTATAAAATCCCCACTTCTTCTTAAAAGTCTCCTATATTATGAATATTGAATGCGCAGAAAGCGAAATTTTTTGAGAGTATCGTTATATGAAAAGAGCGCGTGATTATTGTCGGATTAGCTTAGTGATATCAGGAACAATATGTGTACCAAAAAAAAAAAAGCGACGATACCTACCATAGGTCCGTTATTGAGATGCAGGCATTTTTTTAAACCTAGTTTCTTTGTTTATATTGCTTCAAATGCATATCTATATATTTTTTCTATTTTGTTCCAATATGATCCTAGATTAAGAAGGTTTTGCATCTGTAAAAAATATTGTGATATGGGGGGTGGGCGTAATTATTGACTGATCTCGCCCATTTCCAACACCAACATACCTGGTTATTGTTCATTTTGATTACTTTGGTATACGTATACATATATACATATATTTTTATATCCATCTCGATTCCTTTTAGCTATTACGAAAGCGAAGAAAGTTGCTGCTGAAATGTGTCGAGTGTTCAAAGTGACAGATTCAAATACGAGTATTTATGTATTCGTGTGAAAGTTAGCATAAAGAAGAGCTGCCATTTTGGCGACTTGTTTATTTTTATTATTATTTAACTACTTGTGCCTTCGGGTAATTAACTCAAGTGCGGCTGATAATGGAAATATTCATCATCTCACTTTTCCATTCCCACCTCTCTCATTTCGCTAAAGTATTACTTACTAAGGTGCTTTATTTAATTTTATGTTTGCATTTTTCAGCAACATCTGCGCAATCTCTTCATATTTTATAGCCAATTAAAATTGAATTGCCATCAATTAATTGCAAATGTTGCAATCGTTAAGTAGTTAGTACAGTTTTTTTGCGTAAGAAAAATTGAATTGAATATGAGTTGAGGAAAAAAATATATAAATATTTAAATATAAATGAAAGCAAAGAGAAAAGATCATTTCACTACAAATATTTAGTAGGGAAAATTTAGAGAACAAAAGTCTCTCTTATTCGCTGCTTTGTTCGGCATTAATTAATTGTAAATAATTTCTAAAATTCTATAAAAACCATATTTGAATACATTTTGTCACAGATTCATATGTTTGTTCGTACAAGCATTGAGTTGTTTAAGCTTCGATTCTTAAATAAACAAATATGATAATTTATGTCATTTTAATACTATAAATTGATTGAACGAATTCAACAAGCAGAATTAAATATGTACAATGTAAATGTATGTACATACATTGTAGATGTATGTATGTATGTAGACCTGTTTATAATGAACATACTCGTGTATGGTTATTGGGGTTGTTAATGCAAAGTAATGGTCTTTCGAATTTATGAACATAAACCGATTTAAGTCGAAAAGATCTCTAGATTTGTGTGGCAAAGATTTCGAACAAATTGATTTCTACACATTCAATAAAGTAAAAAAGACTTAAATAAGTTTTTCTTAATTTATTTAAAATTGTACAGGGTACGGAACTAATGTTGAAAGTATTACTTATAAATTTTTTTTTAGCGTGATTGTGGCTGAGTGACATAAATGTAAATTAAAACTTTGTTTATGCTATGTAAGATTTTTTTCAATACATTTTTTAAGCCATTTAGAAACACATTATTAAAAAAATTTCTCTGGAGTAAGGTTGCCAGATCAGTGTGCCGCAAACCCAATTTACTTAATCGAAAATGCATTATATAATTTGTCAAAAAAGTGTATGTACAAAACTGAATGTTATATATAATTTTGGCGCTTACACTATATAGCTCAGTGTTTGGCCGAGCTTCTCCTACCATTTGTAGTGTGCGTCTTTATATTATACCACAAATGGAGGGACCTACAGTTTTGTGCCGACTCCGAACGGCAGATGTATTTTGTGAGAAGCTTTTTCATGGCAGAAATACCCTCGGAGGTTTACCATTGCCTGGCGAGGGGCGACCGCTATTAGAAACAACTTTTTCTATTATAAAGATTTTGCTTGCCCTCACTGAGATTCGAACCTCGAACTCACCGGGATATCAAGTTATAGCACGCACCGCTACCAACTCGACCACAGCGGCCACCAAAACTGAATGTTATGGTATTTAATTTGAGAATATAATTTCTTGCATATTTTGGGACCATGTCGGGTGTGGTCATTTATTTTTTCGAATTACAATAAATTATTTAAATGAAAAAGTAATTCTTTCCACTTATGTTGTTTTAACTGTGGTTTATATAGTTTCAATTGTTAGATTTTATAAAAATAGAAAGCTATCCAAAATAGTGAAAAAGTCTGGTAGCCCTCACACGACCATAAAATTACTCCCCTCCGCATAGTATGTTTCCTGATTTATCATTTAATTCTGCCTATTCTGATCTGTGTTATTAATAGCAAAGTAAACCAATAATTTCGACGCTTAAATAATATTTAAAATTAATTTTGTTTTTGAATAACTTTTTTACTAAATAAAAAATTAAAAAAAGTAGAAAATCGCGGAGAATAGCAGTCCATTGCTTGTCAGTTTGTATACTGCATTTGTTTAGTTCACAAATGTTAAATATGACTGAAGAATGGTGCCATTTGCAAAAATTGATTTTACGAACAATTTTTCGTTAAACACAATTTGGCAAAAACCCGATTTATATTTTTCTATTAATAAAATCATGTCAAAATATATTTGTAGTAAATTAAATTGATGTCTAACACATAAATCAGGTAAAATTTTATAATTTTTTAACTTGCCTCCAGAGCAGTACGCTGTGTCGTTAAATTAAAGTAGCTGAAATGCTCTTTTCAAGTTTCATTTTGTATAAAAATCAGTTTCCCACTAAAATGGCATATTTGCGAAACTACTGCAATACCTAACTTATTGTTAAAATATTGTTAGAGGACCCAATTAAATATTGTTTCAAAAATAAAATAACCTAACTCTAATTAGGCTATTTCAAATTGTTGGACCGAGTAATGTACATTAAAAAACTTCAAAGTTATTATTATTTTTCAACCTAATGTTTCTAATACACCTGGTATAGCTAATTATTCATACTTTTTAAATGCACAATATAAACTCTTTTTTTTTATTTAGAAATTAACAATTTTTTAATATTTCCACTATCGCGATTTACAAGAAACTTACGACTTAGCTTTGTGTTAAAACCATACTGACGTCCAAGCTATCTGAGGATAACAGATGGTCTGAAAATGGTAGTTCCCTTATAATCTTATTCCTCAAGTGCTTGCAATGTTGATCGAGAATTGTGAATTTTTATAACCACGCGCACTCATGCACAAGGATGAGAATAATACTTCATTCGTTTATCAAAATTTCTCTTATAAAAAAAAAAATAATTTAGTTGTTACAATAAATTATTTAAATTAAAGTTAAAAAAAAGTTGCCTTAACATGTTGCTTCTAGGCTGTGAAAGTCTAAATGAAGAACCAAGTTGTTGTGTTAATTTTTTACATAAAAGTAAAAGCCACTGAAGGCAATCAAGAAACATTTGAAAAGGGTGAAAAAATTACGTTCTGGAGGAGAATACATTTTTAGAAGTAATTTCTGTACGACGTTAAAAAAATAAAATATAATGAACTTGTTTACGTAATGTGAAGGCCGTCAGAAAAAGTTTCGACTTCAGTAGTCCTCTATAATAGGAATTTATGTTTAATTAATAAAAAAAAATGTATTCTTGCGAAGCCTTAGCGTTAACGCGCGCCTGGTTTACAAAGTTCCTTTAAACTAACATTTCAAATAATTTTCTTCACTCACTCAATAAACGTAATCATTTGACGTTCGACCTTTTTTTGAACTGCTGTTGCTTAAATTCAATTTTATGTGTGTTTATTTGATCCATTTAAGTGGCTATTTGTGCACATCCTTTCATACACTACATCTGAGTGTCCGATGTTTATAAGAAACACTTTTTCTTATTTTCTTTCAATTTGCCCCGCCTGTGTGGGCGTGACTTCATTTGACGCAGATTATGTATCTTTTGGAGGCGACCATGTGGAGAGTACAAAAACAAATAGGCCAAAATTATCCTTTTCAACATTTGCGTGTGCGTCAGCTGTTGCAAGTGAAAAGCACTTTGCCAACCAAAAGCAACTAAAATCATGCTGCATTTATAAAGAAGGCAACATCAATTTAAAAAAAAAAAACGAAAGAAATAATCAATTCCGCGTAGCTGAGATACTCGTATGTTGCACGTCTCGCTATGTTGTTTCTTTGATAACGTTTTTTTTGTTGTTGTGTTGGCTACAACATGTCCAATAACGCCTCAACAACGTATCTTCACAACATTTGTGCTGATTTATGAGTTTCCCATATTTTAACGTAAGCATTCGTAGAGGATGATGAACATATCAGAACAACAACAACAAAATCACCAAAAAGAACAAAACATCGTATAATACTCGTAATAAGAAAATATTTGCACCAATTTTCAACATTTTTTCTTTCACATACTTTCAGCTGTTTTTTTTTTTCTTTTGAAACATTAATAATATGCCCGAGCGTAAAGTTCGAAAAATACTCAAATCTGCTGTCTACTCATAACAACTTGCAAAAATCCTTAGCTTGTTTGTTGATGTGCACGTTTTTGTGAATATGTGTGTGTGTGTGTGTACGTACGAGATTTTTCGTTGCCATTTATTGCTTTTCATTTACAGCTTGTCAGCAACATGTGTTGCGTTTATTAGCTTTTTGGGTGGCAACAATGTTGCCCCACACTTTTGTACTTACGCCCAAAGTCCTCCATCCGTATCAATTTGTGATATTTATTTTTATTGCTATTGTTTTTGTATTCAGATTTGCGCATAACAGCATCTCAGCACATAAATGTGAAGCGTGCCGCTGGCACTGTCAGTTTTCATCAAATTACAGAAATATTTTCATATTAGTGCCAAGCTGTAGATACATACATATGTATGTATGTAGATAAGTATGTTCGCATGCTTGTTGTTTGCAGCAAACACAGCCGTTGACGCATCTAAACTTTCTTTTTACATTTTAAAAGTTAGTATGTTGGTTTATCATCGACTGTTGCAGGGCTGCACGTTTTCGACTTTGGTATTTCTACTTGGATTGAAGTTTATAGAAAATCAGTTTGCAGATTTTCTTGTCTGTCATAGCGTTGCAACAAAGATCTGTTATGTTATGCCTGCCGAGGGGTGAACGCTATTAAAAAAAATTGAATTATTAAGATTTTACTTGCCCTGCCTGAGATTCGCACCTCGAACCAAGCGGCATAAATAGTAAAACAGATATGAAAAATTAAACCAGTGAAACGACTTAAGAGTCATTAAGACCTTTTTCGACGATGACGTCCGTGCAGAAGAGACTCTCGTGAGCACTACAATAACGCGATAGAAATATGCATACATTTTATGACATTGTGAAAAAATATTAGAAAATGGAATTTTAACTTTTATTTGCTTTAAAACACTTCACTCTGTAATAGTGCCAGTAAACAACTTTTAGCTAAAATGGCGGCAAAATCATTTTGTGAAACTACTCGTACCTTCTCTCTTTTGACATTGCCGATACTTTTTATAATTCTTATTACGGGATCTTGTGAATCTTTTGAAATTTGACCGTTAGGAACTAGTGCAAATATCTTTATTGCTCTCTCCGATAAGTAGAATTTTATAATTACTCATATTGGGCGGTTTAATTAGCAAACTTTTTTCTACAAATTTTTAGTATTTACCTAAACAAAAAAAAAAAAAATTAATTAAAAGTGAGAAACGACATGTAATGATTTTATAAAATTTTATATTGGTTTTTTATACTACAACAATAATTGCAACTATTCTACAGGACAATTTCCTATAAATCTTTTTTACATAAACTTTCTTTAAAAGTTGAACTAATAAATTCTCTGCCAGAGAAAAAGATTTGGAAAAATTACAACTCTGAATATTTTCAATTGTTAAAATTGCTCCTAATTATTTATCTTTATTCAGTCTATGATTTACAATCTTACAGACTAGAATTAAACTAAGAGAATTACAGAATTAATAATAGATATCATTAAGAAAAATAAAAATATTATCTGATTTGAGTGTGTTAAATTCCGTAATCGAAATATCTTTAAGAGTCTCATGGATTTTAACTTTTTTAGATTGTTCTTAAAGTAAAAAAAAGCGTCACTAACGCTTTACTTTTTGATTTGCACAATTCCGCTGTGGTTGAGTTGGTAGCGATGTGTGCTATTACTCAAAATGCCGCTGAGTTCGAGATTCGAATCTCAGCCAGGGTAAGTAAAATCTAAAACAAGTTTTTTCTAATAGCGATCCCTCCTCGGCAGGCATTGGCAAACCTCCGAGGGTATTTCTGCCATGAAAAAGTTTCCCATAAAAATACATCTGCCGTTCGGAGTCGGCACAAAACTTTAGGACCCTCCATTTGTGGTAGAATATAAAGACGCACACCACAAATTGTTGGAGAGGCTCGGCCAAACACTGAGCTATAAAACGTAAGCGCCAAATAATTATTATTGTTATTAATTCCAAAAGTAATTAAAATTTGTATTAAAAGGTATGCAAACTTAGGTAATTTGTGTGTTTAAAAGACGTTTCAAGAATAGAAGAATAGAATTTACTCAATTAAGAAAATTTTGGAATTAATCTAACTTTTTTATAAACATATGTAGGTACTGCCTGTCACTTGCTGTCTTTAAAGAGTCTACTCTTACAAGATGGTGGCTCAACTAGTAAACGACAATAGAGAATCGAAGAACCGGTTGGTTCCGGCAAAACTCGGACAATTGCAAGTTAACTACATTCGCATGTACACACATACTTATATTTGATATGGAAATCATCTTTAGCTTACCTGTTACAATCTAACTGAGCATTGGGTGCGATGAATTGAATTTGCAGAAAAGTCTTGCATGCATTCAGCACCAAGTTATCATTACTGAGAAATGTGCATTTTGTCCCATAGTAGACACTTTGCTGATTTTCGTGGTGAATTATCAAACTTTTTTTTTTTGTTCGCTTGCAGCGTTGGAGCGGGTAATCAGCATTGATTTGTGCACCTTATTTAAACTGCTACACATGTGAGTAAACATTCCGCCAGACATCTACTTCCTCGCACTTGATCCACTCAAATCTCCTTGAAAGCTGCAAATCGAACATTCGTTGCACATAATTTTATATACATCTTTCCTTATTCTCCCCATCTGCCTCGGTTGTTGTTTCCTCGATTTATGTTTTTATAAGCATTTCCGTCGCATCGGGAAGTTGTCTAGTTTTTTCTGCTTCACTTCCCTTTCTCTCGATTGCATCTTTTTTCCAAGTTAAGAAAACTGTATCTTTAAACGACCTTCGTCAGTTTTAGACGAAATACAAACAATAGTGAAAATATAAAAATAACATAAATTGATGCCATGCTATGGATTTGTAAATAAGTGTAAGTATTAGAGTCAACACATACATACATACATTCATACATATATAGATATGTATGGTACACGTGCGTGCGTTTAGCTTATGTCCTTAAGCGTTTTGTTTGCCTTCATTACGCAGTGTTATGATTTGTTTTTTTAGGTGTTGTCTCGCATGATTTTTCACATACCACAAACTAAAAAAAAAAAAAACTACAAAAACAACATACACATTTTGTGTTTATTTGCAGTTATTCGAGCGCAGAAAGCAAACATTTAAAGGACACCCCCGTCCGTAATACTTTGCTTTCTCTAATTTGTCTGCTCTCTAACGCACGTTTGCTGTTGTTTGGCATCATATCCTTGCAAACTAAATAATGTACACACACACATACAGAAGTACATAAATGTTGGCGCATATTGTTGTTTGAGGGCAATAACAATAACTGACGTCGATACGGTCTCCAATTGCCGATAGGCAATCCATTGTAACGCTGTTTTTTTATTTTTTATTTTTTATTTTTATTTCGTTTGAGAGGGTTTGTGCATTTTCAAGTGAATTTTCGCAGCTCGATGTGTGTTTTTATGTACAATGTATGTTAACATTTGTGTGTACTTTTTCTGCGTATGCAAATATTTAACTTTGAGAACTGAAACGAGTTTGCGGTTAACGAAGCATAAATAGTGTTTTTGATTGGTTATTCAGATGTTTTGCTTATATCTACTTTTGTACTTAAAATAAGTCATACATACCTACATATTCATACTCGTACATACATACATACATATATGCGTGAACTTTTTGATACTTCTTTGACACCAAATTCGTTGAGAAGAGTTTGCAAAAAAGATTTGTGTATGAATTTCTAACTCAAATTCCAAAACAAAGTTGGCACGATACATAAATTGACTTTGGAATCTGAAGTGTTTTTCTTTAGTTTATCAGCTTTATCGCGTAAATTGTGATACAACAACATGATAGGTACTATATATGGTTTATAAGCTGGCAAAGCACAAAAAAAACCTATTATTAGCAATACGGTTGATTCAGTTATTGATGTCAAGTTGTCAAACTGATTGGTTTATGAAGGTTAATAGCAAACTAACAAATGTTACGTTTAAGACTAAATAAATATTCTAAATAGTTTGCTAAATAAACCAGGAAATTCATAATATGTTTTTCACCATAAATGCTAATACCGTACAGTTGTTTATAAAGACAAAATACGGAGTTTGTCACCAGTTGCAGTGCAACCTCTTCTATTGGACACCTTTATTCGACGGATATCTTCCCAGTGCGGACATGTTTTTCTGTATTAAGAGAATATTTTAAGTATAATTTTCGGAACAAATATTGTAATAATAATAATAATTTGGCGCTTACACTATATACATAGCTCAGTGTTTCGCTGAGCTTCTCGTACTATTTGTGGTCAAAATACAACGCGAGGGTATATTAAAGTCAGATTCGCCCGAGTTTGGCTTTTCTCACTTGTTTTTAATTAATTTCTTAAACACAATGCCGGCGTGCGACAAATTTTTCGTTGCGAAGAACCGTGCATTCGCCCTAACGTTCTGACATATTGAAATCTGCATTTCGACTCGGATCGAAATTTTCTACGATTGGCTACTTTGGCATTCTGTGTTCCGTTCCCGTTCGATCGAACTTCGAATATTTCGATTTTGCCTATTCTGCATTTCGATCGTAGCTCCGTTTTGTTAAGTTGCAATTTTGGTGGCGGAGGAAATTCAATTTTTTAATTTTACGGTCGTAAAGAGTATAATATTCATAAAAATGTAAGTAAAACTGTTTTTGATAATTGTAAAAGTGACCATGATGACTTTTTTTTTGTTTTTTCTGTGCAACTCCATGTTGATAACTGCCTTCGGCAAAAAATCTCAATACAGCTACTACACGATTGAGCGGAGACAACGTCGTCGAAGTACTTGCTGGAGCTTCTACCACAAAAGTATCTAGGACATACTTGAAAGCGTCCTTGTTAAGTCTAAAGTTTTTTTTGAATCTTAATAAGCAAATAAGTTATTTTAATTAATAAATTTAACCAGTTTCAACTAAACTTCTTACAATTCGTCACTCATCTCAAAAGGATTGCACATATCTCGCAATCTTCTTCTTTCAATCCTTGCCACAGAATTATCGGATGCATTGCCCTCCTCCTCAATTAAAAACGCTGCAGCTATTGAGTC
Organism: Philophylla caesio; assembly: GCA_963971545.1. NCBI lineage: Eukaryota > Metazoa > Arthropoda > Insecta > Diptera > Tephritidae > Philophylla > Philophylla caesio. The sequence goes on from OZ020607.1 coordinate 11,117,444, forward strand.
CATTTTAGTTATATATTTTATTTAAAACACCGTATAATTGTTTTATTTTCTGTAATTTTGCTTTGTTGTGTTTCAATTTCACCCGTTTCAAGGCAAACAGCTGATTTTCGAAAGAATTACAGCTCTTCCTCTTCTTCTTTCGATTCAATCGTAAAGCAGAATACCAACTTTCGAACATGGCGGAGCGTAGAGCGGGAACGTAATCGAAATGCAGAATAGGGCTGATTATTAAATAAATATTTAAGCATAAGCGATTTATTTATGCTTAATTTATTTTGGGTTTTCAAATATACTTTTCAATGAGAAATATTTTACTTTGATTTTGACATCATTGCCTAGTTTCCGTATGAACATTAAATTAAAAACTAAGTCAGGTTTTGTAATAAAAATATATTTAGTTCACATAAGAAATTGATAAACGATTAATCAATTTCAATAACATTATAATATAATTCGATCCAATTGGTGAGTTATAATACTATATTTCAAAATTACTAACCACAGGAAAAAAAAAAACGGCATGGTTTGTACACCTGAGGAAGGTTACACAGTATAACGCAAATTAGTTTCAGCCAATAAAATTCATATTATATGCGGAGCATGCATTTAGCACGAAAAAAGTCAGCTACTATCAGCTACGACACGATATGTTATGGTGTTCAGTGTTGTTTAGTATGAGTTAGTGAAGCGCACTACAGGTTTACTGATTTTTTTCGCGAAGGTGATGTACATTTTTTTCCATATGACGCATTTGCATGATCACCCTTTAAATGGCGGAAAATGTTCTGGGAAATACGTTTCGTTGGTAAAAAAAAAAATTCCAATATCTACATAACATACATAGTACGTGAGTTTTCAGTTACTTCAAACTTGCAGTAATATAATTGACTTAAATGGTCTCTGCTCAACTAAATGCTCAATACACGACAAATATAAAAATAAAATAAATAATTAAAAGTTATATGGCCAAAACATTAAAACAAATAAAATGTATAAAGGGATGACCAGCCTTATACAAAGTAATTCTAACAAATAAAAATTGTACAACACAACAACTACACAGGCAAATAGAAAGAGCGGCAGAACAGCAGGACTTAATTGCAGTAGGTTGTGAAGGGAAAGCAGGAAAAATAACAACAGTTCACACAGCGTAAGCTTAGCTGAATTCGTTTAGCTGCCGGCTTAAGTATTGCGCATGTTTGTTGCGGGTTCGACTCCCGCTACAGCCAAGAAGAAAGAAGTCTGATGAGAAAATGTGGTGATTTTCGAAATAGTACTATAACTTCTACCGCTTTGAGTATTGCTTTTTTTTCCTAATCATTTTGCTAGTAAACCGATCGGCCTCAAAGCTCAAAAATTATTAAAATAAACAATCTACGTTCTGAAAAATATTACTGAAATCTTTATGAAAGATTTTTCCGTTTTCTTTGATATGTAAGACTTAAATTTGTATGGGTTTAAAGCATTAATTGTTTTTTAATTGAAAAATAATAGTAATTAATTTATTTATTTATAAAATATATATTGTCTGAAGATGACAGGACAATCAATAATGTGAAAAGTAAAACTTTTGTTTTTAAATAAAAAAAATTCAGGATGCCAAAAAATATTTTTGTGTCCATAATATAATAGCTAGAAGCCGCCTGGTTTCGTTGTATTACCTTGGTATATAACCCCATGCCAATGGAGCATTAAAAATTAATTTAACATCAACAAAAATTACAGAGAACCAGCTTAGCTGTAAACAAAATCGATGTAATAAAACCACATTTAATGGTGCTTTGCTCACTATAACGTAACTTTAAAAATTCCGCCAGGTTTTTAGGGCCCACGTTATATTTACTCAAATTTCGTCATGTAAAGTAAATGCTTATTGTAATTAAAATGTGCTCGCAAAATAGCTGCATCAGCACTAAACAAGACAATAAAGGGATAGCAAAAGTCCTTGCCAAAAGGACACTTATGTTAAAGTGTTGCTTGTACAAGCGGAAATAGCTAACAACTTGACTAAATTACGCGCAAAATTTCATTTAACTCTTTGCGCCCGATATCTTCGTTTTTTGTTTTGAAACAATTTTTATTTTTTTGTTTGATTTCTCTCCTTTAAGCATTCAGCTACGGAAATTTTGCACAGAAACAGCAGTGAATGCACGGCAACATCCTTTAGACTTGGCACTGAAACGCTGAGAAATATACAGGCGGGCAACGCCAACAATGTCGCCATTCTTTGGTGACTACGTTGAAGAACATTGTTATTGTTATTGTTTATTATGTGTATGTGTGTTGTTGTTGCTGCAAGCATTATTGTCTGGCCAAGTTGGCTATCTCTGTTTGGTGCGAACGCAACTGAATGGAACTAATGATGCAACTAATTGTTATCCTCGCGCGCCTCCAAGGGGATTGCGGGTGTGTTAAGTGGGCGTGGCGTCACGCTGACTGCACAAGCAGCACTTTAATTAGCAGCTTCACTGCTACATCCGCATACATACATACATACATACAAACAAACAATTATCTGGATGTGTGTGTGGCTGTACATATAAAAGCACAATGACATAGAATTGCTTATTGTTGAAAAGCCAGTTGAAGGCTACTTGTAGTTCGCAACTGGAACCGAGCAGCCCATCCGCCATGTCATCAGCAGGCTTCTAATTAGCGCAACATTTTCGTCTTCTATTGCGTTTGTCCTTTTTTTATTGCCTGCTTTTGCGTCTCCTTCTCAGTTCCTGGTCGCCGAAATGCCAATTGGCGATTGTAGTAATTTTTGTTGATTGCTGTTTGCGCGTCGAGTTGTCCTAACAAATTTTCTTACTTGCTCTTATTTATTTTGTGCTTTTATATTTTTCATTAAGTTTCTTTTTGCTATTTTTAGTGACTTTTACTTTGTTGGCAAGACTGATTTGGAAAGTTTGAGCGAAAATTCAAAGATTGTTTTAGAATGAATGAGATCAAACTTAGTAAACTTATAATACTTTTAAGCGCTGTGTGTTATTTTACACGTTTGAAATTGGGTAAGTAAAATATATTCTTCATAGTGCAATTTTTTTTGGTTCCTGTGGAAGTAAACCGTAACGACTTGAGGATCTTTCGTTTTGCTAAAACCAGGGTTGGACATCTCCGAATATTGAGGGATGTGGAGTGCACATCTAGAAAGTCTAAACAAGATATTTCCTCTCATGCCTTTATTAAATTGGTTAAGCGGATCCAACAGCAATAACAACGGCAGCCTTAAAATCTATCAGAGCATCTCGCAACCAGTGCTACTTTGAACTGTGCAGGCAATCGCATAGTACATAAAGTCCTCTTGACGCATAAAAACCACACTCTATAAGTCTTTTGTTATGCCCGTTCTATTGTATGGCGCAGAAGCATGGACGATAACAACATTAGATGAGAGGGCTCTTGGAGTGTTCGAGAGAAAGATTCTCCGAAAGATTTATGGACCTTTACGACTTTATGACTGCGAATACCGTAGAAGATGGAACGATCAGTTGTTCGAGCTTTACAAGGACGAAGACACAGTGCAGCTGGCTAGATCAAGTCGTTCGAACGGATGAAATAGCTCCAGCCCTGAAGGTTTTCGACGCTGTACCCGCTTGTGATTGCAGAGGAAAAGGAATATCCTCTGTGCGTTGGAAATGCCAAGTGGAAAAAGACTTGGTTATACTGGGAATTTTCAATTGGCGCGAGTTAGCAAGAGATGGCAGAGCTGGCGACAAATGTTGAGCTCGGCCAAAATCGTTGAAACTGTTAATGTGACAATGAAGTAAGTAAGTAGGCGGATCCAAACTATTAAACAAACTCATTATTACTATCAACACTGATGTATTACAAGGTGGCCGCTGCGGTCGAGTGGGTAGCGGTGCGTGCTATAACTCGATATGCCGCTGAGTTCGAAGTTAGAATCTCTGCCATGATGTATTACAGTTGAAAAAATTTGCATTTGTAATTGTGGTGATTTAAGGTTTGAATGGGCAAGGTAAGACAGAAAAGAGACTGAGACAAAAACGCATTAATCTTTGTTTTTTTTGATATATCGCCAAGTTTTTAAAATGAAGCAACATGAAGTAAAGACGAGGAATATAAATATTAACAACTTTTATATCGATGCCTTGAACTCCAGACAAGATGGCCCAAACAGTTAGAATCACCCTTTTTCTTGAGTATGGCAAATAAAGCGGATATTTGCGAAGAGACTTGCAGGGTATTGATAGTTTGAATATATCGTTTCATTGAGAAAACGATTCCTATTTTATTTTACTTGCTTGTAACATAACTTGAAGAACTCATTTTAAATTGTTCTTACAGAGCATCCGTTCCTCAAGCTCCACCTAACAACCAAAACTGAGCTGGTAACATGACTGATCTACGGATTAATCTCAACACAATCCATGTAAACGTAACGATCCGGATTCACAACCGTACAAGGTTTGGCTCCTTTAGAGGAAGTATTCACTACTTCAAGTCTCACGAAGCATTCGATTGTAGCAAACCTTCGGTATTCAACATATGTACATATCTCGCTTGTCTTATAAAATCGAGGTAGACAAATACAAAAGTTAGCATGATTTGTATTGCACATATGGGAAGTAATCAAATTTTCTATTCGGACATGGGCAGGGGTGGAATGGGGTGCTGTGGTGCTTCTTGGTATGCGGTTACAGTTGCACGGCTGTACTCAATCCCTACTCTAATGTCCACGTTCGTGCACCCTGGGCAACGTGAGCAAACCATGTGCGAGATACGGTAACCAACCCGTGTGGAGCTTTGGGTCACGGCTAATAGAGAGGGACCACCGCAAACGTTTCTCGGCCAAAATCGCTTAGGCGGTTGATGCGCCAATAAATAAAAGTAAGTAAGTAAATTGGCATTTTATTAATTTAAACCGGTTCGAGGAATTTGATTTAATTTTAATTTAATATTTAAAATCAAATTTCACACTTTATACAAAGGTTATGATAATTAATTATTTAAAGTTTCACAAAATTACATTTTCGAATTTAAAATATTTTTTTTGGAAGTAAGTAAATATTACAATCTCTTCGGCACTTTTTTCCATATTAAAAACATCTCGATCATGATTTTTATGGAACAAATATTCGAACGTTATTCGTGCACTCAAACCCCTAAAAACTTTTGTTTTATTAAATAAAATATAAGGAGTTATAACTCTTCTTACTGTTTATTTTAAACTAAAGCATAGTTTTATTGAAATTTTTTTTTTAATTTTCTACCAAGCTTGAAATTTTGGTTTACGTGGTTTTTCGTGGAGAATTCTCTGCATTTTTATTGAACTTGGCCTGGCTTGGGGACCTTTTAAGCTAAAGAGCGAAAGAAACCAAAGCTTTTCTATTGCAACACTCAAATGAAACTGAAAATATGTTTAAACTGAACTAGTTTAAAGGATTCAATTATAGTAAACAAACGAAGACTCTCAACAGCTTATTTATTAAGCTAATCGAACCAGGAGTAATCATTGAATATAATTTTATTTGAGCACCGAACCTTTAAGTTCATGACAAGCGGGGATACGCAGTAAAATAATGGCGGTGTAGAAAGTCTCTTATTTTCCTTAATTCAATTTTAAATAAAGTTTTCCATGCCACCAATCGTATATGCGACCCCATACTTATTTTCGCACATTCATTCGCACATTCTCCCACGCACAAAGTGAACATTAAGACAATTGCATGATGGAAAAACACATTTATCTGCAACACAATTTCTTAATTTAAGACCAAGAATATTTATTTGCGACCGAATAGAAAAACATACGATAGAAAGCGAAAGCAACAGCAAAAAGCAGTGGGCAAATGTGGTGGAGCAGGCCAATGGCGTAGAGTCGTCGCAGTCGGCCAGAGTAGGAGCCAAGGCATATGGAGGAGGATGGCTGTTGGTGCATTAACCGAAATTGTGCGAGTAAAAAGTGAAAGCCAAAACAGATTTTCATGAGCGCATAAACATAAAAATAAAAGCAAATACGCGAAAACGAAAATTTGAGTGTGGTAATGCGAATGTGACAACGAATTTGTGGTTGAGTGCGAATAAATGGAGTTTTTCTTTTATTTTACTGTTTTATTTTTCGGTGGAACAACTGCTGCCGCGATCCAAGTAATGAAAGAAACGCTACGTACTTACTGCGCCTGAAGCTCTTCATGTTTGTGAGCATGTGTGTATGTGTGTGTGTGTGTGTGTGTGTGTGTGTGTGTTTAAAGGCTCAGTCAGCCTCATTAGTTGTAACATTCTTTCTCGGCTGGTTGATTGCCTTGCTGCAGCCTGTTTCAATGCCCTTTTATACTTGCTCCGTTCTGACATTTTTATGCATCCAACTAGTTGAATGAGGCTGAAAATTGGAACATGGAGGGTTCGTAAAATGTGTACCACAAAAATTGCGAACATGGTCTAAGTAAATCTGTTTATACGAGGAAAAGCTGATAAGTATCTAAGCTTTAAAAAAAAAGAAAAACAATTTTTTGAATGTAAATTTTGTTGAACTCATTAAAAATAGTGTTAACCCTTAATTTAAATATTTTATTTCATCGAAATATTTTATCATAGTCGCAGGGGGTTAGTTAAGAAATATTTGAACATTTTTTTAATAAACAATATATATTATCACACATAAAATATATTTTAACCCGATGGCAGCAAATACATAAGTAATGCGGTTGTCATTAGCCCTCATTGTGACAGCTGATTAAATACATATTTAATATAAGGAAGAAAATCAAATAGGTCATCTAAGGCTCATACATATTTGTCCATGCTCGTACGTTTTTAACTACATTTAGTCATGTATACACACATACAAGCTCGCGAAAACGTATTTATATGATTTTATGTGCAAAAATAAGCATTCTTTGCAATAGCTGCTGAGGGATTTGGCCTCAGGTTTGTACATTTTGTACATCTCTGCTTTAGTATAGGACATTATTTGTCGAATCCTGGCGCTTTGTGGCGATTCCCATGCTCATAAAAACATTTGCACGTAGACTAAGGCAGTTGGCAATATTGTGAAATAGGAACGCAAATACCGCTCAAGCACTACGTGGATTAGTTTCCCATATATGTATGTATGAATGCGCTTACTGTATTAATGAAATAAAAATAAGTTATTTACATCAAGTATTTCGCAACCTCGTAATTTCGCGAACCACATTAAGTTCGTGCTGAACAAGTAACATTTAATATTTGCAGTAGAATTTTTAAAATCTTGGTTTCCGTTAGCCTTAATACGCCAAAAATTATGTTTTAAAAAAATGTGTGTCCTTTTTGGTGCTTGCTAAGCGTTGTGTGTGCTTCGTTTTGACATTGTTTGGCAAATTATGGTCAATTTTAATTTGAGTTTTCCAAGATTTATTCTTTTCCGCCACTTTGTTGTCTAACACAAAATTTCTTAACTGAAAAAGAGGCAAGAACAAATGTCAATTTATAGTTTAAAGCTTGATTATCTGAAAGTAAAAAGGCATTGAGAAATTTATTTGTGGATATCACCAGGCTTGTTTAGTATTTTCTTTAAAAATTAGCCTGGACAATTATTCGCTAAGGATTATTGGCTAATCTCCTGCTTACATTAGATGTGTGCTTTATTTATATTATAATTATAGATGCTACGAATATAATATTCATAAAAAAAATCAGAAATACATATATGTAAGACTGAGCGAAGTACCGAATGCGAAGGTTTTGAGAGGTTCCTAATGCCGTCTCTTTCACATATTGAATAAAGATGCAAGAAAGATAAGGGTGAAGAGATAAGAAGATAAGGTTAAGAGTATCGATAAAAACATGGAAAATGTTAAAGATGAGAACAAGGATAAGGTTATGGATAAGAATCTTAATGGGGATAAGAATATGGATAGGAAGGGACATTGGTATGGATAAAGTTAGAGATAATTACAATAAAGATTACGACACGGATAATGATAAGGGTAAGAAAAAGATAAGAACATGAAATTTATAAGAATATGAATAAAGATAGGGAGTGAAAAGTGATAAGGATAAGGACAAGGACAAGGACAAGGATAAGGATAAGGATAAGGATAAGGATAAGGATAAGGATAAGGATAAGGATAAGGATAAGGATAAGGATAAGGATAAGGATAAGGATAAGGATAAGAATAAGGATAAGGATAAGGATAAGGATAAGGATAAGGATAAGGATAAGGATAAGGATAAGGATAAGGATAAGGATAAAGATAAGGATAAGGATACGGATAGGGATAAGCATAAGGATAAGGATAAGGATAAGGATAAGGATAAGGATAAGGATAAGGATAAGGATAAGGATAAGGATAAGGATAAGGATAATAATAAGAATAAGGATAAGAATAAGAATAAGGATAAGGATAAGGATAAGGATAAGGATAAGGATAAGGATAAGGACAAGGATAAGGATAAGGATAAGGATAAGGATAAGGATAAGGATAAGGACAAGGACAAGGGTAAGGACAAGGATAAGGATACGGATGGGAATGGGAAAAGGATAAGTAAAAATATGGATTAGGAAGAGGATATAAAAATTGGATAAGAAAATTGTAAAAATTCCGACAGCAGAAATAATAAAATACTCATCGACAGAAATTACAAATTATATTGTTATAGATTAAAAATGTGTATAAATGTGTACTATCTCAATGAATATGTGATTGTAAAAATACGCTGCTTTAGTTTTCAAAGTAAATATTTTAGCTAACAAGTAAATTTTTTAATATATATGTATGTATCTTTATGTTATATATCTATATTTGTGAAATTTTAGGTCAGTAGACCGTAATAAAGAATTAAATAAAAAAGTAAGGCTAAGGATGAAGAAAGGATATGGATAAGAATCAGAATAGTGTAAAGAATAAAGATAAAGGAGTGATATGTCTAAGAAAAAGGAAAGGAATAAGTATACTTGTTTTTTTATTTTATATACAATAAGTATAAGCATAACGATAAAGAGAAGGATTAGAAGTAGTAAAGGTAATCAAAATGCTCCAGTAAAGTACAGTAAAGATATCTGTTATTGTGTAAGTGACAGACAAAATGAAAATTTTGCAAATCATATATCTTCTTCACAGGCATTACGTTTCACACAAAAACCTCTCACGTAGTAGCATACATATGTGCCTACTTAAATACAAACTCATACATATGTATGTACATATATATAAACCATTTGTTTATTATGCGTGTGTATAACATAGTAATATAAGAGAAGAGTCGTTGTCAGCCCAAAAAATGCTTTTAAAATATTTAGCAAATCTTGATCAACAACATACTGAAGCCGAAAATAAACCGCTCGGTGTAGAGTTTATTTAACTATCGTTCAAAAATAAAAATTCAAAAACATTTCTCATTTTTTGAGGAATGTGCAATTATTTTTGAGTAAATAAATATTTCAATTTGTTGTACAACAATAAGAAGGCAACCACACTTACGAATAAAAAAAAAACTGACGTTTACTAATAAATACAAACGGATGTACGACTATAAATCAAAACAATTTATTTCATAGCACCATGCTTGTGTATTGATTTGATGATGATACAACAACACTTGCCTAAAATTGTGTTTTATTGAAAAACAAAAAACGAAAAGTTAAGAAATCAATCAACGAGCGCCTTAGAATGAAAAGCTGCTAAGTTCCCTTTTTAGAACATAGATTTTCAGTATTTTTATCTCTCTTGCAATATTTAAAAGGAAAAAAATTTACTTAGCAGCTTTTCGCTCCAAGCTAGTAAATCGTAAATTCATACTCTACTTTTTATCTTCGTTTTTATGTGAAGAAATCTACCGAAACTCAAATAATATAGTAAGCTCACACACTACTTTTACGTTGTTTTTGTTAATATGTAAGAGGAGATGTGTTAGTAATATTGCAGTGAATAGCATCAACAGCAACATATACCGATGAGCATTTTGAGCAACAATCGCTTACAGTTTTGTAGCAGCATTCAAGCAATTTCAATGAAATTTGTCTGCCGATAAGAAAAATTTCCTGTACGTGACCTCAGCTGAAGTGCAGCAGTTGCTAAAGTATGCAGCTATGTACAATATGAAAGTATGTACATATATACAATATGAATATTCTTGTGCGTATAACATTATTGTATGTGTTAGAGAAATACCATTTTATAACCAACATTTGACCACTAAATGTGCTGCTCAGCTCGACTTAGCGCTGCTCTGTCTGGCGGCTTTGTATGTATTTAGGATACAACAAAAATATACACCAACATATATTTACATGTGTATGGGTCTGTGCTCAACCATTTTACCAAAAACAACTGTTGCAAACGTGGCATGTGGCATGTGGCACTAACAGCCTTGTTGTTTATGTTAGCTTCGATCGGCAAGGCAGCAAATCAGGAAGTATGTTGGTCAAAAGGGTTTGCTAAAGGCTAAATTGCTTTGCGCAACATGGAATTCTGTCTAGAATTTTGGAAGGAATTTAAACCCGAAAAAGCCAAAATGAAAGCAAAATATAAGCGATAAACAAACCAGTAAGAAATCATAAATTTAAAACTTTAGAAACTTTTAGTAAAAAGGAGAAATATTTTCATTGATATAAAAGGAATTTAGTTAATCGGATGCATGATACAAATATTTTTAGAAGTAGTTTCTCTGTTAATTTTTGGACAGAAAGAGTGTTCGACAGCAGACGCACAGTCTTGTCGCTGCTTTGAAATATACATTGGGGATTTTAATTTTAATTTTATTGTATTTCAGACACAAATCATGTAAATTTTTTATAGTATGCATTTCTTAATTATCTTGATTGCGATAGAGGGTAAGAGTTACGTGTATCTTATAAGTTCTAATAGAATTGAAAAAAAAAACCGTATACTGGGCTTAAAGGCAAGGATTATACGATTTTGAAGCCTTTAAGTTGTACTTGCATGCGAAAATTTTTTGACAGGCGATATTTGTCGCATGTTACATTTGACAACTTGTGGGAAATCGCAATTGAAGTATGGAATTCACTTTCTCAAAAAGAGGACAATAGATTTTTTTTTCCAAAGTCTCAGATAATATTACTCCTTCCCGAATAACTTAAATTATTTTAGTTTTATTGATTATTCTTTATCATGAATTTATGAAGGATTTTCTTCAGTAAAATTTTGTCGTATTTCACATTTGGCAACAGTTTTGCAATTTTTGCTCAATGTATTGAAAACCAAATACGATATCAAAAACGAATAACCTCATTTGAAATGGTTTCATAGATGGAGAATAACTGCATTATTAATTTTTTTTTTGCAAAATTTTCACTTACAAAATTTAATTATCCGTGCGACAATACAAACAATTTTTACAGTTTTTACTACACAATTTTACAGATGTTAAAACTAACGACAATATTTTTCCGAGTGTTCAAAGCACGGAATTTTTATGAATTGTCGTACGTAAAAAATGTTTGTGGCATCCGACAAAATTGCACGAAATCTCTTCGACCTTGCTGCACATGCGACACATTTTCGCTCAATATCTCGGAAACTAAAAGAAATTAAAAAATGGATAACGCCATTTAAAATATCTTAATTAGTTAAGTTAACTGCACTATTAACTAAATTTGGCCCAATTTTCACATACAACATTTAATTAACCGAGACGATATGTCCTTTGAGACATAAATGCAGTTTTGCACATATTCAAATATTGTTTCTGTTGTCTTTACTTTTCTTAATATCAAAATATAGATGATTTTATTTTAATAATGAATTGGTAGCACGAAAATCCGGAACACTGTTTCTGTCAGATGGTTGATATGGTGTCTGGAATGAAAGAGTGAAACTACCTCTAAAAATGATTGTATCATGCTCGGATGAATGAAAACGGAAATAATAACTTAAAGATCAAAATTGATGAATTGAAACATTTTACTTTATAACACTCGGCCATCAATCGCTGTATTCATAAATTTGTATTTATAAGTTTTTGCTTACTGAAAATATTACATCGCTGGCAGCAGCTTAAGTATACTTTAAAATTTTTTTTTATTACAATAAAACTTAAGGTGTAGATGTATGTAATAATAATATTTAAGTATTTAAGCTTTCTAAAATATTTCCAACAGGGTCTTTAAATCTTAAGCCAAATACTTATATATTCGTTTGGTGCATCCAAGATATAGTAACAGCTAGCTTACTTGAGATTATCAAATATTACAATAGTCAAAGTCAGTATACTATACTCGGATAAAAGAGCTTACTTTTTTATTGTTATTAAGAGAAAAAAAATATCGGATCGGCAATGAAACGAATTGCAGTATTAAAGACAACAAGTGAGTTATTAAATTTGTTGAAATCAAATATACGCGGCTACTAAAAAACGAAACCAAATTTAATATAATAAACTTTACATATTCAGCGCAAGTATTTAAAATGATTGCTGGTCGGGTGGGTTGAATTCTCGAGTTGTAGAGGAAAACACTCAAATGTTTTTGAACGAAAATTGCGTTGCGTCAATCTAATGAAAATTGTATATCACAAACAACGCTTAATACATACTTACATAAATATGTATCTAAAAGTTTACCAAGAAAGCGTTATTTTATATTTAAATATTGAAAAAAGAGTCAGCAAATACCCAAAACTCCAACTGGTAGGTGACCCTTTGAAGTTCAAAAGAAGGGCGCAGAGTTTCGAATTGTCTGAAAACAATTGGGGTTTTTTTAAATCAAGCAAAAAGTTCCACATAGACAATTGAGCGTATAGGCTAAAAGTACTAAAACAAAATAAAAACGACTTTTAAGAAAACTTGAAATGCTCGATTTGGTAAGCAGTCTTATGCTCTACTCTAATGTACAAGTATCTGAACGGAAATTCATCTGCCTTAGCATTTATCTTGGCTCTTAAGTTTTTCAAAATGTCCGAAAGTTTTCCTTGTTTATCCAGTGGGCAAGTGTTCAATCAGTCAACCGAAACTTGTTAAAATTAAATTCTTTCTCTGATGCGAAGTTTTAAAACAATGCCGAGAGAACTTGCATACATACATATGTGTGTGAGTATGTAGGTCCATGAGTTTACATATTAATGTGTGTAGTGTGAATATGAACTGCAAACGGGTTGAACATTAACTAGAACTAGTCCAATGGTTAAATGATTAATTTTACACTAGAATACTAGACAATTGACAAGTTTTGATATTTGAAAATACATTTTTTTTTACTGAATATTAACTTCTGAATCGGTGTTCAGTGTACTTTTCTATTATATATTATAATAATTTTGGCGCTTCTCCTACTATTTGTCGTATGCGTCTTTATATTCTACCACAAATGGAGGGACCTACAGTTTTGTGCCGACTCCGAACGGCAGATGTATTTTGTGAGAAGCTTTTTCATGGCAGAAATACCCTCGGAGGTTTGCCATTGCCTGCCGAAGGATGACCGCTATTAGAAAAAACTTTTTTATGATTAAGATTTTGCTTGCCCTGACTGAGATTTGAACCTCAAACTCACCGGCATATCAAGTTATAGCACGCACCGCTACCAACTCGACCACAGCGGCCATTTTTTTTTATTATATCGTCCCAAAATCCATTATATCACAACCTGTCGAAAGCAACAACAGCAAAAGATCAGAATATCATTTTTTGTTAATATTAATTTGTACGAGAAAAAATTAAGAAAGATGTTAAAACTCAAGGTAAAGTCAAAAATTCATGGAAAATTTAAACTGTTTTTTAAAAATTCATTAAAAACAATAAGCAACCCAAAAATCAAAAAGTATTTATAATTTCTCCTTTGACAAAGAAATAGTCTCAGAACCTAGCATGCAGTTTTTTAAAACATTTAATTGGTTTTTTTTTAACAATTTTTTGATTCCGATTAAGCTTTCTCAGGTTATTTTATTTTCGGGTGTCTTTAAAAGAAAATACCTCAGAAAAATTCAGAACATTCCCTAAGGGAAAAGTTATTTGAATTAAAAATTGAAGACCACGGTTTTACCATCTAACATGCGCTCAGAGGTAAATAAAAGTACAGAGAGCGGTGTTTCACACTTTTAAATAAAATGTGATTTCAACATATTCCTTTTTATTAAAGTGTTTCAAATTCAATAATGAAAAAGTTTTTCACATCTGTTATAAAACTCTTCTAGTTATTATATCGTGTAACCATATCTGAGTGCAATACGTAAAAATCCTCTCTTTTTGATTAACGGAATTGAATATATTTTCTACTTAGAATATTCCTGCGACGTAAAACAAGATATGTTCTGCATACTTTTTTACATAGCTCTACAGCGTCCAACAAAAAATATACCAATCAGGTAACATTTTAAAAATTAAATTAAGTAAGCATTGAAAGGTTGCTATGAAAATAATTGTATATACAAAGGTGGGTATTTGCAGAGTTCTTTAAACGCTAATATACACTCTCTTTACAAACCATAGCACAAAACATCGTTAATTCTTCAACAATTACCATTAAAAACAGTTTTTAAATTTTATAAAAAAAAGTTGAAAACATTTATCAAAACTACATCAAAATATAGAACTCTTAAACATTTTTTTTTTAATTCTTCGGGCTATGCATATATGCAATTTGAAAGAGCTTTTTTTGACAATTTTTTTTACTAGTTCTAATCTTAATATCAGTTTAGTGTAACACAGAACCTTCTGCTCGTCACTACATTTACCTTGGGTGTATTCTTTGTGACGGACATTTAAATATACATTCTTCAATGCCTTTGTTGTCTGTGCCTGTGTTAAACTTCATCAAATCTTTTTTGCGTAAGCATGTCTGTGCAATTTAAAGATAAATTTCGCTTCCTTTTTGTGCAAATATTTGCAATTCAACCGAAATGTTTGTGTTACTGAATATATTACCCAATTAATTTCAAGCATGTGTATATTTTCACAATCTATCTATCAGATGCATTGTAATGAAACATTCGTTCACCTTTAATTTTTATTAAAAGAACGTTTATAAGCTGCTGGTATTCATATACATAATTGGGTAAAAAAATATATAACAAATGAAAGTAAGGTTTCTTCTTCATGCAATCTAAACAAATAAAATAAAACAAAACAACACATTCAAGAAACATAACCAAAGTGGTTATCAAACATTTTTTTGTTCTTAAATTTACTGCAAAGTTTTTAAAGAAATTTATACACCAATATTTTTGTAGAATATCCGCTTGCACATAAAGCTTTTTGCAGGCATTTTAATCGTTTATGTAAAGAGCTCTTTACTTCTACTAGTTTTCGTAAATTGCTTACCATTTATCGCATATCCCATTTTACGTATTCTATTTGTTTTTCTAGCTAGACAGTTTCCATTTTCATTTTGGCTTTCATTTTCAATGCCATGTAAGTTCACTTACAATTCTGGCTACTCGTTGTGTGACTCACAGCAATGGCATCAGTTTTTGTTTTTGTGGACCTAAAACCTTAAACTACGGCAGTAAACTATTTTTGTAATTTTTCTTTTTTTTTTTTTTTGGACTTCTGTCTTGTAAAGTTCTATTCGTTTGCTTGGGCTATCGATTTAGCTTCAGTAGGGGGGTTTGTTTACTGCTTCTTTTGAAAGAGCAGTGTTGCTGTGACAGAATAAAATTTTATTTTTATTTTAATATAATAATTTATTTATTTATGCTACAGAATACTAATAAGTCATATCACATATTCTTTTAATTTTGTTTATATCAAAGTAATAACATAAATATTTGTGTTTATAAATAAAATCAAAGTACTTTAATGAAAACAAAGTCAATCGTAATTAAAGTATTAAGTAATCTTCATGACTACTGTGGAGAAGGCAAGAGGGACGTCAGTGGAATGCCCGTTTTTTAAGCGCCTATTTGAGGAGGAAAGACGTTTTGAAAGATCCCATACCAAAGTTCTTAAGGCAAGTTTTTCAAATTGAGTTTGATTGAGTTTCTTCGTTTTGAATAATTCTGTGGTGGAAAAGTTCTCTCTGTAAAAAAAAAAAACATTTTTATGCTTGATCTTTTTGATATTGAACTCCATTCTACCAGTGGCACATCAAATGAAGTGATCATAATTGTCCAGTTTATACGAACTTTGAACCCTTTTCTGAAGTATCCCATCTTTAGATTCATAACTGGATTAACAGTAAAAACGTGAAGGTACTGTAAGCAATTAGGGACCATAAAATGTTCTCAGAGGACCTAATCCATTTTGTTATCGACCATAGCCAATGGCTTATATTCAGTACCTCTCAAATTACGTAAATACCTTTTTTAATGCAACACATAGACTAGAAGTCCAGCTAGCATTAGTTTGCAGGTCTCTTTTATTTCGATTTTCACAATATCGATAAGTTAAAAAATAATAAGTTAAAAACAGGAAGGAAAAATTATCTTAATTCAGTTAAAAACAACATAAACGGCAACTCTATCTTCTGCCTGCTCGCTTCGCTGCTGCCACCGATTTTAATTCCTTTTTGAGCGCTGCTGCTACAAGATTACGTTTTATGCTTCCGTATCCGGCATTCCTGTCCGGCGTTGTCGTTGCTGTTCACGCCGTCCACTGACTTGCCGCAATGATTGTTGCTTCGCTTGTTTTTTGAGTGCTTATATTTGCTAATTCTTTTTGTTTCTGTCATTTTATTTGTTTGTTGGTGGCAATTTTAGTGTCACGTCACCCAAATTTATCCGCTTAATATTGCAGCGCCGTCGTTGATTTTGGTTTGGTTGCAGTGTTTTTGCTTTATTTTGTTGGTATATTTGCGCTGGCTTTTTGTAACTGAATTTCTTATGAGAACAAATCCCTGGGCTCTGCAGCATTTCCTATTTTACTTTCGTTGCTTCTGCTCTAAGCACTGCTTGTAGTATAATTTAGCAAGCTTTTAGACAAATTCGTCAGGATGTTGCACATATCGAGTTATCAGTAGCAGAAATTGTTTGCCTTACTACTCAGTCTTAACTGGTAACAGCGACATTAGTCATTTTTTAATTTGTAGATAGGCTCTTTTATTGCTGTATCGAAGTTTTGAATATTTTCCGCTCTGACATTGCGTTAGTTCTCGGTGAAGTTCGTGTTAGTTTACATTGTAGTAAAATTCTTGTTTGCAATGTGCTTCTGTGACAGCGATGCTGATGTTTGATTGGTATATTTATTTTAGTTCATATATAAGACACTAATTGTCTAAATGTTTTTACCCCCGCTGGAATTTAATGGGAATAGAAAATGAGAACTAACAATCTGTGACATGATTCATTCATTCTCTTCAAATCGCTGGCTGGAAAATAAACATTGCTCCTTCTGCTGTTTGCGGGTTTTAAGAGTGCGGTGAGGCCTCAAATAAGCTAAGTTAAGGTCTTAGCTTTGTTTTCATTAATTCAAAAATTGTAGTGTATTCCCGCCAAACTCCAGGGATATGGCTTAGTTGAATACTCTTGACCTTATTTTAAACTTAGTCGATGCACAAACAAACAAATGATGGATGCATGATGAGTACGACCTGAATAATTTCTACCCAAAGTTGGCCTACCATGCATTTTTGTACTCGATACTTTTTATTGTGTTCTAGGTAAATGTTGAAAGAAAGTACATGTATCGGAATCTTAAGTAGAATACAGCTCGGCTAAATAATTTGATTTTTGGAAACACCGTGCAAAAAAAAAAAGAAAAATAAATATCTGTTTCCGTAAATGTTCTTCGCCATATCTTCTTTGAATAGCAATCAATAAGAGGGATGTGTAGATATGTGCCCTACAATTTCGCAGCTATAAGACAATCAATCCCGTCTATATTTACCAGTTGATTGGTCATCTGTCCCTTACGATAGACTTTTCTCAACAACAAGTACAACTTTAACAAAATCTTGAAACCGCCTTTCAGGAAAACGCTTGAAAAAGTTTATGATTTTGGGATATAAAAGTATAACAAAAAAAAACAGCTCTTTTCTAAAGCTTTTTTTGTTTGAAAAAAAAAAAAACTGTGTCTATAAAATATGTAAAATTTTATTCTGTTGTTTGTGAAATCAAAAGCTATGTTTGTCTTAAATTTTGGTATGAAAAATGTTAAAAACAAAATAATCTTATAAAACTGCATATTTTTTGTGGAACCAAATACAATAACTTTGCAAAATATGCAATGTCGTAGTACTTGTATCAAGTACTCCCCAGCAGTGAAACACCAAACTAGTCCGAAAATATACCAGTTTACAACCAGAATTTCCTGCTTGAAATGGAACTAGTCCGAAAAAAAACCCCAGACTTTTGACAAATACAAAACGAATAATAATAATGAATACTTGTATTTTTATTTAAGTTTATGCAATAATTAACTAAAGTTTTATTTTATTTTTAATAACATTTAATGGAAAATGCTTTTATTTTTTGTTTCGAATGATACACACTTTGTATATACATATGTATTTATTTTTCCTTTCTATCAACATTTAAAAAATAAAAATGTGTACTATTTTAAATTTAACTTAATTCATACATATATATATTATTTTACTCACCTTTTTTATTTCAATCTAGTGGCTTTCGTCAATAATAAGGCTAGTATTCCTAGTCTATTTTGAACTAGTCGGATACTGGCACGGACTACTATTTTTTTGTATATTTTGTTCTTGTATGAGACTGGTGCATTCCTGTTCTAAATCTGACAGTTGCCAACTCGTGGGATATCTCCATGTTAAAAAAACCAGTTGCTCGTATGAGAAAACGTCAGTTTGCAGACTAGTTGAGTTACTGATGCAAACTTGTTGTGAAGTAGTTTACAACCCGTAAATTTGACTACAGGGTCGATACCTTTCACATATTGAGTACGTATTGAGCAATACCTTGATGGTATCGATTTATCCCTATTCGCAGAACATATTCCTTAAGGTACATATCTTAGGAAAGTGGCGCTCTAACGGGTCATTGCTGTTCAAGCTGTTATAATTATGGGCAGTATGGCACGGCTGTCTTATCTTTTAAGTCACCGCACGGCACTATGGAGGAGCAGGTTACAATTTTCAGAGTACCACTTTTTGTCAATACTTTTAATTTCCATAATAAAAGTACCTTAATATACATTTTTAAAATACGCAGATACTGTTTTCTAACAGAATAACTCTCTCTTTAATGTTTCGACACTAAACGATTTTTAGTTCCACAATTACTATGAAATTTGAACTAGAAACAAAAAAAAATTTAAGGTAAATTTAAATAATATTATGGACATGAATCTATCAATTTGCCGGTTATTGTTGGCCTAGTGTTATATGGATGAAATAATCTGAAATAATCTGGAAATAAAATTTTAAATATTATACGTTTAAGTACAATATTAATGCGCTAACCCTTACAAAACAAGGCAAAATTGCCACAAATGAAAAAATTCCAGTGCATACTATTGCCGCAGTAAGTTCGAAAACTGGTTATGGAGTGGAATTAATAGAAAGAAGCAAAAAATCGTTGCATAATCAAAGGCGCAATGGCAACGATTTCGTTCAGCAAGGCAAATTGAAATTTCTAAATGATGAAAATCGCAAATAAACAAAAAAAAGATATCAAAAATAAATTGCATTGTGCATATGTGGAATTACACACACACACACACAGCACACCAAATAGCGCATTTGTGTATTTACAAATGTAAAAAACTTATTCGTGTATAAGCACATTTGTATGTATGTATGTATGTATGTAAATTTGTTTATTTTTATAAAAACTTTTATACTTATTTAAATGTATGTGTGCATATAAGTGCACATGGATTTGCTGAAATTGAACCTGCTCATTGTTGTTTGCTCTCGATGGAGCAGGGGATCGGAGTATTTTTAATTACACCGCTGCAGGCTATAAAAATTTTCATTTTTTTTTTTTGCTTACGCGTTTGCCTATTCGCTGTTTCAGCGTGTAACACGAGCGTGTGGACGAACGAAACAAATCGCTTGTCTAGCATAAACTGAATATGCATAAATCTCGAATATGCTATGAAGCGCGGCTTGGTGGAGCAACATACATAGATATTGCGTTTATTTTCGATTCGCGGAATCTGTGTACGTACTCGCACTTGTTTGTGTGGGACAATACGTACTTAGAAATATGTACATACATACTTGCATTATGAATGTATGCTATTATATGTATGTATGCATGTGTTTATATTTATATATTTGCATTTGTATAAATATATATATTAGCATACGGTGGCTTGTCTAATTTGTATAAAACAATTTTCAACCACATTGGCAAAACATGAAAGCAAACTCACTGCGACTCCCTACTGCCCGCACTGTCAAATCGCTAACAATAACAACAACAACAGCAGCAGCAACAGCAATAACAACAACAACAATAACAAAAATAAGCATAACAATAACAAAAACGTATTAGTTGGAATTGAATAACAAATTGGAATCGAACGAATCTGCATGAATCGAATTGCAATGCACTAAGCGTCACCCTCTCTCTCTCGCCCGCTTGCAGTTGCTCCCTCGCCATCGCGTTTTACATTTTGTTGTTGGTGTTGCAACTGCTGTGGCTGCGGCGCGGCGTACATCTCGTTTGAATTTATTTCATTGATGGCGCCCGCGGGCCATGTTGGGATTATCAATTCCATGCTCTCTTGTCGATTCCATTTTATGTTATACAAGTTTATACACACACACACACACACACATGTACTTATATATGTATATGTATGCACATTGAGCCATGTGTGTGTTGCGTATTTCTATTTGCATATGTAAGTATAAACATTTCTCAAAACAAATATACGAAATTAAAAGCAATTTCAACAACTAAATGATAGCGAATTTCCCTAGTAGTGCATTAAAGTACACATCTACATACATACATACATATGTTATGCACTTTAGGGTAGTCCTGTTTGTTCTTAACAAATTTGATGAAAATTCTGAGCACTCGTCTAACCTTTTTGTCTGGCAAACACAAACTAAGTATGCTATTTTAAACATATGTTCGGGACATGTGTACCAACACAATAACAGCAAAAAAACCCATAATCCGGAACCCCCAAACTACCCTCTCTACCCCTAAAATTCATAAAGAGTTTTTACTATTTTTGTTTACATAGTAAGGTACATTCACCAGTCCCTGAAAACGTTTATGTGTACGCACAACTGCAAATAAGTGCAAAAAAATAAAGATTCTGCTTCATAAATCAAGAAAAAATCACTTCTAAAATGTTTATTTTCTAGAATTCATTTGCAATTGTCCAGACACAGAAACATATGTCCGGGGACTGGTACATTTACCTTACTCTAATTCGTGGCAATTCATGTTCCGAGGCCTAGCCAAGCATTGATGATAAAATTTGTGACAATTTCGCAGGAGCAAGGTCACTTTCACTATTTTAAACTTCAGTGTTAACTTCATGCTCGGAAGCGTTTGTTGCCAGAAATCTATGGCAATTTTATTTTTATGAGAAAAAAATCTTCCACAGCGTATAAAATAGTCCATGAACGCCTGTGATGAAGTCACGAACTAATTTGTTGGGCCATTGCATCATTGAACTATCGTCTGTGATAAGGGGGCTGCTGTTAAATTTAAGCAAATTTTCACTATAAATTGTAGAACATTTTCATCCGTTACAACAATATTTTTTTCGTGTTCAACCCTAACTTTTTGAAGATATTTTGTTAAAAACAGCATTTCTGACCCTCTGGAGTGCGTTCGCCACGAATTCTGGTAAAAAATTTTAGAAAAATTAATTTCAGAATGGCGACAACCATCTGGGTAAATTATTTTCTGTATACGCCCTTGCTGTGTTCGAATGTACGTGACCCGCACAATTTTAAAAGTTATTTAATCGCCAGTCCTCTTACGTAGATAGGTCTTTAGTCTTCTTAAATTTTAATCGCTTGATGCAACTTTTACTGGCAACATATGTAGTACCAATTCTCAGAAATCAATGTATGTGTTGACGAAATTGCCTATCGCCATTTTTAAACGTTTCGTTAAACGTTTTTGGTCGCTCCATTAAAGGAATATGTATTTAAACAAAACCTGACACTACAAACAAATTTGATATGCGACAAGTGAATATCAATTGTTATTATGTACCTATTCCACATCTTCAAGTTCAATTTTAACTCTTCAAGGAATTCAGGAACGTCATTCGCCCACACTTCCCGAACGACAAAAAGTGTGTAGGGTGGCTAACTATAATTATTTTGACTAGTTTAAAGCTACAATATCAGCGTGCCGCTTTTTACCAAAATATTTATTACCTAGTCCGTTGACAAATTTCTTGACATCAGTGGTCACCAAGTTTGGTTGCAAATTTGATTAAGAATTATAAGTGAGCAAATTTCCAAGCCATCATTTTATGCAAATGGTTTAATGGCAGACTTTTCCAATTTATAAGTCAGTGCTTGAACTAAGAAAGATTTGAGCAAAATGAGGTTACAAAGTACTCATTACTCGGACCCATAAAACCCCCAGCCGAATATATACGTCCTTGACCTAAATAATTCAAAGTTTAAATAAAAGATAATAATGTGAATATTAAAACCAAAATATAATTGAAAAGGGTTTCCAACTTTATCTTTTCAATTAAAACGATTGATTATTTTTTATTTATTTATATTTACTACCGCGAAAGTGGGAATGATGATTTAAATAAAATGTTGCGCATATATAATGATTAAATCTATCTATACATTACAAAAATCCGTAAGAGGTTGCCATCTATTTTAACTTATTTTTACGTTGAATAAAATGTTACAATTTTGGTATCGTCTAAAAGGTATTATTCATAGAATTAATAAAAAAAATATAATTTAGAGTAGGGTTGCCAACTCATATGTGACTATAGATAGAAATCAGCTCTAAACAATTTGGATGCACATAAGACTGTGAATGTATATAAGGTGGCAACTAACTTTAAATTAGCGTTAAATTAGATAACGTATGGTAGGAGAAGCTTGGCCAAACACTGAGTTATATAGTGTAAGCGCCAAATTATTATTACACATCAAGAAATTTTACACAGTCTTGATACAAAAATCGTTTTTATTAGAGTTGCCAGCTATCTCTTATAAAATATGTATTTTATTATTTAAGTATTTATAGCAATAAATTTTGCGTCCTAAGAAGAAAATAAAAATATGAATTGCAGTATAATTTTGAAGGGGAAGGCCACCTTTTTCTTTAGAAAACAGTAAGTCCTAACAAACAATGTATAAAATATTATCAAATGAGTAAGAAAATAAAATATTTTACACAATTTTCCAAATATTTTATTTCACTTAATTTTTAATGTAGGTAAAATATAAATTTAGTTAATTGCTGCTAAATGAAAAAAATAAAATAAAAACAAATTTTCATTTCTTACTTTCTTTTATTAAATTATATAAATAATTATATCAAATTTAAAAATGTGTGTACTAAATGAGATTGGCAACGAACTTTGATATACACTTTTTATTCAGTTTTTTTTTTCCAGTTTAACTACGCTCGTGGACTAGTAAATTACTTAAGTTTACCAATTTATTATTTATTTGCTGTAAATAATTATAATAATACCACTTTAATTTATTTCAGCAATATTAAATTGACTATAGCTAATTTGGAAATTTGAATCCCTAAATCGCTGCGCGCACCTTAATAGCCATACAAATTTATTGCGTGCGGCATGTATGTATGCTCTGCTAGGACATATGTACATACATACATACATACTCGTATGTACAAACAGACGTAAGTATAAATTCATCGGTTTCGCCCATACGCCCGCTTTGCTGTGATATGCTTTTGCTTTGACGCTTTGATGGTGGCCCCTAAGGAATCCTGTAAAATACTCCAGTTACCAATGATCGTTTCGGAATAAATTTGTTAAAGCAAATAATCACACAAGACCAACACTTACATATGGATATTACTTTACCGGGCATATTATATAAATATATGTATATATTATGTATCTACGTAAATTAAACTGGAAGTAAAAATACTTGAAATAATCTCACAAACATCTGGGCCGTTTTAAATGAAATAAAAATGAGTAAAAATACCAGATAAAATACTAAAAAATAATTTCCATATTTTATTTGAGTATACTTTAACTAAAAACATTATGAATATTAATAAAAACAGCATTTTTACCTAAAACATTTTTTTGGGGTAAATACACTCCTGCTCCCCCACCTCTTTCATAAATAATTGATCATTAATGAAAAATTACGCGTCCGTTTTAATGCTTCTATACTGCGAATTACTGCTGGGAATATTCATAAATATGTTTGTAGTATACGTAAATATACACAGTTGCAAGAGCGTTGAAACTTTTGCAGGAAATTTCAATACTAAACTTAAAAAAAAAACGTATCGTACTAAAAAACTGCTCCAGTAAATATGCGTAATCTATACACATTGAGAGGTATATAAAAAATTGTGTTTTTAGTTTCACCTTTTGGTGTTAAAATAAATGTTTATTTTACATACGAGTGCAATACTATCAATTTGTAGGATATGGAAACATCATTCAACTGAATTGTGGGCACTTAAAATTTATTTGCTGTATCAAGTGGTCTTTTAAAATTCGCTCCAAATATAAGAGAACTCGAGGTTTTGTATACAGGGCATTTCAAAACTATAGCACACACAAATATAAACGAATATGGATAATTTATATAACTTTTTTATACACATTTTACACCTCATACAAAACTGTTAATTTAAAGGAGTTTCTACGCGATTCAAAACTAAAACAATTAAAAAGTTTTTATTATTTTATTCTTTTAAGTCTCAAGTGTGAAAGAGAAGGTGTATATTTATTTTGAAAATATTTTTGCCGAGGGTGTTGGGGCCATCTATCAAACAAAAATTAATTTTGTTCACGTTAAATGGAAGCTAATGCGGAAAAAAACCGCTAAAAAGTCAGCGGTAATGTTTATGCACTTAAAACTTATACTTTATTGTACTAAAATTAATAAGTCTATAAAACTGCGTACTCAAAGTAATTCTAAATATTTTTGTAAATTCAAAATTTGTATGTAAATTTTTTGTACTTACACATACAGGTATTTAGTAAATATTTTGTTTTAAATATATATTATTAAATAATAATAAATTGTCAATTTGTTGGTGTGCTATAGTTTTGGAACGTACAATGCGTATGTAAATGCTTTTGTATATATAAAAGTGTTCATGATGAAATCTAAAAAGAACCGATTCAGTGGTAATAAAATTGCAAACAAAAGAATTTTTTAATTGAACTCGCTTTCTCTATAAATTTCAGTTAGTTCGACTACGCATACTCATTTATACCTACAAAATGAAGTGCAGTATTCAATTAATTGTATAACATATAGGTAATACTTATATATTGGCAGTATCGACAAGTGCAGTCAGCAAACATTACAGGACGTATATATAAAAAATGAGTAGAAAAACAAAGTAATTGTATGTAAAAACGTCAACTGAATTCAAAACAAAATTCCAGTGGCGTAGCCAAAAATTAGTTGTCGAACTCAGCATTTTTTTTATCCGTTCAAAATATTTTTCGTTTATTTTATATTTTTTTAAATTGAAGCTCATTTGACAAAACGTATATACTTTTAAATTACATATGTGCTATGTGCAAAAATAGAATAGAAATAATCATCAAAAAAGTTAACAAAAAAATTACAAAAGAACGACTTTGCGAATATTGCAATAATATCACTTCCGTTTTGAGTTGAGCCGGCATAATAATTTTTCTCTATAGTTCAATAGTCAATGATTAAATTTTTACTCACTGAAAATTCAAAAGTTGTTAATATGCATATGAGTAAAACAGCTATGAAATAAAATTTTAATACTTCATTAGCACAATTTAGTTTGTATAAGTAAACATCGACAAAGAGGGTATAAGCCCCCCAGCGTAAAATAATACTCTTCAAATTTATATCTAAGTGCTCCTGCATATACGAGTATGCATGTCAAATTTGATTGTATGTGTTTTTCACAAATCCCTGCAGTTTTTGGAGTGGTCATTTCTAATTAAGGACTAGTGATTTAACTAAGCCCAAAGCGTTACTTACTTCTCAAGGGCAGTGGTAGTGCATAAAAGGGACAGTTTAGTTATTTTAGGTATGCTACTGCTGCTATATTTTGTGTATCTGTTGCTTTATGCTTAACAATGTTTTGCTGTGAATTTCTTAGTTGATTTCTCGCAGTTACAAGCGTTAGTTCAGTTGTTTCATCGATAAGTAAGTGAAGATATTAAATAAATAAATATAAATAAAACAAGCAGATGCTGAAATAACTTTACTAGAATACATTAATTCGATTCCTATTAATGAAACTGCAAGGGATCTGCAGAAACGCAGCTAAGAAAGGCAAACCAACTGCAGAAAAAGAGACACTTTAAGAAACTTTCAAACTCTCGTATCGAATGACTTGTATTTGTTTATATAGAAAAATGCATATGAAAATAAAAGAACAAAGTTATTTTAATAATTGGTTTATATACATATACATACATATATATACTCGTATATGTATGTAGAAATATATTTTTGTTTTTACTTTTGTTAACGAAATTAAAAAATAACTACATAGTTCAATTATTATCTTTAACTAATACAATATTGTATTAATGTGAAATAATATTTTTCCAAAATGTGCTCAAAGAATTAACAATTTTTTTATTATATTTTCTTTTAACACTTGTACTGACCAAAAATTAAAAATTCAGTCAAAAACAAAAACCAGTATTTTACGTAAAATCTACTGTCATTTTTACACAAAAAATGAAAAAAAAGCTTTGATTTGAATTTAAAAAAATGTTTAAAACAAAAAATGGTGAAAACCACTAGTGAATTTCTTTACTTTTGGGGACTAACGAATTGTATAGCTTTTTGTGGCTATTAAATAAGATAATTTTTAGTAGTTAACGAAATTGTTAAGTTTTTATGTCTAATAAAATAAGTAGCTTGTCCTCTAGTTCATGCGAAATAGATGGTATTTTGAGGTTGGTGAATTAGCTAGTACAGAGTAATGCAAAGCGGAGACTATTGAGCCATTCGTAGGACTTATCCAGGCATAATTTCCATCAAGGTCTATCATAATAGACGGCTACGAAGATAAAAACTTTAAATATATACAATAATATATAATCGAATTATGCTCCTATAAAAACTAATTTTGCATAATTCACTATGAAAGCGGATGAAAAAATCATTGAAAAACTCACAATCACCAATGGATTTTGAATTTGGTGTGAAGAGAGCGATGCAAATGCATGCGCTTATCGCTGCAACGCAGAACACTTCATTTGCCAAAAATGACATCCGCTACACACAGCTAATCGCATAACATCACAAATTGGTTAGATTCCACAAAATAGCCCTTGTGGCAATTTGACAACATTTTAGCATTTTCGATTTTGGTCAATGCTGTATGCAAATGTTCGAAAAGTTTAAAAAAAAAAAACTTAAATCAAAAAAACAAAAAAAAAACCAGAATAACGAACGCATAACAAGTCGTAAAAGAAATAAACAAAATTACATTACAAAATCGTCGGTTTAATCCTTTTTGTTGGCGTAGGCAGCTTTTGCAGTTGGTAGTTGCCGCAAATCGCCAAGCGATCGGTTGTTGCTGGTGTTCAATTTGTTTGTTGTTTTTCCACACGAAAAACAAAGTGCCGCATAGATTTTGGCTAATAACAATGTCCTCTCTGTTGTGTTGCATCACAGTGAGCAAATGTGTGTTTGTATGTACACACATACAAACACATAGACGCCAATTCGAATGTATGGGAGTTACAGCGCATTTTCACCATTGAAATCCTGAAAAACAAAAAAAAAACAATTTTTGCAATAGAAGAGTGCAGAGTTAATTGCCGTTGGCTCATAGCCATCACAGCTGAGCAGCCAAATCTAAAAACCTGAAATGTTGCGTGCCACATTGCTTGTTGCACAATGTTTCCGTACTACGGTGATTTCAACACATTTGCTTTCATTTCCGATTTGAGCTGGTGGTTTCATTTGCGTTTTTGTTGTTCTTGCTGCCGTTTTTTGTTAAGTTACAGCGGCGCGTGTTTTTTTTTCAACCATGTTTTTTGTTGCAATTATTTTTTCACAGTTTTTTGTGCGTTTATCTCGCTGGAAAACTATCAACAGCGTTGCAGACAAAACCGCCGCACTCCATCGCTTCGGCTGCAACAGCTGCTGCTGTCAAATTGTCTATAACAAAAAAGAAAAAAAAAAAGAGAAGAAAAAAAGCAATGTTGTTGTTATTTTTTTGGAGTTAATGTTTTTGCATTTTATAGTTTTTAACAACGCCGTAGTTGTTGTCACATCAGACGCTTATCAAACCTTCAACAGGCAGCGATTTTTCGGTTATTTCGCCGCGCCAACGGACACAATTATTATTTTTTCATCTCGCCTTACTTTTGTTGTATTTTTTTTTTTTAGCAAAACTCTCACTTCACGACAAATGTTCGGCATGCAATTTCAGATTTTATATTGTTACTTTTATTTTGTGTTGCACGCGCTGTTTGGGGCTTTGAGGCTGTTGCGGTTGGTTGTGCGCACAAAGGCTTTTATGCCGCTCCCTCCTTTCTTGCTCGACCACACTCTCCTCAGCGGTTTGCTGTTGTTGTTTAATTGTATTTACGCTCAGCTAGTTTATGCGTTAGTGTGTTTGTGTGTGTGTGTGTATTTTGTTGTTGGCTTGTTTTGTTTTGGCATCATTGCTGGCTTTTGCTTTTGTGCGCCTGTAGCATTGTCCTGTTGCGATTTATTCAAATGCAAAATCCTGTAAAATCCCACTCAGCCGTGTTTTTTGGTGGCGACAAGCAACGGCCGCGTTGGTGGCTCAAATAGTAAGTAGGCATTGAAATGTTGCAAGTTGAGTGCTTGCCACCCAGCCGCCCATTCATCGTTCGTTCATATTGTAATATTGCTCGTCAATGCGAGCGCGTTGAGTGGCACTTCAGCGCAACAAATACAAATACAACTGCAATCTAAACAAAATAAATCTCTGCTATTCTTTTTTGAATTAAAAATGCAAAAATTTAAATTAAAGAAAAATACGCCACGCTTGCTCTAACCCAACATTTGTGCTTTGCTTTATTTAGTTGCTAACGGCAGTCATGGCAGAGATAACAACCCTCAACAACTATATCAATAAAGTGTGTGAGAGCAATCGAGAAGGAAGAGTTTCACACCACGCATATAATTTGAATGAATAGGAATCCAGACTCAGTTGTGCGAACTCACTGTAGTGGTACAGTGAAAGTTTAGTAGCGAAAAGTTTACCTGCGTATATTGATAAATGACTTTCGTATATTGGAGGTATGATTTCAAACCAAAGTGGACTTACTTTAGCATGTTCCCCAATAAAATTGTCAAAACGGCGAAATGTTGCCCTAAAATTTGGTTTAAAAAATTTCCAAGCCAAGATTTGTTTTTTTTTGTTTGTTTTGTCCATTGTACTGTTTTCATGTTTTTTTAATCTGTTTTAAATCTGCAGGATTTTCAAATAAATCTTAGAAGATTTTGGGGTGTCAAAGAGCTCAGGTGTTCGTCTCTCAACACAACGCGACCAAATGCCTCATAGCTTGCAAAGGCGGTGCAGAAGCACAGAAAGTCTTCCGCCGTCTCTTCCTCTTCAAAACAGAATGGGCATATGGAGTTGTCATATACGTCTATCATTGTCAGGTGCCTATACCACGTGAAGTGACCGGCTTAAGAGTCAATTGCCGATTGGAATTTGTCGATTGAAAGTTTAAATTTCTTTGACAATTCATTCATTCGTTCTGAGCTCAGCGTCTGCGACCTGAAACCCCAAGAAAATTCGTAATTAATATTTATAGAAATCTATTTCGATCCCATCATTAATTTGTGGCAACCAAAACATTTTATTCAACTCGAAGACAGTTTTAAGGAAGAATCTTCTTTGAAAAAACCTTCAGCAAATATAGCACAGATATTAACTAGTGTGTTGGCTCAGCCAAGGTTCCTTCCTTCAAACCTCGGAGGCGATAATAAAGAATAAATAGAAAAGTCTGCAATGTAGTGATCTCCGCAAAAGCAATCATAACTTCTAACCACTAAAACAGTAGCATCTAACAAATATCTCCCATGAAACTCACTTCAAGTTCAATAAAATGTCAGTGTTTTATGTTTTTATATAAAAATATAGTTTATTTTCTTTCAACGACCATCTTAACAACAAAAAATTAAACTTTCCAATTGGCCCAGATGTGTCGTCCGATATTCTCGTTTTAATATTTGAAAGCATCAACATTTTACTCAAGTTGTTTCGCAATTCAATCTTTTCAATTTTAATGTTTGAAAAAAGTTTTTACCGATTTTGGGTATCGTTGAATCCGAGTTTGCCGATTTTACTATCGAAAATAAAATTAATAAATATTCGCTAATATTTTTAGTTAATTTATTTATAATTGCTTGTACATTTTATTAAAATATAAATAAGTAAATTATTTCACATTCTGTTTACTAGATACAGCAAATTAATATTTATTTTAATTTCGTCCATTTTTAGCTGAAAACGTAGAAATATAATTGAAAATGAGCTACTAGCAGAGTTTATGGAAATTTGCCTGAACATTCTAAAGATTTTACTAACTAAATAAAGAGTTTGATGGGTCGCTGAAATTTGTTCACTTCACTTTTTCAAATCTTTAATTTTCTGAAAAAAATACAAAACGAAAACAAAATAATTACTAACTAATTGTAGCGAAATAAGAAATTAAAAATTACAAAAAGTAGCTGTTATTAAAATTGGTTTTGTTTATATTTGAGTGTTAGAAGCACGATGGATTTTCGCGATACCATCTGAGGCAATAAAAATTAAAACCGAGTTCGATTTTGCAAAAAGCTTGAGTAATTCAACATGATTTTATCAAAATTTTAAATTAAAAATAAATTTAAATTTTTTTGTAATACACTGCCTTGTTTACTTTTTAAATAAGGATAATAATGTGGGAATTTTAGGTAGTTAAAAATTAATGCCACTTTTGAATGTTCATTTTCTAAAAGTAAATTGTCGAAGGACCTTAATAAAAATTTTTTTTTTAATTTAAGGCTGATCTTTGGCCACTATAAACGTGAAAATTACCATACAAAATTAAATGGGTTACAGGAATGTTTACTTACAAAAATTGTCTTAACTTTTTTTAGTTTAAAATTTAGATGAAAACTTTCATGTACTCCGACTTACCAGTCCATAATAGAATTTAGAGCTTTAAAACCGTAGCACAGATATAACAGTATTTTTTAATATGAGCGCCAGGAGAGAACTCCTTTCAAAAAATATATTTGTGGCGAGAAGAAATTAATTCTGATCTGATAAAATACAAAAACCACACTTTGGAGTGAGGCGGCACTGCGCAATTAAAGTGAAGGCTTCAATTCTAGAAATCTCTATTAATTTGCTCCGTAAATATTAAGATAACATTTGCTCTCTGTATTTATGTTAAAATAAAATTTATAAATCTTTTAAATTCTAAATCTCTAGAGAACTTCTCAGTAAAACTTTTTCGATTATTACCTTTACTTTCTGCGGATTTTAAAATGAATGTGACAACACCAAAAGTACTTCTTGACACACCCTAACCAACATCATTGTAAGTATTTATGTATATAAAGTGGCCAATAGCACCATTGCAGCAATCCAAAGCACATTTCCACCTAAACGCTTATATAATTATATTGAGCAGCTGCATTTACTTGAGTTCTTTTTAGCGTAAATAGAAATGCATTGATGATTCTCTGTTCTTAAATTTGGTTGCGTTGGACTTTGTGGCTGTAATTTCTTTATTTGAAAACTGATGATGTTATGGCGCTACAAAGAGATTTTATTGCAATCCACCAACAAGCTGCAACTACAAACGCTACGATCTCAGTCAATGCAACCAACGTCAACAGCGCGACTTCAATGTAAAGTGGGATGTTGTAGGATGTGAGGACGATAGCTGAGTAGACATCTTGCCACGCGGCAACGTTAATCTATGTTAGTCTGTGTTAGTCTATTTTAGATATCGCATCAAACCTTCTATAATATCTCTTTATGTTCTTGTTTTATTTTCTTTAATTTGCGCTGTTGGTGTTGATGGCTTTTCAAAAATTTCATTTGCATTTCTATTTTTTGTTTTGTTTTGGTATTCCTTTCCTGTTTCAACACTCCCACAATGCGCGGACTGAGCCGCTGTTTTGGTTATGGCTGCTATCCTCTCAGTTCCAATTGCCTTTACCAAAAACATCCTGACAGCGCCACCAAGCGGATGATGCTTATTTGTTTATTTCGATTGCATTCTACATTCATTCATAGAAATGTACAAATTTGTGTGCGAGTGCATATGCAAATCAGTTTTGCACTGTGGTTTTGAATATAAATACATATATACGTATATATATTTTTTAAATATTACTTTCTTTTGACTAAATTTGCGTTCATTATGAACGCATTTGGCATTTCTCTTTCACAATCTCAGACTCCTCTGTTCATTAAATTCCATTTGACTTTTTTTCTTCGAAGCTACTTTCATTTTGATGCTTGTTGTTGTTTTCGTTACTGTCGTTGGCGCGCCAACTTTACGAATGGAAATTTAATTTATGCAAATTACTTTAATACGCTGATTGCCAACTAACTAAGTAAATTTTGCTTAGAATAATTTTCAAATTACGTACATTTATTGCTTTTGTTTCAACGCTTTGAATTTTTAATTTTGATTTTTCCCACGTAATGAGATTTTAATCACTGCCGGCTGTCAAAGGTGTGGTAATGGGGCATATAATTTAAAACACAAACGATTTTCGAGCGAACGTATGAGATGAAATCAACAAATATTTTGCACCCAGCGCTTGTGCTCTTAAAATAAAGCCCCTATGAGACAAACTCATTGTTTTAACAAAGTACATAATTATTCTTAAATTACTGCCTCAGAATAAAACGGAAAACTTGGAAAATTTTTGAATAAAATTTGTGACTTTAAAGTATCCAAGGTTTTTAAAATATTCAGAGAAAACTAAATTTTAATAGATTTTAACTGAAGGAAAAGAGAGAATTTAGTTTAAAAATTTTATATACATAAATATGTACATGCATGTAGAAGAAATGCAACATTTTAAAAATTTGCTAAATAAATTTTCATTATATATATACTATATAGTCGGAAATGTCCAAAGCGGCGCGATTAATTCAGATGCATAAATACATATACAAATCGGAAGAATTAAACATTTTTTTTTATATATATTTTTAATTAAAAAAATTAAAAGTGTTTTATGAAAAACTTGAAGTTTTGGAATAATGCTTGTATCACATTTATCATATAAACATATAAACTTAAAATCACTGGTGGATCCACGGGCGCCTCGTGTGATTATATTCTGCGGTTTCGGTTTATTAAAATATACTTTTCATGTGCCTAAGAAAATGTATTAGTTCACATTTTCTCATAATCATATGACACGTTGAAGATAAATGGGTGATCCTAAGTTTTCCAACGTTCAGGCAACGAGTATATTCGAAATGTATTCGAAATGGGTTCGAATAAACAAGGAAAAATTACTTTCACTTTTCCTTTGAGAATGTGTGGGATTTCAAAGACATAAAACCAGGAAAATATGAATGTATGTAGATTGGACAACGAAGGTTCCGTTTAAGTGGATGGCATTGTTTCAAAATATGTATTTTCATGCTCACTATCATATGAATATGTACTCAAACAAATTTTAACAATTTATTTTTCAATAAGTTTTTATCGAAATTCCCGAACTTCAAGCACCTTTAAGTTGTCACTACATCTTTAGGCTATTTACGAAACTAAGCACTTTGAGGGTGTGATTGTCCATATTCTGGATGGAGATTACAGTCGCTCTCCAAGGTGTATTAGCCTGAGTCTACTTATACTCGGGAATTCACACAGTATATGCTCAGAGGTCTCCGCATCTAAGCCACAAAACCTACAGTCTGAAACCTCCGAAAGTCCTATTTTGTGAAGATAGTATCTCAGCCTACATTGACCTGTTAAGTATCCGGTGAGAGTTCTAAGACCCTCTCTGCTGAGATTGAGAAGTTTTCTAGAGGCTTCACGGGATGGACTTATGAACCTCTTGGATTGTCTATTACCCTTTGACAATCGCCACTGGGCTGCGATTCTTGAATCCCCCCACCTTCTTAGAAGTTCTGCTGTTGGGCCCACAGAAGCTCTGTTGGGCCCATTTTTATGCGAGGTAGTCCGCCCTTTCATTACCATCCATACTCTCATGACCCGGAACCCACCACAGAGTAACTCTGTTGTCGGCTCCTTATGATTTCAGTGCCGCTCTACAGTTGTCTACCAGTTTTGACTCCGTTTTGAAGGAGTCTAGTGCTCTAAGGGCTGCCTGGCTGTCTGATATAATGTTGATTGTGGCTCAATTTGTTTTTCTGCGAAGACATTCATGTGCACACAACACTTTCATTTACTTTAAACTTAACTTTCCAAAAATAACATTTTGGCCTCAGAAGGCAAAACACCTCGAAAAATTTCTTTTGAATCTACTTGTAGTACTTTTATCGAGATTTTTAATATAATTTAAAAAATCGCTGATCATTGGCGAGATAATTTACCACAAATAAAACATTTGATCAGTTTTTTTACAAACCTTTTAAAGGGCCTCTTATATTCCGTAATCAACGATGAAAATACAATAACTTTTGCTGAATAAAATAAATCTTCGAAATACAATAAAAATATAAAATATACAAATAAATAAATCAGGTAATCGGCTTAACCTACTAAAAATATAATTTATATTCTTGTGTTTTTATGATGTATTTTGGAACGTTTTTTTTCGCTATCCGTTGGGTGGAAGCAAACTTGTTTTGATGTTGGGTTATCTACAAAGTCGTGTTCAAATCAAATTTCTCAAAGGATGTTGTATAAGGTTTTACGTTGAATTGGCCGCATTTGCCTTAAATCCAAGCTCTTGCCGCCTTTCGAATGCAATACAAAATAATGAAAACTGTTACGAATTTTTTCGTATTAATCCCTTTTATTTATATTTATATTTTTAAATTAATATTTATGTACTTTATTTCATACATACTTACAATTTAGTTTTTTGTTCAATTATTTTTTCATCATACATAGTTTAAATGGCTTTGCTTCTATTTAAATTTGTTTATTTTAATTACTCTTTATTTGTGTTTATTCATTTAAGCATAGAAATATTTTACGCATAACCACTAATTACAATTGTTTTTGCCTGATTTAATTACAACTGAGCTTATCTAATTTATTTAGATATACTTGTACATTGTAAGTACTTAAAATTGTTTTTTTTTTGCTAAAAATAAATCACTTCATTGCAAAAAAGTTTAAAATTAATTTAAGCTTAATAAATATCTTAATTTTTTAAATACAATCTATTTCAGTTTGGCTATAAAAAATAGGTTTCATAATAGCATTTACCGAAGAACTAGGTACATATATGTATGTATATACATACATATGTATGTATAACATGGACCCATTTTACAACATTAGGGGCAACCCAATGAATCTACTCGCAAATGTCACGTTTTTAATAGAATATGAAACAAAATAAATTTCTCTCCGAAAATTCACGCTTTTAAAATTTAGTATATACATATAAAAGTAAACAAGAGAAGTGCTGTAATCAGAGACATAACTTCTATAAGAGAAAATAATAATTTTTTAAGTCTTCAAATACTTCTATTTTCAGAAATATAAATTTTAGAGAAAAAAAAAAAATTTTTGTATTGAAGGACGGAACTTATTCAGGACGATTCTAAAATTCGTTTGGGACTAGTTTGGAAATATTTTGGCATTATTTCGGGACTCGTAAGAAAAAAGTTAGCACTTTTTCGGTAATAGTTCGACCAGCTTGGGATCAGTTCGGGACTAGTCAATATCTCTGGCTGACCAAGGAACGGAAAACAATAAATTACATTAAATGGAGCCAAAATATCCCGAACTAGTCCCGAATTGGTCCCGTTCATCAATATTTAAGAAAAGTTCTTTTGTGTCTAATTACTGAAAAAATCATGTTAGAGTTGCAGTAAAATTACCTTAAAAAAAAAGAGAAATATAAACAAACGCCGAGTATCAAAACCGCTTGTTCACAAGCGATATTCTTAAATGCGATTACAAATACACTGTTGTCGATCGCCGGATCTATGGTACTCTGTTCATGGAACAACATTCAGAATTTTCCATAATTTTCAAAATTCTCTATAAAGTATATGCTTTATTGCACCACTGTATAACATCGCATTAAAACGGATGAAACTTTTTATAAGAAATGTTCGAGTTCAGATTTTCAGGCGGCGATTTACAAATTGTAATTATTGTAAACAACATTTAATTTTTTTGTTGAGATTTATAAATCTAAGAAAATAATCGAATAATCAAAGTTCAAAACTAAACTGTTGACGAATACTCATATATCCAAATTGATTAATATTTTCAAAAAATAGGTTAAAAGAATAACTTGTGAAATTGAAAAAATGGAGCTCCATATCACCTTACCTTAAACAGAATTTATTTATGTTTGACATGAATGGAGTCTGCTCATGTATTGTGCTAAAGCTGTAAGACATGTCAAAAAAAAACATGTGCAACCTAATGTGTGGCAGAAATAAAAATATTTATTCTGTCGTTTGTATAACCGTAACAAAAATGTATGTGCCTACGCAAGTACTTGTATTTATAATAACAAAACATTTAAATATTTTTTTAGCTCTTTGCTTTAAAATTTTGAAGCGCGAATAAATTAAAATTAAATTTAGTATCATTGGAAATTAGGCTGAACATTTTTTTTACTATTCCCCACTAGATATCGTTTGAAAGATATTTTTTTCCATTGCCTGCATTATCCAGCTAAATTACCTTAAAATAATTTTATGGTTTTAAGCCCATTAAATCATATTATTAATTTAAACATTTTTTTCCGTATTTATTTAAAATATTTGAGTGAAATTATTTACATATTTAAGCATAATTTTTAAATAATCTCCATTTATCCACTCCACAGTTGCCACCGATTAGCGTTTGAACGAATCATAATGTGCGTTTAATCTTCTTTTTTTAAAATTTATATTAGCGAAATAATTGTTAAGCGTATGTATGAATTTGAATATTTTAAGTGTGAATTTTTGCATGGCTTTCATTCTTTGATTATAATAAAATAAAGTGTTTTTGTTAGGCTTTAAGAGAACAAAAAAATAAAATATCTGCATTAATTAAATTTGTAAAAATATGTAAATCAAATAAAATTTTTGGGGGAAAAAAAACATTGTTGAGGTTATTTAAGTTAAGAATTCAATTTACTAAAATTCTAACTTTCTGCTCAAATATATGTACACATAAGTGTAGTATACTATCTGAAAGGGGTTTAAGTTAAGTCTTGCTCTTAATTTATAGCAAATATTCAGTTTGAAGTTGCAACATACTAATAATCTACAATATGTATATCGTGTCTCGATATAGTTTTCACGCATTTTCATACGTATAACCCAACCAATTGCCGTCAACAACAATTTCTATAATGTAAAATAAGAGCAAATCAAGATTTTTCCGAGTTGTAATGAAGAATTCGAGTGATGTTTATTTTATCAACTCAGTCTCTTAAAAAAGTTGTTTTGTACCAATGCTGGATATTGCACAACGGTCACAGAACGTTCACGTTGCCCAAGGTGGTTGTCACACCAGGAATTATTGATAAAACAGATAGCACGATTTTTAATGATCGAATAATGTATGTTTGTTAAGTGGCTGAAAGTGTAGGCATTTTAACTGAGTAGCGAAATCAAATTTTACATACATACATATATAGATATTTGTGTATATAAACGCATATCGTTTTTTCACTAAAAATAAGTGTTTTATGATATTCGGCCGTTATCCGAAATAGTTCTTTCGCCATTCTGTGACCGAAGACAAAACAAGGATCTGCCACAAAACACCAGAAACTAAGTAACATAAGGAACATTCAAGACAGTAGGTGTTTCTAGGGCTAAAAGTGCACCAAAGAAAGTCCAAGGGCGTGTATCGTTCCACGGTCTTGTGAGCACAAACCGCAATTTTTATGAAACCAACAGAGAGAAAATTTTACAGGATAAGTTTTTGTTTAATTGTTAGCTAATAATGCAGAAACTTGATATATGTTCTAGATTGTGTTTTCGTAACAGAGTTATCTTTGGTGTGTCATATCGTGGGATAGTTTAAATTATAAAAAAAAATTTTAAATAAGTTTCGTTCGCCATTAAAAAAACTGAAATCAAAAATGTTGCTGGTTACACAAAAATTGTGAATAGGAATCGATATGCAATTACCGTTGTTTCTAACAAAAACGGCGTCTTTGCCATCGAGAAATTCATAAATTTCACTCCGACTATTGCAGAAGCCATATTTTAATAAACAAATTTTTGTAGATACTCTTGAGTGTATTAAGAATCTGAAAGGTTTAAAGAATTTCATAAAAATTAAAAGATTGTTAGTAGTTATAATTATCTTATAAAAAAATATGGTTTAATGTAAGTTCCCGTTTTTTGTAGTCTCTTCTGAGGGTCTGACATTTAAATGGTCAGACAAATGTAATTTATATAAAATTTGTTTAATTAAGTTTTTTTTTTAATTATAAGTATATTATCTAGTATAACTATCTATGTCTGACAATGTCTGACTCATTGAAACAATAGCTCAGAAGAAAGCAGAATTAGCCGTTGCGTGATCTAGAATTCGAGATATTCTCAAACTCCGATGAAGTTAGTATTTTTAAGGTTTGCTACCAATTTGGAAAAAAATCTTCCAAAAATCTAACTTTTTGTAAGCCGATGCAGTCGAGAATTATAAGAGGACTAATGCCATACATCTTTTTATCTGTGCACATGAAATAGTTTTTTTTAATTTATTGTACTTTTATAAAGACGATTTAAATAAAAGTTTTTTTTTTTAATTATATTCGAATGCCTTTCTGCATTCAGCTGTAGTGATTTTACATTTACGTGGGTTCATAAAATATAATGCATCGATCCAAAAGTCCTGAACCCACACACGGGCAGGAGAATTTGAAAAGTACCATGCCTGAGTTTTTGTGGAATTTGATTGTTTGCTGGTGGCTGTTAAAAAATAAAGAGCTATTTGCGATTGTTACAAGAAAATGTTGAAAACACAAAGCTTAAATGGTTCGTAGCACATATACGACTCGGCGAAACATAACAAACCATACTTTTCATGAAGTGAGTACAATCAGAAAATGTTTTTTAGCGAACAAAAAGCATACCGTTTTTTTGAAAACCATTTCAACAGAGTCAAGTGCTTTATATTTGTTTGGTAGAATCTTCGCTGAAAACAGAGGCACATCAGCTGAAATAAAATCATTTTACAGCGCTTAAGGCCTTCCGGTTGATAACTCTAACTTGGTGTGTGTAATTTCTTGTTTCTGACCATTGATGCATTCACGCTTATCTTTCGTTAGTCATCACACACTATTTTGCACTCTTCTGGTGATGATGATTTATTATGCAGCCAATTCACACTAGAATTCTTCCACTTCTGAAGCTAATAGTCGCTTTTGCCAATGCCGGAAATTAAAAGTCTTAATCTTAAAACCTATTTTGAAACAACTTTCAGATGAGCTAAACTTCGGCATAACTAATATCTCCATAACGACTATATATGCAGGATGAAATAATCCGCTAGATGGCGGAGAAATCGATATATTTTCCAAACCAATATTTATAATCGAATGTACAACTTTTCAAAAATGTGCCCGTTAAGTAGCGCAAGAATTAAAAAAAAATGTTGTAAAAAAGTACATATGTATGTCAGGGTTTAGCTCATAGTCGTAGCATATATTTTGGGAGAAATCACACGGACGTAACCGCGGTTAGTTCGAATTTTCGTATAAGCTACGAAATTACAGTAACGCTAAAGAGCTTTCTAATATATAAATTTATAAAATATATACTATTTTTTACCAATGTTCGGCCAAATACTTCGCCTAACTTTGTGCAGTGCTCGGTAATAGAACCCTAGCCCGAAAGAAAAAAATTGTCATTCATTAATTTTTAACTTCTTAAGACAACTGTTATATTTTTGAATTTGCTGATTACTTTTCATTAGGTTGAAATTGACACTGCAGGTGGCGCAACGCTGGAACGGTTTGCCTGCAAACCAAATAAAACGAAATTTGATGGGAACTTCTCTCAAAATAGAACTTTAGCCTAAAAACTCATTTCTACGAGTATGTCTATGCAGAGGTAAATACTTTCCATTGTTTTTTATTTATTTATGTTTTTTTTGCACGCTTGTAGACCTCAAATTTTCAACTGAAAATTGAGCACATGCAGCAGAGGTTCCAAAAAATTGCTGGCTATAAGCTCTTTTTGTTTTAAAACTTTTTCTTGCTATAATTATGAGTTTCGGTACAGAGTTTGTGATTGCTTGTTGCCTTTAAAACACACGCAGTTTGTTTTTTTATATTTTTGTAATTTTTATCTTTTTATTTATTTTCATTTCAAATTTTATTTCATTTACTTAATTTACTAACTCAGAAATATTTGTTTAAGTTTCTAAATTATTTTTAAATTCTATGACATCCACGCTGTGCATTAATTATATTTTTGTTTAGAAAATTTGCATTTCCCAAAAGTAAAGAAACTATTTGATTTTTGACCTGCGCACATTGCTGCATTTTGTAATTGATTGCATACATACACGTACGAATATGTTATTTCTAGCGACTAAGCTTAGCAAATAGATTTTTATATAATGTACATACATATGTACATTAAAGTGTTAAGTAATAAGCACTAAATTTTGTTTATTGTAATTATTATTTTTTTATATCTAATTAAATGCTAAATATTTACAAAGTTTGCTTTTTACCGTTTATATTTGTTTTTTCATTTTTATTATTTAGATTTCTGCATGCTTTAAATATTTACACAAGTTTTTAGTATATTTTATGAGCTTAGCTGTATTAATTACATAGTTGAATATATCGTATTTTTCTCTAATATAAATATCTTTGTTTTTGCGCTTTCCTTCAATTCTTTATTTAAACCTTAAAACTTGTTCGATTTTCACCAGTTACAAATTTAATATTC
This sequence comes from Philophylla caesio, assembly GCA_963971545.1. Lineage (NCBI taxonomy): Eukaryota > Metazoa > Arthropoda > Insecta > Diptera > Tephritidae > Philophylla > Philophylla caesio. The sequence goes on from OZ020607.1 coordinate 11,158,450, forward strand.
TCACAATTTAGTTTATCTAACTAACTGATGCATTACTTTTGGGATTTTTGCTTTATTTGGAAGATATTTTTGATTTTCTTCATTTGCATTTCACATTTTTACAAGTTGAAGCATATTTGCTACATATTCTAATTCATAGTATATTTGGGTACACATGCATATTTTTTACGGTAAAAAATAAAGAAAATGAATGATGGGCGCTTTAAAAATCACATTTTTGATTTTATTTTCGAAAATTTTGAAGCATGAAACCGAACAGAATAAAGAGAGTACATTGGCCAGTTTGGTTAAGAGCTGATAATAACATCTTAGTAAATTTATTAAAAATAAAAAAATTTATTTTCATTTGAAAGCAGATTTTAATATGTATTTTAAGAGTAAGCGAAATTTTGAAACAAAAGAGTTTAAAAAATGTATTGGAATCAAAGTACGTAAACAACATATCGTAACTTTAAAACGAAAGCAAACCCGCTCATAAAATTGAGATAATAAAACCAAGAATCAATTGCTTTTATTAAATAAACCTATTTTTTTAACATCACGTATGATCTCTGTTTTGTTATATTTTCTTGTGATTTTGCGCATTTCTAAGAGTGAATTGTGAACATAATTTTTAATTTCTGGTTTTCCCTCTATTGAGAAGTTCTGTGCTAATTATTAAGGTCTCTTTCGTATTAAAGTTACGATATATTTGAAATATACTATTTCAAAATTTAAAATATACTCTTAATTTTTGATTGATGTTGTTGTTGTTCTTATTCCCAGCAACAAAACTACCACCGAAGTAGGCACAACGCCGAAAACGCCTTACTCCGAAAAATATCGTTACATTTAATAACTTTGTAATAAATATAAATTTTATCGGTAAAAATGCTTTTTGTTATTTACCAATTCTACTCAATTAAGCAGTCCAGTCAAAAAAATAAGCTACAGAAGTACATATTTTCCTATGATGAGAGTTTACCTCGGCGTTTTCCCTTACATGCCAGACGGTTAATTATTTAAAAAGTTAAAATTTAAATATTCCATGTTTTGCAATGCAGTCGCTGGTGAGAAAATAAAAAAAAAACCTAAAACAAGGATTCACTGGTCACGAGTTTGTCATTATTTGTTATACAATTTCTTACACAACGTTTTTTTATAGCTTTAGAAAATATATAGCCACTTGCTTACGAAATATGTACACAAAACTCGTATGAGCACTTTCAACTACACTTTTAACATTATCCAGGTTTTGTGCTTGAAATCTTCAAAGTCTGTCTTCGTTGGTTTAAATAAAAAAAACTGCAATTCATAAAATCTAACTAAGACTAGAATAAACCAACTATAAACAAAAATATTTCAGCGCTGGTTAAGCTTCCAAAGAAATACACACATACTCAACTTTTCTTGTTGTTGAGTTTTCGTTTTTTTTTTTTTTGACACAAAACACCAAACGACGACAACTAAACGTCAACGTTAACATTTGGACTCGTCATAAATTGCGATTTACAAAAATTATATTAAAAAAAGATAAACGCACTCATAAATGCACACACACACACACAAGTATACATATATTTACATGTATGTATGCACGTATGTTCATGTTTATTTCAATGACTAAGTCTAATTGTTTACTTATCTTAAAAGCTACTACCAAATTGGCGGAGATGGCAACACTCTGAACGCAATTAGCTAGAAATGATGCAGAAAGAGAATTACACATTTTTGTGAACTTCAAAATTTTTTGTTTTTCCCTCCATGCAAATCAAAAATTGTGGCAATTTTATGTGAAACGAAATCATTTTATATGTTACCAAATCTCCCAAAGATTAACTGACTGCTGTTGTGTATGTGACCACCACACTTTCCGCCAATTGGCTTGCTATTCATATTTATTAATTTACGCTTAATTGCTAATATTGCTATACACGCACTTGAAGGCTTGGGCTCTTCTACTCAGAAGAGCAAAACCTCATACACATACAACGGCAAAGAAAAAATAAAAAACATAATCATACATTCAATTTCAGGCGCTAAGCTTAATCAATGTACTTTGTATAAATATTTATGTTTGTATTTGGAGAAAAATTGCAACGCTGCGTACAAATGCAACACTGCGCCTAAGCTTTTTATGCACACATACAAAGACAAATTACTGAGAAATCAAATCGCGTTCTTTAGCATTTAGTACATCACATCTAATTTTTCAAATTTGTTAGCTTAATAATTTATGAATTAGCAAAAATCTATTCGTAAAAATTATTAAATAATATTTACAACATCCAGTCTATACAGCTACTGCATTCTCCGCCCACCGTCAGTCACACTTTACACGTGCAATGTTTGCGACTCCGACGTCACTGCCGGCAAATCAAAGCCCACTGGCAAGCCTTGCGCTAAAGCTGTTGGGTTTTTGGACGTCGCTGCTGCCGCCGCCGCCGCTGTTGCGACAGTTACATTCACCGCAGCCGCTTGTGGCGTTCGACTTGGCAGCAGTTCGTTGTGTATCAGCACCTCTTTGTCCACTGTGCTGGCACCGGCGGGCATATGCTTGCGCGCCGACGACCGCAGGAAGATGAACAGTAAAAGCATTAAAACGAAGAGCACCAAAGAGCCGATCATGGCAGAAATGATGCTAGGCGTGAGGAGATCCACTGTCGGCCGTTCACCCACTAGCTTGGTGCGTAGCACGGAATTGTGAAGCGCAGGCTGTTCATGCAATTGAGTTCGGGCGGTGGTTGTGGGCTTTGTGGCATCCAATGTGGTGGACGCTGTTGAACTGCTACTACCGCTGCTGCTGGCGCTGCTACTGGTTGCTGCTACATTAGCATTTGGATTGTAGGGACTGAGAAAATCCTTGGAGCTGTCCTTCAGTATGCGCATGCGCGAGTCGGTCTCCCCCGAACTGGCGCCTATGTCAACCGCACCAGCTGCCCCGCCATACAAATGCGGCATCATACCCTCCTTGCTGGCCATGTTGCCCGTTTCCAGAGTGATCGCTTGCATGCCGGTAACTGTGCTGTCGCTCAACTTGTGCGTGTCCACGATCAGTTTGTAAGAACGCCGCATGCCGCCGGTCTCCTGGGAACGAAAGCGAGAACAAAAACAACATAATGGCAAAAAGTTAGTAAAATTACAAAATTGGAAAAAGATTGTTTGCATGTACAAAAAACAAAACAAAACCAAAAAAAAAGAAAACAATTTGGTGGAAAAAAGTAGAGATCTTCATAGCAAATGAAAATAATTGCACCAATCTCTGTGGCAATGCACGTGCAGCCGTCTCGCATACATGATAACTGACGAGTAAGTAGCGTCGTCCTCGCTAGCGGCTGCTCGCCTGTCAGCTCGACAGTCAGGGCAAAATGCTTGTAAAAATGTTAACAAATTAATTTACAAATGCAATGAAACGACGACAACATGCGCTGGCTGCTAGTTGCATGTAGCAGCGATACACGCATACGTTGTTGCTAAACTGCTGCAACGGTCATACAAACATAATTTTTTCACAATCATTTTGTGCAGCCGTTCATAAGTGCCGCCACCGCCAGTTGCAACATGCCAATCGATCAATAATTTTTGCGTTGCTCGCCTTGTTGCACGCTGTCAATTAGTGTACAAATATTAAAAGTAACAACAAAGCGTATTGTTGTTGTTTGCTGTTCGACAATTTGCGTCAGGAGCTCTGCTACACGAGCAACACGAAGGAATGTTGCAAATCATTTATAATTGCGTGTCTTGTCACGGACTTGGATAGCACTAATCACACCAGTAGGCAGGCACGCAATGCAAACGGTGTATATCGATCGGCAAGGGGTAAGAGTTAACGCAGCGAAAAAGCCCTCAAATGAGTAACACAACCAGGCGAAACAATTTGATGGTAATTTAAACGTTGTGTTTGAAGAACCTCTCACGAATCGTCAACTTTATTACTCCATATAACTTAGAAGATGTTATATTCTGAAAGCTATAAGCCGCAAATAAATATCTTTCCGTCTCGATTTGTTTTCGAAATTCTTTTGGTATATTACTTAATACTAGCAGAAGTGATTTATTTGTGATTTACTTTTTTAAGAACCAAGTTTCAGGCCGACCTGCAAAAAAAAAAGTAACAGGAAGGAATCAGAAGGGTGTGGCTATTATAAGCTTACATTGTGCCCAATCTAAAAAAAACCTATCTAAGCGTATGTTTTCAGTCTTAATATTTTAGAATATTAATTTGGCACTCACAATAAATAGGTGAGTATTTGACTGAGCTTCTCTTAACATTTGTGGTGTGCCAACTACGAACAGCAGATTTCTTTTATGGGACGAAGAAATACCCTCAGAGGTTTGCCAATGCTTTAATTTCGTAAAAGTATTAGTATTGTATGAGTTTTAAGAAGAATGAAATTGTAGGCTTTTGAGTAGTAATTTGTTGTTGCTCTGTTCATTGTCTGTGTTGCTTCTTGTTTTTGTTTTTTGCAGCAGTCAATAGCAAGTCAAAGTCACATTTTTAGACCAGTTGGCATTTATTAGACTGAAAATCAAGACGCTAGCTCGAAATAAAATCTCTAAATTGTTGTCAGGTGATGAACAGTTTACAAAAACAAAAACAAAAGAAAATCATGAATGCTAAAAAGGAATTAATCTTTTAATTATAGTCTCAAAGCTTGAGGCTTAAGGCCCAAAAGAAACAAACATTTTCCAAAATTGCTAACTTTCGTAAAATAACGCGACTATTCGTTAAATGGAAGCAATTTGAGAAGTGCGTCATAAAACAAATAGTCAAAATTTAAAGCGTAACCTGTGGCTATTTAAAGCTAATTGCATCATTAAAAAATTTTTATTCATAATTTTTATAAAGTCGGATTTTGTGATGGTAATTTTGTAACTGCTTTAAGTATTTTCCTCGAAGTAGAATGAAAACAAAAATAACATGTCGACTTTTATTAACAGCTGTTTGTGCTATACTTTTTAAAAGCACTATAGTCCCTTCAAGCTTCTTAACTGTTCACAATTACCGGCTGGGTTACTGCAAATTTTTGCTGGCCAAACAAACTTCGCAGTCCGCGTGCGAGTTAAAAAGTAACTCACAAGATCACTCTAGCTTTCAGCGTAAAAAGAAAACACACAACAACTTAGAAGTGACCAAGTGATAACTCGTATTCGCTTGCAATAAAAGCAAACAACAAAAAAAAAAAAATACAAACATACGTTGTATGCAACTACGTTTGCCACAATGGTACACGTCTGTTTGCTGCCTTGCCGCCTTGCCGCCTGGTGTGGCGAAAGCCGCGAATGAACTGCTGATCGCATGTGATCATGCCATTTTTTTGCACCATCATTCATATAGCTTACAAAAGCCGCACTCGACGAAAAGTGTTTTAGAAAAAAAAAACAAATTAATAAAAATTGCTGAAAAATATTGAACATATTGAAAGGCATGGCAGGCAACGCGCAAATATTTGTTGTGCGCAGACGCTGCGCGCAGCAATTGTCAACAGCTATGTTGCAATGATGTAATTAGACAATTAGTGTGGCTTTCACACCCGGCTGCTGTTGGTCGCGACGTGGCGGTGCAGTTGTGTCGGTGTAAGTGTTCGTGCTTATATGATTGCTTCTGTATATATGCGATTGTTCTTCTGCTGCGGCGGCAATTAAGTGGCGACAGCTGAAAGGTAGCAAAAAAAAAAAAAAAATTCTAGAGTATAAAAGCGCTAGACGATATTTGCTGGATCCAAGTAGAACCAGTTGTAATGCCGTTGATCTTTACGCTTGCTATCTGCGCTATCATAGTGCACCGCACTGGCAATCAGCCACCTCGCTGCTGCTGCAGTGCCATGGGCACAAAGTGTGGCTAAAACGGCCATAGACCTGCACCACTACACGAGTAAATAATTTTTACTGCTTGTGAATTTTTTTTATTATTCATTTCATTTTAAATGCATACTAATGTACTTGTGTTTGTTTGTTTTGATGATCTCTTCTTCATGCCACACCACTTCCACTTGCAGCTTGGATGCACTTACCTTATGCTTGCACGTAACTTGTACGTGATATACTGTATCGGGCCAAAGGGATAATTCAACAGTAGAACTATCAGTCAATAGATTGCCCATTAGACCGCCTCCGGAGACCTCCCAAGTGACCAGACACTGTTTCGATGCATTCGTAATCGCTTGATCCCAGGCAATGGTCGTCAGTACGAGCGAGCCTTGGCGCAATGCTGAATTAATGTTCAGCGGGAAGGGACCCAATTGCTGATCACAATTGTTCCAACACTGCAAAGAAAATAAAATGGGAAGAGAGATGGTTTAGCAAATGAAAAGAAATGATGTATAACGAAATCAAATGTAAAATAAAGAAATAAAGAAAAAAAAAAAACAAACACATTCAACTTAAAGCTACTAACTTAGCGCAAGAGCAATGAAAATTCGATATCGCGATCAGCGACTTAACGCGGAAAATAGCTAAACAATGAAGGAAGGAAACAAGTATTGAGCGCATTTGTTTTTGTTTTTGGTATTTACGAGCAATCAAGAATGTTTGTGAGTGTGTGTCTTCGATGGAGCGTTGTAATTGAAATTAATTTGTGGCATGTTGTTGGTTTTGCTGCTAAATTACAGATATTACGAGTATAGCAGCAACAATGCGCGTATTTGTTCACTACACCGCTTGGCTGCAGTACACAGCAATTGAGTTAAAGTCAAAGTTCAGCTGCAGCGCAACGGCATTTAACCCGTTTTAACCCATTTTATGCAAATTACCGCTGACTGCATGTCGTCTTGTACTATGTACGATCAAGTCACGGCGTAAAGGGCATAGCTGCTTGGCTTGATTGCCCGCCTCATTGAATTGTTGCTTGCTTGCTTGCCTGCCTGCCTGTTTGCCTAACAGGTCGAGGTAGGTGTATGCACTGAGCTGCAGCGAGCGGCGATGCGTTCGTGGCGATAAGTGTTGCAAGCAGAGCGCTAAGGCATAATTGGTATTTTTGTGCGCTCATAAAAACAAATATATACTCGTATACGTTGTCTTAAATGCCAGCCTACCTGCCTTGCCAAAAATATCTATGGCACATACGCAACTTGCTGCGACGGCAATGAAGCATCATGGCAAGGCATGAAGAAAATTATGATAAACTTTTGTTGGTGGTGGTGAAAGAAAACAAATGGTTGGAAATGGCTACATTCAAAAAAAATATATCAAAAAAAGTATCATAAGATTTTGTGTTGTTTGCATTGCCAAATAAGGCTAAGTATGCTGCTGATGAGGTTGCAACACGACGCAGATAAGAATGCTGGCACAAACGATTTGGCTTTTGTTTTGTTTGTCTTTCATTTTCATTGTTTGTTTGTTTATTTCGTGTTATTCAAGCATTTGTTGCATCAACAGCGGCGATCTTTATTAGTTTGTCATGCCGCAACACAACGTGCAAACAAAAATAAAAACATTGTAAAATAGTTGAACGAAAGTTCCGCCGAAAAATGACGTAGCATGCGCCATTTGTAGGCGGCGCAGCTGCTATTGCACAGTAGCTAGAGATTTTGTGTTGTACACGATGGTGGCGGCGCGGTAGTCGCTTGCCACTATGCAGCGATACAAAACTTGCTACTCGTATTGGTTGCAGTTTATAGCAGATGAGATAAGCACAGCAGCAGCTAGCAGCGTTGTGGTTGCGCTTGATTTTCATTGAGCCAGATTTCAGTTTATAGTTTCTAAATTGTGGTAGTGTAAGCAACCACAAACAAAAAACAAAAACAAAAAAAAACAAATTGACAACAGTTTGCTGCCGCTGCTCACTATCAAATACTTACTAAAGTCTGTTGCAGTTAGATTAGATTAGATGCGATATGTTGTGTTGCAAAGAAAAACCTTGTTTCAATTTAAGTACTGCCGTGCAACTTGTTCAAAATTGCACTCGAGAAAAAGGCGATGAAATGAAAAAAAATGCATGAAAACGCTATTCCCAAATATATCTCAAACTTGTGTGCGCTGTTCAAAGTTTCAGTGGCAAGTGCGCTCTCAGCAAGCAACAACATGCAACAAACCAACGCACTTCATCTACTTCGCTTATGCATTGCTGCTTACTGAGTATTTCGTTGGCTGCATTTCGCAGCAGCCTTTGCGAATACTTGCAATTTCTCGTTTGGTTGCACGAAAGCAAAACATTTAATATGCAACTTACGCTTTGGAGTATGTTGCATAAATGTATGAGCAACAGGCGTTACTTACTTCGATATGAAGGCAGCGCAATATGTACATGTGGCAGCTGTTGCTGTTCAAAAATTCTGACAACTAGGAATTTAATATGATATGAAAATTGAGTTAGCTTATGCTGCATATGTGGCAAGTGGGTATGTGAGTTTGTTGTAAGCGACAAAAAAGCTATACAAGAGCAACTTACTTTTCTGTTGCAATGCAACAAAAAGTGAATAACTTTTTTTTTTTTTTATTGTTAGCATCCCTACGTCTCCAACGCGCTGCCACAAGAGCCCTAGGTAATTTTGAATTTTTGCGGCAACTTGCAAACTGCCACACATTTCCGAAAGACATACACATACACCGACGAGCGCGTGCGCTTCAACGCCGCAATGTATGCAATGCTTACTCAACGCATACGCATAAATATTTTAACAGCTTATTGAGCGCCAAAGTACGCGCAGCCAGCATAAGGAGAAGTTGTAGGAGAAGAAAAAGCTGAGGAAGACGTAAACATAGCAGAAGAGTCATGGCAAGTGTGGGCGCAGTATGGATAAGTGCAGAAAGCAGTAGAAGAAATTTGAAATCTGTTTAGGTGCAAATTTTGTTGCTGCTTTGGCGCAACTTTAGCCAACTTGAACGCTAAGTGAGTGTGTGTGTGTATTGCTGCCAATGCAAACAAGTTGTATCAAAAAGTCGAGAATTTCGTATGCGTTAACCGCAGCGAAAAATATTTTTATAAAATCTAAATTTTGCGCTTATTTACTCGTAACTACTTCTTGAAGGTAGTAACACGTTACGCTTGTTGCAAATATTACTTTTGGCAGTGTTGCATTTATATTGTATGCATTTTATGGCATGCCATTATTTATGCTGTAAAAGCATGTGACATTTTGGCCTTTTAGTTACTTTAAATTTAAAAAAAAATGCTTAAAACTAAACAACTCTTTGTGGCAAGCATTCGGGCAAAATAATTTAAAATAAGCTGGCAAAATACCAATTATATAAGGTTTAACAATATTTTATTAAGTATTTAATAAACTTTAATAAACAGAGTTCCTAAAAACTACATCTGAGTAAGTGTGATCATAAAGAAGTAATAAAAAACTTTATCAACCAAATTAATGTAGATTATTTTTATACCTACATTTTCCTCAACTGCAGCAATTGATACGAAAGTAACTATTGGCTTCAGAAGTTATGCTTTTGAATCTATTAAATCTGTGTTCTAACATTATAATTAATTTTGCGACATTTGTATATTTGTCCGCAAATAACGAAGAAAGGTATTAATTGCAAAGAAAGTAGTGGTGAGTCAACAAAACTTATTTTATCGAAAGCCTAGAGATATTAATTGCAAAACTTAATGTCACGACGTTTGCATATCTGAGCTTACTTTTTTTTTAATTTGTTTTTACTTATTAATATTGCAATTTTTTCATACGGAAGTATGTAAAAAACTCGAATCGCCTCAACCTAACTCGTCTAACTGAATTATTTACAAAAATATTGCCAAAGCTTTCTAAACTACTACCAAACACGTTCCTATATATTTTATTTAAATAGTTTTTTTTATGCTTTTCCCTTCAGCTACCACTTTAATTTCCTTTTTATCTGCAACCTTTTCACACTTTTCCATTTTCATTTAGCTACCAAGTCTCCACAGACCTGCCACACTTATACTCTCACCATTGCGGCAGCTTTGCTATTTACGCGAATTTCGCGTAGTCAAAAATTTAAAACAAAGTGCATAATGCATATTTTACAATGGTAAGCGTACCTACTGGCGAAGGAAGCAAAAGTGCTACGCAACTCAAAAATATGTATATTCAAATTTATGTATGTATGTATGTATGAAAGTATGTTTGTACTCATAAAATGGTGCAAATGTAAATGTAAAACCCAAGCGGCAAACCGACTATGAGCTGAATGTAAATTGACAGCAAGTGTTGCGCCAGAATAGCGTTGATATATATTTATGTATACGTTTGTACATATGTATGTTTATTGGTTTAGTAGGGTGCGGTATTTTAATGCTTGAACGCAAGATAATTATTCTAAATTGCAAGAAAAAGAATACTTAGCCACTTTTATTATTTTTTGACTAAAACAAAAAAATAAAATTTTTAGTTCGCCCAAAGCACTGAGAGCTGCCAATATATTTAAGAAAGAAAAATGCAATAATGCCTGTAATTGTATTACAATCTTTAAAAATTAAAATTTTTCCAACTCAGTTTTTGGTTCATCAAACTTTAAAGGATAACAACCAACTATTTATTTTACCCGAGCGTACTTGTACACAAGGGTATATATAGCGAGAAAGATAAACACATTTATATATATAACCATACCAAGATGATCAGAATGAAAAGAGGACACTAAAAAAAATTTAAATAACTTAATGAAACTTGGTATGTGGCTGCCATTTGGTCAACGTATGTTGGTATTGAATTGGCCAATAACCACGACCTTTCTTATTTAACAGGAATTTGGAGCGATTTTAAATAAAAATATTAGATTTTTTAGAGTTTTTAAAACATCGATTTCCTCAAATTTCATATTCATAAAGAAAACGTTTTTTTTAACTTGTTTAATATCAACTATTTTAATGAGTTTCTCAAAAGCTAAAGTAATGCAAAATTAAACGTGATTTTTTTTACAATATTCTTAAATGGTTATTTTCAACAAATGGATATCATTGTTTGAAGTATCCTTAGGAGAAACTGTGTTTTCCTATTATATATATACATTTTTTGGAATAATTTTTTAATTAAAAAAAAATGGTGTATTCCTTTTCGATATATGTATACAAGTTTTTGGGAGTGAGGGCATCAAAAGTCTGCCTTCACGTTTTCTTTCGGACTTTTTTTACCACCCTATTAGGGTGTTCAACTTTTTTGTAAAACAGGTTTTCGGATTATTCGAAAATTGGCAATGTGGAAAAAACCTTTCCTCAATTTTTAAATAAAGAAAAAAAGCGTTTTAACCGGTTCTTGTTCAGAGTAAGAAAACAGGTACATATAACTAAATGCTATTATTTCTTGCGTTAAGTACGCAGTCTCAGTCTCTAATACTTGTAGAGACAAAAGTCACAATTTAAGACCATTTGGCATTGATTGATCTAAAAAAAAATGTCTCTAACAAGTTCCAAAATGAGATTATACCAAATACCTGAATTATACATTGAGCTGATTGTGCGAGCTAGAAGGACTTATAATCAATAAGGAGTTTTAAAATTTTTCAATGTTTTCTCTTATAACATTTGACTAAATATATAAAATTTTCAAAAATACATTTGCTGCGTTTGTGTATATATAATGGTCTTATGTAATTGATAAACACTTTGTGGTTGCAGTTTCAAAAAAACATAACATAACATTGATATTTCTATCAAAGGAGATTCAAAATACCGAATTTATACGATATTCGAAAAATCATGATTTCAAAAAATCCGTAGAATAATTGAAGAAAACAAACGGATAAAATCGGTTTGAAAATATCGAGTCAATCACCCTACACCCTAACTATTTATACATACTAAAACATTGTAAAAATTTGTTATTTTTTGTTTCGGCTGCCCGTTTTGTTTTGTTAATTTTTTCATTTATTAGTTTTTCTGTTGCACTCATTACTTTTTATAGCGCAATTAGCTATGGAAAAAAATTAAGTGTTGCAGTGGAAAAATACACAAACACCGGCACACTCAACACACAATTTACTATTTTACATTTAAATTTAGCTGGATACGAAGGATAGCCGAGAAGAAAAAGGTAGTTGCGGTGTGTGAAAGAAAGAATAATTATGTCGGAGAAAATGGAAAGCTATTTAAAAAAAAAACATTGCCGCAGGAATTAGTGTTGAATTATGTAAAGGTTGGTTCTATAAGTTTCGAGGAAAAAATTGGTAGCGGTAATTACTACAAGTTTAAAATGCGAATTGAATATGTTTTCACATCTTCAGTTTAAGTAAATTTTTTTTTATAAAACACCGCCTCCCCTAGGAATTGGATACCTATTGTGTAATATATTTAACTTAAGCACGTTTAATTAGAAATATTGAAACACAGTTGGACCTACAATAAAGAACTATGTAAAATATGTAAAATTTATTTAACAAACCGTTTGACGGGGCGTATGAGTAACTTGTTGACATGGGATGAAAATTTTGTACTATAGCTATTTTTGTTTATATATCGTACTTTCTAATTTAAAAACATAAATATAAAAATACGGTAAGCCATATTTTCGACTACAAAAACGGAATAATCTCTTTAATCGTTTAAGAAGTAGATATATCGAATACCAAAGAAAAACGAAATCCAAATATGATAATACGAAATATTCATACGTATATATGCATTTAATAAATATAAAAAAATAGTATTTAAGTGAAAACAAGAAATATTTACATACAATTATATCAAGTTTGAATAAAAAATAGTAAAAAATCTTTATATAAGATTGTGTGATAAGCATTTAGATATTTATTGTCAATAACTCAAAGCTTTAAAATTGTTAAATATTGAAGAAATTTCTAGAGCATACATGTTTAAATGACGATTTGCACTGATAAGCAGCAAAGCAATGTTGGTTGTAAGTCTTAAAATTTTTAAATAAAAAATGTGTGTATGTTTATACATACATATATTTATTTTCCGGCTTAAGTCGCTCAGAATGCAGGTATCGCAACGAATATATACTTTTTTGATCTTAGAACTAATTTGAATGGAAGGCAAAAAACTTCAGTTAAACTAATTAAAATCAAAGGTTTTTACACTTTTTTGCTCTTACAAAATTACTCAGTTAAAAATATTTAAAATTGCGGCATATAATAATATAAAAGCGAAATTTTGACTGATTTTGACTACTTTTGATTATTCCTTCATTTATCTTATTTCTAATATTTTTATACAAAAGCTTAATTTATTGTTTAAAAAAGCAATATACACTCACAATTTAAAATATTAATATAAGAAAATTTCATTTTAATTTATAATTTTTTTCAATAAAATTTTAGAATTTTTTTGAATGTGATATTTTTAAGCTCCGAGCAAATTTAAAGTTGCTAAAATTGGTAATTAATGTTTAAATTTTTTTCGTGGAAGCAGTTGCGTATTTCCATACAAGAAAAATTGCCTAAAAAGAGTTCAAAATGCTAACTATACTTTGTTGAACTTTTATAAATTTTCTTTAAATTTTATTATTATACAGCATTTGAAAGAGAATTAACTGAATATTAATAGAAAAATGCTAGATATTAGATAAATGAAAAAAGAAATAGTTAAAACGTTTAAGAATGTCAGAGTGCTATTATTTTTGCCTCCCGTAAGTATATGTTTACTAAAAACTTAATTTAAAAAATTCACACACATAAAAAGCGATTCGAATTCTTTAAATATAAAAAAAAAATTCATTTGGTTTGCTTCTTGTTCATAAATCATTTTTCAAAATAAAATTTACAAAACAATTGCATTAACGAAAATCAGATTCCATTAATTTCTTATCGTGTTAATTATTTTGAAGTTGTGAATCAGAATTTTTCATTTTTATATGCTAGAAAAACTCCACAACTTCCATAAATTTAGAATGGTCATATTTACAAATATACTCGCAATCTAGCCTCACTATAACAATATAACGTATCTCTCTACAATACTTTTTACTTCCCAGCTAGCCACATCCCAAGCCCAGCCATACCAACTCTGCATGTCCAGCAACTAAATTTAAGGCATCGCCAGCCAAATTAGTAAAAGCACTAAATAATTATTGTACAAAGCGGCTAAGCAATTTTTAATTTCTGTTTTTGTTTAATATAAAAGTTAAGTTAGTTGGCACTCACCAGAAAACTGAACGCTTCTGGGATATAACTATTGATATTAGGTGGTGTGATGCACATCTGTAACGTAAAAAAGAAGAAAAAGAAAGAAATTTTGAAGTTGATTTCGTTTTCTCTTTTTTGTTTTTATTTATTTAGCTATTTAAATGAGATTTTAGTTTTTGTAGTATGTATTTTAATTGCATAAAAGTTTAAATTAGATTTTTCGGCTGTGTTTTTTTTTTTGGTGTGTGTTTGTATTGCTTTCTAATTGCAAATGGATTTGTTTTCATACAGTGCGCGAACTAAAACAAGCAAACTAGTATTTAATGCAATAAAGAGTGAACGGACATGCCAAGCAAAAATATATGTGTACATACATACATATATAAAATATAAAAACAACATGGAAACTCAAAAGGTGAATTTGCGCTGCACTTTTATGTGTGAACAAACTTTTACGAGTATAGTGCAAAGTTAATAATAAATCGGAGTATAAAAAAATAAAGCGTTTTTATGTTAGGTTATAATTTAGAATGGAAAAATGAAAGTGAAGTCAATTTGTTTGAAACATTTATTATTTAAAGTTGTTGCAAGCATCCGAAATTTTCTAGTTTTCATGCTTATCAATTTAATTGTGAAATGAAAATAATGTACATAATATATTTTTGAGGCGCATACATACAATATTATCAATATTATAGACACTTGTCGACATTTGTAAGATAAATGGCAATACTTTGCGTTATAGACAAAAAATTTATAATACTTTTTGTACTGCTTATTTCATGCGGTGTAGGAGGCTGGAAGAGCGGGGTTGACTTTATGATATACAAAGGAATGCCAAATTCATACTATTTATGAATTGTTGTTTGGCGGTATTTGAAAACTATTGCACAGTCACATATTGGAAAGTTTTGGCAATATAAATTTCTCTTATATATGTAATTTAAATTATTTCTGAATTTAAATATAGTTCAATTTTAATTTTAATTTTAGTAGAATTGCAAGTCTAAAAATTACTTCTGATTTTTGACAATTTTTTCTCCGAGGATGTTGGTATATTCTTCCGCACAAAAATATGTTTTTTTCATGTGTTATATGGAAGTTAATACACCGAAACAAAAACCCAAAAAATTTAAGAATATTTTTATTATACCAAAATTAAATCGTACTCATTTTAGTACTGTGGAAGTGTAAAAAAAAATCTTCGAATTAAATCGAATAAAATAAATATACAATAATTTGGCGCTTACACTATATAGTTCAGTGTTTGGCCGAGCTTCTGCTATAACTTATCAACAGAGTTTGCGAATGAATTAAAACGTTATACAAATCTTTAGTGACATAGTATTCTAACCATTATCATTTCTAAATATAATATGAGGGAACCATTAAAATTTAGCGCGCTTTTTGAAGTTGTTCAGTAAGTTGTTTAAAGATAATTGCTTCAATTTCAGCAACGTACAACTTGTGAAAGTTCTTCAAATTTATTTTGCAGTGTAATTAAAGCCGTAGGTTTGATAATTGACGCGAAGTTTTGAGTTTTTAAATAAAAACCATAATTAACCAAAATGCTAATAGAATAAATTTTATATTTTTTATACATTTTTTTTAAATTATCAAAATTCCGCGTGTATGTTTTTTTGCATCTTAAAGCTATTATTTTTTCGTTCAAAGTCTGCCATAATGAGCACACCAAATTCGACAATTTGCTGCTGTACTACGTTGTTAAGCTTAATTAGTTGCTATTATTTTGTATTGTGTCTTTGTGTGTAAACGAACGAGTCATGGCTTTGACGTGCAACTTGCCGCTTGCTGTTTGTCTTATGGATAAATTTTGATTACTACTACATTATTTAAATGCCTAATTAACAAACTAAATACGCATAAATTATAATTTTGAATAGGTATGAGGTATAAAATCACTTCATGCACCACACCACCGTATGATATTCAAACAACTACACAGACATACGTATTTCCATACCTACATACATACATATGTATGTATATGTTCATACTCGTATGTACTATGCCTGAGTATTTGTATAGCTCGCTTAGCTGCCAGGTGCGTTTACGCGCTGCACATTCACGTATTAAATTTTTGGTATGGAAATAATTTTGAATTAATTTTAAGCAAATACATACACATGTTTTCACTTAATATTTACATTATAAATTTTCATAATTACTAACAAGCTGTTAAATCTCTTGTTGCTGTTGCTTTTGCCGTTGCTACTGCAATCGTATATTAAGTAACTAACTACCGGCAGAGTACCTATCTCTCTTATAAATATGCAAAATTGTTAATTTGAATTTGAATTGTAATGTGAGTGAGCATGCCAATGCGAATGTGTATGATGATGAGTGGCTTACGAAGTTACTTTGAATATTTGACAATTTATGCAAATCAATGATTAATGACTGTGAAAGCGGCTAGCAAGCGAGGGGGCGGGCGGAAATGGGCGAGTCTAAGCGCGTAATGAAGCGACAAATGATGAAGTGACTTGTGGGCTGAGTGATTAAATGACCGAGTGTGGTCGTCTGTTTGTTCGTTGGTTACTTCAAGTGGCAATTGTGGCAAGTTAGAATTGTGTTGTTGTATATAAGGTAAGCATGTATGTATGTATGTAAAGATAAGTTTGTTTCAAGTGTCGTAATATTGGCCAGTGGGCTTGCCTGGGTGTTGACAGCTGACAACAGACGACCACTTGGTCAATTAAATGTGCATTTAACAGTTTGGCAGTGAAAAGCAGAGCGGTGCAGAGCGGTGTAGGCATATGTACATATGTATGCAACTGTGCACAAATGACAAATCAACTTATACTTATAATTTACTAGGCTTTCATCTATTTTCATCTATCATACATTATTTAAATATTTTACATAAATCGATTTTAATGAAGACAAATTTATATATGTAAGTAATTTTATGAAAATTTCATATGAATTATTTCATTTAGAGCTTAATAGGAAAACGTGTTTTAAGTCGAGAAAAGCTGTTTTGTCAAAACGAAACATTCGGAAAATATTTTGATTGTTAAAAACGTGTTCTTTATAATGTCGAAGAAAATTCCTACAAGGCATATGTTTGTGGTTATATGTATATACAAAAAAACATAAGCGTATGTAAAATTAAATGGTGATTAGTAGAGCTTATACGGGAAAATAAACGAAAACATGCGCATGTTTCTTTTTACATATATTACTGATGAATACATATTTACAATTTAATAAGTTTAATTAAAAGTCATTACATAAAAAAAAAATATGTTTTTAATTATTTAAAAAGGATATGCTATTTTCTCATAAAAGTTGAAAAAGTGCAATTATTGCGTTTTGCAGTATAACATAAAATTTAAATGAAATAAATTAAATCGTTTAACTATCACGAAATCATAAAATTGCAATTTTAATTTCGGCATGTATATTTAAGTACACAGGTTCACGATAAGGACTCGATATGCAGTACCAAAAAGTATATCCGCAAGAAAAAGGCGTATGATAAATGAGTGATTTCGGCATACAAGAAATGCAATTTAGATAACCCTTAAAAACTATTTGAATATCTTTATTAAAAATATTAGCCTAGGTACAGTGCTTTAACATGTATTTTATTTAAAAATATTTAAATGTTCTCAAGCCTATGCGGTGTAGTTTACAACTCCTTTTTCACTCCATATTCAAAGCACTAATTCAAATCACTGCTATGGAGTCACTGCTATGCTTCCAGTTCTTGCTCGGAGCGCTCTGCATTGGCAGACTTTAATATTTTTTTAATCGAAATAAAAAAATGTTCATTTCGGCAAACAGGATGTACATTTATTTAAAACACGTAATTTTATCGTAAACATGAAATATAAGAAATTCCTTTGACGTTTTTTAATTAATAAAAATCATGAAAATAACACTATTTACAAATTTTAGTTTGCTGACCGCGACCCATAAATATTAATTGAAAAAGCGCCAAAAAATTAAACGTTTTCTTATGTTTAACCATAGAATAAAAATTTGTTGCGTGACAAAAATTAATAAGAAACATTTTGGTCAAATAAGAAGCATACTAATACACGTAAGTGCATGTTCAATCTTATAGTTTACTATATACATATGTATGTATGTGTGCATTTATTTAAACATGTCAAATCAATCGAAAAATCGCATTCAAATCCCCACAGCTGGGGCACAAACGCAATATTTCCACTTACATAAATCTTAAAGCAAAAAAAAAAATAATTTCAAAATCAAAGTCCACACGCTATTATGTACAAAATGTAGCACACATTACTTTGTATGTATGTATGTATGAAATTTTTTTGTTAAGAATTCCACATACATACATACATGTGAAGCAGTTTCCAAGTATATGAAATGACAACTGACAGTTTGTGTCATATTCGCATTTAAGTATGACAAACTTGAGTTCACAATTTTTTTTTATATCCACATCTATGTACAGTATATTTAGAATATACATATGTATGTATGTACGTTGTTTGTACCCAATAAACATTTCTATTAAATTTCAACATGAAATACATTTGAAATCAATTCTTTTCTCAAGCCTCAAACGTTAGTTCTCATAAGCAACTCAAATATAACTTAACAGCGCTCGCAAGAAAAATTTTACTTTTTTCAATAAAGGATTTTGCTTTATTTTCAAATAGAGAACTGATCAATTCTCAACTCTTTCTCAAACGTAAGCAGAGCAAAACATTAAGTTACTCTAAACTTCGCTGAACGAAGCACCAAAATTATTTTACTCAAGTTTTTCTCAAACCTTTTTCAAGTTGAAAAAGAATGTTTGGGAAAAAAAGTTAGAAATTATTTTGTTGAGTTATAAAATTGTCTCAAACGCTTAAAAAATTCATTTCTCTGCGTTTGCTGGGTAGTTCGCCTACATACTTACATACATACGCAAATACTAAAGTATAATACTAACTGCTAAATGCTATAAGTCTTTAAAAAAAAGTAGTAGTATATTTAATTTTAAACACAAGCATATGAATACACGAAAGTGGCGCTCTCAGTCAACCAAAAGGATGTGTCTAAGTGGCATCTAAATTTTAATTTATATACATATGTGCACACATCTACACACTTGTATACATATGTATGTATGTAGGAACTTGTGGGGGTAAGTATCTGCTGTGCTCGTAGGCGCTGCTGAATTTAAATTTGTCAACACTTGCACTAACCCAAGCGCACAACAGCCCCAATGAGCATTTTAGGCAAATTGCTGTCATATGTTTTAAATATTTTGCTCTACTTTTAAGCAGCGTAAGGCATTCTCTATCGCATACACATGTATGTTATATATGTATGTATGTATGTATGTGATTTTGGACCAACTAGAATGCAAATAGGTTGAGTACTCGTATGTAGATACGCCGTCATTCTTTCGGGATCACCACAACTTGTCCGCAAGTCCGTGGGGAGTAATTTTCACAATGAGTTGAAATTGAAGCCATGACATGAAATTTTAATTAACTGCTTGTACGTGTAATTGTAAATATTATATGTGCATATGTCACCTCGAATCTACATACATACATATGTGATTAAATCTAAGTGGAGGACAACTTGTGAGTATTTCATATAAATTGACTTCTCGTAGATGTTGCTTGTAATGAAGTATACTATGTACATTAATGTACATATGTTTGTAACATTCTGTGTGACATTAAAATAGGCTAGTATTGTCATTATACGATATACATATGTATGTATGTACATCTAATTCTATTGTAAGAACACTGACCTAAAGTTGAATTTATTGGCTTTGTTGTTCCTCGCTTTCATGGCGTAAATTAAATTGCTTGTTAAATCACAGTTAATTTCATTAATTTGCACTTAAGTTGTAATTTTTGTTGCGAACTTTGTCTGAGCTCAATGCCAGTAATCCAATAATTAAAAAAACAATATTTATTTTATTGATTGGTATTTATTGTTGTCGATATTTCGTTCTCCGTTTGAGGTCATCTCCAGGAGTCTTTGAGTATGCCTGGTCGACTGGTTAAGTTGTAATCTCTTGGAAAGTTTTGGGAATTTTTCAGTGCGCTTATAATTAAATTTGTAAACATCGTTTGTAATGCGCAATGAGTGTTAAAACTTTTCCGAGTTATTTTTATTTTTTTATTTTTGAACTGGCATAATATTTTCATATTATTTTAGTGTTTTAGTTATTAATGCGCCTTAATAACATTTAATTCACAACTGTTAGTAAGCTGGCAACCAGTGGCAATCAATGGAAGATGTTGGTAAGAGAAATAATAACAGTTTGTTGAAGTTGTAGTAGGCAGTTTGGAGTTCACCACATTTCCTTGTCAGACGTATTGTTTTTTGATATAAAATCTTACTTAAAAAAAACATGGTATTCTCTTTTCTACAGGTTTTGTCTTAATCTCAGGCGGTTTAAATTTCTTTATGCTCGAAAATTTTGTAATATTTATTTCATTACTGCTAGAAAAATATTAAACAAAGATACAAGGTTTCAAAAATTTAAGAACAAGTTCCAAACATTAGTAAAAGAGCTTTAAGTAGAATGCATGAACAAATTTTGTCCCTTTTTGGGTCGGATTGCGCATAATAAAAATCAGTTGAATACTTTTTAGTTCTTCATAGACATTTGTGGGACGGCCTGCGCAATTCAAATCAGATCTGAGGAACCCAAACAAAAAAAATGGAGGGGGAAAAGGAAACCTCTATCAATTCAAAATTTGAGAACATAATAAATTGTGGGAGCCGTATTTCAGTTCGACATTAAAAAATACATTGAAATAATAATTGATGCGATAAGATTAAATCAATTCCATCTTAAATGCTGACGAAATCCTGTAAAAGTTCTAAATCAAAATTGAATTTAGGCAATTAAAACCAAATTTCATTTCCAAACTAATCAAGTTCCACTGAATGACCACTCTCATAGCCTATTGACGAGCACAAGCTACAATAATAAATAATCGCAGGAAATAATGAACAATACTATTCCGCATCCCTTTGGTTTGCTAGCAAAACAGCGATATTGTTTCAAGTTCTCCTCTTTATTTTTGTTTTCAAAGTGGTGCGCTTAATTGTTGTTTTGCTTACACTTTGAAACGCATTTGCATTTGGTTTAACTCGACTGCTGTCTCAAATGAAAATTGAAGAACAACTGCATATGTGTGTATGTTCTCCAAGATGCCAGCAATCAATCGAAACAACTTTGATGCCAATGCCACAGCCTTCATTGGGGAACTTTGCCACTTCTAAAACATTATTTTATGTGTTTTTGTTTTCTTTACGTGTGTACTTCAATACATACATATGCACATATATATATGTATGTATATATGTACGTGAGTAGATTTATGGGTTTGTTATTTCTATGCTTCATTTCGAAAATCGAAATCGCTTCGTTTTGTTTGTTCTTGCAACAGACTGCTGTGCCACATGCGCGCAGGATCAATAAATATGTCGAACGCTTGACATTAATGTGTTGAAAGATGTCTTCGAAAATACACACACGCATACATACATACCAATATATCCATACATACGTACGTACGTATGCACATCACTATTATTTCCTTGTGTCCGTTTGAATGCTTGACGAAAAAGTGCCACCAACAGCTTATCAAATAGCTGATCTGAAAACTGATGGACACTTTGCGGTTGCACGCCACATTGCCGTTGAGTAATGGGGATCAATGGGGTTGATGTAGTTGGGGTAAACTAGGAAAAATTCTGCTCATTTTACACAAGAAGAAAATAAAAAAGAAATTTGTAGAAAAATTTCTCATTTTAGTCAATATTTTAATATTTCTGAATTTATATGCTTCGTTAAATTTTTTTGTTTACTCAGCTCTGTTATCAACTCCCAGACTCTTTACACTTGGGGCACATTTAGTTTAGGAAATTCGACGCGTTCATCTTTATCACTTCAGAGTTTCATATGTAAATTGTTGACTTTATTTTTTTTTTATCGGTTTTGTGTTGTACATGGCAGTTAGACACCAATTCAAATACATTTTTCATTTAAATGCTGAAACGCCCAACTAATTATTGCTTACTACAACAATGCATTAGGGTGCTTCCAGAAGTTAAAAAAAAAATCACTGTGAACTTATCGTTTCGGATACCTTTTTAAACTGCAAAAAATACAAATAGAAAATGTTTTTGTAGTTGAATCTTTTGCCCACAGAATGGTTCAAATTTCGTGGCGTTTAAAGTTTACTCACAAACTAAAAATACAAACCAATAATACCATAAATTCTTTTGAACAACCCTAATAGGTCTCCGCATACTATGTTCATAAGAAATAATGTACACAAAATACTGGAGTGGCTGTTAACCTGCGAATGAAATAAATTTGTTAACTACAGGCGTTGATTGATTTTTATGTCAAATATTTACTAAGCGCAAGGCACACGCGCGCCCTATCCACAGGCCCCAATTGGTGATTGGCTTGTTGCCTTTAAAAGGAGTTAAATGTTTAGAAAATTTTAAAGTTGAATAGCTGGTCGCACTGATGGTTAGCTGTCAACGGCTTCAAACCATTTATGTTATTTTCATAAAAAGCAAAAAAAAAACACAAAAAAAACTTTAAAGATGATTTTCCTTTCTGCTATCATTTTTTTTTTATCAGAGTTTTATGTTCGCTTATACGATATCAGTTTCTCAAAAATATATTTGCAGCTGATTTTTGGTTTTTGTTTTATTTTATTTTTTTTTGTTTACTTTGAGTTTATCTGGCTGCTTGCGATCGCTCTTTCTATTTCGTGTGCCACATGCTCTGGCCCCAACTAAATACATATGTACATACACACGTGCATATCACCAAATTTACCGCCTTTTGTTGACTTATTAAAATTCACTTGGTGTAACTGCTACCAGTCAACTAGTTTTGTATGCTGCACGCTTTAATGCCATACAAAAAAGTAGATATTTATATAGAAAAAAAAAAAGTATTTAGCAAAAATGCCACGTGCTTCAAGTGTTGGCATACCGTTCAATTTCTTTTCTGCGTTTGTATGTGCGTACACTCATATTTACTTATAAAGTACGAGTACATCTCCCGTCCTACTTTACAATGACACTTCACTGCCTAAATGTATGTATGTACATATCCTATTATTTCCTCACTTTCTTCTCGCGCACGCCCTTTGGAGGTCACATTTTTCACTGCTGCTTCTTCATCATGTTGCTGGGCTTTAAGTCAGCTATATTTTGTTTATATTTACACTCCTTTTGTATTGTATTGCTGCAGCTCATTGAAAATTCCAGACATACGTTCTAATAGAATCATTAACGTCATACTTATCTATATATGTACGTACATATATTCATACAATGGCACATTGTCAGTATTTATTTACTTTCTGGCATAATATTTCAACTTTTTTCACCATTACAAAAATATGTACAAATAAATATACGTATACACTTTCTCATAGTTACAATCACACGAATTTTCATAATTTTAATTTTAATTATACAATTTTTTTATTATCTACAAAAATTTATTCCATAAAACGATTGCCCGAGATTTTATTTAATCCGACAACTCGACACGCAATTTCTGATTGCGTTCAATCGCAATTTTTAAACAAATTTCCAATGGAGACAGTAAATTGAATGATATTAGCAATTTATGTTTTGAAATATTTCAAGTTATCAATTTCCAACACATTGTTGGCAATCAACTGTCAAAGTGATGTTGTGAGTTGTCTCCTACTGGATTATCTATTAGTATGTACTTAGAAGGGAAATAACATATCTTCTGTTGCGCTTTAATGCATCGAACGTACTTGTCTGACGCCATCTTACAAATGATTATGTTATGATATCAAACACAAAATCTTGCAATCAGATTGCCGCAATTATCTGTCAAAATTATTGTCTGGCATTTGCTTGTGTAGACGCGGGTTTATGTAGTAAAATAATATGGTCAAAATAAAAATAATTTCAAGGCGCTTACAACTTAATAATTTTCTCTTTTAAATTTCTACAAAGTTTGAAAATTAAGAAATGTATTTTAATTGAAAGTAATGAAACTGGCATTATAAAAAAAATCGGCAATTTGTGGAGCGGTTATAATATCGAGCTGTACATACATTCAGCATGTTCTCGTTCAAAAATATGTTTCTTATCCTGGAAACGAAAATCTTGATTTGGCGGAGCTTTGTCGACAATTTTCACTACTGCTTTAAGGAGGTGGAAATTTTAAAAATTCGCAATTTATGTTTCGTGGCAGAAAACTCGTTATTGGTTGAGCAACTAATTCAATGTTGAACATGCTTTATACATATATGTACATATACTTATGTATTTAAGTACATAAATGTTATAAGTATTTACTTTTGTGTTGTAAATCAAATAACTCAACATTTGTTTATAACATACATATTTGTCATCGCAGGAGGAAGTCAATACACATTTCAGCTTTTTGTGTGTTTTATCTAGTAGCTTTTTGTAGGGGAAGCATATGTATTTTGTGAATTTTAACGAAATGACGACAGGTCAAATAATATTACAAAAATTTTTCCGCATAACACATACATACATTCTTTATTTTTTTTATTTAGATATGTGCAAAAAACGTATATGACTGCGCACTTTTTACCGTGCAAATATTTGCCGATACTTCTTCTTGATAGATGTAAGCATACGTGACAAGAGTGATTCTGTATATTTTTAAGGAGCATAGCGAAGAAAAGCCAACTTAATTTTGCTACGAAGAGGCTCATTAAAATTTTGGGAAAATTACTTTAACCGCTATTTGATCTGATTTAGAAATGTATGATTAAGACAAATTTCAATAGAAATAAGTTAAAATTTAAATTATGCTTGATATTTTTCTATGAATGTGATATTAAACTATCAAAAAAAAAAAAATTTAAAATGAGAAATAATTATTTGAAATCATTTGGTGGTAATGCGATAGCATTCAGTCAGCAATTTAACTTTTTTAAGTTCTTTTCTGTGGACGTTTTATTAGGAAATATGCAAATATAATTTAGGGCACGTTTAGACAGTGCATTAATTAAAGCGATAAGCAAATTTTCTAAATGTATTTTGTTTAGACAAAATTTTTTAATTGACTCCATCAAGCGCTCTCTGAAGGTACTATGCATTTATGTATATACACAAATATATGGTATGTATTTTGTTTTCATCGTGATAAATAAAATATTAACGTGGCTAGATTTTAGCTTCGAAAAAATTAAAACATAAACTTATATCTCCCTTCCGTATAGCACAACACATAACAAAGGAGCATACAAACAAAACAATGTCATTGGCATAAGCCTATTAACATTCATACATTCATACATTCGAGAACACTAGTTTTTTTTTATAGCTATTTGAAAAATTTCATATGTGCACATTTTGCCTGCTTTCAAAAGGCATATTTTGCTTGAAAAGTCACGCGCCATTAGGAAAATATTATTTCTATCGTCACAAGAGTTACTCTAGCAAGAATAATTGGTATGTGCCGGCATGCAGCAGAGAATAAGGCATGTATGTTTGTATGTATGTATGTCCGAGAGTATATGCCTTAAGTGTGTACATATGTATGTATGCACATCAGTATATACAAATATGCATACACATTTATGTAGGTCAAATATAAAGTGTTTCAAGGCAGAGAAGATACAAATTTGAAAGTTGCATAAAAAAGGGGAGGAGAACTGCATTTGAGAAATCAGTAAATAAATTAAAATTTTTTCTTTAAAATTCAACAACGTTACATACATACACATACGTAGTTCTTAAAGTTTTACACAAATCTAAGCGCTGATTATGGAACTTTAATTTAAATGATTATTTTATTTGCGCTTAAATTTATTTTATGACACTGCACTAGCTTTCTTTTTTAAATATAAAAATTTTTTAAATGTCATTTAATCAAACGCATAAAATCGAATTTGCTGGTATAACAATTTGCCGTACTTTGTGAATTTACTTAATTTTTCAGTGGTATTAGTGTTGAAAATAGTTTTTGTGGAAAACCATTCGTTTTTTAATATTCTGAAGAAGTGTTTGGTTAGTAAGGAAACCTTTCACTGCTATTAATTTTACTACAGAATTATTAATTTTTAATTTGCCGATAAAATACTACTAAAGTACAACTTTTCGAAAATGTAGTTCAGGGTTTATTTAAACAAATATTAAAATCTCTCATGAATTGTATTAAGTTCGTCAATAAAATAATAAAAATTCAATTCACGTCAACGTAGTTGCTTCAGTAGATCGTGGCAAACCTTAAATTTTGTGCAATTTTATCATATAAACACTTTTCAGAAAGTTCACTTTCTTCATTCCAATGTAATGGGTGCTTTTTTTTGACTTGTGGTTTTTAAGAAGAAATAAAACGCATATCATTTAATGTTATGGTCAAGAATTTAGCTTTATTATAAAGATAAGGGTTGCCGTTATGTTTCTAAAATAAGTTCGGGAAGTCACCGTCGTGGCTGGCTCGAATTAATTTCATCCGAGAGGACTCTTCTTACCACTTTTTGCAGCGATTGGGGCGGTATGTCTGCAATAACGCGCCGAATATTCTCAACCAAGGCGTCTTGAAATGGCAAACCAAACTGAGTATAAATCAAGTAACAGGTGTAGAAAAGACCAACTCCGAAAAAAGTATTGCCTCATTGAAAGCCACACGTCTAAAAAAACACCCTTTACATATAACCGTTTCTCTGCATCCATATGGATGAAAGTGTCTCTACAAAAAATAAAGTATCAGCAAAAGACTTTGTTTGATTTCGCATTTCAATATGCAATTCAAAATTATTTGGTTGATATATATATTTATATATATATATGTATGTATGTATGTACTTCGCGCCATAATACATTTCAACATATGTACATATGTATGTCCACAACCTGTTTAATCGTGCAATAGCAAAGAACCAACCAACCAACCAGCGTGGCAGCTTCCCTTTTCCTATCAATCGTCTTTGCTACCACTAAGCGCGGTTTATTTTCTCCCATTGTGTATTCGGTTTTACTTTTCCCTGCTTTTCATAGTTACGTTTTCCTTTTTTTTCGTACAAGTTTATTTCGATTAAAATCTTTAAATAGAAATTGAATTTGATGTTCGCATACATATGTACATACATATATACATACATATATGTACGTACGTCTACGACTAAATTGTGACAAAATCCCTTTTTTTAGTTTTTTTATGTAAATATGTATATCTTTCGGTTGGTATATTAATGTACATATGTATGTATGAATATGTGAATGTTGATTTGCCGACTACTCCCATAAACATTTCCTCGAACGATTGTTGTAACTATTGTCCAGCATATTACTTTACGATAATCTAAATATATTTTTAGCTGCCTGGCATATACATATTACATAGATATTTGAATCGGATAACCGATATGTCTAGAATTTCGTTTTCATATTGTATGTGTTCAATTCGATACGAAACATTTTTTTTAATCAATATATTTCTAGGAAATCTGCGTATATTTCTTTTTACATATAAAGGTTTGACATCATCTTTTTACATTCTTGCATTTTCTACGTAGGAATGTATGTTATGTGTGTACCGTCGTTATTACATTCGAAATCTGATATTTTTCCTTTACATTTAGTGACATTAATAAAAGTTTTTCGAATAAAATTTACTTCGTTAACGTACCCCATATCAAAATTATAACAACATCACTTATTGACACTTTTGACAATTTATTTTTCTTTTATTGCATTTTCCTGTTTTTTTTTTAAATTAAAATATAATAAACTCTCTAAAAAAGAACCATAAAAATGGTCGCAAACTTCGCAAAAATTTAAAAAGGCATTTTGAACTATTTTTTGCCTTATAAAAGAAGACTGTCAAGTAACAATAAAAAGATAAAAATTTGCAGTCACTTGAAATTGGCTCATGCTAATAGAGAATGGGTTACTGGAAAGTTTCTTAAATGTTTTATTTCTTAAGCTCACAAGAAATATTTTTGCTTGCAAAAATACTTTGCCGTTGCTGTAAATTTTATTAAAAAAATTGATGTATATACGAGCATTTTTTTCTTGAGAGCTTCATACTGATTTTAGAATTTTGTATAGAAGCAAATTTCACTTTCATTCTTGAGTGTAATTTTGTTGTACATATATTAATTTTTCAATTTTCTTGAGAGCTGCATGCTATGCTTTAACGCGTTTCAATGCATCTGAATTAAAAAATAATTAATATATTAAATATAAACTGTCATTCTTTGTACGCCTAGTATTTATAAGAGTTGGAGTGTTCTGTTTTTATCGCAAAATAAGCAAGTTTGCAAGGAAGCGTTATTAAGATAATAAACATTTTAAATTATTTTTTTAGCAATTTACTCGGTAGGTAAACATTTTCTCGTTTGAAATTTATATTTCCTCTATGTAATGAACAGTTTTTCTTGATGCGATTTTCACTGCATGAATGAAAAATCAATCGTTCTGTGAATTTACTATTTTTCACTTTGCATTATGTGATTTTTAAACGTCTTAGCTACTGTTGACATTTATGTTATTATATTTAATCGAAATATTTACTGTGACTATAAGTGAATGTAAAAGTAGCGTTCACGCCTACATAGTATTTGCTGGTCAAGTTATTAGCTTGGTGTTAGTAGTTATGGTTGCTACACTTCTGCCCGCATATCCTCATTTTGTATTTTTATATCTAAAACGACAGCACAATTTTATTCCTTTTCTTAAAATACTACCTATACCACATGAATACATATGTAGATATGTGTAGATAGTTCTTGTGTGTTTACTCATAAATTTCATTGTTGTTTTTCCTAAGCATGCCAATAGCTCATTGTCCTTACACTAGGTACTCGCCCACTTACTTCGTATGCACACGTATTCGCATTTTGTACAAGTATTTCTCCATACATTTACAAATTACATTTTCTAATCTGTATATGATTATGTATGTGTGTGAGTATGTATGTATGTGTGTGTTTGTCTTTGCACGCTTACGTTAACATATGGTTGGGTACTGTGTTTGTATTTCTTATTATTATTTTCTAGTTTATACCCTTTTGGGATTTGCCAGCAATAACAACGGCAACAAAAAAAAAAAATAAAAATACAAACATATGTATATGCATTTAGATATGAGTTTACTCATGAGAGTTACTGCATTACATTCTTACATCCAAGGATTACTGCACTTGGCAAAGGAAATGTCAGGATATTTATTCTTGTTGTAGGAAGTGCGTTTTTTTTCTCCCACTTGCAAGTACAGTAAGTCCAGCGCTCTTTTTTTCATACACATGTACATCTTTGTTTTGCTTGTGTTTGCATATTTATAGCTTTTGTGGCATTGCGGTCTGTGGCTGTTGGCAGCAAAAACTACCGACCGAGTAAAATCACCTTTACAGAGATTTATCTATATTTTTGTATGTAGAAAATCTTAAGAAAACTTAAATACTTTTGCGTGTTCTGTATCATGATATTTTATTTTGTATTTAAAAAGCTGCAGGAAATGATAAAATACAAATAGTAAGAAAAGTTGGATGACTGAGTAAAACGAAAAAATTGATGATTCAAATAAAGCATCTACATTTTTAATAATTTTTTCATTGAAATTTAAAAAATTTTTAAAACTTGTATCAAAGTGATATTTCGTTTGAGTTTTGTAGGTAGTGCTTTAGTAATTTGTTTGTGTATTATAAAGGATGCATTGACTACAATCGTTAGCACGAAATTATTTTATGAAAGTATACTTTTATGTTGACAAGAGAGCGAATGATATTGATTAAAAAATTAGCACGATTTCGCTTTAGCTACTATCAGGTTTTTGACAATTATACCGATTTTTGTCTTTTTTGCTTTTTTTTCCGATGTAGAGATTCTCATTTAATTAAGCTGGATAAAAAAAAATTTTTGTTTACTCCTTAAATATACAATTATAAAATAAATAATTATTCTTATTTCTAAAAATTGTGTTGCCTTTTTTTATTTTAATTTTTTCATATCTTTCGCTACTTTTTCTTGACTTTTTTTAGCGTTTTAATTTCCAAAAAAATTATATCATTTAAGGAATATTTGTATAATCATTGTGAGTTTTATCAATGCTTACTTCAAAAATTGTATCGTTATTGGTTGCCAACGATACTGTTGTATTGTTTCAGCTTTGTTGTCGTATCTGAAATCGATAACGTACTCATTTGTGGCATCGTCGACACCATTATATTCAAACTCGTATATACTTTTGGGCTTAAAGTTTAATAAATCGCATACACTTTCTTATAATTATTTGAAGTTTTTAAAGGAAGTTAGAATGGAAATTTTTACCTACGCGCTGAAGTAATTAAATATAGTTATAAAAGTGTTTTAAATGTGAAAAATATACTATATGAGTCATAAACTAAAGCCTGAATACTGAAACAACTTAACAAAAAATAAAAATAAATAAATATCAGCCACGCCGTAATTGTCCTCTCTACCACTCCAGTTTTTGTCACAGCACAAACGTGCTGCTTTAATGTTTAAATTTTGCTATAAAAACATAATAATAACCACATTCTAGTGCATTTATCTATAACAGTTTTAATTTAGTTTTTATGCTTCACCCCGCTGAATCGTTAACTGTGCCACCAGGTGAATCAGAGCAGATCGTTCAGTTTTAGCAGAAAAACAAAACAAAACAAAAAAAAACCAATAATTTTTTGCTAGTAAGAAAATTGGTGCACATGACAGTGCTGGCAGACTTCCGGCCACCACCTCGCTACCACCATTCTTCTTGCAACTAAGCCACCAGACTCACCGATGGATAATATACACTTGTATATACGAGTATATTACCAAACTATGTGTGCCCTATTTGCTGCCGTTCACATCCATATTGGCAGCCCTGTTGGGGCATTGTGTGTGTGTTTTTAAACGTGGCAGTTGTTGTTGCAACAAACACACTAACGCTCAACTGATTTCAATGTGTATCAAGTATGTGTAGTATGCGAATGGCACGGTGCAGTAGTAGGCTTTGTAAAAGGAAAGCGGCGAAAAGTGATGCAAACGATAGCCCAATGCACTATGCCCACCAATACCTTCGCTCACTGTGTGTGCAGATATATTCTGGCTTTGTCGATAAATTTTCAATTGACCCAAATTTTTCAGATTTTTTGTTTGGCTATGTTGACATTTCTGCGCTTTCTCGTGTTCTCTTTACTTTCCTTCCGCTTTTGCACTCAGTTCCTTTTCTGATTTTTTTCGTCTCTTTCTCGTGATTTCCTGTCAGTGTGACTTTACTGACTTTACTGCCTTTACTGTGTTTTTTTTTCTTTTTTTTTTCTTTTCTTTCGACAATGCGAATATGTGTGTAAGTACTTACTAACATGTAGTAAAAGTAATAAGACTGCGCGCTGCCGCCCGAGGTTCGCGGCTCGCTATGGCAACACTATGTTACAACATTCGCTTTGTGCAACGTTTTCATTTTCATTTTCAATTGTTGCAAAAACGAGAAAATGCATATTTTATATTGTGTCAGCAGGCAAACAAAACAATGAAAGCAACGTTAAACGAGAGCCGAAAAAACATGAAGGCAAGCAATCGATCCAGCTTTCGACCGACTGCCACACTATCGATGGCTCGCTCAGCGAAAAGCAAATATGTAATATAGTGGTGGGCCTAGCGTTCGGTAACTGCGGCAAACGGAATAATTTTGACAGGCCTTCTCTTCAGTATTTATCTTTGTTTTTTTGTGTTTTTTTTGTTTGCCATCAACCCTTCTGCCAAAACGCCTCCCTCCTCATCATCCAGCTCACCGATGCGGTTTTTACTCTTTGGCCTTTGAGTGCAAGTGTGCCACAATAATAAATAAATTGCATTTCCCAGTTTGCTTTTCTTTCGCCCAACTTGCATTGAGTCATTTGAACAATTTTCCGCTTTTTCACTTATTTCATTTTCTTTTCAACTGCATATTTTCATGCACAGATACGGCTGAAAAATTGAATAGTTTTGTATTGCTGGAAAAATGCATGTACGCACAGTGTAGCACATATAAGAATTCTCGTATGTGTTGGTAAGTTTGTGGCAGTGGTCTTTTTGTAGCACGATAAGTCCAAACACATATTCATGTGCTGGTGTGCATGTGTGTGTATTGTGTGGTTGACATAAAATATGTGCCACTTAGGCATAAATACTGTGGCGTCTATAGCTTCAACGGCTATGAAAAATGGGCGGCAATCATATTCACAAACGCAAACTTTTTATGAAATGTTGCCAAAAACACCAAATTTTATATAGGCAATAAAAGTGGCTGACTTTATTTAAAGGGCTGTTGCAATGAATCAGTTTGCCGTTTGAGTTTATGGCGGGTTGCAACAGCCATGACAGTCACACAAAAATTGGCATTGAAATATTCAATTTCAAATTGCTAGAGAACGATAAAGATTTTTTTCGAGTTAAGTTGGTAGAAGGTGTTATATTTTGGCCGTTTGGTTCTAAACTTAAACAACAAAACACTATTCCTTCAAGACATTTTTTTGAAGAACTATAAAATATACATACATACCTACATTCGAATAAATTCGGTTTTAATAAAATAGATAAATGAAAAAAAAAAATATTAAGCTGTTACGTAAAAAACTAGATTATATATAAATATACATATTTTTTTCATTCCTTTCGTATTCGAGGCAAGCTCGAGCAAATCAGTTTTTACGATAGATTTGTTTAGCTCTGACTTTAAGGAACATCGAGGCTGAAATTGCGAAATATTTAGAGCCTCGGAAAATACGAATTCGTTATATTTTATAAGTATTTAATCCTTTTCGCAAATATTCGTATATTTCGGTGAAGAAAGAAGAAGAAGTGGTATAACCAAAAGTTATTCAATATATTGATTTTCTGCAGCTTGGCGTTTTCAAAAGTTAAATACAAATTCTCATAAAGCTTACAAAATATAAAAGTTGTTGTTAGGTTTTGTGTGGGTAAATGTGTATGCTTATCACACCATACACATAATAAATTGGATCGAATTAGATTCTTTTTCTATTTAATGAAATTTTGTACAACAAATTTAGAAAAAAACATCTCATTTTCGTTCCTGCAACAAATAGTTGTAAAATGATTCGAATGCTTTTTAGCTGCCATTTCTCTAATAAAATTCACATAGTTCGGTTTCATAAACACTCCATGTAGCTATACACAGTGTTTCGTTTCCGGTAATAAAAAAAAACTCGTCTTCTTTTACCACACCGAGCAGCAAATTAGTTTCTAACATCTACCAACGAACGGCAAATGCGTTTCAGTATGGCATATTGAGCCGACATATTTTGTCAGTTGAATGTTGAATTTTTATATAATCGACATTCTTTGCTACCACAGTTCTGTTACGTGGAACTAAGCGACATTGAGTTCAGAGTTCTTTATGTTCTTTTGAAAATTTGTAATATATATTAACACATTTAAAGGTATTCGATGTTAGATAATTGCTATTGGAATAAAAATCTATACAGCTAGTTGAAAGCTTTGTAAAATATTTGTTTAGCGGGCGACAGCTAGAGTGACAGCTTTAATTTTTTTATGAAGGACGTTCATTTAAAACCTGCAGCGTGAAATATCGACGACAATTTCCGAAGAAGTGTCATCTGTTCTCTCAAAAGTGTTACAGTTTTCCAGAATAGTAAGGGAGAGAATTTGTGCTTGCTAGTAGATATTTGAAATATTGAAAAAATTACTCTCTCAATTTTCCGTGCTTTCCCGGCCTTCTTTACTGAGTATGTCCATTGATAGTTAAATTCGGTATGTTGATCATGCTTTTAAGAGTTTTTTTTTTAGAAATTTAAAACAGGAAGTTTACCTTCCATGTATAGATATACTTTCCGAGATTGGACTTACTAGTGAAAACCATTCGTTCATATACTTCAGAGGCTTAAACGCCGCCTGCCTTTGATGTTTTCAATTATTTTAGTTTCGAAAGTTTCTGAGTTTTATTTTCTTACTTTTTAAATATGTAGTTAAAAGCGAAAGCCATCGCACAACATAATTGCACTTATTTATATGTGTGTATATAAATACATCATTTAGTATTTCTATATCCGTCCGCAAATTCACATTCATCAACCGCAACCCTAAAGCTTAGCAGCGACAACAGTGCAAATTGCAGTACATATTTGTATGCACATAGAGTATGCCGTTGCAACGTTGACAATGCAACGTCGTCATTCGCCACTTATGTTGCAATTGTGCCTGCGGCCCGAGTGTCAATTGCCTTTTGCAAACAAAAACTTTAAAAAGTAAAAAAAAAAAAAAAATAATATGACAAAAAAACATAAAATAGGTAGAAAGCGTGCAACGCTCAAAAAGGCTAAAAGAAACGCCGACTCTTTTGGTTGGCCACTGCCTATGCCGCTTGATTAGCTTAGCACGACGCTTGCGAGGTTAATATAACCGGGCACACACCAGTTCACGTTTCACTAAAGGCAGGGCAAGTGCACTTGAGTATTCATGTGAGCGATATTTACACACTACTAACATATGTAACACGCGCTTACTACCTTTTTTGTGGCGCTTCGCTCATATGCAGATACTTAAAGTTTATTAGCTTTATAAATGTAAAGAAAAAAAAAACACAAAACAAAACAAAATCTTGCGAGCAATGAAATTAAAACCGGGTGGTATGAAGTGAAATGTGTATAGTGTATGTATGTTTGTATATCACGAAAATCATAAAAATGTGCTGGTAGTGCAACAAACTGCAATGTACATTGCTGATTTATGGGCGTGGTGAGTAAAATGAGTTTTTCTTTTTTAGCGCAAACCTCCAACCCACTTGCTGCGTCGTAACATGATTTTAATTAGTTTAATTAAAAGTCTTAAAAGGAGCAACGCATACAAAGCAGCGGCGTTTTATTGGTCTGATTCTATTATCTACTCCTTTTTTCGTTTCAAACTTTTATTTCACTTTGCACATTTACTTTTTTACTGTTTACGTGTTTTTTTTTCTTTTTGTAAGTAAAATCACTCTGTTAAAATATTTAAGCCTCTTTGCAGCGCTGCAACATACAAACTATGCATTTTTCATTTACAACAAGCTCTATGGAACTGCTACCTTTACTTTTCCCCCAAACGGTACTTAAATGTGGTAATGACTGGCGGAAGTCATAAAATGTTGTGGTACAGTCGGTGCTGAGCCGTAGAAAAGGAGTGATTATTTACTAGTCCTTGTATGAACAATCACTAGAAAAGTAAGTAGCTATCAACTTGTCTACAAAATACTAGTTCTAAACTAGTTTGCATACAACCAGTTTGTGTGGCCACTCAATATTTTCAATGCTTTCAACTACTATTATTTTAGCATGGAAGTATTTTGCTATAAATCTAAGCAACCACAGTACAACAAATAATTAAATAGTGCGTCACTAAAGTAAATTTTCAATTGCGCTATAGACACAGAACTGGAGCACCGCCATTTCAAAGGTTGTTGCCGCTGAACTCTGCAAGTACTAAATATTTTTGGTTTTTATTTTATTGTTCCCGATACGTATTTATTATTCCAGTTAGACATGAATTAGTCTATAAAAAACCAGTTATTAAATTAGTACGTTTGTTAACTTGTGTGGTATCTACACTGCAGGGTAAAAAGCGACTGCTGTGAAACCGAATGTGGTAGTGACTGTCTCGCAACAATCAATGCCACATGATTTATAAATAAAAAAATAAAAAACACTCAAAAATAAGGATGTACTACAAAAACTTTAAAAACTTCAACAAATAGCCTAGCAGTGCTTGCCGGAAATAAAAGCTTATAGGCGGGAAACGGAGCTGATTCGAAATTACTTCCCTGCTAATTAAATTAAACAACCTTGTAAATACTACAATAGGAGTAAGTACTCGTACAAATACTAAGGAGTAAACTCGAGCTGGTTGCAACACTGTACATATGAACTACAATTTTTAATGAAGCAAGTAAAATATACAATTTGTGAATGGGAGGAGTGTGGGAAAATACTCCTATGTAGCAAGCAAGGCGGCATAAAAATGTACTTAAATTTTAAATACTTAATTAAATACAAGCAAAGTGTAGAAAGTGGTTGCGGGTGCTGAGCCCGCTGCGCTATATGCTAACGTTTGAAGGTTTTCGCGCGGCAGGAATACAAGGCACCGAGTGTTTTTAAAAGTAGGCGAACTAAGGAAGTTGCAGCGCATACAAACATACATATACATACATATGTACATATATGTACTTTTTGGAGTATGTCTAAAGTATATATGTGTTTACAGGAAATAACTAAGTAAGTGCAAGTATTGCTAATAGTTATAAGGAAAACAGACTTACGATACATGTGTACATACAGGTAAGGATGGGGTCACGCGGGGTGTGATAAATTAGTACGTATGTAATGTTCAAGTGAAAGTGAAGAAAATTGTGTTTATATGGATTATTTTGTATGGAATAATATATTTTTTAAATACATTTAACAATTAGTAAGAATATTTGCACATTCCTTGTCTAAGTCTATAACATTTGGAGGGATTTTATTAACAAATTTACACAAATAATATACATACATGTATGTATATAAGTAGATATTTACAAATATTTATATACAAGCGTGTGGAAATAAATTCCCAAATGTTTTTTTTTTAAATTTAAAAAAAAAATCTGCGACAATAAAAAATTAAAACATTTAAATATCTAAATTTTGGCTTAACTTACTACATAATAATTTTCATTAAAAGTAACTCTGATTTTTTGAATTCATCAGTGAAAATATCAAGGCTGATTTTAAATTTTAAGTCGCGTTAATTTTGAAGTGCAATTTTTTTGTTCGATTGTCTATTAATTGTTATTGTTAAAAAATTTTAAAATAATTTACAAATACTTTCTGCTAATAATTTGAACAAAGCAAATCATACTAAAATGTTTAATGTTGATTTTTTTTCAAATAAATTTTCGATTTCTAATTTTTGGAACGTCCAATAACTTATTTAAGGTGTAAGAAAATACTTTTAAAATAGAATGTCTAAACTTACATTTTTACAGTCATCAAAATCCATGCAGTGATGCCAGTCTTGCACAAACTGTAAAGAGAAAACAAAAATTAAAAATTAGTTATGATGAGAAAAAACCAAATTTTGTGAAAAAATGTATAAGCAAAGCAATGACAACTTGCAGCATATGAGCAACAATAACATACTTATGCCTATTTGTAAGTAATAATCATTAATTGATTTAGTTTCGCACGATAAGAATGTTCCGCAAAAGAACTAAACGTGAACAAAACTACTGAGAATTGTTTGAATGGTAACATATGGGGAACAAAACGTACGGAAACGTTCGCATGAAAAACGAAACAAAATAAAAACAAACCTATCGTCAATATTGTCAAGTACAGCATAATGAGACATTCACTTTCAAAAATGTTTCACATAAGAACGAAAGTTTCAATAACGGTTTCATGAAGAATTATATTAGAACAAAATAAATAATTATGAATAAAAAAAAAACATTAAGAAGAATAAATTTACTGGAAACGATTAGTTGTGACGTTGGCAGAACTTTTACAGAAATAAAATGAACAATTGTCACTTGAACTAACAGCATTTATTTAAAAAAAAAGCACTTTGAATTTATTTTCAATGCTTGAGTTTATTGCTAAATTTAATACAACTTCTATAAATAATTTTTCCATTTTTGGGTTAAAATTCTATTTTTACACATTTTATCGGTAAAGGCATGGCATATTTACTTCAAAGTTAATGTCAACATTGGCTGCACAAATCTAAAAATATATGCGCGTACGCAAGGGGAATATCTTCTGAAGAATGAAGAGAAGTGTACAAAAGTGATTAACACGCAAACGAGTGGATTAATGCAGAAAATAATTAAATCGCATTAGTCGTAACAGCCATAATTTCTTAAGAGTTTTTCTTTTCAACAATCTAATTCACCCTTCTGGCTTGTATGCTTTTGAGAGGCATAGCGGAAAAGATTTAAAGAAATTTGTACTTTTTCGGTTCAAACAACAAATTTTGTATGCCAATCAAATATGTAGATGGAATGTCATTAAGTTAGGCCTTTAACATTTTTATTGAGTGCGTCGATTGTAGTTTAACAATTTTACAGCGCTTTCTTTATGTTAAATATTTTATTACATTAGCTTGATTTACAGCGGACTACTGCAAAAGTCAGCACCAATCAGTGAGTCCAAAAGGGTGAAGAAGTGTGTCACAGCTACCGTAAAAAAATATTTTTACTCACTTTACGTTTCTTCCCTAAAGTAGCATTTTATGATTTAGTACTTTGAATTTTTTTTTTATTTCTTGTTATTCATTTTTTTTTGTTGCTCTTGTTAAAAGTTGCCTTTCGTCGGTTATAGCTCATATATATACACATATTTACGTATGTATGGATGAGTGTATGTAGGAGTATATAATAGGTGCGGCGCAACACGTCATTCTACTCAACAATTTAACAACTTAATTCGCTGTGGGATCTGTCGTTAGTACATACATACATACATAGATGAAAATGCGTATGTTGTATATGTGTATATGTATGTTTAGCGTGTGTGCTTTGCGCAACAGTTCAGCTTGAACGCTTTGATCGACGCCCAAAAGGGGAAAACAAAGAAAAGTTCGTTACAGCAGCTATTGTGGCTATATTTACAACTTTATGTCCCGCCTGAACACCGCCCCTTTTTGTACGCACACGCAAACGCACAAGCGTGTTTTACGCAAAGCGCAAGGCTTCTTTACAACTTTGCTTCATGTTTTATTTCTTTCTTTTTGTTTTTTTTTTCTTGCGCAGCTGCTCTTCATTTAGTTGCTTTTTATTATTCATTAATTTTCTTATTTTTTTTTTTTTGCTTTGATTTATTGTAGCCTTACAACGAGCAAAGTCAATGCGCTTAAAAAACTATTAAATTGATTTATGCTGTTGCTTTTTGTTATTGCTTTAGTTTAATAGCTTTGTTTAGTAATGAACGAATTTGGCTAGGTTTGAAAAAAAATACAAAAAAAGTGCTAGTTTGCTTTACTTAATTCGCCGCTCGCTGATATTCTAATTAGGTAAGCGACCTCAGAATATAGTTAAATAATTGGCGCAGCACAGGAAATGACAAACGAAAACGAATTTTTAATTTGAAATTTTTTATATTTAAGCTCTACTTTATTGCTACTGAGCTTTTTATGTTGCACAAAAAAGTCGCAGATTAAATTAATAGATCTAGGTGTACATTAAATTCACAAGATTTTAATATAAAACGTGATTTGCTTATGTAACTTTTGTAAATTTAGAAATTAAATTATACTAGCAGATGGGAGTACGTAAAAAAGCAAAATAAAAATTAAAACTACTACAATTTTCTTGTCACCAATTTAAGAAGGAATGGCAAAAAAATTGAAGAATAAAAAGAAAATTGCGTTATAATTAGCCTTTGACCACGCCATGGCAGCGTCACACAAGTTTTTCTAAACTTTTAACAAAAAGAAATCCATTTAAAATCATCAACATGCCATATTTTCAGAGATAACTTCAGATCGTACAAAATAAACAGAAAACATTAATTTTGCGCCCTCAACCGCTGCACAGTGGGCAAGAAATTTTTACCGAAATTCACAACTCCAATGATATGAGCAATTTCATAATTTATAAAATGGTGTATTTATTTATTTTAATAAAAAAAATTTTACAGAGGAATTTTTGAGGTTGCCTATTGCGCATCTAAAGTTATAATTCAAAAATTCTAAATTTGTATTTTTGTCTCTTTTGAATTGCTTTTTTATTGTTGTTAGGGGAAAATAGCACTGCGACCCTGAGATCTATTGTGCTCCCTACTTGGATTAAAGAATTTCCTTTAGTCCAACTTTCGAGATAAATCTTAATATTGAGCCTAAGTCTCTGGAAGCTATCCCACCCTCCGTAATCAGATATTCGCCTAGACTTCCGATAAACTTATATGGTTTATTGTTTTCTTCTTCTCCAAACCAAACTTGATAAGGGATGACGGGAAATCGTTGCAACTAATATCAATTATATGGTTTAGTTTTCCCCAAATAAAAACTATATAAAACTGATTTCAAACGAAGGAGATTTGAACAAAATTTTTGCATAAAACTTTGTAAATATTAATTTATTTTGACAATACAATTATTACACTTAAATAGAAGAGGCGTACTAGCTGATAGAGCCTTCGACTCTTAAAATTTGTTAATAATATAATAATATATATTAAACTAATGGCATTTTCCTAAAAAAAGGATTGCTAAGCGAGCTCGAAAGTTTTACATTAGAATTGTATTTGCATAAGAATTGAAAGACTCCATTTCGGCAGTAAACTTGTATGGCTCGTTTGATTTCCTTACTGTGGCAAACTCATGCCATTATGACTTTTCACTTTTCAATATTTATTCTCTATGAGAAGCCTCTTACTTGCTCACCTAACCAGCTGCCAGCTCATATTTGCATTCAAAATTTTCATTAAGACAAATGTCAATACACGCGGGTATATTATGCTGGTATAACCAACCAATGTATCTACATACATATGTAAGGCTATAGAAATTTTAATGCCCCAGTAGCTTCTAAGCACCTATGGACTACAAACATGCATACACACAAACATACTTTGTTGCATGCAACATCCGGTCGCATCATTGATTACCTTGCTCAATGAGCTGGCGGGATCATCTTGCTATACCCTCACTCCAATTTCACCTTTTTGTGTTTAGTAGCGAAATTTGCATAAATTCAATTACCTCAGATGATTCCCAACGCTTGATACACACTCGTACATACAAATGTATGTATGTATGTACTTACATTCACACGTTGCTCGCAGCGATCGGCCGCACATCTGTGCGCATTTCGAGCGAAGTTTGAGTGAGTGAAAAAAAAATTTTTTTTAATAAAATATGATTACAAAATGCAAACAGACATGCTTATAAATAATTGTAAGTTTGTGTATAAGTATGTATGTAAGTATATGCATGTGTGTATGGTATGTGTGTATAGTATGCACTCAGAAGCAAAAATTTGCTGTGCAGTGGCGAAAGGTAGGAAGTGCCCATGGGGATATGCGAGTATTCAAAGCCAGTTGGGCGGCATGCAGTAAATCTCATTTACAAATAGTTCAAACTGAAAGCGAAGTAACGTTGGTGAAACATGAAAGACCAATAAGAACTAAATATAGCAAGGAAATGAAGTAAAATAGAACGCAAAAACAAAAAATTAGAGTGAATGACATGAAACGCTACTTCCACGGCAGCTCAGCTCGGTTGCAGCCCCTATGTGGCAAGTTAGAGACAAAACAAAGTGCCGATGATGGCTTCGCTGCGCCAAAACAATTGTAACACACAGCGCCTTGTGCTGCATCATACACATACTATGAATGCTTCGGTGTTGTTGCCATTGTTGTTCACCATTTGGTTGATGACCTACCGCAGTGAACAACGACATATTTGCTTGAGGCGGAGACATTTGAAGAAAGGCGCTTGAAAAGTGCACGAAGCAGCAGAAGCAGAATGAACAAAGGAAAAATGACAATGATTATGTGAAAAATAAAAATGACTACACAGTGAGGTAAGCACTGTCACGCACACACACACACACGCACGCAGGCCATAGAAAAATGACACAGCCAACATGGTGGCAATTGTCAACTGAAGCTTAACTGCCAACCAGCCAACCAACCAACCAACTAACTTCTCAGGGAGACGCAAAGGTCAGCAGCAGTTCAGCCTGAGTTATGGCAGAAGTCGATAAAGAAATAAAGTACGTACGCTATGCGACAGTCGCACATTGATTTGCTGGATAATCACGCGCATAATGGCGGTAATAAAATTTCAAAAACAAAGAAAAAAATTTACTAAAAATACCTCAACTCATAAAAGTTAAAAAAAAAACAAAGCTGACATACATACCTTTAAACAAGATAAGTAAAACGTTAGCGGCAGGACGCTGCAAAGGATTTATGTGTGTGTGTAGTGCAACCTGCATCTGCTAGAGTTGACTTGGTCTTTCAGAGGCCCACCGAAGCGAGCGAACAAAAGAAGCAGCACCAACAAAGCTGCAGCCATAATAATTTCAATAGCAGCGCCATAAATTTTTTTTTGTTTGTTATTCACAAAAATGACTGAGCTTACTGTATAGCTATGCCGCAGTTGCAGTTGCAGTAGCAGTAGCATCTCAACACTGCTGCGTACTCTGTTTACCGCTCTCTACTTCTCAAGCATTACCTAGCCAACGTATTTGGCTTCTCGGCATTTTCTATTGACGCTTCAAGAATAGTAATGAGCGTTACAGTTGTGCCAGGCGGAGTTGAGCTAAGGTGAGCTTTACGAAGGGTGATATTGCATTTATTTGCTTTGTTTGAAAATGCGAAAACTCATAAAAGGAGTGCAATAAAATTCGCTTTCATTCATGTTTTGTAAATATGTACATATGAATGTGTGTTTGTGTGTATGTATTAAGGCCGTTTTTACATTCGTACATATTTTTATGTGAACATTTTTTAATTTAAGCCATTGCACTGCAGTTAATACAAGCGTTGAAAGCAGCAAAATTATAAAATTGTTTAAATAAAAATTGCCATTTAAAAAAAAATCCGTGCAATGGCTACTTCATAATCCAGAAAAGAAGTCAGTGACATCGAAAAGAATTATAACCTGTCAGCAAACATTTTGAAGGCGAATTAATCTTCTCTAATAGTCTCGATAGAAGGCACGTTAATGGATAGTAGTTCAGGGGGAGTTAACATCAGCTGATCTACATTGAATCCATGAGCAAATCTTTTTAACTAATTCAAACGTATCAAACGAAATTTCGATGATGTTATTCTTATAATAACCAAGCGATTCAGATGAAATAAAAATGTTAATGCAGCTGT
Source organism: Philophylla caesio (assembly GCA_963971545.1). Taxonomy (NCBI): domain Eukaryota; kingdom Metazoa; phylum Arthropoda; class Insecta; order Diptera; family Tephritidae; genus Philophylla; species Philophylla caesio. The sequence continues at coordinate 11,201,262 of OZ020607.1, forward strand.
TTTGTTAAAAAATGATAATTAAGACCCTACAGGGTTATAGTAAAAATATTCTTCACGCCTGAAAAATATTTTTTTTTTACATTGGTCTTTAATCGACAGTATTTGTTTGGTAGTTTTGTCATTTTATAAATTTAAATCACAAAAAACTGATCAAAAATCAATGGCACAATTAGTTAATCGAAATTAACGTGGTTGTCTGTCATTGATTTTATACTTTAAATAAAATAACAAGAATTTGACCACGTGTGCCAAAGCGAAGGTTTCGCGACCCTCTCAAAAATTAAAAAAAAAAAATATTAAAGCGTCTAAACTGCTTTCTAAAGGAGAGAGTATATTTTTCTTTAGCGTTATTTAAATATTCTTCCAATCCCGAGCATATTGGTGGATTTAAGAACATGTGTGAAAGTTCCGAGATTTTTTTCGGTTTGGAAACACCCCTGCGTATCCTTCAAATAGTTCAAATAGAAACATATTTTTTTTTGCATTGAAAATGCTTTTATTTTCTCTACTTAAGGGGGTCCGACCATCTAGCGCGATCTAAGAATTGATTTCTTTTATTTTTTTAATCGATGCGTCTAATTTTTAAAAATATTCGAAGCCAAAAAAAATTATATTATATAGTTTATTTGATTGTTTAAATTTACTTAAGAGTTTAGTGCATTGTATTGTAAATATTACTCAGAAAATAAATTTCTGTAGCACCTTTTATCAGGAAACGCGTTGACTTAACACCTGAAAGGATATTCAAAAATTTGTTACTTTCCAAACAATTTTCAGTTTGCAAGCATGTTCTACTGTCACAATATGTTTCATGATTTTTTCCTTGAAATTTGAATACTCATTTTTTTATAAGTATATTGCGCATATTGCAACTTTACCCCTTCTTTTAACTATTTGCAAATCCTTCAACTGCCTGCAAGTCGCCATTATTAAAAAAAATTTAATTTTTTTGCTTTGTTTACTTTTTCGGAGTGAATTCTTCTGACACAGGAATTTAAATCTTTTATCTGTAAATTTTGCTGAAAATTCTTATTTTTCGCTATATGTCTAATTCTCGTGCACTTTCGTTGTCGCTTAATTTGAATTCCTTCGTTTTCATTTAGTTTTGCTATTTCTCTCCGCCTGTTCATAGCTGAACTCACAATTAAATGCATTTTTGCCAACTTTTCACTGCATTTCCGACAAAAATGTAATAAATTTTCTAGTTTTACAAAAGCAGGCACAATTGGCAATTGACATTAAATCTACAGTGAGAGAGTGAGAGAAACCCAATGAGAGCGCGTATGAGTAAGAAAGAACCCAGGAAGACTTTGCGCACTGCATTTCATTTCGGAGCACTGCAGTGGTATGAAGTTTTAGAATTAATATTTTATTTTTTTGACCGCCGTTTTGAGAAAAACTGCCAATGTTATTTAGTTAAGTACAAATTTCGTTGGATTTTAGAAATTCTCAAATTATTTTTGATATTTATATATGTATGCTACGTCATATATTTACTCCCGTATCAACAATGCCATTGTGCATTAATGAATCTCTTTTTCAAACATTTAAATGGTGAATGCCATCGGAGCAAATGAATAAATGTATGAAAGAATGAGGAAAGATGCTATACGCTGCTGAGCTCAGCAAAAGTATTAAGTAATGCCCATGTGTACGTTTTGTGATATTTCTATGAGTAAGTAATTTATGAGGTCAAATAAAAGAGAGGTAAAATTGTTAGTTGCATGCGTCCAACAAAAGTGGTCGCAGCAGCACACAGTGGCACATAATTGAAATAAATTGTTGATACATTTTCAAAGCCTTAATTTTTTTAGCCGAGTTGATTGAATTTTTTAAGCGAAACCTAATGCAATTTAAAATAAGTCTGTTGAGCAGAATTTAATTTTTTTTTTAAATAAATTTATAAGTTGAAAGTAACATATTTGAGGAAAAACGGTTCTCCTATTCTTGTTAATAGATGTTACATAAAAAACTATTTAAAAATAAATTTGCACTTCTCCAAAACCAAAAAAAGGGAAAAAAAAATTTAAGTGCTACACATTTTTCTCTATAAAAATGTTAAATTATTTTTTTAATTTCTAGAAAAATTTATCTTCTGTTTTTTAGATTACTAGTTATGTATATAATCTAATAAAGTCTTATATTTAAAAAGAAAAATTTACATTAAAATTTAATATTGAAGAACATATTTTATATCATTTTACGTCAATTCGGGAAAGCCTGCAGTCGCTTTAAAGTATGTAGTTTTTATTTAGTAATATTAATTAGCTGGAACAATAGCAGCGATTTGGTTTGTAAATACTTCTACCTCTTCACTTTGTACTAAAAAAAAATATCGTGCTCAACAGAATCATTCTAATTTTATAATATTTCATTTTTAATGAACACAAGTGAAAAATTAAGATTTTGCACAATTATAAGCAGCTAATTCCAGTGTTTAACCACCGTGCAGTGGTAGCATCTGAAGGATTAGAGGGAAAGAAATGCCACCCTATTGTGTGTGTGTGTGTGTTCATGCATTTCCATGCCCAAAATACTAATACAAAAGTCGGACAATACTCAGTATTCAATGCATACACAATTGTACATTTGTATGAATCCTTACAACAAAGTACTTTCCTTAGAAATGAAAGAAAATAAAAGTGAAATAATGTGCTATTATGAAATGTTACCCTGCTCCCTCTCAGCAAAGTAGGGATCCTTTCAAAGGAGTGCACTAACACAAACTCAAGTGAGTATATGTTTTTTGTTAGCAGCGACATGTATTACACTCGTAGGCATACATATACATATATACATATGTATGTATATACTACTTTTATATACAAATGTATGAGTTGAGCATAAATTCAATTGAGCGTGAAATATGATTGTTTGTTTGTACGAGTGTAATGTCGCATTTAGGTACAGTGCAGGCCAGTTAAGGGATCTACCCAAATGCCCACAGAAGCTATTGAACACCAGATGAAATAGATTTATTTTTACTAATATGTTTATTTTGTGAGTGTGTGATCGTTTGTATGGCTGTGTATTTGTTTGTGACCTCTTTCTTTTTAACACATCTAATGCTGACAAAGTGCCCCGGCATTTGTATGGTCAATTGTAGGCTCTATTCGAGAAATTGAGGGACTTTAATGAATAAGTATTTAATTTAATTAAGTCCATCTTAAATGACAGTAAATGGTGGAAGCAAAGCCTTTCATCGAATATATGTCGTAATATTATATCAAACTTAAAACGTTGTATGCCTTCGAGAGAGACAGTTTAGAGCCTACAGGAACCCGATAGGATTTGAAGTGACCAATTGAGTTGAAATTTTTTTTTTTTAATTTTAATTTATTATACAATAAGTTGCTTCACACTGAAGATAGCAATTCGGATTAACTGAGAAACAGATATAGAACAGAAGTTCAAAGCTTAGCCAGATATCATCCTATTCAAAATTGAATGAGCTAATTGCAGTGTCTTGAGTGTTGGTACGTTTTAAAATTAACGATCTAGAGATTTCCTAAATTTTACCAAACCTTTTCTCATTGCAACGACTGCATAGATTTTCCATAGAAATCCCGCTTTTAAGTGTGCACTCCGTGCACCGTGCAAGGATTTTGCCAAACCTTTTCTCAATGCAACGATTGCATAGATTTTCCATAGAAATCCCGCTTTTAAGTGTGCACTCCGTGCACCGTGCAAGGATTTTGCAAGACTGAAAGAATCCCCAAATATGTTATTGGCCTTTAAAAACGTTAAATTTACAATTTACTTTTGAAATTCGCAAAGAAGGAGTTATCATTGAGTGCCAAGTGCGGACTATACTGCGCTTGATCCATCAATTCTATGTTTTGAATACTTTAAAAAGATTTGGTTTAGACTCAATTGTGAGATCATTTATTGTGAGATTGATTTATCGTCAGAGAGAGGTTTCCATCATTTTTTCTAACATTTCTGGCAAATAAATAAAGTTCTGATTTGTTCTTTTTCCGTTGCTTGATTGAAAGTTGTGTTTCCTCATCAAAGACTTCAAGGAGTTAATCGGCATACTTCAAATTGGTTTAGTTCACGTTTAATCTTCGCTTGACAATTTTCAAGATTAGTTATTGACGAGGTTAAATGATTTAAGATTCTGTAAACAGGTTTATATAAAATTGAAATTAATCTGTAAATCAGTTCCTCAACTCGTTGAATAATTTCTCACATTCAATAATTATTTGCACATTTAACTTTAAAATTCCACTTTTTCATATTCAACAAGGTTTATTTGAACAGTGAAAAAGTTTATTTCTCCAAGTCACTCGCTTCATCTTATTAATCACTCTGTCATACGCTATTTCGTAATCAATCAAATTTTGCAAGCTAATCGCGCGTGGAAATTGGTGAGAGGCATGGGAGGAAATGAACTCAAACAATCATGAGAAAATAAAAGCTATAAATTAGAGCAGTCGACTACATTTCCTTTTAAGCATTAAATCTTTTAAGACGATGCGCAAGTTAAGCTAAACAAGTTTGGTACTTCGTATACGGCTCACTAATTGTACTCCCTTTGTCTGTCCAACTTTCGTCACACAGAATTGTCTCGAAGCTGAATTGCCAAACAAAGCTCTGCAACAGCCTGCGCTAATTTGGGAAAAAATTTCCTAAAAAAACTATTTCAGCATACAAAAAAACTATTAATAATAAATTTAAAAAAATATATAAATAATTAAAAACAGCCTCTTTTCAAATTAACCTGCCTTGAAACGCCTACGGCCACTGCTTGGATGTAACTTGCCTTTGCCACGGCCAGCTGCGGCACTCCACTTCAACGTTTAGTTTAAAGCCATCACAACTCAAAAAAATATAATAAATATGTTTATCAACACATAATGGTTGCAAAACAAAGTCACAAAAAAAACGTGTAAGTTTTATAATTTCGCTGCCGCTACAGTTGATTCATACCGGTGGGATAAATAATTAATCATAACTTTTCGGCAGCTGAAACTGGTATTCTCATCCAAGCGCGTACACTTATACTTATGGCAATATTTATGTATATCTACATTCACTATTTTATTATTATAATTTTTCATTACTCATCTTAGCATTCGACGTTTATAAATTACATGCGCACATTACTTTTACGGGGCTTAGCCGCCACAGATAAATAATAGCGTGTAGTTGCTAGAACTTTACATACTCGTTCATAAAGCCAAGCATTCTTGATATAAACCCCAATATCTAGAGAAGTATATATGTACTCATATATTGCAGCCGCTACTTTACATGATTCAGCGACCCGAGTTCAGCGAAAGTCTTAATTAAAATTTGTCATTTCCAATGCTGATTTATGTGAAAATCAGCATGACTACTTTTAACTCACGCGTGCAATAAGTTTTTTATATATTTTTTATATTCAGCATTAACTTTTGGACAGTTTGACGATGCATAGTACTCTAACTAATATCGCATATACATATATACATACAGTTTTTGATTCAAAATTTAAAAAAATTATAGTGGTAAATAATATTTTTGATAAAGATCAATCCGACCTTTATCTTTTATCTAATACATCTATTTATCTAATATATATATGTTTTTTTGTATATCAAAAATGTCTGGTTAATCAATTTAATTGATTAAAATAACATTATCTTTTGTTTTCTTTTGCTCGCTACTTTATTCTTACGTTTATGTTGCTCACTATTGATTTTGAGTGAACGTTTTCTTTTGTTAAATTTTGTGGCATATGATATTTGTATTGTTTTTAGTTGTATATTTTCTTCACTAGCAAGATTACTAAAAAGTGAAAAATTGCTAATATTTGAATTTCTCATAAAAAGTGTTCCACAAAAACTTCAAGTATGATAATGCAGAAGGCAACGATGGTCTTTGAGGCGCAAGCAGCAAGCAGCACTTTTACCGCTGCATAATAACAACAAAAACTGCACAAAAAAAAAAAAAGTAGAATTATTAAAACGAAAACGGAAATAATTTGAAACAAAAAGTTCAACGGAAGCAAATCATTCGCTTAAAATTATGTACAGAGAAATGTTGCAACGTCAAACCATTCAGGCGTTGCAACCTATAGACTGGAAAATTTTTACGTAGCAAAAAAGGCAACAAAAAGTGGCAGAATCAAAAGCAAAAAAAAAAAACGAAAAACATTGAAACAAAGTGCATGGAAAAGGTGAACAGTGGTACGGCGGAAAAAAGTGAAATGCAGCATGAAACATTCGTCACAGCGTCAGAGGCAGCGTCCGCATCTAAAGCGCAGTTGACGAGTACAGTGCAGTGCAGTGCGGAGCAGTGGGTGGCTGGCTAGTTTAAAATTGCAAACTTTGTGTCAGCGTTGGGTGTAGGTGGGTAGGAATGCACTGAATTTATTGGCTTTTCCTTCAATATTCATCGCCCGTTACTGCCTCCATTTGCTCACATTCATTGCAAGCTCCATTGCTTCTGTGTTGCTGTGTAGCTCACTTTTGCTGATGGCGTAGTTCTTGCTTTTGCATTTGCCTTTGGTAGCTCATAAAAAACTTTAAAGCTTAAATTGGCGCATAAAAATCCATAAAAATCGCTTTGCCGTGACAATGAAAAATGCGCTCATGTCAGTGTGTGTGTTTGTTTCTTTTTTCATTTTAACTTTTATTAGTATTTATTTTATGAATGGTATGGTGGATAGCTGATTTCGCAGTTAAGCACATAAGTTTGCAAAAAGTAACTTCAATAAAATAATAAAATTCAAGTATGCTACCGAAAAATAAAATAATAAATAGAAAAAGAGCTTTAATGTGCTGATTGAATTAGAAAGTACGCAAATGCATGGATAAGCTGTATTGAATTAATAATGGAAGAAAATAAATAATTTCAAGAAAAACATTTTAAAAGAAAATGAAATTTTCTTGAAAATGTAGCATAAAACTCACAACTTTTTTTATAAACATCTGTATATAGATACAAAGTATTTACGAAAGAACCAACACTTCAAGATACTGAAAATTTTAAATAACTTAACTTGCTTTTATTAAATTTTGAATATTTTTAATTAAATTAAAGCTCATTGCTTAACGAAGATCATATAAAACCAAATTTCAATTAAATTTCAAATTTTTATAAAAAAATATATACTACTTTTTCCAAATTTCGATTATTAAAATTTCGATCTTTTTTATCAAAGAAAAATTGAGTATGCAGTTTTATCGATTATTTTATTTTAGCATATAAAATGCAAATTTCAAGTCGCCAGAAATTTATTCTGATTTTTGTAATTTTTTTTCAGCATTAGCTTTGACATAACGTTTTAACAAATTTAAATTTTTACGAGTATATACAAAAATCGGAGCACCGTCGACAAACTAGTGTTAAATTTTTAGTGACCATTTCCCCATTTGGAAGTGCTTTTTTCGTGACGGTATTTATTTTGTAACAAGTTGCATAAATATATGAGTTTATTGTAAAGTAAGTACATTTGAAAATTTGAAAAAAAATTTAAATTACTTTGCAATATTTTATTTTGATATAATTTTATGGTGTTTTATATTCACGAATCAATTTAAAAAATTTTGCCAACTTTATTTTTGAAATTAACCAAAATCTCCTTTATTATTTCGTTGTTTACATTTTTTTGTAAACATAGCTTCGAGGTGAATAACACGCCGGATTTGAACGAAACACAATTTTTTAGCGGAAAATCGCTATTGTTCGGTGTGTTGCGATGTTGATTGCGCAAATGTCGCTGACATCTAAAAATCTGCAATAATGCGCATAAAAAAAATGTATAGCATATAATACATATAGATTAACTGAAATTGGAAAACGCAAATTAAAAAAATTGCTATGCAAATATTGAAACAAACAACCGAATAGGAGCAGGCTTACAAAATAGATGAATGCATGGAAAACAGCTAAACTGTAGATTTAGTATGTTGCACAATGCGTTTATATTTTTATACAAATAAATAAAATGACAGAAAGTACCTATGCAGTTAAATATTTAAATAATCCCAATGCATTAAAATCAACGAAGGACATCAGAGAGAGGTATTTTTAACGCATATACGCCTAAAAATATGCAAACCCACATAGCGAGGAGGAAACATGTTGTCATGGGGCATGATAAAGTGCTGTTGTATATGTGAGAGAGATTGTTTTAAAAAATTGCTTTGTACAAAAAATTCACATTTTATTGAAATTATTTTTCCCTTTTGCTTGCTTGTTTGCAGATACATAATGTTCGCCCACAAGCGAGTCAAACTGCAAATGCGTCGGATTAAACTGGATTAAATTCGCATTTACAATGAAGAGCTAGGGTGAAATACATATACATACATAGCGCCTGAGTGGCTGACAGTTGTGTTCGTAAGGTGACTGCATTGAAAAAGCAATAAAAAGCTGTTCGTAGCAAATAAATTATGCATTGCGAAATACGAGTAAATACAAATTTAAGTATAAAAATACACGAACAAGCACACGTGTGTGTGTATGCGTATGTGTATTTAGATGTGGAAGAGTAAGAGTTCACACCCTGCAGGAAATAAAACTCGTTCCGCTTCCGGTGAAATTTATTTTTCAATACAAGCAACTAGCAAAAATTATTACGCTATGAGGCTATGCATTTTTGTTTCAAAATTACACATAAACCGTTCATTTAATTTTGAGCAGAAACGTGTATCGAAATTTCCTTATAAGTAAAACAAACAGAGTTTATTAAAATAAATTTAAATTATCAACTCCTTTTACTAAACGCAAAGATGCGAAATTTTCCAACTGGGAAGTGCATAAATGTCTAAAGTGTAAAAATTGTCATCATTCAACTGAGATTAAATAAAATATTCCAACAGCAACGGCTGAGTGCCGTGGAGCAATGAATATTTTAAAGTGTTAAATTGAAAATAGCAACACATCATGCGAAAAAGGATTAAAAGTCGTAACATATGTACATATGTATGTATGTACAGGTATATATGTAGGAATATATGTAAGTAAAGAAAAATATTAAATAAAATACGGACATATCTTGGCCGAGTTTCTGTTAAAATTGTATTCCATTTAAGTACAAATGTGTAAAAAGAAGAATTTTTCTATATGAATGTATGTGTATACATATGTATGTAAATACTTAAGGTGGACGTTTTCGTTACAGTATTTGTCTTTAAATGATTATAGCTAAAATGAAAATTCTTATATTTAAAATATTGCAAGCAGCCCTTTAGAAAAACATATGAAGTTTTAGTACACGAAAATATTATTTTTCAATTTCAATTAATTACTCTACAAGTAAAGTAGTATTAGTATTAGTTAGTATTGATTGTTATTTGTACTCTATATTTGATATGAAGTAAAATAAAAAAAATTGACTGTTTTTGTGAGAGTAGTGAAGAGCTTTTCTCCTAAGGAAATTAAAAATAGATAAAAATTATTGTATTCAGTACAATATGCAATATAACTATGTGAATATAAATTTCTTATCAGGGCCTCTATTTCTATTCGAAATCCAAATTTTCCATAAAAATGCGTAAGAAGTACTTATGTTTGATACATGCAGAAAGTATTCTGAAATTTTTTTTTGTATATAATGAGTTTTTAAAGTTTTTATAATCAATTTTATGCTAAAGTAATAATCTTTAAGAAATTAATTTTCTTTAAGTAATTTTTTTTTATTTCTAGAATTTTTTTTTTGTTATTTACAAGCAATTAAAAAAATTGGGTGTATAATAAAGAATTTTGTGAGTATTGTTTAAGCGATACCGATATCCTTTTTTTTGTGAAATAAATATTAAGCGTTCGGGTCGTGAGAAATGTTATATTAATTAACAAATAAGATACAATGATTTTTTATTAAAAAAAAGAAAAAATTAAAATTAAAAAAAAATAATTTAATAAAAAAAAATTATATTTTTATATATTCTTTATTAAACGCAGTGGCCGCTGTGGTAGAGTGTGGCCGCTGATGTCGAGTTGGTAGCGGTGCGTGCTATAACTTGAAATGCCGGTGAGTTCGAGGTTCGAATCTCAGTCAGGGCAAGCAAAATCTTTATAATAGAAAAATTTTTTTCTTATAGCGGTCACCCCTCGGCAGGCAATGGCAAACCTCCTAGGGTATTTCTGCCATGAAAAAGCTTCTCATTAAATACATCTGCCGTTCGGAGTCGGCACAAAACTGTAGGTCCCTCCATTTTGTGGTAGAATATAAAGACGCACACCACAAATGGTAGGAGAAGCTCGGCCAAACACTGAGCTATATAGTGTACGCGCCAAAATTATATTATTATATATTATTAAACGCAGTTTTCAGAACAAGTAACGATATTCGTTACATTTTCTTTAATTTTGGGGGATGTTCACATGAATCTTCCACTTCCATTTGTGGAACACCGACTGCACATACGCGAGCCGAAAACCTTTATTATTTGTAAAAAAAATAAAAATAAGGAAACACGCGATTGGTTTGTTTTACTTTGATTTTGTAAATAACTTAACTTAACTAATCATTTTATTAATAAATGTAATCAATTTTTTATATTTTTTATAATTAAAATACTGGTTTCAAACGATACCAATGAATAATATATATTTTTTTTAATTTCTTCGATAATTGAAATTTTATATATTTACATACATACATCAAATGTAGGTCTACATAAAAATATTTTCCATTGTTAAATAACAAGTAATCGTCGCGAATTGTTCACTGGAATCCAATAAAATGGCAATTTAAATCAATTACTTTTGAAGAAGAAAAAATTGAAACACTGCGCGTCAATTGGTCACTGTAAAAAAGGGCAACAGAGAGTAAATGCACATATGTACATACATAACTAAGTGGATCTGAGAGAACATGCGCTGCAAATTTTTGGTAAATAAGCACAAGTAATTATTTAATTTGATTTTAAAAAGTTTAATCTCTTCAAATTAAGCGCAACACAAATACTGAGCATTCATTTACCTACATACATTTGCACTAGAATAAACGAATGTAGTTTAGTACGTTTTAACTTTTCATACAAAGTGTGTACATGCAACCTTAAATAATGCACACACATACACACACAATATACTACATTGCCGACAAATACCGTAACAGATCTTCACTAGTATTTGTGTGAAAATTCGTATTCGCAAAACTGTAGGGACTTGCTTGTTGTTAGCTATTCATTGTGGCATGCCACACGCGCTTGCCTGCTTACTCATTGTAGATGTGTGCCTGCCTTTAATTGCCAAGAACTTTAAAGTGGCAACAAAACTTTCGCAGAATACTATTTGACTACATTTCATTTACTCGTATTTTTTTGTTTTCACTATTTCACCATTTTGGTTTTTGTAGCGCCGCAACCTAATTACATTTCGGTTGTTGAACGAACGAAGCGTATGCGAGTGTTGCACAACATTTGCAACATGGCGACAAAGTGCCAAATGCAATTGTGAACGGAACAAATATTCACATACACGAATGTGCGTATGTATGTATGTATGTAAATAGGCACAAAGTTTATTATTTAGTTTGCAAGTTAGCGCTAAAAAATTTGAAGTGTGTAACCAGGTTTCCTATTTGCATTGCAACTAATGTTGCCACAATTTGTGGGTAATTTTTACTTGTGTGCATTTTACTAGCACACGCTTGGTAAAATTAAAATTAAATAAAAAGCTGGATATAAAATATAAAGAATATTTTTTCAAAAGAAATGCTGACATGGACGTAGTATAAATATTTATTCATGTGAAATTTTATCTATAATTTGCAGAGTTAATTTTTCTATTAAGGGCTTTTCATTAAAATTGCGTCACCCTAATGTGTTTAGACATGCATTGTACAACGTTGTAAGCATTTGCTAGATACACTCACTGCACAAGTTTCGCGTTGACGCATCGCTATTTGCCACCTGCCTGTATATGGTTTGCATGTATGCCACGCCACATTTGTTGCTGCACGTTGCATTTGCCATTTTGTTTATTGTGCGGCTCAGCGCACAGCCACAATGAACTACTTAAGAGAACAGCGTTGACAATGATTTCGCGATTATAAAAAGCTCCGCCCTCTTTTTGCTATTACATACTACTTTACTGTGAAACGCCATGATGCAATGCTTAAATTACCACAAATAAGTAAATGTCGGCACACATTTGTTGCATGCGAGAAAGACGGAAAAATAGAGGATTTTCTTCGTAGTCATGAATTTTATTGCGTTTTTGTTTGTATTGCAAAATGAATGCGATTGTTTGTTATAGATACATAAATATGTAAAATTTTTCATTTTCCTTTCAATGTGAAATTGGGAAATCACAGTTGCAATATAAACAAAAGTTATTTTGTTATTTTTCTCTTCAATAAATCAAATGAAATTCCAGTGGCAACTAGAATTAAGACAAACAAATTATTAGCAATAATCTATATCAGCACTTTATTTTTCTTCTAATTAATTAAAATTATTTTTCAAGTCAAATATGTTATATTCTCTAATAAAAAACGTAAACACCTATTTTAAAAAAATATTTTCAAAATTTACAATGATTTAACAAAATTTCATCAAAATTTAGAACTGAAAAAAAAAAAAGTTTTTAGAAAGGTTTTGAGTATGCAGTTTTTTGGTTTATTCAATTTTATTTGGAGAAAGTGCAAGTTTCAAGTGCCTACAATGTTTCACTGATTTTTGACAATTTTTTACTGGAAGTTTCCTCCATACAAAGCAAAATCGCGATGAAAGCTACTTTAACTGACAAGCGCATATATAATTTATGCTTTATACGGAAAATATAGCCAAATTTTCAGTTGTGTACTTGTTGCAGCTTTAGTCACTTCACAATCGTAAAATATTGTACTAAATTAATTTTAACGCCGATTAAACAGTTTTTTCTTAAAGGAGTTATAATATTTTTGAGTTGAAATTTTTAGCTTTTAAACGGGCTAAAACCAATTTATATTTTTCTTTCGCGGATAAAGGAAAAGTTTTTAAAATCAATAGTATATGTATTTAAGAATTTATTTACTCAGGGATATTATATATGCCTTGAAACTTAGTAGTTTTCAACCAATAAAGTAATTTTTTTTTGAATAGAAATTGAAAAATCATACTCAAATATTTATTTTATTTTTTAAATGTTAAGAATTTTTAAATGTTAAGATTTTAGAACCCTCAAAACAAGCAAACAAAATAAAAAATTTTTTAATATTTAAAAATTATTAAACGAAGCACAGGGAATTTTCGTTTTGAAAGTTATCTCATTAAAATGTTGATTTTCAATTGACTACGATTTCTACGATTTTCTTTTTTTAAGTACAAGTGAATTTTTAATTTAAGTTAACATTTTTTAAGATGGATGAATGCCTAGTCAATGTCAATGTATTTACTCTTAGAAAGTAGCCTGTCTAAGGATTATTTTTAAATTAATGTAATTGTGATTTATTTTTCCCTTTCAGCTTTATGGAGCTTTTAAAGTTACCTTATTTCATCATAAAGATTATTTTTGCAACCCTACCATATTTGTTATTTAACTCAACCGCAAATCAAATGCTGTTTGTTTTACCTGCAAAGAGAATAGAAAAATATTAAAATTAATATAACGTTGAAAATTTTATTTTACATTTAGTTTATGTTTATAATAACTAAAGCTGCTTTTATCATGTGTACGGACTTGTGGTGTTTTTTTTTAGACACGTCGTTTTTAAGAAAACGCATATAATTTAATGCTATGGCCAAGAATTTTGCTTTATTATAAAGATAAAGGTTTGCCAATATGTTTTATAAAAGATTTTGGGCAAGTGACTGCTCGAATAAATTCCAGCCGAGAGGCCCAATTTTTTACCAGCCAGAAATTCGGGCTGTATGTCAGCAATAACGCGCCAATTATTCTCTTCCAAAACGTCTTGAAATTTCAAACCAAACTGAGTATAAATAAAGGAACAGCTGTCAAAAAGACCAACTCCGAAAAGAGGATTGCATCATTGAAAACCACAAGTTTAAAAAAAACACCCAATATGTATTTCCAATTTTATGTACATTTGTATGTGTTCATTTAAAATTAATTGAAGAAGAAGCAATGTCTGTCAAATTAAAGTGTTTGGCGTTTTAGATTTCCTCATCTTAACCAACGACGACACCATTGCTCTATTTCGATAGCAACATTAACAATACCTTTTCAAATATATTCAAAATTTTATGGTAATTCACATTTAATTTACTACAACAAATGGAAATAGCAGTTGTACATTTATCCTGCTGCATCGCGAGACATTTCCCACACATTGGAGAAAATTCTCAATTTGCTGTAAGCCAAGCTGCGTTATAATTTCTAATTTATTTTTATTTTTTGTAATTTAAAAAAATATATACAGAGATAAACAAAATTGAAAAACAACAACAACAAACCCTTGTTTTTGAAATGGGTGAATGAATGGCAGCTTAAGTCGCAGTAAGCGGCGAGACAGCAGCAAAGTACGGCAAAACGTTTTCTCAACCCTAACGAATCGGATTCGCAACGCCAATGCGTTGTTTGCCGTCGCTTCGGTAATCGCTTTTCTTTTGTCTTCACTATGCTGTATAAGCGCAACCACCGACCCTTGTTGTTGTTGTTGTTGTCATTTTTACTGTTGTACTTCGTAGTCAAATTCAAAAGCATCGAATGTCTGCTGTAAAGTTGACCTTCGCCGCCAAAGCCCAACCCCTTATGGAGTAATTTTTCAGGTGTTGATGAAGCAAAATAGCCGAACAGCAACAACAAGAAGGTACAGTAAAAAAAAAAACAAAAAACTTAGCAGAAAAAGAACACATCATTCAACGCTAAGAATTTCATTAATTTAGGCATGCAAATCGGCTCTTTATCACACACGTGAAATTCGGCAGCGACAACGGTGGCAAGGCAAGAATTTACAATGGAATTTGCATTAATTTTCGGAAAATTCAGTGTCCCAACGACAAGCCAGCATACGAAGCTGCGACTTGTTTTTTTTTTTTGTTTTGAATTAGCGCGTCTGCTGACAAAGCATTCTTGGCATGCCGCATGGCTCTTGTGGTGGCGCAGACAAAAGCGCCGCTACTACTCTTGTGGCTAAGCTGTACGCAAGTCAAGCTGTCTAGTTTGCTTTTATCAATTTGAAATGTGTTATTAGAGCACTGACAAATTTCAGGTTTTGCACCCCTAAGCTCGCTTGAAATTTTCAAACGCTCTCAAGTGCTTCACTGTGCGAGTGAGTACCTAAGTGGTGGTTGATCTTGGATTTTTGCTTGTCTCTCTAAATAATTTAGTTGCCGCTTTGTTGTGGCATATCAATATGCGTAGCGCATTCCTTACCTCGATTATTTTGCAGGTGTTACTAAGCCGCTTATGTGTAGCTTGATTTGTGGAATGCTGCTACGTAGTTGAGATTTTTTTTTATTGTTTTCGAGAGACTAAAAAATTAAAGTTATTTATAAAATGGTTTTATACAAGCTCAGAAATTCTTAAGTTATCCTTTTGAAAATTTGTCTTTTGCGTGTACTTTAGGGCGTTTAGAAACATTTGCTGCCAAATCGTACAATTCTTTTTTTGGAGAAGCAAAGCAATATTATATTTCCGATAAAGCTGCGTTTTTTTTTGGAGAATTTTCATATAATGGCTTTACATAGAATTCGAAAATATCTTATTGTTTATTGAAGAACATTTTTCTTAACATTCTCATCTTCCTTATGTGCTGTCTGTTCAACAAAACTTTCACTGTGAGATTTAGCTCAATTAAAATTAACTAAAAACCGCTCTGTACAGTACACCTCCCGCTGCTACGTTTAAGTATTTCGTTATGAACAGTTTGTACGCAAAGCTCTAAGTTTGTTACTGTTTTTCATGTAGTTCGGAAGCCGTTTTAACGACAGCACACTTAACTTCTTTTGGGGTATTTTCAGGTTCTGCTTCTGAAAAGATAGAAAGAAGTGGTTTTTATGGAAACAGTTTCAGTCATTCCTTCTCAAATTTTGTTTGATGAAAAACCGGGTTTGCTGTAATTTTTCGTTCCCTTACGGTCATAAAATGGAACGATTTTTTATCCTCCAATTTCAAATTTCGATTGGAGACAAACCGGTTTTCGTGTTGCGCCATCTTTAGTGTAATTTGTCGTTACTAATTTTACACTGCTTACCAACAGAGTGCGGAATGGAACGGAACAGACTTTTAAACCAAAACTTCTCGTTCTGCGCTTGGGTAAACAATGATCAAAAAGTAGAACGTCTTCTGCGAATGAAAATTCATTGCTGAACTCTCTTTTTTACGTCGACAGCCACTACTAAATTACTAAAGTAGTACGAACTCGAAGGATGTTATAAAAATGTTTAGATATGGCTCTTTTATTTGATGACCTAAAGTAGTCTTTTTCATTTAAGGCCTTAGCCGACCGTTTTTATTAGAATTATTAGACCCGTTGATTTAATCCAAAATAAATATAAATTTTAATACTAAAAAGCCGGAAAGTAAAATTTTAGTACTTTTGAAACTTTCAGTGGTAGTTTTTATTACATACGTATGGACATGATAAAAGAAGGGAAATGAATTTTTATAGCCAAATCGCTGCCGAATAAATAAGATTTAAAAAAAGCACATTTAAACGAGCTTTAACTTCAAGATTAAAATAAATGATTAAAGCTTCGCATACTATAATTTCGTTTGTAAATATAAATATTTATGTACTCGTACTTCTAACGCGCACATAGTTTGCAAACGGTATCGTTTGTGCCAAAAGCGAAAGCAGGACAGTTGACTTCCGCAATACGAAATGCTGTTGAGGCGGAAATACCTCAAATAGAGATAATAACGTGAACAACAATCAAGTAAACAAAGAACTTGCCACCCCAAAGTGGTTTTAGAAATTACTATATGAATAGGGTTTGCAAAAAACTACACATAAAAGTAAACAAAAAATATGAAATGACCACATAGCTAGCATATGTGAAACTCTATTTGGTTGCTTTTATTGTGGCGGGCATTTTGATAATTCTATTTATACACAACAACCATTTCTATTATTTACCTACTACTTAACTATGCAAGAGACGCTACAATTCTTTGCTAGAAATACTAGACGTGCTTCGAAAGAAAAACGCAATAATTAAGTTAAATATGAATGTGAGTGCCACCAGTGGATTATTGTGAAGAAAATAAACGAAATATTAAAAAAAAAGAATAGAAAAATAGAAATACACTACGCACTACTGTTCCTCCCTCAGTTTTCAGTTCAATAGTTTTCTGGCCAGCCACTACACTTCACCTTTTCTGGCCACGCTAATAACATATTCTCAACACGTACAAGTTGAAATATAATTTTATGCTTCGCATTATGACAATCAAATGTCGGTAATAATCATACAAAGACATGACAATAATCATGTTGCTGATGCCACAGCGGTTAGTTGGCTTCTGCTGCCGCTGATTTTGCTGTTTTCGTGGTTGTGGCTGCTGCTGCGATTTGCTATCGCTAGCAAATGGCTGCTTTACTTACTTTTATGGCGCTACAAAACGTCAATAGCAACAACAATAGCCTCGTAATGTTTAGTATGATAGTTAAAATGCAATGTTTGTTATTAAAAAGTACTAAGATTTCAAGCGTACGTCCGTTCGTCGGTCCGCTGGCAGAACGTAGACGAGAGACCAATTTAGGTCGCTTGCCACAGTAGTAAGAATGTTAGTATGAGCAGTAGCTGGTAGATATTTTTTTTGTCGGCTACAAAAAGCAAGCGAGACAAGCAACGTCGCACAGACAAAACACTACGCTTCAGCTTTATTGAAACACTAACATAACGCGCGTGCTCATATGATTTCTGATAAGTTTTTTACGTTTATGACATGCTTAAATAGATAACTAAATACACTAAAAAAAAAAAGAAATCAAGCAAACAAAAAAAAACAACAAAACGGAAATATTGTCGATACAAACATTGAACGCACGAATACTTTTATAGTCAGTATAAATTTTGTATGCGTTTTCCTTGTCTTTTTTTTTCCAACCACTATTTGCTTCTGAATGAAAAGAAGTATTTCTGTTGTTGCACTCCTTTCGATAGGAAAAAGAGAAAAAGAAAAAAAAACGGAGCTCAATGTGGCCATTGCAGTTTTGTGTTATTTTTCCGTTTATTTTTAAATTTTACAGAGTCAACAAACCCAACGCATAATAACCAAAAAAATAATAAATGTAATGATATTGCAATCGTTTATTGATTGTTCTTTCAGTTCACAGTAAGCAAAAAAAATATTTATATATAATTCATATATTGGGGTAGAGAAATGTTCGTATGGTTTCTGTGAGGATATTTGCTTCGAAAAATTCGACTGGATCGACTTCTTTCGGCTTCGTTTGGTACTCGTAAAAGAAAATTAAAATCACTTGAGCGTACTTCTTAAGTATGCTATGAATGAGGCACATATTTTCTTAAACAGTCAAGTGATCAATGTTTTAATTTTCAAATAAGAATGTCAACTACAAGCTTGCAACGAAAAAGGGTTCATCTAAAGAGACATACGGAGTTAATTTTTAAGACATAAAGTCGAAGTTGGGTTGAATGGACCTGAAGGCTACTCTAAGTTAAAACTTTGTAAGAAGCAGAAAACATGTCAACAGAACGAATAGGTGCAATCTACTCGTATTCGTAAGTAAAAGTTGTACTACTTGTTGAGATCTTGACTCGCTGTCGCCTTAGTTAAACATTTATTCTTTAGCTGTCTTACTTCACATATAAATTAACTGTCTTGTTTGATTGTCTACCTCATGTATGATCAGATCGTCTTCAATATTAACTATATGTAGTTATGTTTGTAAACAAGTTTATTCCATTTTAAAAAGTAAAGTTCAGTGAGTCGCAGAAAATTAAAATTTTTCTTAAATTTATTTGCTGCACAAATATTAAAATAATCAATTTAATCACGGCAAAATAACGCTTTTAAAATTTTGCGAAATTTTGTAAAAAAAAAAAAACATAAGTCGAAACAAAACTAATTGCTTTTGTCGGATTTCTTACACGCTGAGGACCTATCGTTTTTAAGCGCAGGGCTGAGTAGGAACACAAGCTGGCATATTGACGAAACCTACACCCACAGCGACCACCGAGCGATTATTATTAATGTGGGTCGCACTGCCTGTTCTACTGCGGATGCAACACCTTCAAAAGTAAACACGGGCTGGAAAATTAAAAGCTTTGACGAAGAGCTCTTTCTCGTAGCTTTTGACGATTTTAAAGTACTGTCCTCGCCAGATGATGCAGCCTTGGAGCTCTCGAAAGCACTAATAAAAGCATGTGATACTAGCATGGAACGTAAAGGCCGTGGCAAAACACGAAAGTCAGCATATTGGTGGAATGAACAGATTGCAGCCCTTCGTGAGCAGTGTAATCGATCCCGCCGATTATGTCAACGTTCACGCAACGCAGCAAATGCTCTGCAGCTCAGGCAAAACTTTAAGAACTGCAGAAAACTTCTCAAGAACGCCATCCGAGACAGCAAGCGTAAAATGTTCAAAGAAATATGCGAGGATGTCAACGACAACCCATTTGGGTTCGCGTATAAGTTGGTGCCTAAAAGACTAAAGAAAACAGCCCAGCCAACATGCCCCATACTTATGACGCGAATTGTAAAAGATCTCTTCCCTGAGCAGCCAAAGCTTCCAAGGATGCTGGAAATAGAGCGCGAAAGTCATATTCCGACCATAACAGAGGAAGAAGTGCTTAAAGCAGGCTCCAAACTATCGGCTAACAAGGCACCAGGCCCCGACGGCATTCCGAACATTGCTCTGAAGACAGCTGTTGTTAACAATCCAGGGATATTTGCGAGGGTATTCAACATATGCTTAAAAAAAGGTGTATTCCCAAGAACATGGAAACTGCAGAAGCTGGTGCTTGTACCAAAAACTGCGAACCCCTCCTCCACTACCGGCTTTCGCCCGTTATGCATGCTGGACACTACAGGGAAACTGTTCGAAGACATAATAAAAAGCAGACTGGAAGATTTTGCAGACAACCGACTTTCCTGCAATCAACACGGCTTTAGAAAGAAGCACTCGACAGTCGATGCCATTGAAATTGTAAAATCAATAGCAGAAAAAGCGATCGATGGTAAACGTTGGCTAGGAGGAAGTAAAGAGTACTGTCTGCTAGTCACACTCGATGTCAAAAATGCATTTAATAGCGCAAGCTGGAAGGAAATACTGAACGCACTTCGCAGCATGGAGGCCCCATTCTACCTGCAGCGAATAATCTCCAGCTACCTCTCTGATAGAGTGCTACGCTACGATTGCGACCACGGGATCGTTGAACATGAAATAACTGCAGGAGTACCACAGGGATCGGTGCTGGGGCCCATACTGTGGAATATCATGTATGATGGAATTCTACGACTTACCGTACCAAAAGGCGCAACATTTGTTGGTTTCGCGGACGATATATGCATTGCAATAACAGGGAAAACGATTGATCAAATAGTACATGTCGCTGAGAACTCGATTAAAGCAGCAGAAGAGTGGCTAAGAGAGAAATCGCTCACTCTAGCTGCCCACAAGACGGAAGCCGTTCTCATCAGCAGCCGCAAGAAAGTGGAAACGGTCTCAATTAGAGTAGGTGATACTATTGTAGAGTCTAAACCATCGGTGAGGTACCTTGGTGTCTTAGTGGATCACCGCCTGTGTTTTCGTGACCACTTGGAGTATGTCAATAAAAAGGCCGCGACGGCCACAGTAGCCCTCTCCAGACTAATGGCAAACATTGGAGGGCCAAGACAGCAGTCCAGGCAAATCCTAGTAGGAGTTGTCAGGTCGATACTCCTCTACGGATCGACGGTATGGCACAATGCTCTTTCGCGAACATCATATGCCCGCAACATTAACTCAACATATCGCCTCTGCGCTCTCAGAGTATGTTCTGCATACCGAACAGTTTCCCAAGACGCGGCCCTTGTTATTGCAGGACTATGCCCGCTTGACCTCGTAGCTCGTGAGATGTGCGAGATCAGCAAAACAAAACACGATCAATACAACATTGATGACAGCAGCCTCAGAAACGCGGCAAGACAGCGAAGCATATCGCTGTGGCAGTCACGATGGGTAACATCAACAAAGGGCAGATGGACGTACCGACTCATACCCGTCCTAGATAAATGGCTCAACAGGCAACATGGAGACGTGGATTTTTACCTATCACAACTCATCAGCGGCCACGGATGCTTTAAAGCTTATCTCTACCGCTTCGGGTACGAGACGAACCCCTTCTGCGAAAGATGCGGACCCCCGACAATCGAAGACGCGGAACACGTTTTCTTCCAGTGTCCAAGGTTTAGTAATCAAAGGTATGTATTCAATAACCCTCTAAGCGTATGTGCAACACCAGAAAACTTTATATCCCTGTTGTTAATGAGCAAAACGGCATGGAATAAAGCCTGTCATATGGCTGCCGTAGTCATGCAAGAGTTGAGAAAAAGCGAGCAGGCTAGACGCGCGCTCGATCGGCGTATTGCTGCAAACTCAAGCACATGAATACAAGTTGGGGGGAGAATAAGCTTAATGGCGTATATAGATAGAATCATTACTAGTACAGTGGGTGGTAACAAGTAGATGCAATTTTTTGACGGACTGCATCAGACCAGTAACTGACGTAGAGCTTAGCGCTCAAACCGCCTCCCGACGCAATACTTAACGGTGGTACCGGGGGGATTGGTACTTGACGGTAGTAGGTTTAGTGCGGTTAAAGTCCCACACTGACGGGGTATAGGCTTTCGATGCTTCCTCCTCTGAAAAAAAAAAAAAAAAAAAAAAAAAAAAAAAAAAAAACACGCTGAGGTGCATGAAAAAGTTAAGATAAATTGAGCGCCTGAATGCTGCAGCTACTAAAAGGGTCCGAATTATGATTAATAAATAATAAAATTATTTGAAATTGCTTTTTAATATAACAAAATTATGCTCACTAAACATCTATGCACATACATACATATGTATGTATGTATGTACAATGAAAATGCATGTTGTGTGTTGCATTCAACTTTGTGCATATTTCGCGCTTTTGGCAATGGATGCATGGAATTTATTTTAATTTTCAGCTTGATCGCATTTTAATTGTTCTTTCGCTTACATATAAATATTCGTGCACATATTTTTCGAGATATTATATCTGTATGTATGTATGTATGTATGTACGCTTTTTTCTTCTTTGCTTTTGCGCATTTAGTTCAGAGGCGGCTGCCGTTGATGTGAATTTCCGCTAAGAGTTGATTATTTTATATTATGCTTTAAATTATACATTCGTTTTTTATATATTCGTACACATATATCTACATACTTGAAAATTCAACAGCAAGCATTACTAGCAAATTATATACACTCATCGATATATGTATGTATGTATGTATGTTTGAGTGACTAAGTATAAGTATCTGATATTAAAATACTTGTACATAAGTATGTAAGTATTTCCGTGCGTTGTTTTTAAAACGCACAACACCAACTTTGGCTACGCTGAAATTGTTCGCTTTTTATATTATAAATTTGGCCTGCGGCAATCGAAGGTCCGGCACGCGATTTTTGCTGCCTGCGGAGGTTCTCTTTTCTCTTTTTTTTTCTTTTTTGTTCAATCTCTATTTTCGTTACCAAACCAGCTCCCTCTGCCATATGTACTTCTTCCAACATGCACTGCACATTTTCCAATGAAATGCCTTATTTTTCTGCACATTTTCCTCTTAAATGTGTATTTTACTCCTGTTTATAATGCTCGTTTTCCCGATTTTAATTTCGTTTAATTTTTTCACAATAAAATGCGAATATGCGTGCGTGAAAAGTAGAGTAGAGATGCACATTCCGCTGGTGGGTGTTGAATTAATGATACAAAAATTAGCCGAGGAGTGCGATATTTCCCATTTTTCCTCCGGAGCAGTGTAAACATAAAAAATTAAATTGGCATTTCTTTCTTTTTTTCTTATGCTTTTAAATTGTACGAGTATATACCTTTTTACTTGCAGACTATTTAATTTTCTATTGAAAAATATTTTTCTTTTAATTCGAATTCTGTTAGTGAATGTTTGAGATCAGCAGCGAAAATAAAACTTGTAGGTGCACACATATATACATATATTTTTATAAGCATAAGTACAAACTTATACAAGCGGCCAAAATACTTGTAAGAAATCAAGAAAAAAATTAGTATAATAAATAAAAATAAAATAGCTTGACAAATGTGGGCAATCAGCGAGTGTTGATGTGCACTATTCACACAACGACGGCGTCTTCCACCCACGCAGCGAGTGCCTCAACAGTGGAGGGTGTAAAAATTGCTTTCAAGTATTGTTAAAGACTTTAAGAAATTTATTTGTATTAGTCAAAATAAATGTATTTAGATTGTTTTTTGTTTTGTTTTTTTTTTAGTACAAAACCTATGTCACCTTTCATTACACTGCTAAATATGCGCACATAACTGTTGCTACTAACTTGTTCGGCCTTCTTGCCAACGAAAATATGTAGCGCTTGCGTGGGTGACCTGAATTTATGCTTTTTATTATTTGATTTTGCTGTGCTAAGTATAAAAAAATATTTAATTTTTTTCTTTTATACGCAAGTGGCAAACAAATGAGCAAACCAATAAATTTTCCTCTAATCATTTTAAATTTAAGTTTTCACTTTGTTTTTGTAATTTGTGTATAAAGTGCGCACATTAAGCCAATTAGCTTCGTTACCCTTTTGCTATAAATTTATTATACACATTTCATATAAATTAAGTGCGTATATATAAACCGATATTTTATTTTTTTGATAAGCTTAAAGCCCTTTTAATATATATTTTGTAAATAGCGGATTTTCGATGTTGACCCCGCGCTATTTTCTTGTCATTATTTTATATTCATTTTGTATTATTTTATTCTCGTACATTTATGATATTTTATTATGGCAGTCACGTCTTGAATTGTTTATGTGCGGTAAGCGTGTAAAAGGTGGATTTGTTGGCAAAAGGTTCGAGTTCAAACAAAAAAGGAATAAAGAAAATGCAAAAGAAAATTTTGGATAAATTTAATAATAAGTAAAAATTGGAAACTAATAATTGTATAAAATTCTTAAATATATCAGATCAATCATTGAATTTAAATTGAAATTTATAGTTTGAAAATAAAGATTTTCTTAGACATTAATATAAACGACAAATGCACGTTAACTTACGAATTTATTTTTTTTAACTGAGTGTACCAAGTACATGACTGGTCCATACTTAAAATATACAAGGTGTCACACATGTTTTTACTTGATTATAGGAGTAGGATGAGAATAACATTTGAAGTGAAACACTTCAACAACTTTGCTTGATAACGACCTGCCGCAAAATTGTAAAAAAAAAAACGAATTACAATAATTTCAGAATTCCTGCGTTTGAATGCAAAATATTCTATAAATTTAACAAATAAAAATTGTTGATTTTTTATGAAAATATGTTGAAAATACTGAAGTTTCATTCGCTGTCAAATGTGAACTTCAATTGAAAACTAATAAACGTTTAATAAATTAAAATTAAATTTTTTTTCTTGCGTATAGGCGTATTCACATGTATTCTAGAAGAAAAAAATGTTGCCGAAAATAAAAACAATTTATAAAAATTTGCACGCTTACAAGTGGCTTGTGACTCAAGCAATGTCATCATCAATTGATGCACTCTGGGTTGTCGAAATTGTTTTGCTCAACTGTTCTCGCACTATATGTATGTATGTATCTGTATGTATCTGTATATACAAGTATAAGTTGTTCCATTCCACGCATGCACTTTCAAAAAAAAAAAAACAGAAATAATCCAAGTTAATTGGCTTCATCCGCTGCAGCGAAAATCAAAGGCAAAACGCAAATTAAATTCATACAGGCAAAGAGAATAAACGAAAAAAATAAATGCTTACAAGAAGTCCTCAAGTCATTATAGATTTTTAAATTAATGCAGAAAACAAACTATTTACAACTTTCATTAAATTTTCAGTGTCCGACGGCGGTGGCACACCCGAGATCCGACATGTTAATCACATGTGGCAGTTGCAGTTGCAAATGCTTGGTTGTGTTGTAGCGTTGGTGTGGCAAACAACCAGTTGGGCTGCAGTTTGCTTACCATTTCTTGTTGCTATTTTGACATATGCTGCGCACTTACTTACATTTACACATACATACATATATTTATTTACTTGTAGGTATCTAGGTTTTCGCGATTGCTTGCTTATTACAAAAGTTGTTGCCTCCTGCTGTGGCGCGCATTATGATGAATGTATGCCATGCTCGATTTTTCGCATTATCTACAAATACATACATACATATGTACATTCATTTACAAAAATCACATATGGACTACGAAATTTTTGTTTCATTTTTCTTGCGTTTGGCTTTATTGGCGCTGTGTGGCGTGAATACAGCGAAGTCGAGTTGAATCAATTCATTGCATAGGCGCTGCCTCACTGCATTCACACAACTTACCGCGCACGTTGACTTGCCCGCCAACCTGTAAATCGTATTTTTTCAATTTACGCATTGCAAAAACGAATTCACGCGGTGCCACATGCACATGTTGCACATATATTCGAGATTTGCATGTCCGTTGAAATACGTACGTGTACGTTTACCGCTTAAGTGGATTTTAAATGAAGTTAATTTTCATAAGAAAATTTCAAACTAGCAAATAGCTAAAGTTTGCTTTGAAAACCTTACAGAAATTTCATTATATGATACACGTATTGTCATTACGCTTTTTTTTTTGTGCGCGCTGATGAGCCGCACCTTTGCTTCTTTTTTCTCGTTGTGCCAGATGGCAGATACCAATATTAAGGTAAAATTGTATGTCTTAGATTGTCAGTATGTAGTATGTTTGTATGTCAGTTGCATGAGTATGAATGTTATGACAATCTGTGAATTGCTATTCCTGCTGTACTGACTGTAGCACCCAGTCCTGATATCTACACACAGGAATATGAGGCAAGCTAAACATTATTTTCTTATTTTTATTATGTGAAAGGCAACAATCTGCTGAGCGGCTGGCTAATTTACCATTCAGATCTGGTGTGCAGGAAACTTCCTTTACACACATGCTCTGCATACATTCACATACGCAGTTATATTTTAATATATTTATAAAATGCCATTTGGCTGAGACACAGCGCAAACGGCAGCATTTGTTGAGAAATTAGTCACTTTTTTGATAAGCTTGCATTCAGTTTATCTAATGGTTCAACAAAAAGCAAAACAAATTCAATATGATTAATTGATTTTAAAATATAATTTAATTTCCTCAATTCTTTATAACTAAATTTCAACAAATCTAGTATTTCCACATACTTGCACATTTCCCAACAATTAAATCCGCTAATGGGTTTGCATTCAACTTGAAATGACTTTTCAATTGCAATTTGCATGCTGTTATTAACACTTTTGCAACGTCAACATGAATTTCATCAACACCATCATCGTCGTCATCATCATCATCATCATCGACGTCAGCAGCACCAGTATGCCAATTGCAAAAATACAACAACAACACATCGCTAGCAGGCAACTTGGTGTGTGTGTGTTTGTTTTTTTCACTCAATGCCCTTGATCGTCATAATTAGAAATGTGGGTGGAGGGAGGTATGGGTTTGTTTTTAGTGATGGTTAGGCAACAAAAAAAAACTTTATTACTAGACTCCGTGCGACGTAATTTCCAATTACGCCCGCTGAAGTGCGTACTTTAGACTGCGAGCAAAAATATTAAGCTCCGCACTGCCAATGTTGCATGTGATTTCGCGTGTTGCACGCTTTCAAGTGCAAAGCAAATATAAATACGCTGCAGGCAGCAAAATAATTTTTTTCTGTTACGACTTCGCGAAATTCAAACTTAAACATGGAGAGCGAAAATTCATTCAACAAAATTGTTACAAAATCTGCATGAAATTGTAAAAATCAACTGATTTTCGGAGATGGAAGCGTGCGTGAATTATTGTTTTCTAAATAATGGCGGGTTATAGATCGGGAGTTGAGAGATATATAAAACAAAATTTTATGCATAATGCGACATTAAGTGAAATTTTAATAATTTTTTTTTGGCATTTTTTTCTGCTTCCTAATGCAATTTAATCAATTATTTGTAAACTCTTTTATGTGAATTACCTTCAGGTGTATGTTTGTCAACAAAACAAGACCAATATACCAGAAATCAACTACGAACACAAATCGTCAACATATCTTACAGCCGACTATCAGAGTTTTCAACAAGGAAACAGAAATTGTGTAGCGATTTGCATTCTCAAAACTAAAAACTGGCACTTAAATCAGTTTTTCTCCAAAGCAAAATTGGTTGGCGATGACAAGAAATCGTTCCAAAATATTTCATAATCCTATCCTAACGGAAATTTAAAGAACCAAAATGAAAATATAACTAAACTTTGTTTATGCTCTAAAATTTTTATAAACACATTTTCTTCCAGAGTCAATAGACATCGCCAAATTTTAACTAGCAATAATTTTCTAATAAATTTAATTTTTGCCAAACATTTGACACAGTTCAAATACTCTCCAAATAAAGTATGCCAAGCGCATATGCATTAATAAATCATAAAGTTGATAAGTTTGTGACCGAATGGAACACACATTTTATTAAAAATTTAATATGACAACTCCTACTTACGGTTTATATTTAAATATTTCTATTAAAATAAAGAATAAAGTTTATATTTCTTAAAGTAGGGGACTTATTGCCAATGGTTTTTTTTTTGTTTAATAAATAATTTTGTATTGTCTAACTTTAACTTATGGCAAGTTCAAAGCGCTCAAGCCTTCTTGCATTGAAAAGTATTTATTTGAACAAAACTGACAGTGAGACAATGAGGCATTAGTAAGTCTACAGACATATTTATACATATACATAAATATGTATTTGTGTGTCTAGATAAGTCAAAATGTATATTATGTACAGAAGGAAGTCACTGAGACACAAAGGCAAATAGATCGCAATGCAAACTAACAAACAGCGGAGTCAATCAGGCAAACAGATGAGAGTCAAAGAAGAGACTGAAAGTTAAACAAGTGAACAAACACTCAGACAGTCATTTATATATGTAGACAGTCGTTCGATCAGGCGATGAGGCAGTCAGTCAGTTAGTTGCCAAGCGCGTGTCTTAACCCCCCACCCGCCCCTTTCATGCATTACTGGCGACGGCAATCAAAGCGAAGTTACAAGTTATCAGTTGCACTTTCGGCGTTCGCTGATATCAGTCAGTCAAGCGGCAATCAAAATGCAATGCAGGCAAACAGCAAGAAGCTCTTAAGGTGCCTATGTACGAGTATGTATGTAAGTATGTGCAATGCGACAAATGCAGTGACAACAACGAAATTGACACCATTAAATGTTTAGCTGCCACATTATCGCCAAAAATGTACGGGTATGTAAATATGTGTGCGAGTGAGCTCCGAAATAAATAATCATGTGCATAAATAAATTTGTTTATTTATAGATTTATATTACGGTTTTATTTATGATCAATGTACGCTCATATATAAGGCAAGTCAAATATTCAGCTGCCAACAAATACGAAGTCCGCATACTTAAGCGTTTGCTTATCAAAGCGATTACTTGCATTTTATGTATACGTATGTACATACATATGTATGTATCTATATATTTAAGTGTATATGTTATGTATATATAGCAGTAAAAAAATTTAGGCCTCTGGCAGTTTTCGTTACCGACAATTTATATACAAAAGCATTAAGTAATTGATGCAATAACAACACAAATAATCACATTCATAACAGCCGCAAAATTGTAATTGCAGTGGCAACAAAAACACTGAAAAAACCAACAATGCAACAACTGACATAATCTATTTTGTCATTATTATCAACAAAAAAAAAACAAAAATATTAAATTGATTGCAATGTGTAGTGTTTATACAAATTATATGTACACACTTCTGTTGGGGCAAGTTGATGGCATATGGTAGTGTGAAAAAATCGATAAGGACGTTAGCATTCATAATTTTTTATTAAGACTTTAAAAGCTTAGTTCTTAAAAATTGTGATAGGTAAAATATACGAAATACATAGCAACTGATCTGATTCAATTTCAAGTGGATTTTCATTGAAAAATTTAGAATATTTACCGAATCGGTATTAAATTTTTCCAAGGTAAATGGAGATGTCATATTCATTAAACCACATCTAAATCAACTCGCTTTGTTAAATGTCCGGATGGAGTCTTAAGATCGATTTTTAGCAAACTTCTGTGTAAGCTGGAGACTTGTCACTTTAAATATAAGTTCGCATTGTGTTTTCCTATCGTTTAGAATCTGATCAATTTTTAATTATTACTTATAAAGACCATTTGATTTAATTCTTCGTAGATTTAAAAACCGTTTCTCTTAAAAACGTTTTTGTTTTTCGTATTTCATTTTGAATAATTTGAAGAGCGCTTCGCTTTTTTGGAAAAATTGGATGTGCTTTGTACAAAGGATTATTTTTTTTCTTCGACGGTTTAGACATTTCAGCAGCACTCGCCCGCTCCATATAAAGCGTTCCAAAAATCTTTAAACCATTATGGTAACTCTTAATTTTTAATGTATTCGAAATCAGTCCTTCTTTCAAATTCATCTTAGATATACATTAATAGTGTTCTCAAACTAAAAGCCACATTTTTATTTAGAAATTTTCTTTACAAATATTGAATTCCCAACATTTTCTCAAACGTGTGCGTGGCTGATTTAAACAATTATGTTGAGTTGCGTATGATGTAAAATCGATTTGAAAAACAAGACTTTCTCAAACGTTTACAAATGTTTGTCCAGCGTTTGCAGGGATCCTTTTATGTCTTGGGAAACAAAACAAAAAATAAATAATAAATAAAAAAATGTTCATTGTTGAAACAGTTAAAAGCGTTCTAAACCTGTAAGGGAAAGTTATTCTAGACTACATACATTTTTCGTTTTATTGCAAGTCCAAGTAGATAAAGAAAAGATAATTTTATGTTTGATCTGGACCATAAGTCATATTTCTTCTATATAGAATCTGAATAAACACTGAAATGGAAAGAACCGAACGATTGCTAGCTGACTCGAACGGAATG
Organism: Philophylla caesio; assembly: GCA_963971545.1. Lineage (NCBI taxonomy): Eukaryota > Metazoa > Arthropoda > Insecta > Diptera > Tephritidae > Philophylla > Philophylla caesio. The sequence continues at coordinate 11,231,269 of OZ020607.1, forward strand.
GCGACACTACTTTTAGTTTTGAAGCTACAGTCGATGCCAAAAATGAGTGTACAAACTTGTTGATTATATTTCTTGTTTTATATTACCTTTTGCTTGGCGATAATATGTAACATATTATATTTTTTGAAAATGGTATTTATTTATTTTCAATTAATTAAAAAAACAAAATCAAAATTTTTACAACAACAAAAGTTATAAACAGAAAACTTTAAATACTTCATATTTTTGCCGTCAAAAGAAAGTGTACAAAAGAAAAATGATTAATGGAAACAAATTTTTAGTACTTTGTGTGCTTTCCTTTTGCTTTAATAACGGCTTTTAAACGACGCGGCATTGAATTTACAAGATTTGCTGTTACTTCGGATGGAATTTTTTGCCATTCTTCGGCAATAACATCTTTGAGCATGTCCTTACTGGTGATAGTCCTTTTTCTGATTTGTCTGTCGAGGTGCTCCCATAGATGCTCGATGGGGTTGAGGTCCGGTGATTGTGGGGGGTGATCCAATTTCTTGGGTACGTGATAAAGCATCCATTCTTTTACAATTTTCGCTGTGTGTTTAGGATCATTGTCCTGTTGAAACACCCAAGATTGACGCAAACGTAGTTTTTCGACACTGGGAAGCAAATTATTCTTCAATATATTCAGGTAGCCCATCTTATTCATAGTGCTTTCTATGAAAATGAAATTACCGATCCCACCTGCAGCCATGCACCCCCACACCATCACCGAACCGCCCCCATGCTTCACTGTGGATATGACGTTTCCTTCGGCAAGAGCTTGATTTGCCGTTCTCCAAATTTTGGCTGATTTTTTCTTCCCAAATACCTCAAATTTGCTTTCGTCGCTAAAAAGCACATTGTTCCAAAAATAATTTTCTTCGTACTGATACTTTTTTGCAAAGTTTAAACGCTTCAATTGGTTGGTTTTAGATATTAAAGGCTTTTTCCGCGGAACTCGGCCATGAAAACCATTCGAATATAATGCCCTACGGATTGTGCTGGCACTTACTGCCACTCCTGATGCTTCCGAAATATTTTTGGATAATTGCACAGCACTTTCAGAAGGATTTTTCTTCACACTCCGCACAACTGACCTTATTTCGGCATCACTTAGCCGCTTTGGTCTCCCAGATTTAGGACGGTTTTCCAATTTTCCATACTTGTTTTCTTTGTCAATTATTTTTTTTACAGTATTGTGACTTCTATTTATAAGAGAACCAATTTCACGCAGAGTTTTTCCGTCCTTACGATATGCTAGCACAAGTTCGCGAGTACCAATGGATGTTTGTTTATTCATTGCGAAAAATCCTTTTGTGTCAATTTAACTTGTGATCGAGACTAAGCAAACACTTCAAATTATTCATATACGCTGCCCTTCAAACAAAAACAACAGCCTGCGGCAGTGTAACGGTTATTTTCGGTATCCGTTATCATACAAACACTTCAACGCCAATTTGTACACTTTGTTTTGACAAGAAAAATATGAAGTATTTACAGTTTTTTGTTTATAACTTTTGTTGTTGTAAAAATTTTGATTTTCTTTTTTTTAATTAATTGAAAATAAATAAATACTATTTTCAAAAAATATTATAAGTTACATATTATCGTCAAGCAAAAGGTAATATAAAACAAGAAATATAATAAAAAAGTTTTTACACTTATTTTTGACATCGACTGTATGTACTATACCATGTTTGGATTTTTTAACTGCCTCAGTACCTTATTCATAATGGATTTAATAAATAAAAAATAATATATTATGCAATTTGCATTACTAGAAAAATTTAAACAACTCTGTACCCCTAAAAACAAAAGCATTGAATTAGAAATGAACACGAACTCACCGTTTCTTAAGTTCGAAAGTTAATATTTAATAAAAGTTTGCTTCGAATACATGATGATAAATGTATAAAAACTTGCGACACTCAAATAATAATTTGACTAACAAAAAAGATAAAAGAAGCGGTAAAAGTGTAATAAAAATTATAAAGCTAATAGTCGCACATAAACGCTCGAACAGCGACCAATAAGTATTTTTTAGAAGCAAAACTTTTATTTTTTAAAAGCTTCAATGCGGGGCACTTAGCTGCAAGCTCATTAGTAACACAAGGACGTCAATCCCCCCAAGTGCACTTAGCGGTAGTTTGTAATTTAGAATATTTTTATTTTTATTTTTTATAATATTCTATAATAAAGGGGAGCACTGCAGGCGAGATATGAAATAGAAAAAAAAATGATATTACCAGCAATAAAATTGTGTGTGGAGCATTTTGCGAAGGCGCGGGATTCGTGCGCCAGCGAATGCGTTTGCGGTTACTGTGGCACGGACGGGACAAGCTGACAGTCAGTGAACTCGGTGTTTAAAACGCTCGTTCAACTACGCAATGCAAAGAAAGGGTGCTGCATTTAGTGGTGTTTACTTCAACAGAGATCTTATGATAGATCATGAATGCGTCTCTCAGTATTGTTCGATATTTATTAATGGAAAGGCACAGGGTCTGTATTTAATTCAGGTATAACTGAAGGAAGACCTATGGTTTTCGATACAAAATTTTCATTTCCGATGTTACTCATTTCTGACTTTATGGGCGTGATATACCCGAAAGAGTTTAGAGTTGCCTTTTATCCATTTCGAAGACAGTTTGGTGTTTTTGATTGGCGGGTGCAATAATCGGTTCACATTTTCCTCCAGCATGTTTCTATGAATGGAGACCGTTTTTTGCGCTAAGGTTCCGCCAAGATGAATACATTTGCTTTACAGCAAGGAAAACTATGACTTTATTAAGATAACGTATCGACGAACAATCCATTTTATGATGCGAACTAGTTAATTGACCGCCTAGATTATGTGACATAACTCCTCTTTTTTCGGGACACTAATAATGTTAAAAGTCTACATCGATAAGCCGGTTATGATGGAGATGTTGGAGGCAAACACAACTCGAGTCATTGGTCAAATATCACTCAATGTCGTCGTCGAGAGCGTTTTCGAAATTGTTTACCTCGAAATGGACGATCTCAACCGGAGCAACTGTCAAATTTTAAAGAAATCATCTTTAAAAACTGAATACTAAATTGGCTTGTGTTACTTTGTGTAATAAAGATTATTAAATCAAATTGTTTTTTTTTTTTCAATTAATCTTAATTTTGGAAAAAAAAAAATCCTCGAAATGAATCACCCTCACATATAATATTGTTTATATATTTGTTTTATTTCAATGCACTCATATCATTTTTATATTTTTTGTTTGCTACAGTCGTCGTCGTTGTGTGCACTGATAAGCGCCCTGACTGCCCCCGCTGTGCAGCAAATGCCACTCGCATGTGTGCGTTGGCAGCACAAACTCCAAAAGTTTGTTTCTAATTGATAACACTTTGATCTAATTTCCTATTTTAATAGCATTTTTGCGGTGAAACATGCAGTGTTATTAAGAAGATAATCATTTGTGCGGCACGTAAAAATTCCTAATTGCTAATTTCTTTTAGTATAATTTTTAAGAAAATTTTGTCATAACTAAATTTATTTGCAATTAAAAAGTTAGCCCAATATTTTCTTTGTGTCAAGTCGCATAAGAAATATGTATGTATCTATGTCTACTTCTAGAATTTCTGCTTACAACGAAAAATGCGAATTTATTATGCCACATCATAAAAATTATTGTATTTCAAAATGTAATGTGATTTTTATTGCGCTATTTCTCTATGTAGAATGTAAGTGTATATCTGCGCTTAGCAATCACCAGCTTGCCTGTGGCTTCGTTGGCAAAGGGACTGATTGTAACTTCGCTTGCTTCTTGTAACCGCGCGCGGGCGCCATGGACATGGAACTTTTATGTGTTGCTGCCGTTGAATGCTGGTTCTCTTGTTTCAATTTTTATGATTGTGCAGCGTTTGTTGTTGCAATAGCAAAAAGCAAAAACTAAAACAAAAAACTTGACACCAAGGTGTAGATATATTTAAATTTTATGATTTTCATAATCAACTCGGCGGTTGCTTAGGTAGTTTAGTTGTTCGTATAGCACCTAGCTAGTTGGTAAATTTGTAAGTAATTGTGTGCATGTTTATATGTATGTACGTACATATGTATTTATGTATGTAGATATGATAGACTGCAGTGCGGCGAAGGCGTAATTTTAATTACTTTTCCAGAGAATTAACATAAATGTATACATACATACATGGCAACAGCAGCAGCAACAAGTAAGATTACGATTATATTTAGTTTTGTAGTTGCAGGATGTTGGCAAGAATGTTTACCTACATAAATATTATATAAACTGAAGTTTATAAATTATTACACATACATACATATATACATACTTAGGTACATAGAATGAGCTGAGAGCAAAAACGAAACTTTGCAATTGTAAACCTTCATCGAAAGTCGTCGAGTTTATATTGGCAGTTATCAAATGAAAGTATACAATTTTTGTTGCAAGATTTTTTTTCACATCATGCTAATTCAGCCTCTTATGGTTCTCATTTCTTTCAATACATAGATATCGTAAAATTTGATTTTAGTAACATAAACTATTTTTATATGAAACTGTACTTTTCTGATTTCGGAATAAGATGAAGTGATGATGTCCATTGGCTGAACGCATCATTGAAGGAGAAAGTTGGAAAAGTTTCTATTGTGCGAAATGCCTAGCAACCTTGGAACAAATAAATCAAAATAAAACAAGTAAGAAATGCTAAATTCGGGCGAAACCGATTTTTATATACCCTCGCGATGTATTTTTGTATGGGCGGTGCCCATAATTTCATAAAAACCCCGTTTCTTTGTTTAAAATCGCTGCTAGTATTAAATTTTACTTAATTTCTCTTTCAAGAAATACTGAAAAACAAAGTTTTTTGCATTTTTTCAAAATTTCCGTTATAAAGGAGTTGGGCGTGGTTATGGTCCGATTTCAAAAATTATTGACGGTGATGCTAGTGATATCAAGGACAATATCAAGGACCTAATTTTGTGACAATACCTTACATCGTTATTGAGATATCTACAGACGTTTTTTTATAAGTGGGCGTGGTAACGCCCATTTTTCAAAATTTCACAAAAATCAAGTTTCTTAATTAACTATCTCCCTAAATATCAAATTTTAATTAATATGTTCCAATAGATAAAGAAAAAACGAAATTTTTGCATTTTTCAAAATTTCCGTTATATGGGAGGTGGGCGAGGTTATGGTCCGATTCCAAAAATTTTTTACGGCAATAATAGCGATATCAAGGCAAATATGTCCACCAAATGTTGTGATGATAACTAATACTGTTATTGAGATACAGAAAAAATTTAATAAGTGGGCGTGGCAACGCACATTTTTCAAAATTTCATAAATGCCTAATTTCTTAGTTCAAACTCTCCCCAAATACCAAATTTCACTCAATTTGCTTTAATGGATACCGAAAAACCGGAGTTTTTGCATTTTTCAAAAACTTCCGTTATATGGGAGGTGGGCGTGGTTATTGACCGATATTGACCATTTTCAATACCAACCTACACTGTCAAAAGAGCAATCAACGTACCAAATTTCATTGAGATATCTCAATTTTTACGTTATCGTCTGCACGGACGGACGGACGGGCCGACAGACATCGCTAAATCGACTTCTGTTTTCATTCTAAGCCTAACATATATGTCTATATCTATCTCGATTATTTTTTGCTGTTACAAACAACCGTTATGTGAACAAAGTTATTATACCCTTGTGTACAAGAACGCTCGGGTATAAAAAATCAACGGCAAAAGGAAATCTCTTGAAAGTTGTGCTATGTTAAACAAAGATTGCGTAGCCTACAAAACTGCATACTTAAAAATTCGGATTCAAATTTAGAGGTTCTGATGATAACGAATTTCGTTTAATTTTTGTGAACTTTCAAGTTTTAAATTGGTTTTGTTGATTAACTTTCGCTCTCAAAAAAAAACAAATATTATTAATTACATAAATCCAAGACAATTTCAATAGGGTGGTGTTGAGGCGGCAGCTGCTTTTTTCGCTTTGGTGAACTGCACGTCAAACCGCTACCTTCCGATTGGCTGGCGATATAAATGTCGAACGGAATTTGACTATATGTTCACCAAAAAGCAAAACAAAATACGTGTGTGATTTTAACTTATACGCTGTTGCTGTCACCTTATTAAATTTGACTTGCATAAATCTAAAAAAAATATGGCGAACGAATTGGGAAAAACTAGGTTTTTCCATGGCTATTTTTCCCAACTGATCCAACTATATAAATAATGAAATCTATTTACGTCTCTAGTCATACAAATTTAAATAGTTTTTGAATTAAAAATATAAAGTTTAGAAAAATGTATTTTTTTTTGTAAAGGAATTGAATATGTAAAAAGAGTAATCATAAGTTTCTAACAATATAATTTTTAAATTTCATACTTAATATTCGTATGACACTTACTTCGTTAGTTTGGACTATACGATATTTGAATAAGAATATCAATAAGTATTTCAAAAATAAATTTAATTATTGATGCTCACGCCATTCCAAATGCACAACGTAATAAGTAACTACTCCTCATAAGCTGTATTGGCCAGCACTGCTGTCACCTCAATTCAATACTAAGTAGATACTGCATAAGACAAATATTGGATTTCGTAACTATGCTGCCTGCAATGGCCGTTAAAGAGCTTTTGTTTGATTTGCCGCTAGAAAGTTGGAAATAGTGTAATGCGAAAAGCGCCAATGGCTACGCATTGCAATCTATTCAAATGTCGTTCAGTCTGTGGCGACTGGTCGCTGAAGAAAAATTGGATGATAAGCAACAGTGCAACACAAAAAAAAGGCAAAGAAAACAATTAAAGAGGCTGTCAAGGATTGCACAGCGCCATTTCGTGCATCCTGGCACTCGGCGCATTGTTCTACTCTGCAAATTCCTGCAAATTGTCAAGTGTCTAGTGTCACGATAGCAGCTAACAAACAAGCTTTATACACACATACATACATACATACATATTTATGTGCTTGTAAATGCATACAAACATACTATAACAGTAGTAATTTCTTTGGATTAACTCAATATTTCCTAAAAAAAAACTTAAATTGTGGTTTCTAGAAAGGTACAATTGAAGTTAAAAAAAACGTGCTTACTTTTTCGTTTTAGTTTTACTTTTACTCTTTTCCTACTTTACGTACGTTTTTGTATTCTCAATTTCCAACTTTTTTTTCTTCTGTTTTGATTTTCTTTCAATCCTATTCTCGCATCGTCGTTTTTGCGCAATCATTAAAGTTTTTTTATTTTTTCATTTTCCTTTTTCACTGCTTTTGTGCCCTATCATCGTCATGCGGTACTCACCTTTTGATAACAGCTTTGGCGGCATCTGAAGAGATCCTTGGAGCCCACTGCCTGCGCATTTATAAATCCCAGCAGCGTTGTGACGGTGAATGCCATCATTAGGGTAGAGTTGATTTCCTTTTTTGTGGACATTTTCATGCAAATTACTAAATTTGGTTTTTTATTTTTTGTTTGTGCACTTCCCCGTTTGCACTGTCAAAGGGTTTGAACTGATTTTGCTCTCTTAGGAATCAAGAATTTGCCTTTGGAATATTTTAATTTTGCACTTTTAAGTTAAACACTTTTGTACTTTATAGTTTTTTGTTTAAAAGAGTGGACTTTTAACTTATTAAAAACTAATTAATGTTTGAACTTGAGTGAGGAAATCGAAATTTTTTACTTTGAACTTTTCGTTTTTTTTAGTTGAATACAAATCTATTATAGAATATTTATGTTATTCATTATTATGGTATTCAATGAATTTTAATGTCTATTTTTATTTAAACAGTTCTTTTTGTGGTTTTTTCTTACTTTGTTTTGTAAGTGCTAAGATTTTAGTTGCACACTGATATTTGAATGTTTTACAAATTGCAAGTTCTACGCAATTTTCCACTGAATCTACCTTTACAATTTATTTTTCTCATTCGCAGTTTTAGCAATGACTTGCCATCCTTTTTCGCTGCCACCTTTTAATTATTCTTAAATTTTTTTATGAATTTTTTTTCTTGAAATTCCACTATTTTTTTATAAATTTTTTTTATTATTGATCGACACTTCTTATTTTGATTTAAAATAATTTTTTTTTTGAAATTCGTAAATTTTTAACAACTTAAACTCACTTTGCTTCAAGTGCACTTTGCCGTCGCTAAAACGCTTTTCCACACTTTACGCTTTGTAGTTAACGAATTTTCATTCAACGAGATACTTTTGAGAAATTGCATACATTTGAATGTATGTGTGTCCACAACTGGTTTTGGGTAAACAAGCTACACACGTAAAATACGACGCCAAATACTCCGTATAATTTGCCTGCCCAGTTTACAAAAATTAACCGACAAACGAATGTTTACTCAAAAATTTACATCAGCAACTTTCGACCGCTCACGACCAACTGAAGCAACTGGCTGCAACGACAACCAATTTAAAAACTTCGATGTGAAACACCAGTCAACCAAACGGCAGCAAAGCAACCAAAACACCAGTCAGCCTGCCGAGCAAATTACACAGCCGCCTAAGCAAGGGACTACCGAACGAACCAACGACCAGCCAACGTAGAACCGAATATACAAACACACATACACACACACACATACGTTAATGTGAACCTCCGAACGTGGTGGAATACAAACCGAAACGAATGGCGCAAAATGTGGCAACGTTTGGCGGACACTTCACTGCCCGAAACCCAAAGCCGAACTTGAATCATTTTGCCACGAAATGTTGTAGCATAACGAAGCGAAGTGCCATGCAACGAAGCCGGTAAAGCAGAAAAGATCGTTTGAAGAGGCAGCTGTTTGGTTTGAAAGGCGCTTTGCAATACATTTCGAAAATAAATTCATCGTTCTTTTCGGGGAGGTGAAGTAACTGTAGCGGGTCTGGTAATTTAGTAGCGGCTGACTGAGGTTCATACTCATGTACATATGAATGAAGATATGTATATGTGACCAAACATGTTGGGACGTTCTACTTGTTGGATGCTCGGTTCGAATGCGTGCGCCTTAAATAAACCACAAAAACTGTGCAGCGCGCGGATGGCAACTGAGTTGCAGTCGGAGAAGACTACGCTATGAGCAAAACCGGTTAACTTAAAACACGTTGGTTGGTGTTGGCATTCGAAAATATTTAGGTTGATATAAATTTTTCAATTGCAGGGGAATTTTTATTGCAACTTAGACATGTTTGATAGCATACCATAGAGTGTGTATGGTTTTTTGTATGCACTCAACACATTTGTGTAGATACTGCAAGAATCAGTGTTATTTACATATGTACATATGTACATATTTTATGCGTACTAACATTGATTTGAAAATTGCATGTTTTTAACAATTGATTTTCCTGTGGCTTACTTCAAATTTATTTTTAACTTAGAGCGATTGCGTAGCAAAATGAACAATATGTAGTTGTTTTTTGGCATTCCTACCTACAACTTACAATTGTTTTTTAAATATCGAAAACATTTGCTCTATGTTTAAATAAATAACAGTCATGCAAACGAAAGCTTTATATGTTCATATTATGCTTTGAAAAGAGCTTTTCAATCAAGCTTTCGTCCTGCTATGATTTAAAATTGTATGTGCAACTGTGTCCTTTTACAACGTGCTGCTTACGCCGCTGTCATGATAACATTTGTGCAGATATTACTTCCAATGAAATGCATATGTTTGTATCTATGGGCGCACTAAATTACTCTTTATCAACTTAATGCAATTTTATATTACGTACTAAAGTGCTAGAATCTAATAATATATTAAATACAACATTTAATGAAAATTAAAAGCCTTAAAATTTATAAAAACATATACATAGCATTAATTAAAATAATCAGACATAGATGCTAAGGCTACGAGTATTACCAATTAATAATACATTTCTATTGAAATAATTAAATTAATAAACCAAAATAACATCCAAAAATTAGTTTACAACTTGTATGCCACTGTCATAAGGTGCAGTAGACTGTGACATAAAATTTGTTTTATTTTTCTGCCCAAGAAAAAAATATTAGTTTGTTTCCTTATAAACAAATTAATTAAATTCTTTTAATGTTTTATTGACGGCATTGTGATTATTTTTCCATATATCTACATATGTATGAAAAAGAAAACGTTAGAAAAAACGTTGACAAAAATCAATGGTACTTTGTATCCACTTTGAATTTGCACTTCAAACTACTCAAAAAAAATTTTTAAATTTTAATATTTAATTTAATTGAATATTTTCCTTATAAAAATTATCTTTTTTTTTAATGCAAACATATCGAGCCATAACCACAAAAAGGATGTTAGCCAACAAATAAATTTTTTTAATCAGAAGGTGTTTTTTAACTAGTTTTCTCCACAGTTAAACGCGACTAAATTTATTAAAATGCACTTTGCTTTTGCCGAGAAATTTTATACATTAAACAATGTATTTAAATTTTTATGAACGGAAGGCATCTTCTGAAATTTCTAACTGTTAAAATTTGTTTAGCTATAAAATTGTCTTCGAACATGCTGCGCTTAACAAGTTCGTTGCAACCAAAAAATATGTGTCGAAAATCGACAAAGGGGAAGTGCGAATTTCGAAAGCGAACGCAATAGCTGGTGTTTGATGGTTTGCTAATACAAAAAGTATCTCTCAGTAACACCCAACGAACAGTAAAGAAAATGTACATTTTGTAAAAGACTTGCAACATGTTGAGCGCTCGTGCCAACTAGTTCGTTTGTTGTGACGGCTGCATTTCGCTGCATATGTTCATCAATTTGTATGTATGTACATATGTATGTGTTTAGCTGTGTATACTTTTACTCAGTAGTTTTTGTGTTTGGAGTTTTTAAGTGCGATTGCACGCATTTCCTGCTGATGGCAGTTATTGAAGGTCATTTTGGGTGAATGAGTGAGAAAATGTGCGCGTGAAAATGTGTGTGTGAATTGGTTGCAAGAACTTTGCGCGAAGTAATAATCACAATGTACATACCCTGCAGGGAAAGCTACTAGTTGTGAACTCGAATATGTACTACTAGTTTGGTGCTTCAGCCCAACATGTTCACGTTCTATACATTTTTTTTTATGTTAGCGAATGGGATTTATTTATCACGCGGCGGTGTCATACGAGTTGGCGATTTACTACTAATGCATCAGCTTATATCAGTTAAAATACCAGTTCGTTGGAACAAAAATTAATTGTAGTTTCTTATCTAAGTATAACAAACTATACTGTAGCTAACTTTGCTGCTACTGACGCAATAGTCCAAAGACAAGAGCACTATTGCCTTACCAAAATTTGAGAAATCCTTTTGCGCAAGAGCGGATTCGAGCCGGCGCCTACAAATTCGCAAGCAGTTTCTTTACGCTACGCCAAAGTCGTCATCGCTAAAGTTTTTAATTAAAAATAAAGTTTTTAAGTAAAAATAAAGTTTTTGTTATCCTTTTATTTTTTAGCTGCCTAGTTTAATTTTAAACTGCGGCGAGCTGGTAAAATTAAGTCCTCTACAGACTATGAAAAGAATTCATCACTAAATACCAGTTAACAAACGAGCTGTTAGTGTGATTTTTTTTTCATTTAGGACATATACGTAGCTTTTCACTGTAGGTTATATAAGTTTGCATACAAAAAAAAATTAGTTTAACTGTCAAAATGTCAAATTAATGCAACAGATTTCGGTTGTAAAATATGGACTGATAGAATTCCAGTTTTTATGTAATTCCACATGTAATGATGGGAGCGTTCCTCGCTATAAAAATACACTACAGCTCAGTTCTATTGTGTTTCTAAATCTATTTTACCACTTTGCTGCAAACATTTATTTTTTCTTTAAAATTCATCATTTGTGCAATTTGACTCCACCTTCACTTCTATTCTTCGCTGTTCTATTATTCTTAGATTTCTGATCTCTTTCCGGTACCTGCGTTTGTAGCTGCAGAACTAAGTCGAAAATGTTGACAAAAAAACTTAAATCGATTCGGTCGGTCTACTGAGCTACCTGTTTCACTCAGGCGATTAAAAAGATACAACACGCACAATTCTACCAAAACTGGTTTCGTTGGCCTGCAGACGAAATTCAAGCGTTCTTAGAATGACATTTCTTATTGTTTTTGTTTCTGGGTTTTCGAGTTTTGTTTTCAGCATTCTATGCTTTACTATTCCTATTTTTTTTTTTTTAATTTTGATGCTGTTTGCATTCTGTATGTTTGTTTGCTATTTTTTTGTGCAGTTCTTTGAATACTCATTGTTGAAATTCAGTGAGGCTAAATTTGTTTGTAAGATTTGCGCAAATAATTAAATGTTCTCTTCCTTGAATGGAATAATGAAATATGTACATTAAGGATGTTCAAAAGTCTAAGTTTTTTTAAATCAATATAATTTACAGTTCACACAAAGCGCTCAAATTTCCCTTATATAAATATATTCTATTAATGGTAAAGAGTTCGTGAAAGTCAATATTTTTCCTTCGCTAGGTTTTGACTATTGTATATTTGATAATTTGAGTATTTGGACTTCAATGATTTTTTTTTGTAAATTTACAAAATTTATCTAAAATATTATAAATACAAAATACCAGGGCAACTATAACACATTGTGAACGGAGCTAGTGTTTTACCAGAATTTTTTTAGCAATTAATATTTATTGTATAATAAAGTAAAAGTTCTCACTGTGTCTCATATTTTCTTCCATTTAAGAACTTTTCTAATTGAGAAAAAATCCTAAAAAGAAGTCTGAAAGCTAAATTTTTTTTCCGTGAAATTTATATTAATTATTTTTGAGAACAAATTAAAAAGAAAAAAAATTTAAATAGAATATTAATTGGACAAGTCATAACCGAATTTTTTTCTAAAACACATCGAAACACAAATTGTTAAAATTTAAACACTGCTACAATTCCGCTCACATATGTATGTATGTAAGTACACAAATACATATGTACATATATCAACTACCCATTAAACGAATTTACAATACGTGCAGCACCTAACTTTTGTTACAGTCACAGCAGATTATTAACTTCATCATGGCTTATTAACTGTTGCAACACAAGCACACACAACCATATTAGACTTGTGTCAACAACATATTTAGTTGACGAGGCCAAAGGGGAGGACAGACAGTGGTGAATCGGTGAAAATTTTCGCATGTGCAGCATGAAGAATTCAAATTGACTGCAACGGCACACACACACTCACACAATGCAAGGCGAAGAGCAATAAAGGGGCATCTATCCAAGTGTAGCTACATACGCGTGATTTAATCACCAACAGCCGCCACACATAGCACCTTCTATAATTTTGTTGTTGATTTTCCACCAAGCAGCTTATCAAATGTACGCCGCCTGCTCGACGTCGCTCGCTTTGCTGCATTGACGTCAAATTAATGCCATCAAAATTCGTCTAATATTTAGCGTGACCAATGGCAATTGGTTGCGCCACACACGCACACACACACACACATACGCACAATGTTACTTCACCTTCTCTCCCCAAACCCTCTGCGATTAGTTAAAGCGGAATCTTAATAATTCGCTGTAGGCCAACATAACCGGCTGCGCCGCCACGGACATGCGTAATTAGAATGATTTTGGTCGCATCGATTTCTTTCGTTATTCGCAGCGCGTTACAGTGGTGGCAGAAGTAGCATTCGCTCATACGTTTTCCCTCCGTTGTCCTCATGACCGGCATTGCTTTATTTTGGCCTATCTTGATTTCGACTTTTGTGTTGCGTAACTGCTGTCACATGCGTGCACACGCATAATGCATGCAACATAGCAACAACAAACAAAAACAAAATTGTATTTTATATTACACCCAACGAACAAAGTTGCACAGCAACAGCCATGTCTGATGCTGATGCTTCAAGGTTTTGATATGTGTAACGAATCTAATGGAAATCGCTGGCAGCAGGACTGCAGTTGGGCCACCAAGTTTTCGTCTGCGAGTTTACGCGTACATATAAAAAAATATTTACCATATGTATGTGTGGCATTGGATGCGCGTTGGATTGCGTGATTTATGCCACATGTAAAGGGGTATTTTCACGCAATGATTTTCAAATTTTACTGCCATCCAATCAACAATCAAAGCATGGGAAAAGTGTTCCACATTATTTATTAACCATTCATGATAATTTTTTTTACATTATTTCTTTTAGTCCCTTCAATTTATTCTGAGTTTGCGTCTTTTAATCGCAAATTTCAAGATATCAGAAATTGACTCAACGAATTTTTGAGATGAAATCAAATGGATTAAAACACATGTTAACTTTCGATCTCAGCACAAGGAATCAGCTTAGCGAAAGATAAATATGATAATCTAATGAAATGTTGGTATTAAATAAACAGTTTTCAGAACACTTTTAGCCAATTTTGCCAGGGAATGTTCAAAAATCTGCACAAAAATGTTGGCTACATTTATCTTCGTTTATAAAATGTCTTTAAAATCTCAAATGTTTGCAGAATATTAATTCATTTATCCACATTCAGTAAGCGTTTTTCCCAATTTAATAATTACATTTAAAACATTTTAAATTTTGCACTCTCAACGGCGGTCACTGAAATGTTGCAGCAAATAAATTATTATTGACAACATAAAGAAAACATACCGAACGAACAAATATATTCTCAGAAAAAAAGCCAAGTTAATTGTTGTATTCAATAAAAAAACAACAACAAATTAGTGCGAACGAAAAAAAAAACAATCCAAAAACAAGTCTTTGAACTAATCCTGTTTAGTTTAAAAAATTAAATATAAAATTAAACGGGTTAAATTTGTAGTTAGTTATAAGTATTGAATATTAAAGTTCTACCATATAGAAAATACACTGAATCACAAAAATAAATAAACACTTCAATCACAATTGCTAACTTTAAAAGACTGTCAATAGATTTTAAAATATTATTTACAGCTCCAAAGTGTACTTTCAATGAAATGCCTACTTGTGAGCATATAAAATAAAGTTCTAAAATGAAATCATAACCTTAAAACTAACAAATTTTAATCAAAGGCGGAATATTCGCGAAGTCCGTATCTCTGCTTGGATTAAGATAAAATTGTTAATTTATAAACTATTCTTCTACTTCTAAATATTTACCTTATTCACGGAGAACTCATCTTGAGTGAAAAAATGAGAGATCCGTCAGGTGACGCTGATAGCGCGTAATTCAGTTTACTCGACATTGGAACATCCTTTGGTAGCCATATTCTACTATACTGCTTTGCTCTATTCCTCGCTCCAATCGATATCCTCTTCAAACCTCCAAAAAATAACTCAAAAATGTTTTTAGCTTTCTTTAAAGGGTGAATATTGCACACCTAACTTAAAATATTGTTTTAATTTTTTAGTTTACAAAGCCGATAGGCCTAGCAGCTAATGCTAAAACTATAATCATTCGAGTGTGTATTAGTTCTTGCTATAACTCGCAATCCTGCTGTGTTCAGGATTTAAATCTATAGACAATTTATGCTTTCGATTCCAGTCAGTCGTGTTGCGCTCATAAAAGAACGATGCGAAATAAAACCAATGTAAATCAATTACTTCAAATTATTAAATAATCACATGTAAATATGTTTGTTTGTGTTTATATTTATTAATTATTTAATTAAACATATATTTGCATATTAAGCCTGCTAAAAAATTTAATGACGCCATTAAACCAATTTCGACTATACTCGTATTCGTTTATATTTAAGTGAAATGACACATAAATTAACAACGATTGAATAAATGGACTGTGCATCTAAAGCAAATACAATTTTATGTAATATTTACTTCTCAAGCTCACATGTGCGTGTGTGTGTGTGTAACATTAGGATGGTGCTACAATTGTTCAGTATTGCAGTCGTCGCTTAGCGTTCATGTGCACCTGTGAAGGTGCACCTGTTTGCTGTTTTTCATAGTCTGACAACCTGCAGTTCGGAAAGTTACACACAGAAGATTACAGTACTCAAGTCCAGAAAGGTTTAGGGTCTCTAGCCACCGCTTTGTAAACTACAATAAAGCTAAATTCAGAAATATTTCGACACTTTGTAAGTTGATGATTACGTACCAATTTAAATATTTTTGTAGCTATTTCTTTTGAGTGATTGTTCAAGTCTCCGAGAGGTAATGATTTTCCGTCTTGCTTTGCCTAGCTTGGTTTAAAGACAAACCATTTTCGGCATTGTGTCCAAAGAAAACGTAACAAACGATGGCGTAAAATTGTTCTAAAGTTCATCATGTGTGAACAGCTTTAAGATTGGCTATCTGTATTTTGATATCAACTCGCTGCTGAAAAATCTTGAAAATTGAGCGCTTCTGTCGGAGTTTTTCATGCTTTCGAAGTCTTTGAAAACTCAAAACCGATTGTGATGATATTGTTTCTTCTACATTTGTGTTTATTTTTGGCATCATCAATATGAACTCTAAAAATGACTTGGCACGGGAAGTTCGTGTTTCGAAACGACTCTTGATATTTTTCGACACTCGGGTATGAAAAATATTCTCAAACATACATAGCGTTTAAAGCAGAGATGTTATTATTATTTCAATAAGCCAGCCATAAATAATAAATTATAATTAAAAATAATCAACAGAAATCCCAATTATTTACCATTAAAAAAATCTGATTGTTTTAAATTTTTTGATGGTTTTACTTATTTGCTTATTTTAGGTATACAATTATTTATTATTATTTGATGATTTTGTATTATTTGAAAATTTTTAATTATTTAATTATTTTTAATTATTTAACTATTCTTAATAACTTTTTCAAAAGAAATGCCTTTGCGTTTGGCACAAAACATTGTGTAATAATTATTATTTATTATTTATTTTATAATTAATACAAGTTATTAACTGAAACCAGAACTCTTTATAGAAATATACTTCAGTCATGGTTAAGCGTTGCGATATATTTTATTAATCACTCAGTTAAAATATTATAAAAGAAATTTAAATAGCTAAACGAGTTCCAATAGATAAAAAAGTTAATTTAAACTAAATTTATAAAAAGTTATAATAATCTTTTACTTTAAATATATGAAATATTAAATTTTTAATTAAAAAGTCATAAACAACTGAAAGCAATTAAAATATTATAAATAATAAGTTAATCAAGTAATTAAGAAAAACTATTGAATATTATTATATAAAGCAATTAGACTTTATTTTTTTAAGTTATTAATTATTAATAATTAAAAAGTTTTCATTAAAATAATTGATTCATTGAACGATTATCTTAAACTATGCTGTCATTAATTTTTTAAATAATTTTTTTACAGCTTTGATGCATAAAAATTGAGGAAATTAACAGATTTCACTCAGCCCAAATTCGTGTCGAACTGAATTTAATTTCGATTGAACTAAAAGAAAAAAAAACTCTTTAGCAGAGTTATTCCCAATGAGAGTTTATTCACACGACAGCTTAATCAAAATTTAGGCTAAATCACAGTTTTTGGTCTCAATAGTTGTTATGCAGCATCCGCTCTTAAACTTTATAATTTCTAGCTGAGTAGCGAAAATTACAACGCTCCCTAATGTATGTATGTACAATTTGCATGCTTTTTGTAGCTGCATGAAAATTTTAAGCTGTTTTAATTAACCTGCTCAATATAACATAAAATGTAGTTAATGTGTTATGGCCAACAAAAAAAAAAAACAAAAAACTGACTTAAAACAAAAAGTTATACGTACATACATATGTATATGACCGACAAATTAATGCAATTTTGCCACGGTGGATAAGCAAAGGACGTATAATGTATTGGATGCTTAGCTGGAGGAGCACGACGGACACGGTATTAGCTGGCGGGCAATTAATTTAACGCATAAATCCACTTATGGAAATGCATGTTGCGCCGTGTTGTACGTTTTCAAGTGCAATTTTAATGGCTGCAGCAAGCGTATAAAACAAGGGTAAACATGTAAACATAAAATATGAAAATGTTACACACATACAAGCATGAATTGTGATTACTGTCGCTCATGCAGTCGATATTGCTGCGCTGCTCTTACCCACGCCGCCAGCAACTAAGTATTTAATCATAAAAACTATAATAATATTGCAACATTTACTGCAATTAGGCTTGCTAGTGAACCTTAATTGCAACGCTGCTATTGTGGATGCTAAAAATCAAAAGTGTTTATATCGCTGTTGCGTCGAAAGCAGCTGTGCTGCCGCAATCAACTAGCAACACACGCTGCACATTGTCATTGTTGTTGTTTGAAATTGGTTTTTGGTCTTTTCTATTTTTTTTGTTTGACTGCTCTGCTGCTTGACATTTTTATTGTGTTGCACTCGCCGCACGCATGGCCATAAATTCACTGTTAATAGGATTTAATGCGGTGGTGATGTTGTGTCAGTGCCACCAACAGCCACTGCCACCAACAGTCACTGCCAATAATAACTTGCTGCAAGAATTGTGCATTTGAATGCAACGCGCACACG
This sequence comes from Philophylla caesio, assembly GCA_963971545.1. Lineage (NCBI taxonomy): Eukaryota > Metazoa > Arthropoda > Insecta > Diptera > Tephritidae > Philophylla > Philophylla caesio. The sequence goes on from OZ020607.1 coordinate 11,249,678, forward strand.
GTCAATGGTGTGGCGCTTCGCCTTCTTTTTGTCAACGTGTTTGGGCTGTTGCAGTCAAAATGCGATTATTGCCGACACCGCAGAGTGTTACGGTTGTGAGCAAGTTTTCATGTGTGTGTGCGTGTGTGAGTGCTCCAAAAAATCCCCAAAACCATGATTTATATATGTACGTGCCACGCCGATTAATCACACATGCCACCAAGTGCGTGAATTATTGCGCCGACCGGTGTGATCACCTTCCCCGTGTTACATACATATAGTATGTTCGTAAGTTGCATGTGTATTTGTGTGTTTGTGATTTGTCATTGTGGCATGCGCGCATCAGCATTCGCGGCTTAAAATCTTACTTATTCGTACGCTTATTGCCATAATCGTTGTGGCTTTACTTGGTAGTTGTTGTTGTTGTTTTTGTTGCATTAATCGCGATTATACACAGTCTGGCCAGCGAAGTTAGGGTTTTAAGAACACATTAAATTGTTGTTAAAATGCTGTTGGTATTCACGTTTGCTCGCTTTTTGCTTTCATTGGTCTTTATTTAAGTTGATTTATATATTTTTTTGTTTACTTAGCCCCAGCTTCGGCTGCAATTAGGTAAATTAAAAATTTTGGAAATTACTTAATATGCCGAGCACTTTTAATTAGCCTGGTGTTGGTTATTAACGCCGAATCCACAACATTTGAAATCCATAAAAAACTATCAATAAACTTTTTACCATGATTATTTAATTTTGTAAAGCTAATTTTTTCTCTAAACATGAGACAGTGATTTCACTAAAATAAATGAGATTTTGCAATAGCTTTTAATGCACTTGAGTCAAAAATGGATATGGAAATGCGGAAAATCTGATCTGCTTACATTCCATACAACGCTATTTTTGAAATTCGTTATCTAAGCATCGGTTGAAAACAAAATTAAACAAATTTGATAATTTTCGTCAGTTTATACAAATAAACTAACTAAATAAATGAAAAATATAATAAAATATCTACATATGTATATCTGAAGAGCCGATGAACGTATCTTCGCTTAACATGGTATAATTGGATTTGGTTTTACTAAGATCGTCGTAGAAATTTTTTAATTGAACAACGATCACAATTACGTCCACATCCTTTATCCGGCATTTTTGGAAATTGAAAAGAACATCGATATTTATGTATGTACAGGTGCTAATTCTCCAAAAATTTTGTATGAATCAAAATTTAAGCAAGACAGAGTTTATTTAGTTTTTAGTTTTTGAATATTAAACGATTTGCGTCAACGTTTGGTCTAACACATTTTGTACTTTAAATTCAGCTAACCGATCACATTTGGCAGTGTCTATTTTCCAGGACCAGGGTAATTTAAAACATTTTCGCTGATACCTCTTCTGTTCAAAAATTCCTTTAGTTGTAAATATTGATGCTTCGCGATCTTTTTTTTATTCAAAAAGAAGCATTCACTGAGGCCTGGCGAAAATTAAAAGCTGGAGACTTAAATGCTTTATCCCACAGAGACTCAGAGAATTTTTGAGTTCAACCAGTAATATATTTAATAAGCGTTATTTAAGAGTTGACAGATTTTGGTCACAAGCTGTGCATATCTTGCAAAACCATTTAACTCGATGTTTATCTTCACTTAGGACGGAAACTTAGCGTTTAACCTAATTATGACCGTTTGTTATACTACAAAGGGATTTAGTATGCGGAAAATATTTAAAATTTCTGCTTTCTCGAGAGCCATTATCATTAACTGCTTCCATTTCTCTTATTACTTATAAGAAAGGATCCACAGAAAAACAGGGTTTCAGTCCGCTTTAATACTACGAAAATGAATTTCACTTCGCAGGTTAAACAGATATTAGAAATTTAATACTTAGATAGTCTCATTCATATTTTTGTTACATCAGATATTTGCCTATGACATATAAACCATTAATTTACAATTGGAAATATTTTCAGTTTTTGTTTTTGTCAAATGTTAGCGAAAATGCATTGTGAAATTTTGTATAAAAATTGATTTTGAAAATATAAAAACGTTTAAACTTTAGGCTGTATTTTGCGCTGGTTGATTTCATCAACCATTCTCAAGACGCAGCTGAAGCATCAGTCTACAAAACAAATTCCCAACAATTGATTAAATAAATTCAGGCCGTTTTAGACGAAGTAGCCTCTCCTCAGTTTGCCTAAGACTTATGAAGCTACTTTCTGGCCTCTTCAACTTTGCTGCTAATATCTTTGTTTCTCTCTGTGCCAGACTAGAATGCCAAAAAAGCTGAACTTGCTTCTTACACCACTTACGATTATATAAAATTGCGTTGAACTCTTTTTCCAAAGCTTATAACGGTATTTGGTTATTTAATAATATCTCTCCTGTTTCCGATTTAACGACATCACAAAAATGTCTTAGACATTAAAATTAAAATGTTCCACATTTGTGACTTAGATATTCGCAATTTGTGATAAAAAGAGTCTGTCATGATTTTTCTTTAATTTCAGTCATTTTTGCTGTTCGCGAATCTTGTAGAAAGTTTTATATATTTAATTGTTTGATTCGGCTGCGGTAATAATTAAAATTTCTCCATATTTTATTGTCAAATATTTAAGAAAATAAAAATGCATAAATAAAATAGTACTTGCAGTTTCTCTTGAATGTATTAAAAAAAGGTTTGTACTACATATAATAAATGTTCTAAATAGATGTACAGTTCCTTTGCGAATACGAGTATATAGATGGAGTAGCAAAATTAATTTATATGATATGCATATAAAATTAATTCACATATGAAAGCAGTATCACACATCGGAGATCAATATTCTTTTTACTTATGTACATATTTATTCATTTATTTATTTATAAAGAGCTATTAGCTAACATAGCTACCAAGATCGCATAGGCGGTTACCGAGCCAATTAAGTAATAGATAATAAGGCTATCCGCTAAAGAACAACAAAGCGCACGGAGCTGATGGGCTGCCATCTGAGTTATTCAAATACGGCGAAGAAGAGTTGGTAACGCGCAGGCGCCAGCTTATCTGCAAAGTATTGTCGGACGAATGCATGCCTACTGATTGCAATATAAGTGTACTTTGCCCAATCAACAAGAAATTTGATACTGCAATTTGCGCCAACTATCGTGGCATCTGCCTTCTTAACATCGCATATAAGGTTCTGTCGAGTGTATTATGTGAGAGACTGAAGCCCACCGTCAATAAACTGACTGGACCTGACTGCCATCTCCAAACTGGATAGAGAAGATAAGCGAATATGTCTGAAGGTGAACGAGGGCAAGACGAAGTATCTCCTGTCACTAAAGAGACAGTCGACACATTCACGACTGGGATCAAACATCACTGTTGACAGTTATAACTTTAAAAATAATGTCAGCCTCGAAATCTAAAGAGGATCACTCTTGCCAATAAGTGCTACTTCGGACTGAGTAAGCAATTGAGCAGTAAAGGCCTCGCTCTATAAGTCTCTCATTATGCCCGTCCTATTGTATGGCGCTGAATCATGGACCATGAAGACATCTGATGAGAAGGCTAGCAGCTTCGCTGGCTAGGTCATGTCGTTCGAATGGATGAAAGCGCTCCAACTCTGCAAGTATTCGACGCGGTACTCGCCGGTGGTAGCAGAGGAAAATGAAGGCCCCTTTCTTATTCGCCACCGCAAATGGAGTGCGAATATAGTATTTATAAGCATCGGTGTAAATAATGCCAGGTGGAAGTATTTAGTTTGGCATAAAGAAAGAGGTGTGCGATAAAGGAACTTTCTGGCAGATTCCAGAGCGGAAATCGTGAAGCTTCAGGAAATGCTTGTATTCATTATTGGCTTATTGTATTCAAATATCAAAAAAGTAACTTGACCGCGCTTTTCTGTACGACAATCTATTTAATTAAAATAATCGAGAGCAGAGTAAGCACACAGAAGGAAAAAAAAATGTTTTTTAAGTAAATATAAACTACCTACGATTTGAATGAGTTCAGTAGTGCAGTAAAATAGGACATTGCAGGTCTAGAAGTTTTCTCAATACAACACCACTTTAAGGCAATATTTTGATATTAGCAGTAAAGGTAAATGTCTAACATTACTATCGCAGGCCTCTCCAACCACAAAAAGAACTGTGCAAAGGAAGTTAAATACACTAAACAAAATTAAATACGCTTATATTTGTACGTATGTTTGTATGTATGTTTGTAGTGACTAAGCAATTGTGGCATGGCGTATCATCTTACAATGCGCCATTGTTGCAGCCATTTTTGTTATTATTTATTACATTAATATTTGTGCTTTCCTCACTTTTCTGCGGCTCAACTCACACTCAAGTGCAACGATATGTGCGACTGTAGTTTAACTACTAACTAGATATTTACCTGTGGGGGTATTCGCATAGAATTGGTAAGCAAATAAGAATATACATATGTATATACCATACTTACACGCATAAATGTAAGTATGTATGTGTACGAATATAAATTACACGAATAACGAACTGCAAACAGATATATTTATGATTTTGTGTGTAAGGCAGTATATATTGCGTTAAGTAAACTATGGAGGGCATTGTCATTGACTAAGCGAATATAAACACACACATACACACACACACGTCTACATTTGTCGGCAAGAGTATTTATACTTATTTAGATATATAGGTGTGTATATAAAAGTATTTCTGTATATGCTGCCTAAGTATAGTTAAAGTTTTCGCTTATGAATGTATGAAAGTATTTATGTAAGTACACTCGTTCATTCGCTGCTTGTTTGCCTTTACCTTGATAGCTATGTAGCTTCAACAGTGCGATTGTTGTTGTCTTTGTTTTAGCCGCAACGAAGCGGGGCGATTAGTGGACACAAGTTGACTGCGTGTGGTTGGTGATGGAGCTCTACTGTGCCTTTTCTGCGGGCACTGTCATGCAATGTGCCAAGTTATTTAATGCTTTGAACTTGACACGACGGTGCTTTGTGAACCACAAGAGCAAATACACACAAAGGGACAAGGGACTATAACTGAGAAGCGACAAAGGACAAATGTCGACAATGAGATGGACAAGCCCAGTGTAAAGCGAACAGCAAGATGGACGAGACGTCACGACAAACATTTGCCCAGCCAAGCGCAACAGACGCTGAAGTTGTTGAAATGAAAGTGGAAAAGGGTTGGCGCAAGGGCTGAAGCGCTCAGGAATTCCGATATTTTAAGTCGGAAATAAATTCCTAATAAAATGAAAACTTTTTGCTGCTTTAATAATTCTGCTTGCTTCTTTCTTGTGTGCCTTCACCCCTCCACATGTGCATTCATTTACAGCGCCAGCAAAAACGTGTGACGTTTGCAACATTGCAAGCTGCAAATTGCATGAGGCATTGCAGAAAACACGCCCATCAAAGCCATCAGCGAGTCAAACAAAAAACGCCATGGGCTGGCGCGATTGGTACGAAGCAGTGCAAAAAGGCGGGGAGGCTCGAATTACATGAATAGTCAGCATAAGAGCGACGGACATGATGGGATAGTTAGTATGTACATATTTACACTTCCAATAATAATATAATATGAGCACATAAATTGTATGTTCGTATATGTATGTATGTACATACTCGTATGTACATATGTGGGAATATATGAGTTTGCCTACAACACGCTGCATTGGAAAGAGATATCTACGTGCAGCAACGCCATGCGACTTTTTGCTTCGCCGCTGTCACAGCAACTATGAAATTTGTTCCCTTCAATAGCAAACAAAAAAAAAACAGGAAAAAAAGCAAATTGAATATAAAATTGTAAAGCACAAAAAACAAAGGCAAATGAATGCGAAAGAGCCTATCTGCTGTCATAATTTGCTCTTATTAGCCGTCCGTTGTATGTAGTAGTTGAGCCATCGCTCCGATGATTGGGGTTGTACATACTTACTTGCATACATACGAGTATGTACATGAGCTTATATATGTATGTGTGCTCGAGTATTTGGCTTATACTCGTACTTATGTGTGTGACAAACATATAATATTCTTACAAAAACATATCCGGAAAGCAAAAAATGAAACAAAAAACTATTTTAAGCCGGCAGTTATGGCAGGAGCGACAGGCGGTTCTAGATAGTGTGTATAATAGCAGCGTCAACCCTCGGGCTTGTCGTACCTCAATACCGGTTACCCTACTCCATTGCCGGGTGCACCTAAGGCTAGAGGTTCAATTGAAATATCAGCGAGGAATAAATACCGGTACACACACCCAAACAACACGAGTTACACCTATTTGCAAGCGCAGTCATGCATTCATACACTCATTTTTTTGCATGTACGAGGGCAGACTGATAAGTATACCATATATATTTTAGCTGGCCGAGTTGCCAAGCGATGCTGTAGTCTGATTTTCTATAGTCTGAATTTTCATGAAATCTGTGGCATAAAATTGTAGCAGGCTAGAAGTCTCAAAGTTTCCCTAGCACTTAGGCAAGTTTGTCCATCGTAAATATATAGCCTAAAATGGCTGCTAGGGAGATAAGAAATGGGAAGGAAGGGGTATAATATAACTTAATATATACCTCAATAAACATTTAATATTGGCTTTTTGACGAAACTTAGACGCGTATCGATAAAGAGAGAATGTTACATGTTCGTTCTCAGTACATCTTAGCCAAATATAAGTCTGGAAAACGCTAGAAAGTTGCAGAAGAAATGCACTGCGCTATCCTCATCTGCCCGACAGGATGTTGCACTGGGCGTCGCCGATGATGCCATAGGCAATCATGTGTTGCCCCGTTGATTATAAACAGCAATTTTCCCCAACAGAGTTCGTAGTTTCAACCTTATATTTTTCCGAAGGAATTTCCCCCAATACTCTCTCCGGTCTTTGCATAAAATACAGGGATTGTTTTGTATTAATCAGTATTGTGGCAGCATTTCTAATGCACTTATTTATGATATCACTGATGTACCCGACAGTTGGTTGATAGCAGTAACAAGACCTTCAGAATATTTTTTTTTTATAAAAGAACTCCGAGTTTAGGTTAAGACCCAACCCTAAAATGTTGGATGGATTAAACTATAATTTTTTTTATTTTAACTTTGCAAAATAGTTTGTTTTGAAAATTTTGATGGAAAAATTCAAATTTCTATTGAATGAAAAATGATTCTTAAATTCATTTATAAGGTCAATAAAAATCTTAATAAAATTTATTTTGTTTTATGTTATAAGGTTACATTAACTTTGGACGCCAATTACCAATTTTAAAAAGAAATTTTATTTAGTTTAAATTTTTTGATCATCTTTTTAAAAATTTAAGTCGGAATTTTACGCATACGCACATTTACATACATAGCTAAGATAATGAGAGCCCGTTTTGGCAAACGCCCCCTTTCAACTCGCTGCCCCCTAGCTACGCCACTGCATACGCAAAGTTTTCTAAAAATACGGTTGAAAAAATTTAATGATGGTTTTTGAAGTATTTTTTTATATTTCTACAGACTGAAACTGTGGCTTACATACATAGTATGTATTTGGTTATTTTTTGAGATAAAATTTGGTGAAAAGGTGTGTCTTCAGTTTTTAATTTGTATACTTATCGTTCGCCCCTCGTATTTCAATTATTCCAATGTATGGCGAATTAATAAAAAGCAGAGCCTCGAAATAATGAAATGAAATTGAATGCAATAAAAAAGTTTTGCGCTGCCTTTATATTTGCTAAAAGGGTTGATGCCAAACGGTTTCCATTACAAATCGGGATTTTTTTTTATTTTCTTTCAATATTCTCTTATTTATATTAATGTACACATATACATACATACATATGTACATGCAAATGTTAGGTACGCGCGTATTTGTTGGCACTGTTCCAGCTAATGAGCCTTAGCCGTCGGCAATTTTGTGCTTTGATATGTGAACCTATTTTTATGGAACGAATCGACAAACTTATTTGTTAAAGATATATATATTTCTACATACGAGTATGTACTCACTTACATATTTTTACGAGTAGCTAATGTGTGCCAAAACATATAATTAAGTGATCTCAAAGTTATGTAGTGAAAAATGTGTAATAAAAAACTTATGGAGAAATCTTTAATTAGCTTTTATAATCATATTTCTATTCCCATTCTGTAATATGTAATTAATTGATTACACAGTGCTACAAAAAATAATGAAGTCGAAATACCTGAGAGGTGATGTTATTTTTCTCGTAGGTCTCATCGAGTAGAATGAGAATCCAATTTTGGAATTTGTCAAACACCCCCAAAATCTCGACTGAAGTTTAAAAAAAAACTTTTTTTTATACCCCTGCGCATTTATAAGCCCATATCTTAGCTACTTATCAACCGATTTTTAAGAACGGTTTAAGGAAGAAGAAACTTAGTCCTTTCGAATGATATATATGTAGATGTCTTAATAAAGCTGAAGATATGTATTTTTTTTTGTACAACAAACTTAAATTTTGCTACCCTTTTTTCTTCTTTTTTTGACTTTCGCGATATTTTCATATACTATTTCATAAGAAAACTTAGAATTAAGCAAAAAGTTTAAAACTTTTTTTGAATACTTTTGTTTAGGTACCATGCGCCAATCTTTTGAATATTTTCACACCTCAAATTGCTTAAACTCGCCCCTGCATTGCTGTCAATAATAGTTTGAATTAAAACTTTAAGTTTTCTTTTAAAAGTAAGCCTACCTAAAAAAATTGTAATCAAAATTTCTAGTTGGAAACTAAACATATAACATACATATGTACATGTTAGTCACAATTCCAGCTAACATTTTGGTTTTTGTTTATAAGATTCGATATAGCATAAAATAGGCGTTATCGGAGTTAATGATGAGTGATTTAAAAATTTAATATTATTTTATCTTCATGTCGTTTTTTCGTAAAGATTTTGCAAATATTACTATTTAATGTACTTATTCATATCGGTTTTCTCACAATCTTTTTTTTTGAATTTTCCTAATTTTCTTAAACTAATTAATGTGGAAACTTAACTTTATCGCAACTCATTTAATTTTATTTCGATTGCTATGTTTTTACACCGCTTTCTTTTTCGATTTTATTGTTTTCTTAGAAGAAATAGTACTATAATTTTTATTAGCCTTGCTGTCACATATTTTTATTACCTATTATGGTTAATAAAGTTAAGCCGCGCTATTGTTGCTGGACAAACGTAAGCAAGGGAAAACCCTTTATAACCCACATAATTTGCTATATAAAAACGATTGGATTTGGAAAGCATACGACTTAATTTTACGGCGCTGTTGCTAACGATATAACATTTTTATTTTCACGGATTTCATGTTCGAATATGTATGTATGTATGTATGTTTATCTGTGTACGCCATAAACGTAAAGATTTACGACGCGATGATGTTATGAAAATAACAAAAACATATGCATTTATGTATATATATATGCACAAATATTGCTTGAATAAGTATAACTTGGTAGCCTGTAGAAAAATTGTTCATTAATTTGAGTATAAACATAGAACGATCTATAAAAATATGTTGCGGAATAAGCGGAACAAGGCGCTAAGAATCGCAACAAAGGCAGTCAAAATAGCTAAATAGGGGAAAAAGGGAGTTATATTCGAATTGTCTATTTCAAAAGTTAATTAAAAAATTGTAAACAAGTTTTATTAAATGAATGCTTTTACTTTGATTGAGACTTTGATATGAGATGCATCTTGAAATGATTGCGAGGAAAGTCTCTCAATGCACTAAAAATACGCCTGACGCGAACTGAAAAAAGTAGTGTCCGAATTTATGGAACGATCGAAGTTCTAAACTTATCGGTTATAAATGCATTGTTCTTGTCTCTAACTAATTACACTAAGTGTGTAATTAAAATTCGCCACCTTAAAACTATTTGAAATATTGAAACGCATAAATTGTTATTCTACATTAAAAACACTTTTTTTTGAACGATTGACTTTTTCTTGTAGTCAGTAGCAGCAGTGTCCATTTAAAGGCTCCAACAATAGTCTGCAATATTCTACCCTGATAACGCTTCTCGTACTCTGCAATTTCTTGATGAAATCTTTCACTGTGTTCATCAATTACTGAACCCTTGTTTTGATGTATTCTTGGACCTAATGCTGACATTAATCCATCAATATTATTGCACAATACTAATCCATCTTCTTTTGAATAAAAGGTAGCTTAGGTAATGTGACGTTTTCGATAACCTGTAATTTTAACTCCAGTTTCCAATAGATTCATGATTTGTCTTGATCTCTAATGGCAATTTTAAATACATTTTTCAAACAAAGGCGAAATTGGCTATTTTCACTTTTATAAGTAAATAGACCACAAACGTAACAAAATAAGCTAGGAGAATTTACACAAACACACGCCATTTTGTAGATTTATGAATAATCCAAATGTTTTGATGACTTTTGTACACACAAATGATATAATTTTATAGCTACCCTCAACTAAGTGTAACGAAAAGTAAATAAAGTAAAATTATCGTTATTTATGTTTTGGGACTTGATATCTAAGTATGAATTTGTTTCCTCTTGTTTACTTAGTATACCTAATATGAATTACCACTCGGGATATCGGTGTTTTTTTTTGATATTGCATAGTGTTATTTGTCATATATACATATTTTTCTATAAAGCACCCAAACATTGTTACATATTTCGCTTTGCTGCATCTTTAAAACATTTCAAGTAAAATACAGAAAATCCCGATCAAAAGCCATTTAAATACAACAAGTTCGATATTCAAAAATGATTGGAAATATATCCAAACTGTTTTCAAAAGTATATAAGTATTTTTTTTTAATTTTTAGATTTTTTTTTATACCACAATGGGCCTAACAAGGCCTAAGTGTGCTGTGAGATCGCTGGCAGCCCCTTCTACATAACTGCCTTATAGCCAATTCATGATGATACTTCGAAGTTTTTTCCACATAATTCTTTAAGAAATAAAAAAAAATATAAAAATATACTGGCAGCTACTTGAAACATACTTTTCTGTATTAAAATTAAATTGGATATGAAACTGCATATTCAAAAAGAACTTGAATTTTAATAAGTTTTGTATAAATTTGTGCATTATACTATAAAAACATTTACTTACTTTTACTTCGAAAATATAAGATATTTAGTGCAAGGACAATAACTTGTTTAAAACAAGGCAAAATAAGGGTGTCTTATAGATAATAAAAGCAGTTTATTTTATCGACAGTACTTACTAAATCTTAACTTTCGTTTGCTACAAAATAGCTTTGCATTTTTCAAGATCCAGTGTGAAATTTGCTTCTGAATGTTATCCAAAATATTTAATACATTGCCAATTTGAGCTCCCAAAATTAAAACAATTTTTGTAAATAGGTTTATATTTTTAATTAAATTCTTTGGAAAACTTATAGTAAGCAGGATGCGATGGCTCACCATCTGATTTCTGTCAGATTTCGAATTCCCAACTGGGTTTCTACTGTATCAACGCCAAGAGTACTGAAATCTGCAAAATGTATTTACTTAATTGCGCGATTTTAAAAGTCAACATTCGCATTCATATATAAACGTGTAAATATACTTAAAAGTAGCAGCTGATTAAGTTCTGCCTGAACTAAATTTACTTTTGCCATTTCTTTACAGGCGCACGCCACACACTTTCGTTCGCTTTAATGCGGCTATTCAAACTAAATGGACTTTCTTCTCACTTTGCATTTGCTCTAACACAATTATGAAACGCATTATTGTTAATCCATTGTGAGTGTTGTAAATATTAACTCTTTGGTTATATTAATTTTTGTACTTTTGGATATTTTATGACGGCTATAAGCATAAGAACAGCCAATGTGGCGAACATTATTAAATGTCGTAAACTTTTGCAAAGGGGTACTGGATTGGGGCTTGTGAGGGTTTATTTTGTATTGGAATGCGACAAGTGTTATTTAGTGTGTTTGGGTGTGATTCTTTTTGAATGTGTTCGCATTGGATTTTATTACAGTGATTAATTTCGATCATTAAGCCAAGCAATAAGCCAAGTAATGTTTTTTATACGGGAATGTAAGCAAGACGGAGTCAAACATTTCGCATAAGATCACTTAGAAAAATATATAGTACATAAATATATCGGAGTGCTCAACCAAAGTGAACAGATTTTTCTTTCTTCATTATACTAAATGCAATTCTGTTTCGTTTTAATATGTAGAAAAGTACATAAAATTCAGCAGCTGCATGAAATTCACCTCTGTCACTTTCATGACAGCAAGTCACTGGTTGCTATTCTAGGAAAGTGACAAAAGCACGTCTAACACTAAATTAATATATTCTATCTCTATTTCATATATATTTAAACATGTACAAATTCATCACCATAAAAAGTAAGAAACAAGCAGAATTTTACTTTTTTAAACTTACTTTATACGTTAAAATTTAATGTTATTTAGTCACTTGCAAACTTTGTTATACTATGAAACTGTATCCTCGAAGCAATTTAAAATTTTAAAAATTGAGTTTTGAACAATGTCTGATAATTGGGTTCCTATGGCTTTTATTTGAATATGGCCTGTGTTATTATTGAAAAACAATTGTAAATTAAATAAAAGAAAGGAAAATTTGTTATCGCACTTTTTAAAAAATAATTATAATTTTGTTGGCACACGTTTAATTGTGCAGTTGTTTTGCTTTTGGTGAGTTAAAAGAGCTTTCAGCCTCAAAGTTGTCGAATTAGAATAGCAAAAGAGCTTTAACTAGCAATGTCGTTGATAAGGCGCCACTTACAAGCCTCGCCGTCAGTATTTACAGAATCGAGCTGTAAGAAGCTTTTAATTATTCTCTGAACTGAGAAAACAAAACAAAGTTGCCTTACTCAACTTAAAGTTTTACAAAATCTTTCAGTTCGTTTGTTCGACAGGCGTTTCAAGCTTAAAAGTTGAGTACATGAAATGCTTTCACGGTTGCATTGTTTGTATCCAAACCTACGACTAAATTTAGCCAGCATAAGCTTTAGATCCTCCAAGTATCACACAACTTTTCAAATTAAAATTCCTCAGTGTACCCAAATCGAAATTAACCCAATCCGTTAATAAAGCTGGTGGTAAGAACAATCGTCCGCTTAACAATGACCTCCAAGTGTCGAGATTGTTGTTGCGCAGTTATTGGCATCCGTATTGTTGCATGGTGATGTTGTGATGACAGCACAATTGTTGATCATTTGATTTTTGCGCTCCGCACTTGATGGGGACCCCAATAACAATAATAACAACAAAAACAACAACACAAACGATCAGTGTTACCCGATAAGCGCGGCAGTCACACTTTGCCTCGCATTGACAGTGCTAATGTCGATATACTGCCAATGCTGTTGTTGCTATGGGTGGGCATTGTTGCTGCTGTCCGCCATGTCAATGATGGTGTTAGTGATTTTTTTGATGAGCAATGAACGTTTTGTTTACACTACACCCTGCATTGCGCTGCGTCTAAGCTTCACGTATGTACATACATACATATGTATGTATGTAATAAACGCTGGCACTTAAGTGAAGGGGCGAATAAGTCTGGTACGGGTTTGTTGCCTGATATGGCTTGGTATGGTGTTGTGTGATGAATGTTGCTTGCTGTCAGCGGCTTTGTCAGTTGATAACTTTCGTTTTATTATTTCAAATTCATTCGTTTGCGGTATTTGCTGGCATTACATTCCTTCTATTTATTGCTGCTGAAAGCATATAATGACTTCTAATGATGGGTGCGCAGCAAAACGTATCGCTTTAGAGTGTACGAGTATGTTTTTACATGCCGATAAATTCATTAAAACATACTTATTTGCAACAAATGCTTGATTGCAACAGCAATACCGCAGCCAGCGTCATCAAGTGTTTGCCACTTTGTTCATCGAAACAGCCAACCAACCATCGGCCCATACATCGACACATCCATCCAGCCATTCACTGGGATCCATCGCATTCACCATCCAACCGCTCATGCAGTTGGCTCGATTGGCCATAAAGTATTGGCGAATTACTCATAATGCGCGCATCATAAACATTTTTTACTGCTTTTTGACGGGTATTTTTCTTACTTGTCTTGTTTAAATTTTTTGTTACAGTGGCGTTTGATTTTGTAGATACGTTGGAAATTTAGTCACTTTTGTTGTTGCCTGTTGTTCACATGTTCACTGATTGCATTTTTATTGCTTTACGACTGCATATTGTACTGGTATGTTTGTATGTATGTATGTGTTGAATTGATGTGCGTGCCTGCAAAAGCGCCGATAAAGGGATAAATCGTACATAAGTGTTTCAAATATGTAATGTATACATATGTAAATATGTATATATGTACGAGTGTGTTCATAAAATATATATCAATTTATGATATTTTATCGATACCAGGATTTTGGAGATTTGAAAACGAAATACCGGGACAATTCCAGGATACCGAATTTCAGGAAGTTTTGCCTTTTCATTTGTCAAAAAAATGTAACACTTCTGTAATCGTCGTCAAAAAGCACTTTTGATCTATATATTTTCATTTAATAATATTTGTTAGTAAATTAAGTTTGTTGTAAATTTTTGCAAAAATTTCGTTCTTATAAAAAGTAAAATAACTCAGTCACTTTTTGGCCGTTTTTTTAAAAGAAACATTCGTTGAACTCGGTATTAAACGTACTCTTTGAATCTAATCAAAACTCATTTTGTGTTTTTATAAAATAGTGTGTGAAAATATCGCCAAATTCGAAAAAAGAAGAAAAAGGGGAGCAAAATTTAAGTTTGTTGTGCAAAAACAAGTAAGTTTCTTCAGCTTTATTAAGACGTCTATATATCTTTCAAAAGGTCTGAGTTTCTTCTTTCTTAAACCGTTCTTAGAATGAACGGTTGTTAATTAGCTAATATATGGGCTAAGAATAGCGCAAAAGCACGAAAAATCGGTTTTTTAGGGTTAATTCGAGATTTTGGGGGTGTTTGGCGAATTCCAAAATTGGATTCTCGTTCTACTCGATACTACAAGAAAAATAACATCACTTCCCAGGTATTTTTGAGTGTCACACTGTGTAATCATTTATTTACACATATTTAAAATTGAAAATTTACCAAGTTTATTGTATTCTAATCAAAAATAAATATTTATTTGAAAAACGTTATGGACAAATACAAAACTTTTGAATATTTGTATATGTTTGATAATCTAAGAAGAGCACAGAATCGGACAGTAAATATAATATACAAATTAAGTTTAAACTAATTATTAACATTACCCATTCCATTTTGAGTGAGGCAGAATTATTACTTGGTTTGATCAAAATGCGATCTTAAAGAAATTAAAGCATTAAGTGTGTTATCTTCCAACCTCGACTTAAATTTGTTGCATACTCGTATACAACCGGTATCGTCCCCATTATAATAATTTCTTTTACCAAACCTTATGATAAATTGTATGTCATTCTATTGTTGGACACTCGCTCGTTAAAACTTGATGAAATTTATCTTTGAGACTTACTGTCTTATCCACCTCAACCACCTCCTCGTTAATGTTTTTAACATCGTTTTCATAGTAAGGCTCATTTTCTACATCGAGGTGGATATTCTCCATCTCTTTTATAATGTCAGCAATATTAGAAGCTTCAGAAAAACATATTTAATATTATATAAATTATTTGCTTTAGTTAAAAAATGTACACATCTGATAGGATTGTTCTCTGTTGTTTAATTATTGAAACAATTTTATTAAAAAATATATTACTCAAAATAGATTTCTTAATATTTATTTCATCAACATACAGTTTAAAACGATGCCACATTTAAAAAAGTCTATTTTTCGAACACATTAAGCTTCAGGAGCTACTATTTCGAATGAAGGGAACTGTTTTATCAAATAGTGTTACAAATAATGCTTTATTTTGCCATTGAAAGGAAGATACTTATAAAAGTTTTATAAATTTAAATTTCTAATAAATAAATTGTTTTCAACAAACCCGGGATTTGAATAGACTAATCGCGTGCTATTCGGGATTAAAAAAAGTCTGGGATCCCGGGATTGACATTCCTAGTGCATACACTTCTGCGCTGTTACTGCAATACAATATTAAAACTTTTCGTATGTAATTACGATTTCAAGTGTCGATTTATTGCTGAGATTGTGGCAATGTTGTAGAAAGTGCCGATGTACTACGTAATCGAATGCTAGTACGTACTTGCACTTCTACATACAAACATACATAACATACGTACACAAAATATTTTTTATTATCTCTTGAAGTGGTTGTATAGTTACATACATATTTATAATTGCTACATAATAGTTTTTTGTTAAGGGTCGTTTAATTATCGATGCGTAAAATTACTTGAATAAAAATATACAATTTTGTTATCAAACTGAAGTGCTGAAATATTCAGTATTTAATATGAAGAAATTGTTGGTATAATCAATATGCACTAGATCTGATTGTTTATTGTTAAGTGTATTAATTACGATAACAAAACGCACACACTTTAGAGAATACAGTAAAAGCTAAGAAGTTAGAACTCTCAAAAATACGAAACTTTCGCTTATTATGTAGAACGAAATATTTTGAGGCAGTGATTGTTCGAAAATAATAAACTTATGTTATTTTTTTCATTTCTTTTTGTGTAATTTGTAACTACGAGAGTGCATATCATATTTGTACAACTTGCTTTTTATGACATGTTTCGACTATGTATTTATTAAAATTTAATTTTCAATATTTTTAAATTAATTGACAAATTTATTAAGCTCGAGGCTAGTTTAAAGAAGATTTTTTTGGAAAAACAACAACAGTTTTTAAATAGTAGAAGTTATAGTACTATTTCGGAAAACACCACATTTCCTCATCAGACTTATTTTTATTAAATTAATTAATGATTTCCGCAATAGTACTTTAAAATATAATTTATGGGAGTAAATTGTGGAAAAGCGTTCGTAAAAAAAACATGTAAAAAATCAATGCAATGAAAATAAGGTGTACTACATAACTGCATACTCCAAAAAATTATAAAACTTTTTTTAAAATGTTCAAAATGTTTGAGAGACTTTAATTTATTTTTAAACTTATTCTGAAGAACGGCGCTTAACTTAACTACACTACAATTGCTATGGATATGAAATATATGTATATGAAATTAATATTCTTAATGTGTACAAAATCATCAAATTGAAAATCGGTTTGTTAGTTCCTGAGATATTTGCGTTGGGAGATACAAAAAGTGATAAATGAAAACTTGTTAATTTGTGGATGTCATATAATTATGGTAAGCAATGCTTTTCGTGTTTTCTTTTTTAGCTCATTGTGCTTGGCATTTGCTTCCCTAAAAAATATTTTTTGTGTTGCATGTGGAAAAAAATATTTAGCCCCGCCGCTAAAAATTTCATAAGACAAAGAAATTTCGCAGGTTTTTGTAAAGTTGCACTTTCTAAGACTAAAACTAAATGAACAATATAACTGCATAAGGAAATTTTTATAAATTATGAGTAGACTTTTATAAAAACTATTAAATATGGTACACCTAAGCAGCTACAAGAAGACTTTTCCACTCATTCTTAAATAATTCATATAAGTTTTTCTGCCCATTTCGAAATAAAGCTAAAAAATCTCTGCTCGCATGGGCGAATTTATTGTACCTAAGTTTTTAAAATGTAAAGAAAAATTTTTATTTAATTAGTTGATTAAATTGGGCTTTTCAAATATGTGGCAATATTATTCAGAATTGAATCTGATGAGACTAAACGCATGTTGTTATAATTCATACATAATTAAATTAAATTCTATATATCTGGGAGTTGGACATGTACCCAATTTACATCCACCAGGGTTCGAAATCATTCATTCGTTGTGTGTTGTTTACGTTCACGTGTAAATTTATAAATTAATGGACGTGATCGTTCTTAAATTAATATTTTCCAACCATGATATCCTCATTTAAATATTCGAGGTCAGTTGTACAAATTTTCATAAATTCGACTTTTAAACAAGCGACCTCCCTATTCAAAATAGAGCTATAAACACTTAATTTAACATATATTGCTAGCTGATTGACCGCTTTGCAACTGCTGTTTAGTTAGCAGCTTTATATATTATATTTATTTATATTAAAAATCAAATAAAAATAAAACGAAATAATAGATTTTGGGAATTTAAAATACTTACTCAAAAAATGTCTAACGCTTCAAAATCTAATAATACATTTAATTTGGTGCTAAATGCGTATTTAAAATGAATCATTTTAAAACCGTTTATGAAGGCGAATTCATTCAAGGTGGTATACTCCACATATAATAAACAAATTTGTATATTTTGCTTGTAATGAATGGCTTTGTAATATTATGCAAACGCTTGGAATTTCCTATCACGAATGTAAATAGAAATGGAAAATGTAAACAAAATAGTAATTTTGGCACTTTCGCCGCCCAAGGCGAAGGTAGAACAAGCAACCAGCTGATGGAATATACCACCTTCTATGATATCGCCTTGCCGTTTATATATTGTCTTATTCGCATTTCCTCTGACCCATCATTTGAAACATCTATTTTGTACGAAGGCAGTTTGATAAGTCAGTGACTTTTTGAAATGCCAGCAAAGAAACTTTAAATGCATCACTGCTGCTATTAATTGTCGTCTGTTATGGACAACTGTCACATTTTGAGCAAGCCGTGTGATATAATTAAGTTAATGCTTGACAGCCATTGCAATCAGATAACCTCGTTGACTTTTAACAGAGCTGCTAAAAGTGAATATCGTGTGCTGGATAAGCATTATTTTTTGCGTAAAAAAGCCAACACCGAAACCATTATGGGTGTAATATGCGTTGTAATCGCTAGTAAATGAAAAGACTTTTATTGTTTTGATGTATCTCTGAGTGCCCTTTATTTAATTATTTTAATTAGTTGGTGTAGATGCAAGTTGCAGGTTGACGTCCAACTGGCTAACTCAGTGCTAAAGTGACATCTAGTGGCAATAATCTGTTTACACTAGTGGCTAACAATATTACATTTCACTAGTGGCTAATAATATTATTACAATGGGGACTCTGCACTCAATTCCAATTGCTATTATTTGGAAGGACTAAAAAAAAACTGGAAATACGCTGGACAAAGTGCATAGAGTTAATAATAGATTATATTGAAAAATAGAATGCTTATTTTTTTCAAAATGTCACTAACTTATCAAACCGCCCTTTTATTAATTGTGTTGAAATTCAATAGTCAGTTGGCCAGTGCTGTTATTTTTTGATGCGTTATTGTTCAAATGCGTTGAAATGAGTCATTTCGGCATTGCCAATTTGTATGGAGAAATGCATAATTTGTCTTCGCATTTTATACTCAAATGACGCATTTATGAATTTGTTGTCTGTATTTTATTTGAAAGTTCTTTAACAAATTAAATTAGTTGTGTTTGAATAATTTAGTTGCGATCAGTTCGAATTTGTATTGATGATTTTTTAGGTTTGTCTGATCTATTACTTGTTGATGCAAATAAAATACTTTTTATTTCATCTATGCCCGACGTTTCGCTAAATATTTTAGCATCTTCATGGCCGGCTCTATTTATTTCACCAAAGATAAATTATTTGTCACTCAATATCAATATTGAATTCGTTAGCAAATCATATGGCCACCGCGTACATTTGAGTTTTCAAAATGTTTCACCAGTCCGGTAGATCTGCTTTTTATTAAATTCAAAATCTTGTTGTAATTCAAAGAACCAAATCTCTTACTTCACTGCTGAAGAGTCCTTTTATAAATGTTCCTTAATTGGTTAGCATCTAAGCATAACGATTTTCTCGAGTTACTATATTTAAATAAATTTCATTTTTATCAAAATATTATTTCATATGTCTGCTTTCCATTGCCTCCACAACATGAACCGGCTGAACACAGCAAAATCGCAAAGAACAAACACTAAAGCACTTAAACTAAATGCTGATCTCGTAAATGAAACAAAAAAAAATATCTATGTAGAACAACAGACATATGCGCATGTGTACATACCATACATACAAACACATCTAATTGTTTGTACAAGTATCTCTCTGTGTACTTAAATAAACATGCACATAAATTTGGCGATGCCAAGCCATACACCAAAATACCGCAAACAACTTCAAAGCAACTTTATCTTAACTCAAAAATTAATTCGAAAAACATGACAGTGAAGTGGTGGAAAAATAACGAAAAATTACTCAACGCGCGTATCCTTAATTTATGTGTAAACATCCTGTCTGCTGCCACTTATGCTTTGACCTTTTCGATGCTCCGTAGTAAAAGTGCAACCAACCAACTGCTACGCAATGTTTGTGCAACATATTTGGAACTATATTTGTACAACAGATTTTAGCACAGAGAGTTAGAGCATACAAGCAAACATGCAGTTGCACACACACACAGACACAAACAAGTAGCTATGCGTGCGTTTGTAGACAATTTGTCAACGAGGACATCGGATATCAACACATGGAGCACACACAGGCCTGGCGAGAAATTCGATATTTTTGCTGGCAAACATGAAAAGGGAGGACACTAGCGGAAGGGAGTAGAGTACACATAGGAAAATACTCGAAGCTTGTCAATGAACTTGGCGATGGATGGACGATGGACGAAGGCAGTCTGAAGTGCGACACTTGACCGGCGCTCAAAGGCGTTGCGCAATACCTATGCCAGTTCGAAGTAAGGCGGTTGAAGCAGCTCATGTCGCGTGCGTGCTACGCAAATTTGCAGCAAAGAGCCGGAAGCTGAACGTGTGCCCGACCAGGCGTCCCAATTGGTAAAATGCACCGATGTCACAGCGTGTGTGGGGCAAGACAGTGGTGAGCGGGGCTGACGTAATATGATAGCACTGCGGCAAATCGCAAAAGGCAAAAAAAAAAAAATCAAAAATCCTATGGCTAAGCTCTGATAGTGCGGTGTGTATTCACGTGTTTGTGTTTGCCGCCAAAGACAAATTGTGCATAAACATGAAGAATCATGAAGAACGCTGCAGCACTCTTACTCACTCATGCTCTATTTGCCGCTGTAGTTATGGCTGTGTTGCATGCTACGCTGAACGCTTCCGCTTTCATAGCCGGAACCATTTAAATTGTAGCGCCATTTGCAGCAATTTCTTACACATTAAGTGGAAATTTTATTTTCTCAAGCACTCTTGTTCTTTTTTTTTTTCCTTTTGATTGCATTGTAGCAAATCCATCAAGGGTTATTGCAGACGAAGCGGTGCACATTGAGAATTTAAAAGCGTAATCGCGCGTAATCAGCACCCACTCCTACCGTAAAGTAAAATAGCTGACTCTTCATCAGCAGCGGCGGCAGCTGGTTGCATCAAATGTCTCGAAATTTTTGTTATTTTTTATAAATTAAATATCTGTTTTAATCGGCGCTGCATGAGCAACGGATCAGTTGTCGTCGTCGCCGCCGCTGGTTGGCTTATGCGTTTATAATTGCTGCTTGTGGCATGTCCAACTGTCAGGCGTTCGTCCAGCAAACTAATGGAAAAAAGTGTGTCTGCAAGTAGCTGAACAGACGATTTCATTGATGCACTCAGGCATTCATTCAGTCATTCATTGAGTTATTTCTCGTGTCGCCGTGACTTGCAAACAACAAAACTCACACGGCAATTATTGCATAAGTTTTTTCCGCGCATTTAGAAGCTGAAAAACAACGCCAACAATGCAATTATTGAATGCAATTGGAAGAGTAAATACAAAAATGGCTATATTTTGCGATGGTAGAAACAAGAATTAAACATATAGTAGTATTAAAGGGTGTTTTTTTTTAGACATGTGGTTCAGAAGAAATAAAATGCATATAATTTAATGCTGTAGCCAAGAATTTGTTTTAAAAACGGTTTCGGGCAAATGGCCGCCGCGGCTGGCTCGAATAAATTCCAGCCTTGAGGTCCAATTTTCGACCACTTTTTGCAGCAGTTGGGGCCGAATATTCTCTTCCAAGATGTCAATCGTCTCGAGCTTATCTGCGTATACAAGCGACTTCACATAACCCCACAAAAAATAGTCCAGCTGTGTTAAATCGCACGATCTTGGAGGCCACGCCACAGGCCCACGACGCGAGATAACGCGCTCACCAAAAGTTTATTTTAATAAATTGTTTGTTTCGTTGGCTGTATGGCATGTAGCTCCGTCTTGTTGGAACCAAAGTCATCAACATTCTACAATTTCGGTACGAAAAAGTCATTAATCATGACTCTGTCGTGTTCCCCATTGACTGTAACATTATGGCAGGCTTCATTTAAAGAAATATGAAGAAAAATGAACCAATGATTCCAAATATGGACAAATGATGACTTTTGAGGATGTAGCGGCGTATCAACAATGGCTTGTAAATTATCATCACTTCAAATGAGACAATTTTGTTTATTAACATATCCATTCAACTAAAAGTGAGCTTCATCGCTGAACAAAATTTTCTTGTGAAAATCGGGATCGGCGGCCATCTCGTTTTGGTCCCATTCACCGCTTGATGGTCGTCGGCTTCATTCTTGCACGAGTTGGATTTTGTAAGCCCGCAAACCAAGATCCTTCTGCAAAATCTTCTATAAAATGGATGGGCACAGCTCCAATTTTAAGCGCGATGGCGGATGGAATAATTTGGGTCTTTATCGATACTCTGTTTCACAGCAGCAAAAGCGTCTTCGGTGCGCGCTGTACGGCGTCTCTGAGGATGCGCATTATCCACTACAGTAAATGTTGTGCGAAACCGAACCGTTATTTTGTTAATAAATTTTCACGATATGCAAACGTTTTCCGGAGTAAGTCTGTTCATTATGAAATGCCAAACCAAACTGAGTATAAATCAAGTAACAGCTGTCAAAGAGGCAAACTTCAAAAAAAGGATTACCTCGTTGAGAACCACACGTCTAAAAAAAATACCCTTTATGTGCATGTACATATAAACAATCTACACATACATATGTATGTAAAATACTTTGCAGAAAACTTAGCAGATGTTGGCAACATGTGTTGTTGTTTTTTAATTTCATGTTGCTATTGTCTTCTGATATCTAATATCAGCTAAATAAATTATCGCAAATATATACGAAATTTATTGTGAAGTCAAAGAGCAAATTATAAAAATGGTCGAACTAGAGAAAGTGGTGGAGCGGCAGCAAAACCGAAATTTTTTTTTATAAATTGAAGTACGTAAAATTGCAGAAAACTCATGAGAATGTTTAGTAAAATGCGCTTCCGTTTTGGTTATCTCTTTTAATTTGACCATACAATTTTAAAAAAATTGCGGGTAAACGGTACAGTACAGCTACGTTACCCTTAAAATTAAAATATTTTTTTAATTAATTATATATTAAATTTAAATGGTGTTATTGACCACTTCCATTCACACATATGCCGATCTTGTAATTTTATTAGAACGAAACTAGTTCCCCCATATCTTTTCGGAATTTTATTTTTTGCTAAGTTTTACCGTTTTTAAGCCACTCAATTCAAGTATAATTAAGCTTTAGTATGCACATGCAATAGCTAATACTTACTGCTTTCGCAGTCCATCACGAATAGTTTTTGATTGATCCACACTAGTTGTGAAAAGTAAAGTAATAACTTTTCGAAAACCAAAGTAACAGTCTTTTGGCTTTCCTCATAGTATTTACTTCCACTTTAAGATGATTTGCGTATTTGTGTGTGCGCATTAATTTTTTTTAAGATTTTGCACCTCAGTTCTATATAATCTTATTCAATCTTCGAAAATAGGACCATTCAGAGTTCAATAGAAAACTAAGCTTTACCATATCTATGTAAAAATAATGTAATGAAATTTTGCTTCGCTAGAGAACTTGAAGTTTTTCAAATACTCAAGCAAGTTTGGCCAGGTTGAAAAGAAGTGGGTATAGTATCATTGTTGTGCCACAGAGGGAGGGACCTACAATTTGGTGCCGACTCAAAACGGCAGATGTATTTCAACTTTTCATGGCAGAAATGCTCTCTGATGTTTTCCATTGCCTGCGGAGAGATGGAAGTTATTAGAAATTATATTATGTTTGGGTATACAAAATTTCTATCATCAGTATATCGGAACCAAGTATTCGCCACCTTACTGACTCACTTAATTTGCGTAATAACAATCAAAGCGATTTTAGCTGAGCTTAGCATAGCACGCCAGCTTTCCCTAACTCTTGCTAACTGGCGCCAATTGGAAAACCCAAGTATAACCAAGTTTTTTCTTCCTTTTCCTCTACCACCATTCGTACGACATGGCCGAGCCAGCAGTTCTTAATACACTGCACTATATTTACGTCGTTGAAGCTCATCGTTCCATCGTAAGCGGTAATCGCCATTTCCAAGGCGTAGAGGCCCGTAAATGGTACGAGGAATCTTTCTCACGTACACTCCAATAGCCCTCTCATCTGATGTTTCCATCGTCCATGCTTCTGCGCCATTCAAAAGGACGGTCATAATGAGAGGCTTAGATAGTGTGGTTTTTGTCTGTCGAGTGAAAATTGTACTACTCAATGGCCTACTCAGTCCGAAGTAGCATCTGTGTGAGTAATGCTGATTCCTAAGTTAACGAACTGTCAACAGTGATATAAGAGCACAACCGTGAATGTGCCGACTGTCTATTGATGACAAAATATACTTCGTCTTGCCCTCGTGCACCTCTAGACACATTTGCTTCGCTTTTCTATCCAGTTCAGAGAAGGCAAAACTAACTGCGCGGTTGTTAAGGCCTATAATATCAGTATCGTCGGTGTACGCCAGCCGTTGCACATACTTTCTCGCCATCTTAGATGCCTATAAACGACGAATAGGCGCAGAGAAACTGCTCTGTACTTTTCGTACTCGTCTTCCACATAGTTGTACACAGTGTATCGTTGTTGATGCCATTTGTGATCCTGTATTGATCCCCATTGATTGTGCCCCGTATTTACTAGCTTACTTCTTTGTTTCGAAGGAGTTTCGCCACATCCGTTTTCGGTCTTCAAATAACTCTTCGTTGTTTTTGCGGGAGTGAGTATCGCACTAGCGGTCACCATGAATCTTATAACTTCTCATATATACCCGAGAGCTCCTGCTTAACTTGACCTTATAACTGCCTCGCCAAATGGAATCGATATCTATGAATATCGGAATCTCTTTTAAATTGAATTAACTGAATGATAATTATCATGTGTTACAACAATTTGAATTGATTAGATCATTAATACAATTTTTCTGGACATATCGACTCTAGCGCCATCTATAAAGTACTTTCATAAAACGTTTATTTATATAGACTTTGATATGAAATCCAAAAAAAATTGCTAATGCTTTTGAGAAGACTTTCGAGCGGCAACATTTTTTGTTTAGCCGACAGCTGTTAGTTTCACCTAATGCGAACTACCCCGGCGATTGAATTTCTCAAAGCGGCGACGCGTATCGACTTTTTATTTTGTTTACCAATGGCAGAAGCAAGTAAACTTCGCTTCGATTAATTTGAATTAACTAACGAAAGTGTTCTTGTGTTAATTGTATTCTATTTTTTTTTAACTGATATATAACTTTCGCATCTCTTTTTCTTGGCTATTAAATTCAGTGAACAACGGAATTGAAAAGAATACTTGCTTATAAGATCGGCCTTTGGGACACAGTCTGCAAATCTAATGTACAATGCGATTCAAAGATTGCTATCCAAAATATTCAATTCGGTCACTGCAGCGACTGCACGATGCAATAATGATATTTTTGAATTAACGGATACTATTAGTCGAAGTTAAAAATTCGTTTGTTAGTTGCAGAGCGCGTGTGTGTGAATGTGTCTGTCAACATAAGAAACGAATGTTGCGGTCAAATGTAGTGGGAAATGGCATTAACACTCAATTTAAATGACTTTAAAATAAACAATGACAACGCACGACATACTTACAAACCATCATATGCATATTTATTATGAGTGTGTGCGCGATTAAAAACCAACAACCGCGCATGCCCCAAAGGGACCAACGAATTTCAAAGGGGGAGTATTTAATAGCGAGAGCAAAGGGAAATGAAAACAGGAAGCACACAAATTCGAATTTTCCCACAATTAAGAAGACGAGAAATAGTGAAGCAAAAATACATTTTACTTATTGTGTAGATATGTATGTACATACATATTTCCCTTCTATGCTGTTTTATATAGCCACAAACTATTTTTTATATTTTTATCAACCAAAATATCTGTATAGTTGAGCGTTCTATAATTAAAGTGCGCTGATGGTGTCTCATTTCCGAAATGCCGCCTTCAAATGATTTCCTAAATCGCGGCATTGATGCTAGTCACCACCGCCGCCGCCGCCACCGCATAGTCGCATCCTTTTTAGAAACTATAAATTTTCCACCAGCAATGCGTTGATGTGAAAACAACCCGCCTCGTCGTTGCTTCTGTGCGTAAATTCGATTAGCTACCGTTAATGATTGGAAAAGTTCTAAGTTTTTGTTAGAACGCCGCGCGCCACCACCGTCCTTTTCGTAATATCAGCCGACAGCGCTCAATCAGCACATCAGTGCGGCTTGAAGTCATTTGTAGCGGCAACACTTCAAGCGCGGCAACACTTCAAGTGCACACCAAACGTTCTTATCTTAGCCGACTATTGCCACTACAAATGCAACTTCAAGTGGTACACACTTGAGCACACGGCGCTGTTATCGTAATGAGAACCTTTAATAGAGTATTAAATTATGTAGTCGTGGACACTTGGTTTGCGTTTGCTAGCAAGTTTCAGTTAGTGTATCCGCATTGCATTCGTGCCACAGCAGCCGGCTGGCGTCAATCAAGTGACCAATTTCAGCGAGCCAACAGTTGCCAACAATGAGAGCTTCCCTTTGTTTCCTATCTAATCGCTGAGTACGGACAATGAATGTCGCTAGTAAAAGTACCAGTTACTACTACCATCCAGCTGAGGTGTACTTCTGTTTGTTTGTTCATCACTCACTCACTTACTCACTCACATACTCGCTAGCTACACAAACAAAAATACTCGTACAAACACACACAGCACATCGTATCTAACAAGAATGTTGCACTCTGCGCATGTCGCCTGATCACTTGTGACTTTGGTGGCGGCGACAATGCTGCAACACGTTCATTAAGTCGAATTTTTACGATCACGATCTGTGGTGCAGTGTTGGCATAGCGGACATCGATGTCTTTGAGTGTTGACCGTTTGTTTCTAATGCGCCTTTGCCTTAGCCCCGCACTTTCTAGCCAGCGCTCGTAGCGCGTCGCTTCTCTATTGAAAGATCCAATTCTGTAGTGTGGCATGTTCACATGTGCACATGTGATCCTTTGAGAAAGTCTGTCAATTAGACATGACATGCAGTCAGTCGATTTTTATAATTTTTTGTTGTTGTTGTAGATAAGTAAAAGGACTCTCATGACACATGTTCGCACCGCTGGCTGTGCATGTTTGCTGAGCGATAGCGCCGTCGCCGTCGTCGCCTTGCATTTTGCCATTTGCTTGCCATCGCTGGCTGTTCGCTTTGTGTCTCTAATTTTAGCCGCGTTCAAATTATTTGGATATTTTTTTGCTTTTGTTTGTTTGCTTATGTTCTTGCTTGTTGTCCGGTCAATTGCACTTTTTCCAAAGCAAACGTTACTTGCAACACATGCGACACAGCCAACGGGTACTAAAAGTGCTTATAACATTAGCTATTTATTACCTTTGCAAGCAAGTACACATGTGTTGGTAGTTGTTAGTGCTCCTTGCGCTGCGGCTGTCATTGCCATTCTCTTTTCTTTTGAGACTTTGTCTGTCGCTTACTGGTGCTGCTGTTGCTGTTTTCTACATTTCATTGATGCTTCAGGTTAATTTTTTTTTTTGTGATTAGTGTGCAATTTCAGCATTAGTTGCGCCGTCTGGGTAGGAGTGGCGCAGTGGTGCCATCACATCGTGGTGCCACAATTGATTGTTTGTGGCAGTTGGCAAAGTCAAAGTGAATGCAGAAAATCTCACTGCTTCTTAGGCTGTGAGTGTACGAGTTATGTTTGTGTACCCCTAAACCAAGTGCATATATTTGTAATTCTTTTTGGTATTACAATTAACTTTATAATTAAGTACCATACACAAGCGCCTTCTAGTTAATCTTTTAATAAGCCGTTCGCAGATTGGTAGGCAAGCAACAAAATTTATCTTCATTTGTTAAGAAAATCAATATTACAAGTGAAACAATAACAATGAGTCAAGCACAACGAAATGCCAAAAATGTTGCACCATCTTTCTCATTTTTATGAAAGTGTTCCACCGCTCAGTGTTTCCATAAATTCATACACGCAGTGTGGATAAAATTTGCGTGAACCTTTAACCAAGCAGAAAATTTAAATTTTAGATTAGTCATTAATAATAGTTTTGATAATGTAAATTGGTATAAAATACAGTGAAAGTAGTAAAAACTCTCGCGGTAACGTCGTTGATTAATTACTGAAGTTCGTTTGTGAAATTTAATAAATTTATTAAATAGCTATATGGTTTACACTTTTCTTTTCCTTCAACACGGATTTTTAAGGCGCTTTTGGAGTCTCTCGTTTAAAATAAACCGATCACAACCATTTTTCTTTTATTCTTAAACACAATTTAACATTCGGTTAGTCACTTTTTCCCATTTCAATACGTCTGTACTCTTCATTAAAATATTCACCTAATTTTATTTGTTTAAATTTGCCAACAGTCAATGCATGCAAAAAGAAGAGTGTTCGCCAGTTTTAACAAAAATAAAACCGAAGGTAGTACTTTGAATTTATATAGATTTTCTTAAGGTTTAAAGGAAATGTTGGACTGTGATACATGCAATCCTTGAGCAGTAACTTTAAAGTGGATGTAATTACAAATAGTTAGTTTTAATGCCTAGTTGGAAGAGTTTTAATGAAAATATAATTAAGAAAATATTTAAGGAAAAATTAAAATTACACTAACTAAAAACAGCTCACCAAAACCAGCATATCATCAAATTCCTTCAAAGTAGAAGTTTCTTAGATTTTCTGCTTTCTCTAATTAAACAAGTAAGAAAAGCTAAATTCGGGTGAAACCGATTTTTATATACCCTCGCGATGTATTTTTGTATGGGCGGTGCCCATAATTTTATAAAAACCCCATTTCTTTGCATTTTTCAAAATTTCCGTTATTTGGAAGTTGGTCGGGGTTATGGTTCGATTAAAAAAATTATTGACGGTGGTGCTAGTGATATAAAGGACAATATGTTCACACAATTTTGTGACGATATGTTACATCGTTATTGAGATACCTACAGACGTTTCTATATAAGTGGGCGTGGTAACGCCCATTTTTCAAGATTTCATAAAAATCAAGTCTCTTAATGGACTATCTCTCTAAATATCAAATTTAAAAAAATATGATCCAATAGATAAAGAAAAAACGAAATTTTTCCAAAAAACAACCACACAAACAAATTTAAATAGCGGCAGATTTGCTGCTCTTGTTTGTAGTTCGTTTGTTTAAGGAAGACGGAATAAACACAACAGTCCACTCGGCTAGCGTAGCACAAAATGTAGCAGCTCCGAGCTCCAGGGTTCAAAGCCTGGGAGAAGTGGTTATGAAGAATAAGTTAAATTAATTTAATATAAAGAATTCTGATGAGGAAATGTATTAATTTCCGAATTAGTACTATGACTTACACCATTAAAAGCTGTTGTTGTTTTTTCCACAAAAAAATCTTTCAAAGTGGCCTCGAGCTCAATAAAATTGTCAATTATTATTATTTCCAAAAATAAAACCCTCACCTGTAACTACGTATGTACCAGTATTTGCTATGTTAGTTTCTTATTGCTGAGGTTTTGTATTTTTTGCTTTAATCTCAATTAACTTGTTAGCATAAACATGATTAGCAACTACGTATACATGTCTATGTTCGATCTGAAAGCATTTTCTTGTAAATAAAATTACAAATATTAAAAAAAAAAAATTAAATAATCGTTTTAAACCGAAAATAGTAAATAACTTGAAAAATATTGACATCTAGAAACAACTATAAAAATATATATTGATAAGAAGTTTCCTACATTCGTGGAATAATATAAAAAGAAGCATACCACGATAGGAGAAGATCGGCCATGCACTGAACTAAATAGTGTAAGCGCCAAAATTATATCGTAAAAGAAGCCGTAACGGGTATTAAGCCTTTATATTTAGTGGGTTCCTAATTTTAACATTTAGAATAAATCGTCGAAAAATTTTTTTTTAAATATCTATCTACCTTCGAATGTTTTCACTATGTACCATAGTGTTTTTATAAAAAAATTAAATGCATTAAGCGATGCTGTTGTTCAAGCGCCAATGTCTGTTGCTGATGTTATCTCACTCGATTTCACTCCTAGAATAGTACTTTTCCATTGAATTCCTTTGAGTTAGCGAAGGTCTTCAAAAATTTGCAGAAAAAACCATATACAAATTCCTTTCGAAGCACTACCGATACAGTTCCCAACTTTCAAAAATTTGTAAAAAACATCTCAAAAAACTTCGTTTAATTTTTAAAAATTTACTACACGAAGGAAAAAAAATTTGATAAGGTTGGAATAAAGAAGGGCAGAATACAGATAGCTCTTTATGTGGGTGAGCCAATTAGGCAGAAGAAGTAGTGGCTTGCGATAATAATCTTGCAGCTCTTGCCGCAATTCGTTAAATATAAGTAATATTTCATACCGCCTGAAAAAAAAAATTAATCATAATAATATTCTTATACTTTTATTTTAGTTATTGCAATGAGAAGGCCTTTGCTTTGATGGATCTGGCACGATGTAGTCGTGTAAGTTGTCATAGAAAACTCGCAACAACCCACTCGGCTGACCACACAGTCCGTGAAAATCATCTAAATCAACGGCCCAGTTCATAGCTCCAGCATAGCCCTTTTGCTTGATAAAGTCCATTTTAGCCAGCACTGACTGCTCGTTCTCATAGCCCACCCACTGAGTGCCTTTGTATGCGTAGGGTACTTTGCCTTGATCATCCCATTGAATGGTCCACCCGTTGGTTGCGTTTTGCAATTGCGTACAAATTTCATAATAGGCCAGAAAACCCCTTTCACTCGTGTAGGCACCTGGTTCGCCGCCACCAACTGACGTGTCAATGAGTGTGCCCAAACTGTAATTCGTATTAGATGCGCTGAGTGTGAAGGTGCGTCCATAGAATGGTACACCAACAACTAATTTGTTTGCGGGACAACCCATTTCTTCCCAGAGTGCTAAGGCATCTTGCTATGTTGTAGAAAATACACTTTTAAAACTAATACTTGCACAACGTCTTCAATTTTAGATTACATACAACATTCAGATTCGCGAATGCGCCTACGTCATGATCGCGCTTGTAAAGTGGACTGTGCACGTCTGCAAATCCATCCCAAGCACCATGCATATCATAAGTCATTGTGTGAACGGCATCCACCGCGCTATAGTAAATTTTAGTTATTGTATTACCCAACGGTTTCGTACCACAATCTACTCACGCGCATAACTCAGGTACATCATAGCCCGCCTCTAGTTTTTCTCTCGTCACAGGCACAGCCATCGTTAATTCCCAATTCTGTGCTTCATTATCAAAAGCTTGTCGTAACTCATTCAAAAACGCAACTAAGTTATCCTTATCTTCGGGAGTGCCATCACGATCTGGTGCGGCCGGATATTCCCAATCCATATCAAAACCATTGAAATCATATTCCTTTATAAACTGCACAAGACTGTTAATGAAGGTCTGTCGTCGTTCGGGTACTGCCACCAATTGTGAATACTTTAAACCACCCTCACTCCAGCCTCCTGCGGCAATAAGCAATTTAAGGTTTGGTTGTGTCTGTCGAAGTTGAATAAACCTTTGGAAACCATTTCGATCCACGTCAAACCAGGGATCTGATATCAACACCTCGAAACTTGATACGTTCACGTCAATAAATGAGTAGATGAGATGTGTACAAAAGCCACTTGGCACGTTTTCGATACTATAACTTCCTAGTCTGGGGCGATACACAGACCAGTTAGTGAAGTAGCAAACAATCCGTCCCTGTTGGGCGGCGGTAAATGCGCATGTAGATGCTGCTGCTAACGTCAGAGTGAGTAGCAAAAGTTTTAAAGAAATATCTACCGAAACAAATATGGCGAAATTACATTATAAATTATGAAAGAAATTTAATCTACATTATGGAATAATTTTATTTTACATTATGGATGAGTTTTATGTGTTGAAATTGTTATATAAGCAATGATCAGCAATGATGTCGTTCTTAGTCAGTAAGTATATGACTAAGATTTCTATTTGAGCGATTTCGTAAAGATTTAATTGGAGCATATTTTTTTAAGGTTTGATAATTTTAGTGCTGATATCATCGCAATAATTCTGACATGAACCCAGGTTGGTCAGGTTAAGTTAGGTTCGAAAGGCGGCGATGTAGTTCAACGGCCAAATTGCGTTACAACAAACTAACGCAGTTGATAAACTTCAGAATGTTGTTGAGGCTCTGACTGCCAAAACCTTGCAGACAATAGTACTCAAACGCCCCCAAACTGGACTAACACTTCTTCATTAGACCTGCACAGAAGGTGCTCAACTGTCTCTAGTTCATCTTCATGCCTGCATCCATACTGCAAGGGCTAGTATTCTAGCGTAGACACCTAGCGGCCAGTGCCCTGTGAAAACTGCCACGAGTTTCGCAACGTTAGGCCTACCCTTCCCCAGAACAGTGGATGTCCTCTTTAGGTCGTATTCGAGCCGTATTAGGTCGTATTTGCATTGTTTGTAAAATAGAGCCACATGTTTACCAGAATACCATAGCAATTTTTATTATTCCATGTTTCTTCGAAACAATAAATAAAAATTCTTGTTATTCAAATATTATTACGCACTTATATTGAAACACCTTTTACATAAGATTATAAAGAAGTTATATTTCCCAAGTATGAAATGATATTTTTTTTCATTCCTTTAAAAAAAACTTTTTAATTCTTGGCTTTCACTGGGCCATTCAGGCTGAGCCATCAAAAATTTATTTAACTAAATTTTACTACTTAATATGATTTCACTTTTCTTAAGCGGTATTACCCATGTTGTATTCGCGAATTTTTGGCTTCGACTGGTAGTCAGTGGGTGCCGGCGTTACGCTTTTATATGATATATAAATTATCAGCCAAATGTTAAAACTACCAATAACGGCGTTCTCCCGCTAACGTAAATGTTATAAACAATTATACGAACATAATATAGACGATAA
Source organism: Philophylla caesio (assembly GCA_963971545.1). NCBI lineage: Eukaryota > Metazoa > Arthropoda > Insecta > Diptera > Tephritidae > Philophylla > Philophylla caesio. Next base: position 11,282,785 of record OZ020607.1, read on the forward strand.
ACTTAAAATGGGGGAAACGAAAATTAAACAAATAAAATAGTACTTTTAAAAATCAAGTCCAACAAAATTAAATTCAATTTAAGACAAATGGTAATTTTAATTAAATGTTAGTAATATTTAGTAAAAAAATCAAAGTATTTTAGAAAAATTTCGTTTAAAAAATTCGTATATAAGTTACTAGTGACTAAAATCGAAAAATATAAAATTTAAAATCACTTTTAAAAGCAAAAATAAATATTAAAAAAAACCTAGAAATTTAAAAATTATGTCAACATATCTTTAATGGAAAAACTTTTATCCTTAAACCACCTCCGATATATGTATCTGACCATTAGAAAAATAACATTAAATAAACTTTATAATTTATTCAGCGACTTTTTTGATTATTCGGTTTGTTTTTCTATTTGCCGCGCAATTTACCATAATTAGTTTTAATAAGAATAGAAAAAAACCGTCCTTCAAAAACAAAATTGAGAAATGTTTTGAAAGGAATTGTTAATTTTTCCGCTGACCCGGAGCTTTTAAACGTCAGCATGTTTTTTTTCTGCATAAAAAGAAATTCCTGTAAGGGCTGCCAGACACCAAAGTGTTTTTCGCACCTGCTCTGACTATGCCTACCAAATAAAATTGCCTACTTAAAATTGGGGATGCCAATTTTTCAGCAAATATAATTTATTCAGCGACTTTTTTGATTATTCGGTTTGTTTTTCTATTTGCCGCGCAATTTACCATAATTAGTTTTAATAAGAATAGAAAAAAACCGTCCTTCAAAAACAAAATTGAGAAATGTTTTGAAAGGAATTGTTAATTTTTCCGCTGACCCGGAGCTTTTAAACGTCAGCATGTTTTTTTTCTGCATAAAAAGAAATTCCTGTAAGGGCTGCCAGACACCAAAGTGTTTTTCGCACCTGCTCTGACTATGCCTACCAAATAAAATTGCCTACTTAAAATTGGGGATGCCAATTTTTCAGCAAATAAGAGATTTTTTTAAAATTATAATTTAAAGTCTTAATCGAAAAAAAAATACTTTGAAATACAACTTAATGTATTGAAAATTTCCCAAATATATGAATGTCCATAATACTTCAATACTCTCGCGTGTGCCTCTTTTTTAACGATTCAAATTTAGGGCGATAAAATATGTCACGAAATACTACTTCACTGTCGACATTTCATTATTTTTCATTCAAATTAAAATCGTGCAAAATGTCGAGGGTTTTCATTATTATTTAACGATTTTGATGAAATGAGCAGCAGGTATTAGGTTATAAATAAATATATAACTGTAAGTAGAAACAATTTTACTTATGTACTTTTATATGTGAAAGTTGCCGTGAGACCCAGACAAAAAAGCTTTGCTTTAATTTTTTGAATTCTCATGTAAAACGCACCATAGAGTTAACAAATTTCTTTCCAGTGTAAACAAGCGGTAAGAGATATTAGAAAGTGATTGAGGTCATAAAAAACTTGTTATGATTTATAGAAAATCAAAAAAATTTCCTAAGAACCTTAATAAAGTACTACAACTTGTAGAAAACAGCAGTGTACTCTCTTTTGTCGGAAACTATTTTTCGTACTTTACATGTTGCCAACTTTTCTTTATAAGAAATTGTATTTTACATACTTAAAGAAATGAAATTTAAAGATGAACTTGAAGTAATTGCTATTATTACTTTAAATACATATGTATATGTATGTAAGTAAATATCGAAATAAAAAAAATTGATTTTTAAAAGTGGATATTTAAAATTTTCCTTCATTAATACATTTTTTTTTTTAACTTCTAACGTCCTCAAAACCCTCCAATATTTGTCACAAAGTTAACGTATTCACATACTAAAAAATCAAAATCTACAGACATACATAATTCAATGCCTTATTCTTTGTTTTTTTGATAAAACAATTCAAAAGACATTGCATCTCATCAATAGTTCAGGCATAAAATATTTCTCGCAACCGATATTTGCATTCCAGAAACAAATTGCAACATTCTTACACGATGTTGACTCGTTGCTGTCTCGCAAACGACTAAACGATAGAGCGTCAGAGTGTGTGTCGAGTGTTATTCAATCATTGTTCGGTGTGCCGACCACTGAACTAAATCTTACGAAATGCCAGATCGACTTTGCACCTCAACTTTAAGATTTTTATAATCTCAATAACTAAGCGAAAAGTTTGTAGTTCAGCATATAACTAATTCCCGATTCCCCGAATTTGATAATCTTAAAAATTATGCGGAGTTATAAAACTCGATAATTCCATGAACCTAACATATAACCTCAATACTCGACCAAAAACTGAGTTAAGAGAAGTAAGCTGCTATTCAGATTCAGTTCCAGAATAACGTTAAGTAGGAGTGGTTGGGGTGCTGACACTATGTTTTGGATTGTTTTTTTTTTAAGGCCGGCGTGTGAACATCATTTTTGAAGTCACCAAAAATCCCTGCCAAGGTCGATTTCTTAATTCATTTACGCCTCTCCATCTAATAAAATTTAGCCATATGTGCAAAACTGTAAACGCTGCCGGTTACATGCCAATAAAAATTATAAAAACAACGACAATCGCATTAATAGTCACAGTTCGCGAACAAAATGTGAAATGGATATACAAAACGGAAGCGATTTGTTACCCGCTTTCATAGTTGTCCTAGTTGCAATTCAAGCAGACAGCCGTTTTTATTATCCTCGTTGCTACAACAACTAGCGTTAGCATTGGCAATTGTTGATACATACATATGTAGATACGTAAATACATACATACTTACGATAGCGTAAAGTTTGCTTAAACTTTGCTATTGCTACTTTTCTTAGGGTTATTGTTTACTATTGCTGTTATATTTGGTTGATTTGCTTATTTTCGTTGTTGTATTTCATTGCCATTGTACTAGGACACGCTACTCTCTGCCATACAACCGTGCAATCAATACATAGCAGCATTCTTTATTTGCACCTACAAACGCTTGCAAGGAATGTGCAGGTGATTTCCCTATTTTCCCCGCTTCTGACAGTTTACCGCTTTAACAACTGGCAACTGGCAACTTTTTATCGCTACACAATTGTCATTTTATTGCTTTTTTCGCAAAACGAACAGCTCTGCAGAAACTGCTAAGGAAACTGCAATAAAAAATATACATGTACATACATGCATATGTAACTAGTACAACAACAATCAGCAGCAAAACAAAGCTATAAGGAAATGTGAATAAAATCACAACTGTCATAAAAATTTCATGCCTGAATTATTCGCAAATTGATTTTCATAGCCTTGCGTTGAATTTACAGCACACCGGTCGAAGCGTTGGTAGAGCCATTGGCAAGGAAAAGGGTTTTTGCGCCGCCCAACACAAGGTGGCACCCGTTGTTGCTGCAGGTTGACGGAGGGCGCGTGTTGGCGCTGGCAGCGGCGTCGAGCTACATAAGTAAACAGTCAAGTAGCTCAAAATCAGGCATGCAGTCGACGTAACGATTCGGTTCAATGGCATTGGGCTAACAACAAACTTGCCGGGTACTACTGGTATGGGGCTGTGGTTGCAGGTAGTGCTGTCGTTGAAGTTGCATGCATGCGGCAAGTGGCATATATCACGCGGACACAAGAATAACAATTTTATTACGAACTTCATATAAAATTACAAGCCGCCTGATTTGCAGCAGTAGCTTTGCATTTATGCACCGATTCTGCCACAACTGTGCCTGCCACCGTTTGCCGCCATTCAAATGGTAATAAGCATTCAATTCGCTACGGTTGAATGTGGTGTGGCGCACAAAGCTGATATTTTGATTTAAATAACTTTTTTTTTTGGTTGGCTATGCCTTTACTTGCTTCAATCTCATTTTTCGACTTCACCCTAGTGGCAATTTGACAATTCGGCTGGCAAAAACTATGTTTTTAATAACATTTTTATTGTACCATAGTAACGATAAATGTTGCATGCCACATACGCAGCCAAGTGTATTAGCACTTCATATATGCATCTACATACATAAATATGCGTATGTATAGCTGTTGCGAATTTCTTATTGAATAATACATTGTTGTGCGACATTCACTAATAAAAAATATTTGATTTTGCTTTTTATGTTTATGCCAAGGAGAATTAATTTAAGTTCGGGCGGTCCTACAAATACAGTGCTTCAGCTGTTAACGAACTTTATTGGTTTTGTTTATCACTTGCGTGAAATAATTTTTTTTTTTCTATTAAAATCATTGAGAAAGATCTTAAGACCTCATTTTAGTTTTCGTGTTGAAGTTGTTAACATTTTACAATTTTATTGAGCTCAAGGCCAGTTTATGGAAGATTTTTGTCAAAAAACAACAACAGTTTTTAATGGTAGAAGTTATAGTACTATTTCGGAAATCACCACATTTCCTCATAAGTCTTCTTTTTATTAAATTAATTAAATTTAATTTTTCATAACCACTTCTCTCAGGCTTTGAACCCTAGAGCTTGGAGTTTCGGAGCCAATACGCTACATATTGTGCTACGCTAGCCGAGTTGGATGTTGTGTTTATTTCATCTTCCTTAAACAAACCAACTACAAACACGAGAAACTGATCTGCCGCTGTTTAACTTGAAAAAAAAAAACAGATTTTGACAATCATCCAACTGATTAGTCCATACTACACTCTTTATGATTTCGCCTTGGTGTAATTCTGTTAGTTATAACCGCACTGCCGTCAGCGGTTTAGGAAGAAAATGTCATTTAGTTGCCTTTTATTTTCCACCAGCTATTTTGCTTTTAACTATTTGCGCTGCAGCGATTTTCATGTGGCAAATGCAGCATTTAACATAAAATGCAACCACCGTTAAGCAATTTCGATGTTCGCTGCCCATGACAAAAACATGGTTTGCATCATTAAAATAAATAAGCCAACACACCAGTTGTCACACCATTTCATTAAAGTCTTTTATTTACTCTCCCAAATGGGAAATAATTCAACTCTTCATCAATTCTATTTTGCTGCCTTAAATTGAAACGGGCCAGGCGCCATGTTGAGTCAAAAACTTAGAAGTATTAATTAAAAGAATTAAGTCAAAATTATACATTTAAACATGCATTAGCAGTGTTCACGGCACGGTGGGAAAATATAGTTTTTTGTTATACTGTCATTTTTTCCCCTACATGTGTGTCTGCACGTGTTTGTTTGTGGAAACTGAGGGGATGTTTCCTCGACTGCCCTCTTAAGAGTTCGTCGCGAAAAATTAAACAAGCAATCAAACCGGCAGTTCAAATGTACATAACTTTTTATATGCAATGTAATATACATATATGAAGTAATGTATATATTTAAAGTTGATTCGATATATTTACCTATGGAAAACAAAATACTTTTGATGGATTGCTGCAAAAAACTCAGGGCCAGAGGTTGGTTAAACTGATATTCTTCTGTTTCGATTGACTTATTTCGCTACCAACAAAATTATAATCAATATGAAAACAGTCAACATCTACTGAAACTATGAGCAAAATAGAAGCTATCGGGGGGAAGACGACCCTTAGCATTATCTAATGGCGTTTTCTTTTCTCGAAAAAAATCTTGCCTTCTCACATTGTATCTTTTGCATTAGACTGTCTATTTTCCTGAAAAATGGTTATATTAGTAGAAACTGTTGCAACTATGATTAAACTGAGTTCAATAAAGTGGAAAAAGTGGGCGTAGAAAAAAAGCGGAGCATGAGGTTTATTACTTGTTGCCTTCGAATGCGAAGTAAGTTTTTAAAAATTCAATATGGTTGAAGGGCTTTTAAAATACGTTTATGAAATTTGATACTCAATAATAATTTAATGATACTCAATTTAATTTGGTGGATTCAATAGGTCGGTTAGGATTTTAATTTTGTCCTTATACAAACTAATGTCAAGAGTTTTATAAAATTTTTTTTTTAAATAATTTTTGCTTTCGAAAGAGAATTACCATAATGACAAGAATAGAATAAAAGTGGATTATTTGTTGTTATTTTTAAATTTGCCGATACTGAAAATATGTTAAAAATTTTAAAATTTTGTAAATAATTCCTTTTGTTACTTCGAAATATACACATACAAATAAAGAATGTGCCAAATGCTATTGGGTTTCTTCAATAGACAGACACATATCTAGAGCCATTAAGACTTTAAAACTTATTTCTCATTTAAAATTATTTGAAAGGCAAAATTAAATTTGTTCTTAATCGAATTTAATTATGTGAAGAATGCGAATTTCTTCATTAGTAAAAATATTTGAATGATGATGGCAAATTAATTGTTCATCAAAAAGTATAAAATATGTGAATACAATTTATTTGTTGCTTCACCTTTTTTATATTTAAATAAAAATATTCTACAAAGTTTCAAAAACTTCTAAATTACTTCATAAATTTCAAAAAATCATAAAATTCTCAAACATTTTTTAGAAAAGTTAAGCGTTAGCATTGCGTTTTCAGAATCTTTGCACTCAAACCTTGGAGAAATTCATAGTTCTTAAGTTGATATCCAACGTATTTCTCCAACTCTTCTCATTTTTTTGATATTTTCATATGACTATCAAAAGCAATAAAGTACGAGTATAATGAATTTACATACATTTATTCACGGTGTTTTAAATTCAAAAGGAAGAAAATATATTTTCGATTTTTATTTCAGTACTGCTACTAAACGTTTGAGACCAATTCGAGAATCACATTTGAGATCAAGTTGAGAACTAACTTTTTCTCAACTTGAGAATCATAATTATTATCTCAACTTGAGATGCACTTAAGAAACAACGTTGGAGGTTTGAGAAATACCTTAGTTCTCAACTTAACCTCAAGTTGAGCTCAAGCCTAAATGTTTATTGGTAAATTAATTTTCCAAAATTAACGTTTAAACTTGCGCGTAATTTTATTAAATTGAACGAACTATTAAAAAAAGCAATTTAAAATTATTTAAAAACTTCTGGGAAATAAAATAGAAAGTTTTTAAATTTTTTTTTAATTTTTTAAGTGCGCTTTGACCGTCAAAAAACATGAACAATTTTAGAGAACAAAAAAATTACATACAGTTTTTTTAAATATATAGTTTAGCTCATAAATCTGTTCTTGTTAGAAAATGAGCTCTACTTTAGCTGAAAAAGTTTTAAATTAAATGAAAATAAATTAACAAAATTTGCCAAAGTTAAGCGCTACTATTCGATTGAACACAACTATTTACACTTTTTTCAGTTTCTCCGATATTTATTTTTTCTATTTTTATAACTTAATCATAAATTTATGTGTGTGTTAGTAAATACAAAAATTGTAGCATGTTGCGCCAGTGCACACATCAGAAATTTTTAGAGTTGTTTCCATGATTGGACTGCGAATTATTGCTATATATTTTTTTTTTTGTTATTAGTAAAAGACGTTAAATTGCAGAAATGAGAAATACATTAATTTATATTGAGGCCGCAAAGCAATTTGCAACATCTGCTGTGGTTATGAAGTACAAATGTATATACTCGTACATATATACATATACATATGTATGTTGAAAATTACGAAAAATCAGATAACTTGGATTTTGTTTTCAGAGGAATTTTTCGTAAGTAATTTAATATTGTGAGAAAGATAGAGAAGAGCAAATTGATAGCATAAAAAGAAATACATATTTGTGCATGCTAATTAATGTTTCGCTTCTTAATTAAATGAGAATCGTAAATCAGCAGTTCGCACAGTGTTGTAAGTAACGATAAAAATGCCAAAAAAGTTAATAAAGTAAAGAAGTAAATATGTAACTTTGTATTAAATTTGTACTTCAGATAACTAAAATTTGGGAATGAAAAATTTATGAACTCTTAAATACAATTTTTTTAGCATAGGTATACTTTGAAATCAATATTTAAACTTTTTTTCGGTGCCACGCATTAAACTATGGCAAATAGAGGCATGCGCACTATTTTTGGTCACAGCTTATATCGGATCGTGACACTGTGCATTGCGGCAACTAGTATTCGGTGAGAGTTGCAACGGATTCTTACGATTGCGGTAATATTCTCGCAGTTGTTGCTGGTATTTTTTTTTATCTTAATGCTTATTGTGTGTAATATTGCAATAAAAACGTAATAGAGCAATTACGATAAAGAGCAACAATTGTATACTCTGTTCACAAATTATAACACAACCGCATATTGACCGATTTGGGCACTTTCTTTTTCTTCTAATTAACTAAAATTATTTTTGAAGTAAAATATGGTTCATTCTCTAAGAAAACCTAAAAACACCCATTATTTAAACAAGCTACAAAATGTGCAATGATTTAACAAAATTTCATCAAAATTTCGAACGGTTTAAAATTTTTTTTTATAATTATTTTGGGTAAGCAATTTACTAGCAGTTTTCTCCATACAACGGAAACTGCGATTATTTTTTATATGGAAGGAATTGCGAAAGAGTGTCAGTAAAAAAATTGTTAAATATCAGCAAAAATTCGTAGGCACTTAAAACTTGTACTTTGTCGTACTTAAGCTGAATGAGCTACCTACATATCTGTATATCGCAAAAATGTCAACAATTTGTTTTTAATAAGTTCGAAATTTTGATAAACGACTTTATCAAGAAGAATTCATAGAAGGTGGTATATTCCTATCGGCTGATTGCTTGTTTTATCTACGCCTTATGCGGTGAAAGTGTGATAATGGTCATTTTGTTTACATTTTAAATTTCTATTTACGTTCGTGATGGAACATTTATGTGTTAAAGAAACAGCACATAATATTATAAAGAAATTCATTTGAATATTTTTCTATAAAGCCTATAAAGTACGTTTGCTTTTTGTGTAAATTTGGAATGCCACCCATTCGTTTATTTTTGTTTGTCTAAGTTCCTTTGACATTTTTACCGCAAACTACACACGCTTTTTTACTTATATGTGCGGTATACCACCTTGAATGAATTCGCCTTGGATTTTATAAAATTTAAATTGTTTTTAATGGTGTTTGTTAAAAAACTAATTAACTTAAGCAGTTGAAAATTAATTTTAAATTTCCAAATATATACTTGTGTTTGTGCCTTAATTTATGAGCAGAGTGTAGAAAAGAAAAATACGATAGGAATAAAATTGGTTAATACTGGAAAGGAAATTAATTAAAGTCAGAACGAGAACATGAGTCAGTTTGGTTTCATCGCTGTTTTGACGATATAAATTTGAGAACTCATTAAATTTTTTCACCAACCAATGTAAAATTAATGAATGTGGATTTAAATAATTTGCTGTATTGCACATGTATATGAAACAATTATACTACTTAGCTAAGAGGAAAAAATAACAAACATTTATATGAAAAAATTATTAATTACTTTTTTATAAACAAAGCGTCCGAGGTTTTTAAAAAAGTAAAAAGCAACAAGCAAGCTTTCTTAATACATGCATGCCCTCAGTGAGTGAAACACTTGCTTTTATTAGACATTGCTTCACGAAAAAATTAATATCACAGGCCCTGTAAGGAGAAAAAAAAAATGAAATAGCATGGACTGACTCGTAAATATTATCCTCTTAGATTTTTGCATAGTTCAGCTCTTTTATAAGGCATAAATGCTTTATAGAAGATATTGAAGCGCAATAAGAAAGCTCTGAGAACTTAAGAATAACACTCCATTCTGCTCAAAATCTGTTGAACTGATTCCATGGTTGGATGAAATCATGAACGATACGGCGCTAAAATGACATGGACGTTAGCCAACATAATGGAAACAACAAGATTTCAAGAACTTTAACAACGGCTTTTTCGGTTTGCTAAGAACCCAAAAAATTATTTAATAATTGTTTTTTCGATATTTTAGTTGATAATTGTTTTTTCGATATTTTTTCTTCAAAATTCCCTTAAACGAGATCTCATACTCATGCAAGATCTTCATTTCGCCAAACCTTTTTTCAGCTTCACAACATGATTTAACTTAATTTATGGGAGTAGAGTAGTTTTGCCCCTATATAATATCGCATTAAGATTTTTTGCCCAAAAATAAATATCTCTTGTAATATATAAATAATTACTGTCAGACTTATTTTTCTTCATTTACATTTCTCTAGTTCAATGCTGTAGCATAAGTGCACATAGTTGACCCATCGAACATTGAGAGCTAAGAATTTCTCAAGTCTCAAACGATTTGGCTCAAGAGTTAAGAATTAAAGTGTTTCAACAAAAAGGACATTTTGGCGTAGAATACGTCTTACCTTACGGTATGGGCACCCATGTCAGGTTTTTATTGTTGTAATCTCTATTTCTTTAATTATAAGGAAACGGCACGGTAACTTTTTTTAAAAATTTTTTTGTAGTCAAATGAAGATGTTAGCTTTCGTTTGACATACATTTCATGTTGGTTGATATCTTCCTAATATTTAAATTTCTCAAATGAAAATTGTATAAACACATGCACACAAATATGTGTGTGGTGTTTGGTTGAGTGTTTGCTGTTGGGCGATTTAAATGTACTCGTGCAGCCCTTTCTTTGTATTGCATAATTTTAGGCGGGCAAGTTAAAGTAGAGTAAAGGCAGAGAAATCGCTGCCAACTACTGCTTATTGGTGGTGATTTTAACACAGAAATCACTTCAAATACTAGATTGGCGAAATTTATGAGCGATACGTTTAATTTGGATTATATTCGAAATGATGCTCCCACAACTATTGATAACACAACCATTGACTTAGTTTTTGCGAGAAATTTAAATGTTAATTTTAAAACATATTTATCCTATTTTTCCCATCATAAGCCTATATTCTCAAAAGTAACTTTCAAATAATCAAATAGATTTGGGTCTGTTATTTATCATTTATCTTTACTATTGATAACTACCATTGACTTCGTTTTTGCGAGAAATTTAATTGATAATTTAAAAACATTTTTATCCTATTTTCCTATCATAAGCTTATGTATATCATCAAAAGTAACTATCAAATAAAGAAATTCATTTGCTTGCATTATTTATCATTATAAATTATCATTATACATATGTTTTCTGTCTTATCGGATGGCGTATTCTACGTTAAACTTAATGGGGCCGTGTCTCTGACACAGCCTCCTTCTTTTTATTTGTATGAAAATTTATTCTCAACTTAAGCTCCAATGTTATTCTTCAATTGGTTTGAATCTTTCTTCAAGTTTTTATTTGATTTTATTTTTTTACACAAATATAATTTAATTTTCGTTATTTTCTTTTACTCAATCAATACAGCTAAATGGTAAAGTAATTTCTTTGGTTTTTAAAAACTCATTTATCTTTCACTTTTTTTTGTATCCATGACTCTTATATATGCTTTTTAAAATGCGTACCATACTTATTTCCGCAAAATCGATTGCAGAATGCTGAAATAGAAAATGATCCAAGATTGGAGTTAAATTCGAGTATGATGTTAGATATCAATTTGCAAACTTCAAAATTCACCAAGGTTTGAGATGATTTGTATAGTAAAGTTGGATATCAAGTTGATATTATCAACTTAAAAATTTCGGAATTTTTTGAAGGTTGGAAACATATTTATTTGGCATTTTTGTTTGTGTATGATTTGTTCAGATGTAATGCTTACTATTATCGATTTCTCTCGTCTATGAACTTTACTACCATTGATTGATCTCCAGTAAAATATGCACAAATACATTCAAATGCCAGTGAGAATATTCGTTTGTGTGTAAAACCACACGACCACGATTCAAACAAGCTTTCCAAACGATTTGCCTATCAGGTTCTTTGCTTGCTTTAACTTAAATATGTTTATTTAGACTCATATCGCGATTAGAGTTTAAATAATTTTGTGCAGCATTATCAGCGAGGAAAAAAATGTTGCACGTTCAACGGTTGCATGTTGCAATACTCACTTGAGTTACACAATTTATCAGTGATATATCAGCGATTACAGCAGCAACGGGAAAATTCAAAGTACGACTAAGTTGCCAATCAGTGACAACGCAGCACAGCAACGGCTATAACAACAACAAAGCCAATTTCAGTGTTGACAATTTCCTTATTCGCCACATCATCGTCAACGGCGTCATCATTAGAGTCATTTGGCAGCAGATCGACAAGTAAATCTATGAACTGAACGACGAACAACATGCAACGCTCGCAACAATTGACGCAGAAGAATGAAATGTAAATATGCGACAAGCAGCGCGTAAACTAATCTGCCACATCTTGTTTGGAGACTACCACAACAGCACAGCAGCAGTGTTTACAAAATAAATCGATGCAGTAAACCGTTAACTCGGCGTATGACAGCGAGGAGAGTTATAAACTAGCATGGGAATTATGTGTGTGTGTGTGTGTGTGTGTGTGTGTGTTCGCAATGCGCCACATGTTGCACCACAAAGACAGACGCCATGCATTGATTTTACCATTCCATCAAAGTGCAAACTTCACTGCCTCGAGCCGCAAAACCACAACAGTTAACAACTTAGCAGACAGAGCGCTTAATCTGTTGGCCACAACACAACCGTTTTTTAATGAGCGCGGCTGAGACATGTTGGCCATGTCGTTGCACCACCACCTTTAGCCAACGCTGAGCCTTATAGTGCACAGAGTCAGCTTGGTTGTACAAGTTGCCGCGACTTTCTTTCTAAGCGAACACACATATCCAATTAACAACTGGCTGGTGCATCGTCACCGAGTCATTCGGCTAGAGATGATCTAAATCGTTTGCGCAAACAAATCTTTTAATAACCTTAACAATAATATAGCGCGTCGTTTGGGAACGCTAACAGGTTGGAGTGAAGCGTTGCAAGCTGACGCTTTTTAGTATAAAGGTGTGTAATACTTACTAACTGACTATGTGTGTTATTCGTATGCAATTTTTTTGAATTTATAAAGACTAAGTAAATTTAAATTTATGCTTAATAATTTATATAAAGCTGAATAATGATAATTAACTAGGACCGTAGTAATTTCAAATCTTAAAATTGTATAATAACAAATGAAATTTATTACACTGTAGGTATTTGTATATTTGCACTCGTGCGCTTAAGTTTTTCTAATTTTACCGTTTTTTAAAAATAGCTTAAATTAAATCAGCTTCTTGTCCTATAAATATGTATCCAGAAGTCTGTGGAAAGTTAGAACATATCTATTTATTTTCTTATGCAATCCAAATTTAGATTTAAACATTTTATGTGTCGATTTGTGTTTAAAATTTAGAAATAAAAAACAACTAAGGAATTTTATATCCCTTCGCGATGTATTTTTGTGTGGGCTCAAAATATTAAATTTCACTCAATTTGCTCTATAAATAGATACCGAAAAAAACAAAGTTTTTGTATTTATCAAAACTTCCTTTATATAGGTGGTGGGCGTGGTTATTGACCGATATCGACAATTTTCAATAATTACCTACCCTGGCAAAGGGCAATCTTTGTAACAAGTTGTATTCGGAAATCTCAATTTTTAATCAAGTTATCGTACGCGATCCGTGGAATTTAATATCATTTCCCTCGGAACGTTTTTCCCCTAAATCCATATTATGAACTTAAATTTGATAATCATAACCAGATTTTGATTTTATCCGTTTAAAAAAAGGCATTCCGCTAAATTTTAAGTAGTTATTACCGGATGCAGTTACAGAAATTTCATATTTCGTTTGCTAAAAATAATGCCAAATTTTTAGTCTTGCAATATTTTTTTTATAAATTTGACACTTTTTTTTAGCCGTAGGAAGAAACATGAACTCTTGATCTGTTGAAGTTTAATTCATTTAAGTTGAACTACGAAATATAAATATTTTTAACATTTTGCGCGAAGTTGGATGTGTGCGGAATAATAGATTTCATTGTTAATAATTTAAACTAACGATTTGTGCAAACACCGATATTTTTAAGCAAATGGCAATTTTTCACGTGTTAGATGTTTAAGGTCCGAACATATCTTCATCATTAATGATTGCCCAACTTGGATTTCTCCATCGATAACGATAAATACATAAGCATTTATAAAATAAATTATGGTACAATAGACGAAAATATTTCATTAATCGTTTACAAAAAAAAAAGAAAGCCAATTTTCAAAAAAAGTTGTACTCATTTTTTCAAAATTCTGGTAGTTGATAGTCCGTTTTAAAGTGTCTTTAATATTTGCAACTTTCTGTTTTGTTGCTAAAAACTCACATTTTTTAAGAAAACTATTTGAGTTCAATCATACACACTTTTTTTTTAGATTTTTAGAAATCGAAAATATACTTAACTTTTAAATAATAAAAAAATGTTCAACCCGTATATTAGACCCTTTTATTTGTTTATCTACATTACTACTCTGATAAATATGAGTATTTGAAAAGTGATGGAAATTGAGAACCCTTTTGATTTCGTCAAATGAAGACGAATTTTGAAAGGTATTGTGTTAAAGAAAATATTTTGATAGAAATCTTAAAGTGCAATTTCTAGGTTTTTTTTTACTAAAATTCCCAGTAAGTGTGTAAATAAGTAAGTACAAGGGCAGTCAGTCTGTGACATTAAAAAAAAAATGTCGGCTTATATATATGTTTTTCTTAACATAATATCTTTTTTACTCTATACATTTTGTCCAGCGTTTATCCATTTTTGTTTTATTCCTTCCAGACTATCAAATAACTGTTTGTTTCTGGGATGACCCAAACCACATATCACCCAACCATTTCTTCAGATTTGAAAATATAAAATAATCGCATGGGGTTAAATCTGCTGAATATGATCATCATTACATTGATTTTATTGACGATCTCCGTTGTAACGACGTCTTTTGGGCGATCTGAACATTCGACGTCATAGTGCAGTGTCTCTATAGTATTTATCATTGGTTTCGGCCATGGTTTTTTATCGACAAAATCAGCACACGAAATTCAGGTTTATCCATTTTTATTTAAAGTCAAGAGGTTATCTGCTTTTTATGGCCAATGTAGTTAATAAATTGATTTTGGAAGAACCTTTTAAGCTCATAAAGAATGCTAGCTGAATAGCTCTCCAATGGGTAAGAAAGCAAACATATTTCTTCCTATTTGAACAAAAGCGCAAAATTCCTTACAAAAAAAAAAAAAGAAACTTAACAAAAAGAACAACAAGGCCTAGAGTAGTGCATAAGAACTCGTAGCTTAAATTTGATAGTCTTTAAATTAAAATTTAATAATTGTAAATAGGACTATTCATACACATGCATACATACACATATATGTATACTTATTTATATATGTACGTATGTACATACAACATAGTTTGTATGTGCTAAATAATGTGTAAATATTATCGTTTTGGTTAAAGTGGAAATGAGCAAAATAAATGAATATTTATGACAAATAGTTTCTGCTTATTACAATTATCAATATTTTTATTCGTTTTATTACACTGCGCATATGGCCGACCGCTACTGAGCTGCTCATCTTCTACGTCCATTATTCATCGTAGAGTGTAAGGCGACAGCGTAAGTACAGATTTCTACAGCATTCCTTAGTTTTCTTTACACACTCTGCATACCTTTTCAACAACTTTTACTCGTTTTTTATTATTAAATTTATTGTCTTCTTCATTAGGGGGAGGAGGGGCGGTTATGTTGACACAAAGTCAAGACAAGTCGTGAGTTGTCACTCTGTGAAACATTTACCACTTTCGGAATGTCACAAATGTCGCGACTGCAAGATGTGCAAACACACCATTATATCTACATATATTTATATATCTACTTATACTCTTATCTTTATTTGTGCGCTGCTTTTTTAAATATACACACATGGATGTGCACACAGATACTGCTTACATTTGTAAAAACCTTTCTTTCATTGATATTTTCGACGGTAAACATTAATTAGTGGTGCACGATATTTTTTAGGCAAACAGAGATTATCACTTGTGCATATGCATGTGTTAAAGCAAATATTTTTAATTTATAGTCTTAGTTTGTGCATGTGTGCTTCATCAAGTAGTCACTGCGAACGTTACCCAGTTAGCAACAGAACATTTTAATAAGAGGTCCATAAGAGACTGCAATGAATGGAATTTCAAAAAATGTTTTCTATTCGTTAGTGCTATGACTTATTAATCTCAGTCATTCGATTTCTAGAAAATTTGCTAGCGAGTTAAGGACTAAAATTACAGAGTTTCGGTTCTGCTTTGTTTTTTGCTAGCTCTATCAATTTTTAATGAAATTTTGTGGAGTAAAACAAGTAGAAAGTTAATATAACTTGGAAACATTTTTTTAACAATCACGCGATAATCTATATTCATACAAATTTTCTAAGCTCCAGTTGAGATAAAACTTGTCGCACTGTATTTTAGGTAATCATTATTTCTATCATACCTTTTGACTCATATGTAGAAAATAAAGAAACTAAATGCCTAATTAAACAAAGCACAATTTAAAAATCAAATTTTTTTATAATTTGCTTCGCTTCATTGTAATAAGGTGAGGGGATAAGGGGATGCGGTGTGGTGTGGTCAGATGATAAAGTTCAGGCATGGTGACTTTTGGAATGGTGAATTTATATTTGTCGCATTTGTGTTATTTAAGTTAAGGTGTGGTGAGTTTAGATGTGGTGAGCATAAATGAGGTGTATTTAGAAGTGGTGAGTACAGGTATGGTAAGTTTAGATGCGGTGTGTTACGGTGACAAATGGTAGTGAGTTAAGATGAAGATTGATAAGCTCAGGTGTGTTCAATTTAGGTGAACTTAGGTGTGTTAAGTTGATGTTAAGAAATTATTTCACATCACACCATATCATATGCGACAATAACTTAATACCATATTACGTTACCACATCACAACAATCATGACATATCCAATGGACCTTATCAACACATCACACCAAACTATCATATCATATGAAATTAACAGATCATATTACTTTAACACATTACATCCCATCACATCAAATGATATCATACAACATAACCTCACATAACATTAGTTAATATAACATGCATACATAACGTAAATTAATTGCGGGTTCGACTCCCGCAGAAGCCAAGAAGAAAGAAGAAGTCTGATGAGGAAATGAGGTGATTTCCAAAATATTATTATAACTTCTACCGCTTTGAGTATTATTGTCTTTTCCTAATAAGCTCCCAATTAACCGATCGGAATTAAGCTCAAAAATATTTAAAATATCATAAAATTATTTATAGGTATAGCAAGGTGAGTTCAGGTGTGTTGAGTTGAGTGTGTATATGCCTTAAGGGGTATGGCCACTGTAGCGGGTATAAAACCATGTGAAGGTCCATTAACTTTTTCGTGATATAATCATTTATTCACAGAACTAATGAAACACTTGTCAAGTTTGAATATCAAGCTGATGAAAAATTCTTTTTTTCGTAAAATTTTTTTGACTATAATAAACAAATCGTTCGATATCTCTTTGATCGTTCTTTTTAAAAGCGCGTCGCGGCGAGACAGTTAGCATCCACAATTGTCGTCCTGAAATAAAATAAAAATAACGTCGTTTATCAACATGAGAATACCCATAAAAGTACGTAGGAAAATATTGATTTCTTTAAAAATTTTAGGCATTTGAACAAGAAATTATATTTTTAGTCAATAATTTCGTAGTAAACTGGACATTAAAAAAAAAAAATTTAAATCAATCGTAATTTCCCTAGATACTTCTATGCAAAATCCAATTCTAATAATCTGAAAATTTTAAGTCGATCGGATAAAAATGGTCAAGGTTATTTTTTTCACCAATTGGAAAAAAGTAACTTAATTATTCTATAGCTGAGCCGGAGGTGGACTTTTCTCGCTACCAATCAACTTGAAACTTATTTTTATGAGTACAAGTCATAGTTTAGCGAAAAAAGAAACGAATTTATGAAAATTCTACAGTAGCCATACATACACGGTTTTAAAAGAGATTTGTAATTTCTAGAAAATATGTAACACAGTCAACAAGTCACCGATATAACATTTGAATTTTTATGGCTCGCTGGTATTCTCTGAAAAGCAACTTTAAGTTTTCTTTAAAAACGTCATATGTGTATCTATATTTAAAAGTATAAACAAACAATTGACATAATTTTTGTTTTTTGAATATTCAAGCGACCGCAGGTGGCTCACTGCAGAGCTGCTTCTTGAGATGATTTTTATTTAATTTTTTTTTAGTGAAGCGCACGAAAATTTAGTGTCTACACAGTGGTAAATACTGCGCAGCATTTCCAAATTGTTTTTTTTTTTTATTTTATACATATAATATATATGTATGTATGTATGTATAGCTATGGGCATAGAGCGACGCTCCAATTCCAGACTGGTGCTAAATAAGTTTGTTTTCATTGTTTGTGATTTGTAATAATGTCATCCTCCAGTGGTTGGTTTGTTTACTTTTGTTATTACTATCTGCTGCTGCATTATTATAACTCTTTTATTTTTACTGTTTATTTGCTTGTTGCTGCTTTAAGTAAATTTTGTTCCTGCCGGTTCTGATTATTTACTGCTTTTCGTTGCAACCGACAAGAGCGATAAAAATTTCAAGCTTTCTGCTTTCTGCTTTTACACTAACTACTTAAGAGTATTGCTTGTTTGCTGACGCAGCTCCCACTCGTTCACATGTTCGGTCGAAGTTAAGAAACAAAGGAAGCAAATTGAGTGTAAAACAAACGCTAAAGTTTTACCGCACATTTGTCATTCTCAACTGCGTTATCAGCCGTCAAGATGGCAGAATTATCAGGAATACAATTTTAAATTGCCATGTCGATGGCTTCATTTTGTGGCGAAATTAAGAACTCATTAAGTGCTACCAAAGAAGCTGGTGTAGCTGATTTTCGTTACTGACTAACTAATTGCCGCAAGCAACACTGGCCGTGACAGAACAGTAAGGATGAAGAGGCCTGAAAGAGTCTGTGCAACGAGGCGAAGGTGCTGCTTAAGTTTAAAGCGCTGTATTGTGATTTAAGATTTTTTTTCCAAACTTTTTTAACAAAGCAAAAATTACGAATCGTGTATGCACGACAATATGTCAGTGCATATGTATGTATGTATGTATATCGATGTATATGCATACGAAATTGCAGTTAGCGCGCACACGAAATTATTTAATTTCTTCCTAATTTGATTGCTTCGGCCAGCGCGGTGGCATTGCTTTGTTAATTAGCAAAAAATGTGACGCGATTAAATTGCTGCGCTCAACTAGCAGCATGCAACGGCGCTCTTACTTTCCTCAGTCTTATGCACCTTAAATTCATGGTCATTTCTTGCAATTAACGTAAGCGTACTCTGGGCTGCTGCATTTTATCGTGATCATGAGCAGCAAACAACATGCATGCATGCACTATGTATGTATGTATGTGTCAATGTTGGAACTTCGATTGCTGTTGCCATGAAAATCACCGCATTGGTGAGTTGTCATTGTTTAGAGATAAACAGCGCACATGCGTGCAAGTGCAAAAATGCGCGTGCTAAGCAAATAGCCTGAACATATTCGCAAAGACACAGACGCTGGCTGGAGGAACAGTGACGGTTATCGCCTGCACCCAGAGCTCGGAAGTAAGCAAATTGAACGATAGATTTAGTGACGACTGAGCGTTGTTATGATTTTATTAGATCGATACTACAAATAACAAGAGCTCAAGCTAGTATTACTTACACAAAAATATAACAAAACAAAAATCCTTTTAAAAGTTTTGTAGATGCTTGTTAGCATTTTAGATTGTCGTTAGATTCCTCATAGGTAGATGATTGGTACTTAACGAAAGGCTACTTCACCCCGATAAAGCAAGTGTATTTTAAATGAGTCCACAAGATTCAAAGTTCTGAGACGTTAAGTACATAAGAAAATAAAAATTTAAAAGACCGACAAATTGCTACCCTCTTCTTCTTCTTATTTTCAAAGTCAGCCAAGTATGAAATTAGGAATAATTAGAGTCTCCGACAAGAAAAAGAGTAGTCTACGAAAGAACTTAACTTTTCTTATTTAATTCAAGAAAGGTGGAGCTTATGCTATTTACTATGAAAAATAAGATGCCGTAGCTGAATGGAATCCGTCTGAATCTAAAGTATGACGCCAAGTAACTTGAACTTGAAATTAAACTGGAGGAATAATATTGTTCAACGACATCAGAAGGCTTCTTTCCGTACAACACAGATCTCTGCATCGATACTTTTTTTCCCGGACAGAAAGTTCACGATGAGGATCCCAAGTAGAGAGGAGTGGTCAAGAAATGTGTATACTCCACCTGGAAGTCTCTTTACGGATGATTCGAAACTGAATGGCAGAGTGAGAGGAGCTGAAGTGTTTTTCAGGCTGAGGCTTCAGCTTTTAAGGAGGCTATGGACATGTTACAAATCGCTTTAAAGCGCAAAAATATTTTGATCTTTAATAATAGCCAATCGGCAATTAAAGCTTAAGCTATAAATTTAAAGTAAAACAAATCTAATAAAAAGCAAATCAAATCTCATAAAAAAAGCAGCTGCAGTAACACAAGGCTTGTAAAGTTATGTTAATATGGTAATCATTTAAATAAATAATGCAGTTAATTTGCTACGCATTCATTCTACTTTTTCTTTAATTTTTATAAAACTTGGTATTGAAAATGCTCGTTCGCCCACTGTGCCAGTATGAAATATGGACTATAATACTTCTTAATATATGTAAACAAAATTTAAAGAAACATATTTCATGCAGCCAATTCATTAGCATTTTGTGCTTGCTGTTTCAATTAAAATGTATTGCATGTAAATATTTTTGGGTTTTATATCGATTGTTATTCAAATGCTAAAACTTCACAGTCTACGTAAAAAAATGTTCAAAAAACCGTTAAAAAATTTATGAAAAATAGAAGAGTACTGATCTGAAGAACCGAATCAATCAATTCGAACATTTTGCGCTGACATCTCTGAACATGTATTGGAAATTTTAAAAATTATTAAAAAAATAATCTAATAAATTTAAGCTCGAAAAGATTTTTGCGCCCGCCCTCTGTCGTTATATGTTTAAAAACAATTTGGACAGAGCTAAGAGCTAAAAGTAGAATTTTGAATATATCAACCAAATCTACAGACTAATTAAATTTACAACCCAATTGATTTTTTATTTTTTCATTTCTTTAGTTAAGAGACGTTTATGATTTTGATGACAAGTGCCCTTACCTAAAGTGTATTTAACAAAGTGTGCTAAGTACTGACAGCGCCTGGATTCGAGAGCGTAATTATGTCAAACCTTATGAAATATCTTAACACCTAACTGTGTTCAAAAATAAAAAAAGGAAACAAGAAGTTTTGTGGAAGAATTATATATGTATATGTATAGACATACTAATCTTGAAAAAAACCTCAGCAAATAATTTTAATTGTAACGAAAAATTACATCGTGCGCAATTTGTAAAATCAAAAACGGCAACCATTTTACTTTTTATGATGTGCCCAGAAGAGGTGTACATAGGATGAGTTGGTTTGAAGCTGGCCAAATAAATTTTCTCGATTCGGTGAGAGTTTGTGCAAAGAATTTGGACGAAGTCGACTTTTATGCTAGCAAACGACGAAGACAGCAGCCAAATGCAACATCTTCGAGACAACCTTCTCCTGCAAAGCTTAATTTCAAAAATTCAAAGGCCAAAATATGCATTAAAATATAACTTAAAACCATTTGATATTTTTTTATTCCATGGACTAAGCTTGAATGTTTACTATATACGTATATAGTTAGCGTATAAAAACACCGCGTACGCATAAACACGTTTAGTCAAAATTTGTTTATTCGTATCTATTTTGCTAAAAATCCGCGAAAAAGTAATTCCACGTTAAAATAACCAAGTTCATATTAAAACGCTCTGTTTAACAGGATTATGCCAAAAAATCATATTGATATCACCTGTAACTTAAATTAAATTAAACAACGAATAAATCCATAATTCAGTTCTTAAAATAATGTATTAATAAGCGCTGAGGTTTCTCTTGCTACATACAGGTAGCTTTCCAAAGCATTTTTAAAATGTCGAACAAATTTCTTTTACCGATTAAAGAAGATCGACTGCACATATATATATGTATATATCTATATGCATACTTATATGTACTCGTATATATATACTTGTATATATATGTATGTATATACTCGTATATTTATTCCTTAATTGTTTACTCCTAATTTTTGATGAGTACTTTTCCTCCAACGTGTATTTATGGGTTAAATCAATGTTAATAAATTTTGAAAGATGTCAACTTGACATAATAAGCATCCCGTCGCAAATCTACATTCCACGTCGATGATATTCTAAATTAAACATTTGTTTAAAACAAAGTGTTTGATACATAACACAACTCCACAAAAAAAAAAGATAGCTTCTTTTGAGCAGACCATATTTTTTATATGCTTTTGGGGTCGCTATAGGTTTAGGTTAGGTCTTTTACGGTTAAGTTAGGTTAGAACACTGTGTAGGTTAAGGCTTCGCGTAGGGTGTTTTTGGCTACAAATTCTAAAGATTTATTTTGTGTTTGCCATTTATGAAGGTTATGAAACTACTCGACGTGATGGCTCCAAACTGATCTCCGATTTGGGTTCATCGACCCCAAAATCATGTAATAAATACGGTCTGCTCAAAAGAAGCTTTTTGTTTTTTTTTTTTGTGGAGCTGTGTAATTCACACGGATTGCAACTTGATTTTCTGATTTTACTTAGAATTCCAATCAATTTTCCAACTCAATGTGTGCACAAATAGACGCATACATACATTTCCTTGCCGCTTCATGGGTATCATTAATAATCAGGTACTTTGAATAAACTTTTTTCGTTACAGTATTCACACCGGTTTAACTTATGTACGAGTATTATCTGCCTCATGCACGCTTCGCGTGTCATTTACGATAAGGCAGACAGGATTCTATGGCTCAGAGTGCGCTGTCAATGCAATCTTTTTAGCATTATTGCAAAGCACTAAGACATTTGCAGGACCATCTTGAATGTCTAATTAATTGATTTTCCTTTTTGTAATTGCGCTGCAAGCTCTATAACACTTATCAACCAGCCACCAAGCGTTAGCGACTAAAATTTGCATTTTGCTAATTTAATTAGTAAACTACATTACCGCGAATTTCTGCAATGACAGCAACAATTGATAATTGGCAACTACTAGCCGCTTCAAAGTGTATTTGTTTTGTTTTTTTGAATGATAGTAGTGCAAAACTACTTTTCGAAGTAAACAACCTGCTACGTATTGAAATGTTTGAATTGCTATCAAATTAGCGCTGACACTTTGCCTTGGTGTTCTTATCAGAAAAATGCGTGATTGCTGCACTTTGCTTGTCAATGCATTTCAAGTGTATTATTTAGTTTGCTTGTAGAAATGTTGCAAAGAAGAGTACAGTCGAATTGATAATTGACAGCGTGCAATGTTATTGTGTATAGGAAAAGTACATGCAAAATTTATGAAAATAAAACTATAACTTCAAAAAAACGAATTTCGCTACTTGGCAGTTAGCCAGATTAAAGTTTCAACTGTCTATTTTCTTAGGAAAAATTTTTGAAAATTAGAAAAAAACGCATTTTGAAAAATGAAATTTTGAAAAGGTTTGGCATTTTTTGTTTATTGTTAAACAAAAAAATTATTAAAATTTTTATGTATTTTCTGACACTTGTATTTAAATGAATAGATAATTTCAAACATTTAAAAAAAAAATTTACTTAAATCGGTTAATATGTGTGAAGTCTCTTTAAATCTACTCAAAAACAGCATATTCAAGTTTCGTTAAAATCTAAAATCATGACCCGAAACGACCGCACGTTTTGAAATGGAAAGAGTATATGTGTTTTTTAATAAATTCTGATTGTATTTCGGATTTCTTTGATTGGTTTAGCAAATTTCTTTTCGGCAGCTAAAAAACTATCTACATTTTTTTGCAAAATATATACAACAGTACGTCAGAAACACATCCGATGTATATTGCTCATTATTAGTAAGACCACCGTCAAAAAATTTGAAATTATGCTTTATGCAAAAACTCGAGAACTCTACATTTTTTTCACTGATATTTCATTCTTTCATTAATAAATATTTTAATTTGTTTTTAATTGATAAACACACAGCATCGAGCAAGGCGAATTTGAAAAGGTGGTGTTAAGGAGCCAGCTGATTTTTTCGCTTTTTTTTGCTTTGCTGGACTGAACGTCAAAGGGCTTCGTTCTGATTGGCTGGTGATTGGCTTGCGAATGGCCGGCGATGTATGTAAATCAACTACAGAAATTTGACATTCAGTCCAGCAAAGCAACAACAAAATACATGGAGACCTTTTACTTATATACGCTTACCACCACCTTGATGAATTCGCCTTGGCATCGAGGTTTTCAAAAAATTGTTTACACTTTTTTTCTTGTGACTTTAAAATTTGAATGTAATTTTGGCTATTTGCGAAGCATAAATTTATTGAAAAAAATTACTAATTTTATAACAAATCGCGCAACAAAATGGTGTTAAATTAAAAATTACAATGTGTTAAAAAATCAAGAAGAAGAAGACTTACAACGCTTATGACTCTGTGATTTAGTTATCTACACACATACAAATGTCATGTATGTATGTGATGTTCAGTTATATATGAAGAGACTTTAATTAGCAAAAACTTTATGTTAGAAAGGTAGATCAAAGACTGATTATTAAATGTCTATATACGGCGCTGGCAGATAATTATATCTATGATTTTTGATTTTATGTACCATGGCCGAGAAGAGAGTAGCGCCCAACTGCAACATCCATTGAATTTCTTCAATGTTTCATTGTCGCAAGTCCATTATGTAACATCAAATACTACTAATGTCATACAAAATGAATTGATACAAGATTTCTTGCGCACTAAAATGTTAAATTTAACGTGACAACGAACCAAAGTGAGAAATGAAAAATGAGACAAGCTAATGAAAATCAAAAATAAATACAACTACACTCAACACTGACGCTGGCAAAGGTGACGCCAACGCCGACGACGATGATGACAAAGAATAATACCACAATGAACCTGCACCGCACCAAGCGCACAACGGATGCTGCGTTCAACGGCGTCTTACTACGTTTATTGTATTTAATTTTCATTGTTGTTGCTTGCCGGTCAGCAGCGTCCAGCAGCAATTGATGTGCGACTTTGTGACGTTATTGTATAAACAAGCGAAAGACGAAAAGAAACACACAAAACAAAAACCAAAACAAAAACAAACTACAACAACAGAGCCACACGCTGATGAGGCAACAAATGTTGCAGACAGATGCGCGAAGGCAAAAAACAAAAAAAAAATAAAAAATAAGTTACAGCAACTGTGCAAGCGGCTGTTGCATGCAAACGGCGATTTCGCGACTCATTGCACTTGCGGAGGCTGTTGCGAACATCAGTTGCCTCCAATCCACTATTCAAGTGTGTGTGTGTGTGTGTGTGCGAGTACATGTGTGGTTCGGTACATTGCAGTTGTTTGCTGTTGTTGCCGCTATAGGCCAACAGCAGCAACATTCAAAATTTTCACTGCCAGTTGTTAATTCAATCATCACCTGTCGCTATACTGCTATGTATTGCTGTTGCTGTTGTTGTTGATTCGTGGGCAGTTATGCTGCGCCTGCCTGCTTCCTCCCTTTATCTGCTTCTGCTACTGATTTCTGGCTCTCTTCCACATTTCGTTTATACCCCTGCTGACAAGGTGTTTGTGCAACATGTGCAGACCACAACAGTGCTGCAGGAATATCAACAGCAACAACATATTCGCTAACAACAGCAGCAAAAGAGTTAATGAAGGAAGTTCCTTAAGTCCAAGAATCCACACAAAATAAAAAAAAAATACATACCACAAAGGACAAAGTGCAAATTGTAAATGCAATTGTTGCTGTTGCATGGCGAGCATTTCACAATTGTTGCTGTCACAATGATACACCGTTGATTAGGCAACAAATAACGTTGACTGTCCAAACACACGTTCAGCCGGTCTCCACGGCCATGATAAGCGAAAAACAGCTATGAAACTAACTGCAGGATGACAGTAAATAAAAATCGGTAATATTAACAATAGTAAAAACAAAAAACAATTACATATACAAACTGCAACGGTTCAACATTAGACCTGCGGCCGTCTCTCTCCACCAGTTTGCATCCATGTTTTTCTTTCTGCAGTCTTTCAAAAGTTTTTCCGGTATGACCATCTCGTGTTTCGGCTGCGGTTTTATTTTTTCATTATCTTTTTTTTGGAAGCAAGTCATCAATTGTTGTAACGTTGTTGCGGTTGAGTTGTTGCAATTAGACGCTGTAATCAGCAGCACAGCAGTCGGTGATTGTCAGTCTGCGGTTCTTTTGCGTTTATCGCTGGTCATTTAACAGTAGCGCTTATTTTCCTATGACTAGTTTTTCCTAATGGCGGGAAGGCGGAAGAAAATGTAGGTAGCTTGAAGCAAAATTTCCCTTTTCTTTTTCTTCACAAGCAATAGAGAATCCGAAATTTGCCTTGTTCTCTTTTGTTTGGAATTGATTCATTTAAGAAAACAATTGGATTGATCTCGAAAGGTTTAAATAAGATCTTAAGTAGACTAAGCAAAAGGAGTTTACCGGAGCTACAAACCGCTCTTATAATCGATGTGGTTCAATTCGAATCACTTAGAATAAAATTGAATTGGTGCGGGAACCATTGATCCGATTCGATTTAATAAAAAGTAAATATAAATAAATTTTCAAATTAAGTTATAAAATTGTAGGGATTTCGAATGATATTTTAAATTAAATATATAAAAAATCAATTTGTTTATTTAATAACTAAATTTAAAAAGTTCTTATCTTCCAATATTGCGAAAAGAGTATTAAAATGATGAAAGTGACTTTGGTAAACTTTTTATTAAAATGTCTGCATTACAATAAACCGTTTTTAATTTAATTCCGCATTAAATATAAAACTATGTAAAGTCAACTTATGTATTTTAATTTGCTTTGAATAAAGTATAAATCTTCAACGGAAAAATTTATAGCTTCCAAATATCGGAGAACAATTTAGAATATATCTATGCATCTACTCGTATTTTCATTTTTAACAATATCTATAACAATTTTTATTCAAAACTCAAACAAGAAATCAGCGCACAAGTTAAATAATTTGTTCAAATATGAAAGTAATTTTTCGCGTGTTATTTATTCTTTTTGTTAACTTTTATTCTAAGCGAAATATATTCTTTATTTTTGACTAAATAAATAATTTTCCTCATTTTTTTTTTCGAACCGAGCTAAACAATTTGTATACCTTTCATGGAAATGGTATATAAACTTTGGTCTGATGTTTGTAAGTACCAGAACGATAAGAGTTAGACCCATCAAAAGGTATACAGATATGATCAGGGTGACGAGCTGAGTCGATTTAGCGATGTTCGTCCGTCTGTCTGTCCGTCTGTTTAAACGCAAACTATGTAGTCCCTCAGTTTTTGAACTAAATATTTGAATGAAACTTGGCAGCCAGGTGCCTTTTTATAATTTATTGGATATTTGTCGGAATCGGCTAGAGCGGACACTATAACGTATAAACGAGCCGATTGTTCAGATATTATATTTTGCTTTATAACTCCTTCGATTAAGCAGCTAGAGCTTTACAGTTTTGTAAAAAGGTTCGCTCCTATTAGATCTAAATATATAAGCAGTGAAAATCATATATATATATATAATTTTGGCGGTTTCACTATATAGCTCAGTGTTTGGCTGAGCTTCTTCTACCATTGGTAGTGTGCGTCTTTATATTATATCACCTACACATTTTTTGTGCCGACTCCGAACGGCAGATGTATTTAATGAGAAGCCTTTTCATGGCAGAAATACCCTCGGAGGTTTGCCATTGCCTGCCGAGGACTGACCGCTATTAGAAAAAACATTTTCTGTGATTAAGATTTTGCTTGCCCTGACTGAGATTCCAACCTTTAACTCAAAGAAATATTACATATACTCGTAGCTCCGGTACAACCGATTTTTACCGATATCCTATTTATCACAAAAACCCTTCCTAGCTGCTTAAACTAAAGTCGTGAAATTTTGAAAATCATTTATATCGGATATTGTATATAACATATAGCTCCCATACCACAGATTGTTCAGATATTTTATTTAGCACGAAAACACCTCCATTTAAGCAGCTAAAGTTAGCAGTGAAAATCATGTGTTTTGGATAAATATAACAACCGATAGTTCAGATATTGCTTTTTGGGTCATAACTCCTCCATTTAATAAGCTAAAGACTTGAAATTTCGTACAAATATTAATTATTATTGGGACTAATAGCATATCGCAATATAGCAATCAAAATCTTTTATATAAAATAAATAAAACATACAATTGTTCCATTCATGAAAGAGATAAGCCTTCGGCATAGCCGAATTCACCATTTTTAAACTTTTTTTGCAATAATTTTTGGTTCGGTTTTGGCATTTAAAAATAAAAAAGATTTCGGTACTTGATGATATTCGACGTCCAAACATATGTGACGATGTTTTGATTCAAAACCTGATTACTTAAATACCGGTTTGCATCCAGAATTCCGGTAAGCCTGTAATTTCAAAATATGTTCTACACATTTTGGGATTTTTTTCTACTCCACTTTAAATGCGCTTTTAAAATTATCGCAAAGTATACAATGTTTTTTAAGACAACATGTAAATATTATACATATCAAAAAATAAATAAAAAATAAAAAAGTAACAATACAATATTGTTTAAACTATGACAAAAGCTTTTTGTTTAAAGACAATTGCATAACAATTGTAACATGTTAACAAGTACTAAATTAAGGCGAAACATATTTTTTTTAATCTCGCGATTTACTTTCTAATTGGTCTATTACCTATGCACAAGTCCGCATTTCAAAGGGATCATTTTCAAAAAATTAATTTTGGCCACCTCAGGAGTTGCCATTATTCATCATATCTTCGGCATAATAGTTGGCGAGTTTTGTTTTTTCAAAAAAATTTATATGCCATTGAAATGTGATTCATATATTAGGAAAATTAAAATAATTTTCATTATTGCAGTCTTTTATTTACTTTTCGATAGCTTATAATATAAATGGTGGAATTTACATTAATATTTGGAGAGTTAAATTTTACAATTTTGTGAATTAAGTGTGTGGAAAAAGGCATAGTAAGGCAAATTTACGAATGAATTTGATGTGTATGTCAAAAAATGTACAAAATATAAAATAACACTCATGAGAACTCAGTGCAAAGTTGGCCAAATTTTTGAATAGCAAACATACGAACTTAAAGTTTTCCATTATGCAAAATAAACTCGGGTTAAAGGTTTAGTGTTTATGAGCAACTATCAAGTTTTCATATTGGGAATTTTAAAAAACTATAAGTTTACTTTCTCTTATGTGTAACATAACAATCAACAATGCAGCTCCACCAAAAATTTCCAAACAGAGATTTCAAAACATTGAACTGAGAGGCCAAAATAAGTCCCAGAAAAGGTTTACATGTCACTAAACACCAAATAGAAATTGGTTTTTAAAGCAGTTTAATATTTGACAAACTCCGTGTTTATTAGTGGTTCTCGATGTTAAACACTAAAGCGGCCCTTGAAAGGCAGCATAAAAATAGTATTATTATTTATGTAGACGGAAATGCGCAACACAGGCAACAAACACAAATTCTTCTATATCAACGAAAATTTTCAGCAACTCGTTATTTGAATTTTTACTAAAAAAATTGCTGTATATTTGTAATTTTTCAAAAAAGGTTCTAAACAAATGGTTTGAAATTTATTGGAATTTTTTGTGAACTTTGTACAATCTTGGATCTTAATCATTGCTATTTAATATAAATTGAAATTTATATTAATTAAAAACTTTAAACTATAAAAAATAGGTTTATTTTGCTGGCTGCAATTTATAATTTGAAAATGTATATTAACAAACTCAATGCTATATATTCAATAGAACTTCGTTATTTGTTTTTGAAGAATTAAATATAAATAAATTTTCAAATTTTTAAAAATAAATAACTAAACACAAGCCACTAAGAATATCAATAGTTTTAAAGAAAAAGCATAAAAATTAATAAACTGATACCCAAGATCGCCTTGACAGTTAAGTTTCCAATGCTTATAACAAAAAAAAAACGCGGAATTATTATGCAAAAACTCTACTTTTTGTAATAAGGTGTGCGAAAAGCCTTGGAATTTAAATATCTATTGGCCGAATTAAGGCAGATACTTCTTTTCAGAACTTATATAAAATAAGTATTGCAAATAAAAACCAACATTTTGATTTTACAAATGAGTAAGAGGAATTTTCTAAATTTTTATAATATCATCTCACCGGAAATGATACAAACTTATTCAAAAGTAAAATCGAAAACCGCACACAAGAGCCATAAGAGAATGACAAATGACAGATAAGATTACCAACTTCCCTAACGACCAGCAATGAAATTTACTATTAAGAAAATAAAGAAGCTAACATAATCATTTCACGCTTCCACACACACCGAGCTATATTCGGTCCGGTGAACATGTTTGGCGTAATTACATCTACACAGTTCAGAAGTTTCACGCTAAGGCGACACATCAAGTCAATGACGGCTGGCTAATGAGTGTGTAGCGGTAGTTATTATTAGGCTAGCGGTAAAAAGTAAGTTTCAGTGGCTCATTGCGCTGATAGTAGTTTATCATTTCAGAACATTTTTTGTTGTGGATTCGTACAAACAAAAGACTTAAGCAACAAACTCGCTAAAGTTATTTGTGAACAAGTAAATACAATAGAAAAACTGGGCAGATGCGCATTCGTCATTGATATAAGAAAAGCAAAACGAGACACCAAAAAAATTTGAAAAAAAACCGCACAATGTCAGTGGCAAGTAGCAGAAATCACAGCAAGCAAGCACCACAGTTGGCAGCAGCACCACCGCTAATTGGAGGAAAAAAAGTAAGAACAATGCACCAGTGGCAGCGGTTTGACCCATTTATTATTTTTTTGTTTTATTTGTGCGCTGCCAATGAACATTACTCGACATTTGTTTGCCTCAAGCACAACGCCAGCAATAATAGTAACAATAATAAAAGCATTTTTTTTTTTTTAAATGAAACCGCAATATTGCTGCAAATGAATCGAATTGCTTTGTGCGGACAAGTTGCATGCCACTGCGAAAGCCGCAAGCAAAGAGTCGGCGCCGCTTATGCCACTTGTCAGCGGAAAAATTAATGCCAAACAGTTATTACACCATCAGATGTCTGTTTTATTTATTCAAGCGCACAAATAATCGATTTATATTTGTATTATTGTTGTGTCGAAATCTTTTGTTTGAAAACGTCTGTTGGGTCAGTTCAATTCTGGCGCGTCTAGTATGTAAGTGGGTCAGCTCTTTGAGAGCAAATAAAATAATTGGTTTTAATTGAACAATTTATTATTTGTTCACATTGAATATGGCTTTATGGCAGGTGTATTGGGTGGGGTTAGACAACAAGCAAATTTCTAGCATACTTACATACATAACTTTATATAAAGCTGGCTAAAGGCATATTTAAGCGTAAATTACTTAATTTCAAATATAATAACATAATTTAACCCTCTTTTACTAGCATGAAATTGAATACAATAAAGCTTTTTGGTTATGCAACTACGTAAATATTGCAACCGATCTTCGATTAAATAGAAACTTCTTTCAGAGAATACGTTTTATCTAGGAGTAGTCTTGAAATATCTGCTTGAGGTTACTGCGAGTTCCGATGATGGGTTTAATTTTCCTTACATGAGTCCCGTAATCTGTAGTTTATTTTGCTTTGCATTAAAATTTTGTTATACTTTATAGTGCATTTGAACATAGTTCGTAAATTTTTAAACTTTATTATGTTAAGTCTAGTAGCAAGTGCGACATTATAAATATGAACTTGTCTCTTCGAATTCCTATATTATGCTAGAAAATAATTAAATTCTTTTTTTGATGCAGAACAAAAGCAAAATCGTTCACATTTTATCATTAAATACGATAATTATCAACCTATTTATCTTATAGTGATCATTGTAATCTCGGAATTTATAAAATGCCATTAATGATATTGCGCTGAATCTCTCAAATACAAAAATAATGCATTACTCAAAAAAAAGCAAGCCGTTTATTTATTTTCGTAAAATCAGGCACTAGCTTCTTCTAGTATGTTAAATGCATTGGTTTTTTTTAATGAAATATTTATTTTCGTTTGTATTGATTTTATTTTGTATAAATAATTAAAATCTCTGCTTATAAAATTATCTTAGTTTGACTATAAAATAATTAACAATATAA
The DNA here is from genome assembly GCA_963971545.1 of Philophylla caesio. NCBI lineage: Eukaryota > Metazoa > Arthropoda > Insecta > Diptera > Tephritidae > Philophylla > Philophylla caesio. Next base: position 11,314,918 of record OZ020607.1, read on the forward strand.
ATAATAAAAGCAACTTTTCGATGGTTGCTTTTTCAGAGGTTCCATTATATATATACTTATTTCAAGAGAATCGACCCTTAAGTAAATTTTTGTTTGAATATTCACACTATTGCGTTGAATGACAGATTGTTCAAGGTACTTACATATGTATTTGTAAGCAATTTACTTATCTTATTCTAAATATATCCTACCAAAGATACCGATCTATTCTTTTTTAAATTAAGAAAATTTCTTCATATTTGGAGTATACATTTGTAATTTGAACTGAATCGTCCGGCGCCATCTATCGCATCAAATTCGCATTCCATCCTTGCTCTGGGTTTTGGGGTACATATTTATCATTTAAACTAATTCAGAACATAAATACGAATATTTCGAATATCTGAACTTTAGCGGTACGCAACAACTTAAAATATAGTATTTGTCCTTGCCAAGTGTTAAGAGAATATATTGTTAATTTTTAGTTATTAAAATTTAATTCCTTTATAGAGCTTTATGACGATCTCCGAAGAAGATTAGGATTAGAAAACGAGGTTAATGTGTTTTCAATACATTTTAACCTAAAGCCGGTATTTTAAGGTTTTCAATAATATGATATTTTTTTCTTCTTTGAAACACATTTCAAAAAATCTGTGTAAAATCACATAATCACATGACATCATCATTCACACCTTCAAATCCCAGCACATAACATCAACTAATAAAATCATGCCATATTACTACGCCACATGGCATCATGTCAAATATTTTATAATTGAAAGGTACCCCTTCAGGTCCCCCAGTCGGTAAACGATAAGGGGTTCGTAACACAAATATGCTAAATTATGTGCCAATTAAGTAAAAATATCGCCCAAAGCAATGTCAGATGTTTTTTTTTCTAAAAACTAATCAAGCTTTTTAAAATACCTTTGAGCAACAACTCATCTATCTTATAATTTTTTAAAGCTTTTCGGGTGATTTTTTAATTGTACGATTTTTGTGATATTAAAAAAATATTACAGATTTGTTGACAGATTTGTGAAAAATAGTTTGGATTTCAATACTTCACTCTTTGAACTTCATGAATATTTGGATAAAAATGTATGCTGGCAGAATATGTAGCTTAGTTTATGTAGCGTAGTAAGAGTTTATTGGTCTTTAAAATCGCTTGTTAATGCACACACAATACCTCGTGAAATTTAGAATAAAGACTTAGATAACTTTTGTGAATCGCGTATGCAAGTAAATATTTGCAATAATAGCCATGCATCACTTGAAAAATTGGCGCGAGATCTAAGGCCGAATAATTCGTTAGTGCGGCAACTAAGTACATCAGACTTCTTCTTTCAGTAACAGTTGGAATAATGTTAAATCCTCAACACTGAGTTGGAAAAGTAATAACGAAGAGGGAGTGAAAAATGCTTTGGGTTTTAGTCTTGAAAGCGGCTATGGGGTCTACATCCGAAAATAGTCTTTGGATCTACACAGCCGTAGTTCATCTAATTCTATGCTATGGTTCTCTGGTCTGGTGGACACCCTTACAAAACAAATTTAACAAAGTCAAGCTAGCGTAGTGGAGCGATCAGCGTGCACTCTGGTGACAGGGATATTGAGAACATTTCTTACAGATGCCTTATTTGTATAGCACATCTCCTGCCTCTAGATATTTATGTCATATATTCTCCATCAGTGACAGCTGTAAGGCTACAAGAAGTGGACCAGTGAAAGGAGAGAAGGAAGGGGCATATCAAAGTTCTTTCACTCTTGACCGCCACGATCAGACAGTGAACTGATAAGATGCAGCCAGAAATATATTTCCATAGGCCCTTTGAGGTTCTAGTCCCGTCAAAATCTGCTTGACATACAGGTTTCTATATATTCGCCTGGAATCGCCATATACACGTTATACACTGACGGTTACAAAATGGAGCTATGTAGGCGTCGGGGAAGGGGCGAGCTAGAAATTCTATGTTGCACCTTAGAGCGTAGCTGCCTTAAGGGGGTATCCATTTTTTCAGATAGCCGGGCATCCATATTAGCTTTGGCATCTTTCATAACAAAATCGAAGCTGGTAAAGCAATACAGGACTCTATTGAATGGAGTCTGCAACCAGCTCTCAGTAGATTTAATTTGGTTTGCTGGGCATCGCAACATAGCTTAAAATTTACATTCACCACCTACAGCAAACTGCTGAACAGTGGCGCCCAGCGCTAGCATGTAGTACTTATAAATTAACATGGCCAAAATGCGACATAAAGAGGACCTGACGAAGGGTATCTAACGTCGCAAAGCTGTCAACAGTTCCCAGATGAACCCACGCTAGAAGACTTGGCATTGCTCACAATGATTACAACAGAAGGTCCAGGGATGAAGATGAACAAGAGACAGTTGAGCACCTTCTGTGCAGACGTCCGGCTCTAATGAGGGAGCGTATGGTCACTTTGGGGTCGTTTGAGTAAAGTTCTCACAGCAAATACTATAATATATCTAGAGACAGTCAGTCAGTTTAATTCAAAGTTTAAACTGGAAATATAATAGGGATATGTACATATACAAAAAATAGTAACATTACATCGCTTAGTATACAAAACTTAAATTAGATAATCACTTTATTTCTTTATGCACGCCAGACAATTCACAAATTCGGGAACGTTACAAGTAGCTCTTATTTCTAGTTTCCATTTACCACACTGCAGAGGTTTAAAAATGTTCTGCATAAAAATAAAGCGGTATGCCTAACTACGTGTACGTGCCTGTCGTTGGACCACTGCTTTTGCCACATGCCACGACTTTATTCACTCAAATTAATGTGACGCGATCAATCATACAAAATGTCCAAAATTGACTCAACAGATCCAAATCACCAACTATGCGACTTCGACGAAACGACACACAAAAATGTGCAATAAATATGCAAAACAGTCGTTGCCCAGCAATCGCAACGACGCAGCGTAGTCAAGCCACGCAGCAAGTTGTACCTACATACATATGTACATATGCTGTTGGCAGCTGAGACAAAGCAATCGAAGCAAAATGCAAATGTAAATGCACACCACACTGGACTGAGAAAAATGGTGTGCTGCACCATTGAATGGCGGCTCATTAGTTGACAATAGCCAGTTGGCGCACGAACGCATGCGCAGCGAGCAGCAATGCATAATCATACTAAGTTGACATACTCGCTGTATATGTATTGGCTAAGTGCATAATCCGACGCTGTGGCATTTATGGAGACACAGTCAGTCAGTGCAATTGCGCTGTAAGTTGTGGCAGTTGCAGTTAGTTTTGATTGACAGCGTGGCGAGTCGTGTGTTGCACGCCCGCACATATCCAACTACGAGTGCATATATGTGTATGTGCTCGTACCTATTTGCAATGCAACCCTTGCTCCGTTATTTTCGGCGAGTGAGTGAGACTTTTGGTGCGCGTGTGGGTGACTACGGCCCACTTCAGATGGCATGCAAGCGTTTGTGGTAGCAGTGCCAAGCGGGCGCAGCAATCGATCGCAACGTGCCACGCACTGCCAAATGACTACGCAAATTAGGTATGCGACTACAAATGATATCGAATTCGCATTCAAACTGCCAATTGGAAATTTGCAATCGCAATTGCAATCGTTTATTTTTACCTGTACAAAGGAGTACATGCCTGTGTGAATTCACTGAATTGGGCATAGATCACATTTCAAATGCAAAACATTTTTCAATTTCAACTCAATTTCCCGCAACAATTACTTTATAATTTTGACTAACGTTCTCATGATTGTTGCTGTTGCTGGTTGTTTGTGGTAGCGTTTGCGCCGCAATTTGCTGCCGTTTTTTTTTTAACATCTGACTGCTGTTGTTGTTAATCATATTTGTAATTCATTCGCAAATTTGCAACTCCACCGCGTCCGCCCTTGCCGTTGCTGCTGTCAGACGTTTGGTGAACTCTGGTGCCTTGGGCGCGCACTTGTTCAACGAAAACAGTTACTGAGTTGCCGTGGGTGAAGTGGCGGAAAGTGCTTGCTGCAACATAGCTGGCGACTTTTGGCATTTAGCAACAGTCGTTTGGAATGTCATCGGTTATCGTTAATTAACGAGTCATTGTTCAGCGTGAATTGACAGTTTTTTTAAATTAAATTCTAGAGTATTGGGTTGCCAAATGGAAAACTTAAACAACGTTGAGGCCTATCAGGGTGTGTAATTGACAAATTTATGTTTTGTATTGAAACGCAGAAACAAGTTGTCGGGTTTTGGGACGAGTTTGGTGGAAGTCTCTTTTTAGTGATTGTGCTGATGCGTTGCTGAGGCGGTATAGATGGACCTAACGACAGTGAGTTCTCTCAAAACACACAAAAAATTTTTAACTGGCTACGAAGACCTATGAAAATACTCGGTAATTGTGAACAGATGAATTTGCCTAAATTGATATGTTACGTGAGGTACAAACTCTCTAAATAAGCGAGTGTACTGCCCGAATTCTGCAAACTGTGCCTTGAAGCATGGTCTGTGGAGTTAAATAGGATGAATGCGTCGACATAGTCCGGCATTGGGTGCACATACATAAGTTAATGGCCAGTTGTGTGCTTCTCTTGCTTCCTTAATGCATGAAATTCATCTTATGACAGCTTCGCTTCAAGCACTTGCTTTAAATATTTGAGTAGCCCAAAGCTCGATTAGGTAACGCTCTTAAGGATTCTCACGTTGCTAGTTTACGTAAAGTGTTGTGTTCAAAAGTGGGTTTTCAATGCGTTATCCACAACTTAGAAAACAAATTGTTACAGAGAAATTCCATTCCATAAGTTTTTAAAAAAATATTTATTTTATATATATTAGGAAAAAATGACTCCCGCTTTAATTAAAAAGGAAATCTGAATCGACTGTATGCTGATGTATTGCGAGATGTCTAACCGAAAAAAAGGCGCTGTTTTGTCACATAAAAGTATATTACTTCCACTTCTTAAACAAGAAAACTCGCTCGGTGGCGCTGTATTCGGATTATTTGTAAGATATACGTTATTTAGCTTAGTTTTGTATAAAATCAAAATGTGTTTTACTACAAAAGTGATAAGAAATAAGCTTGCAAAAACTGGACCCTCAGGATAGCGAAGTTTCGTACGTAATAACGCCCATAACTCGAGAATGGATTGTCCGATTTAAGTAGTCGTTTTTTAGTTGTGTTTGTCTTTCCAAGAAAAAAATTTACTGAGAGAAAATCTCGAGAGGTGGCGCTGGTGTCCAATTTCAGTCATATTCTATATACATATGTATTGGTAAGAGAAAGAAAATCAATATTGCGCCAAATTTATCGTGCAGGTGGCGCTGGAGTCGGTTTTTTAAAAACGTCGTATATCTGAATCGATTTTGATGAAATTCATGTTGTTGATGAAAATTGGGGTTGTGTAACTATACACCTTAATTGGGGCGATAAAATATTGCTTTTATATTTATCAAAGCTGCATTTCTTATTTGGAAAATCTGCCATAATTATAAAGAAAATTCGGAAGCTACGATAACTGATGCGAAAGTTAGGTGGAAGTTTCATTTTCCACTTTAAAACGTTTACAACAGAGTTCAAAAAGTGTTTCATTACTTTTAATGCTTTTGGGCGGGACGATCGATTTTATTCAAAATTAAAATGTATATAAATTCAAGCTAGCGGCGAGTTATGAATAAAGGAGGCTTAAACTATTGTGCCTACTATCTTACTAAATCAGTAGAAAATTTGTTTAAAATTTTATTCTTTATATCTTTTGTATTTTGCTTTAAATTCACTTGAATAATGCTTAAACTGCATAAAACTCTCTTTTGATCAAGTTAAAATATACCTAAATGCACTTAAGATACAAATTGGTTCCGCTTTTCCATTACTGTTAAGCTCTTTTCTATACACAACTCACTGAACTTGGTTAAAATTAAAATGTCAAATCAATTTTTATAAGTACAGGTTAACTAACCTCTGGTTAAAAGTTAGCTTAACTAAAGGTGACATAAATGGTCTTAATTATTATCTGATAGCTTTCGCCATTTTGTTATATATTAAATCTTACACATTTAGTCGTTTAAAAACAAGCCGATGGGAAAATTTTTTTAAAATTCTGATGAACAAAATCTTTAGGTTTTATGACATCAATATGTTGGCCAATATTAACGAGCTTGTCTGAATTTATCTTGGCAATTATCAGTAGTTAATATGCAGTTCTAGCCCATATCTTTAAATGCAGATGAGAAGAATTACCGTTAACACCACTGCAATCCCTGTAAAATAATTTAAAAAAAAGTAGTTTTTGTATTGAGAGTTATATTTTATGTTTATAGTTTTGAGCATTTAATATAATAATATAATATATATAATTTTGGCGCTTACACTATATAGCTCAGTGCTTGGCCAAGCTTCTCCTACCATTTATTTGTGGTGCGCGTCCTTATATTCTACCACAAATGGAGGGACCTACAGTTTTGTGCCGAATTCGAACGGCAGATATATTTTATGAGAAGCTTTTTCATGGCAGAAATACCGTCGGAGGTTATTTTATAATTGCCTAGTTATTTGGTATTAGTCAATATGTTTACTGATCGTTAAACAAATATTTGCTGAAAGTATTATCTAAGCTACCCTCGCAGAGATATCTGCTAAATAAATTTAAAATATTTAAAGAGTAAAACGAAATCCTGCCACAACGTAGCCAGTCGACTTTTTAACGTTGCATTGAAACATCCTAAATTTCGCCTCGACTGCATCTGCTAAATATTGTATACAAGCTAAGTAATTTATTTGAAATAGTTTGACGATCATTTGGTTTGATTTCATATTTTAAAAAGTGGAGAAAGCTTTTGCGTAGTGTCGTTTTAGTGACATGTGAATGAACAAACATGCAGGCGTATTTTTTGAGCGCTATATCCTAAACTAGAGTTTATCTGGCAATCGCATATACGCCAAATGTTAAAACTGAGTCGTTTTAGCGCTATTAAATTCAATCTCGTGAGTGTCACATTGTCGTAAAATTCAGAAACAAGTGGCACTCTTTATCTCCATACAAATGTGCACACACATTGTTGACACCAATTTATTTTATGTTGGCCATTTATTTACCGCGGGCTTTGATTACAATTAAAAAAATTCAGCATGATGTTGATTTTGCATGACACCGAAGGCATTCGGCAGCAGCAGCCAGCAGCGTCAACAATAGTCAGCATTTTGCCAGCAACTGTTGTGCCACTGGCCATTTAAATATATATATGTATATCCGTTTGTGCGTGTGTATGTGTGTATATATGTGCACCGTTGGTTGCATGAAAAATTACTGCATGCGCGCACTTTCGCTTTCTCTCTCTGCAGCCAATCGGTCCGCTGCTGGACCACAGCCTTAGGCGACCTACTTCGTTTGACTGCCTCGATTGCCGTGATTCGCGTGTGAAATCGGAATTTTGCAATAAAAAGCAAGAGCAACGTCGCAGCCTAGCTGTACATAGTTTATAATAGTTTGGCATCCATCCATTGCCATGCATCTGACTTACTGACCGAATTCACGTATGATTTATGTATGTATGTATGCGTGTGGTGTGTTGGTGTGGCTTCATAGCAACTTTGATACGTTACTTGCAATGCGCTTACGCTTACTAAATTCAAATGCGTCCTTTTGCTTTTATTTGTTTAATGAAAAATTATACATCTGCTATGCAGATACGTATGTATGTACGTATGTACGCAATGTGCACCCGCATGTGCTGTTTCATGCAAATGAGTCGCTCACTGGACAAACATTTGTGGACACTCGCATGTGCATATTTGTGTATGAAGCTAATATTTTGTTTTTGCAATGCACGCCACACGTTTATGCCTGTAAATTTATGGCAATAGCCCGTTGTATAGTTGAAGAGTTAAATGTTGGCGGACAGACGAATGAATTGGTATCTAACAGGCAGCGCTGACTAAAACTTTGGCGCTGCTGTAATTGCAGTTTGACACTAAGCTCAGCTCTTGGTCACTTGGTCACTTGGCGATGTTTATTTTTTTTTTTGCGGTGCTATTGAATTGCGCATGTGCAGCGATTGGAATAGTGGATAGTTCATAATTTCTGTAGCTCATACCAACAACGCGGAATGCAGACACGAAATAGGCGATGAAGTTAAGGTGGTTAATAGGCAGTTCGAATTTTTCTCAAAAATTTGAAACGAAAAATTTTATTGATAATTTTTAAAAAAAATTTTTTTTTTTAAATTTTCTCGGAATTGTTTACCGACATCAAGGCGAATTTATCAAGGGGGTGGTGAACGTATATAAATAAAAGGCGTACTTGTATTTTGTTTTTGCATTGCTTGACTGAATGTCAAATTTCTGTTAGTGATTTACATCGCCAGCTAATCATAACGAAGCCGTTTGACATTCAGTCCAGCAAAGCGAAAAAAGCGAAAAAACCAGCTGGCCCCTCAAACCTATTTAAGTACATAAGCTCTGATGGACGCTTTGAGCTCATTAAACCATTCCTATGTTAACACAGACCAATCAAATCTGCCATTGACGCCTTATTCGTAATATCCCAGATCATGGAAGTTAACCGAGAAAGAACAACCAAAACGTAATATTTTTAGTCGAATTTTAGTAACCACGAGAAACTAATACGGCTTTGTAAATAAACGTTCAGCGAAACCAACAGCATAGACAGAATTTAGAAGAAGCTCTTTGAGCCGTTTGGAAACAAATGAGGTTTCAGAGCGGGCAGAATTATATTTTGAACGCTGGATAGAAAAGTGAGGATAATGGTTCTGGAGGTGAAGAAGAGCTAGACAAAGCGTCTCGTAAAAACAGTCAGAGCATAAACATCACTGTTTATAGTTGAAAATTAAAAAAATGTTAAGGAACTCCTTACTTAAAAACCAGTTGTATCACCCATTACACTACGAAGTGAGGAGATGAATGAGGAGATGAATGAAAATAGACGAAACCTCTTCAACCCTAAAGGTATTTTATGTGGTTGGCGCTTGCTTTAAAATCACCCGTGAACTAAGAAAAATAAACAAAAAATAAAAATTTTTAAAAATAGTGAGCAACTACCAACTTCCTATCTCGAGAATAAAGCACATTTTACTGCAATGTTAGTACTTTTTATGGATATATCGAAGTTCGCTGATAAAGTTACTCTCATTTCATAAACAGTTTTGGTACCATATTTCTGTAATGTCTTTCATTTCGAAATAGCTGCTATCGAAGAAGAAGATGAGTTGGGACGTCAGGCTAGCACGAAGGTCGGTACTGCTGTAGGAGAGTGTATTGGACACGGACGTTCTGTAAAGCTGTTTCAGCCTTTATTATTTTTCCCGCTTGGAATCTTTGCAACAGCAATACCATCTTAATTGCCTGTATTGGAACTTCATATAGAAAACTCAGCGCTTCTCCTTATATGGGATAACACCGGGTTTTATCGTTCCAGTGAATATAAAATCAGCGCGGTACCAGAATGAAATCTTAGCTTCAGTCTAACTGATTATCTCTTGGCAAGCTACCAGCAAACATATCCCAAACTAATTCATTTTTACTATTCTCAATATTTTTATTGCCTCGGCTGACAATCGATTTTATGTACATAAATGCTTCGGCTGACAATCGAACCTAGCACCTCAGCAACATATCGAGTTATAGAAATTCAAATACAACAAATATTCGTATGATAAATGAACATGATATTGCGACTTATTATTGAGTTAATTTTATCCTTTTATCGTTGGTGGGCTTAAAAATATGGTATATCCACGTACCTCATGTACATATCTGCACATATATAAATAACTATAAAGCTGACACGAGTGCAGCCACTTAACAGAGCTTAACCCAAGTTGAGCTGTGCTCTAAAGAATTGCCAAAGTCGCCGCTCGTGGCTTGAGCGCCTAACAAGCCTTCCAGCCGCAATCGAAACCTCAACAGCAGCCAACTCATAATACTCGAATGCGCACACCAATCAGTGCCGGCAGTTGGCGCGTAAAAATCAGAAAAGCATTTAATTACAAGTTGCATTGCATATGTTCTACATTGGACACCAGTGCACCAGCTCAAAAACGTTCGCCGGCAGGTATTGGTAGTGGCGTGCCATTAACGCTAGAGGCGTACCAAAAATACTGCAACAACAACCACGCCAATCAGTTAGTTGCCAAATATAAACAAGTCAGCAATTTGGTTTACAGCATTTTTAGATTAGCTGACTTAAAAAAAATTCGCAGCATTTTGAATTTTATTTTCAAAAAATTTTTATTTTTTTTTTGTTTTTGTTTTGTCTCAGCAGTCATAATTTATGCAAGCGCGTAACGATTTTTTATGGTCACCTTGGTTGTTTGTTTATTTATTATGTTTTTGTTGCTTTCCATGTAGCGGTTGGCAGCAAATGGTCAGATTTGTCATACCTTTTTCGGTTGGTTAATGAGTAAATTGCTTTAATGGTCGCATTGAGTGCAGCAGTGACAACTTGATTAAAGCATTAAATTGACAGTTGTTAAATATGCGACAATGACAGCTTTTCAAATTCATGTGTGCGATTTATTAAATTTAAGTGCAATTGATTTTTCATTGGCCTAAAGTGAAGTGGAAGATATTGAAATCATTTTAAATGACGTTTTGTGGATGATTGAATTTGTTGCGTCATTGCACTAGTGCGTACGAAGTGGATATGAGCAAATGCTGATACATATGCATGCAAATATTGTAGTTTTTACAATAAATTTAATTATTGTACACAGTTACCGAAAATGTAGAGTTAGCAACTTTGAATGGTCTAAGAAAATTTTAAAAATTGTATAATGCTTTAATGGTGACGAAAAATATTGCAATTGGCAACCAAAATGACGATTGTCTGTAATGAATGACGTTACGTTACCTACAAATTTTGCAAAACAATAACACTATGCAACAAAGTAAAAAAAATATTTTTTCACTGGGTGCACAGTATGTAATTGTATTACGCCACCTTTAAACTGTTTAAAATATTGAAAAAAAAGTTGTTCTATCACGTACAGTTTAGTAGTGAAACGCATTTATTGATTTTACTTTAAATTTTGTGAAGCGGTGACCAATTGTTATTTTACATAAAAAAAAATAATTATTGCTTAAACGATTGGCTTTCCTCTTGTAGTCAGTAGTGGCAGTATCCCTTTGAAGGCTCCAACAATAACCTGCAATATTCTACCCTGATAACGCTTCTCGTACTCTGCAATTTCTTAATAAAATCTTTCACCGTGTTCATCAATTACTGAACCCTTCTTTGATATATTTGTGTGACCTAATGCTGACATTAATCCATTACTATTATTGCACAATACTAATCCATCTTCTTTTGAATAAAAGGTAGCTTAGGTAATGTGACGTTTTCGATAAGCTGTTATTTTAACTCCAGTTTACAAAAGATTCCATTGTTCTAATCTCGAGCCTAATATTACAGATTTTTCTTTGGTCAAATCTAAATCTCTAACGAGGTCATTTACTTATGTTTGACTAATCAAATGTGGTTCTATATTTTTTTATCTATAAAAACCACTTCGCTATTAGAAAGGCTTCATCTTATTCTTTAATAGACTCGATAAACTTGACGAAATACAAAATCTTTCCTTTTTGAAAAACCTTTTACAATTGTTAAACAGAAGTAACACTCGTCTACGTGATTTTTGGGTTCACGCCACTGCATTGGTACACCAAAGGGCATTTGTTTAATATTACCATTGCACCAACCCGCACAATTTTTATAACATTTTAAACAAGACACTTTCGGCACATTTTTCAAACAAGGGCGAAATTTGCTTTTTTTCAACTTTAAGAGTAAATTGACCACAAACGTATCAAAATAAGCTAGGAAAGTTAACACAAACACGCGCCATTTTGTTGATTCCAAATGTTTTGATGACTTTTGTACACACAAATGATATAATTTTATAGCTACCCTCAACTAAGTGTAACGAAAAGTAAATAAAGTAAGATTACCGTTATTAATGTTTTGGAACTTGATATCTAAGTAGGAATTTGTTTTCTGTTGTTTACTAAGTATACCTAATATGAATTACCACTCGCGATATCGGTGTTTTTTTTAAGTTGCATAGTGTAATTACCCTTCTGATATGTTATTTATACCAGCCCATTCCATTTTTTCTTCATTTTTGAGGTCATTTATGAAACATCGAAATTGACACTTGTGTGTATTATTCTATTGAATTCCATAGATACTTGGATCGTTTTGTGAGAATATTAAATAGGACGTTTCAGGGCGTATTTTTTCAAACGTAAGGCAGGGCATAACTGCCCGGTGGATTGATCATGTCGCAGCTAATTGAAATAAAGGCATAAACTGCTAGAGTTGTTTTAGGCTTGGGGATCTTTAAACGTGACTGCCCAGTGCGATCAGTGAACCCAAGGTCGAATCACCAGTCAGTAATTGGAAAGGGACATATTTACACAAAATCTATGAAACATCGATGAAGACAGCAATCTATTTACACATTTTAAACCAACAATAGTTTACTAACATTTCTTCGAAGCTTAATTGCATCATTTATTACATAACTTGTACGTGCTTGCCAATTTTTGTATGGAATTAGAAAATGAAAAAGACAATCGGGCATGTTGTGAAAACCGAATAACTTCGTATGGCTTGTTATAAATCTTTTGTTTTGAAAGCTGTTTTATAGACCATAGAATCTTTGAATGAAAATTTAGAAATCGGATCGACTGCAAAATCTTTAGCTAAACTATATAAGTATTCAGTTTTATTAAACAACTAAATTACTTGTATTTTGAAAACTTATTTTAAGAAGCTTAAACAGAGAGAAGCTTAAGACAGAGTCCCTGTCGACCAGGTACAATCAAAAGTTCCTGAGAATAATCTTAAATTGCGATCGTAATGATGGCAGTTAAATTTATTAAAAAGAGTATTGAAATTTTTGTAAATACTGGACCTCGCGATGTAAAAATAAATTTCAAAATATAAACTTTATATGTGGTTCAGCAAAATAAAACGTAAACTAACAATTGCATTTACATGTTTTCTTAACAAATGTTTTCGAGATGAATAATTGTTGCTAACAAAAGTTTTTCTAGCACAACACCAATGCCTCTCTTTTATTGATCTATAATAACTTTGGTCTCCCAATTACATACGAGAGTGGTTATGAAATTTATGGGATAATCAACAGCTGTCATTTTGAAGTAGAAAACATCAAAACTATGGCTTCCAAACGCATCAATGATCTCTTTAGATAACGAAAATGCTCGCAACGCAATATGTTCTTAACAAATGAGAACAATAAGTCATTGATATGACTTCCTCACCTTCAAAAAATCACCTGTTTATGTTTTAAACGCTGTATGAAAGCTGCCATCATCTTGCTGAAGAATATTGCTTTTCAAACCATTTGTTATAGGCTTATTTACGTTGTACTACAACTGCAGGGACCAAGCAGGTTTATCATTGCCCACCCTGTAACCTTTCAGGACCATATTTGAATCTAACCATCGGAATTATGACCATGTTTTACTATGTGTAATATCACAAAAGAGGGCTGGAATGAATTGACATGCAACGAACTTAAACTTGCCACAAAATGCAAAACAAAATGCAAACTAAAAGTTGAACGCATCTGAGAACAAGTGAAACAAATATAGGCTGTATTTGTATGCATTAAAGCCGCTAAGTGACAGCAAATGTTTAAACATTCGACACACATTAAGCAAAATCGCTGTCAGAAAGTCAAACACGCGGTAGTGGGAAGTTTATTATGACAGACGGCCAACGGGCAATGAGCAGTCGCAAATGAGCAAATGCAGCTGGCATTGGAAGCAGATGTTTTCTGAACGAAGCAATTTCCAAAACTCTGTACAGCACTCCGAAAAGTTGTGTGAACGCGGCCAGCAGCAGCGAAGTGCTATGCCAGAAGGCGTTGGCGTGGCGCTGCGAAAATAAAAGTAAAATAAAGTTAAACTTGTTAAATGCTATGAAAATTAAAAACGCCCATTTCTCAAAGACACTCAATTGGATGCGCGCAACAAGACAAACGGCAATGAAGAAGGCAAAAAGCAAAGCACAAATATGGACAAATACGAAACCTCGCAGCCCAAAAAAAAAAAGCGCCAACAGCATACGAGCGGTATGCGGGGTAAGAGCTGTGTAAAAATTGTTAAATAAAAATTAAGCAAAAGTGCAAGACATCGACCAATTAATCAAAGATTTTTTGTTGCCGATTTTCGTTGGGGTTTTTTTTTTTACTTAGCCTTTCAGATCATTGCTTTTCGATCGGGCCAACAAAAGCGTTGTATACAAATGTTAAACTCAAATTGAAATGAAGTGAAACGAACAAAAACAGTAAGCTACATATACTTTATATGTGTTTGGGTGTTTGTGTGAGCAGGTGAAGGTGGCAAATGGTGAAGCTGAATGACTTGTGAATAGCGGTAACTGGCAATTGGAAGAATCCCACGCGCGCCGCAAACTCAACTTTATTAACGAGACAGCCCCAGAGTATTATGTACCAGCAAATAGCAGTTGGCCAAAAAACGAAGATGGAACGATAGGTGGCACGTCGAGGTCACTGCATGTACTACACTATCCAAATAAGAGTTTCGAGCAAACAAATATTGGGCAATAAAACAATGAAAACAAATTTAATACAGCAAGCAACAACAAAGAAAGGCAAAAAAAAAAAAAACAACACAAAAGCAAAGGTTTGTACAATTTAATTGTTTTAATGAAGTTAACAACACATAACCCCGCAACCCTCTGCCCAGCCCAAGTGAGAGTGTGGAAGGAGTCTGTATGATCGAACTGCGGGCGCACTGATGAACTGCCACAGCGCGAGACTGCCTGCTGAGACATGCAAAATAGGGATATGCCACACCAAAAGGCAAAAGCGCTTTTTGACACAAGGCATGTACTTTTCGTTCGTCAAACAATGAAGGTGAGTAACCATGGAATGTATGAAACGCCGGCGAGCGCCAACCATTGAAAATTTCAAGCCAGCATCCGTATTGCAAGCGCTAACATTTTGGCGAACATTTTTTGAGTTCATTTTGTATCAACACGTTTTAATGAATCAGCAAACGAAATTTAATATTATAAGAATTCTTGGAAAAAAGTATACAAAAAATGGAAAAAAAAAATATTTAAAAAAACGAAAACTGTGTGAATATTAAAACTTTTTATTTTACTTTCAAACCATTTATTCCAAACGCTCTGTTAGATTTAAACTTTTGAGTCACAAAAATTAAACCTGACAATTTGATGTTGTACGGCAGTTAAATGCTATCATCATTAAATTGCAGCTCCCTGCGGCTATGCAACGAAATTCAATGTTTCAATTTCAGTGGATTAAAAAAAAACAGCTAAAATTGTTCGGCGTTGAGTGCAGTTGACTTAAAATGGCGCTTATGAGCTGTCAGCAGCGTCTCCAAAGCAGTCGCCGCAAAGCGTGGCCATACACTCGGTTCTCCTTCGGCCTGCATGCGCATGCTTACCGCGTGGCAGTGCACTTTTCTTGTACTGATTACTATTTTTAAGCCACAAAATGTTAACGTTCAACTGGCGCACGGGATGCTGGAACTCTCATTGTTCTTCACTTTTAGGGCTAATTAAGTTGTCAGTAAGACTGAATTTGATTTCGACCAAATTGCTGGGCATCAATTTGGGGCATCGCGATTGCTGGCAAGTGTTTGATTTCATCATTTGTGTGTCTAAGAGGAAAGTCCTAATTGCGTTTAATATATGTTCATATATATATTTACACTAAGGTGGTTTTATAATATATGGGAAAAAGTAGAGTCTTTATTTTAATGCTCTCAACCAGTCGAATTTTTCTATATCAATTTTTTTATAAGAAAATATATAGAATTCGTTCAAAGCGCTCGCAATTTCCCTTAAATATAATTTTACATAGAAGTTGTAAAAAAAATTTCAAAACCTATATAGAATTGTTTATTTGATCTGTTTCATTATTAAGCATGAAATATTAACAAATTTAATTACTCTAAAATTAGTGAGCAATTTTATAAGTAAATAAATTTAAATATATCTAGTTATATATAAAAAATTTCCCATTTCAAAATATAATATAATATATAATAAATTTATTTGATGTAGAACAAATTTAAGAGGCGAAAGTATTAAAATTCCTTTTTACTTTTTTAGGAACACCCTAATTTATAAGCTTAAATTGATATAGATGTTGCTTAGTAAATTAATGCATGGACGCGCACACATACACGTACATAATTTGAACGATATACAGTTCATTGAATAGCATTTTAAAACTCAAAGAAAAATGTATAAACAAAATAAAAACTAGAAACAATATTAAATATTTTGATTTTTCTACGTAATTATTGAAATTTATCTACCAAGGTCCATCTAACAATTCAGTTTATAAATTCAAATAAATAAAGGGTAAGCTCTTTTTAATTATTGTAATTTTAAAAAATTTTCAATTCAATCTAATTATGAACATCTCGTCTAAGAACTCATACCTTATGATGATTTTAGAAATGGAAAAAAATGTCGGCACCTCGTAAAAACTGTTAATAATTGTAAAGTTCGGCAACAGAAACCATTAACTTCTCATGTCAAACTTATAGAGTTTATTTTTTAAAAATGTGTCTTGAATATAGGGGGTCAGTAAAAAATTGCTTACATAAAAACTGAGTTTGACATGAAAGGTTTCCATACCAGAAATGTGCCATTGATTAATGCCTTTACAGCTATGTATATCCTGCTTATAAAATTTCAAGATCAAATAGTGAAATATTAAAAAACTAATTAAGCATTTTAAGATTTTTTCTTCCACTTCTGAAATGCTCAGAAGGTAAAAATTCGAATCCGTCTATCACTTTTTCAACTGTTTTTATTAAACAATCTGGAAACAACCATTTCAGAAGTCCATATTAAATGTTCAAATCATGAATACAAATGCTGTATAATTCTTTTGAACGCTCTCATCTGGTGTATGCTACAATAACTTGGCGCCCCTTTCACCAGTTCCATATCGATAGGATAGAGCGCATTCAGAAGGTATTTTTTTAAATTTGTATTACTATCATTACATTTCTCGGACCCTATTCCTTCATATAGTGCGCGTTTATCGCTACTCAATTTGAGGTCGCTTGACACACGAAGGCCCATATTATATTTAACTTTTGGTATAAATTTATTTTAATGTTCCTCAGGGGTGTTTTTATACTTCTTCGCCATTCCATGCCGATATTGTTAAACGAATTATGCTCGTTATACACCCATTGGCAGGGTGCATTTTTTTTTTAGTTCAATCAAATTTCAACTTCTATTGAATAGATTTTTTGTTGTCTAAATCAATGTTTACTTATATTCTTAACTCGATGCCCTAGTTTAAGATTAAAATGACAAATAGTCTGTAAGAAAATATTGTTTCATAGACTAATAACAAACAAATTAATAAATAAACATACCAACTCATTTCTTGTAATTCAAATTACGATTTTTATACAAACCTTTAACATCTATATTCATAAATATTTTATAAGTTTTAATTGCATTCAATTCATTCTACTTTTAAATTTTTTCTAAGCAGTTTATTCAATGGTGAATAGTTATCTACTTTTATAGTCGCATTCAATAACTTAGAACTTTCATAATTTTATCTAAAGCACGATTATGATTCAAATAAAAATTTTCCTAAATATTCTTTTGAGTCATTATCTATATTATACATTTTTTTTTGATATAATATACATACACACAGACTAAAAGTTTTTTCTTGATATATTCCTTATGTTTTTCATTGTATACGTAGTAAGATTCTTTGAAGAATAAATAAAAATGAGCCAAAAAAATAAAAGTGAAGAGAACAATTACTGAACAGTTTTTTGGTTGCTGGAATTTAGGGGGAAAATTGAAACTGGCCACTCTATTCCAAGGCCCAGCAGATACAAAATTTCTCGCACAACGAGAAGCTAATTTTAAAGCGGTGTGTAAATTAGACCAGAGAAGAAAATCAAGAAGATGACCTAAGGAGGTGTTTAGAGGCAAAATTGATGACAAAGATTGAGAAAAGAAAACGAGTCGTTATTTTATTTATTTTTCTAAGATAAAACTGCTGCTGAAACTGTCGACAACGATAACATTCTGTAGAAAAGGGTAACGGTTTTGGGTACTATATCGTATATGAAAATTTAATTCTAGTTAGTTTGTGATATAAAAAGTATATTGAAAAGCCAAGTATATGACATAAAAAAAATATTTTATACTAGTGTTTTTTTATATTTTTCTAATACGAAAATTCTCTCAAAGCTTAGAGAATGTATTTAATGGGTTAAGCTAAATTTTAATAATTATACCCGTATGTATATACAGACGAATATATATTTTTCACGTAGAGAATATGCCTTCTGGATTCTTATTTAAACGATCAAAACCTACGAGACTACAAAGTACTGTCGATTTTCAACTAAACTTAAAAACCGCTTTGTGCCCTGTTCAGTCCTTGCAGAGTGAATATCTGAAATGTAAGCAAGTTTGTTTTAAAAATTCAAAAGCAATTTTTTTCAAAAAACAAACTTGCTGCGCAATAACTATAAATGACGTGTGTAGAGGTATCAAAATTGACAGACGTGCTGTCACTGAATCGTCTTGGCTGCGCGCGCCTGCAATCATCACTAAGCCATACATTAATACAAAGGCTAAATTGAAATTCGAATGTATAAAATGATTTTATCTGATCTTAAGGAAAAAAAAATCAAATAAATAATACGACACCAATGTGTCAGTGGGGTATGCTATATTGAATCTGATTGGATTAATTTATTGGACACACTTGTAATCTTGTCACTGATATCTACTACATGGGGCTTACATGATGGAAATATGTATGTTTGTACACATAAACTTACATGAATATTATACCTATAGGATATTTGTATGTCTGTATGTTATATGTTTTTAAAATCATGCGGTCTTTGTATATTCTATATATTCATACAAAAAGGTTCTTATATTTTGCAGCTACAAAATTTTTGACTTATTTTGAATCACTCAATGCTGTCAGCGGTAAGATACCTCAGAATACTTTTTAACTTAAAACCTAAAACTGACTTCAAATAGTTTTTCATTCAAAATTTTGTGCTTTTAAAATTTATAAAAATGTCACTATTTTTTCTTAGCGCCTCGGCGAGCGCTCTTCTAATTTAACTGACAAACGACTGCCGCTAGAGAAAATTTTATCTCTCGTTTTATTAAGAAAGTCTTGTCTTTTCATACTTTTAACGAAATCTGTGAAACAACATGTCCACAAGTATTTTAGATTATAAAATGTATAATGGATGAAGACATTGCAGTAAGTTTATATGGCAAAAAAAAGTATGTTTATTGATAAATTTTTCGAAGAAACTATAATTGTTATGGGAATCGTACTTGTCAAGTTATATCTAAGAATCTTAAGAATTTCTCTTCCTGCTGCGAGTGTCGATTGAGTTCTGAAACTTTATAATTTCACTTATCATTTTTTTTTTACTGAAAGATATAATTCTAACGATAAATAATTTTTTATTTGTTGGCACTCTAATTAATATTTGAGGTGTTTATTTCCCATTTCATAAAAATGTCACTTTGACACTACCTAAAATTTTTAATATTAATAAAACAATATACAAATAAAAAAAATTAATACCTACATACTTACATATTTTCCTTTTGGCGTACTTCGTCGTAATCTTAAAATCTAGAAAAGTCGTAAAATCATAAAGCAACACAAAATAAGAACATAAAAAAATTGCTAGCAATATAACAGTGTGATATTGGTTTATCCAATTGGCTGACTCTCCCTGGTACATTGACTCCACTCTAGCCACACTGCCTACACACATACAAATGCACATGTACTACTAGTACATTCACAACAATATTTATTATGCAGTAAAAATTTTGTTACTCTTTTAGTTGCCTGTGGTGCATTAATTTTAACTACTTTCTCGCTTTCTACTATACATTTTTTTTTTCTTTTCTTTAATTTTTACGTACATAATTCTCCCGCATTGATTTATAATTTGTAAATGGGCAAAGTGTCAGACGTTATGTTGTCACTACCGCCTTGGCCTCCTCAGCTCGCCCTGGTTTTCCATGTGCACTGTCACAGTCAATATTAGCGCTGGGCGATTATTATTTTTTAGCCGCCGCCCAACCAAACTCCTTATGAATTTATGCTTCACCAAAGTCCATTCACACATTCTTCGAAGCATTACTGCTGCGAAAACTTTTACTCCAGCTTTCCGCTCCGAAATTTTATAGCCGTCGCCATAAAAATAACTAATCATAAATTCAGAAAAACACATAAAACTGAAATTTTTCCCTTTTTAGTGGATATTTAAGTGAGAAAAATTAAAAATTACTTAAGTGGCATATCGAATTTTATGCCGATGGTATTAGAAGTTTGAATATCCATATATCGGTGTATCATACTATTGTTTGTATTTGTATATATTTGTATTTATTTGTATGTACAAACACATATAAATACATATATACTACGTACATAAAAGCATATTTGTTTTAGACTTCCCTGCCCTTAGTAATTACCATAAAAATTATGGAATTTACATTACCCGCAAAAGCGCTGTGAGAATCTCGCCTTTCACAACCCATTTGAGGGCAGTTTTGGTTTTTGTTGTAGCTGCGCTCAAATTACTTAATATTCATTATTTATTATTTAATAGAAGTCGTTGCGCAGTGATTCATCTGCATATAAACTATGACAAGAAGATTGTAAGCGGAAATGTCAAATATTGTCCGATTTTAATAAAATTTTGTGTCTTGGTTTAAATTAGATAAACCAAAATTTTACAGCGGTTGTAAACGACCTTCAGTCAAAACAAAAAAATACTCTTACTTAATTTTATTAAATTCGGTTACGTATGCTGTTCTTTAAGGTAGGGAGCGAGGTAATTCGCCAATCTGTGACATTTTTCATTTATTCTTTATTAGAAAAAAGTATATATACAAATTTTTTAGAAAATTATATCTGACTACTACTACTACCTTTTGACGCAGCTTATATGCTGTCTGTATGAAGTGTCAAGATTTATTGATATTAACACAAGGCTAGCAGATTCTACAAGCTAAAACTTGTTTCAAACGTTATGATTTTATGAACTTTATAATACCAATTTTACCTCGGAATTTTCTAAAATCCCCCATTGCCTCTTTTTCACGATTTTAGTTTTTTAAACACAGGTTATTCTGCAATCTACCGTTGCTTTTAGCCTGCAGAAATGCGTTGCTTCGATGTTGCCACGATTTTTCTCGTTTACATCATCTGAAAGATAAAATTCAACTTTCTTTGTATTCAGTAGACTTGTCCGGAATCAGAATATAGTCGATCAAGTTAAAATTGACAATTTTACACCAACTAAAGTTACGATATACGATTTTTACCATGTGTTCGAGTGCAAACAATACACAATTTTAACAAAAAAATATTTAAACAAATGCGTTTTGCGTAATTTTGGGTTCGGCTAGAAAAAAGTGATTTCTGAGTAAACTGTAAATAATTTCAACACAATCGAACTAGTATTTTTCTAGTTATCGTAACGACCGTTTTAAAAATAAGTGGTTCTGAGAACGCATTGAAAGATTCATAAAAACACCACCATAATTCAATTTGTGGCTTTGTTTCTCGAAAAGTATTTAATATCGAGTTATACACCCCTATGCTGTAATCCGAATGTTCGTAGTTACGAATTCGTAGCTCCGTTCCGAAAGTTCGAAATTTGGTATGCTGAAATCCGATCGTAACTATCAACCGCGTTGCCAATCAAAAACAGGAATTTCGAAGTTCGTAATTAGACATATTGGCAGAAATATACATGTACCGATATTATTGCTAGTAAAGAATGAAGTTTAATATCAACATTTATAAGCCATTTGATAAGAAGTTTACGTTAATTAAAGGCAGAATTGCATAAATATGCATCGAATGTACATATGTACATTGTTAAGAGATGATCTAAATACAAATTTCTTAAATTATGAAGTGTGTAATATTGTCGAATTCAATGCTCAGATATATTAATGTTAAATGGTTTAAAGATTTGTGACAAGTTTTCGCCTCAACAAAGAAGCATCCATATAAGAAACATACTGCGTACGATTTGTTTGTGATCTTCGCAAATATATACACACGTAATAATTCTAGTTTTTCTTGCATAGTTTATATTACATATGTACATAAATACAAATACACACATGTATATTCATACATACATGCATATTTGCTTATTTTTGGGTTTATAAACGTTTATTTTTCTAAAATTTATTTCGCTCCGACACCAGTGGCTGTTCGTACAAAAATTCCGCAATTGACAGCTCCGACGGATTCTGGCATACCGATATTACGAATTGCGAAAACAGTCTACGAATTTCGAATTTACGATTACGAAAAGCGGATTTGAGCATACCGATTTTACGATTCGTAGCGTAATCGAACGTACGACGGATTCCAGCATAGGGGTGATAATATTTTGCAGACATCACCTTGCTTAACACATCACACTGCAAACAACAAAGACATCCTCAAGGCTATAGCGGGGCAACTAAATGCTCGAAGAAAAATAAAATGGCGTGCTCGTTCACACAGATACACCTTGGTTAATCCACAAGGCGTCAAATCAGCATTTCCAGCCGAATTCACACGCCAGCAAACTACTATACTCATTCGACTACGTTTGGGCCACACACGACTTACACACGATCATTTATTGCGCGGTTCAAGACCTCCCGGTTGCCCGTTTTGCAGCAGCACTCTATCCATAGATGCCGTTAGAAGAAAATTCTTTGGGTCAATTGCACCAAGCACACTTTTAAATATATACAGCATTGAAAATATTTCAAAATTTATAAACTTTCTTAAGTATTGCAACCTACTCAACCATATATGAGAATTAATTTGTACAATATTCGATGAAAAAAAAATTGTTTTGTTTATATAACAATATCTAAAATAATATATATTATCCCTAACTTTTTAATAAGCGAGTCGAAGGCCCTAGCAGCTAGTACTCCTCTTCTATTTAAGTATAATGATTGTATTGTTATGCCTAAATCTAATAAATAAATAAATAAATTTGCAGACACACTCGTATTTTACATAGAATGTAGGACGAAAAATGTTTGAATAGTACCCCCTTAAGCCCAGTATTTTCGATGTCTTTATTCTTGGAATATATTAACCAATAATACATCTTAAAAGAAATATAGTAGATAATAATTCCTTTGGATGTGGTCACAAAATGGAAACTTTCGTGGCTTTCATACCACTGAGCATTTTACTTACAACGAGTATGGAACCAAAGTACCTCGGATTACGAAATCAACACGCTACATGTTGTTCCAGGCTGACTTAATAAATGGTTTTTAACGATTCGGTTAATACGATTTTTTTTTCTTTTTCAAAGACTGTTAAATAGAAGCAAAGCGTGGTTTTAAATTCATTTCAAATATTTTCAACAATTTGCTTATTAGTATTAGCGTTGTCACGCTCATATTACCAAAAATTGTAAAAATTTAATTTCCCTGTTCCAAATTGCTGAAAATACCAAACAACTTTGACCCACTTCGCTCCAATTCACATAAAAATACTCTGGAGTTTTTCAAAAACACCGGATAGGTATTCTCATCTTGTCGCAAATTCAATAACAATTTACCTTGCAAAAAGAGCATTAGATATAGAAATTTAGATATGTAGAAATTTAGAGACAAGTTATATCTGATAACGACTGTGTGGCTGATTGAGTACTGAACTTTCATCTATAAGAGCCACAAATGCATTAGACACGTTGCCAGATGTTAATACGTCTCTTAAAAATCTTCCAAATCAAAGCAAGTTTTTAAAAATCTAAAAAGTCGATGTTTAAAAAGCCGATACTATTAAACGTTCTAGTTATAATTTCTTATCCTATACCTTGAAACCGTTTTATTGGATGCTCAACTTCTATGTATGTATTATTCAGCATTTTTCTGCATTTTTCTTAGAAAAAAAAAAAAACAATAGATGAATATCATCAACGACATTATTTTTTTCAGCGAAGTGATCCTCTATTGATCACAATCAGCTCATTATGCAGTGGTGAAAATGAGCACTTCTAAATATCCAAATCCATTGAATTATCCGTTGTTTTGCCTCATCTTTGCTTAGTGTTTTTTTTTGTATTTGTTTGCTTTTTTAACAACCTGACCCAAATCACTGTCACTTGGCGCTCGTATGTATGTAGATACACACTTATATATGTATGTGCAAACCTATCTACTGTGGCATTGTGTATGCTGGGTCTGTATGAATACACATACAAATGAACGTATGTTTGTTATATGTGTAGGATTCAAGATCTTCTTCTTGCCAATTGTTATTGTTCTTTGGGCTGCTGATTTTACATTCTCTTCAATTAATAAACCAAATTGGTTAACACAAAACACTAACAAGCACATGTTGTACACGCACAATCCATTAAAATTTCAATAGAAACTTGAAAAAAGTTAAAAAAAGTAAGGATTTAAATAAAATTGAAAATAAGAGCATTTATTTGTTATTATTGTGAATAAGCAATATTTTTTTATACTAGAGATTGCAAGCGGTTTAGTCTAAAGCATGAATATAGCCTTACAAAAAAAGTTTCATAATTTTTGGTTTATTATGTGTCTCGCACTACGAAAACTTTACATGCTCATGCTATGATTGATGAAAGCAATTTTTTATTTATATTTTTATATTTTACATATACTTTAAAGTTTTTTTTTTATATGCAATTCGCTTAAAATGCAAGCAAAAATTTAAGAGTTTATTAATATATTTTTCTTGTATTTAATTTTCATTATTTTTTAATAAATAACCAAACATTTCAATCCTTCAAGAAAAATCATATAAGCCCAAAGTTATTAATTTACTTCATGCTGCCAGAAGATTGATTGCAGTCACAGGGCATAAAAGAACATAGACAAAAAATTTGCCCGACGCTAAGACTAAAACTTCTTTCTCAATTGTTCTTTCTCAATTTAGTTTTAGTATAACGAAAAGCAAATTTAGAGTAGCGTAATATTAGCTTTGAAGTTTTTAATTATTTCAGAACTAGTAGCCGAATAACTCATGAACAAAATTTATTTTTACATGGACGAATAACGCAACACACTCGACAAAAAAACGTCAAAAATCAGTGAACAACAGTGAGCTTTGTGTAGAGCAGGTGCATTTTTCTTCCAAACTCGTTATAAAAATATCGACCAAAAATTTTCTTATAACTAAAGAGTTCGTCAACCGATCAAAACTTATAATATATCAAATTATACGTCGTTCATTAATAATTAAATTTATATTATGGTATATCTAAATGTTTTCGTGATATATACAAAGAAAGACAATATATTTATTGCCTTTATAGGACAATTACCAATTTATATAGTAAAATATACATCGAAAAACGTATTTTGATAATTTTTTTTTTTAACAATTGTGTGAGTGCTAAACGGTGTGTGCGCTAACTTGATATGCCGCTGAGGTTTGAATATCAGTCAGGGCACGTAAAATCTTAATAATACAAAAAGTTTTTTCTAAATTTTATTGACAAAATTTGTTAAATTGGATATAGACTTTTATTTTTATAGTTACGAATCCTTAACTCTATGTGGTCACAAATACATTTTGATTTTTGAGCTTGCTTATCGACAAGCTATGAAGTTCACTGATTTTAAGGTTTAGACGGAAATATTTAGTTGATTTGGAACATTACAAACGAAATTCATGGAAGTCCTTGATGTAACTGAGCATGGAAAAAAATCACATGATAATGTCTAAATAGGGCGGAAAATATTTTTTTTTTTTATCAAATTAAAGAAGATTTTACTAAGATCCCTTGTGTGGTATATCAGCCCGTTTTGTCTAATATAGGTCTGCGAAAGTTAATATCAACAACAACACAACGCAATTGACGTCTCCTTACTGGAGGGCAGATACAATGAAAAAAATGTCATTTTACACTAGTATTATTCCATTTGTGGGCCAAAACGTAGCTTTTTCGTTTGGATGTACTACTAAAGAACCCGTAAATATTTCCATCCCTTAAATATTTTGTAAAACTCATCGGAAAGTCAAAGCTCAAAGCTCGAAAAAACACCTAAACAATTTCCTGACTAACCAGAACGAAACGATTTTTTTTTAAACATATATACTTGCATATATGTATGTACATATATATGTACTTATATTATTATATCAATACGTGCACGTACATACATATGTTGTTAGACAATTTAAACTTTGTTGTTGAAACCGTCAATAATGAAAAAGGCATGAAAGATGTATTGGAATATTTAATATGAATGTTCAAGAGATTGACGTGTCATGATCTAACACTTGATTTATTAGCTTTAATTTTTCATGCAGCAAACAATACAAATGAATGGGAAATAAAAGAAAAATCAACATTAACACCTCAGTGACGGTAGATATGTTTGCGCATATGTGAATTCAACTGAAAGATAATGGAAAACATCAAACCCATCAAAATTATTGGCATTATGGCGATTTGTTCCCAAATCATCATTATTCTCATCATTTTTGTTTTCATTGCTAACCGCTTGGCATACAGATTGTCAGTCGCGTCTGCTACTGTTTGTGACTTTAACTGCCTCGAATGAAGGCTATACTCACTGGGCATACGAACGCACACACACATACACTCACACACACACGCAAACTGAATCAGTCTCACGCGTGGTTCGGCTATAAATAAAATGTGAGACTGGACATCGTTTTGAGCTGTCAAATTTATTTTTAAGACAATAAATAAACCAAAGTGTCCACCTAAAGGCGTTTCTCAGCGGTGCCATTGAGAACAACAACAGTGCCAACAATGCTTGGCTGGTGGTGAATAACAGTTATTGACGTACGTACGCCTTATCGTCAAATCAATGAGCTGTTTTAACCTTGTTTTATGGACGTCCTATTGTTTTTGTTCATATGCACAGCAAGAAATGTTTAATAGGAAAATTATTAAAAAAAAAAAAAAACAAAAAGAAATTAAGTTGACTTTATAGATACGAAAGTAAGTACTAAAATTATAATCGAAGTTATAAAATTTAGTGAGTTATATGGAGATATATTTCGCTATAGTTATAAGCTGGTTAATTTCCCTATAAAGGATTCAATAGAGACCTTGATCGAGATACTATAATGTATCTTAAAGGTGTTAAGGACATTTTGTTTTCATATTTTTCATAAATTAAGTCAATGTTGTCTCAATAAATAAATAATTAAAAATAAGTTTACGTAGGTAAATTAAATACTTATTTTAAGTATTTTATCTTCATCAATGTTTAGACATCATGTACAAACCTCGTTCAATTTCTATGTAGAGAGCGAGGTGAATTTTAAATCTTGGACAATTTATGGTTAAGTCAGTTTAGTTCTTCACAAGACGGTGAAAATACTTGCTGGCATTCTTGCGATTTTTCTAAAACAATACTCATTGAAGATAAAGAAAATATGTTTTCGGAAATCACTGTAGTGTTATTCAAGCAGTCCTTATACAGGACCCAATAATAGTAATAATATTTATAATAATAACAATCCCAACGGTTTTTGCCTCCACACCAGCCCAACCGACGAGAGGGGCGCATCCGTTTGACGCACAGATTTATAAAATTTTTTTTTTTATTTGCTGAGCAGACTCTCGAAAGGCAGGAGTTTGTTAGGTATCGAGATCTAAAACTGTTCAGCTACAAAAAAAATGCTCATTAGCTGATTAGATATTAAATTTATGTATGTATGCATTACTTATTGAGAGTATTGAGTATAGTATTTTTTACACAAAAAAGTGAGTCTGAAATATTAAAAAAAACAGGAGTGAGTGTTAAAATCCTGACATAGACTACGGAGTGGCTCGTTTAGTTCAAAATTTTTTTTGCATGGCTTCAGAAAAAGAGGCCGGAAATGCCTTGAAACTCGGGTGGGAACGTTTAACTTTGTTTTCAGCAAGAAGAGATGGGCTAGAAATCCAGCCTGCCAGCAACTTGAGCATACATACATACTGCGCCTAAGATTTCTCTGCGACTAGCAAGCGTAGGAAGACTAATTGCTTCATATAATTGTAAAAGCCTTCTTTGATAGGCAATAGGGCCATAATTTATTTAATGGTGCTTTGGAAATTAGCAGGCGAACGATTTTAGTATTTCCCATGATTTGGTTAAATTTTTTTAATTCATATACATTGATTAAATATCAGTCCGAAGGGATTATGAGGAAAAGTGATTAGCATGCGGAATGACTGCAAGTAAGATTGAAGAAGATTCATTTAATGATGAGAGGGTGCGTCAAAGCACAGAGAATGTACGATTCTTTTCGACTATTTGTCAACTTCTTTATATTGCCTGGGTCTTTTCTGTCTGTGCCTTTGTGAAATTCTGCAAACTAATGACTAAACGAAGATCCTCAAATAAGCTGTCTTTAATCCGGCTTATGAATACAATAAAAAAATCGCAAAGTTGTTTATTTTGATAGACCACGAATTACTTTTTTTTGATTAAGTATTTATCAAGTTTCAACAACACGGCTTTTTATTGGATTGATTAATCGCACAAGCTTCAAATATTCATTACTTTTCCTTATGTGGGACTATAACCATTTGTAGGTTTCGGCCAACAACAACAAACTTCTCTTCTTTGCAAAGATAGTCCAATTTCTCATAACAAACAAAGACAGGTATTTCTGTAGATGCCCGCTCTGCGGTTTAGATTGACAGCTTAAAATACGTCTTCCTGCAATGTATTGAAAAAGTTACCCGAAAATGATTTATCCTGTTTAAAGCATCGTTTGATTTGGAACGGATTGGAGAGGCCCTTCCTAATTTCGGCGGAACTAAAATGTGTGCTAAATGTCAGTCACCCACCCCGAATTAAATAATACCAACTGGTAAAAATAAGTAAAACTAAAAGAAACTTGCCACCTTCTCTAAGCCAGAAAAAGCATTCGTCGGTTAGATATGTATGTAAATGACTATTTCGCCTATGTCTTATTTTGTTAAGGATTTCAATGTATTTATATAATAAAACATGCATGTTTCGTGCTTTTTATTTCAAAGAAGATAGTAACTTGTGTTGTAGGTTTAATTATTATATTTACTCAGTTTTATTTATCCAATTACTTGAACTGCTACTTATTTATGGTGCTGACCTTTACACGAAAACTATTTGTATGCAAACATACTTAACAGCTTGCTAACAGTTGCCAGGTTCCCTTCGACATACGAACCTAACGTGTGTGTATAAATTTATGAGTTTCCGGTGGAGGACGACATACTTCGGGAAGGAAAACTCTCATATTTACTACCGCCAGTTGTGATTTTGATCAACTCAACTCGTCCTGCTGAGCATTCCTTAGGAAACATGCAAGTTTCAATAGCGAGGGTGCCAACATTACAGACAGACTGCTGCTAGCCACACTAAGGAACGGTTTTTTTTTTACTGCTTTGTTTGTTGTTTTTGTAGTTGTCAATAGCATCGTTAATCCCGTGCTGAGCTCGACATAACTCGAGCCAACATTTGCACCAGATAACCTATAAAAATGTCAAAAAATGCCAACCCATCGATTAATCTTTGACTACGGTTTATCAATAATGACATCGTCGCGCAAATACGCGTTGTTGTTGTTGCTTCAAAATAATATTTATTCCATTTATTTGCACAATTCACCTTAAGCAGCTACAAAGTCTACATTTAGAGATTCCATACCCGTTACGGTGAGCTCATTTCGTCGAGTCAAGTGTTAGTTAATGGTTCACTCAATTGTAATCAAATGTTGCATGCAATTCCCTTATACATATGTATATACCTAACTGGGACTAGCGGTAAGAGGAATTGATAGTTAAGTCTCTAAAAATTTTCAGCCATAGCAAGCAGCACCAAAAGTGTTTGGCTTCTGTGTGTCAGGAAACGTTTAAAGTCCAAATGCTTGCCTAATCACGCGTATTTACATAAGTTTGTATGAATTTGCATATCTGTAGAGAGAACGAAACCATAAAAACATAAATTGGTATATATGTATGTTATGTATATGTGAGTGAAGAAATATGTGTGTTTGTCACAATTTAAAACTACACTTGCTCTCTATTCTTCGCAAATGTAATCCCTGTTGTTGGACCTATTTTAATTGCTTTTTAAGATGTGATCAATTTAGGATTCCTATATTGTGATTACGCAACACAGAATTTATTCAACACACGCACGTAAATACATATGTTGCGGTTATGTAGGATTACACTAATCAAGTTTTAAATTCAAATGTTTATATCCCAATAAACACAAAACCAAGTTTGATATCGTAAAGAAAGTGGCTGATTGACGAAAGTAGGTTTTATCGAATTTTTCAGTCTTGCATCGATTATGGAGCAAGCTGGAAAAAGTAAATTTTCGCGAAAACATATTTTAATTTTTTTTTTGTATCCTTTTGTGGATATTCATGCTGATGAAGTAATAAAAAATTAAAATTTTCTATTACATAAATATCATCGCTACAATAATAACAGTATAAGCAAATTCGTCTCGTATTCGCGGTGAACCCACTGTGCTCATTTATCGCATATATTTTTCAAATTCGTGTCAAGCTTCGATTAAATCAGTTTTTGCGCTTCGTCTTCGAGATACTACAGTGAGGCTGAGTGGCTTGAGTGTCGTACGATTTGAAAATTAAAAATCCTAGAACCTCGGACGATTCTAAAAATAAAGAAATATCAAAACGCTTACGTGTCGAATAAATAGAAAATTTGATTTACCAAAGGCAAAAGACTAATAGGAATTTAAATTCAAATTCGAGGCCAATTCGTAGAGTTTATTGGGATGTCTTTGGTTGTTTTCTTGAACATATGAACATACATATGTATTAGTAAAAATGTGTGTAGTGGTGCTTTCAAATATCTGCCCTTCTAATTACTGGGATTAATGGCGCAAAATATTTCCTTACAAGGGTTGAAAAGCCGCAAAAGCAGGCTGGTTATAGCAGCTTGAAAATAAACATGTGTACATATATGTACATTGATATGTAAGTAAAAAGCCAAGCTAAACATAAATGAATATGTGAACACAAAAAAATGGCGTAAAAAAACAGCTTAACATTTTTCGGATGCAAATTAAAATTTTGTTCTCGGCCACAAAAAAGTTATTGTGGCAAAAACTCAGTCCAACATCTTCATTGCTCGGTTAGTAGCGCTCACGCAAATACGAACTTTCAATGTATAAATTTAATTTTTTTATTATTTGAGTTCAGTTTCGTCGCCCAATCAATTTTAGTACTATGAAGAGCAATTTTAGATTGAATTTTTGACAATTTTTTATTGACGCTGTTAAAAACTTTTTCCATTTAAAATACATTTGAAATGTGCGCTATGTAGCAAAAATTTCTAGGCGTCAGAAAAATAGCTCTAACGTCAATGGTAATTGGTCTACTTTATTACACAAAAGTTAAAGTACCTTACAATTCTTAGTACCAAAAAAAATATTTTTTTGTAATTTATATACTCGTAAAAAAACCGACCGAACTTCTTTTTCATTCCTATTTATTATTTTAGCGCTAACCAAAAACGAAAATTTAAGGCCAAAATTTCGCCACATCTATTTTGTGACGTACAACGTAACTTTCATGTGGAATGGAAAAAAGGAAAAAGACGATTTTTGACACAGTCTAATATAAACTTACATTTATTTTCTTTTATTAACAAATATGCTATACGTGATCCTGACCAAAGCTAAAAGATTTCGCTCATGTTTTTAAGTCTAACCTTAAAAAAAATATCAAATATCAAAAGGAATTTTTAGTAACATAAAACTTGAACTTTATAACACGTTAGAACACTGGATTTTATTTTCATGGAGAACGATATGCAAAAGAAGAGTGTCGTATAAGCAGTAATTTTTGACTTATTTATCAGCATTTTGAGAGAATACAATGAAAGTCTTAGAAGTAGATACAATTATTTTAATAATTTATATTTTTTAAAAACAATTGGTACTTTTAGCTTTACTTACTTGCATATGACTTACTGACTTAGCATTAATATAAGCATAACCGTTCGTAAAATATTACGGTTTAAAATGTTTGCCATTTGACGGGGCGTATGAATGAATAGGCTGTTGACATGTAAAGAAAAATATTATATTTTCCAACGAAAATTATTTACGTTAGTTGATATGATTTCTATTTTTTTTAATATTTTCATTACTGTTTGAATTGTACTAAATTACTAGGTTTATATTCCGACTTTTTTTGAGACTATTAACCTTTTTATCTTTATCTCTACAATACCTTTCCACTTATTCAAAATGAAGAACGATAATAAATATTTTAAACTTAAATTATTCAATTTACCAAGTTTTTTTTTTAACTCCAAATTGTGATTGGTTTCAATTTTTCTATAGAAGATGAACTTTGAAAGACCGAGTTTCAATGTTTGTTTATTTATAAAATTTAAAATTGTATTTCTTTTTTATAACAAGCGTTTTTCGAATACAAGCAATCTACGAAAATATAAAACTTTCTCGCTACGAATTTTTATGACAAAAAAAAATTAACGGCAAAACGCCAATGAAGGTTTGTATGTGTACACACACTTCTCTTTCAAGAGTTTTTCAGCCGATCTCCAAATTAATCGTTACAAGTAAATGCTAACGTATAAATTGCAAATGCTCATGTATAATTTTGAATTGAATCAATTTGAATTTGCATTAGAATTCAATATACGAAAAACACGTTAATTTTTTTCCGTTTTGACTTCCACAAAGTTTAAACAAATTATAAGAGGGGGCTAAAAAAAAATTCGGTTAGTTGACCAGAAAAAACAAACGAACAATTATTTCGTAAATATTCTTAATGTTTGTATTTTTTCATCTTCTCTACATAATCGCTATTAATTTTAAAGAATTCCCAAAACGTTTTTTAAAATATTTTTTTTCTTTTTTTCTAAGCTTATCAACTTCAGCATTTATCGCATACATTATCTCCGTGTTGCTGCTATATACCTTTGGTCTCAAATTAATTTAAATTTTAGAAATAACGTGAAATCACAAGGTGCTAGATCCGGGGAATATGCTGCTGGTCGAATTTCTTCGATGCCAGAGGTCGCAATAAATTTATTCGTTATTTCAGCAGTGTGAGATGTAAAAAGTAAAAGTGTGATGTAAAAAGTAGCATCGAAAATCACCTATTTTTCCTGTTCTTATTCTGAAAACTTTTGGTAAGCAGTCTTCGGTATACGATTTCACCCTTACCGTCTGACCCTTTTCCAAAGGGTTGCTGATTTTTATTGTTTAGCTCTTAAGGATGGGTTTGTTCCTGTTGGGCTCCATACCATGGACTATTGATTGGTTTCCGGATCGTACTTATAATATCAAAGTTCGTCACAAGTAACAATTTTACTTAAGTTGCTAGACTGTTCATTTTCGATTTTATGCAGGAAAAATTTAATTAAATGCAATCGAGTCTCTTTTTGGGCCTCAATTAAAATTTGTGGGACCCATTGAACAGATTTCTCCGCGTATTCCAGATGATTACTTAATGTTCGCGATAATACTATGGAATTCAATCCCAATTGTTCAATTTTCGACTTCACCAGAGCAACAGTGACGTCATTAGTGAAAGATTTTAGTACACCTCCTCGCGACTCGTCCACTACAGAAAATGTCACGTCTAGAATCTTCGGAGTCAGTTGGAAATAGTATGTATAGACGGTGCTTTCGTTCCATTTGCACTTTGAACGCCAATTCATTGAATATTTGTAGTGGCTTTAGCTTACGCCGAAAACCGATGAGAATCACATAGCGAATTTCTGTTTGCGTCGTTGGTGGAATATCGTCTGATCTATCGCGGGATATTTTGCATTTTCTAGCCCATATTTAATATTTGTTAATTTGTCAAGTGCACAGAATAGAGCTGTATATGTATGTAATAAGTGAATAAAAGGCTGACTTTGTTGTGGTCCCTTTCTGTTCAAAGGTATTCAGTTTTACATAGGCAAGCGAAATAGTCAAAGAATTTGTGTAATTGAGATGAATTCCCCACAGGGATTGATAATGCATATGTAAATAGCGAGTGTTCCCATCAAGTTCCAAAGCATATTTTTAAGGCTTCTTTTTGAGCTCAAGTCAGGTTAATAACGATAAAGCCAATAAAAAACTCCTTAACCAGCTTCGATGCCATGAACAAAACTCACGTTTCGCTTTCATTTTATTGCAAAGTCATTGCTTGATTTATTTTTATTTTTATTGGAGTCGTTGTGGATAGTTTTCGCTTTTCTACGCTCAGTTTCACAAAATAGCCAAAACCAACATTTCATTTAAGAAATAGTCGATTTTTTCTCGCGCTTTAGGTCAAAGTTCAAACACATTGAATGTCGCGCAGCCACATGAGTCCGCCCGCCACACCACACAATGAGTACGGCGCAAATGCACAAATACCTACACACACACACACACACACACACACACTAACACACATTGCTGTTCGCGATGGTTAAAAGCTTTTTCAGCTTGTTGCGCGGCAAAATGAAAACATTTACATGATTCGCCACAAATAAAAAGGTAGTCAAAGCGAAGCCACAACAAGCCAACGAGACAACAAAAGCAAGCAAGGAATAGCACAGGCAGGCATCTAAAACAAAGCGTACACGTACGTACAAACGTTGTTGTTGTTATTTTCTCGTATTTATATGCTTTGTAAATTTGATTGCCAACGAACGTGATCTGTTGGTATTTGTGTATTGTTGCTTTGTTGTGCTTTGGTGGTTTGGCGGCTGCCATTCGCCTGCGTACACTCGACTGGCGTTTGGTTGCTTTTGGCGCACAAATCACCAGCTGAAGCAAAGCAGCAAAAAAAAAAGTCACGTGTGTGTGTGTGTGTGTGTATTGTGTCTGATTGTGATTTTGTGGGCTACATGCGGCGCAACAACCCACGCACCGCGGGAAGCCAACGGGCGCAGCCGCAGTGCGAACCAACCGGTGTGCGCCTGTTCATAAACAACAAACCACAAAGGTAAGCATGGCAAAAAAAAATTTTTTTTTTTTAAATCAAACTAAAAGTCACTATAATCCATGCCTCGCACTCTCTCCTTTCGATCATTACATACATACATACACACCCTCGGACACCCACACCTCCACTCAGCTAGCCAACGTGCTCCAAATATTCCAATAGTGCGCGCGCGCCTGCGCTCTCATCCGCGCGCGCGCTTCACTGCAGCACCTTCAGAGGCGTCGCGATTCTTCGCTTCTACCGCTTCGATACGCTGATTGTGCAACAATAATTACTAAGTACTGTGTGCGTGCTATGACAACAACAAATAACAACAGCGCACACTCGTTGGTCTTCAACCCATTGACTCCCGCTGACGATGACCGCATTTATTGTTAGTTGTTTTTGTTACTTAACTGTTTGTTTTGTTTGACTGTCAGTTCGATTGTTAACCGCGTCATTGCCATGTCGATTTCACTGAATAAGAGGCGCGATAAGCAAATCGTAAAGAGCGCAGAACAATAAATAGAATTAAATAAAAATGATAAAACGGAATTGCTGTAAGATTGCATTTAATAAAAAAAAAAGATAGGAAAAGTGTTATACATGCATGTATGTATACTTGTATGTGTTCAATGTAAAGAAAAGCTTCAATCATCCAACCTTCTAGTCACCTTAAAAAAAATGCTAACGCTTCTTGATCCTCACTTTTCAAATTCATAAAAAGCAATTTGAACACTTTTAACACTTTATCTGTAACAAATATATTATACGAGTATATTTAAGCTGTACACGGCCGCTTGCTTTGGCGTGAAGTCAGATAATAGCGCCAATTGACCTTCAACCTCGCACAGAGCTCTGCCGCCTGTCTGCTTGCCACAACAAGCCATTTATTCATTGCTGCTGTTGCTCGCTTTTAACTCAGCTTTCACTGTTGCGTTTCATGCTCATCCAACTGACCCAGTGACTATTGACTTTTGGTTGAATATTTTTGTTAAGAGATGCCGATAAATTTGAAATGTTGCAACGAATATAATAATGCATTTCTTCATTTTAATACAGAATGAAAGAAACATGAACGATGCTCGTACTCGTATATTAATAACAAATACGAAGTTAAAGAAAAGACAACAAAAAATTAAATTAAATTTTTAGCAATGTTAAGCTAAGACTTTATTGGTTAGCTCTGGTTTTGCTCGACCGGAAAGACAAATTTATTTAATTATTTACGGAAATATTAGTTGTGAATGAAAAAACAACAATCTTTTACAACCGGTTTCATCTATACTTAAATGGGACTTAATTTTTTTTTGTCAGTTTCAAAATATTATTTGATAACTTGTCGATTAAATTAATGTCGTGAAATTGAATATTAGCAACTTCCCAGTCCAATGAGTCATAAATGACTCACATGAGCTTTTGAAATAAGTTCATGAGTCATACGATATCTTTTTAAATAATACAAGAGCGTATTGCAAAAACCCTATATTTGAAGTTAGCATTTTTTTTTTTCAAAAACCAGCCTGTTAGTGAATATTGTAACATTTCATAAATAAAAAACATTGCGGCATAAGAAATGATTGTAGATCGAAGGTAAGTTTCTGTAGTTTAAGCTGCTGGTCAAAGAAAATAACGGATTAAGTATTCTTGAACTTGTAGAACTGTCAACTTTGAGCTGTCTGCCGAAAATTATATTGCGATATTCCAAAAACTATATTTTACGATTAAAATTTATGTTATGTAGCATATCACAACAAAAAGTATTTGGCAGTGGGACATTCACTTAATGCATTGTATGGGGACAGTAAAGTTGCTAGTGTAGGTACATCAACTTAGTTCACATAAATATTAACAAAACTATATTTTAGAAAATTTGTATCCTTCTAAAAATATTGAGTATTAAGCAAAAGGTTTGCTTTTTAAAAAAAGAACCAGTACAATTGCACCAGTATCATCTTAAAAAGTAGTTTTGCCTTTTTTTCATGTGGTTTGAATATAAGCGGAGACAAACTGGAGAACACATTCTCATTTTTTAAATCCTAAAATGTTTTTTATAAAACTGAAATAAAGCACATTTGACCTCTTCAGTATACGCAGAACTTTAACTATATACATATAGCAAGTGGAAAGTAGGAAAAAAAACTAATCATTTGAACGGTCAATTTTTTGCAATACACATTACAGAGTCAATCTAAACTTTGTGTTTGACAAATCTATTGCACTTTTTTAAGGCTGCACGATTAACAGATAAATAATTCAAAGTTTTTACGGATGTTCAGCGTAAGCAAGTAATTCGAAGGCTTGGATGGCCTATCATGAGGTTTATTTTTATGAGAAGCTTTTTCATGGCAGAAATACCCTCGAATGTTTGCCCTTGCGTGCCGAGGGGTGACCGCTATTAGAAAAAAACCTTTTCTATGATTTAGATTTTACTTGTCCTGGCTGAGATTCGATTCCCAATAATCTCCAATTAACACCTAACATTCTGACCCACAACCAGTTTTGCAGTCATCTACACCACAGCATTATATAATCTCTTCAACGTCGGTAGGTTACAGCAACTATGCAACTATGTACGTACTAGATGTTTGTAAAAAAAATTTTTAGCAAAGGTAAAGTCGTTTGGTCACAGCGGCAAAGAAAACCGGAAGCACGAAATTTCTGCGTTGACGGAAATAGTCGGATTTTAAAAAAGAAGGAGGCTGTGTCAGAGACACGGCCATTAAATTTAACGTAGAATACGCCATCCGATAAGACAGAAAACATATGTATAATGATAATTTATAATGATAAATAATGCAAGCAAATGAATTTCTTTATTTGATAGTTACTTTTGATGATATACATAAGCTTATGATAGGAAAATAGGATACAAATGTTTTTAAATTATCAATTAAATTTCTCGCAAAAACGAAGTCAATGGTAGTTATCAATAGTAAAGATAAATGATAAATAACAGACCCAAATCTATTTGATTTTTTGAAAGTTACTTTTGAGAATATAGGCTTATGATGGGAAAAATAGGATAAATATGTTTTTAAATTAACATTTAAATTTCTCGCAAAAACTAAGTCAATGGTTGTGTTATCAATAGTTGTGGGAGCATCATTTCGAATATAATCCAAATTAAACGTATCGCTCATAAATTTCGCCAATCTAGTATTTGAAGTGATTTCTGTGTTAAAATCACCACCAATAAGCAGTAGTTGGCAGCGCTTTCTCTGCCTTTACTCTTCTTTAACTTGCCCGCCTAAAATTATGCAATACAAAGAAAGGGCTGCACGAGTACACTTAAATCGCCCAACAGCAAACACTCAACCAAACACCACACACATATTTGTGTACATGTGTTTATACAATTTTCATTTGGAAATTTAAATATTAGGAAGATATCAACCAACATGAAATGTATGTCAAACGAAAGCTAACATCTTCATTTGACTACTAAAAAAAAAAAAAAAAAATTAACCGAGCCGTTTCCTTATAATTAAAGAAATAGAGATTACAACAATAAAAACCTGACATTGGTGCCCATACCGTAAGGTAAGACGTATTCTACGCCAAAACGTGAGCAGAGTTGCCAAATAATGTGAAAAACTTAACACAAAATAGTTGCTTTGTTATACCTTAAAATGTATTTAAACTTATACTAGGTGGAAAAAAGAAGTATCTTCCCAAATTATATCAAAAAGTGTATCAATTTTGACTGAAGGCAAGTTCAGCTTTTCTTCTTTCTTTCCTTTTGACCGTTGAATTCATTCTTTACTTCGCATGCGAATGTTCACTTATAAAGAAAAGCATCTGATATACCAATGGATGACTTCCTAAGGAACCATTCTGAAAGGTATGTCAAAATTTGACAAAAGTTGCGAGGTTTTTAAGAGCATGGGAATATATGTATGTACATATGTTCGTCATTTAGTGAACTCTCTGCTAGTATGAAGGTACTAAGAACCTAGAAAATATAAAGAGCAAAAAAAAAAATATTTTAAATAATATATATTTGTGAACTTATAAAGTTAAACAATACTTTTTTTTCATGACTAATTATGCTATCTCGTTTCATAACTGCTCGCTTGTAAGCTCGGCGAGGTCGCACTTCTCACTGCTTCGTCTTATTTTATAACTCTTACACAAAAATTAACAGCATCAAGTCTGCCGCATTTTCTGTTGCAATGATTGCCACTGAAATGTGCACGCTTAATTGAATGAATTTCCGATTCATTCTCAATGAACAACGAAGAAAGCAAGTGGTGCCGCTGCATGCTTCAAACATTTTTGCTCGTGCCACGCTTTATGTGGTTAAGCGTTTAAGCGAAACCACAAATTCATCATTTAATCATTATTCGAAATGTGATTGTTGCAGTGGTGGTAGGCAGGCCAGGCGTCGTAAACGCTTTTCACTTAATTTTTCCATGTACTTTTGAGACGTTCGTCTAGCTGGCCGCCAGACGGAAGACATTTGAACCGGTCGTTACAATATTTTTATTTATTTTTATTTTCGTTTTTTAAGGAATTTTATGATTTTTTCATGTCGATTTACTTACACACGCAGTCTTGACATTGCAAATTGGCGCGGTTAATCTGACAATAAAATCAATAGTAACAGTAAATCAATCGAAATAAACGTCTGCGTCTAGAAAGATGTCCACCGAGGCAGACGACAGTTGATACTGACTCGAAAGCGAACTCGAAATTTAAGCAGACAATATGTGAAAGTGAATTGGACTGTGAAAAAGAAACATGCAAAATTATTTACTTAGCGAAAGCAACAAAATATCGCACGTTGGTTTGTATGTTGCAAGATGGACGCAGTGAAGCGTGTTGGAAGTACTTCAGCGTTTGTTTCAGTACTGGCGCACCACCAACAAACATTATTCACCCAAGCAATGGTGCCAAGTCGATTGGCATTAGCATGACGGCTCACACGGCACACTTGGGCCAAAACACATAACACCCACTCAAAAACGCAAGCGCTGGCCAAGAGTCGCGTCAGCAGTGACAATAAAAACGTGAATTATGAACCTCCAGCAGCCGTGGAACGTTCAATGTTTAACCAAATCTTCGCCAGCATGACTGAGCGTTTTTGGAGTTGTATGCGCTGGTGTGTTTGTGTGATCGTGCCATATGGCGCGCGGAAACAATACAAAATGCAATAAAACTTATCAGCGACGAGAGCAACAACAATCATTTTGTACATAGTTATGTGTGTATGTATGTATGTACTATGTTTGTGTTGGCATACGTGCAGCATACAACAAACGTTGTGTTTCATAATTCTCTCATTGCAGCTGATCGAGGAAAAATAAAAATTGACATTTTTTTTTTGTTTTTCTTCAGTTCGTTCGGTTGGCGTTGAAGCGTAAAACAAATGACATTTCGACTGCTGGTGCAGGTAGTTATTGCAAAAACAACAAAGGAGTATGTGCGGTATGTCTGCTTGAGGTCGTCGTCGGTCAGGCTGACTGTAAAACGGGTATTCATATTCAATATTTGCGGTTGCCGCTACTCCTCTTGTCCATTGATGTGTGAATCGCTGAGGTTTTGTATGCTTTTAAATTTCGAATGCATTGTTATGTTGTTGACAATTTTCTTTCGTTTCAGTTGAACTTTATCGTCTTAATATTTCCGATTACGTTTAATTGAATTAAAATGGTAAGTTAATCAATAATTGAGCTTGCTAAGGAAATAATTCCAGGAAACGTTCGATAATTTTAATATTTTGCCATGAAGTTGGGGAATACTTTACTTTTTGCTATTGCACAAAAATATAATCGCCACTCTCTGCCTTGTAATTAAACCTAAATGTTTGCATTTTCAAGGATAAACTTTGTTAATGTTTTAACTCTCTGGATTACCTTCCATAAGCTCTATAAAAATCTCTCTTAAATAAAAAGAGTGAGAAAATATCTTTACAACAAATTTTACGAAGTTATTTAATTTTCTTAAACCTAGCTTTCTGAAAATAGGTAAAATAGAATAAAAATATATTTTTTTTGAAATAAATGAAATTTTACAATAAAATGTGTAGCTATGCTTTTAGAAAAACTTCAGCAGCAAATAATTCTTAAAAAGGTCTGTTTATATCAAAAAAAAAATCCGAGGAGTGGTTTCTTAATTTTTTTAAGGAGAACCTTTTTACGTACGATTGCATTTATTTAAAAGGGATTTTCTTTAATATTTTGGATAGAGAATTCTTTCCGAGCATTTGTAAAATGCACTCCTACAAACTGTCAAACAACGAAAAAATCGGAGCCAAGATGTTTTTCATATTTTAAGTCACTGCAGTCGCTTTTTATTAGCTTACTTAAGTGAAAACTATGTTATTTCTATCAATTATGATACAAGAAATATTAAAATATGCTAGTCTGGACAGTAAGTGTAATTTTGTTGATATGTGATTTTGAAAATTTTGGATTAAATTGACGCCCACTAGCAATAGAAAATCTAAATACCAAATTTGCCTTAATAAATTCTCTATAAAGAAAAATATAATATTGGAAATCGTTTGTTTTTACATTTTTTCTCTTATTTAAAATTTAAAAATTGAAGTGAAATTGTAACTCTTTCAGCCATTCCATTAGAAGTATGTAGTACAAAATACCAATATGATATTTGTTATCATAAAACAATACCAAATCGAAATGGTAATGTTATTATACAACTTTTTTAAGTTTCTTCCCCAATGTACACGATAGTTTTCAGTGTCAAACGAAATTGTTGGATATTTGCAGTTTCGAAACTCTGAAATATAAGTTTAATTATATGTAAATAACAAAAGAAAAGAAAGCATAAAATAGAAGAAATGAAGCGTACATAAAAAATAATGCTCGCGTTTAAATTTAACAGTAAAAGTAAAGACTTTTCTCTCTCCAATGTTCCAAGGACTTCCGAATAAGACAACATAAATTTTGATTGTGTTCGAAAAATGCACATTTTATTTGATATTGCGCATTATAAAAACTGTTTTAATAATTTTATCACTATAATATAATTTATAATGACCAAAGTTGGTGCATTTGAAACAAAGTCAATAAATTAAATTCGTTTTGTGTTGATAACTTTGATCTTAAGGGGAGGTTCTTTCAAATTTGGACGAGAAAATCTATTGTTTTTTTTTTATAAAAATTAAAGCTACATATGTATTCGTAGAATATGCGTAGCTAAGTCGCGCTCGCTAAAAATACTTTTTTTTTTTCTAAAATGTCTATATTTTTTTAATTTTTTATCAAAATTTTGTCTAATATGTTACAGGAAATTTTATAAATTTTAAGAAATGGTAATCATCGCATATTTCAGGTTACCACAAGAGGGTGCAGACTCGAACTTGGGAGGCGATGTTTCGGGTGCAGAGGTCGACGCGAGCCGCCATTTTACAGCCGCCATTTTGAATTTTATTTATTGCCTAAAAATATTGTCGCTTTCGTTTAACGGGAAAATCTGTTTATTTATATGCCATGTGAGTGAGTTATCTTTGAACCAAATGTGGTTTAAATGCACGAATAACCCCCCACTCCTCCTACATATACATATAACCAGGTTAACGATTAAAGGTATATGAGTTTAGGGATCCATACTCTCATCCTCGGAAAAACTCAGGTTGACATCACTGCATTCAAGAGATGCAATAAACGAGTATAAAAAAAAAACAAACGTGAGTGAGATGATCGGAGATGTTAAGTACTCTGGTTCACAAAGAACTCGTTTGTCTCGCCACCATCTGAATCGAAGCAAGATACTTCAGCAACTCGCTAATTGGTGTGGGTTCCGCGGCACTTCGTAAAATTGTATATGAAAGTGTAAATTATATAACACCTTCAACTGATACTGTGGTAGCGGTAACATTTAGTAACAGTTTTGTCTTAATACACATACGAATTTTAGGTAACTTCTAGGGTGATTGACTCGGTTTTTTCAAACCGGCTTTCTTCGGTTGTTTCATCAATTATGGTATGATTTTTTTGAAATCTTGATTTTTCGAATATCGAATAAATCGGTTTTTTTAATCTCCAACACCGGTTTTTTAAATAGTTGTAAATTTAAAGCCTTTGATAAATAATAGAAATACAGCAGCACATCGACTTATTTTACATCCATTATATTATCTACCATTATATTTATGTATATTCGAAATTCAAATAATTTGTAAAAAGGAATAGGTATTTAACAAGACTTTCTATATTTAGCAAAATGTCATAAGAGGACCGTGAAACCTTGAAAAATTTTATAACGCTTTACTAATAGTAAGTTTTTCTAGCTCGCTCAATGTGCTTCATATGGAATTCAGTAATTTGGTATAATCTCAAATTTTAAAATTACATAGACTCTATGAGCTGAAGATTATTGCCTTTCCTCGCTTTAACGTTTTAATTTTTTGTGTTTGCCTTAATTTTTGTGACCTGATTATCGCCGGATGACAATAGAGACTCTTTGTATTAAGAGTAGAGAGCGTAGTTGTTTTAAATTATTGCCACTTAGAAACAGAACCCGGTTTTTTCTTGATTTAAAACTTAAGAACTGGTTTTTTCAAAATGCCATTTTTTTAATGATTCGAAAACCGGATTTACAAAAAAAAAAATCGAATAATCGAACACCCTAGTAA
Source organism: Philophylla caesio (assembly GCA_963971545.1). NCBI lineage: Eukaryota > Metazoa > Arthropoda > Insecta > Diptera > Tephritidae > Philophylla > Philophylla caesio. The sequence goes on from OZ020607.1 coordinate 11,358,502, forward strand.
CTTCGCTTAGAGTCGGCATTTTGTAGAACACTTAAGATCTTATTAATCAGTATTTAACGCCCGGCTTTCTTTGAAGTCAGGTTTAACATGCCGTCGTGTGCTTTGATGTTTCAGATATCCATGTTTGTTGATTAACTATTACGGCAACTGCAAGTACACAGACATGTTGGGACCCAAATTGAGATGCTAACATCAGATTTGTTTATTTGTGCTTCACACCTTGCATTTATTGTTTCAACAAATACATATGTACATATATTGCAGTATAAATATGGTTGTCTTTACTCTTTCCTACTTATTGACTTAGTGTTTCTTTTAAATTAGCTTTAAGTAAATATGAAAGGTGTTGAAAGCATATTTTCTTAGGATATAAGGCTGTCGAGCGGCAAGAGCTGGGTGAGAGTGGATTAGAAATGAAGAAAAATGCGCGGAATATGCTTGCCTACATACATACATACATATTTGATTTGAGTTGAGGCAAATCGGGAAACATACTCTCACACACCCACACACACATACACATTCAAACATACATGCGCGTTTAAGTCTTCATCTTTTTTGGGTTTTTTGTTATGTTCTGCCATGTGCACATGTGACGCGTATTTGCTTTGGTGATAAATCCAGCGCAATGGCAAATAATCACGTACCATGGCGCACGCACAGAGTTGCATATGAAACGTCAGTGCCAGCGTCAGCTAAGTAAAGGTGAATGAATGAGTGCTTACGTACGTGCAATGATCAACCAAGGATGCTACTACTTGCGACGACTTTGCCTTTGCTTCAATAAGCAGGTCATCAAGGCAAACGAGCATGAGTACATACATGCATAAATACATACTCAGGTGTGCATGTGTGTTTATACTACGCGCAGGTAATAATGAGCCAAAATAAATAAAATTACGACTGCGGCAGCGGAACAATAATAAACATAAAAAATAAATTATGAAGGATATTAGAAAAGTGTGCGTTTGCATTATCTGCATTGTCTTTAAAAAGTACGCAAACAAAATGAGAAAATGCTGACTGGAAGGTGGTTGGTAAAAAAAAAACATTTAAATGTAAGATGTTCTCATTCAGAGCGGGCGACTTTAAGGACGATTGCGCAATAAATAAAAGTCAACCCGTAAGGATAAAGATGAGATTGAGTCAAGGGGACATACAAAATTTAGCACACGCTAGCGCAATAGTCGTAAAAGTATATTGTTGTTTATTGCCAACTCTGTTTATATGTACGTTGTACCATATGTTCATCCTTTGTTGGCAGAGTTGCGTGCCGACAAAATTCAGTAGTTATTCGTACATGAAGGATAAATTTTCAAAATCAAATTTATTAAATTAACTTGCAAGCTAAGCAAAAAAGCACAATCAATTGCAAGGATTGCTTAGTTTAATCCTAATGTTTACCTTAAATAAAGTCTTGTGTGTGTATGTACACTCTGATGAATTTATTACTAACTCACTTTTAGTTTTCCTTATAGGAGCTTATTTTGTATTTTGTTGTTTTATTATTTAATGTTTTAGTCGAAGATCTTGACAGCTAGTACCCCAAAAACATTAAGTATAAAATTTGTAAAACTGCACCAAATTAAAAACAAAATTTTATAAATTGAATGCTTTGTATACACATTTTGTTCAACGATAGTGCTTTTTTATTACTTTTTTATCACTCATACTCGCTTTGTCGCTCTACAAACCTAAGTAGGTTAAATCCAATAAAATACAAAAAATCCCCAGTTGTCTCTGTCCATTGTGAAGTTTAGCCCGGCATGCCCTTCTGTACTTGATATCTCTATTGTCTGCTCACGTTGTCCATCCATGGGCGCGCAGTCGAAGGATATTTCCAACTGTACAACATCATTCATATAATTGTACTATGCGTGATTGCAGCATGCTTTAATCGGCCAGTCTATTTTTAGGAAATCTGTGTCTAACCGCATAAAACCGCTGAAAAAATTCCCATTATCTTTGCACTTGACACATCACATGATTCTTCCAATATATGAAGTCACTGCATTTTCGAAAGTAGGCTTGTTCCAATTATGGTGCTAATAATCGTTGTGTATCGCCAAACTCGATCTCTCTGACGAGGCAGTCGATGTACGCCATCTAAATAGCAACCTCTATCTTGAGTTTTTCAATTTCGTTTACTATACCAGCCCTCTCTCTATCTCTCTATCTTCTACCCACTTCTCACGTCTCCATCTCTTAAATCTACCTCTACCTCAGTAGCGTATATGCAGCATTTGATGGAATTTAAAGTCGAAGAAAAGTTGGTAAGTGACGAATTGCTTTCTAGGAAGTATTTCCAGCTGTGAATATATCGTTAATAAAAGTTTTGTCTGACCTGAAGCCACATTGATATTTTGTATGCCTTTTAAGAATGCCTCATTGACTTACAAAACTCAAATAACTCTATTTCTAACCCCATTACTTAACAGAAAACCTAACGATTCAGTAAGAGATGCATGTTTTTCTATTCAGGACTTGCCAAGAACGACAATTTTTAGGTCCACAGGAACATCTCCCCGTATGTTTTAAAACAATTTGAATATCTAATTTTCTTTTTAACTTTTTTCATTATGATTTAGCATAGGAATTTTACTCATACATACCTTAAAATTAGTAAATACTTATGGATATGCGAAACAGTATCGCAGAAACATAAATTTGTTATTATAAAATAAAAAATTGAGAGAAAAGGCTGGTTTTATAATCGAATCTTAAGTCGAACTCGAGTTCTAGTTAAGAAAAATCTTAGCTAAGACCAGTTTACGACTTTGTACACATTTGCGTTTCATAAAGGAGTCTTAGTATCGAAAATATTTCAATCAGAAATAGCACCACAAGAATTTGCTTTGTTTTTCCATACGTTGACATTTTAAATAGAAAACAGTTCGTATAAATAGATTTGTGTGCGGTTATTTCAAACAGTATTTTCAAGTTTAAATATTACAGAATTATATTTATTTAATTAAAAAAAATGGAAAATACAAAGAGAAGAAGCAATATCGCTTCGAATAAAATTGTCTTGGTAGGTAATCTAGGGGCCAACTAAATTTTGACACTGTAGAAGTTTTATAAATTTTCTCTCATCAACGCTTTAGTGTGTGACGTAAACTCGTAAGTTATTGCTCGGGAGGCAGTAGCTATGTCGAAATGTTAATAAAACAAGTGAGAAAGGCTAAATTCGGGCGAAACCGAATTTTTTATACCCATGCGATATATTTTATAAGTAGTTCCTGAATGCACAATTTTTTGTATTTTAAAAAAGTACCGATATAAAACACGTGATCCTGAATATTGTCTGAGTTTCAAAATTTCGTTATATGGGATGTGGGCGTGGTTTTGATCCGATTTTAAAAATGTTCAAATATTAGTTTAGTGATTTCAAGGACAATATGTGTACCAAATTTAGTGACGAGATATAGACGTTTTATCATAAGTGGGCGTGGCACCGCCCTTTTTTTTTTTTTTAAATCCGGTTTCGTTGTTTAAAAGTGCTCTAAATATCATATATAAATTTTCACCCTTTTTGCTTAAATAGATACAGCAAGTTATCAAGTGCACGGACGGACAGGTAAACTCGTATAACTAAAAAACTCCGAATGGGTTTATCTTTGGGAACCTTGCAACCCTTTAAAGCAACTATATGCAAAATGTCGTTTTCTTATAACATTTCAAATATTTATAAATGGTGTTTGTAATATGAACTATTCAAATTGAGATTCCAAATGATTAAAATTGTAAACGTTTTGGTGTAAGATTTTCTTTACGTTTGTTACCAAATGTGCCTTAATTTGTGTGAATAAAGAACTTATAAAAGTTCTAGGAAGACATTCGTATTATTTACATGGATCATGAGAAAAAAGAAATCACTAAAAAATTTAAGTAGCACAAAGACCGTTCTTAAACAAAATAAATAAAATAATTCTTACACCGCATATCCGTTTGTCATTTGAAATCACTTCTGACTATAGTTTAAAAATAAATTTTATTAAATTGTTTAATTCAATGCAAATCGCAAATCTCATAAATCGCAGCGGGACCAACCATTTGTCTCGCATAAAATGCCAGTTATAACTATCATAAATGAAAAATTGAATTAAATATACTAACAAAGCCACACAATTGAACAAATCCATTTGTGTATGTATGTGTGTGTATGTGTGGTAAAATATTTATGGATATCTCACTTAACTATCGAAAAAAAAACATACACACAAATGCACTAATGCTTGCTAGACAAAAAGGTATGTAAATCGTGATTTAGTCGTGCATGACATAGTTTATGGTTATATTTATGCACATGACAACAAATAACATTTTAAAAGCCATTTGAAGTGAGAGGGAAAAATAAATTATTAAGCTTTTATTTTATTATGATTAAAGCATGCTTTGTTCTGAAAATCGCATAAGTACGTATTCGCATTTGAGAAATGAGGTTTTTTTTTGTATTGCTTGGCGGCTACTTGACATTGCATTTTTTCTGCGGATCGCTAATTTGTGTTGTTTTCTGTCGCAAAACTGCACACGTTGATATGTGTATGAATATGTGTGTCGGTCGGTATGTTCGCCTTCGCGTCACATATATAATATTTCAATCTTAACTGCGCATGTGCGTTGTTGGCGGACATGGAAGTACACAGTGAGTAGAGTTTCAGACCTACGTGGAAAATTGATTTCTCAATTTGATATCAAATTCTTCTTCTCAAATGATTTCCAAATTGAAAGCAAGGTTTTCAAATTTAAAATTAATTTCAAATTAGTTTCATGAAACAATAACAATTTATTTAATCTACATTTGATAAATAACCTTTGAAATTGATTTGAGAAATATATGAAGCTTAAATTCCTGTGGCACAGTTAGAACTTTATATTTCAGAACTTTCGAACTTTACATTTGAGAGAGAGTCTCGATTTCAAATTGTTCTCAAATGTAGAGTTGTAATTGTTTTCGATATAAATAATATGGACTTGTGTACGTGTTCCTTAAATGGCGTATTCAAAATTAAAGATATACAAACATTATTCGTACTTAATTGTCATATAAATCGACAGATAATTGTTCTTTGCAACCAAAGTTGCCGCTGTGTTCGAGTGGCTAGCGGGGCGTGCTATAACAAGATGTGCCGCTGAGTTGGAGGTTTGAATCTTAGCGAGGGCAAGAAAAATCTTTATGACTGAAAAAATTTCGGCAGGCAATGGCAAAACTCCGGGAGTATTTCTGCCATGAAAAATCTTCCCATAAAAATTCATCTGACCTTCGGAGTCGGCACAAAACTGTAGATCCCTTCTATTGTGGTATAACATAAAGACGCACACCACAAACGGTAAAAAAAGTTTGGCCAAACGCTAAGCTAAATAGTGTTAGCGCCAAAATATTATTATTAACCAAAGTTGATGTTTTTGGCAAAACATTCTTTTTATCTATATTTTCCAAAAAGTGAATTTGCTGAGCTGTCAATTTGGTGCTCAAAAACTAAATCAAACGGAAAAGTAAACAAAAATCTATACTATCCCAAGTACAATTTTCCCAAAAAAAAAAGTTGAAACAGTTTAACAACAGATAATAACTTACCTCCATTATCAAATAAGTCAAGATCTATTTTCAAAATAAACGAGTTTTATTTTATGGTAAATTTTTGGTTATTATTATTATTGATTTTCAGTGGCAACCTTGGTAGTATTTTTGCTATGGTGCTGCCTCTGTTTGCCATGTCATTGGCTTGCTACGCCAATCGACATTTGCTGACAATCGTGAATTGACAATTGGCAATATCAAATTATTTCTGGCACACAAGAGTGCATGTTTTTGTGCAAATGCAATTAACTTGATTACCACTGACATATATGGAAAAGCAGTTAGTGGAGCACAGTGTTCTATTACGAGTGGAAAAATCATTTTTAATTTTATTGTATGGACGCATGATTCAAATACAGTTTCATGGAATAAAAAATGTAAACATTTTTTGTAATATATCTAGACATATTATCGAAATTAGGTCCTTATGTTTAAGTAAATAATTTGTAAATAATGTATTGGGTAAAAATTTGAAAAGCAGTTGTATTCGAGCGAGCTAAAATGAAAGATGATTTTAAGGGGAAGTGGCAAGTTTTTACTGTATAAATTAGAATTTACATAACTGTCGATTTTTATATTGAAACTCTTATAAGATAGGCGGACGGTAAGAATTTGGGTTGAAACATAACAACTTCTAATTCGGATCAAGTTTGTAGATAGTATTTAAGAGTATAAGGTTTTTTTTTGTATTTAGGAATTTTCGATGAAAACCCGGTAAAGAAAAGAGAGTGATCAAGTTTAAATAAAAATATCTACAAATGCAGAATTTAAAAGATAATATCATCATTTGAAATAATTTACCTTTTTAGCAAAGAAAAAAGTATTTCTCAAATGGATAAAAACAAACAAACAAAAACTTCTTTCACGGTTCAAATTCATCCGAAACCGTGGTGTAGCTAAACAAGATTTGCGTTGTCATCTGTCAATGCTTTAAGACAATTTTCCCAGTAGTAAGCAAACTAAGCGATTGTGCTTTTAATTCTTATATACTCTCAACCAGCCAACGAAAAAGCGATGTGCGCAGCAAGTTATTTATGGTCTGTTTTATGGTATATATGAAAAACTGATGTGATTGTTATTATGAGAAACCTTTCTCCCATAAGTTTATTTTGGCTGGTTTGCGAATTATTAAACTATTCTGTGATTTTAGTTTCCTATTTAAATCAGCTCTATCACGAACTCCATGTTTGCTGAAATTTCTGATATATTCGTACAAAAGAACTTCATAAGCCTGAATTTTCCCATTTCATTCGCGATGGGGCTGAGTAAAATCATTTTCTAATTCTTCGAATTGGTTTCACCGATGCTTTTTTTTGTTCGATCTAAATTTCTCACCGCCGAGTTGTTTCTTAATGCTTCTGGGTACAACTATGGTGATTTACAACTAAATTTGCGGCATAAGATTATAAGTCTGAAATCCTCGAAAAAATTCGGCAAATGACGTCAATGACGTTCGAATGACCTTTGAAGGAATGTTCGATTGGTGCTGTGACTCAATAATAATTGCTCTAATTTTTGGGAACTCAAATCTTACTTGAAATCAATTTTGTGCGAATTTTAATTTATTACTTTTAAGATGAGTCGTTTCACAGTACAGCATACGGGTGTGTATGTGTGTGTACAGACGTGCGTATTTATGCCCTGTCGGAAAAAAGCAGACAGTCTGAAAAATTAACCAATTTTAAACTAGTTGGAAATCAACTGCTTTGAAACAAATGCAGCGTGCGAGTCTTTAATTCTTCGTACTCGTATATTTATATGAGCGTAATACAAAATAATTTAAAAACATTTGTAGTGAAGAGAAACTAGGAAGTTATTTAATTGAATCCATATAGTATACATATGTGTATAGTATATACATACACTGTACTCATAAAAACTCTCATCCGACAGCAGAAGGCTGTTGCGTCATTCACTTACAATTTCCAATACAAACAGATGAGGAACTGACAGCCGTTGTCGAAAATATTTATCAAAGAAAACAAAACAATTAACGTGAGAAGCTAATATATTCATGATATTCTAAATATCTATCTGAAGCCCTTTCCTATATATTCTATAGCTTGATGGAATGAAGTCCCTAATAATAGGAACACCTTAAAAGATGCTTTTGGCTCTTTTGTCAAAGAACGTTGTAATGAATTTCAACCTCGATGGAACTCAAGAAAAAAAAAGATGAAAAGCTTTTGTTAATTTCTATCCGAAAGGTAAGACAGTGGGCGAGCCCATAAAATACGTGTTTCGTAAAATATTTCAATTTTTTTATCATTATTAACATAGATGCCGCCTTTTGTATCGAAAATCTTGACCCAGAGGAAGTTACTCGCAAGGCCATTCTGGCGGTAAAAAACAATTTTTTACGAAGTATGTATGCAGAAGAAAATAAATTAAATGAACTGAATTCCTTACTTAGTTTAAACAAAAATACATATGTATGTAAATATATTTTATAAAAACTAAACTAAAATGCGTTTTTAATAAGTTAGAAAAGAGTAGGTATAAAATAAAGAAGTTTAACAACAAATCGAGTTTAAAATAGTTGTAAAAAAGCAGTTTTAAAATAGCTGGAAATAAATACTTTTTATTGCAGTTGTAAAAAAAGTAATTTTAATGTTTTTTCTTTCAAATATACTATTTGATAGTGGTTGAAATCAAATGCAGAGTCGGATAAATGACTTGCTCCTAGGACATCGCCATGTTAAAAAAGTTAGTTGATAAAAGAAAATATAATGAATTTAAACCACTTGTGGTTAGAAAAAAAGTACTTTTTAAATTGCTTTTAAAGTACTTTGATTACCCTCAGGGTGGTTATAAATAAATGTACACATTTTCTAATATTTATTTTCTCAAACGTTTAGCAATAACTTCTATAAAGGCACAAATGTGCAACGAAACAAAATAATCTGTTAATAGTTAGAAGAGGTCTACTGTATGGTATGGAAGAAGCACGCAAAAGTATTAGTTAATGCTAGTACGAACATACGTGCATACGTTTATTTTTAAGTATTTACATACATATGTATGTATATATTCACACATGTGACTAACGTTTATTTTGACAGTTGAACTGACATTTCACAAATATTCAACATAAATCGAACTGCCTCGAGCCAAATTATGTAGTATGCATGTATGTATATATGCGTATGTATGTATGTATGATTAGCTTACGGCATGCCGCAACGGGCCGTATGCTTCTCTATATCTCATCTAGCACACAACAGTAAAATACTGATAAGATCAGACAAGAAAATTTACATCATTTTGGCAAAGATAATGTGGCAAATGCATGTTGTTAGGTCGACAAATGCACAAAAAATATTTTTAAAGCTACAAAGCCTTACAAGTTGAATGCACAGCAGTGGCGCCTTAAGGGAATGACGCATGCTTGTAAAGGGGCCGCGAAATTTTGAAAAATTTAAAATTAATAAAAATATATATGCATATATATTAAATATTAATTAAAAGATATAGGAAAAATAATTATTTGACGACTAGATCACAGTCCCGAGCTTATTGAGTTACGAGCCTAGCTACCTATTCATTGGCATTTTAGTTTATATCATGAAGCTCTTGATAGTTGTTGTAATAATTGACACTCAATCAAGCCATTTAAATTCATTATTTAGCATGAGCAATTGATCTGCAGTATTTTTAACTACAAAAAAAAAAAGTTTGGACCGTTGCAAAATAAAAATCTCTTTCATAACCAACATTTGTATCCGTGAAACCGTATTTTTAAATAAAAAGGGAACGTTTATAAAGTCTTCAGCGTTTTTTATTTTGAAAATATCCATCAGAAGTGAAAAGTAAAATTATAAGAAGTCAGCTGACTAAACATATCCAGTAAATTTATTTCTATTTGCTTTTAAACACATAATTATAAATTAAGCATTACAAGCGACTTATTTTGTTTTTTTTGTAACATCAGGATTAGTTAATTGTTTCCAAGTTACATCGGATTCAGAATGAACTGGAATTGAGTGGTTGTTAAAAATTATATTTTAAGAATGTGCTTAAGAGAAATGGAAAAAAATAATTTTAGGTTCGTTTAAGTACCAAATATATCACGTTTGGATAGTGATTACGATAATAATATGGACTTTAAATAAGAAAAATGTTACAATATCATTAAATACAAATTAAAATAGTTATTGAAACATGAACTTTAAACTCCCAGATACGAGTATTAATATTTGTTGGAACGATTTTCCGTCATCCCTTGTCAAGATTACTTGGAACACTAATTGAGTATTTCAAGAAAGTTTTTCGAAACAAAGACCGCAAATGAGCTACAAATCACTTTAAAAAAATTATTGAGTTAGTGAGCCAAAAAAAGGTATTGGATTGGTTTATCTACCAAAATCGTATGTAGCAGAGTGCCCATTTAACATTTGTTCTTGAACAACTTTTTGTGATAAAATCCCCTTTAATGGAAATTCGTTTAGCCTTAGAACGCCGCTGATGTTTGTACCGTCTTATTGATTTGCAAAAAAAACTGTGACAGACAGATGCAAACATGCGATGCAGCAAATATATTGCATACGTGCACATATAAAACACGACTATACACAAACATAAGGCAGCCGCTAGTCGCCGATCGAAAAAGGCTCCAGTGTCCTGCTGTGCACTGGCGAGACAACCACAAAATATCGACATTAATTTGTAAATCGTTCTTCGATTGCTTGGTCGACCGGTCGGTTGGTCAGTAGGCCACCGTCTTTGTGTTGTGGGTGCCCTGCCCTGTTGCACCTGCAACTAAACTGCAAATTTGATGCATGCCACATACATATGCGAGTATGTATGTACACACATTCACGATAGAACATTTAGCACTGAAGCGAAATTCGCAACACGTGCAGGCGCATTGCCCACACACAAACATACTTAGGCGCCTACCTGCTGTGCCAAAGATTGCCTTGAAATGCTGCAATTCATTTATCACTTTTGTTGGTGTGAAGTGCATTTTAGAATTCTTACAAATTTTGTGCCGAAAAAATTATCTAAGTAAAGAGCATAATCCGAAAATTTTAACATCGTGATTTAATTGGAAGACGAAAATTGAGGCAAGAACCTTTAATTTTTAAAATTGATTTCGAAAAAATGCATGCAGGTCACACATGCTTACAGAAGATTGGTTCCAAAAGGAAGAGGAAGGTCTCGTAGAAACTCCAAGTGAAATCAAGTCATTCCAATCTAAGTAATTGTGCCGGAAATTTGTTTGCGAAGAATGCATCAAATATGATTCACATTAATAGCAACTCAAGTCGTCTTGCACTTAACACGTTTCTCCAGTTGTCTCTAGCTTCTTAAGTGACTTCAAGTAGTTAGTAGTTTAATGGGAATATTCAATGATTTTTGTATGACAGACGTATTTGCCAGCGAACTTATCTACAATGCAATGTCAATATCTCACACGCAACACTACACCAGCTGGGCGGGTACTGCACACCCCTGGGATTCAGTACTTGTGCCGTTTCATTGTGTTATGTTCGAGTTTCGCTTTAATGTTCTTCAATCGACTTATTGCAGCTTATCTGCACCATAGCAATGAACTTCTGGATATCTCGCCTTGTCCGACCATGTCACCTTTCGCTCTCGCCTTCAGTGCATTCAATCTTTTACTCAATAAATCCGGTAGATACACACCGAAGAATGTCAATACCCAATACACAATGTCGAAGTCCCTTTACTGATGCTTATTGTTGTTTTAATGAGATTAAGTGCAGCGAATTGTGGTAACCCAGCAAACAACAACACTAGCAACATACATATGGTATAGTATTTGTTCATCATAAAATCGTAACGACGAGCATTGGCATTACGTTTCTTACACTCACAGAGTGTTACATTTCTACACATATACGTGTATAAATGTATGTAGATATCTATGAGTAAATGCAACCCCGCCCGTAGATATTTGGATCCTTTGAAGGTGTTCGCCTGGTTGATCGGTTTGTTTTCGCGCCTTGTTTTTTTAATCCGTTCGATTTCTCGCGGTTCAACAAACGCATATAATATTTCTTTTATTTTTTATTTTTACTCTACTTATGGTTGATTTTAATGCTGAATGCACGAGCTGAATATAAATTGACAATCGTAGTGTACATCAAAGCAAGTCTAAGCTCGTAACTCTTTAGCGTCGCTCTTTGCTAAGCTTATCGGTCGTTTCGGGTTCAAAGTATTTAATCAATAATCCGCAATAAGGACGCTGCCTAAATTCAATTAACGTTTATGCTAGTATGGGTACATATGTAATTACGAGGGCCGTTTTAAAATTCAGTGCCTTTATGAATTTCCCGCGCAGAAACTTTAAATTCACCACTGCTGCCCTTAACTGCCATCCAATAATGCCTGACAGCTATTGAAAGCAGATATCCTCTGACTTTTAACTCAAACAGAGAAAAGTGAGTTTCATGTGCTAATTTACAAGAAAATAATTTTAAAAAATCCACATTCAGTTAACCGAGAGCAGATATAGACAAAGAGTTCACTCTTCAAATATAAGTTTTGTAGATGGAATCTTGAATCAGATATGGCTATAAGCTGGATAATTACAATATTAACTTGAATCTAATAAATATCAAAAGAGAAAACTCAATCACATAAGTAAAACTCTTGTTGATTTAACTTAATATCGCCAGGCCTGAAAAGCGTTAATTTATTTCCTTTTTTAAAACTTAAAATCTTTGAGAAACAAGTTAAACAATAGAAGGGTATTGGGTTTGAGTAAAGAATTTTTGAGGAACCATACAATAATTCGAAAACTACCGCAACGAAATGCGTAGCTAAGACATACTAAAGGCTAGCTGAAGCAAACTTTATAATAAAAATTCAACTTAAGAGACGATTTTCTCCACTTAAAATAAAATTGTTGAAGCACCATTTAACAAAAATAGTTGAGGAAGAAGGCAACTATAGAGTGAGCGGCGTAAAGAAACAAACGCGATATTTTCTAGGGACCTTTGATGTTAACTGTCGTTACGATTCGTAGCTGTTATCTAAACATTTGGGGTTTTTTTCAATCATAGCTCCCTCGGATATTCTACTGCGAATCATGCTGGAGTCCAATGTCTTATGTGTGCCGAATAAGAGCCCTTGCTGAGTTAATAAAATATAGTTTACCCTTCTTATGCGCCAAAAATATGTAACTATTCATAATTTTTTTAAATATCCTTTTCACCATTTTCTGCTTGTCATAAATATTATATTCATCTATGTTTATGTACGATACGTAGGCGTCCACTCGTTATAGCCAACGCAACTGTTTTTGTGACGCACACTTTGACCACGCTTTATTTTCGTTGGCGGATATCTGTTGTTGCCACTTTTTAAATTTCGATTTGACAGTGCATAGCTTCAGCAAACCATACAGCAACAAAATACAAACCACAACAACTGTGAAAACAATGCAGTTGCAACACAACAACAACAACAAGTTTGCAATCGGGCAAAATGCAGAACATGCAAAAAGGACGAATTTAATCCGGAATTTCAATTCCATTTCTGCGGTGACAGAGGCACAGAAGCGAGTTTATTGAAATTTAATAGAATAAAAGCGTTCGCTTCTCCTTTTGGCAGCAACAATAATATAACGTATGTATGTATGCACGTCAAGATAAAAATAACGAAAAATGGAAAAATTGCTGGAAAAAAACAAAAATTTCAGTGAAACTCATATAGCGGCCGTCGATGACTCGGTTTGCACAAAGTCATCCCGAAGTGCACGCGTATTTGCACAAGTATTTGTGGTTGTTGACATGCGTGGAATTTTTGTAGCTGCAAAGGCTGGTGGCGGTGGGTCGAGTGTGGAAAATTCGTCAGGTAGTACAGGAAAAAAACAAAAAACCCAAAATGAGAGTTGCGTGCTTTTGTGCGAACTTCGAATGTTCTTTCCCACTTATTTGAGTAACCAGAGTTATTCTCTGGTTTCTTGTTTTTCAAACGATCGTTGAGTTTATCGGTCTGAATGGCCGCGAATAGTGCAAGGAATTAAGATTCATCGCATGCCTTTGCATTTTTCTGTGTCTCGATTGGATTTTTTGTGGGGTTTTTCTTTTTACGAATAAATATATTAGATATGAAATCTGACAATTTGATGTTATTCAAATATTTCGGAGAGTTTTTATGGCATATGATAAAGCATGATACAATGATGGTGTACGATTCCCGATAATGAAGAACCAGGACCCGATCGACTCACAAATTAAGCTCAAAATACAGCCTTCGAATAAGTTCTTCACGCAACTTTTCACTGTCTGAATAAAAGAAGGTGTATTCTGAAGCTAAAACCTGCAACTGCTTTTGCCTCTCTGTTTGCGCGACATGATGAGAAAGGTCTTCGAACGCTTCGTATGCGGGCTCTAAGAGACATACATAGCTCAAAACACCTAATCGTTGCGTCCGTCCCCACGGTGTATTGGACTACTGTCATGAAGTATTGATATCTCTGTAAGCGAGAAAATTACCGATATGTAGATATTGGAATGGGCGCTAGAATTTCGTTAAAAATTAATTTCTTTTATTCGCATCTGAATTTCTTTCCTGACAACTTGGGGGATACTAGCGACGAACAAGGAGAGCGACTTCACCAAGATTTACAAAAAATCAAAAACCGCAAAGGTTTTTGGTAGGGGTATACCCTGTCAATTACAAACGACGCTGTTCGACGGCACTTCACTTTTGTTTGTAGAAATTTTGTCTACTAAAACAATAATTATGTCCAAAATAACGGCAAAGTCCAAAAAAATTGGTAAAACTATATGGGTGTGGTCTATGGCCCATTAAAAATTGTACAATATATCGCACAAATGAAGAGAAAGTAGTAAATATGAGGTAATTTTACAGACATTTTTATGTAAACATAAAACATATGTTTTGATAATTTCAATGGATATAGCGGCAAAAAAAAATATGCGAATTTTTTAATTTAATTTTGTTTTTATTTTCACTGCCTTGAAATTATCCGATTTTAAACCGAAAGTTGCGTTTTAAAAAGGAAATTTTTATTTAATTAATTTCAAAGGCTCTGAGAAAATATAAGTATGTATATAAAAAAACTGTTCTGGTTTGGTTTTATAAAGTCGTCATTTAGAAAATTCTTAAACCATCAAACATCATGAAAAATGTGTAGGATATCGTACACATGCTGACAAATTTGAGTAATTGATTTCGGTTTCATTATCGAAATTTTACTGTTTTGGTCAAATTTGTCCCGAAGGGATATAAAGACAGTAATTTTGAATATCTTCTAAAGGATATTTGAAAAAGAATAAACTAGAAGAAATATAAAATTATTGTAATTTTTTTTTATATTTTGTAATAGAAGAAAAGCTTAACAACTTTTATTTCAAGAATACGGGCCATAATCTTCTAACTCATACTGAAATTGCCCATCTGAGTTTAAATTGAACCACATTTGCTCACATCACTTACAATTTTTGTGTAATTACTTGTAAGACTTCGATTAAAAATCAAAAATCGGTAATCTTAATACAATAAGAACTTTAAATGGCGTTTGGATTCCAATTTTGGGCACAAGTGTAATCTTAGAATATCCGTGAACTTACCTATCGGCTATCAGTAAGAAACAAGGAGTTAATTACTGCAAATATTTAGAACATATAAGAACCTAAGTATGTACGTTAAAACATATGAAATGTATAGAAAGAAACTGTGCATTGTATTCTCAAACACATATGTACTTTAAGATAAACATACACACATACATGCATATAAGTTTAAGTTTAGCAAATAATTTGTGTCGATAAGATAATCTGAAAGTCCGTCTGTATATTTTTTTTTAAGCAAAACATGTGTTTAAGCTAGCTTTCTGCTAAACGTCATTTATATTCATCATGCCAGTGTCGGCAAAACGACATTACGACTATTTATAATGAGCTAATTACAGGGTCATAAATATTCATAAAACATACAAAGTACACGAAGTACAGAGCGTATGTTTAACAAGTGGGCTGATGGTTAATGAACACACATTCAGACAAACATAAGCAAAAGCTATATTTTCGCATATGAATATATATTTTATGGTAGATTGAGAATTCGTGACCGTGGCCGCAGTAAGTAAGTGTACGTGTAAGACACAACGATTCCCAGGGCAAAATGCAGAGGAACAAAAGAAAAAAAATGGGCAACTAAATCGCGAGCAGTAAGCTCACGGACGATACTCGTGGGTGCCCTGCAGTCAAAACTACAACATAGTTCTGAGCTGGTTAACTATCAATTTTCAGCACAGCTGTATAATAAGTTAATCTGCCGGATTTAAAAATTTTATATAATTATCAAGCATCTGGTATCATTAACTTGGTGTTGTTTGAAGAATTACCAATTCTCTGATCAAGTATCAGCATATTCAGCATACCAATTAACGAACTAGTATTCTTCTGCTCCAGAATAACACTGCCTTAGATAAATTAAGATGAGTGCAAAAATGAGAGAGTAACTGTAAGTATACATAATATTTACTATGCCACATGAAACTAATTCCACCAATTAACAATTATGCAGCAGCACACCATCATCAGAAAAAAAAATTTTTAAGAAAAAAATCGTATCTCATAAACGAAAAGTTTTGGCACACAGTCGCTTGGCAAAAATACATTTCAAAGAGTCTTCTTTTTAATGTAAAAAAAACTAAAAATAAAAAAAAATATATAATTTTCAAGAAATAAAATTTTGAAAAAATTATTTTTGGAGTAAGCATTTTTTTTTTAAATAATGTTTAACTAATTACAAACGTTTTGATAGTTGCATTATCGAAATCGGTCGCTGTTTAGAGAAGTTATGTATGTACATTTGAAAAAAAATGTTTTTCCAAGTCGGAAAAATACGATTTTTACAGCAAAATTTAAATCGTCGAAAAATTGGTAAACATTTTTTTCGGTCAAAAAAAAACGTGCCTCATTATTTTGACCAAGCAACAACATTCGAGTTTCATGACCCGAATGGACCGCTTGTCTTCAAATGGAAAGGCTCTATAGAATATGACTAAAATCGGATTATAAATACGATTTTGAATTATAACCCAAAACAAATATCTACCTAAATCGGGCAATACGTTCTTGGGTAATAAGCGTTGATACGTACGCAAATTACTTTAATTTACATATATTTATAGAGATATATTTATGTATGTATGTAGATTTCTCTACGAATTGAACAATTAAATGCTTCTTCAAAATTGTTTAATCATGATTGATCATTTAAGGAGAGGTACCCTATTGTCTTTTGGGATTAGTTGGAGAGTGCTGTCTTGGTTTTTTTTTTGTTTATGGGATCAGTTGCCAACATACAATACCTATTTTAATTGCAGCAACATTTATTGATGTTTATAACAATATATGTCCACATACATACATACATATGTATTTATATGGCAACTAAATATTTATATTCATTGCTTCTCGAAAGATATTTTCACGCTTCACTGAATTGAACTAAATCCATTCCGATGACATTCTTTTGTTATTTACTTGTAGCTATTTATTAAAAATGAAAAGACGGTCATGCCACTGCCTTTATTCACATACTAACATATGTATGTATTTGTTTGATTTGACGGAGTTATAGAGTCCGAAGAAAACGTTTCGAATTTCGACTGAAGCATTTGACAATTGCGAAGATACGTAAAATCAAAAATTCTATGGCAGAGATTTTAAAATCTGATCACCTGTTATTATGGTGTATGCAAACGCCATCATTGCCTTACCATATTAAACATTTATTACACGCACAAAATCGCATACAACATTTAAATATCTATTGTTTTAAATGCATTCAAAATGATTTTGTTTTCTCCCTGCAGGGTATTGTTACCGGCGGCTATGTGCCTATGTTTTTACTGCCACGAACAGACGGACATGTGAACCAATTAAAATGCGATTAAGTGCTAAATTGTGGGTCTCTTGTCTGCAGTGTTGAGTATCTGTCGACGATATGCCGCTAGACTGCGCAATGCAATGCCGTCCGACGTGCCGTCGACAACGATTTTGATGCTACAATCAGCGCGTCTATACATTCGTATATGTTTGCATACTCGTACATTTATAATTATGTTCTCAAAAACATACAACATTTTTCCTTAGCACATCTATGTTGCTTTGTCTGTGCCTACATATTTGTATTTTGTGCAAATTTCTTTTTTTGTGTGTTTGTTTTTCTCTTACAACTTTTTCATTTAATCTTTTTGCGGCAAATGACCAATGTTTAGTGCACAAACACAAAAACAATAACGACCACAGCAACAAATAACAATAATTGCTGCATGCATAGCACAACAAGAGCTCAACGACGCTGGCCACCAGTAATTCATACATTTCGCATATGAAGTTGCAATTGCGCGGCTGGCAGTAGTAAGAGTTTTCGGCCTGGTCTAGCGCCGCACAAATGTACCAGTACACCGAGCACTATTGTGTTGCGTTGACAGGGACTTGGGAGGGCAATTGCCGCAATAAAAAAAAAAACTACAGCATCAACAACTGCTATTAGAGCATGTTGCTTTAGCGCTCTTCCTTGTATTTTAATTCAAATCTACTTCATGGCTTTCCCCGGCCAACACAATCAACTATGCCAAGTTTTAATTTAGTTTCACTCCGCTCGGTCATTTGTTTTGTGTTAGTCTTTTTTTTTTTTGTTTGTGGATAAGCTTAATTTTCGCTACAGCCAAACTGAGAGATTGCACTGCCATCACTCGCCATTGTCCTCTACATTGTTGTTGCAGCTGTAGTCGCTATGTTTTGCTGCCGTTTTATTGTCTGCTGTATGTTGGCAGTTAATAAAAGTTGTTTCATGTCCTTTGAAGTGTGCAATGTGTGCCTGAATATGCTGCTGCGGCGTTGCTTTTGCCGTTTGTTGTTGCTGCAGATAGTACGCTCTATGTTTGTACATACTTATACGAGTATATTTGTAACATATGTACATATGTATGTACAATGCACGTTATGAAAATAATATCCTCAACTGCGCACTGACACTTGCCCATTTGACCATTTGGCCAGCCAGTTAGGCCAAGAGCTGCTGGTGTCAGTGTCGTTGATATATCCGAAACACATTTATGAGCTACTCATACCTCGACGCACATGTTGCAAGCAGCAATGCCAGCTCTAGGCATTATTATTGTTGTTTATTTAGCTACTTGCATCATCATAGTTTGTTATGCTTGCAAACCACAAATGATTGCTTTATTGTTGCTAATCTATGATTTTATTTCTCATTGAATGTTTGTGTGTGTGCCGAAAAAAGTCGTTTGCGATTGTATGTCATGCCGAGGTTTGCAAATAAGTATATATTGCACCATAAACTAAAAACAGTCACAACTCAAAAAATCTCAAATGTTCAGGAGAGGCAAAACAAACAGTTTCTACAATAATGATGATAATTTTATAATCATACTTTTCCAGTAAAAGAAGATAGTAAGTACGAAAAAATTTTTGGAGCAGTTGGGGAAGTATTCCGTGAATTAGTTTATGTGGAAAAAGGATTACAATTTTTTTTTTTTAATATCCAAGAGAAATAAAAAATTTTATGTTAAAATGGTTGTAATATTTTAAACGTACTTTTCCAGTCAATAAGATAGTTACGATGAAGAAATTGTCGGAGCATGTTGGGAAGTATTCTGGGAATAGGTTTATGAGATAAAAGCGATTTTAAAAAATTCTGAGTTGTGACGGTTTTTGGTTTAGGGTGCGATATCTAGATCTAAATAAATTCTTGCATAATGATCTGACACAAGTGCATATTTGTTAGTTGAATGTCATTGACTGTAAAGTCCGAGTCTAAAGTGCAGGCTGCTTTAAACCACAGCTTTAAAAGATAATTTATTATCAAAAAACTTCATTGTATTTTAAAATATGTGTGAAACGTGAAAGATACTTTATTTTTGTACAGCATTGCCAAAAGAGTTTTTAATAGCAGCAAGATTCAACATTTTATTATATTTTAAAATAAGCGATTCAGAAGTAGACGTCAATTTCAAATTGTTAAGCTTTTTTTTGTTGTGCACTTTATTTTAAAAACTTAAAAACATATATTAAAAATCCTTTAATTAATTTTTGTCTAAGCAATTTTTGTGCCGCAAGTAAAATCTAAAATTATAGAAAATTGTTTTTCTAAAGCGTTTGCACCTCGATAGTCAAAGATAAAAAGTTTCTCATACATCTGCTGTTCATAGTCGACATAAAACTATCTTACTCTTTCTGGTACTACAAAATTCTTAAATAGAAACACAAAAAAAAGGCAGTATACTAAAATTCAAAATTTAAGGAAGAAGCAAACATTCGCTTCATATATGGAATATGAAATCTTCCAAGTGGCTCGCTCTGCTAGCAGTAGTGAATCTAGATAACTCAATTTTCTTAGACCCTAAAGACTGCTTCAAGCTCTATCTTGCGCTTGGTTAAGTGGATATTCACTTTACGATCCTGAATTGTTTATGAGCTATTCAAATAAAACATATACTTTCATTGTCACCGTACAAAAATAATTCTAACTAGATTAACAACTGCGAGGCGGAAGATAACAAGTCGCAAAAGATCGATTGTGAAATGGACTGTGGGTAATGGCACGCCTCCTAATGGTGGCTATAAAAAAATAATTTATCGTATGCTCTCAGCTAACCAAAACTGAATTACTTGCAGCATTTTAAAGAAATTGGCCAATGATGCTGTCGTTAAAAAAATACGCACCAAACTATCACTTTCTGAGTATCCATCGGCTTCGCGAAGATCACACGGGATATCCTGGTGCAGCAATTTTGCTTTGTAGCGAGAAAAAATCGAAAGTTGCTCGCTGAAAGTTTATTATTTTTTACGAAAATAGGGGTTTTTAATAATATCCACAACTTTGGTAAATTAAATGAGTGTAAATTTTAAGTACTTTAAATGGATTATTTTTGCAATAAATTTTAAGCTTAAAATTCAAAATCAGACTAATATCCCAGCAATAAATCGGTAATCGCTTTCATAAGCAATATGTTCGAAAATACATTGCCTTAGAATGTCTTGTAATGATTGGTAAGTAAGGGTTTACGCCCAATGACATGTCCATGTTAAAGTCATGAAATACAGAAGCGAAAGGGTAAGCGCTTCTTACTGTTTATCTCGATTCCACTTTTGCTTCTGCAGTAATTCACAACTAGTAGCCATATCTAAAACAAGTTTGATAATTGCCATTTCGTAGGACATTCACATGTTAAAAATACTTTTTGATTCTATGGAACTAGACTTGTATCAGATATGCACCAGTCTCATACTAGTTCAAAACAGACAAAGAAATACTGTCCAATGTTGGAACAAAACTAATAGTTTGGCATTAAAGGAGTAGTTAAATAAATTAAATGTATGAAGGAAAAAATCAATGCCTACAAAATTTATGTTTACAAGTCAAAATTGTCAAATTAAATAAGGCATTAATAAATCGTTTTATATTTGATAAAATCTGGTCTTTTTCGGACTAGTTCGAATTTATTCAGGAAACTCTAGTTTTAAACCAGTATTTTTACTGACTAATTTGGTGTTTCGCTGCAGGGTACCTATATGATAGGGTGTTTGACTCGGTTTTTTCAAACCGGTTTACTCATGTTTTTTCCGAATATCTAATAAATCGGTTTTTTTAATCTCCAAAACCGGTATTTTTGTAGTTGTGAGGATATAGCCTTTGATAGAAATACGGCAACACATCGACTAATTTTATATTCGATATATTTTTATTAAAACAACACACAAAGTGCTTATCAATTTGATGAGACAATGGTCTTATTCGAAATTCAAATAATTTGTAGAAAGAACGCAGCAAATGTATTTTAGTGGATTTTATATATTTAGACAAACGTCGTAAGAGGACGGAAAAATCTTGAAAAATTCTACAACGCCTTTTTCATAACAAGTCCTTATAGCTCGCTCAATTTGATCAATGTCAAATTATGCAACGCTTTTAAGTTTTTATTTCTTTTTATGTTTTGTCTTAATTTTTGTGACCTGCATATCACCTGGTCATAATTGAGAGACTTTATATTGAGACCAGTTAATGTCAACTGGTCTAAAATTGTGAATTTTGTCTATTAGAGACTGATGCTGAATACTTAACACGGACATTAAACTGCATTTAATGTCCCAATGTTTTCATTCATAGGAATAATAGCATTTAGTAACATGTAAGCACATTGATGTAGCTGTTTTTACTTGGAACAAAAACCGGTTTACTCGATTTATTGTTGATTTATAAATTAAGAATCGGTTTTTTTCAAATTGCTATGTTTAGAATAATACGGAAACCGGTTTTACAAAAAAGTCGATTCATCGAACACCCTACTATGTGCATATAAATTTTAATTAATAACTATATCGAGAGAATAAGCGACAACAAAGTAACGTACAATACTCGACAATTTAAAAGTTGCAAAAGTTGCATATTAACTGCTAATGACAAATACCAAACGGTTGAGATGAGACTGTATGCCACAAATTACATTTTTAGTCGTAAAATTCAATTACCAATTGTTGCTTTTCATTTGGAAACTGACGAGTGTGCGCAAATCTCTGTAACAAATTATTCTTTTGTGTGGTGAAATGGTAATTTAAAACAGCAACAACAAGATGTATAGAATTACGACTTTCTTGCGCTGTAGCAAAGAAATAAACAAATTCATATGTATCTACGTATGTACATATGTATGTCCCTTCACACATGGCAGATCCCACAGTGTATCGACTTAGGAGGCGGGGTTGGTTAGACGGAGCTTGATGGTGCGAACATTCGCCTTTGTTTCGAAGGTGTGGAGTATGCGGCAGAGTCGACAGATTGACAATTAACTGCACAATCGTAAAAGTCAATTATGCCCATCACGAAACGCAAATCACTCATAAAATTTCCAAACACATCAGCCAACCACAAAAACAAGCGTAGCAACAGCAACACAAATGGCGGCGTTATGGAATGCCGCAGCGCTTGGAGCAACGGGGGTTTCGGCGGAGATGGGGGGTGGTGCCACGGACATTGAAGTCTATCAGCTGCAATGCAACAAAATGAGTTATGAATTTGAAATGTTGCACGTGGCTTATGCATATTAACATGTGTGGGCTTTTGTAGTAGGATTGCCAGTGTGCGTGTGTGTGCGTGCGTGTGTGTGAGTTGAACACTTCAGTTGAGGTGGCAGAAATTAAGCGGTAACCAAATGAGATGGGCGTAAATAGGGCTACGCCCCAACCGTGGCCACTACGAAAATGTTTACTACGTGCAACATTTACAGCACAATAAAAGCAACAAAGCAACAGCACAAACAGTCAGTCTATCACACAAATAATAACAACAATGACAACCGTAAATGCGCTGACTACTGGGCTTTGAATGGCATACGAGTTGGGCAATAGCACACGACGAATACATTCCAATGCAATTAGCTGCATGAGTGTCGGTGACTGCCCTTAATTTTTATGGTTTCTAATGTCAGCGCAAGCGCCTCGACTGATGGATTATGTCATGAATGTATAGAAGACAAACGCCATGTGGCTCGAGCGCCAAAGATGTGCTTGATTGGTGGCGGTGATAATGTGTCAAGGCCCAGCAACGCCACCCAGGTGAGACGCATCGAATAGCAGCTGCTTGCAAGCATAGTACGAGTACAAAACGCACGTCTCAAATATTTGAGAATTTTTTGATAAAGAACATAAAAATCTTGAGTTGTAGGTAAGTGGTTAGGCTCGTAAACTAAGAGGGAAGTGTGCCTTAGAAGTGAGAGCTCTTTCGTGCTATGTTTTTAAATATTCCATAACCGTCGGCAGTCCCGTTTATTATATTGTTTGATTTTTATGTTCTTACTTTGTCAGTTGCACGTTAAGTTTTTGTGGTTTATGAGTGTCGCTCATGATTTTTCAAACAAAAAAACGGTACGTCTTCTATTTCGAGTATATGTAAGTATGTAAGCGACTATAAGTACTTCAAAACAATAAAAAGCTATTTAAGGAAACGACACTAGAACTACATAAATTTATATACATATGTATGATTATTAAGAGAAAACCGGTGTACGTATATTATTATTACTATTATTATTATTAGGGCATAGTAGCGCTGCGACCTATCAAAATTCAATGTTCTAACGCTTCAAGTTGTCACTCCATCCTTAGGCCATTTATATTATATAAATTAAGCACTTTGGAGGTCGTGGTTGTCCATATTCTGGATGGAGATAATAGTCGATCGCCAAGGTGTATAAGGCGTCCGCATCTAACCCACAAAATCTACAGTTTGCAACCTCCGAGAGTCCTATTTTGTTAAGATGTTATCTCAGCCTACCGGTGTAAACATATTGAAATTATACTAGAAAAATTGTTAAATTTTATTAAGTGTAAGTTTATTTAAATAAAAAAAAACTTTACTTTTATTTGAAACTTTGTTTTAAATAGTTTAGCTGCCCGATTATGTGTTCTTCATGAAACACCAAACATTTACAAATATTCAATATGAAAATTTATCAAAGTGTTTGTATACTAACCAAAAATAAAAAGCTTTTTTCTTTGCTTAAATATATATGTACATACATATTTGAAATTGATATTGACAACTTCAAACTTTTGAATATTTCTAAATGTTTGATAATTTTCAAGAACACAGAATCAGGCAGTAAATATTTATTTTACTTCACATTTGTTACTCATTCTCATTCAGAAAATCGACAGTGCATAAGTATTTTTTAAACGACCAATATTTCAGGTGTTGTTGTTCTACCTAGACGCGAGCTTAAGTACTATTTCGCTGAAAAAATGTTCGCAAGTTAACTTCTTCGCTGTAATCACGTTTCCTATTGCAGTTATTAATCTGGCGTCGCATCGCATGCGAATGATACCAGGAAGCCAGCGCTATGGCCGGTACCACAGCATTAAATCAACGCAATTGCGTCATGCCGTCTTTTTTTGCATGGCGCTTCATTACTTTAGCGTTATTCTGCCTTCTTTTTGCGCACTGCTGTATCCTTTTGAAGCGACTCAACACGCAATTTGCGCTAAATACCAAATTTTTTTAAAAATATTTTCCGAAACACGTTTATTCAGAATTTGTATGCAAGATAAAGCATACATTATACAATCTTTATTTACATCATCTTAAAGAATAAATAAACTTTTAAAATTATTTTATTGCAATTGTATTTCACATTTTTTTTTTTTTTTTAATTTGCAGAGGTCTGCTACTCTTTCTGTTTGTTTTTGAATTGTAAGATGCTAATTGTGTACATATGAAAAGCATACTTCGTTTCCCAGGAAAGCGTTTGGCTAGCATTTAACGCCACACTATTGATAATTAGTGTATCTGCGCCAGTAGTACCACCCTTGGTATCAGCGCAATGGCCCAAAGCCACTCTGCATTACCCACTACTAGTTAATTTATACAAAATCAAGTAATTTAAATTATGGAATATAATATAAAAAAAATGAACCAAAGAAACTATTGCATATTCACGGTCACACCTTATAAAAATCAACTAAGTACCGTAAAAATGCTTCACTGATAACTAAAAAAATTAATTGCTTAATGCTTAAGTATCGCATAAATTTATCTTAAGTATAATATCTGAATTTTATTTTTTAAGTATTTTACAATATAAGCAAATTAAAAGTCTTAAGCACGTAAATTGTGTTTTCGTAGAATTTATTACGAGTACAAACAAATATTAGTAGATATTCTAAAAAAAGTATATTAAAAATATTCTCTAAATATGAAAATTTAATATCCCTCAATACGAATATTTCCTTCGTGTACGGAAAGGTTGACTTACTTGAAACAAGTTGAAAGACGAGGCATCTATGAACTTTTATGGTCGATGTTTAAATGTTTCTATTTTATAACAAATTATTTAATTGTTAGTTGCTAATTATGTAGCGGCAACCAGCGCTGATTTTTTTACGACCATCGCCATATAAATGTATTCGTATAAAGCTTGCTTTGAGGAATACATTTATAGGTATACATACGTGACGTTTAATCTCGCTGCGAGATCAATAAAAATGCTAATCATCCCTTGTCAAGTTTGGTTTGGAGACAGAGTACGAAAATTGACACTGAAGATGGCATAGCGCCGAAACCTAATTATTAATCATTACAATGCCATTAAAAATGTAATAAAAATCTGTATATACAAGGATGCACCTTTAATGTATTCTAAATTATTAAACTAAATATAATTGCTAAAACTAACGCTTTTTTATATCAACCGTATTGGACGTGTTATTGTATATATTATATTGTTATTTATCAAAATTAAATGGCAATTAATATGCTCATTCATATTTGCGCAACAAAAATTTTATAAAAAATAAATATGCACACGATTTTTTTTCGATTTCGATTCTTCGCCCTACAGTAACCATTTTCAAATCTTTTGAATTTCCCTTTTTCGGGTCTCTTGGTATCGCCGTGCAGTCCATCAGTAACCATTTTTCGAATTGAATTTCAGATCGTCAGAACCGATTAAGAATCCTTGTAAAATCGTTGATCCGGATACGGTTATTCTAAATAACTACTTCGCTGTTTCATATTGCAGTGACTAACGCTGGAATGTTTTTAAGATTTGGTCTAATACCTTACCTTTTAAAGTTCACCAAAGCATATCAAAAATGATGACACTGTAGACAGCTACGTGGTGAAGCACTCAGTTGACGATGGTTTTTTTTTTCTTCGAGATTGTGGAGTTTTAGTTATATTCGTAAAGAAACTTTTTAAGTACCTGGAACTAAATCACGAATATTTGGTAATTTCATTTTCCACTTCAATATAATCACCTAAACAAGAAGCATTGCCTGCGGCTACAAGTAATTAGTTATAACTGGCTTAGTACGGACATTATTTGCTTTTTGTAACTACTGCCTTTTTTACTTTTTTATTCAAAAAAAAAAACAAAACCAACCACAAAGATAACAAAGCCACAACTAATAACAACAAAGTTATTAGGTACAAAAGTAATACAACATGCTTTTTTTGTCCTGCGGCGATAACTGCGACTTTGAAGGATACAACTTTAACATAAGCCGCTGATAAAAAAAGAACAACCTAAAATTGCGTGATTTGCAGGTGGAAAGGAGAATTTGGAAAATGACAAACAAAACAACAAATCCGATTTCCGACTTTTTAAGCAGCAAAGCATGAAAAATGTAAGTATAAGTTATTAGAAAATGGTACTACTAATTGGCGAAGAACAAATGCGAGGCAATGCCACGGTAAAGAATAACGCTGAACAAACGAAGCAACAGCGACAACTGTGAAGAAGAAAACAAATGATATGACAATAACTAACTGTAAGCGAACAAGAAAGCTAACAATGTCCGCAATCAAACCGCAACCGGGATGAATCACTAAGGACATATGTACATACCTTGGTAGAAATAAATACAAGAACAATGCAGTAGCAGACTTATGATGACGGCCATGAATGCGCCAACGATGAATAACAACGACAAATAACGAAGTACAAAAGTTGAACAAAAGACAGCGGAAAGCTCGAGCAATGAAAGCGAATGATGACTGCGATGGCAAGGGTATTGACAGGGGTAATGTTCGCTACTGCTGGGAGCGGCGTGAAGAGGAAGTATTAAAAACGTATACAGGCGCGTGACAAAAGACGGCAAGAAGCCAGAATTATTGGTCACAGCAGGACCCCAGCGCAGGACATGAAATCAAATGCAGATAAGAATTGCAGTCACCGCTGATTTTTTGTTTTTTTTGGTAAAATAATTAGAGAGAAAGCCAGTTAAAAATACGTAATCCTGTTTTTGTCTGTTGATGTCTTAAAATATCTAATGTATAAGCGCAAAAATATTATTATTTTTGTAATTGGGCACATCTTAAATTTTTTCGGGAAAAAAACATATGCTATTTATAGATTTTATTTTCCAAACAAAATATGTTTTTATAAATCGTTTTTTTAGAAAGGTTTCCTGAAATGCAAAAATGCGTAAATAAAAAAAATATATACATAAATGTCTTTCTAACAGGAGAATCTTAAAACGTTATAAAATTTAGAATATTTAAGAATGAAAATCAATTAAAACTTTAATCTTAATAAAGAGTTGCATTAAATAAATAAATAAAAAAATTTAATTTCAATGAAAATATAGAAAAAAAGAAGAGGCAAATTTTCACGTGCGAACTGAAAAAAAAAATTGAAAAAGGCAATTAGAAAAAACAGTCATGTTTTTTTTTGTAAACGGTTAGCGATACTTAATTCTGTAATTCAGCTTATTTATTTATTGCATTTTAAGTTGGGACAATAATTGCTATTCAAATTTCGAAATGATACCCTAACGTTTTTTTTTTGTATTAGATAACGTTTTTTTTTAATTAAATTTTTTGGAATCGAATACTTGTATTGACGTTAGGTAGAAAATAACATTTTTGTTAACTATATAATTATTTTAAGATTTATTTTTACAACTTAAAAGAATGTTAGATTCAAAAATCCATAAAAAATACTGTTTGATCTTCTAGAAAGCATGTGCTGCTTCGTTTCACTTTTAATTCACCTTTCGCGAACTGAATCGCATATGGAGTAGATATAGTATACTTGAATGCGTTTTTTTTTTCAAATTAATTCGTATGGATAGTTTAACAATTTTTTTTTTTTAATATCGATATATTTAAATTTTTTATTATTCCTTAATAATTCCAAAGTTGGGCGAAATAAGTCTTATGTTTTTTCTTTGAACAATTAAATTCTAAGCGAAGGTAGAAAATGAAATTCATCGAGATCAACACATTTTTTATTATTCTCACAATTTTTGCAGGAAAATATTCATAAAATAGTTAATTGTATTTACTATTACAAAGGGTGACTTAATATAATATCACTTTTCACCGATTATTATAAATTTTTTATCAAACTAAATACACGCTTAATTTTTTTTTTAACAAAACTCAAGGCCAACGCATGGCCAGTTGCCCACTTTTCCTCGAAATGGAATGATCAGCTTTTGGCTGCATTGTACACCCAACTTGATATAGTACTTACATACGAAATTTAACTTGCAAGCAGTGCGCCGATAAATGAGAATTGTCAATAGCATTTGAATGAACAGCAAATAAAAGTTTATGCAAAGTAAAAGTAAGCAAAATTGCTTTCTCTTCGCATTGCGAAATCACAGTGGACAGCGTATCGAGCACAATGCAAAGGCAATAGAAACTTTTGTTTCGCTTCTCGCAGCATGACAACCAACTTCAGGCAAGCTAAAGACTAGCCACAATCATTGGCATTACAACTGAATCATCATGGTTACTTACACAAAGCAGAGAATGCTAATGGCATGCGAACGAAAAGCCATGCGGCCATATCCTGACGTTTTGCATTACCATTGCAGTTCGGTTTCGCAGCGAGCGCAACTACTGTTTGCCATTTCTCAATTGAGTGTAATGCAAATGACGGCACAACATTAATTGAAGTGAGGCAAATCACTTTGTACTTTGTACACAATATAGCTAATGGAATACATAATAATAACAGAAAGTAAATACTTTTTCGAATGCAAATTTTTATGCTTTTATTTTTATACTCTTCTTTATAGTTACGCAAGATTTTTTGCATGCAGCTGAAAGGCGTATAAGTAAATACTAAAATATATTATTAGCTTTTGAAGATACCTACAAAGCTAGATAATTTGTTCAAAGATGCTTGTGCAAAACTTTTAAAGTGGTTACTAATTATTGTCTGCGGTTAGCCGCAAAATGTATTGTTAACGGCTACTCACGCTAGCATTCTGTTTAGTCGTTTGGTGGCGTTGATGCAAGATTTATAAATAACACCCGCAGGCAAATGAAAGAAAAATTTGATTTAAAAGATGCACAAAGTATGAACTACCAACTTTGGCTGAAGCTCGATAAAACTTATTGTTCCTTAATTTGAATATCCATTTTATCATCGTTATCGATCCGATCGTTTTCTTTGCTTTTTTAGTGCATTAACATTTAACTACTGTAAATGAACCACACTGTTGTGCATGAGTTGTGATCACCTTATACCGAAATATTGAGACGTCAACATTGGGAGGTAGCCATAAGTATTCTTCGACCAAAATATAACGGCAGAGTAGTCGTCGTTCAGCACTCAACTTCGCTTAACGTGTAAAGGCCCAGTCACAGGGATGCTTTTGACTGACATCAAAGTCAACTCTGTGATTTTTAATAAAAATCGCTCAACTCTCAACTTTAGCCGCAAGTAAGTCCGGCAACACAGTCAGCTGTCAACGCGCGTCTCTTCTTTTATATAAAATATAATATTATAAAAAAATTTTTAGCTCTCCATTCTATATTTAATAAATATTATAATATATATAATATAATTTTGGCGCTTACACTATATAGCTCAGTGTTTGGCCGAGCTTCTCCTACTATTTGTGGTGTGCGTCTTTATATTATACCACAAATGGAGGGACCTACAGTTTTGTGGCGACACCGAACGGCAGATGTATTTAATGAGAAGCTTTTTCATGGCAGAAATACCCTCGGAGGTTTGTCATTGCCAACCGAGGGGTGACCACTATTAGAAAAAACTTTTTCTATGATTAAGATTTTGCTTTCCCTCACTGAGATTCGAACCTCGAACTCACGGCATATCGAGTTATAGCACGCACCGCTACCAACTGGACCACAGCGGCCACTTTTAATAAATATTACTTTCCCTAAAATGTAATAATAGCACGACGCTACACAAACAGCGGTGTTTGTTACATGGTTTTTTATAAACGCCAAGGAGCTTATAAGACGCCTTTTTTTGTCTGATGCAGCGACGCAGTCAAATGCGTTAAAGCAAAATGTCTATGTGAGGGGGCCTTAACGCCCATCATCGTTATTTAAGGCATTTTTATTAAACTTATATTCTTATCTCATTTTCATTCAATTATTATTAACTGAAAATACATTATTTAAATTCAATTCATAAATGAAACATTGTTGGTGAATATCTTTTGTTTATCATACATCCTGAAAAACTGAATTGCTTCATTTCAATAAACGGTATGCAACCTAATTTAAAATTAATTCTTAATGGTTTGCCTATCGAACAATTTAACATATTTTTTTTCAAAGAGAGTTATTTAAGTGGAACTCCTATTTTCTTTAGTGTGAACGATACAAAAAATTGACACAATCATTACTTATTATAGGAAATCCATATATGTTGTGAATAAGTTAAGTTATGTGAATAGTTATATAATGTTTTTATTTTTTGTTATGTGACCTGTTGTGATGTGATATGGTGATGATGTGATGGTTGGTTGGTTGGTTAAGGTATGTTATGATTTCGTGTGATGATATTTAATGTGATTTGGCGAGATACGTTGATGTGATGAAGGAACGTAATATGATGTTAATTCGTAGATGTGAAGATGCTATGCGATAACGTTGTTTAATAACGTGATTGTCTGAAGTGATATTGTGATGAAGTGATGTGATGCTTTGATGTAATTTTTAGCGATAATAATTTATGTGATGGTATGAGATTTGACATAATGCACATAAAGTAGCGATTTGTTTGAATAAACGCTCGCAAAGTTAATGATTTGTTTAAAGTGTTGTCCCTCCTTGTAAATTTTGGCCACAATGCACCGAAACATTGACGTCGATCAGTACACCGCTACTCTGGACAGAATCATTTGTTTTTGTGCGCATCATTTTTGACTGTAAACAGACCATTTTCTTGCAAACAATTTTTAAAGTTCAAGTGCATGAAATTTTGATTCGTAATTTAAAAAAAATTTATTTTTGTGTTTGCTTTTGTATTTAGACGCTACCATTTGCAGAGATTTTAAAGATTTTTTCATATTACTCACACTGATTACTTGATAAATAAATTAAAAATGCTAGTAGCTATTTGTATCCAGTGCTTTCAAATACCAGTGCAATAAGTTTCTTTTAACGTTGTGAGTCAAACTTGTATGATAACACCTTTCACCAATTACACAATTTGCCTGATTAGTTAAAATTTAGGAGCTTGCTGTGCATTGCGATTACTCAACAGGAGTTTTCTAATTTCTTACTGCGAAAAATTTAACGTACAGAGGATATAACAACCAACAATGGATTTTCGCATAGAAATCGAAACAATGACGCAGCGGAGAGACAGTAAGAGAACCGGAAGGGAAATAACAAATTTCTTTGTTAGACAAAAAAAAAACGTAGTCAACTGGTAGAGTATTAAAGATCGCGTAGGTAAACCTCGCCCACAATGAACATACGAGTGAATGTGCAATAAATCTATTTGCAACACTATGTTGTATGGAGCACATGCAGTTTAGAAATATTGAAAAAAAAAAAAAAAAGGAAAGCAATGAAATTACTCGCTCTGCAGCAGCATTTCAACGACCGGATAGAGTAACGGCCGTGGCAACAAATACTCCATGCTGAAATGAATGAACAAATGACCATTGATGGAAGTGTAAAATCTAACAGTTACTGTGTGTAAAATATTCTAGCGCACACAGCAAACAACTACATGCAAACATTTTACATATGGCTGCGTGAGTGTGAGTGCCAAGAGCCGCAGGACATTGCCATAAATGTTAAAAATTGTTGCCTACCTGCTGTGCATTGTGTTGCGGTGTCCGGCAACCAGCTGAGCCATTTTGTTCGGTGTGAAATTTGGCATTCATCATGAAGGCAAATCATTTTTGGAGAATGCCTCTCTAGTAAATATACCCAAAAAAACAAAAACAGAAAACATTGAACAAAGCTGGGCAAAGGAATTTCACTAAGCCGTTTTAAGCCTAGTAAACTGCCAGTAACATTTCAGAAAATTAGGCAAATATAATTGAAAGAAATTCTAAAATGCATTTGTAATGCTGGTGAGTTCAGCAGGAGTGGCTGTAGCCTTTAGTGACGGTGCCATTAAGCCGAAAATTGCTATAAGCAG
The DNA here is from genome assembly GCA_963971545.1 of Philophylla caesio. Taxonomy (NCBI): domain Eukaryota; kingdom Metazoa; phylum Arthropoda; class Insecta; order Diptera; family Tephritidae; genus Philophylla; species Philophylla caesio. Next base: position 11,390,985 of record OZ020607.1, read on the forward strand.
TGTTTAACTGCAACAAAACGAAAACGTTTTCAAAGCAATTAGTCAGTAAATTGCTTGTAAAATCTAATGCAGTGTGATGACGATTTGCATATATTGGTCTTTGTTTGATGACGATAATATCTACAAATAGCAGAGTAAAGTTTGCCTTATACTCAAGTATGATCAGATCCGTAAAATTGCTTATACAAATTACTTAGAAGTAGCTCAATCCAAAAAAAAAATCTAAGATTTGTTCCTTGCAGATATGATTTTGCGAATACTTTTTTAAAAGGAATAAAGTATCATCACTGCGTATCTATTTGCTTATGCCATATGATGGAACTGCATTCAAATCGTTAAGATGTATTCACAATCATGCAAGCGATACTTTATTTTATCAAAAATGAAGGTTAGTGCTCTACCAAGTTAAAAATGCTTTAATAATAAATTATTTAAAACTTATTAGATTTATGTTTATTTAATCATTTATTGAAATAAAAGTGTGAAAACATTTGAATAGCCAAAAAAGCGTGGAGTTCAAACCACTTGAGAACGTATTGCTACTGTCAAGATATTTTATTATAAATAAGTTCAGCTGGTAAGTATACTTATCAGTTCAGCTACGTATGAGTATTTTAAAAATTGCAATACAAATGTGGATATTGGTATTTGCGAGCTAAATCTGGCTTTAAAAACCGCATTCCATTCAATCGTGCAAATTAAATTAGTTGCTTATTTGTATTTCTTAACAGCCGTAAATCATTTGCAAATACTTTTTTTCCTGCGAGATCTACTTCCACTAATTTAGCGTTAGTCATTAATCTAATTGTCAATGCTTACGAGACTCATTCACAACTCGACGTCATTTACACAGACTTTTCAAAAGCGTTCACTCACTGTGGCGTTTATTGTTCCATAAATTTATTAATGACTTGCCCCCAAAATTCAAATTCTCTAAATGCTTTATGTTTGCAGACGATGTTAAACTGTTTTTAAGAGTCCGTGATATCTGTGACTGTATCAAACTATAATCTGATCTCGATAGTTTTGCCGAATGGTGTACTGAAAATAACTTGTTTTTGAATACGAATAAATGTTGCGTTGTTAACACGCTTTTCAACTATCAATTAAATTCTTGCTCTCTAAACCATTCTTATAATATTAAAGATTTGGGTGTAATATTTGACTCTAAATTCTCTTTCTCTAGTCATATTGACTTTATTGTTTCGAGATATTTTGAAATGATTGGATTTATTAGGCTTAGCTCTGAAGATTTTAAGGATCCGATAACGCTGAAGTCACTATATAATTCTTTGGTAAGAAGTCGTTTTGAGTATTGTTCATTTATATGGAATCCATTATACGAAGTGCACTTATAAAAAATTGAGAGATTTTAAAAAATATTTACTAAAATAGCTTTGCGTAAAATACGTTGGCCTGATGGCCTACCATCGTATACCAGCAGGCGTAAATTACTTGGCCTTAAAGCTTTGTATGAGAGATGATCTTGTTCCTCGCTGTTGTTTGCCTATAACATAATTAATTCTAATATCAAATGCCCTGAGCTGTCTAATTTATTCATTCCCTACATTCCATCGCGTGATCTTCGGCATAAGGGAAGTAACTCATAAAACAAATTATGCATTGAACGAACCAATTTTCTTAAGAAAATTACATATTTCTCTTTTTTTATCATTTCGCAAACTTAAACGCATTGAAAATACAAACATTTCAACTTCGTTTAGTTCTACAGGGCTATTTTAGGCTTTAGAGCTAGCCATACGCAGATCCATAACAAAACGTTTCAACTGTCAACGCAAGGAAAGTTTTTTACTTTCAGTATGTAATCTTCAGATCTTCGATGGCAGTTAACGGTTAGAGTCAGTCATCAATTGTTACATACCTTGGTGTTTATTTATTGGTGTACTACAACAATTTGGCATATGACTTTTTTGTATTAGATTTCTACCTATTATATGATGTTAAGACAGTAATTTGTTTGTTTTATTTAACTTTTTATTTAAAAATGAAAATAAGTTAAATTTTTACCAAAAGGCCGCATGAATCCAAGTGTCAAAATGTATTCAAACATTTATGATTAATTTTTTAAAATTTCTATCTTTCAATGACATATTTAAAGTACCTATTTCTGCAGTTTTGTAGCCCAGTCTATTTTTGTATAATAGATAATGTGCTAGTTCCAAGTGTCGGAATTACCTCTAATTAAATTAATAAATAAATAATAAAATAATAATTTAATTTGTGTTCTTGCCCAATTTCTTCTATAGGAGTACACCAAAAAATTTCGAGCTTGCTTTGTATGAAAAAAATTGCAAAAGAGAATCAGCAAAAATTGTCTTAAGTCGAGAGTAATTTGTATCCAACTGAAGTTTGCATTTTATTGTTTTGAAATTGAAAGTTCTCTTAAAATGCAAGGGGTAAATTGTAAAAAAAAAAATTAAATAACTTTTTAGGAAGTTTATATGTTCATTTCATTACTGTTGGATAGTTTAAGATTTTCTTAAATTTGTATATAAATGATAGTTGGATAAGTACATTATATAAATGTATAGTAAAAAAAATTAAAAAGTTAAGTGCCTTATGTACAAAAAAAATATTGGAATTTGATTTTAAAATTCTGATAAATAAAATTTGAAATTTAGGAAAAATCGATTGAAGTATTTTTAATTGTTTCTCATTATTTAAGCTTGTCTTTAATGGGTTTTAGTTAAAAAATTGATAATGTAAATTTTATAAAAAAAAAGTTCACTAAAATTCTCACTTCGTGGTTTTGAAACAGAGTATGTATGTACATATTAACATGCCACTAAAGCCAAAATAATTGTTTCAATCTAAATTATTTTTGCAGGGCGTTTTCGAGAAAAATCTTTTTTTGCCTCCAATTGTTCGCCTTTTTTTGACTTACAAAATGATTCTAGAAACCGCAATAAAATGCTCCACAACAATTTTTCAGAAGTAAGCAAAACCGTGAGGCAAAATATTGTACATACAAGTATTGTATTTGTAAGTATGCTTATCGCATATAAATACATATCTAGTATATGAATTAACGCTGTAAACTCTGTAAAATATTTGCAGTTTACCTAATTAAAGCCGGATTTGCGAGAAATAAAGGAAAAAGACAAATACAAAGAAATTATGTTTGTACATACTTATGTACATAGGGAAAGCACAAATATGGGTACATTAAGGAGGTGTGCGAAGATGTTTCCCCAAGTTTTTATCACCAACACAAACGCATAAGCGCAAACTTCGAGAACAGTAATGCCGTAAAAGCAATGCATAGTTAAGCGGCATTATAATATTTTCGAGGTAAAATGTGCGATACAAAGGACTAATAAAATGCTGAATTCACGTATGGATATGTGAATATGTTTGTGCAAACAAATGAATGCAAATTGTAATAACATACATACATATGTATAAACAGGCAATTGTTGAGTTTTATGCGGGGAAAAATTTTAAACAAACAAACAATTCACAGCCAACCAATTCACAAAATTCAATTTTAATTAAAAGCGATACTTTGACAAGCGGTTTGCCAAATCCGAATTCAAAGGGGTGTGGGAAATTTTGTTTTTCTAGTTTTTTTTTGAATTAGTAGTGTGAGAAATGCAAAGGGTTTACTAGAAAACGAGTTAATTTATGCATGAGAATTTTCAACTAAAATTTAACTCATTCTCATATTTAAAATATTAAAAAAAAAATCAACGAAAAATCTCAGTGACGTCAAAGTTGCACATAAAGTACCCAAAAGTTGCATGGGATTTATAAGAGTTTATACAAAAAGGTTTAAGACATTATTTTTTCTTTAAATGAGGTAAACCCCAAATTTTTTGGGAAAAAACTTTGAAAAAAAAAACAACACTTAAGGCGGTAGAAGTTGTAGCACAAAATATTTCGGAGATTACGACATCTCTCTCTTCACGGCTTCCGCGGGAGTCGAATCCACGCCACGACGTAAGACTTAAACCAGCGTTTCAACATGCTGAGCTTAGCTTGTGCTGTGTGAGCTGTTGTTATATATTTTTTTTTTTTTATTTTAAGACTCCTGCGAAAAAAGTATTGAAAATTGAATGAACATTTTTTGCCTTTTATAGTTTTCTATTAAAGATTATTTTTGTTGCAGAATGAAATTAGATTTTGTTTTTAAATATTTTTGAGCTTTAAGGCCGATCGGTTTATTGGGAAGATTATTTGGAAAAAACAACAATATTCAAAGCGGTAGAAGTTATAGCACTATTTCGGAGATCACGACATCTCCTCTTCAGACTTCTTTCTTCACGGCTTCCGCGGGAGTCAAAAGTTTTAAAAATAAATAAATAATCATATTTACAAACAATATAATTTCGTTAATATTCGTCTGCAAATTATGTATATGAATACCACTACCAATTATTATATGTTTTAGTATTCTGAATATTAATATCCAATATACTAGCGACTGTTCTCAATTTTTTGGAAGCTACTGTTATTATGTCTGTATAGGAAAGAATTTGTTTTTTAATCATCTTTTCATGCAAAATGCTTTCTCAAACGTTAATATTCAGCTTTACAATCAGCTGAGTTATCTTATTAATTTGGGAATTTGCTAATTCTCGCATTAACCCCAAGCTGTAGAAAATTTCACAAATCTTCTTCAACATCGGCACAAGCTAAGAAATGATGTTCGAAAAATCGGGTTTTCTCACAATTCAAGTTTAGAAATAACGATTTATCAAAGGTTAGAGAATGTTTGAACTAAAGCTTAATGTGAATATTCCCTTTTGGAATTGTTATTTATTAAGGTATGTTCTTAATTGCGTTCCTTTTTTAGTTTGTGTGGCTTGCGAAAATGGTGGTCAGCAGTAATTCAAATCAGTCAGGACTACTCAAATGCCACGTTAGCATTTGATTCATCAGTTGTATGAGATGAAAACCTATTTATGCGGAACTAATTCAAATGAAAGCGTGGAACTAGTGGTAGTACATCAGTGTTTGAGAAATCGCTAGTTCGAAAATAGCTGCATAAAACTACTGCAACTAATCTTTTCAAAAAAGTGGTTGTATTTCATATTCGTGTACGTTTGTAAGTAGGTTAGCCACTTAATTTAATTTAATTAAATTTTCCGTTTGTTTGATACTGGTTTTTCCCTAACGCGCTGACATCGTTTTTCAAACCGATGTTAAATTAAAATTAATTAAGTGGCAGGAAAAGAGTGAAAACTGCTTGTCATTTTGTGTTTTTCTTTACTTACGGCGGGGTTTGTATGTATGTACATATTTTAAAGTGAGCGCTGTTTTTACATACGAACTTTTGTATTCAACCATTTGACGGCAATTGGCAAGTGGTGTTCATTAGCACATGCACACACATACATATTTACATATGTATGTTCACAAGTACATGCGGGTATGAATTTAAGTAGAAATGAGGGTCGCAAGCCTGCATCATTTGCTGAGATTTTGAGGGGCCAGCGTTCGAAAATTTACCGCTTTCTGTTCATTTTCTCTAATTTTCATTGACAGTAGTAGTATTTCGTTTAAATATTTAAAACTTTTTACTGGAGTTGAGTGCTGCTGATGGTTGAGTCGTATAATAAATAATAATTTAGACTATTTAAGATAAATCTGAAATAATTTAAAGTCAAAAACATACACACATGTGTTAGTTTTTTAAAAGGAACTCTGCCATTCGTTCTTCGTTATCAGCGGCATAGCTATTTATAGGCTGCATTTCTGCTTACTCGACCACAGCGACCATATCGCTCATTTACTAATAAGCTGTCATAATTAAACAAAAAAAAAAACAATCAAACTACGTATGCAAAAATGTTGCTTATTTCTTCTTCTATGTTGTGTACAAATTTCAAGAAAGTAACAATAAACAGTAGCTTACTACAACTAAAAATGTTTTTTTTATTTTTCTATATAAATTCGAAACATGGCAGCTGTTTTTCTCGGTTGAAAGTTTTTTTGAGTTATGATCGGTTTTTAGTGAATGAGCGTTATGTACATAAGTAACCTAAAATATTCTTCAATAATTTAAAAAATAAATTTGCTCAAATTAAATTTTTTTGCAATCATTTTTTTTTTGCTATCGAGTTAAATATTAAACCCACTGAAGTAGTTTTCTACTGGTAAAACAAGTTTTGGTAATTTTTCTTATGATTTCGATTTCATTTTCTTTAAAAAAAAAAATTGGTCTTAAATAGCACACACAAGTTCTATTGAAGGCAGTCATAAGTATATTTATACATCTCTCTTCCCGTGTTTCTCCTTCATAAACACACAGTTCTAAAATTTAAACTTGGCCTTTTAAATACTGAATATTTAAAGCCTTTAAATAAGTCATAATAAAGTAACAAAGCAAGTGTTAAAAATCATACAAAATCAAAAGAAAAAGATAAATAAAATTATATATTTTTTACAAGTATTTAAAATGAAACCAAATATTAAACTTATTTCAATTAAACAAAATTTTTTGTTTTAATTGAGACCTTGATTGGAATCTAGTTGTTCACTCAAAAGCTTATTATTTACAGTTGTAGTAATATTTAAAAACCACAAGACGCTTATTCAAATTTTCGATTATTGCTAGGAAAAATCCTTAAATATATTGCTATCTTCGAATATGATTTTGCAACCCATATTGCGCCATCGAAATTACGATTTCTCTTATTATTTGGAATAAAAAATTATTTTACGACTTAGGTCTAAGATAAATTTGAAGGTTCTGGAGTTTGATTTTTATGGAACTAGATTGGGTTTAAGGAAAACTTAATTAATTAATTAACATGGAAGATTTTGTGTGAAATAAACGCAGCAGTCAACTCGGATAGCACAGCATTTAGCGTGTTGGCTCTACAACTCCGAGCTCCCGGGTTCAAAGCCTGGGAGAAGTGGTCATGAAGAATAAATTTAATTTATTTAATAAGGAAAATTCTGATGAAGAAATGTGGTGATTTCTGAAATAGTACTATAACTTAAACCATTCAAAAATTGTTGTTGTTTTTTACACACCAAATTTTCCATAAACTGGCCTTGATCTCAATAAAATTGTCAATTACATTTATTAGGCCAACAGAAAAATAACAAAAAAAAATTGTTAACAATATTTAAAAACAAGATTTCATAAACTTGATACGAAAAACAGTTCAACACCAAAATCGTTTTATCTGAACTTTACAGTATCTGCACTTCGAGTTTGTGTGGCAATATTTATGCCGGAGTTTTATTAGTAAATAAAATACAATACATTCGAAATTTTTACAGAACTATGTAAGCAAATATGCGTAAAAGGCCACCAAAAAATTCAAGAATGTCTTCAATGGGATGTGTGCATGTGCAACATTCGAACAATAAGAATTTGTTAATGGAAAGAAGAAATTAAGCAAAAAATAATTAAATAAATTAAAATATATGTATGTATGTGCATACATGTGACAATTGTCAGTGGAAATTTACGAATACGTCAAAGGACAATTGGACAAATCGGAATGCTTTAAACCGAAAAAGAAACAATTCACGTTGTGGTATTGTTTGTTACCAAACCAACTGACTGGTATGGCTGGCAGCCAGTGATGGCCTACCGATCCGATCAAACTATCAGCAGGAGGGCGGGGATACTCTTTGCGGATGCGTTTCCAATGCTGCAAAGCCATTCGGGCAGACTGTGCTATTGTTCGTCATTGTATGCCAAAAAAGTATAGTTGTTGGTGTTTGTGCGCGGGACACAATAGAACTCATCAATTTGTTACAGCTGATCAGTCAGCGATCATAAGAATGCATATATATTTGTACATACATACATACATATGCACGAGTATGCTGGTAGCAACACAAATTTAAGCGCACATTTACAATTCTGATTGCTGTAGGACAAATATTTAACCGCTGCATATTCACTTTCTTGTTTTGTGTTTTCATTTTTCGTTTTCAACTTTGTCTCCTCCTTTATTTCAAATGTTTTATTTAAGGATTTAAAAGGAAATGTTTGTAATTGCAAACAAGCCAGCTGCAAGGATCAATACATAAAAGACAAATTGTGCATCGTTTTTGATTGATTTTATTGCCGGGTTATTTGTCGGCTGATCTTCCATTTGAGCGATATGTTTTTTTTTCCTATTAATGAATACAAATACAAACACACAATTCATTTGTTGCATTTGTATGTGTTTCTAAATCTTCTGTTTGTCGATCTCTGTTTGTTTGTTTGCATTTGTGATCGCACTGATTTGGGTCTATCGATCCAGCTGAGTGAATGTCAACAGCAAATAGGATTAAATTTATGCAGGATAAATGTATTGCTTGCAGCGAGGCATTAAAGTGCTGCTTAGAGATTAAAATAATTATTCGAAAACGGTTTGATTTAGCGACAAACCAAATAAAAGACAACTGAAAGGAATAAAAGTGTCAGGTAAATTGTTGCCGGTAAGATTTTCGATTGGGAGATCGAAGAAATACGACTCTTATCTTCGAAGCGATCGTTTTGGTAGCAGTTATGCTCTCTTTTAAGCTGCGTTAGTTCTTTTTTTGTATATAAATCATTCCAAAACTGGCCAATGTGACAAAGAGAAAAACGTACAAAAAGTTGAATATGACAAATATTTCCAAAATCGATAAAATTAGCGGAAATTTATTAAAAAATTGATAGGATTCCCCTGAAATTAGTTACTCGGAGTTGTTGGAGGTCGCTAATCAAGCACTGTGTGGATAAAATGCCAAAATATCAGTAATATTTTTTATTTTCAATTTCATCTCGTTCCAAAATTTATGATCCAGACATAAATGCGTTTCGTCAAACCGCACCTTATAAATTGTATTTATAAATTTTTTTAAAATTCAATATCTTTTCAAAAATCCATCTACCTACTACTCCATTCTGTCTCCAAATTTAAAATCGGCAACCACAAAAGACCATGTAACCGATACAAAAGCAAATCAACTTTTTCAAAAATTATCTGCCGTATACAAATTAAATTTTTAAGTTTAAGACCCATGAAACAGTATACCAAAATGATAAGGATGATGAACTGAGTCGATATAGTCATGTCCGTCCAACGCAAACTGGTCTGATAGATATAGGTAAAGTAAAATCGTAAAGATTAGAGAAATAAAACATATAGCAATCATGCAACTAATTGTTCAGATATTGCATTTGGCAACATAAGCCCTCTATTTAAGTGGCTAAAGACTTGAAATTTTCCACTCAATCAATTTCTTTGTAAGTTAAAAAAATCATGAAACACTTGTCGATCCGAAAAACGCTGCTTCTGAGTTATTTATTGAGTTTTCTTTAAAACATTGACCACATGATTGCATACATACATTAACAAATGGGATCTTTTAAACGACCCAAATCCTTAGAATTATAATTTTTTAAGCTTTACTGACTTCAATTTCTCAAGTTTGGATATTTTCTTAGAAGATGTTATTCGATTTATTGGCAAACAGCTACAAACATTCGCCCAGAACAATAAAATTTTGAGGGAAAACAAATAAAAAAAAAAAAACAAATTCCACGTCGCATATTAAGTAGAAAAAAACATAGTAAAAGCGCTCGCATCGTTTCCTTATTTATCGCGACAAAACCTGAAGCATTAACATTTACATTTCGTTTAAAAATTTTCAAGGAAAAATGCAAAATACAATTTGTTAACTTGACTTCATTGGAATATGTGTGGTTCATTCTGAAGTTGGTAGGTATTTCTGATAAACTATTGAGAAAATAAACTTTTAAAAAAATAATTTTTGTATTCTATAGTTAGTTTCCTTATTGAGGCTTATAACAACTAGATAAAGATCACAAAAAGTGTTTTTTTTAATTTCATAAGTCACCTTTTCTAATCTAGAATTTCTTCCAGTATATTGAATTTTTGTCATTGTAGCACGATAGCGCGACATTTTAAATATGTATATATAAAAATCCTTAGTACATTAAGATTTATAGTCATTTTAGAATCTATAATTACCTTAAGCAAGTTATTGTTTTATTTTTTAACAACATTGACGTTCCATTAAAACTCTTTCGCCTACTCGTAAGTCGACAAAGTAGCAAAACAAATTTGAACATTTTGTTTGCGCTATCAGTCTGGCAATCTTAAAAGTGAAAATCGCTTTCAAGGGAAATAATTACGCCAACTATGATATTATCAGTCCCCTTTTTTTAAAAACACAATTTTTTTTTAAATAATTTAACTGAAAATCTTTTCCAATAAGACTTATATATATATACATCCCTGCCGTTCTGATAACGTAGACCTTCGATAGAGATTCGATCCTCGAACTCAGCGGTTATCGAGTTATAGCATACACCCTGACACACTCAACCACAGCGGTATACAATTTTTATTAAACCTATTCGTAGTAGAAGTTATTTTTCATTTCGAGATTTGCAACACTAATTCGCGTGAGCATTTATGTAGCTGCAACTGTCTCCTTGCAATGTATTAAAATTTGTGTATCTCCTTCTCCATTTTATTCTCCTATATGTGCATATGAGCATAAGCATTGCTTAATTTTATATTTGGCGTGTTTAATTTGACCTTCACAAGCTAATAGCTGAGTCTTTGACAAATAGAACATTCTTAGCTTAATTCATATTTTCGCATAAGTATATAACTGTCAGTTTAAATTCAATTTTTTTCAACAAATTATTCGAAATGAAAAAAATGCAAGTTTGAATTTTTAAATTTATAAGTTCGTCTTCTTCTTCGTTATTTAATGTTGTGAACGCATTATCAAGAAACTAAAACACAAAAGGTTTAAATTTTGTTTTAATTTTTTCTCAAAATCCATACTTACCGCTTCTTTTATTAAATTTTCCATTTCATACATTTAGAAGCATTTGTTTGTATTTTTGGTTTGTTTACAATTCATCTGTCACAAAAAAGTTTATCGGCATTGCCAACTATTCTTTTTTTTGCAATAACCCAACTATTGTGAATGAAAAAAAACATTGAACTGGCAATGCATCTAACTAAATATGCAAGCCAATATAACTTTTCAAAAGCCAATATAATTATGTTGGCTAAATCTCTCATACAAAATTTGCAAATAGCTTAAATTGATGGTCAAATAAAACACGCCCATTATAAAATAAAATTTCTAGAATATGTCAAAAGAGATGAAAAAAATAACAAATACTTAAAATATGATCAAAAATGTGTCTTATGTTTGAAATACTAACTGTGCGTTAATTTAAGTGCAGCGATCAAATAGGAAACAAATTAAGACCTGCCGAGCAAATGAAAAGCATTCAATTGAACATCAAATTTGGATTTCTGCGAATCAATTTATGTAATTATATACAGAGAAAAAGATAGGTCAAGGCCAGCAAACTTCCGATTACATGTTATTGGAGAGTTGCGTCTATTTTTGATTTTTTTCAAATGTGCGTTCTTGACTGGGACCAAGTTTCTTTGCCGCAGCACACCTTTATTATTCATTTTTATAGAATAATTAGTATTAGTTATATTTCTGATTAAAACTAAACAAAATCTCAATAAAATAATTAACAAATGCTGTCAAAAATGTCAGTTACCAACAATATTTTTCGACTTTGCTATTCAAGCTTTATCAACAATATGTAAAAATCTCACAAAACAATGCAAATCTTAATATAGTTGCCTCCAAATGCTAATAAAGTGCTAAGGATTACAAAGCACTGAGCCGATCTCAATGCGCAGCCGCGCCAGTCCGCAATTTGCATTGTGCAGTTGACAAGTGCAGTTATTATCTACGCTTGAATATAGAATTACACTCGATTGGTTGATTGCATGTGGAATGTGGCGAAGCGATTAAGCTCAATGGGCAAACGGTGGCTTCGCAATTGCTTCGCAGTTGTCACCAAGCTCAACTAAACACTTGGCCGCAATAATTCACGCGGAACAGCCGGAATAGCAACAGCTACACAATAAAATATTGTAAGCATATAATAAATAAAACAGAAGATTTACAAGAATAATGAGCATGAGTATGAGCAACAGAAGTAAACGACATAAATACTCGCATGGTTAGCTATTAGGTGCGCTGAGCGGTGGGGTACGAGGAAAGGTGTATACAAAAAATTGTTGCCGTTCAACCTTCGATTGTGTCAATGTTGTTATTGCTATATGGCAAGGTAGTAATTACAAAGAGTTACACATAAATGTGGCAGCTGCAACATTCGTACCCTTCCGATTGCGGTTGCGCATTGCATGTTGCACGTTCTTATCTAATGGCTGCAACGAAATTGTATGAAAATAATCAAAATAATTATAAACATAAATTGTACGCGTAAATATGAACGCTTAAATGCCAAGAAATTATGTTTATTGCAAAATGTATTTATTCTTCGTCGTTGTCTGCTATTTTTTCTTCTCGCTACGATTGTGTTTGTTGTTAATATCAGTCTTGTTATTGTTGATATTGTTTTTTTTTTTTTTTTGCTTTGCCGCTATTCTATGTTGCATTGCTGCACGCCGCTATGTGCGCCCAGGAATTTGCTAGTTGAAGCCACATGTCAATCACGAACTCTGCGGTTTATTGTTATGGCTGAGATGTTGCAGACAATAAGAACAACTGCGACAACAACAACAATACACGTTAATCTGATTACAACAACTGCAAGCATATACACACATAATTGCATGGCAAGCTATGGCGATTGCAAGAAGCAGCTACTGTTTAGGTTAGTTCCTCACATTAACAGCGATGACGACGGCTGCATTTAATGTGAAACAGCAACAAGCAAGCAGCAACAGCAGCTACAACAACAACTGATTATCTCGTGATTTATTTGACTTACTACCAAATTTAGGGATTTAATGTGTAAAACTAACAAGCTCTCGCTCGCCAAATCGCCAAATCGACAAGGCGCTTTGCCACTGCCATTGCCAATTCATGCCATCAAATGATATCAAATTGCTGTTGTAACACGCAACAAAACTAGCAACAACTACAACTGATATAACCGCAGCTGTAGAAGTACCAGTAGAATTACATACATAGAATAGAGAAAGAACAGCAACAACGGCCGGTAGTAACGTCATGTTAAGTAGTAGACTGGGTAAAACAACAACCACAGCTGCTGCATGTTCAAACCGATGGCGTTTATGCGGGCGCACAGTGTCTTATATTTAAGAGGCTGCTACATAATCACACTCATAATATTTAAATGCCAAATTTCAAGGGTCCATAATTGTAATATCTACATAATCATATTGAATTTGTAGTATCTACAATATGTGATACAATTTTGAATACCCTGATTTAATTTACAAAATTTACAACATGATTCCTGAAAAATAACTTTAGTAATTTTTGATAGCAGCCAAATTGAATATTTAACTAAAACCATTTAAACTTAAATTTCAGAGTTTGTATAGAAATTGAACTGATTTGTAAAAGTAAAAGTCGTTTGTAAGATTACAATTTATTGTACTACTTTAGTGCATACCCCGAATCTTTTGGAAAACTCTGCTTAATTATTTTTAAATATTAAAACAAAGTTGTGAAAAATGTTATAAATCACTAAGGAATCTGTTAAATGTTCGTAACTTTTGTTTGAATGGTTTAAGTTTAACATGGAACTCAGGTTATTAGCTTCAGCTCCTTTCGTGCTTTGCATTGATATAAATTTGATGATTTCATCGATCTTTTTTTTGCCTTTCGGATACCCAAAAAGACACTGAAGGTATGAATATCCCACCTTTAAGCTATTGCGGCATTGTCTTTTCAAAAATATCCATCATCTGGACCTGTTCGCCTACGAGTTAGTGCCATGTGCAGGCAGCTTTGTAGATGCTCTCTTTGCTTATTACTGAAATAGTGGGTCATATGGAAAGCCAAAAATTGAAGATTAATCCTATACCATAACGCGCAATTTACCCTTGAACTTCAAAATAATAATTTTGGCCCTTCATTTCTCTGATCAAGGCAGAGCTCTACAAAGCTAATTAATTACTCCGCTTTCATTGCGGAAATTTGCCCTCGCCCCGGCGTGGGTTCCGACCCACGTCAGTATAATTTCTAACAGATCACTCATCGGCCTATAAAAGTACTTCTTTACTTTTTTGAGCATAAAATAAATCGCATGGTAGAAAAAGTGGTACTAAACATCGCATGTCAAAATTTAGTTCATTGTCAATAAATTTAAAAGAAATTGCCCAGGCTGGCGAAATGGGTGAACTTTTTATTTACAATAATAAATCGAGTTTTTAATATCTTTCCGTATCGGTTTTGATCTATGGGTACTCCTTTCGCTTTGAGGACATTATATTTGTTCAGCAGTCTATTTAATTTCTGTCGTTTCCGTCATCCCGCATTAATTTTCATTTGCATACGTTTTTCGCTATTTCTAGTTTTCTGTTAAGCAGAGTCTATTACCTGCTCAGACTACAGTCTAAGTTTACCATATCGCTGTTCGGACAAGCTAGGGAAATCGTCTCTAGGATGTTGAAAGTTTTCAAGACAACAAAGTACTGATTCTGTAGCAAAATGCGGCAATAAACGACTCATCCTTTCTGTGGTTCTTCCATCAAATACACGACAGAGCTTCTAAGAAATTGGGAGGACACACAAATTGAAACCCAACGGCGCACGTCAAAGGGCAAAAGGCAATGCAAAAGGTTCATGACTCCTTCCCAGCAAATCTCTAAACGACTGCTTAACCTAGAAGAATTGGAGTAAGTACTCTCGTCGAATATCTGACTGGGAAATGCAAACAGAGCTACCATTTTTACAAAATGGGACTCTCTGAGGAAAAGGACTGCAGGTTTTGTGGCTTGGATGTGACGACCTCCGAGCATATACTGTGTGATCTCAGACTTTCACAACTTGTGAAATTGTAAGAGTTGTTCCGGGAAACTGAAGGCATCATGAGAAATCTTAATTTAGGGTAAGCTGGTAGGGGCGGTTTCAGAACGATTAGTTGCTTCTCTCCTGTTTCACTCTATCCCACCACCTAATAATGGTACAGTTTGGTTACAACTATATTTCCAACCTTTTTTTCTTACTCTTATTTGCTATTAACTTATTTGTAATAATTTGCATATCAAGTGAAGACCAAACAAGTATAAATTTAAAATTTTGAACTAACTATTCGTATTTTAAATAAGTTTTTTTTAAACATTTCTTTCTCGTTTTCCTTCTAATCAAATAAATAAATGATTGATCCTGTTTTTGCAAATACGTGCACAATTCTTCATAACCCACTGTATAATGATTTTGTAAAGTTTAACAAATTTCTAGCAACGTTTTCGACTAGCGAATCGACATTTCGTGCCTTTTTGCAACATCATGGTATTATTTTAGTTTTTTGCTTTTGTTTCGCTAATCGCGCTAATGCAGCAACCACAAATATTTTAGTTGCATTAGTAGTGGTTTATATGCCGAATGACTGTCGACTATTCTTGGTGTTGTTTATGATTTTCGTTACTTTAATTTTTGCTAGCACTTTTGTGTCCTTATACGAGTACATACATACATACTTCCTTCCAGCGAATGTTCAGTTAGCCTCTAGATTTCTCAGGGGAAAAATGAATTGGCACGAAACCGACGAACAATAAATTTTTGCTGTCATTGTAATGAGTTGTAATAGAGTGTAGGAGTTATGGATTAAGAATAAATTGGTGGCATGTGTACATCTCTCAAGTTAGAACAAAGAAAGGCCAGAAAAAAAATTACAAATCTTCAAACAACAATTTTTTATAATTGAAACCATTTGACAAGACATGGAATATGGCAGGAACCTTAAAAATAAAAACAAAAAAGTATTTGGTAAAAGCTATTCAGTTGACTACACGATTCTCAGCATTTTGTGAGGTTAAAAGCTCTAGCACTGTAAATTAAATAAGATCTACTCCCTGCTACATCAATATATTTCCTTTGTATCATTGTGATATTTAAAGCTTCAGATAAATTAGGTAAGTTCAAGAAAGTTCTCGTGTTCCTACATATTTAGAAATTTGAGGTAATCCAAAGAAAACAAAAAAAAAATCGCGAAGCCCCCTTAATTTTATTATGTACCCCTGCACCCGGCCTGACTCGGATGCTATCATACGCTTTGAAATTTGTACAGTTTACCCATATTTACTATGCCTCTCGATAATCTGTTTGTTACCACGTTTCGCTGTGTATGCAAGTAGGACACCCAAAAGTATGGGTAAAAATATGGTATTATTATAAATACAAATTAAGTTGGATTTGTTTGTTTGCATAACTTATGGGCACAATTTCCTCTACATTTCCTTTAATACGGCCGATGTCAATTTGCTCACATCGATAAAATTAGTCACTACCAATCGTATTGTGGTAGCTACCACTAGCTAAGAGCAAAAGGGTTGCAGCTAACACGAGAATAAGAACTTGCGCATTATTGCATTGTTCTTGCGGGAAAATTACTTTCGTTCTAAGTATCTTGGTTTAGAAGTTATATATTTACAATTCAAAGTAGATTATATTTAACTACACTTCTCTTTACATCTGGCTTAAAGTAAACAGGTATATTTAAATGGTCTTGGTTACTGTAAGCAAACTAAAACTTATTAAAAATAGAAGCTGAAACAATTTGTGAGGGATTCAAAATATCTTTAATAACGAGGGTATTATTATTTATATACATATAATTATAATTTAAAATTTTGAGGAAAAAATGTTTTCATTATGAAACAATCTGCTTACCGCTGCGGGTTAACGCTTTTCCTAAATTATGTTATTTACATTAATTTATGTAATATGTTTGAATAAGCCACGGTTAATCCTCTAAACTCCTTGCAATCATCTCAACTTTGCGCATATTGTTTTGCAGAGCACAGTAGGCGTAGGTACTATCCTTAATGGTAATACAAATATTTTGTGTCCAATTTGCCGGTAATTGTTCGACAATCGACAAAAGCATTTATTTAGCTTACTACTTTTGATGTACCTTTTTTTTTGGAAACATTGAATTATTTAGTTTCCATACATACATACATTTGAATGTATTAAAAAAATGCATTGACATTTTTTAATTTAAATTTATTCTTATAATAAAGGAAAAATAAAATTTTGCGTATTGAGCCCATCAAACTTGTTCTGATTTAGTATCTGTATTTAATAGGGAGCTTTGGATGCATTCTAAAAATAAAACAAGAACTGCAACAAATATTAAAAAACGTCCACGAAGTTTACTTCCTTCGTTTTTTTTTTTTTAGAAAATATCTTCGCCGCCGTTATTGCTTTTCGGAAAGGAAATTTTTGAAATAAACTTTATAGACAGTCTTTTTAGCTTTAACCTTGTTCAAATTAATTCATTTTTTAATAAAATTGGTAACATTTTAGATCTAATTTTTGTTAATGAGGATTTAATTTTTCATATAAGTGAATGTAATTTTCCAATTTGTAAATCGGATATGCATCATGTGCCTTTAACTTTTTCTTTCGAATTTTTTGATTCGATTTCTGCCGACACTAACAATACTAAATCTTTTGATTTCCGTAGTGCAAATCATGATACCCTGAACGCTGAAATCCATAAAATTGATTGGAGCTTAATATTTCGTGCTAAAAGTGTTTCTGAGTGTTTTGAAATTTTTCTGTTAAAGTTGTCTGAAATTTTTCATAATAACCTTTCTCTCCTGATCGGGTGCATAAGCTCCCTTGGTATACGAAAAACCTTAAAAAGTTAAAGAATCAGAGGAATAAATTTTATAAATTATTTAAATCTACAAATAATGAATGCTTTAAAGAAAAGTATGTAGATTACATGACCCGGTTCAATGTCCTTGACAAATTTTTATATAATCGTTACATATTGCGTTTCGAAGATGAACTAAAATCGAATCCTAAGGCTTTTTGGAAATATATTCGATCTAAGAAGGGCTGCTCAAATATTCCAGCTTGTATGATCTACAATGATAAACGCTCTGAAAGTTTATCTGATTCAGCGGCCTTGTTTGCGGATTTTTTCAAATCCAACTTTGTTTCGGATACTGAGATATCGGGTATACCTCTTCATACTGACTCCCGGGTTGTTGACTTTGGTTCATTGCTTGTAACTGAGTTGGATATTATAGAAGCCATTTTTTCTCTTCAATCGCCATTAAAAATGGACTTGGATGGGCTCAATACTTTCTTTCTCAAAAAATGCAGTTTCTCTATTTGTGTGCCATTGCTTTATATCTTCAATCTCTCACTCTCTACGGGTGAGTTCATTGATCGCTGGAAACTTACTTCCATCACACCAATCTTTAAGTCAGGCAATAAAAATGATGTACGAAATTACAGGCCAATTTCGAAACTAACTACTTGTTCTAAACTCTTTGAAAAGCTTGTACATAATAAAATAATTTTTTCTATTAATAATATAATAGACACAAATCAACATGGTTTTATTAGTGGGCGTTCCACAGTTACGAACCTAGCAGTTTTTAACCAGTATTGCATCTCGACGTTTAAGTGTGGATGGCAAGTTGATACGATTTACACAGATTTTTCGAAAGCATTTGACACCGTTTCCCATAATATCCTCTGTAGAATACTTGAATGCTTAGGCTTCCACTCAATTTTTCTTTCCTGGTTGAAATCTTATCTCTCTAATAGAAAATCGTTTGTTCAAATTGAAAATGCCATGTCTTACACGTTTGTAGCCGCTTCAGGTGTTCCACAGGGCAGCATTCTTGTTCCTATTTTATTTTCGCTTTTCATTAATGACATTGGAGATTGCTTTTACCATTCCAAGTTTTTATTATATGCAGATGATTTAAAGCTGTTTAGTAAAATAACTTCTTATATATCTCTAATACAACAAGATCTAAACAATCTATCCGCTTGGTGCGTCAGTAATAAATTATCTCTTAATTTAAATAAATGCTTCCATGTCACTTATTCTAAATCTCCAAATCGTATTCCATCGTCATACACTTTATCGAATGCCACTCTTTCCACTGTTGGAGAGTTTTCTGACCTCGGGGTAGTATTTGACACTGGATTTAACTTTGTCAATCACATTATCTTTATTATTCCTAAGGCTTATGCTAATTTAGCTTTTCTGCGACGTTATGCGAGGGATTTTAAAGACCCATACACTAGGAAAACTTTGTATAACTCCTTAGTCCGCTCCAAGCTCGAATATGCCTCTCTAATTTGGAACCCTATTTATGCATCTCACTCTAATAGAATTGAAAGAGTACAACGCAATTTCATTCGTTTCGCCTTGCAACCTCTTAACTTTGCTGATCCTTTACCTTCTTATAGTGCGCGTTGCATGCTTATAGATTTGAAGTCCTTAGCAAGTAGGCGTACCATTCACTCTTTGATGTTTGTTTATGATCTTATTTATGGCTCTATTGACTGCCCGGATATTCTAGGACAGATAAGCTTCAATGTCCCTCAAAGAACTCTACGCTTTAATTATCCGTTTAATGTTAGTGCAGGAAAATTGAATTACCTTAACTTTGCTCCCATTAAACGAGCACTCACTGAACTAAATTTCGTAAATAGATCACTTGATCTTGATTTCGCCATGCCCAGATGCATTTTCCGCTCTAGAATTGAATCTCACTACAAATAATAAATGTTTATATAGTATGTAATTGTTATTCTTAAGCACTTTTCTGTATCTAGTCTGTAAGGTTTTGTAACCATTGACTTAAATAAATGAAATGAAATGAAATAAAGCCAATTAAAAAAGATAATAAAGCACGCGACTTTAAGAAATATAACCCGAGGATTTTACTTTTGCTAGCCTTATTGCACTACACCAAAAAACTTCAGTGGCAATGTACATACATACATATGTTGTTCATTTTGTTTACATTATAGCCTTGTGAAGGGGTAAAAAATTGCAAGGTTTTGAGCAGAGACTCTTAACCTTAGAACCGTGACTTGGTTGTACAACTTAATCTCGTGACTTGGGCACTCAGTGCCCACTAGTGTAATTTGTATGGAAATTTGAGCTTTTCAAACAGTTTTTTTTTTTTTTAACCCAATATTTCGCTTAATCATGAACATAATTTAATGAAACAAGTATTTATTGTTAGCAACAAAGGATTGTTATTTGAAAACAATAAAAATCATATAAATTTTAAGTTTTGAACTGCTCATATGGGGGAAATTCTCCGCTGCCTTTTTGATGTGTTTTGATTTGGTGTTGACTTCGATGGAGTATTGTCATCATCTTCATCAATATCTGAGTTTGAATCAGCATCGGCATTGTATTTTACGAAAAAACAATTTTCACATGTCCTTATATAGTGTTTGGTGCATGTCGGAGCAAAGCAATGGTCACAAACTGCTGTTGTTTTGTTGTCGGTTTTAGCAGTTTTGCAGGTTTCACACCGTCGTTTCAAAGTATTGATCTGGGGAAAAAGGGAACCATTCACTATGTTTGAAAACTATTTTTTTTTGTCTTAAAATGAATTAAGGAAACTTACCTGTACTGCTGGACGCGATCTTGGCACTGCAGGAACCCGTTTGAAATCTATCAAGTCCATTGCAATTTTTGTTGTAGAATTAATTTTTGTTTTGCATCGGTTGTGCAATTGGTTCTGTGCTAGCTCCATAGAGAGCTCTTTCAAAAATATTTTACGCTTTTCAAACTTATTTGTGTTCCAGGTAGGATGACTATGCTCAAAAAGCCTGAACGCTGAGAGCCCAGCAACATCCAGCATATTATAAAATAATGCCATGGGCCAGCGGTTTGTTTTTCTTTTGCCAGTGAATCCACGTAGCATTTTGTCAAAAGTATCGACTCCACCTTTATGCTCATTATAGTCATGTATGACTTGTGGTTTTTTTGTCACAGGATTCACATCTTCGCTGGCATGGGCAGTTGAAAGCAGTAGCACGTTTTTTTTCGAATGTGTTGTAAAACTTACCAATTGCATTGACTTTGAAAAGCAAAACACTGATTCTAACATTCCTCTTTTTTTTGCTTCTTCAGGAGATGTAAACAGTTTTGGCAGTTGTGGCTTATTGCTTCTTATCGTGCCCACCAAGGTAGTATTCCGTTCAAGCAATTCCTCTGCCAAATCATAGCTGGTGAAAAAGTTGTCCATCGTGATATTCATACCCCTGTCCAAATACCGATTGCATAGTCGAATAACGAGCTTGCGCGCAATACCAATTGATCTCTGTTCGTTAGGCTGTGAGCCTACATATACTTCGCCTGCAAGTGGATAGTTGGTTTTTGCGTCAACAAGCCAAAATATTTTTATGCCATATTTTCCAGGCTTTGAGGGTATGTATTGGCGGAAACTGCATCGGTTTCTTGTTGAGAGCAACTGCTCATCAACTGTCAATTCTTTACCTGGTGTGAATGGAATCGTCAAATTCGACATGAATAGTGTCCATACATGACGAATAGGCGCCAACTTATCGTGACGTAATCTCTCAGCTCGAGTCCTGGAGTCGTCAAAGCGTAAAAAGCGGCATAACTGCTCAAACCGATGCAATGACATCACTGCCCTATAAAACGGCATATTCATTTTGTGGAAAAGATCCTTAGCATGAACTAAGTTTGCTTTTTCCGCACCGGAATATAAAATGATTGCAATAAAAGCATACATTTCATCCGCATTTGTTTCTTGCCAATATCTTAACTTCTTTGGAACTGCCTGCCGCATATTTGTCTCTATTACTCTTTTGGCTTTTCTATTCGTCTCAAGAGTAATACCTTCAACAAGAGACAAGGGGAAAACGCGTATGAAGGCATCTCTTTTGGATTCAAAGCTTTCCGTGCAAATTGACGTTGATTGTCTACGCATATCCAGTGCTAGTTCCGTTCGCCGTTTTTCAATTTGGCTTGGCATTGACCACCATACAGTTTGGTCATTCCTTCCTTGGGAACAATACTTTTCTCCACGATTTCGCTCAATAACCGATGTTGACAAATCATGAACGATTTCCTCGGGATCCATATCTACTGCAGGTTCCTCGACAACATATTCATCAAAACGTGGATCTGGAATGGGATTCGCATTATCTTCTCCGAAGTCAGACTGATCACTGGGTATCGGTTCGTGGTCGCCACCAAATCTGGCTCCTTGTCCACCATCATCATCATCGCTCTCAATGGCGTTGAAATAATTTGAAATATTTTGCTCCTCTTCTTCCGTCAATTCTTGGCGTAGGTTTGCCAAATAAACCGCTAATTTCTCACTCATTGCAAAAAATATAACTATAACTACTAAAAATCAAACGTTCACTTGAAAATTTTACGCGAAGCTGATGAAAAACGCACAATAACCACCAAAAACCGTTAGAAATAACGGTTCGCCATATAAAATATATGAAGAAATATTATGGGCACTGGGTGCCCCAAGTCACGTATAGCGTACTCACCATATAAAGTGCCGTAGCTGTCTTATTATCAAAGTTATACAGCTGAAATTTTGTCCACTTATAAACAAATCTACAATCTATTAGCCTGTTTACGAAAAAATCTAATTGAACTGCCTCAAATCCCGAAATCAAGCATCAAAAACTGATATGGGCACTGAGTGCCCAACTCACGGTTCTAAGGTTAATAACTGTTATTATATTTTTTTTTCCTTTGAGGTGAAAAAAGTTGGCCGTAGGTCAAGAAAGAAATCTTGTGTTACTTTATAAGCGTTAATTCCAGGGCTATATTTTATTTCGTTGATCATAACTTTTATTTTCGGTTCTAGTATTTAAAAGTGTGAATAAATGTCGCCGGGCATTGTTAAATCAAAAAAGTCAAAAATAAAAATTATGAGCGACAGTAAAAATATTATTTTGTTAATAACACTTTAAGGGAGCAAAACTTGTTTTGAGTTAAAGATACCTGTTAGGAAATATAACAAAATCTTATATCTACAATTAAAATTTTATTGACCAATTTTTTTTGGATGTTACTTATAACAGTTATATCTCTCTGTTGCGCCAGTTTCATATGACTAAAGCTGGAAATGAAGTTTTACTCGTATGCTGATACGGATTTCGTTCTTTTGATGTACATAGTTGCATATCCAGTGCTACGAATATTAAAGAATATACAATTACTCAGAAAAAAAAATTTTCTCACATAAATCATTCTTTATTTTGCAATTCAATTTGCCGCTACTAACAATTCGACTCTTTCATCAGCAACATCATCAACTGGTGTAATTGAGCAGATGACGCATTCATCCGAAAATCTTTCGCTAAGCCATGCGGTTTTTATGCCTGCAAGGAGTACACATTCAACATAGTATAATAATGCGCAACAACTCTCACTACGATTGCCTTTGAATGAAATCTAATTGCGCATTTACAGCATTAAGCAACCAAAAGTGGATTTGTTCACAAAAAAAAATGGTGATCGGAAAAGTGGGTGTGAAAATAAAAGGGACATTTTCGCATCCCTTTCAAGAACACCTATAACAAAACAAAAGCAAAATAAAGTAACAGAAGGTGGTTGTTAGAGTGAATTTAATTTATGAAAAACTTTACGTAAGCAAAGTAGGTGATATGCTGACAGTTGTACATATTAATTAAGATGCGAGTTCTCTTTAAGATAATGCTATCAGAGCGGCGAACATTTGGGGTGTCGAAAAATTGGTAGGCGTTGCAACAACAAGTTAATGTTGTAGGTATATGAAGAGGAAAGTGAAAGAAAGGATGACATCCTCAGAAAAATGAAGCAGTCACGTTTTTTACATATGTACACATTTAGATTGGTTTAAATTTCGCAGAAAGAAATAAAATAATTATGTATGCCGAGACAGACAGAGTAGGCGGAATAGCTAATTAGGCGTGGCATTGCAGAGTCCAAAAGCTTAATCTTCCACGCTTTAAAGTACTGTAGGTATTGGCCTTGTTTGTAACTTATGTGTACATACATATACATAAGTATTTTTAAGCTGGTTCAAATTTGATTTTGTGTGTGTGTCTTTATTTCTACCTTTCGCATATTGACGAATATTTATAGTTGTAATTATAATTAAATTATAATTAATTAAATTTTGTGGCCGCTGTGGTCGAGTTAGTAGCGGTGCGTGCTATAACTTGATATGCCGGTGAGTTCGAGGTTCGAATCTCAGTCTGGGCAAGCAAAATCTTAATAATAGAAAAAGTTTTTTCTAATAGCGGTCACCCCTCGGCAGGCAATGGCAAACCTCCGAGGGTATTTCTGCCATGAAAAAGCTTCTCATTAAATACATCTGCCGTTCGGAGTCGGCACAAAACTTTAGGTCCCTCCATTTGTGGTAAAATATAAAGACGCACACCACAAATGGTAGGAGAAGCTCCGCCCAAATTATAATTAATATTTTTTATTTATCAAATTTAACACATACAACTTTGCATCAAACAACGTAGTTTAAAAAAAATTCTACTTCCAAATGTTTGTTCATTTCCATACAAAAATTAATTATTATATACGAGTACCTATATACGTTTTAATAGAATAGAATTATTGCGCAAAAACATTCTCAAAAATAAGAAATTTTGTATAAAATTTTGAAAATTATTAAATAATGAACTGTGTTTTTGACAGAAACTTTCTTTGTATTTATTAAAAAGTGATCAGATTATGTAAGGAAAAAATAAATTGAAAGGCAATTTAATATGGAAATTTCTTCTTTGTACATTTATATTACGGATGTAAATTTTGGGCATTTTGTTGATCCCGGGATTTTCGAGATGTGAAAGCGAATACAAAATAATTAATACTTCAAGTACAAATACACAGATTTGGTACAGCGGAAGCACTACTGCGCCTCAACATTTGTTGGTTGGATTGTCTGTAGGACATAGCCTTTATCGCCTCATTACATAAACGATCAATTTATTTTACCAAGCCGTCTGATAAATTGTTGGCCTTTCAATTATTGGACAATGGCGAGCTGCTCGTTAAAACTTGATGCAATTTATCTTTGAGACTTTCTGCCTTATCCACTTCAGGCACCTCGTTGTTAGTTCTACTCGTAATAACATCGCTTTCATAATAAGGCTAATTTTCTACTCTAGTGGGATATTCTCCAGCTTATTTCTAATGGCAAGAATAAAACAAAGCCTTAAGGGAGTTAACATGCTGTGTTATTTGTCGATTGTGAAGTCTCTAAAGGCTTTGTTTTACCTTTGAAAGGGGAATTTTTAAGAATGATACAAAATTTTAAAAATAAATGGCTATTAAGACTTTTAACCTTCTTATAATTGCACAAGAAATTTGCTAATTAACATATGGCTCATTAACTAAAAGACTGTAGCTAATTACCCAAAAAACCAACAACCGGGAAGAATTGCAGGGAAGTTATGAGTTTGCATATACTCCCTTAGTAAATTAAAATATTTTATTGTATTTTTGTATTGAGCATTCCTGCATACTCAAATTGATTTTTGTATTTTATGAGTGTTGGTGAAAATCAGTTGAAAATAAGTTTATTTATACTCAGTTCAATTAAATTTGTTGCAAATAAAACAAAGTAGTCAACAAACAGCTGATAGGTTAGATTAAAGTTAACGTATCAAAATCACCCATTTAAATTGAACTGAATAACTGCATACTAAGCTTACACTCAGCTTAAATGTTAAACATTATTAAATTTGCAATGAAAAACTGGCATTAATGGATATAAATATTGAAAAAAATTGAAGGTTTTGTTAATACTTTTCTGGGTTGGGTATTTTATTTTTAAGTTTTGGTGTTAAACTAAAATCTTTGTGGCAACGCTGTCACTATCTTGACGTCACTCAACTGTCAAATCAGAGCAACGGTACCCCGGAAGGCCCAATCTTCTTCTCTGCATATGTATGTTTATAATTTTGCTATCTTGACGACTTCCGCTGATCTTTCGATTGCTTTGACTCGCTAGCTGACATCGCCACAGTAAAAAAAAAAGATGTTAACGTCAACTAGCGAAAACACTGCTCTCCTTGGCGCAAATTCAACCAATCGTCAAACTTACATACTATCAAATCCTAAAATAAAATATATATATACATAGATGTGTTCATATGTAACATGCATTAGTCATCCTAACACATACATACTTATGTATGCACATCTAAGCACAAAGGCTGCGTATACCTCACGTACATACATACATGTATGCTAGTTTGTATGTACATAAAGAGTATAATATATATGTGAACATAGGTTCATTTCATTGCTACGTGCGGCACATTTGTATGCAAAACAGCATAGCTAGCACATATGACAAATTCTTTATTATTATCCTGTTTGTTGTGCACACGTATTTGTGCAATTCGTATTTAAATTTCAAGTCTCAACAGAATGATAAAGAGAATATTTGGTGCATTCGCAGGCGCACACATACATACACACACTCACACACACACACACACACACACATCTGGAATATACCCGTTTATTAGGAGGCCACCCACGGCGGAGGCTTTGCGACATTTTTAATTTAAACAATCGTAAATGCAAAAAAGATAAGCGAAAAAAGAAGTAAAATAAAAGTCCATAAAATGTAGCTTCTCAAAAGCATACTTCTATGCGTTCATATGTACATATGTACGATGTAGAATTGTTATAAATAAGATCAAAACGACTAAGTCAATTTTTGCAATTTAACCACGCACGAAACAATAAACTTTTGTTTAAGAAAATATCATGAAATTTGTTTCTAAATTAGCAGTTGTCGCAACGAAGGCTCGATTTATATGATAACATAAGTATGTATGGGGTATTTTGTTCTCAACGTTCTAACCAGTTTGTTTTTAATTTAAAAAATACCATCAAATACTGTTATAGATCTATAGGCCAGTTTTAGTTGGTTGATGATTGTTTACAAAACCGTAAAAATTTTTGGTTAAAGGTGTGATATTTACGATATCACCATATCGCCTCACCAAACTACTTTTTTATTTCACCTTGAAGAAAAATGATTGCCCCTCTCTGTTATTTGATCGTACTATTTTCCGTTCATTCCGGAATTGAATTTTGACCTTGATTTCATTTCGAATATGGCGATAGGGTGATTTTGCATTGATAAACTTAATTTATTTTATAAATATTAAATAGTCTTTAATATTTTTTATCTTAAATGAAAAATAAATAGGCTGGTGTTGGTAACAGTCCAAAAACACACTTAGCGGGCGCCGAACGCTATTAGAACAAATTTTCTATAGTTTAAGATTAGAACCAGAGATCATAGCGGCATACCGCTTCACAACCGGCTCCGGCGACCACCGACAACTAAACATAAGAATTTTCCTTGCGTTAAGAAATATAACCTTAGAGAATTTTTTTTTACTAGAATACGTAATATAAAAAATATGTGGAAAACAATAGTGTTTGAACTCGATCTAATTCTTTCAACGCAATAGCAGGTAGGTTTGTGCGTTGACTTTACCACCATTTAGATAGTGAGTGCAAGTTTTTCGAGAGAGGCAAAATAAGACATTGTTTTTCATTTACCAATAAATATTACAATTGATAAGATTATTTTTTAATTTTGCTCTTAATTAAATTAAATTTAATCAAAATTACTATATTATTTTTTTAATTTGCCTTTTGCCCTACAGAATCGCAAGCTCTTTTCTTCACAAGACGCTACCTTTAATTGTAGAGTTTCTTGTAAACTTGTCGGTATATTCAAAATTTTCCAATTGGAAAGAAAAATCTTATATCCTTTTTTTTATTAATTTATATTTTTAGTCAAAACTCGAAAATTTTCCTGAAAAGAGGAAAAAATGACGATTATATGATGAAACGAATTTTGAAACTTTGGTCTTAAACATTGTTTTATGAAAATCTAAAACTTTTTCTCCGATTTGCAATGACTGTGTGCAGAAGGCGCTTTAGCTCAGAAATGGTTGCGTTTTCGTC
The DNA here is from genome assembly GCA_963971545.1 of Philophylla caesio. NCBI lineage: Eukaryota > Metazoa > Arthropoda > Insecta > Diptera > Tephritidae > Philophylla > Philophylla caesio. The sequence goes on from OZ020607.1 coordinate 11,418,727, forward strand.
TTCTGAAGGTGAAGTTCTAAATTTTTGATCAGCTTAAGAGTTTAAAGCTATTATTCTACTCACTTAAAACTTTGCCGAGGTTTTAATTTATTAACTTTTTCAGAAGGCGTAAGATTAAAGCGCTCAACGATCACTAATTTTTCACATCATTTGCGCATTGTTGTGCCTTTTGTAAATTACGATTTATATTTTGAGTGTTTGCATAATGTCTTTATTATAGTTTATATCAATTATAAAACGATAAATAATAAAATATGCTAGTCTGGGCAAAAAGAAATGATGATGAACAGCAAATGCGACTAACAACAGAAATTCCAAATATGTATATACAAATTTGCGAAATATATTTTCTATAAAGTAAAATAATAACATTGGTAGTTGTTTATGTTTTTCTATTTTTATTCGTTTGTCAGTTTTCAAATTTTCATCGTTTTTTTTTAAGTTATAGGATCAAAAGCTCAGTGATAAAAATAAAAAACATTTATAAAAAATAAATCGCATCAACTTTGGCAAACCAATATGGTTTTAACAATCTGCAAAAGATACCAGATTGAAAAAGTAATGTCACTTTAAACGTGTATACATATTTTTTCATTTTGTTCCCCAGTGTTATTATTTAAGATATTTAAAGAGAAATAGAGAAAGTATTTTAAAATGAAATAAAACAACTCAACTAATTAATCCTAGTTCGTCATGGAACAGCTGGTTTATACTTTTACATAATGCTGTGATTGTGTCAAAACAAAAGCGGCATAGTACGAGTATTCCGAATGAGTGATATTCTTGTATGCGACTACTGCGCCATCTACTGTATTTTCCAAAAATCATTATTTATTTGAGCGTTATACTGATACCACACCACCAAAAAGTAACTGAACTTTCGTTTAAATTGATCTGAGGGAATATTACAGTGGCATAGCACAAATTATTTAAACTTTTACAGTCATATAAATATTTAAAAATTGATACCAGCGAGATTACCATAGCTTCGATTTAATAACGAAATATTTTTCTCATCCATATTTTTTTTAAATATCTTTCGCAGGTATATTAAAAACATTAGCTGCATTTGTCCGCTTACAAGATGTTCATATACGTAGCGACGACGATAAGTTGTTTGTTAGGAGCTTTGCGGAAAATTTTTTTTTTCGTTGTTTTAGTAATATCTTTCATCTATCGAATCTACATATTTATGTCCATATGTGTGTATATATGCTCCATATGAATTTATGATTGTACATTCTTTCTGCAAACATTCTAGTTATGTCCACGTTATTACCAAATTTTGTAGTGAGTTTTTGTGTTTTTTACAGACATTTCGCCAGTTTGTACGCACAACAAAGAAATCCATCTAAATCCGTACAGGATTGTTCAATTTTGTTAAGTTCAAGTAGCCACAATACACACATATGTACACACAATACTCACATATATACATACATACATATACATACGTATGATGTACATGTGTTCAGATAGATAGATAGTCGTTGTTCAGATTGATCTGTAAAAAATACAAAGTTTTAGTAGAAATAGGAAGTGTAAAGTGGGGCTTCGCCACACAACATACGCGAGAAGTGCCTGGTAGTCCTTTTTGGCTATCCGAGAGTCGGTGACACTAGTTTTCGACGGGAAAACCATTAGTTTCGCGGTTCTTAAAATTCTATTCATACTTTTTTTTTCTTTTTTCGTAAATTCGCGCGAAAAGTTTACTTTTGTGAGGTTTTTTTTTTTTTTTTTTTTTTTTAAGTGAACGAGACAGGTAAGAGTTGAACATGTTCTGATTAATTGTCAAATACAGCTGAGCTTGTCTTCCAAAGCAGGAACAGCTGTTAGTGAAGTAGCAAACCTTGCAGTTGCGAAGGCACTGTAGTAGGGTAGTGATTCTAGCAAGGTTGTTAAGAAATAGCTCATTAGGGCAGGACATAAATATAAAAAAAATAAAAATAAAATAGTATTACACAAAACACATATAAAATAGAATAGAATCATAAAATATAAATAATAATAATATTAACAAAATAATAATAAAGGAAAAACACTTAAATTAAATATATAAAGAAGTAAATAAATAAAATAAAAAATAATAAAACAAAAATAAAAAAATATATATATAAATATAAATATAAAAAAAATAAAACGAGTAATATCAATAAAGCTATGAGTGTTACTAGGTCGCCCCCTCCAGGGCGAAATATCTCAGAGGCCGTAGGCATAGCCATATCAGGGAAAACTGCGTCAGATGAGGGTAACCCACTTGCGAAGCGTCCCAGGCTGTTGTACTCGCCACCGAAGCTTCTGCCATCTCCTCCGGGTATGGAACATGCCTCCGCTAGATTGCAACGTCCTGCATGGCTCACGCTAGGAGAGAAAATACGTGAGCTCAACGTTATGATGGATGATGGCAAAAGAAGATCAGTCAACCAACAGATGCGGGACATTATTTCGGAGCTGTCCATCTTATATGGCAAGGTCGTTGATAACCCAACGGATATGATAAATGTTGCCTCACAAACAACCCCGAAAGCCACCACGGGCAAGGCTAAAAATGAAGAAAGCGGCAAAAAACCATTGCAGCAAAATAAAGCAGCGGCATCTATTAAGATAAAAAACAAAGATGTTGGCCCTCTTATACCATCAAGTCCCCATAAAGAACCACAATGGAAGACTGTACTGCCCAAAACAAAGAAGAATAAGAAGGCGGTACGCCCAGATGCGCTTATTATAAAGAGTAATAGCGGGGGAACATATGCAGATGTACTCAAAGCTGTAAAAAGCGACCCACAACTCAAAGATGTTGGAAGTATGATATCAAAAGTACGAAAAACGGCTGGTGGAGATCTCATACTTCAACTGGCGAAGCCCACAGACGCACATACTGAAGAATTACAACGTGCGGTTAAAGCAGCGCTAGGCGATAAAGCCTCGGTCCAGACGCTAACAGCGGAAACATCTATAGAAATTAGAGACCTGGACGAACTTACAAGCAAACAAGAGCTGTGTACCGCGCTAGAGAAAGAGTTTGTTGGGATACAGTTTGCTGAAACATGCGTGAAGTCCTTAAGGAGCGCCTACTGCGGGACTAAAACAGCAACACTTGTTCTTCCAGTTATAGCTGCAAACAAATTGATAACCGCGGGTAAAGTGCGAGTAGGGTGGGTAATCTCCCGAATACGAATGAAAATCCAGCCAATAAAATGCTTTAAATGTCTAGAGTTTGGCCACCTTGCTAGAAATTGCAAGAGTGCGTTTGATCTAAAGAATGCATGCTTCAACTGCGGAGAGACAAATCACAAAGCAGTAGAATGCAAAAAGGAAGTGAAATGCGCAATATGCTCACGAAGAAACTCACCCCAAGTGAAGCACAGAACTGGTGGCAGAGAATGTCCCTACTATTTGGAGGCGTTAAAAAAAGCCCGAACACAATGAAACTGCTGCAACTAAATTTAAATCATTGCAAAGCTGCGCAAGAGCTTCTGGGGCAGACGGTAATAGAAAAAAATATTGACATAGCCATATTAAGCGAACCGTATAAGGTTGGAAATGCCCCACTGTGGGTTAGCGACGCAAACCAAAAATCAGCTGTATGGAGCTGCGCCAAAAGGCCAGTTGTGATTGAGCAACTAAAGGTGGAAACAGGTTTTGTCTGCGTCCGAGTGTCGGATATTGTTTTATACAGCTGCTATATACCACCTAGTTTTAATCTTGCTGAATTTGAAAACGTCCTAGACAATCTGGTTGACGACGCAAGAGCCAGATCATCAGTCGTTATTGCCGGCGACTTCAATGCATGGGCCCGAGAATGGGGCAGCCGTTGGACAAATGCTAAAGGAAGGGCACTGCTCACGGCTCTATCATCGTTAGAATTAGCTCTGTTAAACACAGGCGATAAACTTACCTTCCAAAGAGATGGAAGGGGGTCCATAATTGACCTTACTTTCGTAAGTAAAACACTCTTCCGAAGAGCGTCATGGGAAGTGTGCGAAGATTATACTCACAGCGACCATCAGGCAATAATATTCTCGATAAAAGATAAAGTAGGGGTAGAAAACAACAAAAGGGCGAAATTAGTTGGCTGGAAGTTGCATACGCTCGATGAAGAAGCACTTAAGGTAATGATAACAGACATAATGCTACCACAAGGAGCGATAAACACGGCAAATCATTTAATGCATAGTATTAAAGAAGCTTGCGACGCCTCTATGAGAAAAAAGTCTGTTTCGTCCAGACGAGCACCAGTGTACTGGTGGAGCGAGGACATTGCGGATCTGCGCCGGCAATGCAATAGAGCAAGGCGAAACTACCAGAGGGCCAGAAGTCGTAGTGTAAACTTTACAGAGCAGCAAAATATGTACAAAGAAAAACGAACTACACTGAAAAAGGCAATAAAAGCTAGTAAGATTAACTGCTTTCGAAGTTTATGTGACAACGCAGATAAAGACCCTTGGGGCTTAGCATACAAAATCGTGACCAAAAAGCTACAGAAATCAATTCAACCGCAGATAACATGCCCTAAAAAGCTTAAAACAATAGTGAGTGTTCTATTTCCAACCCAACCGCCATTTGAGCGGGAAAAATTTCGCCCTATAATAAATGAGACACCTGCGATCACAGCAGAAGAGGTTCTATTGGCCGTTAAAAGTTTAAAGGACAAAAAGGCACCAGGTCCAGATCTCGTCCCAAATCGCATTTTAAAGCTAGTTGCTAATACCAACATAGAAGCCCTTGTTCTCACATATAACGAATGTTTAAAAGACGGTATATTTCCACCAATATGGAAGCGCCAACGACTGGTACTCTTACCTAAGGCTGGGAAACCCCCAGGGGACCCTACAGCGTATCGTCCAATTTGCATGCTGGACACAGCCGGTAAACTGCTTGAACGAATTATTAGCAACAGGCTGATAAATGAAATTGCAAAAGGTGGAAACCTCTCAGAAGCGCAGTTCGGATTTAGAAAAGAGCGATCAACCTTAGATGCGGCTATGCTGGTAAAGAGAATAGCAGAAGAAGCAATCAGTGGAAAAAGGTGGAAAGGTGGATCAAAAGAATATTGCCTGGTAATCACGCTAGATATTAAAAATGCGTTCAATTCCGCAAGCTGGAAGAAAATAGCTGAAGCTCTCCGCGGTTTTAAAGTGCCGATATATCTGCGGAAAATATTAAGCAACTATCTAGAAGATAGAGTACTTACATATGAAACAGACGAAGGCACCAAGCAATGCAACACTTCTGGAGGAGTGCCACAAGGATCTGTTCTGGGTCCATTACTCTGGAATATAATGTATGATGGCATTCTGCGTCTGCAAATACCCGAGGGTGCGAAAATTATCGGTTTTGCGGATGATATAGCTCTAATAATCGTGGCCAAGCATCTAAAAGATGTGGAGCAAAGAGCAAACTTAACAATTAAGCGAGTTCAGACATGGCTCGAAGATTCCGGCCTCCAGTTAGCCCAACAAAAAACAGAGGCAGTATTAATAAGTAGCAGAAAAGCTCGTGAAGTCATCAAAATCAAAGTTGGAGGACATGAAATTGTCTCGAAACCTACCCTCAAATATTTAGGCATAATTTTCGACGCTAGGTTAATATTTAAGCCTCATTTAGAATATGCAGTTGAGAAAGCAGAAAAAGTTGCAGCGGCGCTTTCACGACTCATGGTGAATAAAAGAGGCCCTAAGCAACAAAGCAGGCAGCTATATGCAAGCGTGATACGGTCTGTACTTCTGTACGGTGCACCAATTTGGTCGAGTGCGCTCGAAAATACTTCGTACGCACGCGAGATCAGATCATTATATCGCCTTTGCGCGATCAGGGTGTGCAGTGCGTTCAGAACAACGTCGGAAGAAGCAGCTCTGGTAGTGGCAGGGCTCTGTCCAATAGAGATTTTGGCGAAAGAGGTTGTGGCACCCCCGACAAATAAAGTAAGACGAGAAGCGGCGAGGCAGAGTTGCCTGCGGGGTTGGCAGAGGCGGTGGAGTGTAGCTGGTAAGGGACGGTGGACATTTAGGTTGATTCCCAGTCTGGAGAAATGGCTAGATAGGCGACATGGCGAAGTTGATTTCCACCTAACCCAAATTCTTACGGGACATGGTTGTTTCAAGTCTTATTTGCACAGGTTCAAACACGACGATGACCCTTATTGCACCTTTTGTGCAAATCAGGTGGTCGAAGACGCCGAACACTGTTTTTTCGTCTGTCCGCGGTTTGCAATAGAAAGGGATGACTCGAACACGAAGTTAGGGAAATCGCTTTCGGTTAAAAATCTAGTAGATACTATGCTCGAGTCCAAAGAAAATTGGTCTGTTGTTTGCAATTTAGCGAACAAAATCCTAATTAAACTGCGTCAAGCGGAGCAACTCCGCAGAAATTCATAGAAAGGCAATAGGCCGCTCCCCCTCCGCGAAGTAATACCTAACGGTAGTTCCACGGAGCGAGGGAAACGGAGCAGGGGTGGGTTTTTAGTGCGGTGAGCCGAAAGGCAAGTCCCACACTTCGGCTTTCAATGCTTTGTGCCACCTCTAGAAAAAAAAAAAAAAAAAAAAAAAAAAAATACGTATATGAATGAGCAAGTAACAAAATGACGGACAAGTGCTTGACTCTGTATTTGGTTGCTCGAGCTAATAACCGAAACTATTGTACGCGTAATACACAACAACAATAGTAAAGTGCAGCTAAGTAAACAAATTTGCTGCCAAGGATTTACTCTAAGGACAAGCAATATGTTGCAGAGGCGTACAAACCTCATCTACTTACGTACATACATATGTACGTGCTAGTTTCTAAAATTCTAAAAGAATTTGTGAAATTTTTCTTGCCTCGTCGAAAAATTGTTGCCTTAAAATGCGAAATGAATTCTTTTGTGTTCGCGGTTACAAAATACCGGCATATGTGTGGTGAAGTTCACATGTCCTCATAAATACATACAAACAAATATACGATTATATGCCGTTCCACACATACATAAATGTAGGTACATACTCTGCCGTAGTTGCAATTTTATGGACCCACATAAGTTTAAGAGCCAGACTTAAGTAGCTACTTTGCTGCTCTCTCGTCAGTTTCCTCTGCTTGGCTATTTTGTGAGTAAGCTTTTTAGTTTTATATTTATTTTATATTTTGTTTTTTTTTTAGGAATTTTTGAGCCACTTTAAGCCGCTTGACTGTGTCGACATTGTTGAACCTAGTGCATACTTGTGCTACCGTAGTTGGTCGGTTTTGTGGCATTCACAGCATTGCAGTATGACGTCGTTTGTGGCAAGTGTGCTACGATATATTGTCAACATTAGAAAATATTAGAAAGTGCTCGGATTTGAGAAATTGAGTTTATTAAACTGGCGTGCTTTTAAACTCAAGCGAAAAATGCAAAAATAATGGATGGAATTGAAAACAAAATGTATGGGAAGTAGCGGCTACCGAAATATGTAAATAAAAACGAACGATCTCTAGCCAATTAAAGCAGATATTTTTGGATTTTGTAGCCACACACTTGCATATTTTTATCCGCAAATATATTTTATTAAAATAAAAGGCAATATACCACAAGGCCTAATAAAAATAGCATAAAATTAAGTTTGTTTTATTTTAGAAATATAAAGTGACTAACTGACTGATAGATTACATACATAAATTGCCGGAAATTGATCTTAGAAAGGAAGCTGTGAAGGCAAATATGTAGTTATGAAACTGGAGCGGATGGAGGATCACTCATATTGAAATCAGTTGGATATATCGAAAAATATCTGCTTTAACCCTTAACTCTATGCTAAGATACGGTCGATCCTGTTCTCATTACAGTGCTGCAGTGTCTAAAGAAGGAAGCCAGTGAGCGAGGATAAAAGAAAATACCTCCTGGCAACATACAACTTTGTAGTTCACACAAATGGAATGCACATTACAGTTGGCAACTTTGAAGTAGTGAAGATCTTTGTAGATCCAGAATCCAGCATAGAAAATAACATTAATGCCAGCCTGAAGACCAAGCGTACGAATAGATGCAACTTTGCACGCGGTAAGCTTTTGCAAAGTAGAGCGATGACTTGCACATGTCGTTATTATGGATGACGATACTCCGATCAAAAGGTCCATCGACTTGCCATCCATGTGTAGGCAATTACTACAAAGGCGCCCAAGAACACAATGGACCAAAGAACAAAATGCAAAGGGATCTGTTATCAGTTAACATGAGTAACGTAACTTCGCAAAGGGGAGAAGCAACTGGTAAAGTTTTTTGCCTGAGCTCAACCCGACGAACTATTGTTGTGCCATACTCGTGTAAAAAGAGAAGGGAATTGCGTTGCTAGGGAAACGGATCAGTTCTTAGCGGTGATAGGTACATTCCGGTCGTTCTCTTTTCATGCGTACATATGTTGAGTGAAAGATCACTATATTCACGGATGATCCGAAAATAGACTGAAGGTTTGGAGGAGCTGTATTTTGACTACAGACTTCCTACTTCCTACTTTGAGGATCTAAAAACTGCGAGGGCTGCAATCAAGGCAATTGATTTATATGCGTTATAGGGAGACTGCCCAAAATTTTCTTTTAAGTACTTATGAAAATTTCTATCAAGCTTATATGGAAACGAGATTATAGCGATGCAGCAGGAAACTACAGTTGCTCAAGAGAGACTCCTTGAGGATGTTACGTAGCTGTTTAAAGGATTAAAAGGTGTAAGTGGTGGAATAAACTTCAAGCAATTTAGATATTGACTGCTCGTGCAACTTTCTGTATTCTTTGGTTACTTAACTCACTTTGACTAACGCTTATTGACTTTTTCACATATTCTTTAATTTTAGTGAAAGAAAGAGATTTGAAAATTTATTAATTAATAACAATGTCGACTTTGATAATTACGAATAAATACTGATAATCTATTTAAGTACTGTCATTTAAATAAATGCATTCACGGAATCTAAAAATTTTGTCATTAGGAAAAATGGCTTTAATTTTCGACTCAAGTATTTCAAACGATATGATCTCAAATTTCAGCCAAAACGCAGTACATAGAAATTCCTCATAATATTATTTCGCTTCTCATCAATTTGATTAAATTACTCACCTAACTAATCGCTCAATAAGCCACCAAAAGCACTAACTACATCCCAGCCAAACCAAAAAAAAGTACCATGCGAGTGCCCGCATTTTCAATACAATTTCGGTATTAACATATTTGCCACCAACAATGCTGCACCACTTCTTGCTAATCCAAACAGCTGACAGACTTGGTGGCTGGCTGCCTTGGCCTTAAGCTAAAATCTTTCATGCTAATCACGTAGTAATTTCAAATACTTATAGGCATTTTAAGAGTATTCGCGCCACAGGGCGGAAACACACAGACCTATCAAACATCAAAGGGCAGGAATTTGGGTGCATCGAAGAAAGCCAGACGAAGGTGGTAGGCGAATACATGCGATGTGTTTTTTTGGGGAGGTTGGCTTGTAGCGCCTGAAGGCATATTTATGCCAAAAATTCAAACAAACCACAGAGCTTGTAAGCAGCTTGACAGTGGTGGCGAAAGAAAGGGGAATAATTGCGATTGGGATCAACTGGCTCTTGAACTTCATTCAGGTTGTAAATTTGTTGTTGTGCTTTTGTTTTTTTTGCATTCTACTACGACAAGCATCAAATGGCAAGCGGTAGCTGTTGTGAGCTTGTGAGTACGAATTATGTGTGCTCAGTGGCTGGCGTTTGACATTAGGCAAATATTGTACGTCTGCAGTGGATTTCAATTTTGGTGTCTGTAATGAGAGTATTTAGCAAATAGCAAAAAAAAAAATACTACTTTTGCTTCCCTATACTTCCCACATACTTATTCAGTAGACGTACGCAGAAATTGCATATACATAAATGTTAATGCGTGTGTTTTTCCCCTGCCTATGATTTTAACATATGACCAATAATTCGTCATCTACCTCTGCGCTCAACAGGCGAAGTATACATAGATTCCGCGAAGAAAAGTTTTCCCATATATAGAGATGTATTTCAATCTAAACTAAAAAAGTTAAGGGAATTGTTTATTATGTGATAATTTTTGTTTCAGTATGTGTTAACTGAAAAGTGCAGCGAATGTACTCACTTTTTTTTGAGCCACAAAAAATTGTACTTGGTACCAAAAAAAGTAAAAAATTAAATGAAATATACACAAAGTTCAATAATTATAGTATACTTACTATCGCGTCAAAAACCTTCAGGGCTGGAGCTATTTCATCCATTCGTACGACGTGGCCTAGCCAGCGGAGCCGCTGGTTCTTAATCCGCTGCACTATATCTACGTCATTGTACAGCTCATACAGCTCATCGTTCCATCGTACACGGAATTCGCCGTCGCAAAGACGCAAAGGTCCATAAATCTTTCGAAGAATCTTTCTCTCGAACACTCCAAGAGCTCTCTCATCTGATGTTGTCATCGTCCATGCTTCTGCGCCATACAATGATGAGACACTTATAAAGTATTGTTTTTGTCCGTCGAGAGAGAACTTTACTGTGCAGTTGCCTACTCAGTCCGAAGTAGCACTTGTTGGCAAGAGAGATTCTCCTTCGGATTTCAAGGCTGACGCTGTTATTGGTGTTAATGCTGCTTCTTAAGTAAACGAAGTCCTCTTTTTTCAAAGTTATAACTGTCAACAGTGATGTTTGATCCCATTCGTGAATGTGACGACTGTCTATTCGATGACAGGAGATACCTCGTCTTGCCCAGAACTAACTGCGCGGTTGTTAAGACCGATGATGTCAATGTCATCGGCGTACGCCAACAATTACACACTCTTATAAAAGATGGTGCCTGGCCGATTTAGTTCCGCGGCTCGAATTATCTTCTCCAGCATCAGGTTAAAGAAATCGCATGACAAAGAGTCACCCAGTTATAGTATAACAAACTTATTTAAACAAATTTTACAATTTATTTACCCTTTAATTATTGCAAGTTTTTGTCAATTAAATTTTATTTCATTCTCTTGTAAAAATCACTAAAACCAAAAAGAATTATCATCATCGAATTAAAAATAAGAATCTATAACATTTAAATAAGTATACATTTTTGTAGCCCTTTTATTTTGAATACAATAAAATTCTGGTAGTTATAACTAGCCGTTAATTTTTTTCAAATTTTTTTACTGACGTTCTGTCGCAATTCCTTTCGTTTAAAAAAATCGCTACTGTAAGAACTTCCAGTAATCTTGTTATTTTATTTATCATTCCATTTCATATCATCGTTATCAATTTCTCAAAGTTTAGTAGATATTTTTAATTTTTTTTAAATTTTCCAAGTGTCAAATGGCTGAGTGTCACTTGTCAATGAGATATTGACGGCTCTCTACTTTTACCGGCTCATCTTTGCCCATCTCATAGCATCATGACATGTCAGCCAATTCAATCAATGACTTATTGGGTATTCATGATAAAATTTGTTTGGTATCAATCTAAAATTTTGTTCATTTTATCATTTTCTTCGTTCAGTTTTTATTCAATTTCAATTTTATTATTTGCAACTGTCATTCATTCATTCATTCTTCGCCATGCACTCTGTCTTCCAAGAGTTTGCCTCATTTCTTTCGTAGTACAACATGAGGTGTCTGTGCAGCACTGGCTTTCATTTAAATGTAAATATGTATATTTGTATAAGTAAGCAAGAACAGACCGCCACACCAGTTTACATTTGCAGGCAAGTATATATTCAGAACATACATTCCACTTAGACGGCAAAAAATAGTTACGCAGAGTGACAGACAGCTTCGAAATATTACTTTTACGTTTGTTGTTTTTTTTTTAAACGTGAAATTGAAAATTGTACGGAATTAAAAACAACTCTGATAGATACTCCTAAACGAATTCCTGTCTAACAAGCTAAAACAGATAAACACTGTCATTCACAAGTCTTACTTGCACACTTTTAAACACATTTGCGCAACTTACGGATGCAAAACCCAGTAGTCCGGAGCACATGTTATTTATGAATTATAACTTATAATAGTTATATAAGGAGTTATTGTTGCAAGTAAATTTGTGCTACACGTTATTGAAAATTTTAACAATATATTAATATAAAATCATGAGAAATTATTTAAGTGTGGTTGTCAATGAAATTGTCACCACTATTCAGCTTTGAAAAGTCAAGTACGTTTTAATTTGCAACACGATTCGATTCTCTATTCTGAAATTTGCTCAAGTAATGATATCGAACTACACAAACGTTGCGTCAATTCTGTAAAAACCAAACTGTATTGAAGTATTCGCTTCGGGATTGACGGGAAAAGCGCTGAAGTCCGCGCACTTTCATTCTGGCTCTTATGACAGGATGTATAGGATATAGCTATAATTCACACTCTTCTGCTTGCAACTGAGTAGTAATAATATCCGAAAAAAACAACACTATAAGATTATTCTCATTGCAACCATCTACATATGTGATGGAGAAAAAGGAACGAAAGTAATACCCGAAAAGGGAGTATTTGATAAAAATAAAGAAATGTTTGGCAAGGACACCAGGTGGTTTTTTTTAGACTTGTGGTTTTCAATGAGGCAATACTTTTTCGGAGTTAGTCTTTTTGACAGCTATTACTTGATTTTTACTCAGTTTGGTTTGCCATTTCAGGACGCCTTGGAAGATAATATTCGGCGCATTATTGCTGACATACGGCCCCAATTGTTGAAAAAAATTGTCGAAAATTGGGCCTCTCGGTTGGAATTTTGCGAGCCAGCGGCTTCGGTCATTTACACAAAATCATTTGTAAAACATAGTGGCAAACCTTTATCTTTATAATAAAGCTAAATTCTCGGCCATGTCATAAAACCACATGTCTAAAAAAACACCCTCTATTATAAAATCTTCTTTCGACAGCTAAGAGCAAGCTAAAAACGAGAAGTCCCCTCTGAGGGTATTTCTGCCAATAAAAAAACTTTTATAAAATACCTTTGCCATTCGGAGTCGTCATACAACTTAATTTGTAATAGAATACAAAGAGGCACATCGCAAATGGAAGAAGAAGCTCGGCCAAACACTGATAAGTTTCAGTGCCAATTATTATTATTAATTTTGTAGTTATTTTGCTGAAAATTAAGATCAAATTGTTTGGTCATTTTCAGTATTTATCAAGATCTAGATTGTCTGCTTTGCAAGGTCCTCAAAGCGATGGGAGGTGAAGAGAACAGTGGTCCATTTATTGAATTTTCAATTGTCCATCGTAATTGCATAGCTTTGTATTGGTGTCAAAAATCTTAGGATCAATTTCGTATACACTTGGGCTTAAAAATTTTTAAATTTTAGCTCATACTTGATGAAAATGGAACATGGCAGTTGAATTACTCAGTTGTAGCAGAGTTTGCCGGAGGACAACTTGTAGCAAATAAATCCAATTTCTTACTGAATAGACTGATGCCACGGCGTATTCTATAAGGTGGCGGCAACCGTATATATGGTAAGTAAAAAATCAACGAATATTTTATTTTTTGCTTTTTAGTGAGCATCATATCATGGTTGACATTAGTCATTTATATTGGCAACCAATCAGAACGAAGCAGTTTGACATAATGCTCGCCAAAGCGGTCTACAGTTACTAACTTAGCCGTCTTTAGTGAGTTTTGCTTGGAAACGTTTTCATCCAACCAGCAAATAGACTGCATTTATACTGATTTTTCCAAAGCTTTCGATAAGGTATCACACAATATATTATTACATAAACTAGCCTCCGTTGGTTTTCACTCCATTTTTCTTAAATGGTTGCGTTCATACTTAAACAATAGACACTGTGTGGTCTCGATCGAAGGGGTAACCTCTGATCACTTCATAGCCACCTCAGGTGTACCGCAAGGAAGTATCTTAGGTCCTCTTCTATTCGTTCTCTTTATCAGCGATATTGGAAACTGTTTTAAGTCCTCACATTTTTTGCTATATGCAGACGATCTAAAGGTATATTCCGCCATAAAAAGTTCTGAAGATGCACGTTGCCTTCAGGAAGACTTAGACAGATTATATCTTTGGTGTAGTAGATCACTTCTTTGTCTTAATATAAGTAAGTGTTTTCATGTAACCTATTCCAAAATGCGTAACGTGTTGAAGTCGAAATATTACATTGAAAACAAGGCTCTTCAGTCTCCTGATGAGATCAAAGATCTTGGAGTAATCTTTGACCCTACCTTCTCATTTAGCAGCCATATTAATTTTATAATATCCAAATCGTATGCTGCCCTATGTTTTTTACGACGAAATAGCACCAAATTTACCGACCCGTCTCCTACTCATTAATCTGAAATCTCTTGAAATCAGAAGAACTACTCTATCCCTCTCCTTTATCTCCGGTGTGATCAGGGGTGATATTGATTGTCCCTCCTTACTTCACGCTATTCAATTTCTCATACCAGTTAGAACTCTCCGTTCTTACTATACTTTTTATATTAAGAACCTCACTACCAACTATGGAAGGAATGCTCCTTTAGTGCGTTCTCTTCGTGAATTAAACGAAATCTCGGATTCTGTTGTTCTGGACTTTTCTTTGTCGAAAACTGTGTTTTCACAATTTTTAAACTCAATTCTATAACATACGAGTAAGTCATCGTTTTAAGTCAGTAAGGACCTTTGTAGTTTTTTGACTTTTAAAAAAAAAAATAAAAAAATAAAATAAAATAAAAAGCGAAAAAACCATCAGACGCCTCAACGCCACCTTATTGAATTCACCTTGACCGATGCCGTTGTGTTCCGTTCGTTTTCCTTAAACCGTTAGCGAAAGCAGCTGATACTATTTCATCGCATCATTATTAGTGTAACCACTTGTGATAAAAATTAATCGTATTTTTCTCATCATTTACGAGAAATTTAAATGAAAGAAATTAAAATTAAAATACGATAAATTCTTATTTAATATTGAACCGGATTTAGAAAACATTTTATTTTACTTTCAAAACAACACACCAATCATATTTTATAATACCTTAATTTTAATCCTTGAAACCAAACAGTATAATAGTCGCCTGGCGGTGTCAATTAAAATAAATCATACGACGCGAAACGACGCCGAGCGAACTTTCGCTTTTGTTTTGGTTGTGTATTTTCCTTTTGCCAGTTGGCAAATTTGACTGTGCTGAGTTCGCCGTCCGCTGGTACTGGGCTCCAGCCCATAATTTTGTTACAAAATTTTTTAATTTTTAGCTGACTTAAGCAAAAATCACTTTGAGAACGTCATTTAAATTTAATTTTCCTTAAATGTTCGTTGTAAGTTTTTTAACCTTGATAGTTTTTTTTTCGCTTTTCTTTGTTCACATCAAGGCACATCAAATAGGTAGCCGCAGCAAACTTTTTTTTTTGAACTTTTTTCATATTTAATTTAATTTGAATTGTCAAATTTTGAATTTCGTTGTGATAAGAATGCTTTCAGTACAATTCAAGGTAGTTGATAAAATATTTTTGAAATTTTAGATTTTAAAAGCAAAAACAAAATATACAGAGCTAAAATTTTTTTTTTCAATTTTTCTACTGCTGCTACCTATTAAATGTGCCTTGGTTCACATTGAATTTCGTTTAGTCCGTGGAGAAATCTAATCATCGATGTGTTCTATTGGGTTAGCTCCGCTTTCAATTCCGCTCGCACATGAATAATGCGCAACATGAAACATGCAAATTCTCATTCTTTTTCAAACCATTTTTTTCTCGTCGCTTTTTTTTCCCTTGTCTCTTAGTTAGTTGCTCTCGATAGTAGTTGGTTTCTTTTTTACAATTGCCAGCTTTTTGCTGGCATTTTTGTGTTAAAAATTAGAAACATTGTTTGTCTGTCAACATGATATGTTGCTGCCATTGTTGAACCAAATAAAAACAATAAAAACACAAACAACAACAAAAACGATACCAACATTGCTGCATGAAAAGCAACTGCGTTTGTGGGAGCAACAAAAAGGTGGCAGCGAAAAGACAAAACTTTTTCATACATTCATACATAGTTCCAGGCAAGCAAAAGCAAAGGTGCAAAGATGTGTGTGTGTGTGTGTGGACGTGTGTTTGAGTTAGCATAGTTATATTTGCGTGCATAGTACAAATAATAGTTCGCAGGAATCGCTTGTAACTCTTAACCCCGCTCGTGCCAGCTAAATACTTGTATATATATATGTGTGTGTGTGTGTGTGTGTGTGTGTGTGTGTGTGTGTTGGGAATGTTCGCGTTATTCGAGGGCAGCTGGCGTGGAAATTGCAATTTTCAAGCTAAGCAAAGCGTCAAACCGAAATAAACTCTATTAATCGACACAGTTTGAACAACAATAAATGAATTGTTGTTGTTTGTTGGCAATATTAGTTACCGTTAGTTTGGTGGGCGTGCCACATAGCGTGGTTGAATGCTATGCCATCTCGATGCATTTTTACCCTTTTCCGCCACACAACTTTCGAAATTATTTATTTTTTTTTGGCTGGAAGTGTGTACGAGTATGTGTGCATGTACGTGTGTGTGTGTGTGTGGGATGGTGTCTATGAGAAAGTGTGTATTTGACAATAACGAAAATTGAATTGAATATTTCGTTGCTTGTTTAGTTGGTTTTTTCGCAATTGTATTTTGCGGAACCCAATGACTATTCATTCGCTACAATTCAGTATATTTTTGCTGCTTTGTGCGATTTCGACTAGCTTAGCTTGTTCCAAAGGATTGCTTTTCGCATACGTACATAATTACATAGAAAGTCATGTATCGGCATTCGTATTTTCTTTTCCAATTCTGACGGAGGTATTGTCAGAGTGGCATTTGTTGCGAATTCATTTCCTAACTTCATTTTTGGAATTCTCATCCTTTCCGCTGCTTTGCATTTGGAAGCTTTTCATTTGAAGCGAGCAACAGTTTTTCCACTTCGCCTGTATTTTTAATCAAACGCAATGAATTGAATGCAATGTACTCGTAAATCATTGTGCAAATTCATCACGGCACGCCAGACATGGTTTTTTTTCGCAAAATGTTAAACAAGTTCTTACTTCTAATGGAAATTGTAGTGAAGCTTATGCTGAATGTGAATTGATTGGACATTTTTGTAAAATTGTACTTCTTCTTAATAAGTGTCTGGTATAAAGAAATTTAATTTAAGCGAATACGCGGAAAAAAATTTCAAAAAATTGTCGCTTTATTTGTGGAAAACCAAAATTTCTTACTCCTGAAAAAACTGTTTAAAAAAAAGGTCTTTGAAAAATTTAAGTAATTTTTTTCGAAAATAATAAAAAAATCACTGCTGGCAAAAGCAAACAGAAAACCTATACATTCACCTAAATTTTAAACAAAAAGTAAAGTAAGGCGAAAGTTGAAAATCACTAGATTGCGACAAAGTATTTGAATTTTAAAATATAATATTATTATTTATTTCGATATTTCGCAAATAAATTTTAACATTTTTTTTAAATTACAAATTTTGGATTTTTGTTTAATGTTAGAAAAAGAAAATAAAATTTGTTAGATAGATAATAGAAAAATAAATATTCAAAAATTCTTAAGATGTCCGAGTCCTCGTTTTGTTCCATCAGTACCTTGTTTTAATAATCAAACCGAAGAAAAAATACAATTTCTGTGTAACTCGGCAGTCTTTAGACTTACATTTTGAGGTTAGAACATTTTTTAGGACAAACATTTTTATGTGCCCAAAACATTATTGCCATACGAGGTTTTAAAGCACAATTTTCTGTTTTTTGGGAGAAAAGAAGGTCTGCTTGAATATTCTAGCAAAAAGCAAATAAGTGATATGTTAACATCAGGACAACGTAGAAGTAATTTTAAGTTTCGTACTTTAGAATGTTTGTTCATTTTTCTGTTGGCCTAGTAAATGTTAATATTTTATAATTTTATTGAGCTCAAGGCCAGTTTATGGAAGATTTGTTAGTGAAAAAACAACAACAGTTTTTAATGGTTGAAGTTATAGTACTATTTCGGAAATCACCACATTTCCTCATCATACTTCTTTTTGATTATTAAATTAAATTATTTTTAATTTAATTTTCATAACCACTTCTCTCAGGCTTTGAACCCGGGAGCTCGGAGTTGCAGAGCCAATACGCTACCTATTGTGCTACGCTAGCCGAGTTGGCTGTTGTGTTTTTATTTCATCTTCCTTAAACAAACCAACTACAAACAAGAGCAACTGATCTGCCGCTATTTAACTTGTTTGTGTGGTTGTTGTTTGTGTTTTTATTTTGCAAATTCTGTTTTTATTTTACATTATATGCATTTCTAAGGCGTGCTCATCCTTGTCTATAAATGTTTGTTCATTTTTCTGTTGGCCTAGTAAATGTTAATATTTTATTTGGTGATTTCCGAAATAGTACTATAACTTCAACCATTAAAAACTGTTGTTGTTTTTTCGTACTTTAGGTAATTTTCCTTATTTTTTTCATACCACAATAATAACAAACTCGTTTACAAACTTTTTTTTAATAAGTAAAATTTAGAAATAGTAATAAAATCGACTGAATTATATATAGAGAAATAGTCGCTTGTCATATGATGTGTAAAATTTTAAAAGTTGTAAATTTTTTACTTTGGTAGTGTTGCTAGACTCTGCAAGTTCGGTTCGTTCAGCAGTTTTTTTTTTTCGTCAAACTGAGTTCAGGGTCGGACTAAAGGAACATACATAGACTTAAGTTATGGCACTCATGAGACGAAAGTTTGTTATAGTTGTGCTTGACTCTGAACGAATTCCATTCAAACCCATTCTGTATGCTGTTAAATCTAGAGCTGAGCTGAGAAGGATCTGCTTGGTAAGCATTGTATTTTGTTCCTTTGCTGGGCGCATACTAGCCTCATGATATACCAGAGCGAAGTTAGCTCTTCTTGTGCTTGCGTCCAAAGCAGTGACCGGAACCGCAGCTCTTAATTCGTGAGTTTGGTGTGGGCTAGTTTTGAAAACCCTTGATAAGTTTTGTTATGTTCCAAAGTTCCATTGTCTCCATTCTACTAACCATTGTCTCCTTCCTAATAGCTAAATTGCATTATATTGCTATCTGATTTCGATATTAACGTAGGCCGGATTGAGTGCCATAAGACAAGTATGTTTGTATGTATAAGCTCAAGCGTTTGCCAATTTGGTTTGTGGTTAAATTTAACTTACATTCCTGGAATGTTACCAAAGTATTAAGAGTATATTGGCTGTCACTTCCTATTATGATTTGGAGTTCGCGTCAGCTCATGACAATTACACGTTTCGCTGTTTCAAGGACAATTTTCCATAATTTGTAAATGTATTTTTTTTTTTAAATTTATAGGAATGCATTGTTCACATGGAAATTGCGACATGGTTGAATATTTCTTTTGCAGAAACATTGTGACTGCATTCAAAATTCCGATCAATTATAGTTGATAACTTCATCTTGGAGACGTCAATATAACACACATCTACTGAATTTCTACCTTTTGCTCTTGTATTTAATCGATAAACTTACTTTCTTCCAAGGAGTACCTTTAGGCTTTTATGTACAAACTATGTTCAAACTTCTTTCGTCTTGCCACGGTGCAAAAGAATGTAGTCAACAAATCTCATTCGTTGTTATCGCTTGGGTTGTAAATTATATATAACAATTATAGCTTATACCAAAAATACACCATAATAACTAGCATATACTGATCGAACTAACGAAAGTATTTATTTTATCTTAAACTTCTCCGACATTTTCGCAAAAATAGAAAGAAAATACAGTCTATTCTTAATTTTAGCAGATCTCTTCTGGTATACTCGATGGTGTTGCGTATTTTCGTAGTAGGCAGTAAAAAGTGGAACTAGACAGTAGCGGAAGTTTGTAAATAACGCAGAGGAAGCAAAAGTTCATGAAGTGGTAGTTTGTAAGTGAAGAAAAGATGTAACTGATTTAAGCTTAGCAAATAGCAGAGCAAAAAAAATATTTTTAAATTCAATCTTCCCCGTATGATGAATTTAAAAAAGAATAACGCACATAAAAACGTAAGAAAAGTGCGCAGAAAACACAAACTTTTATAATGGAACTTCGATAAAAGCGTCACCAATTAATTTCTGACCGAATTGGATTGCAATCATTCCAATCTTCTGTTTAAACGAAAAGCGATTTACGATGACTTTAATGTCAGTATTTAAATTATATGACAAGCCCTTTGGTAAACACTGCAAAGCAGTTTATATATCTGCATTCATAAACGATATATGTACGATTATATTTGCAATGCACAAAATTGAGGCACACAAGTGTGTCAGAAGGTATGTAACTACAAAGTTGTTTTGCGGCGACACAATGATCTCATCTTTCTTTGTCTTTCCGTGAACTGTGCGGCGGCGGTGGTGACCCCTTCACACACACACACGAGCGCATTCATATGCGTACTCTCACTCTATCTGCACATAAGTCAGTTGCTGCAAAGCAATCAATTTAAAATTTCGCCGTATGCACGCCAGCCAGGCAGTGCCAAATAAATTTCCAGAAATAAAGGAGTGCAATTTAGGGTGCGCATGCGCAGTATAAAAGCTTTGTGCGGCCGTATGTACATAGTTACACTCGTAAGTGAATCTACATTGAGCGAGAAACTGCGAGCATGCGTGGGCTGTACCAAGTGATGTGGTTTTGATTAAGGCTGCGCCTGCGCAGATGCGCTGTATGCACATATGTTCGCTGAATTTTATTTAGTTTGTGGCGGCTTTGGTTGATAAGTCAGCTTCCGCTCATTTAATTTACGGTATGAGCCCAGTTGATTATATGTGAATATGTACTCGTACATAAATAAATGTGTATGCATGGAAGTAATATAAGTTGTTTGTGTGCGGTGCCAAAAGGACGTTTTGTCGACAAGATCAGTAAACAAAAGCGTACGCTATAAAACAGATGAAGTGAGGGATTTGCTGCAATGTGTATGCACGTATGTATGTTTGTACAACACCACGCAAATGAAGGAACGAACGGCGGGTCCATGCCACTGGAATGCGCTTTACTTTCGTGGCAGTGGGTTAAGCCCTCAAAAAAATTCTGCACGCCAATGGAATTTTAATAAAGCGATGATGAATTTGCGGTGTCAGTTGATGCCACGACTGTAAAAAAAAGAGAACTATGTAAATGCCGCAGTCAGCCAATAATCACAATCAACAACGCCCAACAACAATAATGATAATAAAGCGCTCAGAGGCAAAAAATAAATTGTGTGTTCACACATACATTCATACATATGTACATACCATATAAATATGTACATTTGGCCCTTCCTTCATCGCCAAGGATTTATTTAATCTCAAAAGTCGCCAAACCAGAGTGTATATATGATGGGGATAATTGAAGGAAGTCTCATCAAATAACGAGACACTCATTACAACGCCCCATCAGTCACACACAGGAGTATTTGCGTCTGCTAACATCAATGCTAGTATGCACACATGTGTTCACAAAATTACGCTTGCGTAGTTTAATTAAAAATAAAACTTATTTTGCATTTAAATTGATTTAATTTGCCCATGCGCGCACTAGTACCCACCATAAGACGCGCCCATTTCTAGCGCTTAACATGCGTCGCACTGTTAGGTAGCCAGTGTTGCCAGAGAGAGGGTGAATTAATAAAAATTTATGCGTTACGAATTTTCTCTTGGCTCCGGCTGTGTTATCTATAAGTGTAGATTATCGAGGTCGTGCGGATAACTGTTGTGTCCGGATTGTGGGTGATGTTGCATTTAATTCATAAAATTTAAAAACGTTGTGAAACTAGCGTATGAAATCGGGAAGCATACGTTTTTTCGATGAGCTAAATATCATTCGCGAAAAATAATAGTTTTGTACCACTGCTTCTGTAAAATAGTTTGAAAAAATCCACATACATAGAAATAATGCGCAAGAAAATATAAAAAAGTTGTCTTGCTAAGCTTTTGCTCAGCAAAATTGTATAAAACAAAATGAAGCTAATTTTTGTTGAGTTTATTGTCTGAACTGTGGCTGAATTTTCAATTTACTTATTACGGAATATCTACAAACACCAATTTAGAAACTGTCAACAATCATTTTACCCAAAAAATTGCTTTCATTCTGATATTATGCTTTTTAATTTGTGTGCCAAGATAGATTAATTAAAATACACAAACAATAACTATTTCTGATTGCTTGTTTGCTCAGGTACTGTCATTAATTTGCTATTTAGCTATTAAACTTTGTTCAAAAAAAGTTATTCAAGCTGACGGTATTACATACGTCATTTGAAAAGATTTTAGCAAATACATTTTTTGGGTTTAGGATTTCGATATATTTTAAAAAAACGTGTCAATGCTTATCTATCGCCCAGAGCTAGCTCAGCCGAAGTTTTTCGGTGTTTTCGACTCAAAAATGTATTCCGTTACCAGATCGATTAGTGACTCGTTTTACCTCTGACTGGCTTTGACGGATTGGCTTGGTGTTGTATTAAGAATCGTAAGAAATATTTACGTTAAAAAGTGCCTTGAAGTGACATTTTAATACAAATTGCTCTGTTGCCGACACGTAGCAAACCTCTGATACTCTTACAATTTCGATTTTTACTGCTTGCCTTTGTGTTGCAGCGTTGTATAAAAGAAGGATATTTTTGTCTTTTACTTTTTTTTTGATCCAGTCTCGGCCATGTAGAGCAGTTCAACATATTCATTTATTTAAAATTTCGATTAAATAAAATCGTTACACCCATTTCGGCAAAAATGTATGTCTATAAAATTAATATAGCAGCCAGTGGTTTTGACCTTTTCTTTCGCGACGAAGCATATTTTTGAAACCAACTTAATGCAGTCCTAGTTGTGTGTATTCTGTAAGAATACCAAATTATTAGATTTTAGAAATAAATAAATTAATAAATAAATGCCAATTTCGTTGGGGGTCATAAAGTCCAGCATCTAAAGCGAGCAGAACAAAGATCCAGTTAAGAGCGCAGAGTAAAGAGTGTTATTGCTTCTGAAGAATTTCTTAAGCTTAGAAGTAAAGGGTTAGGTTTTCTCGATAAATGGGTATAATATGCCCACTTCTAAAAGAAAAAAATAAAAATACAGATAAATAAAATAACACTAATATATTTAAAAAACGTTTAGTAATAACTGCCTCAAATTCGAAGAGTTTAGAAGCTTTCATGATCGAACTCCTGGATGTTCCCTTTTTACCGAAACTGCATTTCTTCTTATTAAAAATTTATTTAATTACATGATTAAAATTCGCGTTTAACTTGGTTGTTCCATATCTGGATTTATTTTTAACCGATATTCCTAAAAGTTCACAGAAAAAAAAATTTAAGCGTCTTTATGTTTGCCGACTCCGACCAGGAAATGTATTCGGGGCAGAAATGCCATTGCCTGCAGCAAGTCAACGGTTATTAGAAAAACCTTTTTCTTTGACTTTAGACCAGAAACTTAAATCTCAGCATTATACCGATTTATAGCACGCACCCACACACTCGGCCATAGCGGCCAATTGGCAAAATTAATATCCTTATTAATTCGATTAAAAACCTGTTCAAAATTTTAAGAAAAAATTTTGGTGGCTAGTAAAATACCGCTGTGTGGCTCGATATCAACCGGTCGCTTACATCCGCAAACAGATCTCAATGTTACTCCGTGAATTTTAATAGAAACTAAGCACAAATGCGATGTAAAGAAAACACAAAATTATGAAACGTACATCTCAAGTTGGCAACACTGCACTATCGCCAACATACAAAATACGCACACTATCCAACATTAATTTTCGTAGCACAAAGCTTGCGCATGCGCACACACAACACACCGTGGATATCGCGAAATTGGATCTGAAATCACAGGCTGATTGTTTAATCGGCGGCTAATCTGCATCGCTTGTTTTGTCGCGGTGATTGCGTCGAATAAATTAAATTAAATTGCCACACCAAGTCCAAGTAAGTACAACGCGAAAATCGGCTTGTGGTCGGATAACACACAGTTGGACAGCAGACTGGCTGGTGCCGCCTCCTCCTGTTGCAATGTCTTGCTGCACCCGTTTGCTGCGCCACTTCAATCTGCATTGCCCTTAAATACATACATATTTACAGACATATTTGTAGCTTACAGCTTGGCTTTTAGTGGTATCAGAATTGCTTGTGGCTTGCGCCTTTGGTTTTTTGTGGCTGTTGTGTGATGTTCTCAAGTGCAGCCAACGCGGTCAAAAGGTGTTCAGACCAAGCGACGTCGTTGTCAACAAACTTGTCAGCTTGTGTTAGGCGCTTGTTGTTGTTGGTATTGTTGCCTGTTTTTGTTACTGTTGGTGCTGTCGCTCATCGTCATCGTCCTCACTTCATTTGCTGGTGCATTGTCTTGTTGCTTTGCGCGCCTGCGCGATTCGTTGCATATAATTTGCATATTTGTCCTCAACGTCTGTTGCAGTAACAGAGAGAGACTGTTTTATTTTAACGGTTTCATGGATTTCAATGTTTTTTTTTTCCTTTTAGTTTTACGCTAGTTTAGCACAATGCTAAAATACTCAATGAACTTCAACCGGAATGGGTTTATTTAGCCTTGTCTCAACTGGACATGCAATACAGTGGATGTATTTATGAAGATGAACTATGTCCGTGCAGAAGAGTGAAGGTGGAAAAGTGAGCAACATGTCAACGCTTATGAATAATTCAGTTTGAAAATAACGTTGTTCCCAGTCCCAGTGGCGAAGTAAGTGTATTTTATTTAATATTTGATTAATGTGAAAATTTTTGTTTATATTGTTACACATTTAAAATGTTATTTAATTTAGCTTACATCGCTATATTTTGACACGTTTAGATAATTTGCATTTTATTTATTTTCTTTTTTATTAAAACGCAAAGCATTCTCTAAAAAGAGATATATGAACACAAGATTCAAAGTTTGTACTTAATTTAAACTAAATCGAATAAACTTAAAAGAAAGGATATCTTGTTTTTAGATAGTATATTTAATATTTTTTTTTGCATATTTTCAAAATTTTTTATATATATTTTTAACTAAGCTTTTCTGAAATTTCTCCGATATAATGCATCGTCGGGATTTATAAATGTATTTTTTGTATGATAAAAACTACGCAACTTAGACAAAATTTTCAAAACTCAACGTTAACTTACAACCGCTTGTGAGTTGCACTCTTTCATACTTATTTAAATAGGCTTTAAAACTACATACTCGAAAAATTCGCACATATTTTTAAATTTCTTTAAGGGTTTTTTTTTTCTAAATGAACTATAATTTTATTGTATAATAACAGTACTTTAATGCAGGAAAAAAAAAATTTCAAAATTGTATCCATTTTAGTTATATTATTGGAAAACAGAATGTAACATCCTCAGCACTTAGTTATTCGATAATAAATATTAGTGCATAGTGATGTCCTACGAAACGCTGAAACAGGTAGGAAGAGCATGTTCAAACACAATGAGTTTTTTGAATTAGCCCATTGAGAAGAAGGCTTAAATATTAACAAGTGGATTTGTGAAAAATAATTACCTTATATCGTCCCTTAGTATTTTCTGCAAAATTAACAAAGAAGTTGAAATCAAGCAGGATCTCTTATATGAATTGCCTGTTCACCGCAAAAAATGAGTCAACATTTTGCTCTCTCGCCTGAATAGTCTATGATTTATAATCGTACAGTAGATATTTTAATTTTGTCACGGGATGAAAAATCACAGTTATTTCCGAAATTTAAATATCAGAGGCGAGTCGGAAACAATTTGTTTCATATGCACACAGCAGTGTGATGCATGTTTGCCAAGGAAAATAAATCCAATTTTTTTACTCTTTTATTACTTTTTTATAAAAGCCAACAATTTTACTTTTTATGATATTCAGTTATCTTAAATTGCAGTTATTATCGCATTTTTATAAGTAGCATTTTTATAAGTAGCAGGAAACCAATAAACCAACTAAACGGAATTACATTTTTTTTTTACATTTTCCTTTGACTGTAAAATAAATGTCATATTTTAACTTTTAAATTTAATTGAAAAAATGATGGTCAAGTTTAAACTCATTTTCTTAACTGAAAATTTAACATAAAGTTTTTACTGTTTTATTTGAGTGAAATAAATTTTACATGTCGGCGAAAAAATAAAATTCATTTACTGATTTAAAAAAAAAAAACATAACTATTACGGTCCCTGGTTTTCACATAGTTATAAATTTTAGTACAAACGTCTTTAGATGGTTGGTGTAGAAATATATCTAAGCTCTTCTGAAATAAATTTAGGTTTTCTGAAATTGTATTTTTGCTCTTCCAGTAATACATTTGTATTTTACTAAAATACATTTAAGCTCTTCTGAAATACATGGGTTCTTTTCTCAAATACTTTTGTATCTTTTGAAAATCATTTGTGCTCTTCTGAAATATATTTGCTGGTGTCTGAAATACTTTTCAATTTTTCTGAATTTTTAGACTTGAAATTGTGTTACTTTGACACGCCAACGGTTTTTGTGCCCTCGCAAGGAGCCTCTAAGGGCAGCTCCTCTAATCTAACTTAATATTTTTGAGCCAAACAACCATGCAGCTGACATATACACATGTGTACATATGAGATCATTGTACTTATTTTTATATACTTGTTCACACATATATACATACATACATATATACTTTATGTATACGTATGTATAAATACATGAGCATACATTTCATATCGCAAACATTTTAGTTGGTCATTAAAAGAATAACTTTATTGAAGTTCTCGTCTCCGCTCCACTGCGATTGTGAACATAACAGTTGATTTCTATCGTAATACTCTGGAAAAGTAAATTGCACAAGCAACGACAAAAGATTACAACAATAATTATAACTAAAACAAGAAGGAGAATATTCGATTGTCACCCAACACCAGCCGTCCTGTGAATGGCATAACATAATCAGACGCCAAAGCACAAAATTACGAATTAGATTATGAGCGAACATTTGCGTTAGAATAGCAGCAAACTCTTGAAAAGGCAAAACACATAAAAGAGTCATTGAAATGCAGATATGAAGATGCGTACGCATACGCGTATATGAAGAATATGCTTGGAGGACAAGTTGCAAACTTCAGACTTCAGCAGCAACAATCGTTACCAGAACTTGGCAACATGTTTGTTGGATATGCATGTGTACTTTCCAGCTGCCACGCTGTTGTTGCCTAACCTCATCATCATCATTTCGGGTTATTCCATGTACTATGTAGTACATAGAAATTTACTAAGTAGTTATGTACTTTTACACACACCTTTACTTTGCTCCCTCGTTGTGTGAAAATATTTTCGCTGCCTCGGTCTTTCAATGTACGTCACGTACATAATTTTGTATTTAAAATAATTATACTTAATAACATTAATGAAAATCTTAAATGATAACGATGTTGTTTATAATATTGTTTACGCAGCGCATAGCAGTCTGACACATCGCGTGTGAAGAGCGAGCGGCTAGTGGTTGGCTTAAGACGCCATTTTCAAGTATGTATGTAGTTATGTATGTTTGTATGTTTGTAAGTAAGTGAACTGCAGTAACCTGAACGTGGTTTTTGAACAACTTGTTACAAGTTGCTTGAGTTCTTGTGGAATTCTAATATGGTGTGAGTTACATTGTCAATGCATTGCGCTTACTCGAAATTTTTGGTGATAAGATTTGATGGTTTCGTTGGTGCAAAGCAAGAAATATTCATGAATATTAAATTATTTAGGATAACTGTAGTTTTGTAACAATGATTGTGTGTTTTTACTGCTTAACACCAGCACGTTTTTATATATCTACAAGATTACTACCTGTCGGAATATCAACTACTCTAGAAACAATTTAGTAAGTACTTTTATAAAGCCATAAGAACAAACTGAATTTCTAAAATTTTCTTAGAAAGCAATTTATGTAGTTGTTTGAGGAGAAGGTGAATTTTTCAATTATATCTACATATCATTTAAGCTATGCAATTGTATTTTTTACGATTAAATAAAGTTTAATTATGAAGTCAATCATCTTTTTTAATAATGGTAAAACTTAAAACAAATTAAATAAACATTAAATACTTTTACATTTACATAAACAAAAAGTATTAAATGCCATTTTTAAAAATATAATATTGTAATCTTTCAATGTTTCAATATCTTTCAACGAAAACAAGAGTTATATCAAAAGTTAAATATTCGACGTGAGATGTTGTGTGGCTAGTTCAATTGCGGAGATGTTTTCCAATTATTTTATAGTTTCAGTACGAGGGCGATTTCATTAGTCAGTGACCCCTTGAATCTCCCGCGCAAAAACTTTCAATTTATCACTGCTGCCCCACTGTCAAATTTTGAGCAAGCTGAGCCATTTAACATTGACTATAAAAAAAAGTTTAAAAAACCAAGAAAAGGTTTGATTTTCGTAAATACTATGGTACCATCAATTGCAATGGTAAAACAGCGGTTAACTGAATTCCGTTGTGGCCGTATCAGCACAAGTGACGCCGAACGTTGAGATCCATGGACATTGGATGACCGGAGAACGAAAGTGCGTGAGGTTGCTAAGGTTGTAGGATCCTGAAGAAACGGCTGGGTGGTTAGAGGTTTGGGTCAAATGAAGATGTCATCACAAAAACAAACGCCTATTTAAAGAGTCTTGGGTAAAAGTAATTATTTGGAATGTATACAAGAATTGAAAAAACGCTGGACTAAGTGTATCGAGTTAGAAGGAGATTAAAATTGTATTTTATTCAAAAGTCACAGATTTGTCAAACATTTTTCCAAAAACAAGTCGTCATAATTGCTCGTGACACATTAACTTTCTTACCATTTCCTCAGACCTTGATGATTCCCCACTGCCGAAACTCAAGTAGTGCTACCATTACATTAGAAAAATGCTGCTGATATGTGTCTTTGTTTATGACGTTAAGGCATATGCAATGGTGACTTAGGAAATATTTCTTTAGTGAGTCCACAAGCGTTTTTTTTTAAGATTTTGTTAAAAAAAATATAGCAGTTTACGCTTATCTTTTCCGAAAATTAAAATTTGTGCAATCAAACCGTACGCACAATATTGTTGTCCCAAAATACAAAACTCTGACGGCCTCTAGATTGTTTTTTGTTAGTGCTGTCAGAACTTGGAACTCACTACCAATTTCAATCACATGTGTAACATCGATTGGATGCTTTAAAACGGCAGTTACAAATCCATTCATGTAATATCCTACCCCTTTCCCCTAATATATATACACCTTCCTTTAAAATCTTTTAATATTTCATTGTATTATAACTATCAATCTTAGTACTTTTTATATTTACTTTACTTACGATATTTCCTTAGGATTAAGTTCAATGTCATGTAAAAATAATCTATGTAATATGCGTACAACGAAAAGACCTGGTGTCTTACTGTGCCTATAAGATTTTATAAATAAATAAAAAAAAATGGTTATGACAACAGTTTAGCGGATCTCCGTTTTTTGAACACTTTATTTAATGATTTTCTTATGCATTAGAGCAAAAAAAAATTTTTTCTATCTATATTCTATTTCTAAATTAAAAGTGTATACAGATTTGTTTGAGCTTATTTACTTTCAGCCAAGAATGCTCATTAAAATAAACATTTATTAATTGCAAACTTTTTCTTGATATTGCACTTGTTTATTTCGAAAAAAATTGAAGTTCAATGTTAGTTTAAGCGCCGAATGCGCCATTCTACAACTATTCAAAAATGTTGCTGCTATACCTGAAGATGAATGCTACTTTTTCTTTCGACCGAAACTTTGCCAAATTCAAAGAAATCACAAACGCCTTTCCAGTTCCGACATCCACCAAACTAACAGTTTGATCTCTATTTGCTTCAATACTCTATTATACACAGGGCTTTCATTGCAATAGTGGTAAATCGCAGTATTTCATGTTCGGAATTTGGATCGATTCGGACTATAATGCGGTTTATTTTTCAGAGATTTCTCCACTTCTGCGCCACCTATCGGAGAAGAAAAGTATTTATATTCGTTCATTCAATCCGGACTGTAAATCAGTTTTATGAGATATCTCGACTCCGGCGCCACCTATCAGTATAAATGTATAATTTTATATGGTTGATACGTGCTCATGAATTTTGATCAATTCGGAATGTACATAAATGCAGTTTTTAGAGATTTATTGACTCCGGCGCCACCTCTTTAATTATTCTCTATTCATAATATACACCAGTAAGAACATATGCTATGATTTTGAACTCAATCAGTTAAGTAGTTTTCGAGTCTATAAAGGACATACCACCGGATAAACACATTTTATATATAAAAAATATATAAAAATCAATGTGTCATACCACATCAGCAGGGTAATTTCATCGACAATGTTTAAGAATCCAAAATTACTTAAATCATATCTCAGTGTATGCCATGACTTTGATCTTCGCTCTTCAACGGCGAAGCCATTAAGCAAAACCACTTACGCTGCACTATATTTAAGGATAA
The DNA here is from genome assembly GCA_963971545.1 of Philophylla caesio. Classification (NCBI taxonomy): domain Eukaryota; kingdom Metazoa; phylum Arthropoda; class Insecta; order Diptera; family Tephritidae; genus Philophylla; species Philophylla caesio. The sequence continues at coordinate 11,449,052 of OZ020607.1, forward strand.
AAAAGGGAGAAAAAGACGAGGGAAATTCAAAAATGAAATGGTCTCAATTGCAATCAATAGTCCGTTGCCATTCTGTTACCGATTGTATGTAGCTCAATGCGCATTCGCTTCATATTATCGTCGCTGTGAGCGACCATCATCTCGTAGGTATGCTCAATGAAAACTAGTCGGTAGACAGATACGGTTCATCTGCTCTAATCCATCACTGGATAAGCTGCAACGTCAATGCTAGCTCACAGCTTTCGTATTCCAAATAATCAATCGGACTGTAAAATATATTTCGATCAACAGATATATAATCACCAAAGTAATCCGTCATAGGCAGTGGTGAACAGGTAAATAACGTTGTAAACTTACATAGCAACTTTGATTGCTCTTCGCATACCACAAAAACAATAAAAAAAATTAGAAAAAAAATGTTCCTATCAATAACAGCAATATAGATTAATATGCGGCATGAACACATTCACTATTAGTCAAGTCATCATGATGCGGCAGTAATTCGCCAGTGGTTGAAAATAAAATTTGAAAATAGCCATAAGTGGTAGATGCCTGTGGCTGCAATTGATCGTTAACAAGCGTGAATTGACCGGTAATTCTTCGTGTTGCCATTTAATTGTCACGGCTATTATTGTGGCGGCTTGTGGTTTTTCTCCAGTCACTTCATTGCCTTTTATTGAGCACAACCCTTGGTTACGGTCGAATGGCTTATTTACTCAACGACTTTTGTCAAGTCCAACTCCGGTATAAATTGTAAGCTATCCTAAACTCTTTACCATTCAGTGAGAAACGCACAATTGCTTTTAATTGTAATTAGTCCGAATTAATGATTGAGCAAATAGCTAGATCTGTCGCTTTGACAACACCAGTCCGTAGTTTCTGCTAGCTACTGTACTTTCATTAGTTGACTACTCAGCGGTTATCGTGCGACGTCTTTGCCTAACTGTCATTCAGCTTTGTCAGGCTTATTTTGTTTGCTTATCCACCTTTCCTGAGAAGTGACAGGTCTTCATGTCGCAATTCGTTTTTCTCTTTACTTTTACGTCAGTTGCACGCCACCATTTTTCAATACGCTATTTTTTGGACATATTTTTATAGACAACTCTTAAACGTGTGAATTTGCTCAACCGCTGGACATGAGTTTGCTGGTTTTGTCACCTGCTTTCTGTAATTATACATATTACGCGCTCTTTTGAGTACACTAATTATAAATTGGGGCATACAAAACTCCCCTCATACCACCCTTCTATTCCAATGTACATGCAAAGTTAGGAACTCTAATTGAATGTTGGAGAGACCTTGGCGAATGAAAATAAGGATGGACGGTTATTTTTAAAAAATATTTGAGCGGACATGTAGCTAATAATCCGAACGAAAAATATAGCACATTGCCCAATTAGTTTGTCATCAACAATTTTTAAAAATGGATGACGGAAACTTGTTTCAGATAACGTTCAATGTCAAGACTGGTCGTAATTATGTAATCCAACTGTACTACAACGGACTCCAGAGCATGGACTATTGACAACTGGGGTCCAACTAACCAAGATACCTCGCAACCTAAAAAGATGTAACGGATAAAGCATGCCTAGCAAGGATCACGAGTGAGACAACGTTGTCGGCTTGGTATTCATAACGAACCACATTGAGCAGTTGTTTCTATCTCATCGATGAAGATATCGACCCTCAGACCGAACAGGGAGATCCCGGTAACGCCAGCGACAAGGATATAAATGCCGGGATCCGAAACATGACTAGCATAAGCGGGACATGTAAGAGGAGCATTTAAAGTCCAGCAATCTTGGATTTGGGGCCGGAGTATTTTGGTCCACCTTAGGTTCCTTAACAACTCCGCCAAGCCATAATGATCGTGTAGTGTAGAACTCATTTGGCGAACACGCGTTGCCGAAGCTTTTGCTTATTTCCTTGTTTATTCACCGCCCGAAAATTAACTTTCACTCGTACTAAATCCACGATGAACATTTTAACATCCGAAGATCGTCAGATCGATAGCCTGGTTCCCTTATAAAACGAAAGAAACGTTGTTGCCAACATATAGGCGATTGAACGCTCGGTTCTTAACTACGCTGCGCCAACTGGAACAGCTGTAACTAGTAGAGCGCAGTTGACTAGGCCGCAGAAGTGTCGAAAGCCGCACACTCCGTACAGCGACTGGATGTCAGCCTATATCAAATATGGTAGATAGCAAGTTTTATAGTAAATTTTTACTGATTACATGAAAAAGTTTCTCAAAAGACTTGATATTTTTTATGTAAATGTATAGTTTGCTGAAACATGATTAAGCGCCGAATTTCGGGATCAAAAAAATACTTTTGTTTTAACTGAACCTATTAATATATGGAAACGGATTGTATAATACTTTGCGGTGCCTTATACGGATTATTACACAACGAGTTTAATAAATAATCGAAATTCTTTCCAAATCCCAAAAGTGTCACTTAAAGGTCCATTCAATTGAGAAATAATTAATTATTATATACAAATGTATGCATTCCACTGTATTATTTAAAACAGGAAGATGTTCAAGAGTCACCGCAATAGGAGCATCAACCTTTTTGATAAACTCTGATTCAGTTCATCAAATTTAAAACCAAATTAAGTTTTCCATCTAGAATGTATGACCCTTGTGCTAGCAATAGTTTACAATTGACATGTGTTCATAAGCAAAATTGCTGTACGCATTGCTAAAGATTTTCAATTAAACTTGGCGAATATTTGCCATTGTACATAGATTTAAAGTCAATATTGATCGTTAATTTTCTTGCCAATGTGAGGCGACAGAACGAAGCAGAGCAAAACGGTCGAAGGATAAGAGGTTGCTTGGTTGATGAGTGTGTAGTGAAAAGTGTAAAATGAATTTGAGAACGCAGCTGACATTAGAAGGACACTTGTGTCCTACTTCGCAGGCACACATGCGAGCAAACACACATACACACACGTATGCAAACACACTATACATTTGGCGTTGCTGGTAAAAGTGTACGCATACATAATACATACATACAAACGTTCAAACATACATACATAGGTAGGTAGCCTAGTATGAACCGGTAGTAGCTTTACTTCCTATCAAAGTATTATGTACATGCATATGTATGTCGGTTGACGTTTGGCTCGATAAGCACATCTTTCTAATTCCTTTCGCATATTGCCCGTTCGTTCATCGTTTTCGTTGCTCTCTAACATCCGTTGAGCTTTGTGCAAAAATATAAACAAAATTAAAAGTTTCACATCTTAAACTTTTGCCAAGACATCTTTGTAGCTCGTTATCTATAATGAGATCCATTTGCGCAAACATGCACACGCACACATAAACATGTGTATGTACATATGTATATAGAATTTAGATCGGGGTTGTCTACTATACATACATACATACATATATTTTACCCTGCAGCTGCTCTACCACCATCAATGCCAATCGTAAGACTTTAAGCAACTGCTGTTACCTTTTCCAAACTTGTTATACTTTCATTTTCAGTTGTCTTTTTTGTTTATTTTTTTTTCTTTAGTTTTCGAAGCAACATTTTCCTTCTATTGGTTTTTTGCTTGTGAGATCTCTGCCTGTCTTCTTTACTGCCACCTGTTCAACTGAATATCCTCGTGAAAATAACAATCCATGCAATAGAAGAAAGAAAATGAAAAGGAGACCATAGAAAGCAACAAAATTGAAAGTGATGCTCCTTGCAAATGCCAATGCAGTGGATGTGAGTCGAAAACCTTTTTGCTGCCGCTGTACCTTCATCTAAGATTACTTGATATGTGATTGTGGAACAAATGTACGGCCATGAAGTATGGACCGGTAAACATTAGGTATGTCGATATTTGCGATAATTATAAGCCCACGGAATTTTTTTAATACTAAAGTAAATAGTTTTATTTAAGTTTTTCAAACAAAAAATGTTTATTTCATAAATTCAAGTGTTGAAAACAGCTTAAAAAAAGTACATAAATTTTAAATCCATCCTTATGCAGCCAAATATACTAAATTATTAATCTAAAATATATTAGATACTTTACAAAGTGTTAAAATACTTTTATCAGAAATTTTAATTAATTTTGTGATAAAAATAATAGCACGACACGCATTCGTCCTTATCGTGAGATTTGCTTTCGTTCAAAGCAGTACACTTTTCACTGTCCGTTTAGTATGAATTTCGGACGAAAATTTTCCGCTTTCATAGATAAAATCCTCTTATTTCGGGCGAAAATAGTTGGCGGATTAATTGAATTTGTTCACTATTTTTTAGAGGCGAAAAAGATATACGAATTTAAAATGTAAGTAATTTTTATTAAATTTTATACCTATAATCACTCATTCCAGGAACAACAGCATAAATAAAGTTCTACTATTAAGTATAATGCAGTAAAAGCCGGAATATGTAGCTGAGTTCATGAAACAGCTGAAAATAGAAACTAAACAGCTCGGGGGCTGTAATGAAAAGTGAGTCCGCATAGAAAGGGTATAAAATATATAAATTAAGTGTGCGCAGAAATTACTTTTTTTTTTATTCAAAATAAGCATCAGTGAAAAATCGCAGACAAGCGCTAAGCTTTCGAACTGGCGGAATAGCCCATTGCAGTTGTGTTGGTGTTATTGAAGTGGTTAGCACATCTAATTAATAGTTGAACGATTCTTTTTTGACTCTGTAATATTTCAAAGAACTGTAAAATTTATACATTTTTTCAAATAAATAATTCATTTGGATTCTTTGATTATTATAAACTTCAAGTGTACCAATTTAAAAGTAGTAATTTCCATATTCGAATATTTATTCTATCCGGACGTTAAAAAAATATCGGATGAATTATTTTTTCGGGCGAAACTCACGATAAGTGTGATTATGTATTTTTTTTCTATTCCCGCATATAAAATCTACTCATTTTTCTTTTTTCGAATACATGTCTCGAAAAAAAATAATTAAAATATGGAAAGCGTGTCGAATACTTCTTAACTCCCTGGAGATTCTAAAGTGCTAAATCTTTTGAGCTAAATTAAAGTATAAACATCTAAATGTATCTTCAAATAAGACACAAATGCAAAGCTGTTTGTAGTGTTGTAGTTGTAGGGACCGACTTATTTAAGTCCACTAGAACGGCAGGTGTTTTTATGATAAGTATTTTCAAACCCCTCAAATACACTCGGAGGTTTGCCATTGCTATTATATAGGGAAATCATTCAACTCGGCCATACAGTTACATTCAATACCCTCTGTCTGCAGTTTTCATGAAAACAATTTTTTTAATATTCCAACCCATCTATGGCTAAGCAAAATTATTTGATATAAATGTTTTTTTTTGTTTGAGATATGGTTGACGAAATTGTTGGTGCATAAAACAAACTCTAATCCCGGAGACCCTAGTACACATATATTTATACTTACTTGTGTATATACATATATACTTTTAAATGAACATACATGTATATGTATGTTTAGGCCACCTGAATATGGCAGCAATTGTCGTTGCTCTGCCGCTCGACTGTTAAGAGCTTTTACTCTGTTGTTGTCCTTGTTACTGCATACACTTGCAAGCCTAAGATTCATCTGTCATCTATTCAACGGTTGGTGGCACTTATGCCTGCTTTGTTCCCTTTCTCAGCCTCATATGTCGCTTGAGTGGTTCTGTGAATCGGGAGTGCAACAAATGAGGTCTGACGTTAATGAAATTGCTGCACGTTGGCGGACGTATTTTGCGACCAGTAGGAAAGTTGTAGGCGTCTAGACTCAACAGCGACATACTAAAATGCGTACGAGAGATACATTTACAAATAGAAACGTATATTTAGATATAGTCTTTGAGAAATTTGCATTTAATTGTTGCTAAATAGGCTACGTTTTTAGTGTAATTGAGAGCTCCCAAAAGTTCCTCCAAATTTAAGTGTGCAGTGATGGAGCAGGTGCAGTCACTGTAAACACGACCAGTTGAAAACTTGAACATTAAGCCAGTACTGAGATAATTTCAAGAAAATCTAAAATGTTACTCAATGAAACTATTTACCATTTCCTATTTTCCATAGAAATAGGTCAACGAGCATTAACTTACTGAAATAATAGTACCCTAACCCTTCACATTTCTCGCTCACTTCTCGCACAAATTAATGCACACAGGAATTCCAATTTCTTACATCCTTCCTGGCCACTCCCCAACAAAGGTACATACCTACATTCGTACAAAATGATTTCCATGCACTACCACATCACACAGCTGTCTGCTTTCGAGTAAGTGGCGCTTGAGAATTTTCCCTTCAACTCTTATCTACGATAAGCTATCAGCCAGCCCAAAGAAGCCAGTCACTTACGGCAGCAAGGCAGTAAGGTAATGTGAATGTAAAGTATTAAGATCTCCTACGGATATGGCTTACATCTCATTGTAAATGTTGTCAATTCACTCACAACATGCTGGTGTGAGTGTTTGTGTAAAAGTCGATATTAAGACAAAAAGCGATTACTAACCTACTAACTTTCTTCTTGCCTACACAAAAGCCCAGGCAGGTGAGTAACGACGAAATAGAGAAATGGGCGAATGGCTGGCGATGAAGCTCGCTATTGTAAAGTGTAATATAAAGTTTCAATATTAATTCGACTCATAAGCGATGCAACAACAGCTGCAAGTTATGTATGTTTAATATGCATTTGAGTAAGGAAGTATACATATGTATGTATATATACGATTTATGGAAAAAGGATATAACAATAAGGTTAACAGTCACAGCTTCGATATGTAGCTCATGGCGCAACTGATGGAGGATATTAAATGAGCTTCACCTTAAGCTATCCTATTACAAGAAAATAGTTATATTATTAAAAAATTGCAATTTTTTTTAAATTTATAAATTGTTAAGAACACTTTTGTTTTCTTTTTATTTACATTTTCGTTTAGCCAAATGTATTACAGGCATCGCAATATATTACGAATAATGTGGGAAGGTAAACATAAGATAAATATCAGGTGAGACTTTGCATGCATTTTTAAGCAGACTCTACAATAATTTAACATTGATTTCATAAAAGAAAATAAGATCCATCGAGGATAATGGTGGAAGAGCAAACGACTTACATCTTTATAACATGTACTCGACTTAGTTGGATTAGAAAAAAATTTACATAATTATTAAATTAGGGAACCACAATTTTTAATCGCTTTTATATTGTTATCCTTTCTTTGTTTAAGTTAATTTTTATAACCTTTTTCTAAACCGAAAAAAAATAGCAATTATATTAAAAATGTAAAACAATTTATCAACATTGCAATGAAAATTATGTGCTTCTATTAAAATTTTTGTCTTGAGATTATTTTGAAAGTCAAAGTACAACATTCTTGTAATTGTTCAATGCAATATTTGTATATAAGTTCGTTGAAATTGTTTGTAAATAGTTAAAAATGATATGTAATTATTTTCTATTAATTTAATGAGAAAAATATGTTTTAAAAATTTCAATGAAAATTACACAAAAATGTGATGCAATCCTAGTTACGAGCAAAATAATATTGTTTAAAAAAATATTTTAAAAATAATATTTATATTCCCCATCGTCGATATCAAACACTTTGTGGCTTATTAAATTTTAGTAATAAAGTGTGGTTGTTATGTGGCTAAGTAATTCCAGGGGCATTTGAAAGTTTCTTGTTACTGACGGACTTCCGAAAATTTTTCCATATAACGCTCGGCATTCGATTGCAGGGAAATAATTGCGGAAGAGTGTCAGTAAAAAATTTTCTATAATTTGTAAATGCTTAAAATTTGCAGTTAATTTTGAATAAATGAACTCCAAAATAAAATCTAATTTTTATCAAATTCGAAATATTGCTAGAAAAGTATTAAAAATTAAATATAAGAGAATTTAATTTGATAAATATTTTCGTAATGTCGGTGTCGAATAATTTTGATTTGCGCTTTATGAAAGGGAGTTTATCATTTTTACGCTAATCAATCATGATTAAAAAATGCCCTGAATTTTATCCCGAAAAAATTACCTCATTTAGAACTTTTTCAATTATCATCGGTAAACAAATTAAGATCTATTACCAATTACCAATCTTTATTGATTTTAATAAAGACATGACGAAAATAACTAAGTCCATTTTGGATATTCTGGACAAAAATTGAATGTTAATTATGATAAATTTATATACGAAGTCTTTATGACATATACAGTTTTGTCACCATTACGAGATCTAATCTGATACAAATATATACGAGTATAATTCAAAAATGCAATCTCTACTTAAATAAGATAATCAACCAGAAATATAACAAAATCCATTAGTATAATACGAGTTCCCTAACTTGATTTGTAAAAATATTTGGCTTTCCTCAGTGTTTAACGTTTAAAAAATTGACTGACTTTTTCCGCTACCAGTAGCTACCACAACTTTCCATTATTTGTCAACGCAAAGTCTCTATTCTTACTACCAGCCTCTTGTCAGGTATTTGCTTTTAATTGGTTTCACCTTTTCATTCACTTGAAGAAGCAGCTCTATCGTTTACAAAACTAGAAGCATTTCTACGATGTGCTGAACCAAACTTAGCTATTCTCTACTTTCAAGATGTTTATCCGGCTTTCTAATCGCAATTTTAATGTGTTTGCTATTTAAGAAACACCGGCAGGAGCAATAATGTTTCATAGTACCGACAACAACAAAAACAACAACCAAAAAAAAAATACAAAAAGATAGTGGAAATAGAAATGTTTGTTGCATATTTGACATAATGGAAATACCTTAACCTACGTAACCATTAGGTAGGCAGTAAAAGCAAAATAAAATTAATAGAACTTTTACTTGTTGTATTTGTGCTGCAGTGACGGTGCGTAGCCAGAAGCACTGAGTGTTTAACTGTGCTTGGAGTGCATGAAACAACCTTCTATAATTTAGGTAAAATTTGTGAGTGTAAAATGTGTGCTGCACCACAAACCATTCTACTCTGAATATCCGCCCTCTCTTCAGCGACACTTCCCATTTGTGATGACGGCACCTGTAACCACATTTGCCAACAGCCGAATTTTAATGGCAAGGCGGAAATATGTTCATACATATGTACATTTATGCAAGTGCGTGTGTGTGTGTGCTGATTTTGTGTGCGAAGTGGGGGGAGTGCAAAAGTGAATGAATATTGCGTTAGCTTGAAAAAAAAAAAACAAGTACGAAAGGCTAAACTAGGGCGAAACCGAATTTTTTATACCCTCGCGATATATTTTATAGGTACTTCCTTAGGTATGCAAATTTTTTTGTATTTTCAAAAATTACCGATATAAAACACGTGATCGTGAATATTTTCTGTGTATAAAAATTCCGTTATATGGGAGGTGGGTGTGTTTTTGATCCGATTTTAAAAATGTTCAAAGATTAGTTTAGTGATGTCAAGAACAATATGTGTACCAATATGTGTACCAAATACCCAGCACTGTAATTGAGATACGGACATTTAATCATAAGTGGGCGTGGCAACGCCCATTTTTTAATTTTACAAAAATCCAATTTCCTCGTTTAAAAGCACTCCAAATATATATTTTTATTTATATTGCTCTAATAGATACCGAAATAACGAAGTTTTTTCCATTTTTGAAAAATACAATTCAATATGGAAGGTAGGCGGGGTTATCGTTTGATTTCACTCATTTTAAATATCATCCTACGTTGGCCAAAGAGCAATCTACATACCAAGTTTGATTAAGATACCTCAATTTTTACTCAAGTTATTGTGTACAGACGGACGGACGGACAGACAGTCAGGGCGAAATCGATTCATCATTCTGATCGTTTTGGTATATAGATATGTCTATATCTATCTCGTTTATTTTTTACTGTTACAAACAACCGTTACGCAAACAAAGTTAATATACCCCTGTGTACAAGTACGCTCGAAATTTTACATTTAAATTTCTTATAGCTTGGTTCGGGCAATTTTCGCGTCTTTCGGTGTTGATGGTAGCAGAGTTGCAATTTATTGTAGGTTGATTTTGCATTGTCCTTTGATAATCTGTGACTGATATGATTTTCAACAACAACAAATAAATTTGGGGTAATGCTGTGACTCAATTTGTTTAAAAAACAATTTTTTAAGTTTTATTTAGTCGTCAGACATAAATTTATATTTAGCTGCTTTTGCTTTCATTTTGTATTTTAATCGAATTTCGTAAAGAATATACATATTTTAAAAATTCAATAAAAAATACAAAATGAAAGCAAATGAACAAAAAAAAAAATCGAAAGAAGGCACATATTGCAAAAGATGAACTTCTTTCTACGAGAATATTGGGATAATTGGTGCAGTGCTTATAATTTTTTTTCCGATTTTAAATTCTTCTGAGTAGTACATAGTATAAAGTTCCTGTAAAAGAAAACAGTACTTCAATTTTATGCCATCAATGCTTTTTTTAGAAACTGAAAATATTTATTTTTTGTGTGTAGTTTTATTCGTTTTTTTACCCATTTTAAAAAGCCACAGAAAATATTGAATTTTTTATTGTAATATATTGAAATTTTTTACTTTTTAAGCATAAAACTTATGTCAGGTGATTTCAATTTTATCCGAAAAATATATGAAATTCAATTATTTAACAAGAAGATTTGTATTAGTTTCATAGTTACGCAAAAAAATAAATTTGTTCAAATACTTTTTGAGAAATTAATTTTACTTTTTGAAAAAATTTTAAACAATGAAAATCTGCTTATCGCTAACCTTTTTCAGAATTTTTTTTAAAGTATCGTAAAGTTATAAAATAATAATTAATGCTGGACTTCGTTGGTTTTTTTTGCAAAGCACATTATCGGATTTTGCGTAGAACCAAAGCAATTATAAAAGGTGATTTTACGTGGCTAATGTTTTGAATGTTAAACGATTTCAGAAATTTATATTGACTGTCTACAAGAATTATAGAAATTTACTTTCGAACATTAAAAAAAAATTTATAAACTGTTCTAGTATTACCACCCTGTATGAAGTTGCCTAGCCAAGAACTTTGAACTTATTTCGAAATCTATGCACATATAACTAACGCACTAACTTCATATCCGTATATTCATTTCTTATAAATATCAGAGCTCGCGATAGTTTTGAAATACAGATTTTATTTAGAAGAAAACAATAGCTTTTGTGGTCCTCTTTTTTGTTATCACTCTGAAATTCAACCCATTACCTCAACATCATAAAACAAGCATTATTATTTAACATTCTTTAAGAAAACACTTTACGGTTTCAGTAGCTCCCGAGCCTTTTAGCAGCTATTAATATATTTTTTTGTTTGTGTTACCTTTGTTAACCGGTCCCATAGGATCTAGACGCAGTGTGGATTACTGAAGTGTCCGGATTGCGGACGATGAATAAATTTTTATCAGTGCATTGAAATTTTATTACATCTCCAGTCGCTTTTAATAGTTTTATAACCAGCTTAAACACAATTCCGGCGAACATTGATTTTTCGCCCAGCTGAGCGACGTCCTCAGCGACGCAATAATAACGTAAATGGCTTGAATGTCAGCTAATAGAGTTACCATATTGAACAGATAAAATTTGTAGATCATAAAATCAGGCATTCTAATTTCCGTAAGAATTATAAAAGTCAATTGATAATAATTATGTGACAACAAGTTTTAAAGTTATCGATAAGTTTTATTTTGAGACTTATATTATAAAAGTATTTTTATAATAATTATGAGTGACAAAAATGTTTTAAGTATTGAAGGACGCGTCTAACTCACAACCATTTCGAGGTTAACTTAAAACTAGTGCAGGTCTATTTCAGGAGCTGTTCGGAATTTTTTCAAGAGATCAGTTCGTGAAAATGCTATTCACGTCAAAAAATAATGAAAAAAATTAGTTGGTGGTGTTCTGAATCAGTCCCGAAATGATTCCGAACTAGTACAGTTCCGGTCCCGAACAATTTCCTATGAATACTCAACATATGGTCACATTGATTCGTATTTGGTCGCTGCCGCTAGCGTCGGCAACAGATCTAAATATATCGCCGCGAAAAGACATATGTATACAATAGAGTGTTCTATTTTTCCCGACGAATATTCGCGTTTAAGTAATCAATGCTTTGACAAGTATTTTGAGTTGGACGGTCTCAGAATTGCACCCGACAATAAAGTTCGGGATAAGAAAAATTTTGAAGTACACTTGATATATACAAGCACATTATTTTCAGCGTGCGCCTTATTTGGTTCAACAAACTATTTATTTACCTCAGTAATGTACTTTTAGTTGGAAATAGGCAAGGGCCATAAATAAATCGTTCGATTTCGTTCTAACTTAAGCTCTACCTGAATTATTTTTAAATATGCTGTTTGAATAGTTGTTTTACTATCACTACCGAGACAAGGCCGCTCTTAGTTCTTATTAAACGTCAAAAGTTTTTAATTAAACAACCTTTATTTTACACTAAAAAAACAAAAAAATTTCAAAATCTTTTAAGCTTATTGCGGGCTAGTCACATTATTTCGCTCGTGTTTAGGTTCTTACTTAAATGAAATTACCAATAAATTACGCGGTCGAATGAGTACAAATGCATTTAATTGTGCCCTACGACAAGCATTAAAAGACGTGAATTTATTTTGCAGGATAATAAACAACTTTGTGAAGGCACAACACAACGCATTTGCACTAGTAACTCTGCAAAATAAAACATTGAAACATTCAAAATTTATGCATAAGAGTTTCGCGCAACAAATATTTTCACGCCTCGCAATAAATTTCGCTTCGTTTATTTATTTCGCGTAAACAGTTTTAATGAGTTGCTAGCAAATAACGAAAATGGTAGCGACTCCTTATTTGTATCTTGGCATACATACATACATATGTATTTATTTATGTACATTTCTTACGACATTTCGCGACTTGTACCGATGTTTGTTGCTGCTGCTGTTTGTTGCCTTTTAGCGAATTAAATTTTAATTTTGTTTACAAATCATTAAAATGATTTAAATCCGCGCGCACGAAGACACGACAGCGCGCTTGGAGGTATACACACACATGCAGTCGTAAATACATACAAACGTACGTGGTAAGTACGAGTATGTAAGGAAGTGGCTAAGTAGCTGGTTAAGTGACTGCTGCGGCGGACATGCAACACGTTCCCATGAACTCAAGAGTTGCGGATGCAGCAATGCGTGTTTAAGTTTCGTGTGTGTGTGTGTGTGTGCATGGGTGAATATGGTTGCATCGTAGGCGGGTGTGAAAACGTTGATTGCTTAAATCGCCACTTCAGCGACCAAAACTTCACGTGCGGCGGATGTGTCCACGACAGAAGCAGCCAAAGCACCTAAAGAAGCAGACATAGATATGCACCTCTTGCCTATGTATTTATACGTTTGTGTACATACACACGCGCATGCTCATACATACACCCATACATATTTATTTAGAGTCAACGCCGGCAACCTACTCACTCAGCCAGCCAGTCAATTGAGACTCCTCGCGCGGGTGTTAATTAAACGCTCTCGATTTGCATCTTCACAATGACTAGCATTGCACGCAATTGTACACAAGCAAATATACAAACAAGCTAGCGAAAGTATGCATTTAAATGCAAATATGTAGGTATGTTTGTTTGTTAGCATGTATTTGCATATTCTCCAACATGTCACTTGCAAGCGCACCAGCTGAACGACAGAGACGCATTCGTTGTTATTTGACAACGCAGCAATGTGCGCATGTGCACAATCCACGTTATAGTAAATAGTAGTAGCCAAAAGCAACAGCAATGACCAAAAAAGACGAATTCTACAATTGTCGGAGCGCAGGAGGTGCAACAAAATTGCCAGGTATTTGTATAAAGAGTATTCCTTGTACAAGTAGCTTTTTGCTCGAGTGGCAGCGCTAACAGATTTTTGCATTTTAAATACGCTCATTAAAGGTGTGAAGACAATATTAAAGTGACCATGCATACAAATTTACCAGCGTGCGGCCTTAAAGACTTTTAAGGGCGTATCGATTATTTTTAAGCAATCGGTTGTGTCTATAATGGGTTGGGTATCTAGGGAAAATTTATAACGTGAACATCTAAATAGCTTTAAAGCAATTACTAATATTCAACATAAATTATGGAGGATCTCTGATCGCGAGAATCGCGCTCATTAAACTGAATTAGGTGCTAGACAGCTAGAGCTTCAGTGGTCTCATGATTCCTTCTGATCCTCAGAAATATAATTCCGCAGAGCTATCTCTTCATAACTTTTTAGCATCTTGATCTTTTACCAAGCATTTCAGTAGCTCGTCCATTGTGCGTTCCCCAGAAATCGGCAGCTCATTTCTGAAGTGACTGACAATCAAAGAGGGAATGCTTTAAGAACTCACATTTTATTTTGGCGCTTACACTATATAGCTTAGTGTTTGGACGAGCTTCTCCTACCAAATGGTGTGACCTACAGCTTTGTGTCGACTCCGAACGACAGATGTAATTAATGAGAAGTTTTTTTTCATTTCAAGAATACTCTCGGAGGTTTGCCATTGACTGCCGAGTGGTCATCGCTATTAAAAAAAAACTTTTTCTATGGTTTAGATTTTACTTACCCTGGCTGAGATTCGAACCTCCAACTAAGCGGCATATCGAGTTATAGCAGGAACTGTTACCCACTCGACCACAGCGGTCAGTGTAATAAAGCTTGTATCGGTAAAAAATGGCTTTATATGTGAAAATACTTACATATCGTGAAAGAGACCTTTAGAGGTTAATTCAAGCCTTGCAACCATTTATACCATAGCCCAATAATCTTTTTGCATTCCTATGAGATATTTAATTGTCGGTTTGGTGCAACTTGTTGTTGTTGTAGAGGCTAGCTACACTGCATTGAGGAGGGCGCCACCATCAGTCGTTATCATCGAGCTCAACTAGCAGGAGGCCCAGAAAACAGGCGTATTCAATAAGGTTGGGCCATAGGAAGAGGAGTGTTAGTTGAGTAAATTTGGCGGAGCACGTGAATAGGTGGTGTTGAGGATGGCTGGGTTGATTCTGGTTGGTACCAGTTCAGCCATATCGTAATTGGCAAAGTGTGACTGGGCACTCACGAGGCAGCTGGAGCTCCGCAGCTGCTATAGGCATCGTAGGGTCCAGGCGCTGTCTAAGTTCGTCTTAATCGCGTATCGATTGCGAAATAATTGTAATTAGAACACCTGCTATCTGGTGGAAAGCCAGTTAAAAGGCTTGCCAGATGGATACATACGAAATTTCATCTTTCCACTAGGTCTGGCCGCACGCCAGACATATATCCCTTACGATTACAGTTTTATATTCGTTTTTTTTAATGTAAAAAGGTTATAATGCCGAGATTTATAGGCATATTGACTATTGGTAATTAAAAAATTATTTTCAATATTTGGCAATCTCAATGCATCGAATTTAAGTATGCGGTATATATATGGAACCCTGTGAGAATAGTCATGCATGTGGTGAGTGCTTAATTATTATTCTTTGATGATCTTTAAAATTTAGAAAATCTTTATTTTTAAGCTATCTTACAAGCTTTGCATTAATTACTTGTATATGCTATTAAGCCTTCTGAGCCTCGCCGATCTCGAAGAGGTTTTGAGCAAATATCTCGGAAGCTTGGTTATTCTGCAACTGCACCTTCATATTTTTTGTGAGAGGCAACAATGGCGAGGCCTTCAGGCGCACACATTCTGGCCATCTGCCGCGGTAACTTATTCGATGATCGCAAACGTTTGCAAGAAGTCAACTGCAAGCTCGACTACCACTCACTCGTTTAACATAACTTGCGGTTGTCGCGGTTATTATTGTAAGCTTCTATCGAGCGCCTCAACCCCAATCTTGTGTGATGTTGCTGATTCATGCTAGCAATTTTGTTTTCAGTGTTGCAACATAGCGCCAGTAGCACAATTTTTGGTAATATTGCAAATGGGTGAATCTTGACTCGGATGGTTTATTAAAGGCTGAGCAGGATTTCGGTTATTT
The DNA here is from genome assembly GCA_963971545.1 of Philophylla caesio. NCBI lineage: Eukaryota > Metazoa > Arthropoda > Insecta > Diptera > Tephritidae > Philophylla > Philophylla caesio. The sequence goes on from OZ020607.1 coordinate 11,464,987, forward strand.
TGGAGGAGGCAATAGATGAATTTGTATTAAATTTGGTACTAAAGCATTTTAAACAGGTGGCCAAATTCTCTTTGAAAATATGTTGACAATGTAACCTTCTTATACCACGTTCGACTGGCCACTGAATTGAAGTTTATTATTTTAATAAAATTTTACATTAAAAAAAAACCTTAGCGATCTGGCCAAAAAAGAGATTAGCAAGCTAGTAAAATTCGTAGATTCCACATGTTCGTTTGAGTAGGGGGGTTTTTCGAATCTGCGTGGTACCACAATGGGCATAAAAAAGGCCTAGGGGTGCTGGCGCGATCACTAGCAGCCACCTTAACCTAACCTAACCTACATTAAAAAAAGTGATATTTCTCTTTGAAAATACTGAAAAATTAAAACTTGCTTGATTGAACATTTTGTTTACTTGCCTTATTTTTTTACAATACCTAAATTAATTATTAATATACTAATATATAATTTTGGCGCGTCAGATGTATTTAATGAGAAGCTTTTTCATGGCAGAAATACCCTCGAAGGTTTGCCATTGCCTGCCGAGGGGTGACCGCTATTAGAAAACACTTTTTCGATTTTTAAGATTTGAACCTCGAACTCACCGGCATATCAAGTTATAGCACGCACCGCTACCAACTCGACCACAGCGGTCAATTAGTTATTAATGCTGCCTCAAAATATGATCATACTCTCACTGTGCACACATGAGGCGCAACCGTAACGAAACTTGCATGCGCGCGTGTGTGTGTGTGTGTTGAATATCCTTGTATGTGAATTTATGAAAGTTTCCAGCTAAGCAATCATTAAAATTGTACAGTCCCAAAATGCGACACATTTCTGCCGCGGGCGTATGGCTGGCTGTACTGCTCCTGGTCGAGTGTACGCGATTGTGTTGTTGTGGTCGTGCGAGCCTATCAAACGTCGGCATCATGTCCACAACGTTGTCAATCGCTTGTAAGTTAAGTTGCACATAGTGGCAGCGGCTTCCTTCATGAAGCGATGAGTTAAGCTCAATAATAATTTGCGTATGTCCAACTTAACAATAAAATAACAACAACAACGATGATAAAACAACAACATTAAAATTCACGAACAATGTCAGCTCAATGATGGGTTCAGTAATGATGTGGCGGACAGAGTTGCAACGGTGGCGCATCCAACGCCGCCGCCACTTATTACCCTCATCCAGCGGCATCAACTGCGATCGTCAGTGTCAGACGCGCTGGCACGTTCGTTCATTGATTGCTGACAACAAACGGCATTCATACACTTATTCATACAAGCAGACTATACACCATTCACACACCCCGCTCGTACTTAAATGGTGCACACTTAGCGACTGACAGCTGAGTGGTGCGCTGTCCGCTGAGCGACTTTTATGGTAATTAGCTGAAATTTGCAATTACGCGTTTATGCCTTGAATAGTCGCTCCTGTCACCAACACAACATATATTTTATATATGTATGTATATGGTATATATTTTGCGTTTTTGTGTGCTAGTGGGCGTGGCCATTCACTTGTCAGTATGCCATGACGGTCCTGCCAATAAAGTGTTACCTTCGAAAAGACCATCGCCGGCATGGAGGCTTTGCAGGACACGCGGTCTGTTGTTGGGCGATTTTCTGCATTAATTAGAAATTAATGTAAATTGCTGCAATAAAATTTCACTGAAATGGAGCAACGCGCCGATCCAATGCTCCAGTAGCTGTGGCCAGTTGTGTTGGTTATGATAGTGGTTTGTAGTGTGGCACGTTGCAGAAGTCGCAAACAACTCAATGATTATGTATGTATGTAAAGGAAATGGGTGTGGCATGTAGTGTGTATTTGCATTGGCTATTAATGACAGCAACAGTAACAACAGCTAACGTACTTAATTGGCCTCGAGTATCTGTGTCACTGGTTATTTGCACTTAGAGCGGCTATTCGCCTAGTAATGGCAGCAGCAGCATTGACAGCGGCGGTGTTAAATTCCGCTACCAAAATGCTAATCAGCTACTTTGTGTTGTCATTTCATTTCGCAAATATGTAACTGATAATGAAAATTTTGCGATTTGGTCGAAATTGGAATACTCAGACGACTACTGTGCAATTAAATGAGCAAGAAACGAAGTGGGACACGTGTGTATGTGTAGGATTAATGGGTAATATAAGCTGGAATTGAAGCGAATATTTACTCATAAAGCTAATACGCAATCAATGTAAAATTCCCAATAAAAGGGTTAATTATTTGCTACTCTTTTTAGCGAGAATTTACTTTCAGTAAAGTCCTATTTGGGTCAACAAAAACCACACAGCTCAAGTTGCTCAAATAGATGGAATAAATTTCTAAAAACTTCATCAACTCTAATTTAATTACTGGTGTGAGTTAATTTTTTTGCAGAAACATTGGTGTTGACGTGAAATTTATGATTGATTTCTGCTTGAAATGAAGTGATTTTTAATTCGGCACATATTGTTTAACACGAGACCTCGGTGTAAGTCCCATTATGATTTAAATTTACGCAAAACACATGAAGAAATTATATACAGGTGAAGTCGATAAATGACATAATAGTAAATTCTGGCAATTCTCGCTGTATTAATTTCAGTAATGTACACTTAGTCAATATTCTATTACTTTTCCATACAAAATAAATAAAATGGTACTTTTGTGAACAAAAGTTTGCGTTGGGATTACTGGCAAGCAGACAATAATTTATTTACATTTTGCTTTTCCAGTTGTAATTGAGGTAAGTAAATCTAATTATTTACATTAAAATGTAATTTAATGTGTTTTCATTTACTCGACTGATATACAGTGAGCGCCCATCTTGGTATTCCAGCATATCCGTTACTTTTGAGGTCAGATTTGTGTGAAATACGAAATCATAAAATGTTTATTCAAATTCATATCTTTCTATGCAAACTCTGAGTGTGTGATCCTTTTTTTTAATAACGTACAATGTCCTGCTTCAGCCATTCGTCGACTTGATTTTTAACTGCTTCATCTGGCATTTTTTTTTCAGGACTGCTAATTTTATACGTTCTGCGTCTGCGATTAGTTAAAGTTTTGCAATAAATTGTGAAAACATTTTTAGATAAACATAATACATACATACATACATATATATATTCTTATGCACATATATTAAAGATTAGAATTAAAAATTTAAACCAAAACACTAAATGTGAAAAGTGAAATTGAGACGGCAGTTAAATAAATAGTGTTTTTTTTCAGCTAAGCTGTTTTTCACTTCAATTATGTTGTTTTATTATTATTTTATTCATACTACTATGCATACACATAAGAATCGATTGCTCTAAAATGATTTATACTACAGCTACATATACAACAGTACAAAATTGAAGAATAGCTGGACTCATTTCAAAAGGTTCGATTCTGTACTCGTCATAAGTTCTTACTATTATTTTTAACATTTATTTAAGGTCTGTACTCAAAAACGAAATAAAGGGGAAGAGAGGTTTTTTAATTATTTCTCTTCATGTCTAAAAATTCATTCATTCTAGGGCTGCGACATCGACCTCAAAACATCGATCTTTTTCAACATCGATGTTTCAAATGAGAAACATCGATGTCGATAAAACATCGGTTAAAAACATCGATGTTTCCAAACATCGATGTTTCTGCGCACGTATTCTTTTCCCTCTGACATTAACTAAAAAAAAAAAAAAGGTCGTCAAGTGAGAAACATCGATGTTGATCCAACATCGGTTACAAGTACTGCTTTTTTATTTTTATTGCTAAAAAACTTTAATAAAAAACATCGATATGTTTCTCATTTCATTTCTGCAAAATTAAGACACCCCCAAAAACATCGATGTTTTTGAATATTTTAAGCATAAAATAACTCCAGTATACATAAAATAACTCCAGTATAAATAAAGTTTTGTATACCGTTTTGTAAACATCGATGTCGGTAAAAACTTCTACGCAGATCGTTTGTTACTTCAGCCGCGCCATTGAATCGATGTAACATCGGTCAAAAACATCGATGTTTTCGCTCACGCCGTCGATGAGTTTGTGACTAAAATGAATGAATTTCATTCTCAGTATTCTTTGTACAATTTTTATTCCGGTTTTTTTCCAAATTACGGCGAGTACTTCTTTTTTCCCTTACTAGAATTTATTTACGCATACCATCTGGTGAATTCATACTGACTTCACCTGTATATTATTCCACCATGGTAAAACATATGCTTTCTTACAACGAGAATATTAAGGTAAGAATATTTTTATTTCACCATCTCACTAAAGACATTTCCGAAAATATTTCTACACTACGTACTCATATCTTTATACAAAATTATGCTGACTTTCAAACCAAGTAACGAATTAAACATAATTCCTTCATCTGAGTACTCGAGTATAGGCCAAAGAGTACAGCTTTCTATTCTATTGTATCAACCTCGCTTCAATGATATTTCAGAAGGTATCCGATTGAGGAGTTGGTATTTTAGGAGTTCGGAGAAATTGCTTATCCAAAACACACGTTCTGACGAATGAGACTTCAAGCAGGAAGCTGTTCCCGCTGTCAACGACAGATAACCCTAAAATCACATACCGAATTTAACCATCAAAGACTAGGTTAAGCTAAGAGGACGTGTATGGAATTTCATACATTTATTCGGAGACACTGTTGTGCTTCGGGTATGCGCTCTTGGTTGATTTTCAAGGGGATATCTTAATTCGTTGTACTATATGTTGAGGCACGTTCTGAAGACAATGGCAGAGCAGAGGGAGACTTCTCAATGATATAAATTCACACAGATATCGATAAGGGGCCAAGATGACTTTGCCGGTATTGGAAGACAAGTGGAGGACATTTCGAATAGTTGGTTCCATAGTTTGTAGTTTGGTTCCAAAAGCAGCGAAAAGATCTTTAGACTCGACACGCATACGTGGACAACGAATGCAAGGGCGCTGGCGAAGACAATGGAAGGACCAAACGCCGAAGGACCTGTCTTTAGTTGGTATGAGGTAAGAGAAGCGAGGGAACTGGTACAGTTTTTTTGAAGTCGGCAAAAACCGACACACGATTGTGGTGCTACAACAGAAAAAAAAAATTCTTACAACATTTGCCACTACAAGTGTATGCGCGTATATCATTTCCCAATGTGTGTGTGTGTAGATAAATAATTGTAATTAATTTCAGTGAAGCAACTTGAAAACGTCACAACGTCAATGTTACCTAATTCATAAAATCAGAGCAAAGAAGAAACAATTGTGGCTAAGCGCTTCAGCGCGTTAAATATCGTTGCGTGAGTGTAGCACCTTCATACTTTTCGTGACTTTGAGATTTTGTCTATGGCACAAAAACAAAACCAAAAACATACTTTGTATGTAACTACCTATCAAGAGTGCACTCCAATCTAACGAAATTGTCGATGAGTGCGCACTTCGTGTCCAACTTGTTGTCACTTATTACTGTCAAATTTGACTGAAAAGTTCAAGCCCTTTACGACACCATAAGAGGATTACCGATCAGATAATGCAGCGGGAATGTAAATTTAAAAGTACTCACAGTACATATGTTTGTGTGTACTTAGTTTATCTGTATGTGCCCAGTAGAAAAATCGCACTAATTTCGAGCTAATACGATGCTGGAGAGTTTTATTTTAATTGCTGGCAATTTTTTTTTTTTTTGTAGTTCCGAAGCAGTTCTGAAATTAGGAAATTTGTAGTTTGCTCTGCATCCATTTTTTAAATGGTTTCAAACAATTTTGATATTTAAAATTCCTAGTCACGGTCTGTTTGCTACTGTGGATGCCACAGTCAGCAGAATAGATCAGTGCCTCATGATAAAAAATTTAAAATCTTAACGATAACGCGAAATAAATCTAATCTTTAACTTCAGTTTAGTTCAAACTCAAATATTTCACAAAAACTAATTTACATACATATGTAACTAGAAGACTTAGCGAACTTATTTGAAGAAAATGAAACACCAATTAAGATCTGTTGTTATCGTATTTAATGCGGTAAATAAAACTGTCACCTAAATTTCGCATCCGATTTCGTTGCAAAGCTAACTTAATTTCCAATTTGCATTTTGCGTGACATTTTAATTTTACGTTTATCTCACCATTGAGGGTGATGCGCATTGTCTCCAAAATAACGAATACTGTTTTTTTTGTTTGGATTAGGAAAAAAATTATCAAAAAGCTTGGAAAGAAAACTTTTTGTAAATATGTACATTGTTTGAAACTTGGGATTATGATTTTTATGATTATTATTGCTTCTATAATATAAAAGAGGAAACAAATCAATTGTTACACTTGTTAATAAGTTCCTGTGTTGAAGCTCTGCTTATAAGTCAAGATTATATTTAATGTTTAAATAAAAATTAATATCTAACATAAGGTAAAGCAAATCTTTAGACCAAATAAATAAATTAAACCAACGAATTTAACAGCTGCGTAACTCTGTAAAGTAAACGCACCAAAATCAATTTCCTGTTAGTTGTTTTGCGCGGCCAGAATAATATTTTGCATTTCCTTTAAGTTTTTCAACTATCACAATATCTCGAAATCATCAAAACTATAGTAGTTTTGAAACAAAATTTTCACTAGCTCACCATTTCGCTGCAGAGAATACTTCAGGCGTAGTAGCGCACTAGCTGGAAATACCAATTTTCCTTTTAAGCGCATGAAGCGCAACTACATACACTTCAATCCGTACTTACGTACTAGTTTGCTTCTACGTGATGGAATTCTAGAAAATAATAATTCAGATGAATCAAAAAGACATTTGTGTGTACATGAAAGCAAATGCAAGTCACAATTGATGATCAAGCTGAGCATTCGCAACCATGATTAAATAAATTTTTTACAGCTGTAAGTATCAGCACGGATATGACTATCCTCGTTTAGGAAACAGTCTATGGACTAGAATGTTTGTTATCTGCTTTAACTTTTCCCTACAGGGTACTTACATGCATGCATATATACATAAAATAAATCACTGCTAATATAAAATTTTATTTAGCTTCTCTGTTCCGCTCAACCTCACCTTTCTTCGTTCAGAGAATTTTGTTTTCTTTTTTTTAATATTTACTCATATCACAAGAGTTTTCAACTTTCTGCTTTTGACCCCATAATTGTTGTTATATTTGATTTCTTCAATATTATTACTGTAAGCCGACTGTCATTTGCGCTGTGAAGCTTTGTTATTTTAACTGGCTTTTCTTTCTGGGTTAAGTCAAAATAATTTGATTGCAATAAAATGAAATTTCAAGACCGGAAGCTATGTTGGGCTTTAATTTTTTGGCCTTTTCGTATGTGTTTTTCTTATTATTTTATTGTACATATTTTCAATATTTGTATGTCTTGCCATTTGTTCGTATTACTTTTTTTTCTTTAATGGAAAACTGGGTTGCCAGTCCTCCCGCCGTCTCGATTGCTGGGTGTTAAGTTGAATTGGAAAATTTAATCGTTTGAAATGTCTACTTTGTCGACTTGTAATATGTACAAACATACAAATATGTAAGATTCGTATGTACTCGAATGCAAGTAGATATATGATCATTTAAGTAGGGGTGTGTTATAAGCTTTGGGTAGGGTAGTGTTTTGATGGGAATTAATAATATTTTCATTGAATTGAGATAAAGAAAATCACATTTTCGTTATATATGTGCAGTGGTGTTGATTTGATGGGATTATTTTTTTTTCTAATAATTATACTGAGTGACGTGCTTGGTGGCTTTGATTGTGTCAAGGAATTTAATGTGACTTCTAATAAGTAGTTAAGTTGTGCTTGGAAATATTTTAAGAGCACGTCAAATACTTTTTTTTTATTTTTTTTTGTTCGCTGATGAATTATTACATTATACATATGTGATCTTTTTACCCAACTCCGAAAAACAATTCTAATCAACTGGATTGTTATTTTGACCGACTTTACTATTCGATAGTTCAATTTAAGTGTGAAGCCATATTTTTAAATTACTTACTGAATATTGTGCATGTTAATACCATCACATTAAAGCCAAGTAAAAAGTAAAACACGCACGAAAAAATCTATAAGCTTATGAAACTGTGGCAAATATAGTAAAACTGCGTTTTAAGTTTTCGCTCTGACGACACAAATTTTGAAGGACAACAAATTTTTAATTAAAACCCATCATTAAGATATTATCAAATTTGCATAAAACTTTATGATTTAAATAATGTCAGGAGAATTTTCTAAAATGTGTGCAAAAAAAGGAGATATTTTTATTTTGTAACAGTGAAATTCTGCAAGCATAGTGAAATGGAAAAATTCCAAACAAAAAAAATCAATATTTCTTAGGCATTTCATCAATGAAGAAGTTTTTTTTTTTTGATTTATTTGAGACCACTTCAATAACTTGTCAATGGTAGACCTAAACTGGAACTTTGTTGTCTTTAAAAAAATCTTGCGTTCTGGTGAAAAACTAAAAACACAAATTTACTACCTTAGAGTTCTTGTATGGCGGACATAAAAAAAATATTATTTTGTTTAAATAAATATTGAAAGATTTCATGAATATTAATGCATTAGTATTTTTAAAATTGACGTTTTCAATAATAATTCGTCATTTAACTCAAAAAATAGTTTTTCCTTCAATTCTATAGACGTTGTACTTATATTAGACACAAATATTCTTATGATTTGTATTTTTTTAATTAACTTGTTTATTTATCTAACCCTTTCTTGAAATTTAACATTGTTTTAAAAAAAATTTCTGATGTCAGATGGAAAAGGTAAAAACGCAGTTTTACTATTTTTAGCACAGAGTTTTGCGTGCTTGTCGTTTATTTTGAGTGTAAAATTAGTTTTCGTATCTTTTAATAATTACCCTTCACTTATTCGCAAGTTAGAAACGGATGCCACTTTAGCGTTAAGTTCTGACAAATATAACGCTAGCTATGAGTGCAAAGGCGGTACATCTGTATCTCAAATATCATATTACTGGATAGACAAATAAATATGATTTGTACATTTCTTTCAAATTACATTAAAATCTGATAGTTGTTTAAAATTGAAATAAGCAGCTTAATGCTTTGAATTATCAAATGAATTAAGTTTAACTCTCTTGAAAGAAGATACCTTACTATATAGTCACATTGCGATTTTCGGCACATAACTTATGCTTTGCAGGGCCTATAAGAACTTTATTGAAAAATATTATTTAGTCTCGATTTTCTTATAAAAAAAGCAAGCTCTAAACTATAAATATAATTTTAGAAACTCAACAAACTTTCATAAGAAAACAAATATTAAAAAATAATAGTTTTTTGAGGTGGCTTAATTATTTGGCTGAAGAGTATGATTTACATCTGGAATGTGTACCATTGAATGAATAAAAATATAGTAATGAAAATGGAACGTGAAACGGTCGGAGGAACTCTAACGCTTAACAGAACAGATTTTTCCACCACCAAACATTTTACCTTAGGAAGACAAGTTGGAGTAGCAGTCTTGAAGAGCAGGCGGAAAATCTTCGGTATCTTCTACCGTTACAGTGTCTTTAACAATTAAAAAGCAGAAAGTGTTCAAAAGCTCAAAATTTGACGAGCATTTGAATGACATATTCGCTCTAAAGACAGTGCAATTTTCGGGTTCACAAATTGCGCACAATTACTGACCCCAGTGTGCCTGCCGGTGCCATGTTAAGGCAACCACTATCAAATAAAAAAAAAATAAACTTTAAAATAATATATAAATATATTCACACTAAAGTGCGGACTATAAAAAAAAAACACACACAACATAGGACTTGAAAAATAAAACGACGAAAAATAAATATATTTATACTCTCATTTTATAATTTTATTCAGCTCAAGGCCAGTTTATGGAAGATTTGTTTGTAAAAAAACATCAATAGTTTTTAAAGGTTGAAGTTATAGTACTATTTCGGAAATCACCACATTTCCTCATCAGACTTCTTTTTGATTATTAAATTAAATTATTTTTTTAATTTAATTTTTCATAACCACTTCTCTCAGGCTTTGAACCCGGGAGCTCGGAGTTGCAGAGCCAATACGCTACCTATTGTGCTACGCTAGCCGAGTTGGCTGTTGTGTTTATTTCATCTTCCAACAGAAAAATGAACAAATATTTATGCTCTCTTAAATACATTGTTGCGGACGAAGTGTTTATGTACAAATGTATGTATATAAGTATATACACGCACTTTTTGCACTTAATAATTATTTGGTCCAAAGTGCATTACGACGATTATTGTGCGTCAATTGTATTGGCGTTGGCTACAAATTCACCTCACAAAAGAATTCACAATATAATTTGCACAATTCAGCGATTTTAATTGCTTCCGTGCGAATGATTTCATTCAATGGCACATTTCACAATTCTTTTTACACCGCTGCGCTTTTATCTGCTTTTCATGCACACATACATAGATATACATATACATATATATATATATACATTTATTTTATTACTCCTTCTGCCCCACTAACGCCTTCATATGCTTTTGTCAGTAATATTATTTTTATTTCATCTTTCAATAGCTGTGGGCACTTAACTTTTTTCGTTCAATATTTGCACTCTTCTTTGTGGTTTTGTTGCCAGTGGTCTGTAAAATGGGTGTCAAACGATGTGTGCTGAAATTTCGTAAAAGTAGATAAGCAAATAATATTTACTCAAATGTGAAAATATATTATACACATACATATGTATAGTTTTACTTTGTTATATTTTTTTTTAATACGCAGTTTGGTAGCTCATTCAATTTAAGAAAATTGGCGTACAGATTTTATAAATAACTTACATTATTTTGGCTTTGTTTTGGAAAAAATGTTAACTATTAAAATTTGTATGCATATTAACGCACTTTTACAACTTTAAATTAATACATAATTGGCTCAGCCATAAAGAGAAGTGCTTCTTTAGAAAATTGATAATAATTGATTTATTATTGTTTTGAATATTTGATTCGTCTAACTTATAAAGCACTCTTCAGTAGGTTTCGAAAAATTACGACATTTTGATCGCAGTTTCCCGCAGTTTTTAGTATTAAAGTGTTTTTGCGAAAAACGTGTGTCGAATTCTATAACCTAAAAAAAGTTTCAAAATTTTTAAAAAGCATCGTCGACAACTCCAGTTGAATTAAATGGAGGCACTTCTGCTTCTTTCACACTTTTTTGTTGCGGGAGAATTCCAAAGGGTGCCATGTGGCTGCTTTTATTACTTGTGATAAATTTATTAAGTTTTACCAATAAATATATATTGAATGTTCAATTTTAAAGAAAAGATACTTATGTACATGTGTTTGCAGTAAGTTTATATGTGTTAAAACTCAAAAAGAAAACGTGAATATTTTTGAAACTTTAGCTTTTAAAAGCAAAAATCAAATAAATTTTTTTCATACAATTCTTCAACTCCGTCTACCTAATAAATATGCTTTTTTGTTGACATATTTTTCTAAGTAATAAAGAAAATTTATTTTAAACATATTTTTATTATAAAAAATTTATAATTAAAGTTAATGTTACAGCTGTCAATAGAGAAAAAATAATACTGTTTTAAAGTTAAAATTAAATTAGCCTTTTTTCGCTACATTAGATTTTTTTAAATTAAGTATAGTTGAGTTGTAGATTAGTTGCTAAGTTTTAAACAAAAAGTTTCACCTTAAATTTGTTTATTTAGTTTAATTTACTTCTTATTTCTGAACTACTCTAAATTCCTTAGCATAATGAAAATTCAATATTTTCTTTTAAATAACCTAACACTAAAACCACATTTATTATAAATTTGATACGTGGTAAGCTTTCCAGTGAAAATGCCCACGTGCAGCCGTCCACGAAATTGCATTGTAGGCGAGAAAATGGCTTCATTGGTGTCAGCGATATTATTGTTTTTCCTGATGCGCTTAATAAATGTCATTTAAAATTGAGAACACTTACATTGCTAGAATAATAAAATGAAGAATAAGCTTAAATGATAAGAATGAAAATAAATGAGGATGCTTACGCAAATTCCAAGCCATTGCCAACTTTTCTGTAATTATGTATATATGTACAGATCTTAGATCTTCCTCTATCTACTCGCTAAATGAACAAAGCCTATTTTTCTCATTTCAAATTTATTATTCTTTACAATTCCAACCTTAAAGATAAAAATTTATATAAAATATAAATGAAAAAAACATCGAATTTTTTTGACCCATACAATTTGACCCACCCTTATATGTATGTATATATGTATGTATGTGCCATTATATGCATATACCTCACCTGCAGGCATAAAAGACAGACAATCAGAAAATGGGGAAAATAATTAACAAGAAGATGAATGAAAGCAAAATTCTCAATACTGCTTAAATTAAGTATATGTTTCCTTACTTAATCTAAGTATATATTATTATACCATATGTTTGCAATAATGTATGTGTGCACCATATACATAAGAGTACATTCAGTCGTACGTCAGGGCGTATGAGCGTTCGAATGCATTTTAATTGCATGTGAAAGTCATCTCTTGACGATGTGCGAAAGTTGCGCGAAATTGATGGCAACAAAATGTGTACATACTTATTTAATTTAAGGGGTGATAATAAGATGCCGAGGGTTTATATATATTTATATATATATAAAGCACGAAATAAATTGATTAATTCAATGTACAATAAACCATCAACTACTTACCGAATTAAGAAAGATGTGATTTTTTACAATATTCCCACTGGTTAATATTTTTTTAAATTTGTTTATACCTGGCAGGTAAAGTAATAGAAGTGCGACGTATTGACACTATTTTTTTCTTTTATCTAATTTGTTATGATTTTCAGTTAAACTGTAGTTTAAAATAAATAAACCATATAAACCTTATTCTCAAACTTTATACCAAATTTACAATATTGATACACAATTTCATTTTAAGTTCTTTTGCCGCATTTGATTCGATATAACATAATATTTGTTTCTTTAGTTAAAGAAATTAAATACCTCGAAAATATATAATTAAAAATCAAAAAAAATTCTATCTTCAACTCGAGTGTTTAATACATATTTTTTTTTTCAAAAATAGAATGTGGTTGTAGGCCATGATTCAATTATTTATTATTATTATTTATTAGCTGTAATATACAATACTAAAACTAATTGGGAAAGATACGAGTACTAGCTGCTATGGCCTACGACTCTATGATTAGAGTATACAGAGGAGGATATACATAATATTGTGTTTATGTTGTATTATTAATAGTGAGAAAGTAAAAAATGTTTTGACTTATTTACTAGGTTAAAATTTTTTAAAAATGCAAAGATAGTGTCTATATTGCTGCTGGAGATTTTAGCTAATAAATCGGATGGGGTACTTGATCCAAAGTGGTTCCTTCTCGTGGTAGCTATAGGGCAGCATTCGTCAAGGAGGTGTTTGATAGAATATGTTTGATTGCAGAAGGGACATTGCATTTGGGGACCATTTGAAAGAAGAAGTTGGTGAGTAAGTTTTGTGTGACCAATTCTGAGTCGGATATACAAGCTGCTTATTTGACGCGGTATATCAATGGGGTATGATGCTGCCACGCATGTCTGATTAAAATTAGAGTACCAATGATTAAAGTTAGCCCATTCTCTTTTCATTTTATTGTCCAAATGTTTTCTTACAAATACTTTCAAGTCCTTCTCCAGATATGCTTCAAATATTGCGTCTATTTGAGATGACATTTGTCGAGCTGCTTTCTCGGCGTTTTCATTTCCAGGGATGCCTTTATGCCCGGGTACCTACATTATATTAATTTTCTTTGGGTTTTTAATGGCAATATCTCGTATTTTCGGTAGAGGTTTTGTACTGCAGAAATGGTTGACATACTATCTGTACAGATAACAAATTTACCTTTGCTATGCTGCGCATGGTCAGCTGCTTTGTATATTGCCATAGCTTCTGCTGCGAAGACCGAACAGTATTTAGGCAGTTGGCCACCATTGATTAGGTTTCCTTCCTGATTCACTATAGCAAATTAAGTGATTTCATGAGAGGTTTTTGAACCGTCTGTGTATAAAAAATGCCAATCTCTGTTTAGGTAGTCCCGCTGTTGTTCAAGAAAATGTTCTCGGTATATCTGGCTGTTTGTGTTGGATCTGTGATGTGAGTGTAATCTAGTGGTGAGGCAAAGTTGATTGACTAGCCAATAAGGTTGAGACCTGGTTTTTGCGCAGCTTGGTGGGGGTGTTATATGCAACTGACGACAAACGCTCGCGCATTTGTAAATAGAGGACTAAACCTTGTTCCTGCGCTTGTTGCTGTAAGCGGTCTGGAAGTCTTTGTATAATATCTGGTTAGTCGTATTTAAAAGCTTCGTGGTCAAATTCCATATTGCTTCATTTCTTCGCTCGTCAACAGTTGGGAACCCGGTTTCCGTCTAAATACATTTGATAGACGAGGTGGGAAAGGCATGAACACATTGACGAATGGCCGCATGGTATGGTCCATTAAGTTGCTTGATGTTGTTATTAGCAGTTGCTCCATAAATCGCTAGTCCGTAGTCTATCTTACCCAATATTAATGCTCTAGTAGCTCCTTACAAAGTGTTGACATGCATTTGTGAATGTTTGGATGAAAGGTATTTCAGTATATTAAGCCTAGCAGCTTGTTTCTTTCTTAAATATAAATAGTGATGCTTTAATGTAAATTTTTTGTCAAATATGATACCCAGGATTTTAATACAGTTTACACATTCAATATTGAAATCATTCACCACTAGGTAAGGATAAGAGCATTTGGTTTTTTTGCAGCTAGCTCCATTACTTTTTGTCAAACGGCTTTAGCATCCAAACCGTGTTGCTTCTTAAAAATAAAAATAGTAGTGTACTGAAAACTTTTTAATACAAAAAACTAACAGGCAACACTTTCTGTTTCTTTTGTCCGCATTAACGGTAAGTTTAAATTCGGCTTTTAAAGACAGCTTTTTTTCTAATTATGAGACTGACCTCGTAAATATTTCATGTAAATGTGTATAAATAACGCGCTTTTCCATTTAATGCTTTTCGCACGCATATAACTTCGATGTGACGGAGTGTAAAGTTTTGTAATTTCTAGCAGGAATATGTTTAATTAAATTTAAATTAATGTGACATAATAATCATCCAAAACATAAATTTGTAAGAACTAAAATAAGTCTAAAGTTTTTTTTAAAGAGCTTGAAACTTAAATGAATTTTTTCTGAAGTATTGTTAATTGTGTATGACGTTTTAAACTTGGGTGAATGCATATTTTTTTAGAGAATGAAAGTTATGACTGTCATCAAAATAATGTATGCAATTGAAATATATTAGATGGCAGTGGATTAATACAAACACATCCGTTCGACGTGGTGTACATAATCGAATGATCTCGTCGACCTGTTCTTTAATGGCATGTAGCGTCTTTTTTACAAAACGGTTCTTACTCGCTAACATTTAAAAGTTTGTTATTGGCTAGACGGACAAACGGTCTTTAAGGTCTAGTTACATTCAAATGAGTATTAGACTTAAGGTCTAAATACAACTGAGTCTTAGAAGCTAAACCTTAAGGCCTAATTAGTTATAACTTTTCAAACTGCGGCCAATGGATGTAAAAGATATGTAAAATACATTTTCAATTGTGTCAAACATTTTGAAATATTTTAATTTTTGGTTTTTTTTGGAAATAGCCTTTATTTGCAATTTGTTCTATTAATATTCAGCAAATTTGAAAAATTAATTGTATACATATAAGAGTGTAGAAAATATAAATAAAATTATTATATCATTGCAATACATTTTTTTTACAAAGGTAATAGAAAAAATATAACAATTATAATTAAATAAATAAACATGATATCAATAAGAAAATTTTCAAATTGCGCATATAAACCGCAGTTAGCATTTGATTTTTTTAACTTAAACATGTTTACAAACATATCATAAGCAAACTAATTTACAGCCCTCTGGAATTCAATTTTAACTTAAAAGCAAAAAATGTAGTTCGTTCTCAACATACAATATATAAAAAGTTTTTTTTATAAAAATCGCTTTGTTTGCAAAAAATGTCATTATCATTAAAGCATTAGGGAAAATTTAATTAAAAACGCACGTTAAAGCGGCAGAAAAAATGCATACTTGCTTATTTCCATTTTCTTTCATTTACCTTCAACATAAGGGTGCCTCGGCAAAACAAATAATATATTCCCAAGCATCACCTAAAATTTAACGTCGAATTATTCAATAGCAGCATCGTGACAAAAGGCATTTATAAAAAAAAGAGGGAGGCAGAGAAAAGTTAGGCACACAATCTCTATTTAACAATTAAATCGTTTTCATACTACTAATAAGTTTTTCTTGTTAAAATAGTAGCTGTCTTTTTCTGTGCGTATCGCATAGCACCTTAATGTACTTGCTTTCCAATTCACGCTTACAAAAAAAAGTATGTATGCATAAGTATTTTTATATCTTTTTAAACGTAATACGCATATACAAATACAAAGTAGATCCCGGCAATGTAAAAAGTTTAATCAAATTTCATCAGACCACTTTTATTTTAACGCAGTATACAAGCTTGGGTGCACAGAAGGTTCTTTTGGACAGTCTACGCGGATAAAATAATTGATTTGCATTTATGACTGCACTCCTATATGACACTTCTAACCGAAACTTCAATATGGATATTTATTTTGGTTATTAATTGAATGCTATAACTTTTTTTGCTTCTTTATCTATATACTTACTATATATACATATTTATCAAAATTCTATGATTACGAAAAATGTCGAAGATTTAGCTAACACAAAATTCTAATGATAATTGTCCACTTTGTTTAACGATGTTTACATTGACTTTACCAGGAATTTTTTGTAAGTTTCTTAAATATAGAATTGTAAAACATTTTTAACGATATTTTTTATTAATTTTAATTTAAGATAAATGCACATAGTTTAATAAGTAACAGAAAAAATTCAAGTTCCAAAGCTTATAAGACAATCAAACAAGTTTCAGGACATTTTCGTTAAACAATTAGCTTTTAGTATAACTTAGGATACGTAGTTGTTTACGGCAAAACACAAATTTATTTCGCTGTAATTAAATGGGAACAGGGACTCATTACTTTCTCTTAATTTTTCCTGTGTTTTTTTTTGCGAGAACAATCGATAATTAACTAATTACTTAATTGATAAAAAGAGCCATTCCTCGAAACCCGTTGGCATGGAATTCAAGAGGAATTCCCATGAAATTATCCTCCCCGCTCGTACAGTAGTTTTGTAAATAATTCCGGTAATATAATAATCTGCAAATTATAAAGATTTAAAATAACGATTCATTTTTATCAAGAGAGTGTTTCTTGTTATCTTTAAAAATGTAAAAAAGATAATTCCAAAATTATTTTGTAATATTAAGCATGCAAGAAGATCACCAGGAGATATGTTCTTCTTCAGATTGCGAGCTCTCCAGATTTTTTGTAAGACCGCTGATTTCATCGGGGGCTGTAGACACAGTGTTTGCGAATTGAACTTGCACTTTATTACTTTAAAATTGTATAAACAGCGAAACTTCATAATCGAAATTATTGTTAATAAAAAGTTGAAAACTTGAAGGATTTTTTTAAACTTTGTGGAAGTTTTTAATTCTGGAATGAAAAAAATTAATAACAAAAATTCTCAATTTTGGCCTTACTTTATTGATATGTGTGTTTATGTACGAACTCATATCGTATATTTTTTAATTTAGACTTCTTGCTTTGACATGGTAGCATCCATTAAATCAAGATGAAATAAATAGTTTCTCTAGCATTTGCTTTGTAAATATATATGTATGGTATTTACACAATAAACTTTAATAAAGTTTGATAATAAAAGTAAAAACAAAAATTTTAATTTATTTACATATAAAAATATGGATTACTGGATACTTAAACGAGCTGTGACTTGGAGCTAAACGGTCAATCAAACTAACTTGTTTTATATGCATATAGCGTCAGCTGTTTCCTTCTTTCCCTAACTGTCGCGAATAGAAATTTTAAGTGTATTTAAGTCACCTTCTACTTGATCCCTTTAGCGCCGTGGGTTTTTCCAAGTTCGGCGATGTTGGAATCATGAAAGTTTATGTTCACGTATAATCAAGTGCTGTGATCTAAAATGCAAGTTTCGAATCGAATTCGATATAATATCTAATGCCGTGCTGTTAGTTCAATCAGTTCACTGGCGTTAGGTTTTAGTAATTAGCAGAAAGCGATCGATAAAACACAGCTCGTTATACCAAAAAAATGGAATCTGTGTTTAGTTATTTAAAATTTATATGTAGAAGTTTAAAATTACATATTTTTTACAAAACTGTAAGACCCATGTTTTTCACTTCACATATATTTTATTAAAGACAATCAAAAAAGTTGCATTTGCTTAGCTTTGATTTAGACTCCCTCGACGTAAGTCATCCAACAATGTTTAAAGTAGCCGCAAAACTCCATTTTTTTCTCTTTTTCCTGAGTAAGAGTTAAGTGTATAAAACTATCAGCAAAATTTGAACAATTAAAATGGAAAAATAAATTTGTTTTTACAATAAATTTGATAAAATTAATTTATGAAAAATTCGTTGCTTTTTCAATTGAGTGTTTTCAAATTCAAAAACTCAGCATTTATAAATAAAAAAATATCCAAGTTAGATTGACAATAAAATCGGTATATTTGTCTGCCAGTGTGGAATGTTGTTGTAATCGAAAGTTGGAATGGTTTTCCGTCATAATTTGTCAAGTTTGATTTGGAGACGATCGTTTGTCAGAAAACAAAAAATTACACTAAAGATGGCACAAAGCCGAAACTGGTGCGTCTCCAAGCTAAACTTGACAAGGGATGATGGAAAATCGTTCCGACACACTACATTCAAAAAAATTGCATTTCGCTGAATATTAAACTTTAGAAGCAACTATTTTCAAAAACCTTATTTGAATTTTTAAAAGTCATTTGAACGCCCAAGTTGGCAAAATATCCCAACGTGCGGCAGGAAGAAGGCGCGCAATTAAATGTACCATGGCAAATATGTACAAACATACGATTTTTTGTGCATTCGCCAAATTTTTTTTATATTTTTTTCCTTTTGTCAAACAATGTAAAAACTTTATAAAATATTTGAGCAACTTTTCGTTTTGGATATGTTTGGATTTTCTAGTTTTTAATTGTGCTTGATATCATCGTGTTTGATTTAATGCCCACCGGTGGCAATGAAAGCAGAATTTAAACGTTTCGTTGTTAGTGTTATTTCTTTGGTTCTCATGCATGTGATAATTAAATATTATTGTGGAGCAGAGCGGCTGCTTGCATTGCCATTTTGTTGTCAAACAAACAAAATTAAAATTCCACAAATAGTTTTCATGCGCTTTGCAACATCCGCTTTTTAATATCCCCACCGTGAAGAGCATAACCACAACACAGAAAAAAAAACGTTTACACTGGGCGACCTCATTTCAAAGGCAAACAAGCAAACATATATGTACATACATATGTATATATAAATATACATATATTAGTATGTGTGTGCTTGAAAATTCACACGAGTGTGCCCATAAAGGCATATCATATACTGATTTGTGCAACATGCTGCTACTGCCTGTGGCAACTTTTCACTAAAAAATCCATGTTTGTACTGTTCAAATTGCGCATTTTTGTATGCATGTGTACACGTACTATGTGTGTGTGTGTGTGTGTGTGCAATGCAGCGCGGGTGCACTTGTATAGGCCTTGCCTTTACGTTTATTTGCTAAACATGAAATAAAATTTATTAAAAAATTTATTTGCATGCGTTGGCTTAGCGCGGACACAAATGTATGTAATACATACATAAATCGACATACATACGTATATATATAAATATGCGTAAGTGTAAGTGTATAACTGTGACTGGATGCACCTAAATATGTAATATGTACATAAGTATAATATAGGAAATACTAAAATTGCAATAAATTTCGCCACTCGCTAAGCCATGGTTGTATGCGGTTTTAAATTGTCATATTTATGTGAGTAAGTATTCCCATTAGAGATGAGAATATTAGCGCAAAACGCTGATGCCGTAATTTGGAGATATCTTGATTGTTATCCCGGGATCTTGGAATGCGTGCAGGGACCTACATTTTTTTCATATAAGCACAATATCAAAAATTGGAAAGCATATCATGAAAACCTCTCATTTAAAACTTAACTTATGTCCGAATTTAGTAACTTCGTATCACGTCAAGTCTCAAAATGAGCTAGAGATTATTGCTTTTCCTCGCTTTCACGTTTTTTTCTTTTGCTTGTATTTTAATTTCTTGTGACCTGCTCATCACCAGGTCACAATTTTGAGACTTTATTTTAAGATTAGAAGCTTTATTTTGAGTCTAATGGATGCCAACTGGTCTAAAGTTGTGACTTTTGTCTCTATTAGAGACTGAGACTGCATACTGAATTCGGGGGTTAAACTAATTTAAAAAATAGTACAGGATGATTCATTAACGTATTTCAGTTTTTTGTAAAAATATATGCTAGGCTTAAAAAGTTATATCTTTACAATCCGAGTATTTCAACATTTTTACACATTTTTTTAATTTCAATTACTTTATGACTTAAATACTGATAATTCTCGAATATACACGGTTATCTTATCGAATAAGTTGGCATACAAAACTAAAGCCTCATGGAAGCAAAAAATACCGTAATATAAATACTTTTATAGAATGTTTTTATTAATTACATCTTCTTTGGATAATTTTACCAAGCGTATTCGTTTTTCGAAAGAACAACATGCGTCACGAACCATATCCATCGGCATTTCGTCCTATTGGGAAATTGTCACGTGGTTCCTTTTTCAAATGCCGTTCGGATTTATTTTTTTTTTTTTTTTTTTTTGAAAACCTAAATATTAATGTGTAAAAAGTTTCATGTTAATTTTTAAAAAAGGGGTTGAGAAAAAAATTCTTGCCAGGCGAGAATGTCAGCAACTCTTTGGCTCTATTTTCTTTTGCTGGTACATTTTTTGTTTGTTATATGAAATGTGTGGAATATTTGCTTATATTTAATTTTGCAGTAATTTTTCTAACGGACCGCCAGCTTTTACTTCGAAGTTGCTTCTTCACAATTTTTATGTTTCCGGAATTATTGGACCCCGTGTTTAAGATACATATATTTGTAGAATTTCGAAATTGATTCTTTATTTTGTAGATTTTTTTTTGGGTATGAATTCAATAGATTCTTCAAGTTTGTATCAATAAAATTAAAGTTTTAATTACTCCAAAATAGTGAAATGTTGCGCAGTTTTTCCACATTTGTTGTGAGTGGAAATTTACTTAGAAGCACCATAAAAAACTTTTAAATATAATAAATGAATTTTTAGCATATAAAACTAACATTTTACTATACTAAAATACAAAAGTTTTTTTCAAATTTAGTTTTGGTTTTGTGGATTTTTCTTTACATTACATGAATAGAAGAATTGTATAAGAGCTATATTTTATAAATATTAACTGACCTTGTTGATTTTCTTTGTTATTATATTGAAAATAATAACCGATGTTTTAGCAAAGTATCAAGCCTTTAGTTTTTTTAATATAGAAGTTATGGTACAGTTGGTTTTTTGATTTTTTGGGGAAAAAACGAAATCGGCCTTAAAGCGCAAGAACAATTAAAAATTAATTCGTAATTAGGCAAAAATCGAAAATAAAAATAACATCTATTCCTGGCCACTGTAGAATCACTGGCAACGAATATGCTGACGCAGCAGCCAAACAATCTTAATTCACCGATTGATTGCGTTGCAAACTATGTTAGATCCGACTTTCAAAAATTAATCACACACCAACATCTGTTTAGTGGGAGAGCAGCCCCACTTTGCCAGACCTGCAACTGCTAATTGACGATAATCCACATCCTCAATAAATGAAGGAATCCCCCAAACGCAAGAAGCAACTTATTCCAAAACAAAAAACCATCAGATAAGCGTACGGCCCCAATTGCTGCGGTAGAAAATTGGGCCCTTTATATAAATTATACATTACGGTCAGGTCGATAGCTTTTGTTGCTATTGGTTCTAAATTGTAATATAATTATATTTCCATTAAATAAATAAATATAAATATAATAAATAAAATATCAGAATGAACAAAAAATTCAGAATTAAATTTTGAGGGACCTGATGAACATCGGCATTCCGGGACTGGCATCTCTACCACACATATTCATACATACTTATGGAAGTAGTTAACTACAACCGCTTGTGCCTTTTAATTAAAATTGTTAGTGAGTTTTCACGCGGCTTGCATCGAATCAAAATGATATTTTATGTGAACTGAACATTGAAAAACATTATTTTTAGCTTAAAAATTAGCATTATTTGATCGCGAGCCTTTATTGTTTGATATTTTCGCATTAAGACTCATTCGTGTTTGAGCTAATAAAAATAATTTGATTTTAGACTTTGCCAAATTATCGTATTAAATTTGATTGTACGTACAACTAATTAAATATTTAAATATTTTACTAAGCTTATTTGGAAGTTATGTGTTTACTCGTTTAAGGTTATAAATAGCTCATCTGAAACATATTCATTAATGGCTAAGCAATGTTTCCCTCTTTCTAATTGGTTAAGAGCAGAGACCATAACCATAATGAGTTATGTATATAAAAAAAAAGTTATTTAAATTAACACTTTATGTTTTGAAAATATTCGATTAATAATTATATTTCATCATAGAGTAATATTATTTGTTCAGAAATAAAATGTATACATATTAACTACATCGAATGTGATTTGTTTGATAAAAAACAAATAATTTTCCTCATGTGTAATTTGCGCTTATCACTAATATATCATATAGTTTTTTTAAGGACAATAATAATCATTCCTTTTAAATTTTTTCTTTTTTGGCCTTATTTCCGACTAAAAAACGAAAAACTTTTATTGACCATATCTTTTCAGATGAAAAATATTATCGTACTGATCGTATTTTTAATAATTAGAATTATAAACAAAATTCAAAACAAAATTGTTTGCCGCTTAACTATTTACTTTATTTATTTATTTTCAATTTTTAATTATAATTTGAAGAGTGATTGCTTTAATTTAAGTTCTGAAGATTGTATATAACTACGAATAAACTTTAAATAAATATTCCAAAAAAAATTTTATATACATTTTTTGGAAATTTTGAGTTTTGTGCAGTTTTATGGCCCATTTAATTTTAATATAATAAAGTAAAATTTTCGCGTTGTATCGTAAAATCTTCAGTTATTTCGCAGAACGTTCGGTTGCTTCCAATCACCACAATGAATAAAATATGGTCTGAATGATAAAGTAAGTCTTTTATACTGTTTTTGTTATAAATTTAAGCGTTTTAATATGACAATAATAATTTTTACATTTTATTTTTAATTTAAAATTTAAATATTACTATTCTAGTTTTAGTTTTGTGTCGATTCCAAACGGCATAGATATTTAATGAGCAG
This sequence comes from Philophylla caesio, assembly GCA_963971545.1. Classification (NCBI taxonomy): domain Eukaryota; kingdom Metazoa; phylum Arthropoda; class Insecta; order Diptera; family Tephritidae; genus Philophylla; species Philophylla caesio. Next base: position 11,488,394 of record OZ020607.1, read on the forward strand.
CTTTTTCAAGGCTGGTTTGCAAGTTTTCGATGATTTAGATTTTACTTGCCTTGGCTGAATTTCGATCCCCGAACATAAAATAGGAAACTCAACATAATTCGAAATATGAAAATATAAAAATATGTAAGCAGAATTTCCTTGATGTATAATAAGGTACTATATATGAAAGACATGAAAAGATCTGTATTTTACTGTCTTAAACAATAAAAAGATTTTTATATTGAAGTACCTGGCATATTCGCAGCTTCACCGATCTTTGCTTCTTCGGGTACTATTGTTGTCTAGATAAATAAAAAAGTTAGAGCCTAAAGTATGCCAAATATTTGTGTGAGCTGTAAAGAATGGCTTGAGAATGCAGTCAAATGCGTGCTCTGCATTGCCTATTACTAACAAGAAGAAAAGTTATTACTAAGTATAAACAAATAACTTTTTTATGTTTGCACATTTAAGTTACATTGCGATAAACTGCTTAAAAATAAATACATACTTAAACATGTACATATGTACATATGTCGGCACTTGGGCTGGCTAAAGAGTTATTTAGCAAATACGCTTTGTTCACAAATTATAACACAATCACATATTGACACTTTTGGACAATTTCTTTTTCTTATAATAACCTAAAAGAATTTTTCAATTAAAATACCACAAAAACCCAGTCTTAAACTTTTTACAAAATATACAATGATTAAACAGAAAATTCAGCAAAATTTCGAAAATATTTAAGTTTTTTTTATTATGCGGATTTCTAGCTCATTCAGTTTTAATTTCATTAAGTATAAGTTTTAATTGCGTACAAATTACCCCTGATATTTTGAAAATTTGCTTACCGTATAACTCAAACTCGCGATTACATATATATTATATGGTAGGAATTGCAAAAGAGCGTGAGTACAAAAATTTTGTCAAAAATCAACCGTTTTCTGTAGTCACTTATATAATACTTTTATAATACAAAAATTTAATAAGCTACAAAACTGAACATTCAAAAAGTTTGAACATTTTTTTAAATCATATTTTGTATATTTTGTAAAAATTTTAAAAACTGTATTTAATGGTATGTTTTATTTTAGTCGGAAAATAAATTTAAAAATTTTAAAAGAAAAATAAATTGTTCAAATGTATGAATATATTGTTGTGCTATAATTTGTGAACAGAAGTACCTGTGTGTACAAATATGTATTTTGCACTTTCGATCGCAATACAAGTGTTTGGCAAATAAAAGCTGTTACAAAAAGTACTTCTACACGCTGCTCGATCACATATTTATAAACACAAACATACTTTGTACTTTGTTCGCCCAAGAGTTGAACGTTTGATGCTGGGGCTCCATTTGTGAGCATCTTCAAACTAATCCGACATGTATCAAGTGCGCTTTAGTGCATCTTCTGCCTCCTTCTGCTGTTTAACTTGGTGTAGGATGATTTTCAATTTTTTACACCACACACATTTATACATTGAATGACAATGGGATGAGGAGAGTGATCGTGAGTACAACGCTACGCGGAAAACGTAGCTCCAATAGCAATTTCATTTTATTATACCCTAAAGCATATGTTTACTTGCAGCACGGGCAGCAGGTAATAGTGCATTTGTGCCTAAGTACGTACATACGTATGGGTGTATGTAAGTGCGCGAGTAGATCTGTGAAGTATTGGACAAACATGGCACTCACTGACGCCACTGAAATGTCAGTTTTGACATTTCGAATGACTTGCGCAGCCTGCGTGCCTGCACTTAATCAACGCAATTCAGAGTAATATACAATTTATTTATACCCGTACGTACTCAATTTTAAAAGGAATTCAAGGCAAGTTTTTTTCAGTGAAATTGATTAATGTAAAAAAAGCAGCTGGAGCACGGTTTTCAGTTTTGAGAATTTGGCGCTTACACTATATATGTCTTTGGATGAGCTTCTCCTACCAATTGTGGAGTGATCTACCACAAATGGAGCGACCTACAGTTTTTTTGCCGACTCCGAATGACAGATGTATTTTATGAGATGCTTTTTCATGGCAAAAATACCCTCGAAAGTTTGACATTGCCTGACGAAGAGGGACCGCTATTAGAAAAAACTTTTCTATGATTAAGATTTTACTTGCCCTGACTGAGATTCAAACCTTGAACTCAGCGGCATATCGAGTTATAGCACGCACTGCTACCCACTCGACCACTGCGATCTTTTTTTAGTTGGTGCTAAAATTGTGACCTTTTTGTTAATTATTCAAAAATACTTTCGAAAATATTTATTAAATTTAGAAAATGTCGATACGACTTAAGAATCTATCATATATGTACATATATGTACACCTTAGAATACTGAATTTTTTTAGCAGGTGTTTAATTTACTTCAGAGTTATTAAACGTATTTAAGAAGGCAGCATTTCGATTTAAGAAAGCCTAGAATATATTTAGGATTGTTTAAATGTACTTCAGAAAGCAAAAAATGTGCTGAAGATGCCATCAAATATTCTTTTCAAAAACAAATATGATATCTTTTGAAGATCATTGGACTAATCAAAAATACATTTGACGCTTTCTAAAAAATTGTTGGACATTCTTGTGTCCATAAAAAATCCTCTTAAATCGAATTGACGTTTTGTAAGATCGCATTCGGGATTTCTTAAATGAAATTTATGTATATTTTCGAAAGTACTGTTGGAAAATAGTGCACTTCAGTTTTTAAAATTACTCTTTGTCTGAAATGTAATTGTGACCATATGTATGTATGTGGCAACAAAAGTGTGGAAACAAAATATTTTCTTACTTAGACCATTTCAAGTATCTCAAAAAACCTACAACGACTTTGTAAAATTATTTTGAGCAACACCAACAAATCCGTCAGAATTGGGAAGAGGAGCCCCTTAACGTGGTTTAAAACGAAACGAGGTATCATAAAATAATACGAGCTGCAGGGGTTTCGCTGGCATTTCATATTCGGGAATATTGAAAGAAAACCTCTTCTGCGTTGAAAAGACAAAGCGATAAGGAATTTTCATACATTTTGTATACCTTTCATGAAAATGGTATATATAAAAGTTTGGTCCGATGTTTATGAGTACCAGAACGATAAGAGTCAAAAGTATACCGATATGATCAGGATGAAGAGCTGAGTCGATTTAGCCATGTCGTCTGTCTGTCCGTCTGTTCGCCTGTCCGTCTGTCCGCCTGTCCGTCTGTCCGCCTGTCCGCCTGTCCGTCTGTCCATCTGTCCGCCTGTTCGTCTGTCCACCTGTGCGTCTGTTTGAACGCAAACTCAATTTTGGAGCTATTTGAATGAAACTAAGTAGTCAGGTGCCTTTTTATAAGTTATTATACATTTGTCGGAATTGGCCAGGTCAGACAACTATAACGAACATAGTTCATATATTATATTTTGCTCCATAACTTTATTAAAGCAGCTAGAAGCTTGAAATTTCGCTTTATATATACATACGTATGCAGTGAAAATCATATATATCAAAGAAATAAAACACGTATCTCCCATACAACCGATTGTTCAAATATTCCATTTAACACGAAAACACCTTCATTTAAGTAGCTAAATTCTTGCAATTTTGCACAAATTTTAATTATTATTGGGGCTATTAAAGCAGTCAAAATCATGAATACTCATTCAATTAATATTATACATAAAGTGCGCTCATATACGAGTATTTCTTCCATTCATGAAATGTATGAAGCCTTCATTTGGCTCCAATTTGCGAGTAATAGAAATAGTTGGAATGCTAATAATGGAATGGAATAAAATATTTATAGTCGCAAGAACAGTTTTAAAATACAAAGCGTTCTAAAGTCAAGTTATGCAAGCCTTTTCGAAGAAATGCATGTTGGTATGTTGGTAATGTATCGATCAGGGATTGAGCTTTAGTATCCAATAACCTGAGAGTATATATAATATTTCTTCGCAACTTTATGTCGATGCTCTTCTATCGAAGTTGCTGTGGTTAGCTCTCTCGACTACTTTTATTGGTCAATGGATTATTTAGTTCAAAACCAGTTGTTAGTAGGTGCTAATCTCACTTTAATTTGTATTTGAGTACTTTATGTAGAGTTTAAATCATTTAGATTGAGCAAAAATATATATCCTTAACTTATTGTTGAGTAAGTTGAACCGCTATCTGTTATTTTCTTTGCTAAGCTTCGAATTGAGTAAATTAGAATACTCGGTACCGATGATTTCGGAATCAGTTAATCCTTTTCCCTTGAACAATTAAATACTTATTACATTCAATACAAATTCTGTGCGACGCTAATGTTTATAAATACTCAATAAGTCGTAAACGCCGCCACCACCCAGGAGCAATTTCAAAAATTCGCAAAAGTATTTAAATTTTGCTTAATTTTTCTGCGAATCGCTTTGTTCTCTTCTCAGTCGTCTCGGTTGCTTGGGCGGTTGTCACTTCATTTCGCGCTTGCAACACGCCGCCTTATGTGGCACTTTCGTTTACCGCTTAAGCATTCTTCGAACTGCGTAAATCTTCTGCGGAAATCTATTTAAAAAATAAAAAGCGAACTGTGAAGCAAACTAAGAAGCAGCTGAAAAGTAAAAAAATTTGCCGCCTTTTTCGGGCTACGCTTGGCTGTTTAGCAAGCGATCGTATCCGTTGTGCAGCATGTGATGCTGCCTGCCGTTAAACCGTGCACACACACTAACAGTTGCTGTGTTGTTGCCCCACTATTTGCCATTTGTGATTTTATTATTTGTATTGTTTTATTATTTGTTGTTTGCACTTTTGTGGCAGACCGTCGCTCGGTTGCATGTTGTTGATGAAATGCACTTTTCTTGTTAGAACATTTTTACGAGTGGCTTGTGACATTCTTCGCCATTAGAAATATTTGTTCACTGTGGATTGCATAAAATGGCAAAAGAAATGAGAGAAAACGAAAATATGTCAAATGCAAATAAGCGAGTAAAATCACGTTAAAACATTAAATTCGTGCGTTTTTGCGACCAAAAACTGATGGCTGTCAAAATATTTGCGCATCAAATTTCACAATACCAAAACGTAGAAGCCGAGTGCGCGAGCAGAGTGACGATAACAGAGTGCCATAGCGCTTAACAGGACATAAACGCGGTTGGAGGCAGCGTCATTCACACTTTTTCGAAAAAAAAACCAGCCAAGTAGGAAATATTTGTTCATTTTTTTCATCGCCACTTTTCTGCCCGCTTTGCTGTGCTGTGTAGTGGAAAACGATTGAAGGAAAACAGCAAAGCAGTTCCTCAATAGTGAGCTTACCTTTCTCGATTCGTTTGCATTGTTTTGAATACTTTTACTATGAAAGCTACAGTAGAGTTGTACTGAATAATCATTTCTATTGAACAATGCGTAGTACCGACTGTCGAAAAAACTAGTGATCTCATGCCGTAATCCGTCGATAAGCATAGAAATTATGTGATAGATATGTGAGCCTTTATTGGTAATTAAAACTTGTCTTATAATTAGAAAACTTATTTTATGGGAGTTGCAAATTTTCTGATTGCAGACTGAGTGGTTGTAATTAAGAGCCAACAGCATCTAGCTTTAAGGGGGTCCTCTACAAATGTGGTTTCAAAAAACATGTTACAAATACACAACTAAAAGGTTTTAACGGAATACGCAATAGTTTGGAGCTTTGAACATGGCTGGTCAAACCGAGGTCAAACAACATTGAAGGAAAATTCACAAAATTTCTTGTTTAAAGTTCAATAATAAACGATTCAAACCCAAGAGTCTCATTTCATTCGCATTAATAGTTTTCCTGCAATCCATCCTCAAAATGTGTTAACAAAAAGCGTTATTTGAAGAGGACTCCCTTAACTGATTTCAACTATTTCTTTAGGGTTTATTTCAGCCAAGAAGACAGCACACAAGTTGTCTTTGAAGCAACTGATATAATGCAAAATATTTATTGTGATTTTTCTTTTATTCTAAGCTACAAAAGTAAAGTCGTTTATTTTTCTGCTTTATGACATTTAAAATTCTGTAAAGCTTAATTGTTTAGGCATCAAAGAATGTATCTAGTTTAACAAAAATGTTTAAGAAATATCACTCCAACCCATTACAAACTACTGTGCCACCCATTACAACCTAAAATAGTATTTTTGTTTAATATTTCAAATTCAATAATGCCACCAAAGTATAAAATGAACTTCAATATTTTATAAACTGCATGCGAGAAAGCCGCTAAGCAAATAATATTTATAGTTTGTCTAAAATTGGGTAGCGAATACTTTAACTTCGAGAAGCGGCTGTGATCGTTGCTTCACCCGTGCATCTTGGCAAATATTAATTGTATCTGCTAATAACATAACGAAGTTTCATAACTTATAAGTTTCATGCGATACTGGTATATTATTTCCTGGGTACACATTTGGAAATAAAGTTTGTGTAAAAACGAGGAAAAATATTTCAGCCGTCACATTTTGCCTTTTTCATAATAAATGCTCTTCTTCGCATTTTTGCAACCATTTATGAGGTTATTCGTCATGTAAAAGAAATTTTAATAACGAAATGAAAAGCCTTTATTTCACCGTGATATTAATTTTATGAGTCCAGTTGTATTAAATATTTTTTCAAAATATTCAGTGGTTCGAATTACTTTCAAACTGGTGCTGGAAAATTCAAGGATATTTATTTTCGTTTTACTTGTAAAAAAGGCAATTGCAAAATAAATACTTTTTCGATTATTTTAATTTATTACTCTTTTGTTTTTTTTTCTGCTCTTCACACTTTTATCGCTATTTTTCCCAAATGGGTACGATCGTACAAATAAGTTAAAACCCATTTATAATATAATATCTGGGTGTGTGTTTGTCCAATTGGAATGCAACAGAAATGGCAATGAATGCAAATTTGAGGAAGTTGACACCAAGTTAAACCTTAAAAAATTAAAAGAAAAAACTTGAATAATCGCACGTTCAACTAGGAAAACACACACAAACGCAAATAGGTGCATGCATTTGCCATTGTGTGCACCCATGTGCAAACATTTTTTATATTCGTACATATATACGAGTATTTACCTGAGCTTATGGCATGTTGCACGTACTTAAGTCACACCAAAGCCGCTACAAACTTGGCAAATCCGCGTTGCACTTACAGCTCCAACTCATTGAACATGACCGGCTTTAATTAGTAGCTGCTCACTGGCTAGCACAATACAACAATAACAACAAAAACAACAACTAAAGATCGTAAAAAGCAACGGCATCGAAACTAAAGGTGCTAATGTACAGACAGCAAACATTGCGCTCCACCAAAATACAAGCACATACACAGAGCGGGAATATCGCTGCTACTGATTCCGGTAGCAAAAAAAAAAAAAACAAAAAAAAATTAGCTCCAATGGCCAACAACGAACAGTAGTGGCAGGAACAGCAATGGTCACAGTTAATGTGTGCCCGCACCAACTTCACACGAACAATGCAACGCTGCAGCAACGCGACAAATGCATTAATTGAGATTAGTGCAAAGTTGTATTCTATCTACGAGTAGAGACGCAATTGCAAATGAAAAATAAGTCGAAATAACAACAAAGGTAATTGTGCACAAAAAGTAAAAAAAAAAAAATAAAAAATGCTCGATTGTTGAGCGGTGTTGAGGTGTGCAACAAAGTCTAAGTGATGCGATAAAATTCACGAACTTAAGTAAAAAGCTAATTTCGATTTTTTTTTAAAAGCAACGAACTGCTATATCTCGATAAAAAGAACTTGGTTTGTTAAACATTTAATAACAACGGTAATTTTTAAATAATCCCGTTTATTGATGAAATATTGCGTAAAAACACACCTTCATAATTGAATGAAGACGAATCAAGTGAAAAACAATTGTATTTTCGGTAAAATACAAACATTATTCTTATCTTTTCTGTTTAACTTTATACATCATCTCAAAGGTTTACATATCTTCTCTCTTAGAAATATCGATAAGACCCGAAAACTGTTTGTAAATTAAATAAGTTACGGGCATAAAATAACGCAAAGGCAGAAAAAGTCGATATATTTTTCCTATATCAAAATCCTCCTCTTTAACTCGACAAGACCTACCCACAAAATTGGCTCTCAATTGGTTTGATTACCCTGTTAGCTTCACTCGTCATTTTATAACGTCCACTATAAAGGAATTTAAAATGGCTCAATTTTAGCTAGCTTGAATTGTCACTTGAACCAAAAATGTGCGCTAAATTTCAGCCCGATATCTTTAGTGCAAGTAGACGTACAGGCTGGCGCACCAATTGTACTACAATAAGAAACTTGAATAACTTATTTTATTTTTTTCTATTACTTTTAAGAAAATTTTATTTCATTTTATATAATTATTTATTTTTAAAGATGATAGACCGTAAATGACCTCAATTCTCAGCCACGCGGCCTGAAGGGTTGAAGTCGGGATTGCCTCAATTATCGATTTAATGGACTGCTTCAATTCGGTCAAATTTCTTGGTTTTGTTTTGTACACTTCTTGCTTGACATAACCCCCTAAAAAGAGTCTGGTGCAGTCAAGTCAAGTGACCTTGGGGGACAGCCAGTTACATCAGAAATCGTCGATAAAATCCATGGAGAGATATTGAAAGACCGGAGAGTGAATGTGCGTCAGGTGGCTGAGGCTGTAGGCATCTGAACTAAGGGGCTAGGCACATCACATTTTACCTAAATATTTGGATATGGAAAAGCAATCGGCGCGATTGATCACAATCGACTTTAAAACCACGACAAAAATCCATGAATTCGACTACGAACAGCTAACTCAATCAGCATATTTCCAGATTTAATCCCATGCGACTATTTCCGATTTCCATACTTGAAAAAATGGTTGGGTGGTTAGCGGTTTGGGTTAAATAAAGAGGACGTCACATAAAGAAACACCTTTTTTAAGAGTCCTGAGAAAAGCTTTTATTTGGAAGGAATAAAAAAAATTGGAAAAACGTTCAACTAAATGCATTGAGTTAAAAGAATATGACATTGAGGAATAAAATTCTTTTAAGCCGAAAAAAAGTATATGTTATTCAAAAAGTCACTGAATTTTCAAGCCGCCCGCGTATTAAACATTTCTTAGCTAACAAACTTTATACTGCCATATTTTATAATCAAATAGGAAATACGCTCTGATACTAAAATCTACCTTACACGAAATCATCTGTTCAAGTCCGTTTGGCATAATTGGACAGATTTAAATTCGTGCTAATTTCAAATACAATTAAAATTTGTAAACTTAAACCTTTCAGTGCGCATCAATTTGTCTTTGAATTCTTAGCCAAGTCTTAAACCATCATTTTACCTAATCAATACTGTATGTGGTTTGCACTCAACACCTCTTCCGAAACGGAAAGTGCTAACTTTCTGATTATTCAGTGAATAGCTGCTTGTCAAACTACAAACATTCATTTGTAAAGAGAATTACTTTTTGCGCTACAACTCATCTGTTTCAGTACAGAAATAAAAGCTTACATATCTTAGAAATTAAGTCTGCAAGTTTACAAAGTGCAATAGTCGATTCGAGAGAAAAGAGTAAAAAAAATAACAACTCTGACTGTTGCAATAAAAGAAATGACAGGCGCAACAGAAACACAACAGCAAAGGCAGCACAGCCAAGCAAACACCAAAGAAAGAAAAAACCTGTCGTTAATCCAAAGCGTCTCGTGTCGTACATTAAACACCAGTCGACACGTAGGTGACAATTCGCCTTAAATGGTACACATGGCCATGTCCGAGTCCATTTACGATTGGCCTTTTTAATTTGAACACAACACCGAGCTGTCTGAGAGAAGTTCGAGTTTTTTTTCTATTACTATGAAAAGTGCTTTTAATTTTCACTCCTTTTTTTTGCTCCTTTTCTACTTTGTCTAAGAGCGTGTGCTTATGGTGTGTGTGCGCTTCATTGCCGCAGTAGTTTCTCCGTATCAATTTGGTCAAATTCGTTTTGCTTCTTTTTTGTTGCCTTATTTGTGCTTTGGTTTACATAGATATAACTAAGGACAGCTAGCCATGGTGTGTTGTTTGAACAAGCTTTTTGCACTTGCGAGTAATTAAAGGACACGGCGACACTCTTGCATCCTCATCTTTCCCAATTGCATTGTGTGTGTATATCAGGGTGGTCAGAAGCATAAGAATAAAATTTGCAATATTAATGTTTCCACTCCATTGGATTGTTGTATATGGCAGAAATATACCTCGTTTCAAAAAATATATGAATATGTTCGAATTCGTATTTTTTTATAATTGGTACTTATACAAAACGCTTCGATAGTGAACAATTTCTTTTCCAATCGAGGTACATAGAATAACTTCTGTTCTTAAATTTAAAATAATATCTGGATTTGTAAGTGTGAAAACAATTAAAAATTATACAGATACTTGTCAATCAATAGTTTTCATTGGATAACTTAATAGTTTTTTAATATTTGTGATAGCTCCGCCAAACCCCCGTAAAGCAAATAATCGTTAATATTAAATTAAATAGTTTTATTGGATACCTAACGTTAAAAATATGTTTAATTAAACAACAGGTTATTGGTTTAGTTGCCCTCTGTAAACAAACTGGTCTTAAGACTTGAAAAATACTAATTTTCATTTCTTCTATACCAATAATAAGAAAAAAAATGTCGTACTTATATAAATTACGAACTTTGCGCGCTTTGAGCAAACTTTAGACAGTTTTTGGTTGTTAAATAAAAACATATGGGTATACTCTTTCGTTATAAAATAATCCTAGCATTCGTAGTACTTTTTTGGTCCATCCTAGTGCATTTTGTTGTGCCTATATTGTGCGTATGTTCGATTGACCTTTACTACTCGATTCAAAACTGAACAGTATTTAACTTAAACAGAGTTTGTAGAAAAATTCCTGGCATGCAGTTTTGTAGTGCACTTATTGTTAGAATAAATTTTGCGGATTATTCAGTTGACATTTCAGATTTTATTTCTCGAGTGTATTAATCATTTTCGCCCATACAACGCATGCATGAAATTTCTTGTTATATGTATACAAAAAAAAATGAAAATCAACTACAGCGAAAAAATTTCCAAACATAACAAACTGCATACAAACGTTTTTTCTAAATATTCTACTGAATATTATATTAAAAGTAATTTTTTCTAAAGACTCTACTAAAATTCTGGTTTTCGAACGGATTTCCTGACTAAATGGGGTGCAAGGGTTCCTAACTGATTATTCTGTTCATAATTCAGAATGAGATTTTTCTCGGCTCGCTGTTAAACCTTAAACGCACAGTACAAGCATTTTCAAATACAGAAACCTTTAGCGAAAATTGGTATTAAAAAGCCAATTAATCACACTATTGGGATTAAAAAATTATATGATACTTTGGCAAATTTTTATTATACTTGTACATATGTACAAAAATATAGTTTTTTACTTTATAAAACCTAGGTTTTTAAAACGAAAATTATACAAGCAAAACCTTAGTAACTACATATTTTTAAGGCTAAAAATTTGCCCTAAAATAATGCCCGAATACAGTAAGCAACCTCAGAGTCTAATATATACAAACGTCAAAATTTAAGACCAGTTGGCATTTATTAGCTTCAAAATAAGACCTCTATTCCCAAAATAAAGTCTCTAAATTGTGACCTTGTGACAAGCAGGTAACAAAAAATGTAAACAACTGAGAAAATCGTGATCATACCAAGTTACTGAATTCGGGCATAAGTCAACATTTGGCGTCTTTTATCAGACAGAAAATTAGATCGTCACCTTCGTAAATAAATATATAGATACATTTAAAGCTTTTTCAGTCGCGTTCTTATGAAAAATCGCTTCATGACTCTACGTTCACTAAGCGTTTTTTGCAACTTCAAAAATCTGAGAGTACCCTCTATGTCGAAATGTTAGAAGCATTATACGTAAAATAATCTGTTAATAAATTATGATTTTCACCCAGACAAATAATTTTCGCCCATTTGACGCTTGAAATAAAAACTATTGAATAATACAAAAAAAATAATTACGAGGAAAGAAAAAAAGAACAAGTATTTTTTTTTTGCGTTGAGTTTATACCCAATCTTAGAAAAATGGTGCCTACAAAATTTCAATTGGTTTTTCAATGTATTGCAGTAAATTTAAATTATATGAATATTTCTCTCGAACACAGTAAGCGCCATGCCATCTGATGTTATCTGTGCTTTCGAAAGTGGGTCTAAGATTTAAAAAGGTGATCATGTTTGAATTTTTTAATGTTTTTTGTTTTTTTAAATAGATCATTTTGAAAATTTCTAGTCAATGGTCAATTTGCCAAGCCTAAAGCCACACTGGAGAATTGTAATCAGTGCATTCATATTGGACTTCAGTCCTTACATATAATATGCTCGATATACATACCTTATTAAAAAACTGATTCTGCGATTTTTGGACCCCCTTCTTCGGGTTAGGCAAAGATCACATTGTTCCAATAATTCCTTAGCTACAGCGTCTTCGTTACCTCTTTGCCGTCCTTTCGCTATTCGAAATTCGATTAAGGTTTCGGGTTCATCGGGGTAGATATTATCTCTACTTCAACTATTGAGCAATGTGAAAATGCTTCCTGTATAATTTAAGTTTGCTCTAGATGTCGCTCAATTATTCGATTTTGTCTTTATACGTAATAGTCGATCCTCATAGATCCTCAATAGACTCAGCTCTAAGTAAAAAAAAATCGTTCACGCTAAATAACTACTTAAATTCATATGTTAGCATCCGTCACTTATATCTAACAAAGCTATTGAGTTATAATAAAATCAAATAAGGAAAGGATCAAAAAAAAATATTTTGAAATTCTTCCTGAACTGTCTTCTTGCGATTTACATTGAAAACCAAATCAAATCACACTTTAATATCTAATCGCAATGTTTGCTGGGAAATATTGCTGCTCGTAACAATTTCAACATATTGGTTTCACATTTTATTGTCGCTTAACTATTTTAGCCTGCGGTGAGAGTGTTTGTGTGTAAGTGTGCGCATAGCTAAGAGCAAAAATGCATTTACAGCAAATCTGTCACAAAATTTAATTTCCATTATATTTTATTTTACTTTATTTTATTGTCATTGCAGATTTGGTTTTTGGCTTGCTTGTTTTGCATTAAATTGTCAAAATATTTGCAAAATACACAAAATTCATTAAACGGAAATTTTGTTTAGATTCTTGCTTAACTGAATACTTTATAATTCTGCCTAAATTGAATATGCATACATGGGTACATATACATATGTAGGTGAGTTTAAAATATACAGGCTGTCACTGATACATTTTTGAAAACAAATTTTTTTTTTGGAGGAAATTGCTTCTCGAGCGCTTTACTTAAAGCTATTAAATTTTGAATAGAGCCCATTTGAAATTGTGTTGGACGTCAAGTTTGTGAAATAATTTGCCGTTATTATCAAATGCTTTTGGTGTAGTGGTAAAAGGCAATATACCTCTGAAAGTCGCCAGTTGTTGGATTGATTTTTATCAATATCTTATCAAGCGACAGCTCACAGCGCTGAATAATACGGAATATAAAATCGTGCGAAATTATAATATTTAATCTTTTTTTTTTTTGCTTTCGCGTTTTGCTTTTCTCTCACGCAGTTACACCAAACCGACAAAAGCTTGAAGTGCCACAAAAGAAAAACAAAATGTATTGCATTTAAAGCGTAAAATCTGACAGAAAAAAATTGCAATTATAAGTTACACTCTCAGATAGTATATTACTGCCCTCTGTTGAGTTTACAATAAGTTTTGACAAAAAACAACATCAATTAAAAACTACAGCATCAGAGGAACGTATTTGTATAGCAAATAAAACGCTATAGTTTAATTACTTATGTAACTTACCAGAGCTCTAAACGGCAGTTAAGATTTCAACAGAATTTCGCTATAAGTATTGAAAGTCCATTACTGTATAAAAAAAAAATATATGCAATAAGGTTTAATAGAAAATAAGAAAGTTTACCTGTAACTAATCGCATTTACTTGAATTCGAATGAAACACCCTGTACTGTGTCAACCTTTTTACTCGTATGTACACATATTAAATGAGTACAAAAATTATTTAGTAGCTGCTAGTTTGGCAAGGATAGTGCTGAATTGTTGGAGAGATGCTAACTGAATTAAGGGGAAAAGGGTATGACTGCCTGTTGAGCAGGTGTGAAAGTGGTAAATTAAATTACGCTGCGACGTAGGGACAGTGAAAATTATGCAGACAGGCAATTTTGTCGGTTCACAAAAAATACAAAATCAAAAATTAGCGGTAAGTGTTAAATGACAACGTGTGGACTGTGGCGCAACAAATGATTTGCAATTGCATTCACAATTGTATAAACATATGTATGAATTTTTATACATACATATGTATAGACATTAACGCATCCACAATTTGTGGCATTTAATGATTTGGTGTATAAAAGCAGGCGCACACATTTGACGTTAGTTACGTTAACAGGCGAAGGCGTGAGTAGTCAGCCGCTGGGTTGACACTTTTGCCAACTTTGGTTGCTTAACGATACATTTGCAGCAACAATTATTTAATTTACAAAATCAATTTAAATATATGTAGACACTTTCACATTAATGACAACGATTTGCGGATGATTTTGTTTTATTACAATTTAACGTAATTTTTAATAATCGTAAATAATCTGTTCAATTTGGTATGAAATGTTGCCAGGTGTTAAGGTAATAAATAGTTACTTACGTATGTAGACATACTTATGTGGCTTTTAGTCGCTTATGCCGCTATAATTATGCTATTTATACATTGTGAATATCAACCTGCGGCAGTCAATTTTACTTACAAATAGATACTTTTTAGTTTTTCTTTCAAAGGTTAGCATTTCCAACACCTGATAGCCCCTACAGTTGCCAGCCGATATCTTTGAATATTTGCTATTAAATGAGTTTAAAACCACACTATTTTAGAATAAGGAGTTGTGATAAAAATTATAAACACTTTAAAAAATGCCTTTGTTTAAGTGACAAAGGCGTTAAGTAAAATATCCTGGGTTTAATTGCGCGTTAACTACTCTTTTACATCGATCTTTACAAATATTTACGAATATTTTATTTCTATCGTAAACAGCTGTTGGATTCATTCAGAAACCATGCCAGAATCGCACCACTAACATCTACTCGGAGCAGTTATAAAAAAATTCGCTGAACAAATATTTCTAATAATCAAGGTTAACATTGTTCAAGCATTAAAATATTGAAACTTCAATCGGAAATATCAAACGTTTAAGCGTTCAAAGCATGGAACTTTTATATATATAATTTACCCTTTGTCGATATTTTCTAAATATGTTAAGTCATACGAAAAATCTAAATACCATTTTTCACATTTATTTTCTTTAAAATAACGGCAACGTAAAAAACGATATATCGCACAAAACAGAGAGAGTCGAAAAAAGTGGCACTTTTAGTACGTACACGGGTTTCCTTTTTTGGTAAAATAAATCGCATTTTCAGACAAAATAAATTTTATTTTTAATTAATCGCAATAATCTATAAAATAAAATAAATAAAATCATCAAATGTTTTGTACTTATTCATATTTATTTGCCATTGAAAATAAAATTTTCATTTGGTAGTTGATATTGTGTAATACTTACATATATTTTTGTATGCTTTGTTATACTTCTACATATATTTTTTTCATATACATTTGTTTATTTTTTTTATACAGTTTTTTTTTTTTTTTTTTTTGGTTTATCCAAATAAATAAATACCATACTTTCGGTTACATTTTTAATTAAAACAAAAAATTAAACATTATTTCAAGCTATGTTTTTGTGTTGTGTTTACTTCTTACAATTTGTTTGCTCTTCTTAATATTTAAACAATTTCTTTTTGGTTTGCCTTTTATATTGTATCTTTGTTATCAAAAAACCACAATTATTGTATATAATATATATATATAATATATATTATTTTAATAATCCTTGTTTTTATTGTTTACTCTTCGAATGTTCTCTTTAAAATTATTAGAAGAAGTTCTAGTTTACACCTAGAGCTTCCTGATTAAAATCTAACTAGTGCGAATAAGGCAAGACTTTTACCAAATACAAAAAAAATAATAATAAAGAATACCTGTATTTATATTTAAGTTTACGCCAATAAACTAATGATACGAACTTTGAACTATTTATGTTTGTATTTATTTGCTCTTTCTAACAATACTTGAAAAATGTAAAACTAATTATTAGCAAATCTAAAACTGCTAAATAATAATGTGTAATATTGTAAATTATACTTAATTCCTGAACTTATTTCATTTAACTCCCCTTTTTAAACCCAACTGAACTAGTATTTCTTTGGCTGTTTTGTACTAGAAGGAGACTGGTATGTTTTTGTCCACAGCTGGACTAGTATTTTTTTTAACTATTTTGTATATATTTGGTATATTTCTGATCGAAATCTGACAATTGCGATCTCGTAAGGCATGCTCATGTTTAAAATACCAGTTGCTTGAAAGAAAAAAGAATGTTGGCTGACCAATTGGACTAGCGATCCATACTAGATACGAAGTAGTTTACAACTAGTACATTTGACTACAAAATGATTTGACCAAATTGATTGTTTAAGTTCGTGGCATTTGTATGTATCGTAAATTTTTTTAAGAGTGGTTTATATTTTTTAACCCAAATCAAAGTGAATAGGGAATAGGAATGAATATCGAACTTTAAAATTTTGTATATTCCTGACTTTGCTAAATAGCAAAGTTTGCAATTAACTTCACTAAAAACGAATAGTTTGCTCATTAAGTTTTGGAAACATTTATATATATAAAAAATATTCCAGTTAGTTTTAAAAAGAAAATAAGAACCAGATGTTGGGACGTTAGGTCATATCATAAAAATTATCATTAAAACATAAAATATAATACAAAAATAAGTACGATATATCGTACAAATGCTGACAAAATGTTTAAAAAAACATAACAAACAAATATAAAAAAACAATATAGGTAACCATAAAAAATAAAATTTTATTAAAGTTTAGGAACCTGAACAAGTATTAAAATTGTCTTAAAAAAAATTAATTTATTTGCCAGTGCAAGTTTCTAGTAGTTAATTAAAATAAAACAAAAAATCTTTAAATTTCTTGCTGTGGTCGACAATTAATTAAAACTAAATTAAAAATTACGATTTAGATGGGCAACTTTTCACCTTAAAAATTATTATCAATTTTTAATGCTCCTTTTCACATTTGGCTTACATATTACGCATCATTTGATGCTGATATTGATTTGCCCGTTTTATGCTCTTTGTACTGTTTATTAAAAAAAAAAAAATTTAAGTAGTTTGAACTCTCAAAATCTCCAACTACGATTATATCTATGATTGCAATTACACGTCTATCTATCTATGAGTACGTCTGTTGCATGCAACATACAGTTTTGAAATTGAAAACTAATCTTCGATCGAATTAGTTGGACAAGTTGGAAGGGATTTGCTGCATACTCTGCAAACAATCATTCATCAGCAACTCAACTGCATTTGAACAGTGCAGCGAAGTGCACGTACAAGTATTTATGTTAGATAAGTGTGTATGTATGTGTGTGCATATACCCGTACGTATAAATCTGACGAATGCGAAAAGAACGTGTTCACAGCTAACCAAAGTCGGCTTAGCGTACAAAATTATATAAGTTGCATTGTTGTTGGAATCTTTATGCATGTACATCCCTCCAGTTAGTAAATCGACTTTTATTTACCGAACTAAAATAGCTCAGTGGTTAGTTTAAATTGACTAGTTACGTAAGTACTATTTTGCTCTTCGAAACAAATCGACTTATATAAACAACGTAACTGTAACAACATATTTTTGCATTTACGAAGCCAAGATTTGTAAACGCTAAAGTTTTAATAAATATAAAATAGACAGATACAGGTTTGCAAGATATGTCTACTCTGGTAACTACTTGAAAGCATTTTAATTTAGATGAGAGTAGTTCAATTTTATTTATTGATCTGTTGTGCAGAACTGAACTTTAAAAATTCCCTATAAACCTGAAACTAACCAGAAAATTAACCACTTTTAGAATTTTAAGTTTTTGAATTTTCAATTGCTCAATACTTCACTTCACTACAAAATAACAGTGTTGCATATAAACTACTCTCAAAGTTATTCTCTAAATTGCTAAGTTTTTTTTGCTAACTTTGAAAAGCTGTGTATTCTTAAATTCTAAAATTAATTTTTATATAGAAGAAGACAGCAATGCCCTTGATAAAGGGTTTTCAAAATTTTTAATTTATTTATTTATTTATTTTGTTATAATTTCATTGCATGTGCTATAAAATTGCGTACTAAAAAAGTTCTTATAATTATTTGAGAAAAGTTTGTTGCTAATTAGTTCTATCTTTATAATTAGTCTGGCTGTTAAATATAAGAGGAATACATTTAAATTAAATTATTTCATAAAAATTATTTTTAATAAATACACAATTTATTAATTCATAATAAATTAATTGGGACTCTAACCGCACGAACAGCAAAGGTAAATTATAGCCACTTCAAACTTGCACTTTAATAAATAAAAATATATTGGAACTGCATATTTAAATCTAAAAATTGTTTGGAAAAAACATTTGCTTGCCAATACTGTCACCACTTTCTCTATCAATTGTCAAGTTAGAAATTAAATTTGTTGTATTAAAAAAAGTTAAAAAAAACACATTTCTGAAAAAAGTATAAAAACTACATATATATTTTCACTGTCATATATCGAAATGCGTCCTGACCAATGCCTATCTCTTTAGTGTCAAATTATGCCTGGTTGTAGCTTTTGCTATTTACAACGGACATTTGTTGAACTATATCCTGTGTATATATCTATTCCCGCCAAAGATAATGGCAGAAAATGTTGCAGCTACATACGAACTTAGGATTATGTTAGAAAGCAAGAAGAACTTGTGAATATTGTGAATATATGCTTGATTTCAACCAGTAGTTATTGTTCGCCAGACAGCGCAATTAAGTTTTTTTTACTGATCGTATTTTTGTTTTGCTTAGATAGTTAAAAACTGTATCTCTGTTATGTCTATAACAGACATTATTTCCACAACAAAATTTTTAGATCCTTTTAAAAATGAAAACGTAAGTTTAGGATCTTATCTGCATGTGTAATTTACTTGTGAGATCCTTTTCTAACTCGCGTTTTAAAATGGGTGTGGTATTTTCTATACTAGGGCCGTCGGCCTTTACTATAAAAAAGTACATAAATTAAATAGCAAGAAGTCGTTGTATCGCAGTAGACAGTTTGTCAGTTCCACCAAGGAAAGGTGGGTATATACTTGACATAAATACAAAAAATTAATATTTCAGAAAAGCTAATTATGATTAGTCGAAAAACAAACGAATATGACATACACTTTTAGCTATAAAAATTTGATCATTTCCATACTTTTGCCTACTGACGATTTTGGCAACGGCAATTTTAAAACCCAACAAAAATAGTTAAAACAATGTTGACAATTGTCACTGATAATATGGAAACAAATTTTAAAATTGAATTATATAAATTACAAATTTTTACTACTGGTATGGACATATTTATAAATCTGTAGGATTATATACACAACCACAGTAACTGAATTACCGAAAGCAATAAAAACACGAACAGCAAATTGAAAAATTTACAGACATAGCTCGAATTGAAAACGGTGTGCGTTTGACAGGGACGCTCTGACAAAGAGGCACACTTGGGTTGGTCCCGCGATTTAGACAATTTGATAATAGTTGTTGAGCATTAAAGCATTGCTCAAGAATATCGCCATAGTCGAGTTAAAACATAAACGAGGTAAGTCGTCAATCGCCATTGATAGCAACTATCTAACTTTTATCAAAACAGTACAATAATATAATTCTGCCCAATAAAAAACGTATAATAGAATGAAGCTCCATAAAGATGCTTCACGTCGGCACTCGCACACCTTTTGTCGGGATGTGGTTGGCACAGAATCCTTCAAAGCTAGCGCCGGTAAAGGACCGAATTTTTTTTTGCAAAAATTTTAGTTTTAAAGAATTTTAAAGTGAACATTAAGCGCCCCTTAAATTCTTTTCAACTCTGGGCACCGCAAAACCTTAAGGCAACACTGTTGTGTAACGCATATTGCACTATTGCACTGCAGCCAGACAGTGGTGTGGGTATCATGCAGCGGATTAAAGTCATGTTGCTTTTTGTTTTCCTTCACTGTAGTTGTTGTTATAGTTGGGTACGACAGGATGTTACCCAATAATACGCTTGCTCTCATAATAATCCTAATCCCAGCTTTGTGCAATGCTAATGTCATTTTCTTGGGAACGCTCTTGGTAGTGCGAACTTCTTTCTAGCAGTCGCAATGATATATATTTGCAATGTGCCACATAGCTCATATGCTATGTATGAGTGTAAATTCACAAGAGTATGCATACATACATACAAACATACATACATATGTGGGTGTGTGACTGCGTGCACTTTGGTTATTTGAATTCAATCTGTGGCTCAGATTGCAATCAGCTGCGAAATCCAACAGCTAAAGGTGTCAAATGTGCGTGTATCCCAAAAAGTACGATACCTATGTATGTACATACATATGTTTCTACGTGTGTATGTATGCATGTACGAGCGTGTATGCAAGAAATCATGTTGACTGCCACATGGGTGAGGCTGCAGGCGTATAAGCGAATGCACTTTCTGTCGCTCCACTGCAACGTGGCGCCCTACCACGATAATCTTCTCGAAGTGTAATCTACATTTCTGTGGCTTCATTTTCTATGAATATTTTTCAAATAGGAAAATTGTATGAAATGAAGCACTTTGCACTGATCTCTAGCTGCTTTTGTGGTGTTGAATTCGCATAAATTTCATTCTACAATCTTTTTGAATTTCAAACTACCATTTTTTTCATGGAGATCCAGAATATTAAAACAAAACAACACTAATATAACAAATAAGACGATTTTTTGTAGCTCATGTATGAATTTATTGGTCTTTTAAAGAACAAAAAAGAAATAAATGTAAAATTTTCCACTTCTACAATATAATTTATACTTCAAGTAAAAATATAAATACATATTTGGTACAGAAGCAAATGCACCTACATAAAGTAAAATAATGTTTAATCACTGTTTGAGAACAATATAAATATATTATCATTCAGTAAAAAAAGAAATACATCAAGTAAAAATGAAATACATCACCCTTTCCATTTTGAGCGAGGCAGAATTATTCCTGATTTTGACCAAAATGTAATCTTTAAAAAATTAAAGCCTTAAGTGTGTTATCCTCCAACTTGGACCTAAATTTGTTGAATTCAAAATCTGCAGTGGAGAAGCACTGCTGCGCCTCAATACTTGCTGGTTGGATTGTCAACAATAAGCTAAATGCTTTATATAGAACATAGCTATTACAAAAACTATTAATTTTTTTTTACCACAACTGCGAGCTGCTTATTATGACTTGATGCAATTTATCTTTGAGACTTTCTGCCTTATTCACTTTAAGCACCTCGTCGTTTGTTTTATTAATATCGCTTTCATAGTAAGGCTCATAAACAGTGAAATGTTAAGTTTTCTTATTTCATTACAACTCTGAAAGGTATGTATGCTTAGTGTGCCATTTGTGTGTTTTATACGATCGGATCTTCCTGTTTTTAATTTATTTAGTGTTGAATAATTGCCTGAATACCATATTCAATAATAACGAAATTGCACAGTGCATCCGTAAGTTCCAATATTATTTCAATAGCAGACTATAGAAAAACGACAAATAGCACGGATTCTGAACTATATAAAGGCTTTGAGTTAAAAACGCCCGGGATCCCGGGATTGACATGCCTAATTTATACATACGAATGTGTATACAAATAATTGCCTGAGTAAAAGTGGCACCAATTGCAATAGCAAATTGAAATCAATGAATAGTAAAACTATGTATACTGGAGTAGCCCAAGAGGAAGTCATATACTAGATTAAAATAACAGAGTGCTCTTAATACTTTGTAGTGCATTTTTTCTCAATTTTATATTCAAAATATTGTAGGGTTAAACAAACAAGTGAGATTATTGGGTTGGCACGTGTCCAACAGAAGGGCATCCCACCATTGGCCATACTCATTGAGAAAGAGGCTTGTCAGGGCGCTCTGGGACTGTCTAATTTTCGCAAAAAGACAAATGGAGCCACAATCAACATTATGTCAGACAGCCAGGCAACCCTTAGAGCCCTAGACTCCTTCAAAACAGAGTCAAAACTGGTAGACAGCTGCAGAGCGGCACTGGAATCATTAGGAGCCGACAATAGAGTCATTCTGTGGGTCGTTCCGGGTGGGTGAGGGTGTGGATGGTAATGAAAGGGCGGACTACCTCGCAAAAAAGGGGCACAACAGAGCTTCTGAGGTCCTCAGCCGTGCTGCGGTCCTTCGATGGGATACACAGCAGAACTTCTAAGAAGGTGGGAGGACTCAAAAATCACAGCCCAGTGGCGATCGTCAAAGGGTAATAGACAATCTAAGAGGTTCATAGTAGGCTGAGATACCATCTTCACAAAATAGGATTCTCGGAGGATTCAGACTGTAGATTTTGTGGCTTAGATGAGGAGAGCTCTGAGCATATACTGTGTGAATGCCCGAGTATAAGTAGACTCAGGCTAATACACCTTGGAGAGGGACTGTTATCTCCATCCAGAATATGGACAATCACACCCTCCAAAGTGCTTAGTTTCATAAATAGCCTAAAGATGCAGTGACAACTTAAAGGGTTAGCACAATAGATCTTTTTACGTCGCAGCGCTACTATGCCCTGATAATAATAATAATAATTAAAAGCTTATTAATAAAGGCCCTCAAATATAATAATTTTTGGAAAATTTAAGGTATTTTCATCATTATTTTCAAATTAATATTTTCTTAATTTTGGCTATGTACATATGTATGTTGTATTTAAAACCGAATACTTATTTTTAATGCTGATTTTTGTAGATCGTGCTATTTAATTTTTTTTCATAGCAAAATACGTAATTTTGTGTTTTCTATTTTTTGATAATAAACAAGTCGATTTTTTTTCATATACAGAGTTTTTCTGCATTTCGATTTGGTCGGATTTGGAGGTAATGGGTCTGATTCTCCGAAATGAAAAGAATATGTTCTCATCGTCACAGAATTGAATAAACTAACAACATATTGAGGAGAAAATATTTATATATTCCAGCTTCGACCAAATTTTTTGGAATTCAAATGCAGAACAGGCCTGATAGTAAAAAGCTTAGACAAAAAAAATTTCAAAATCTGAAAATTACACATTATTGAATTTAAATTGTTTAGGCTTAAACCCGAAAAAACGAATGAAAAAAAATATTTAATAATAATGATAACTGTACACGTATTTCAAACTTCGAGTTTAATTAAAAAGTATTTGACTTTTATAAACGAAAGGGGACGTCTTAAATAATGCTAATGTGCATTATCATGCTATGAAAAAAAAACAGAAATAGGCTTTTGTTTCATATCTTAAAATGTTTTAAACCAATTAGGTGCAATATTCAATAGCGCATTTGCTGGATTACTTATTAAAGTACCGAACACCGTCTCGACTCCATTCCAAATTGTGAAAAAAAATATATGTAGGTATATTATTATTAACACTGTGTACTTCTCACCGCTGAAATAAATGTGTCATTCATTGTCACAGAACGCCTTTCCTTTCCAACACACAGTCAGTCCTTGCCTTACTTAGCATTGGCATTGGCATTGTTGTTGCTGCTGTTGCGTAGTTAAGCCGACACACGTAAACCTCGCCTAATTGTGCGCAATGATGAATGTCAGGATTTGCAACAAAAAATGTCGCAACAATAAGAGCATGACAGAAACATGAGTACATCGCCTGCTTCTGGTGCGAATGTATGTATGTACGAGTATGCGCTCGTTACCAGAGATGTAGCAAAAAAAAACATATTAAAAAAAAACATTAAAAGCAGTTGGTTGAAAACAGGCTGTAAAATAAGGATATTAACGAGATTTACTTATTTACAAGGAAAAAGGTGAGAAAGTGAAAAATTTTGGAAAGCATACAAATAGAAGAAATGTCACAATGCAAAGGAAAAATCCGCAATAAATTGTTGTAATTTGAAACTGCACAAACACATTGACGAAAGTGTAGATTTTACTGTGACAACTACGACCACGTTGAGTTGAGTTTAGTTCCGCTGAAGTGGTTGTGCAGCAGTTGCTAACTAGGTGTGTTGCATAACTACTGATCGTATTTCAGACCAAGCCAAGCTGAGTGTCCTTAACTCCTGCGCTAGAGGTGCGATTAAGCTTTCCGAGCGATTTGTTTTATTCCTTTGCCATAATTTCTCAAGCAGAAGTAACGAATGTACATAACTACGGTGTAAATGTTGGTGACAAATTCACAGCATTTCTTGCCTTTCTCCCCACCTTTCGTGCCATTGCCTCGATATCAATGCTACGTTGGGTTATTTTTGCTTTTGGGTTTTTGTTTTTTACTTTTTGCTTGTTAGCTTCGTTTACATTTCACATTTTTCTCTGTTCTTTGCAGTTGCAGCACATTTTTTGTTTTCAAAACCAACAACTACACCAGTGCCGCCTACTCGGTTACCGGTTGTACCGCAACCACTGGCCATCATTTGCTTTTGGTTAATGCGGCTCACCTTTTTGCATACCTGAGTGCTTCTCTGCCGCATTGCCCGAAAGTTGGGGTGAAGGTGGACAGCTGACAGTTAGATTTCGTTTGCCTGCTTTCGTGTTTGTATTGGTTTGTATGTGTTGGCTTGGGCGCCACCAACGCCTCCTCCATCTTCGCTGAAATTGGGTTACTTTTGCAAATAGTTTGTATTTCTTTTTACCGTCTTCTTTTAAACATTTATCGCTTTATTTGTCAATGCTCAGTACATTCAATCAATCGCTTATTCAAGTGGCACAATTTAATGGTGATGTTGCTTATGAATATTTGTGCGTGCAAGTGAATCGAAATACAAATTTATTTGCTGATGTGTCGTTGCGGCAACACTGAATTCAATGGCTCGAATGGACTGCAATATTATATGAAGTTATTGTACATTTTTTTAGACGTGTGGGTTTTAAGCAAAAATAAAACGTATATAATTTAATGCTTTGGCTAAGAATTTAGCTTTATTATAAAGATAAGGGTTTGCCATTTTGTTTTAAAAATTATTTCCAGGAAGTGATCGCTGGCTGGCTCGAATAAATTCCAGTCGAGACCAAACTGAGTATAAGTCAAGCAACAGCTGTCAAAATGACCAACTTAGAAAAAAATATTGCCTCATTGAAAACGTCTAAATTTTTTGGTTACAAGGCACATCAAATAGGTAGCCGCAGCAAACTTTTTTTTTGAACTTTTTTCATATTTTATTTTAATTTGAATTGTCAAATTTTGAATTTCGTTGTGATAAGATTGCTTTTAGTACAATTCAAGGTAATAGATAAATATTTTTGAAATTTTAGCTTTGAAAAGCAAAAACAAAATATACAGAGCTTAAATTTTTTTGAAATTTTTCTACTGCTGCTATCTATTGAAAATGCCTTGGTTTACTATATGTTTATTCTTCTTTGATAAATTCAGTAAATTTTTTATATTTACAAGTTAGAAAATTAAGAATTACCTTGTTCGTATACTTGTTGATCTTTTGGCGTATTCACACAAATGAACAAATCTGTCATATTGTTATATTAACCAACAGAATGTCTTTGAGTCCAATTAAAAATTAATAGCCATATATGTTAGTGTAGCTAAAAATATTATGCAAGGTTTTATTATGCAATTTACTATGTGAAATTTGTTTCTATTATCGTAAGCAGTTTTTTAGATTTTTCGAAGGTTAAACAATTTTTTCGAATTTTTACAAAACATGTCAAACAGCTCACAAACTATCGAAAACAATTTCAATACAAATATTTAAGAAGTCGAAAGATAGTAAATTTAATAGAAATTAGATCTTCAGTTTTAGTTAAATATGCAAAAAAAAGTTTTTCACTGGCGCAGTAAACATCGAATTTGGTAGAATTAAAAAAAAACGCATTAAAGTTGGTCCTTTTCTTTCCAATCAGCAACTTCAAGTTGACCCAAGTCACCAATGCTTTATCTTTCCAACGTCCTTGTCCTTTTACATATTTACAAACATTTTAATGATTTTTCGTAAACACTCGCGAATTCTGGTTTGTTGACAAACTTGTTCGATGTTGTGTCATTTCAGTTGAATTTATTAATTTTCAAACCAAACTTCTTCCTTTGCTACCATCAGCGGTTATCGCAACGAATACTCGAGAGGCGATAGAGCACTGTACGACTAATAAGAAGCGGAGTAATTTGATCTTTATGCAATGAATATTATCTACATATGTCCTTGCTAAGCTTGAACAGCTCACATTTCCAGTGTCTGTGATATTCGACGATGCTTAGTAAACTTAAAGCCTCATAAGACTTTCGCAAAATTTTTTTCTCGAACACTTTACGAGAAAACCAATTCATTAGTGAGAGGAAAGGATGAAAAATATAAATAAACTCAAAAGCAGAGTGTACATTTGGGATTGCCGAGCCGAGTCTTGCACCAGACGTAACACTCAAGAGCTAAATCCTTCTTCGTTGTATTTCGAGACCAAATTTAATATTCGTTTAATACTTTTTCCTAAGTAGATGTACGCTAAGATTTAATTAACAAACTATTTTGAAATAATTTCTGTAAGTAGGCTTATAGTTAAACTCCAAAACGCTGTGTGTTTGTATGTAATATTTCGTTTGTTCTACAAAACTTGTATTCTATTACCATAGCAATACATTGCATAGCATATATAAAAATAAAAGCTTCTACTACTTGCCAAAACATCAATTATATCTTGACAAGAAATAATTTGATACTTCTAATTCAAATATGCTCAATAACAGCCAATCGAAAGAAAGTTTAGAGAAAACGAAACTATAACTCAAAATTAAATTTTTAAAAAGGAGTTCTTCATTGTCTAAATATACAATTGATTACAGTTCTTTATTATTATTTTTAAACTTTCAATCCATATAAGAAAATAAACTTTCTACGACAATGCTTCTTAATAACTTTTTAGTATCCAATTAACGACTATTTTGCCATTGCGGTGCGTTATCGCTGGAAAAAGAGATAACGTTTATATAATCCTTAAAAATTTTAGAATTCGCACATTTTTTCTAATTAACGGTCGACAATGTTTACCTAGAAAGCATTTCACATTATTTAAATTGGTCAAAAACTAATTTCGCGCGAATTTCGGAAATGTTGAAAAGGTCGTCCCTAAATGTCTGTAAATGCAAATTAAAGCAAATATATTTTTTTTTGTCAGCGTAAGCCAAAATTTAGCACTTCTTAGCTTGCAATATATTAGTTTTAAAAAAAAAATCTTGGGTACTTTTTAATTGCGAAGAGTCAGAGATTTATAAAAAAAATGTAATTGTTAACTAAACATAAAATAGTTGATCAAAAAAATATATGTGATGGAGTATGTATATTAAAGAACAAACTGATAAATTTTTAAAGGGTTTCTTCTTATAGGGCCTGAGGTATTAATTTTTCCGTGAAGCATTGTTTGATAAAATAAAGTGTTTCGCTGTAATAAGCAAGCCACAACTCGTTGCTTGTTACAAGTTAAAGCTAGATTTTCTTTTTGCCTATAGTTAGTTCGTTTTGTATTGATACACATACATAAACAAGCTATACAATTGTAGTATATTTAAGTAATTAGGAGATTGTCGTTTGCGGATGAAACTGTTTTGAGTAAACTCTTAAAATATTATCTTAATTCTAAATTTAGTTATGCTTAAAATACTAAAACCGTTTTTAGTTATTGTTGCACATTTTCAGCGACTTGTGCTTAATTTCAAAATGAACATTTCTTCAAAAAAAAAAAAGCTGCATACTCTTTTTAAGATTTCTTCAACTACTTTCAGCTGATCATGCAACATTTGGTGCATTTAATTAATTGCATGTATACAAAAAACGAGCGCACTTTCAACTCCAGCAGGCAGACATTTCCACCCACAAAACATAAGCATGCGAGTTCATATACACAGATAAATATATTTGCACTTAAGTAGCGCTTTAACCCTTTAGCGCACACAGTGAAACTTATCCGTCAACCAACATTCAGCATTGTGCTGCACAGACTTTAATATACCACATATATATACACCGACATATTATGAATATCTACGTGTGTATTAATAAATAAAGCCTTGTTGCTACCCCCAAACGATGCAACAGTGAGCTCAATGCTGCTGCTGCTTGACACACTTTTAAATGTTTCATATTTTAATTAAAAACTTGTGAATGAAAAAGGCCAACAACGACGGCAATAGCGAAAATACAATGCCCAAATAAAGAAGAAGAAAAGTTGCGAAAGTAAAAAAAAAAAAAAAATATGAAAAATGAGCGGCTGGTGGACAGGATGGCAGCCGAATGCGCAATTGCATTACAGCAGCGCTCGTCTTTTGCGCGTAAATGAGTGTTTGTTGCATGCAACAGTGGTGAATTTAACGACGAAACTCCATTTCACTTTTATCAAGAGCAATGCAACAAAAGGTTGTTCAGTTGCCGCCGCCGTTGCTATTAATGCTGCCGACCTGGCTGCTGACTCTTGTTTGTTGTTGCTGAGCTCAGTGTTGCAGTGTTGCAACGCGTAAATTTTTGAGGGAAGCGAATCGAGTGAAAAATCGAAGTGTTTCGAAGTTGGGAGAACACTATTTCAGTAGTAGCGCTTCTATGAGATAAGCTAAACAACGCTTCAGAAAAGGTTCGAATATTTGAAAAGTCATTCAAAATCAAAAAATGCAATTAACTCTCGAGGTCGTCAATAGAATTTTCCTCGAAAAAATCAGCAAAAAGTTTAATAAATGGAACTTAACTATTCAATAAAAATTAGGATCTGAAATTGCTACTTCTGTTGAAATGCTACTTCTGCGAATGAAAAATTATTTGAAGTTTCGAGCGTGTAAGCCCAAAGTAGGAATAAATGCAAATTTTTTTTTTGGTAAATCCAAGTCGCTCAAAATTTAAGTGATTTTATCAAAGCGTTGGCCTTTAAAGTGAAGTGAAAAAATTCGATCGTAGTGAAAACGGCAACACTGCTCAATGAGCGTCAAGTTGACATTGCACGCAATGCAGCAGCAATGTTTTCATATTCGAATGTGTGCAAGAATGCGCTGAAGCAGGCACTTAAGTGTACCATTCAAAAGTTTAACTTAATGGATTTTTACATTCCACCTTGCACCGAGTCCTCTTCTCACCTTACCATATTGATATATTGGAAAAAATCTCATTTCTTCTTCGCAACACATACATACATACGTACATGCATGCAGTACTAGGCGTAACAACAAGAAATATATATAACAATATATTATAACATTAAAAGTGACAGGAATTTTTTGATGAAAAAAAAGGGAAATTAGAAAATAAATTCAGGTCTGGATTGTGTAGTTGTTGAAATAAGAAATTTACTTTTTGGTAACAAGCTTCACGTTTGCTGGCGAGTAGAGAATAGGAAAAGGTAGTTAATGCATTAAATTTGTGCTAATATGGTTTTCGTACTAAGTAATTTTTCATGAAATAAAAAAAAATTATATAGTTTTAAAGTAAATAATTGACAATTCTATTGAGCCAGTTATAGGCCAGTTAAGTAAAAGATTTTTTTTTGTGAAAAAATAACAACAGTTTTTAATGGTAAAAGTTATCGTACTATTTCGGAAATCGCCACATCTCCTCATCAGACTTCTTTTTATTAAATTAATTATATTTATTCTTCATAACCACTTCCCCAGGCTTTGAACCCTGGAGGTTGGAGTTGCAGAGCCAACACGCTACATGCTGTGCTACGCTAGCCGAGTGGACTGTTGTGTTTATTCATCTTCCTTAAACAAACCAACTACAAACAAGAGCAACTGATCTGCCGCTATTTAATTTGCTTGTGTGGTTTAATGTTTCGTTAAATGTTCCAATAGATATAGAAGAAATGAAACTTTTGCATTTTTCTAAATTTCTGTAATATGGTAGGTGTGCGGGGTTATGGTGCTATTTAAAAAATTTTAACGATGATAACAGCGATATTGAGGAAAATTTATTCACCAAATTTTGTGATGATACTTTACACCGTTTTTGAGATACAGAATTTTTTCATAATTAACTTTCATTTTTCAAAATTTCATAAATACTTAATTTCTTAGTTCAAAATCGCTCCAAATACCAAATTTCACTCAATTTGTTTTAAAAGATACAGAAAACCCAAAGTTTTTGCATTTTTCAAAAACTTCTGTTATATGGGAGGTGAGCGTGGTTATTGACCGATCTTGACCGTTTTCAATACCAACCTACCCTGTCCAAAGAGCAATCTATGTACCAAATTTCATTGAGATATCTCAATTTGTACTTAAGTTATTTTAACCACGGACAGACGGACAGACGGACAGACGGACAGACGGACGACGGACGGACGGTCAGACAGTCAGGGCTAAATCGACTCCTCTTTTCATTCTGATCATTTAAGTATAAATACATATCGCCATATCTATCTCGATTATTTTTTGCTGTTACAAACAACCGCTATGCGAACAAAGTTAAAATACCCTTGGGTACAAGTACGCTCGGGTAAAAAAATTATTTTTATTGCATTGTTACTGTTCAAAACAATTCTCTGGCCGCAAGGTAGTTCTCGACTACTTTCCCATAGCCATTAATTCTCAGAGAAGTTCTCTCTACAATTTGTGGCAAATTCTAGACCATTTGAACAATGATAGAAATTTTAGAAAATTATCGAATATTTTATCAAAGTACATAGCATATTCAATTTTGTCTTTTATAAACTTAAAAATCGACCAAAAATCACATTTGTAAGTTGAAAAGACAATAAGTATTTCTATGCGAAATTTTAAACACACATATAACTTATACATGATAAAATAAAAATTTTTGTATGGCATAAAATTAAAAAAATTTATACACGAACTCTGAGTGGTATGCAAGTGTTTTTTGTCAAAAAAAAGTTCTCATTAAATATATTTGAAGTTGGGAGTCGGTATAAAACTTGTGGTACAATATAAAGACGATAGTAACTTAATACATATGTATATATTTATCGGTTAATCAATATATCGACAGTAAAATTTTGATTTTTTATCGATATTTATAATTAAATTCTCTCAAAAATGCATTTTATCAAGCCTTGTCCGAAACAACGACAAAAACAAATAAAGTAATTTTTTTTAATTGAATTGCTTTCTTTAATTAATCTTTAACTGCTATGTAAATAATGTGTGTTTTATGTAAACACTAATTATTATTTATTAAAAAAAGGTATTTGATTCAAAATTTAAATTGAAGTTTCTAGCACAAGCATTTTCAACGCAGCCGAATTAAAAAAAGCACAGCGAAAAGTGATCTAGATGGATATAATTTTAAAATTTTATAGTAAATACAAGAAAATATTTCGTACTTAATTGTTGAAAATGCGCTTACCATAATAAAGTAAATTGAAAGTGATTACAACGTACTGTAACCTGTCGTTGAGCACAGTTTTTGATTATGACTTAGAACACTCTCTCAGACACAAGTTGCAAAATTAAGTTCAAAGTTGTTCAACTGACAAATTCTTGAAAACCCTCAAATAATATGCGGAGATGTCTTTGCAAACAAAATTTCAATGTTAAGTTGCAAATTCAGAAGGAAACCTCAGTTTGTTCAATGTATTTTTACATAAAATGGATGTAAATTGTTTATTACAAAAATAAGTACATATATTTGAAATGCTAATTGCGCGAAGATTTTGTATTCAAAGATTGATAAAAATTGTAATTTATATTCGCACATATATACTTATATGTAAGTGTATTGTATATTTTTATAAAAGATAGTTATAAATTAAGAAAATTATAAATGCAACTTTCTTAAATCAAGATAAATTTATTTTTTTCTTATTGATTGTTTAGTTCAAAAAACAGCACAGAATATTGCATAAGGCCGCCACCAGTTTGTATTCAAAACAAACTTGATAAGAGATGACGGGAAATCGTCCCAAAGTAAATTTCCAACAGGTGGCAACCCTCCTAAATATAATTAATAATAAATAATTTTCAAAGCCATTTCGATTGATATTACATTTTTAATATAAAATTGTAATTAAGGCAATCCTTTTTAAAAGATAACACTCGGAAATTTTCGAAATTTGTACAGCTAGACACCCATCCTCGAACCATAGGGGTACAGAAGTGAATTGAAGTAAACTTTTGCAGCCCACACTTTTATTGTCCATTCGCGGCTACTTTAACAAATATCTGCACGAAATGGGTCCAATAAAGATGCTGAGACCTTAAAAGGTGATTCCAGCTAAAACGATGCAGAGCACACCGTTTTCGAATGTTCGGAAAAAATGCAAAGAAAACAACATCTTCAGCAACTTAGTGTAATGAAGCGGAACCAGGACGCAGGTATTTCGATAAATTTTGTAGTAAAGAGAAACGTGGAACACCGCCATGAAGTAATGCGAAAGCGGTGCCCGGGTGGACGACAGTACCTAACCGAACGTTGGGCCATACTACTGCTGTGCCGGCAGCTTTGACGTTGATGAGTGGCAGCTGCCTCCAAGCTACTCAAAAATAATACTCGTACTTAAACGTTTTACCAGCATTAAAACTACATCTTGTTAACTACAAATTTAAATCAACTTTGTTTTTTTTTTGCAAAATGTCTTTATGAGCGTATCGCGTGTAAAATTTACATTTTCAGGTGGCAAACAATTTCAATGCGTTTTCTGTTATCTACATATGTATGTATGTATATTGACGTATGTAGGTATTTGTTATTGCATAGAGGCGAGCAGGAATTTGCGGCGTTTATTGAATAGTGGTGTCAGCTCTAGTCGATGTAGTTGTTGTTGTGCGGCGAAGGTTTGGAAGCAAGAGTACAATTGTTTTTGTTGTTGCTACGGTGCGGCAAACTAGCCAAAGTGTGTAAACAAGCACGTTAACAGCAAATTAAGGCGATGTCCGCCAATTTGCCACACTCTATCGCTGTTATGTTTGCGAGAAAGTTGATACAAATTTACACACTAACTAGATTGACTAATAGTGCGAGTCAAAAGTTGCAAGGGGTTACATAAGTATGTATGTATGTATGTACGAGTATATTTTTATGTATTTGTTAAACACTATCCACTTATTGATTTTTAAAATTTTTACCTACATAAACCTACGACGGTGTTTGACAAGTAAATAACACAATTTTAAAATGTGAATACTCATACATATCAGGAATCATGGCACTTGATACTGGATCGATCTCGAATTAAAATTTGCATTAAAGATCACGGACTCGAAATGCATGTTGATATGCATGTTGATACTCGTATGGATAATTAATTTTTTCCGGACTACTCCGACTTTTTTTGAAGGCAGCTATCCTTTGCGAATGTTTGATTCAACCCTTACGCTCATACATATATGAATGCGAACAACAGAAATGAACGTGTGTAGACGGTTCGATGCAACGCTTAGCTTCATTTATGAACGCGTGATGTTTGATTCTCCTTACGCGACATCTCCACAGAAAATAGATTATGTCCTACAATAGATGTCAGACAATATATTGTCAATGGAAACCGGTTATTACTTCTTGTCAACCATTTATGTCAGCGTTTATGTCTTGACATCTATTGTATGAAATAAGCACTCACTTTGGTACTTTGTTAGCTTATTTTTCATTTGGCTGTAAATCTCGTGGGGTCAATATCGAAGATATTTTCATTCAGAAGCAAAAACTGAGTTGTTTGCTATTGCATTTATTAAGGTTTACGTATTTGTGGGGAAAGAAAACATACTTCTTGTATTATTTTCAACATATTTTCGCTTTATTAAACGAACTTACTTATTTGACGCCATCTTAAAAATGTTTATGTCAAGGCATCAAACTGCCCACACATAAAAATTGACAAAACATTTTTCATTTTTTCCTGCCAAAATGACAGATGTTAGAACATCAGCTGTTTTCTGTGGAGATGTCTGGTTACGCCTGCGAAAAATAACAATTTTTTTTTAACTAACATACGCGAATGCAAACGAACTGGAGTTGTTTTCTTGTTTTTGTTCGCGAAGATGCACGATACAGAATGCTTTAAGATGTTCTCATTTGCGTTCGCATACGAACGGGTTTGAATGAGGGTGCGAAAACCCACGTCTTGATTGGAAAAATTTTTGGATTATAATTAGTATTATAAAGTTAACTTAAAAGCAAAATAAACCCGAAATTTTATTTACGTTTCCAAATAAATGAAAAAATTAAACTTAATCAAATCAAAAAAATCGATCTAGTAAAAAAATAGAGCTTGGAAGAGGAAACGTAGTTTTCGTGGAAAGTGAAAGAAGCTGAATGTTGTTCAGAAAGTGCGACGCATTGACAAGATATTTACCGTAACCTAAATTTCTGAAAACACCCCAAAAAGAAAATATACACGGAACTTTTTTTCAATTTCAGAGATAATTTAAATTACAGAATTAAATCGGTCAGGTACAATATTTTTTAAGAGCGTGAAACTGCTTATTGTTCTTAAAACCTGTGCTGAACCTTAAAACCTGAACCAAACAGAATAGAAATGCGAAGCATATGGGCCTTAAGGTTTGGGCAAGACCAATTGACTCAACGTCATTGTGGAGACAGGATGAAAACGCTGCAGGGTTGAATTTGAAGGTGCCAGAGGTAAAATCACTGTTTTGGTAAAATCGCAAGTAAAAGACTTCGGTTAACTTGGTGTTACCAATTGGCGTCAGTTAGTGTGGATAGAGAAAGCTGGCGTGCTATTTTTAGATTGGCCAAATTACTTAGACAGTTATATTGCAATAAGCATCGGACTTTGCTATTAGTATCGAACTTCGATATTAATATTTTTATTGAAACCTAATAAGTATTTAGTTCACATGAATATATAAATACATTTTTTTGTACTACCTTATGATAACAATTTTGGGATTGGAAGCAAACTAGTCAGACTGAGAGCTCCATAAGCGATGCTATAACTTCGCCGTAACTCGGTGTGTGGTTGGAATGCTGTGGCTGACGTTGGCAATGCCGGTTTCGGTGTTAGCCATTTAGTTGCATGAACTTTATGCTCACTTAAGTATTTTGTTACAATAAAAAGCATTTAGCAATTTAGGCGAGTAAGTAGCAGAAACAGGAAAACCTATACGGCTTATTTTTTTTTTTTTTGCTACGCTTGCCCAAAAACACTTAGTTGTTGAGCTCCGTTTCATCCAACTTCAGATTACGAGTGCTGACTTTTTTCTGGTACTGTTAAAATTTGCTGAGGTCATAAAGTTGTGTTGCTGCGCTGGATTGTCTGCTTTGGTCGTGTTGCTTTTATTGCTAATCAACAACAAATTTAAAGTTTACTATTTAAAATGGCAATTGCGAAAATTTTATTACGAGTACTACGAGTTCACTTGCTTGCATGTTGCTAAGTGCGCCAAACGTTAGGTGCATTAAGAGGTTAAGTGAGCATGAAAGCTTTCTAGAACACGTGCGACAACCAAAACAAAAAAATATTTATATATGGAAAACAACGGTACAATGTTCGACAGTTTTTATTACATTTGTGTGCTATTCGAGTTTCATATTACCGCTTTGTACTGTAGTACTGACTTGACAACTTGGCTGATTGAGGTTGCAGGTGAACAGCGCGAGTAGAGTGCATATTTTCTTCTGTTGGCATAGCAATTCCGTAATATCACCATCTGTAAGTATAATCAAATGCATTTAAAGTATTGCATATTGTATATGTTTGCTTTTTATAATAAAGTTTTGAAATTAAACAGAATAGTTCTCTGGTTGTGACTTTATATTCTTTTTGGAAAAATGATGAAAAAATGAAATAATGCCCAATTTTCCCAAACCAAAAGTATATATTTGTTTTCGAAAAAGTAAGGGAAAAGAAAGGATAAATAACTATTAAGAACATTTGTCTTTACAAAAAAAGTTTGAATTGTAGAACATATACTTTTTATATACCATTTTTTCGTTATTAACCATCGAATAACAATTTGTATGCTCATAGTTTGTGACGTAATAAATCTTAAAAAATATGTTAGTACTCAATTCAACTATATGTTATTTTCTCTTCTTTAATATTTTTGTATTAACCATTCCTATAAAGATTTGTTCAAGAAATTTTAATTGAGATTTCAAAACTTGTATCAGAACTTAAATATAACGATTTTTTTATGTGGAAGAAAAGGCGCAACGCCGTCATTAAAAATTATTAACATACAATTTGAGAATTTTTAAACATGCACACGCTTAAAAAAAGTTTAATGGACTATAACACTAAATACTCGGCAAATGCTAAGACATCTGCAATAGATTTGGAAATTTCATCTTATTTCTTATAATTTCAGGCAACATCATGCAACAATTAATTGATCAATTTAATTTTTCTGAATAATTATTATTTTTCTTTTATTTAAGTATATTTTGTAATAAAAACCATAGACCCTGATTTTTAGAACTTAAAACGGAATGTACAATAATTTAGCAAACTTACGCTGAAATTTCGAACCTAAATTTTCAAACGTAGATATAGTTTGTTTGCTCATTCATATTTTATATATTTAAGTGCCAGACTTTAAAGGCTGCAAACTATTGGTGAAATTTGCCATTTTTTTTTTACTGACGCTCTTTCGCAATTTGTTCCATATAAACCAAGCCGAGATTTTTTTATTTGACAAGCGCTAATTTGAAGATTCTTAAAATATGCAATCTATTGTACTTAAACTGATTGAATTTTAAGACTGCTTACTGGAAAACCTCAGATTGTTTTTATTATTTTGAATTCTTGATTATTGTAAGTTTTGAATAGAGTTTTAAAAAATTTAGTATTTGATGGTTTTTTTTTGAGAATTAACTGAATTTTAATTGAATAATTATATATTATAATTATTTGGAAGGTAAAACAAATAATCAGATTTATTAAAATGTGGCTGTGCTATAATTATTGAATGCTGTGCAGTTATTTAACATGGTTTTAGCTTTTAAAACTAGTATAAAACTGCATTAGAATTCTAGTCAGCAAACAAAAATTGATCGCGGAAGTAACTTTTCGAATTTTTCGATGTCTGCAATAGAAACCGGATATTTTTCCTAGTCCCAAAAGCACCCTCATTGCAAAAACTTGCTAATGTGGAAGTTATGAGATATTTTTGAAAACGCTACTAAGTAACAATGAATACCTAAAACTATCGATCCAGCATAACCTTTTTCCCAACTTAAAGTATTTTTCTTTTAAAGATTCTAACAAATATTACGTATTTTGCAAATAAATCCACTTTATACTTTTATACATAAACTTTTTAAACTAACCATCATTTTGCCACTTTACCATCTGGAAGATAACATCACATTCGTAAATCATATGCCAGACGACAATGTGTGTGTGGCTCGGCGACATTAACGTCGCCGCCGATCACGGCGACAATGTCACAAAAAAATATCAAAACATTTCAAATTCTGACATGCAATGACAAAAATGACATTCTCATATGCAAAAACAAAACAAAAGAAAGCTAAAAAAAAATCATAAATTAAAGCAAGGTCTGCATGTTGCATGCCACACATTATGAAGTAAAAATCGCATTTAGTTACATGTGTATAAATATATATGTATATGTACGTACATATAAAGAAATAAATTATTGTGTGCACAAATGCTAACAAGTATGGGAGGAAAATACACGAAGGGTGGCGCGCTTACCTTTTGCACACAAAGTGAACAGACTTTAAACACTTCAACTGTATGTAAGTATGTGGGGGGGGAGGTCACATGTCACTTGGTATATACATATGTAGTATGTACATATGTAGTGTGCAGATTATTAAGAAAAAAAAAAAAAAAAATAGTTGGCGAGTATTTAGCTGAAAACGTCGGCATAGTTGCATGTCACATAGCAAAACGATTACCGCCCTTTTTATGCGGCATTCACGGAACAAACTGAGTGATACTCTACAACTGAATATGGACCTATTAGGAACTCAGGCAAACACCTTAACACGCTTGTTAAAATATGTGCGTGTGTGTGTGCATTTATGTGTATTTCAAAGTTTTATGCTTAAATAAGCGGTAATGGAGCAACTTTGAACTCGTGCATTTCTGTGAAAAGTTTAAAAGTAGTAAAAAGGGTTATTTCAATTCACCTTCTCTGTGTTTATGGTATACACATACACACACAAACACATATATATACATATATACAAGTATATATGTATATACACATACATAAATACATACTCATGCATGTGCATTTTCACGGTAATCATGCGGTGCTTTTAATTGAATTTGCATTCTCCGTTGTGTTATATGAGCACTTTGTTGCTCAGATACTTTGCCAAGTGCTTACTCATGCGCGTCCGTTTATTGGTGCCAGTACTCGTATAGAGCTGGGCATAATAACTTTATATGTAGATATGTGATTGTTTACTTTGTTCGCAGCAACCTCTCAACGCTGCTGCAGTGATTGCAAAAAGACGTGGGCACTGATAACAAACACGCACATTCAATAAACAGTTCAGCACGATTGGAACAGGGACTAATGAGTTGAATTAGCTTTGCAGCTTAAGTATACGAAAAGTGTACGAAAGTTGAAAGAAATTTGTGATTTAACCTTTATTTGTATATCCAAAAAGACAACTTTCGCTGGTATTGGAAATAATTGTGAACCTATAATTAAATCAATTGATGGCTGCTTGAAAAAAACTCTTAGCAGTGCTCACTGAAAAAACTTGATAACATCTTTAAGTAATTGAAACTTAGTTATTGTATCCCTTTCTCCCTCATGCCGCCTTAAAAGGTTTAAAGAACACGAATTTTTATTTTTTTGACGTCGAAACGTAGATCAATATCCTTTATACGATATATACATTATCTCTCTACTTAGCAGTCCGATCCTAGGCTCCGGTTCGCGGCTTCATTGATATCCTAATTCTATAAATAAAATCATCGATAGGCCACACTTTTCTGATTAGATAAAATTGAACTTAATCTTAATAGTAGAAATCTTTATAACCAGACATTTCAACTAATAACCTGGCCGACTCTACCTTAAAAAGCTACTTACGTGATCTTTCTTCACTTTCGTACCTGTACCTGAAAAAAAAAACTAAAGAAATGGCAGGCAACATAAGTTCCAAAGTATGAAAATTATTTTAACTATAATATGAAATTTATGTATCTATGTATATTTATCTAAAAAGATGCGAGAGTATAAAAACTTTACATTGTGTACGAGGAAACAAAAGATTACTCTCTCAGGAAAGTTACAGTCAAAATAGAATCATCATGACCTGCCTTTTTAAAGCATTTGTATAAAATATTTCAACCATTATCAGAGTCAGGATCAATGACTATTACTCCAGAGTCAATGTTTATCCAGCCAATTAGTTACAACAAACGAGCTTCAAAATTCCATTGACTGTTTGAAACTTTGCAAAATCCTAGTTTCTGTAATTAGAATACTAAAAAGTATAACTAAGGCTTTCCATTACAGTGGAAAGTTTTAGAAATTATTACGAAAACATGGAAAAAATGCTAACGAAATAAATTCATATAGGCCCATCTTTCTTCTGAATGTAATAGCAAAGCTGTTTGAAAAAATTTCTGTCAAGCTTTGGGAGAGAATTTTCTGTGGAAAGATATGTATTCTCCAATTGGGTTTTCGCGAAAACATTCTTCACTGGACCACATATTACATCATATTGACAACAAAGCCAAGAATTGCAATCGGAAATCCCGTTTTTCTAAGGCAAAGATTTCCAATCCCTACAATTCGTCCAACGTACAAGGGTCTTGCAAAACGAAGGGAATCCACATGGTGTTTACGCAACAGAGGATTTCAAAGCAATGATTCTCCTGACGTCTGAATAGAATTTGTCGTAGTGTTTCACCTTCCTATAGGAGGCTTTTAGTTGATGTGGTGAAACTCCTTAGACGCCGCGTTTTTCGCTAATCGGCTGATGGTCAGCGTCAGAAAACTCCACCTGCTGTTATTGACTGATCTGATTCTCCCTTCAACTCTCGAAATTATAACATTGTTAAAGGAAATGAGTTCACACGCCAAACCTACTTTCAATCACAGAGTTTGTACATATCGCCGCTGGCGGTTTACATCGACTTTGTCGTTGCCCTTGAATGTGTCGTATGCTCAGCCGTTTTACTGATAGGTTAAGTGCTTCTATGTAATTCGTTGCTTGCAACAACAATTTTGATTCAATATGCAGTACAGCTGAGAGTAAATATGAAAACAGTTCACAATTTTTTATCGCCTGAGCTCACGTGACTGTTTGTTTTCATATAACAATCGTGCAAGCAAAACCCTCAAACCTGACACTCATTTGCGCAAAGAAGCTCTTAATGAACATTACTTCATAAAAACCCAAAAACAATATTTATACAACTTTTGCTGCTATACCTGTAAGTATCAGTTCGTAAGGTTTGCTCTTCCAATGGGAGTCCTTTTAGGCTAGCCATAGCAACGCGCAGGCGGTTAATTGACACCTCTCCTCAGAAGCTCCGTACGGCCTCTGCGTGTTGCTCACGATAAGCGTAATCAACCAGCTGCCCGTCAGCTGCGCCACTCGACCTGTAGAAGTCTCGACAGTGGCCGTCGCCTTCATTGCCACCGCAGGTTATTTGTGTCAATGCGGGCTGACGATTACTGGCGCGATTCGCAATTAAGATTGCGATAAGATAGCCGCTCACGTTGTGCACCTCTGAGTAGCGCTACGAACATATTAAAGTAGCGCATTTAGCGAGTTTTTCGCAGTTTTTATATTTGAGCGAATATGCAAATTTTGCCCGCAGTTGATCAAAGTGCGACAACAGTTCAATTAAGTTTCGCCGCCAGCGTCGCTCCTTTTGTGCAACTCACTGCTTTGCAGTTGTCAATGGTTTTGACAGATTTTAGCGGCAGATTTGTCAGTGTTCTTCTGCGCGACTCTTCTGCATCAGAAAACCAGACGTTCACACATTCTTGGGCCGAATGCTGCTGCCTCATGCCTCGACGCCCTCGTTGCCTTGAAAAGCATACCAGCGAACTTTCATTTCTGAATTCACATGCAAACAAGTATACATAATTACATACGAGTACATGGCTTGCTCAATCAGATTTATACGTGCACATTTACATTTTGGCTTTATGCCAAACCGTCTCAGGCAAACTGTCAAAAATCATCAAATGTCATT
Organism: Philophylla caesio; assembly: GCA_963971545.1. NCBI lineage: Eukaryota > Metazoa > Arthropoda > Insecta > Diptera > Tephritidae > Philophylla > Philophylla caesio. The sequence continues at coordinate 11,529,594 of OZ020607.1, forward strand.
TGCTTTCCATGCGCTCCATCGCGACCAGCCGGTATTTGGTTGAGGTATAGTAACAACTGTCATCGACTGTTGTCGTTGGTGTCATCGTCATCGTCAGCGGCAGCGTCGCTTTTCGCGTCATACATTGTTGTTGCTTAAGTATTACATTTGTTGTTTTTGTCTCCATTACGGCGTTTGGCAATCTGTGCGTGATCATGTCTGCTGCTTGTCTTCTTTCCATCATCAGTTTACAGTTGTCATTTTGTCGAGTGCGTCCTGTGTGGTCGTCAGTCTGTGCTTGGGCGAAATGTCATCGAGTGCTGTTATTGTCGTGCAACTAAATGAGGCTTTTAAATGTGTTTTTCTCATACCTTTTTACACGTAGTATGTGAATACTGTGAAATATGAAACCCACGTTATTGACTTTTTGGCATAATTTCGAAATTTTCGGACTGCTTTTAAAAGCAAGTCTTTATCCACGTCTCCAAAAATTTAAATTAATTTTAAACAATATGTCAATTTACATACTACATATATTCTATAAGCATTTTTATTTAAAACTGCAGAAAATAATATGTTTAACGAGCCACAATAGCATAATAATGTATCTACTTTTAGAACTATTCATGCGTTTATGCCTGTTAAAGGGTTTTCCAAAAGGCATATACTTCACTTTTTCATCGAAAAAAAAAAACGGCAAATACCGCCAATTTTGCGTAAACCAGACGTCTATAGTGTTATTAATTATAGTAACAAATACACTCTGTTCACAAATTATAGCACAAACATATATTGATAAATTTGGACCATGTATTTATCCTTAAATAATTAAAATTTTTTTTGATTCTCTAACAAATTCCAGTAAAAACAATTTTTAAAATTTTATTAAAAAATGTTGAGAACTTTTATCAAAATTTTATTAAAATTTCGAACTTTAAGAATCTTTTGGGGTATGCCGATTTGTGGCTCATTCAATTTTAGTCCAACAAAGTGCCAGTTTCTAGTAGCTACGAAATTCCACTAATTTTTTTTATCATTTTTTTCTGACGCTCTCTCGCAATAATTTCTATATCAAAAATAATGACGATTTTACATTGCATGAACGAAACTGCCGGTAATGAAAATGTCAAAAATCAATGATAACTTGCAGACACTTGAAACTTGCATTTTCTCAGACTAAAATTGAATCAGTCAAAAAATTACATACTCAAAAAAATTATAACAGCTTCGAAATTTTTGATGAAATTTTGTTAAATCATTATACATTTTGTAAATAGTTTAAAAAATTTGTGTTTGTGGTTTTCCTGAGATAATTAACAATATTTTACTTAAAAATTATTTGAATTGATGTGAAGAAAAATAAGGTGGCCAAATCTCTCAATATGTGATTGTGCTATAATTTGTGAACAGATGCCCTAACACATTCTATAAATCGGATTCTAATGTGCCAGTTCCTATATTTTAAATTATTCCAATAAAATGTCGCACAGATGCAAATCGCTTCAGCTTTCACTTCCTTCTGCGGTTGACAAAAAAACTGTTGCCCACGATAAGTTTAAAAAAAAAAACTTCTAAAATAAATAACTGAGATTGAGATGGTCCTGTTTAAGATAAAAATCTCGAGACTCAGACTGATTTTATAGAAGATTAAGAATTATAGACGCTCTTTGACTTCCTTTTGAAAGATGTTTTATTTAGTCGGTAGTCGATGGTTTTACTTGCAGGTACCGGTTAATAAGTCGTGTAAAGTCAACCTAATAATGTTTATGGGAAATTGACTGGAGAAGGTATTATCGAGATTTCCATGTAAACCAAAATGGTCATGGAGGCTCTTCTAGTAGCGTACAGCATTTGAAAATTAATACTTGCGCAAACGCGAGTTTTTCTGGTCCACGGTTTTGACAGAAATCGTATGATTGTAACTGTCGCTGATGGACTAATTTTGTATGATGGATGCCGAAGTGAAACTGGAAGTGAGGGAAAACCACTTGACTCTCACTTCTTCGGTAGTCAAATCGGTGTCAATATCAGGCGTCTGTGGATCAATGGAGCCTTTCTAATTAATTGTTTTTAGGTAATATCTTAAATTTGAATCTATCTCAAATGATACCTGAAGTACTTTTCGTTCGTTTAGAGTCGGAAAATATTACTTTATACTCTAGAATCTTCTAAATTTGTTCATCAAGAAGATCGACTTGTTTCAAGTTCCTCTTCTTGATACTTTTCTGATTTCTGCACTATAGAACAACTTTAAATATTTTCAGCAACGTGGAATGCAATTACCACTATCAAATGAAAGGAATTAGATTGCAAGTGACATAGTGCATGCCCGTTGAAGATTTGACAGAAGAATTAACACTCCTGTAGAGATACCCTTTAAAGTGGCTACTTATGCAAGGGTCAGCCGCAAACTATAAAGTTGTAGCAAAAAGCAATTTGGCAACTGAATATAACCGCTTTTAACTGGAAGTGAGAGAAAAAAATATAAAATTCACAAACACAAAAAGAGTAGAAGCAGATAAAAATGCGCAAGCACAAGTCGTGTAATAAAAGTAATGTAATGCAATGAAATGAATGTTATGCGATGCGTTGCGACACAAGACAAAGTGTACATTGACCGCTGCTTTGGCTCCAGCTTCAGTTCATCTGCTCGGCTCTGCACTTACTTGACAGTACGAAATTTGAAATGCATGAAAGCATTTATTAGTTGTAATGAGTTTTTCACAGCAAACTCTAGTGCGGCACGAACTCATTTCGGTAAGTGCAGCTGCACTTGTGAAAGTGGCTTTGGCCGTTTGTTGCTGCAGCTAAAGCTTATGAATTTTAAGGTTGCAACGCCTCATTGTGCTACCAGTCGCGACGATGCCGCAGCTAATTAAAGTTGGAGCACCAATTTTCACCAACTAATTCGCATTTTTTAATTTCCTTCTCTTTTATCGCCTGAACTCATTGCGAATTTTTTTCGCGTTCAACTCTCTTTTTTTTCGCTTTATTCCTTTGTAGTAACTTTTTAATTTTCACAACTGGCATAGTGTCATTGCTGGCACAAGTGACTTTTCGACTGCTCTTTCGCTTATTTCCTTCTATTTTTCTGTTATTATAGATTTGCACTCTTATTGCTGCTCGCGATGCTTATCTGCAGCAGCTTGCCTAAGCACGTCGCAGTCAATTCTCACCTTGCTGTGGACTTCAAATTAACACCAAATTATTGAACCGCCCCCATCGGCGCTAGTTCATCTGGATTTACAGAATAAAATCAGATTAAAAAACAATTGGAGTGCACTAACTGTTGCTGCGGCTCCTCCGCGCGCCGTGCCTTCTTTTGTGCCTCACAAAATGCTTGGTGCCATTTTGTGTACAGGTTGCAACACAAGGTGGGCGGTGAAATCGCGCGCTCTGGATGCTCACGCTGCAAATGCGATTGCACGCTTCTGATTGTGCAGTTGCCCTTTGCTAAAATTGTATTAAATCCTCATAAAGAAATCCGCAAACGAAAATATAATACTCGTACTTTTTCCAAATGATAGCATTGAAGGTGTGTGCGTCTTTAGCTGCCTTAACATTTCGGTTCGCCTGCGACCTGCGATCTGACCTCGGCACCCAACACTGGCAAAGTGTTGACAAGGCACACTTTAACTATTGGCTTAGCTCCAATTTTTTTTTATATTCGCCTTGCTTGGAAAGTGAAGGGTTAGGCGACGAAAGTGTAAAAAATATGACACAAAATTAAATTTGTGAAAATTGTATTGCCTAAGTGACGTTTGAAAGTGGAAATCCTTGATTTTCGCAAATTTAGGTCAAATTTCGGGGAAAACTAAATTTGCGTTGAATTTCAATTAAAACTAATTTGCTGAATATGCGCTTGTAGTAAATAATGCTGCAAATGGAAAGTAAAGTTGACTGTGGTATAATGGAATTTTTGCCTTGGATTTCAACTCAGCGCGATAAAAAATGTTTTTCTTCATTGCTTTTCCTATTGAAGTAGGTAAAAAATATGTAGCTTGGGATATATGTACATACATAAGCAAAAGAGTACATATACATACATACATAAGAAATAACTAAAAAGCTGCAGCAAAGAAATTATTAAAAATTAATTTGTAGACTTAAACTGGCTTTTTATGATATTAAAATAAAAGTTTACAAAAATACAAAACAATTTTAAAAAATGGTTTGCATTTGAAAATATTTTACAAAGTTTAAATCTTAGTTTATAACTGTATATTTTGGTGAAAATACATTATTTTAATTGAAAAACTAGTAGGAAATGAAAAATAAACTTACTTGTGCTTACAAAAGGCACAAAGACAAAAAAATTTCATGCTTTAGCTGCTTTTTCAGAATAGTTTTATAGCTTATATAAGAGTTATTTTATTATTATTTTTTATTAATTTGGCGCTTACATTTGGCTTGAAACTGGCTCATTGCGACCAATAATTAAAACATACAAACAAACGGGAATGGTTTAGTCGAGTCGGACCAAAATTAATATACGATTTCATTCCCCTTGAAAAGTAAAATAATGAAAATGAAATATGGACATTTACATAAACATTTTTTTTTTTAAATACGAGTGCCGGTTGATAGTTAGTCTTATTATTAATTCCCTGCAAATAACTTCAAATGCATTACTATTCCTCTCAACTGTCATCTGTTAATATCATTTTGCATCATTTAGTTTATTTTTAACAGCCAGTTAAAGTAGACAACTTCGTGAAGTGGGGAGGTAATGAAAAAGGTAAGGCTTTATAAAAAGTGTGGGAACCCTACACCATCAATTTTAATTAAAAGGAAGTGGTTTACTGATGAGTCAAAATTTTAAGGGAGTATTTGACGATATTCAGCGACTATATAAACGAGTTACTTCTATTTATTTATAATATAAACGTCACCCTTTATGAAACATATATCCTTCACAATACAGCATAAAATAAAGAACAACAAAGTTAGTTAGGGTAGAACATGCGTCGATGATGGCCAAAGTAGACCAGTCGGCTAATAAGGTCATTCACAGTCTAGGTTATTTTTCTTTAGCGCTAATGGAAAACTAACAGTGCCGATTATTATCTAGAGCTTTCTGATATATTCGATATCGACTGGGAGCAAAAACTACCACATTTGGCCAATAAAAAAGTTCGTTTATACTAACATAGTTCGAGAGTGCTAGTATTTCCACATAACATGAGGGCCTATTGTTTGAAAGGACAATAAAAAAAATAAATGTTTTAGTTGATGGTAACTCTGTTTAGAAATGAAACGCTTTCTTGCTGAAAAATTAAATTTTTTTCTAGATATTCTCATGACACAGTTTAATATTTTTGTTTAATATTTTGCTTTAGTAACCCAGCATACACATAATATTTGAAGTGGAAGTACTTTGTGGTAAAAAAAAATACAATTAAAACCACTTATGATGGTATAACTTTTAAACGGCTCAACACATTAAAACGTTCACAATGCATACCCTGCAAGAAAAGATTTACAAAGATAATTGATTCGCTGGTCAAAGTTTTAAAAGAAAAAGCGTTACTCTATAATTATAATTATACGCCTTGACTACAATATTTATTGACTTAATTTTTTAATAGTCAGTAACAGTTAATACTGAAGTAGATCATTACATCTCGATAACTGTTTTCTTCCTTCACTTAACCATAGATCGTAACGCGATAAATAGAGACTCGTCGGTGCAATTTTTTTAATTTTATTTCTTCATCAAAAATCCAGACTTACTAACATTTCTTTATTATTTCAGATATGAATTTAAAAAAAATAAAAAGGCAAGTATTTTAATATTTTCTTGCAGCCAAATATTTTTATTTTAATAAAAAGATTGTTTTATTAGATAGTTTTAAAATTAATTTCATATGAAAGCACATACACATAATATATTTTTCCAAAATCTGTATTAAATGCAGTTTTGGTAAAAGTGCTCTAATAGACACTTTGAGAACAATCCCTTAAAGGGGATGAACATAGTTCCTCGATATTCAGAACATATTTTATGAGCAGTTCTAACATTATTATTAAATAAATAATTTGATATCATTGGATTTTCCTGCAGGGTATATTTAAATGTGCATATGTACAAACATATATATTTATATCCTAACTTACCAGTTGTTTGACTCATTGACAATACCAAGTGGGGATTTTGTGTCACTTCCGTACAATTGTATACAAATAATGGCTGTCCGCCTGGTTGTTATTTAAGTAGATCTTCAGGATGACTGGGCTGAGCTGACTCCTTGACTGACCAAATTACAACTAAAAAATAAATATGTGTGTTTATACTTATGTTAGTGTGTGTTATAAGCAACCTTTCCCTACTCAACGTTCAACTACTTGACCACAACGCTGGATCGTCTCTTCCTGCACTTGGCAAGGGTGTCCATTGGTGGCACTCAAGAGGGTAGCACTATTCAAGTGTTTTGCGGCACAGAATGCTGCATGCTTGACTTGCTACCGTGTTAATGTATGTTTGTATATACCTATGTATGTATGGGTGTACGAAGGGGAGGTGCTACAAAATACGAAGAAACAGAGAATAAATGTTCTGCTCAGGTGGGCACTCAAGACACAAAGGTAACAAGCGAAAAGCAAAGAACTGAAATCAAAAGGCAAATGAGGAATTTCCTCTGCAAATGGGTTATTTTTTTTTTGTTTTTCCTTTTTCTTTTTACACAGCAACTACACACAATAAGGAGGCGTTAGTCGAAGCTGTTTGCACACAACATCGATTGTTATTTTATGTTGTTTGTTGATATTAAGTAGTCTTGCATCCCACCTTAAGGAAAACATACATACATGTATATACATATATATATATAATGGCGTGAATTGTATGTAATACAATGGAACGACAACAACAATAAATAAAATCAGTTTCTTCGCACTCAAGTAAAAGTAAATCATAGCACCCACTGAAGTGGAGCAACAGCAAGGACACCAGCACTTGAGTGCGATGCGGTAAAGATGTAGATTTTTGCAAAATAAAAACGAAATAATAGTAAAAGCATCTTCAATTTATCAATTCGCCAGCAAAGGTTTGGTTACTTAAGAAACGATAAGAGAAGAGTTTGGCGTTGAAGTCACAGACAGAAGGATACCGGTCAACTGATTAAGGGACATTGTAGAGATTTATTTTTGTGTATATGTGAATATGTGTGTATAGAAGTTACTGCATGCATTGTTGTCTACGTATGTGGATTTGAATAGAGGCGGTGGGTTTTAAACTTCTTTTCATGTCGAACCTTTGACTACTAAGAAAAGTGTTATAAATTGGATTGAAGTTACCAGCTGCGTATCAATTTCTGAAACAAACTACTCGCAAGACAACTAGTCTTTCAATGATTGTGAGACAATTTTACTTACTGTGAGTAATATTAAAAATATGTACGGTAAGTGTAAAGAGGTAGGAAATTCGTTTTCAAGTTTTCTTTGATTTCGGGTTCAGCTTTGACAAGGATTATCAAATAGAAATACATAAGCCAATTGAAAGAACCAAGATGACAGAAAATGTTTGTAGTTGTAAATGCACAGATGAGAGAAATACCACTGTAAACCAAGACAAGGAATTTTTATGTAAGGTTTTCATATGTAAAAATTGTTTTGTGATATGACACAATCGGACGAAAACACATACGACCATATATGTACGTGCAATTAAAAAAAAAATATTTAAAAATTCGGTAAGGATAATAGTCTGATTCAAAAAAATTTATTAGTATTAATCTCTTCTGAGAAGCGCCGATCTGCCAATTTAATTTGGCACGATTTTTAATTGTAGACAGATTGAAAGAACATAGTTTGCGTAAAAAGGATAGTTTTGCATTTATTATCTTAAGAAAGTTTTGTTTCGCGCTGTAGCCAATTTCCCAATGAGCGAGATGCCTTCGGCTTTTGAGGATTGACGTGTACGATTTGAAAGTGTACGTGAGGACTAGAGGTCGAAAATTTGAATAAAAATTGCTTATTATTTTAATTGTGTTAAAAATTAAATTGGTCCAATAACAATAATTTTTTTAAATTTCATACCTTAAGAAAATAAACAAGTTTTGGTAACTAAACATAATAAAGTCTTCTTTGCTCCGAGCGCACACGGGGCCCACATTGTTTTTTGGAAAAGAGCGCCAATTTTATACGCAAACATTTTTAGCGATTCCAGACATGAACAATTTTTTAACCTTCATTTGGAGATATCTTTTTTTTTTGTTGACAGTATCATACAATTAATTTTGTCGAAAAGCGTCAGTTAAATAGTTTCAAAAAAGCGACCACTTTGCATAAATGTATATTTAAATAAATACAAATTTAACAGAAAAATAGTTAGCTTTCAGGCTTGCAATTAGTTTTCTCATATAACAATAATTAGAAAAGAACCAAATTAACACAGGACCACTTTTGAGCTTGGACATTTACAAATAAGAAAAAAATATTTATTATTGTTAAATTGCGAATATTGTTAAATAGAGTTCAATTTTATAAAATACAATTAAAAAAATTAAATATTCCGGTGAATTAATAACCTGCTACACATTTAGAAATCGGTTAAAAATTTAGTGAAAACTACTGACAATTAAATAAACGAGATTTAATTTTCAGGATGTACCTATTTAAAGTTCAAATACAATACATTCTATATGAAAAACTTTATGATATCCAAAAACGTTATACCAACCTAAAATAATTTAATAAAATATTTTAAATTTTTTATATCTTTCTGGGTTATTCTTTCTGGTTTAAGTATGTCTTAAGTACCTAAAAAATGCCGAATAAATTTGGTATTTTTTTTGCTGACGCTCTACAGCATTTTCTTCGAATCTCAAAAATTTAGAGCATGCATTTTATGTACGGTGACCATAAATATGAATGTAAAAAAAACATATAAATTCATATTTCAAACACTCTAAAAAATTATAAAATATTAAAACATTTTCACTAAAATTTCAAATTTTTTCATCAGAACTTTTAGAGAAAATATTGAAATGTACTTTTTTCTCCCATCCTATTTTAGAATAATAAAATACAATTTTATTTTTTTGTAAATTTTGTGTAAGGATTGAAGCTTGGATTTATATGGTTTTTGTAATAAATTGAGTTAGGCTTTTATAAAAAAATAATGAACATTAAACAAAGAGCAAGTAGTCAAAACGTCAAAGTGGTATTATTTTGACAAAAGGTAATATATCTGAATATTACAATTATTAAGTTTTTTCTGAAAATTTCTCTTTTTTAATAAGTAATTTTTATACTCCTTAAATTCTAAGCAGGTGAGATCATAGTCCCATGCTTTGATAATTTCAACTTTTTTTGGGTTTTTTTACCATCCACACGTTGTTTGAAATTAAGCCATTTGAACCTGAGAAACATACCGCAAATTTAAAGTTTTTTAAATGGTATATAATTATTTTTAAAAGTCTTAAATATTTCAACCCATTTATTTACGACAAGTCTTTCGCAGTTCTTACTTTCAAATAAATTTTTAAATATCGAATAAAATGCAGGATAAAGGCAGGACACTCGGAAATAAAAGTACGTTTTCGTGATTTTCTGTTTCAAAAAGAGAAGAGCAGGACAGTTGTTTGAAAAGCAATACAATCCTGCAAAAAAAGCACGAATAGTTACTGTTAATTTGTGGAAAAAAAGTGACAATTCAAATATTATCGAAATTCAGCTGTTATTTGCAAACAATATTTAATTTTAGCTTATACAACTTTAATTGAAAAATAATTAAGGCTTAATAAAAAAATATTGTTAATATGTACTCGTATGTCTGTCAGATAAATGTGATAAGCTCTACATTTTAATTTTGAATTTCACCAGTGATATCTAAGCAATAAAATTCTAATTTTCGCCCACATTCCAGAACATAATTTTATAAGCAGAGGCTTTCATATACGAAATTCAAATGTGTAGGCATTATTCATACGTTTATCCGAAAAAATCGGATTTCATTAAAATGCGCATGAATTGTGAAAATATTTATCTTGTCATTAAATCGACTAGATTAATATTTTCGCTATGTGAGCGAGCAAAATTGTGGGAACACTATTTAAAATATGTATCGCAATCAGCAGTTAAATCGGAATTCGCGATATCGAGGAGTGCGTGAGCAAATGCAAAGCTGATTGAGTGCGTTTCGATGCCGTACTGGTGGGAAGGGGCGCAACAGATCAGAGGCGTAATGCACTTTTCACGGCATTTCACAATTTAATTTCGCCAAAGCCAATGCAACCGCAGACAGGTGCCGCCGTGGAGAGCATTGCACAAAGCAGCCAACTTCAATTTCAGTTAGATGAAGTGGCAGACAGAAGCTGCCACTCGACAAAAGCGAAACAATTCAGTCTAATGCTACATATGTACAACATATAGTTGCTGCCATAGTGCCTGCCACTGGTGCAGCAGTGTAACCACAGACGCGCGAGTGCACGCACTTAATCACCCGCGTACACGCAACGTGAGCGGCGGCGGCTACGGCATCCGCGTTCACCTCCCATTGCCTTGCACCTTCATTGAATCACGTCTGCTGCGCTTTTTTCTACTATTTTTCTTCTTCCATACGCACGCGCTGGGCAGTGATTGTGCAATTGTTGAAAAAAAAAAAAATACAGGAAGCACTCATGCGAAACAGTTGCTAAGCTGGCGCATACACACACGCCCGGCCAGTCGGCGCAGAGTGAGCGGACTTCCAGTGGCACGACGACGGCAGCGGCTGGCAAATGTGTACGAACTCTGGTGGCGCGCGAAAAAAAAGACTGAAACTAATTTAAATGCGTATTCAAAGTTTAATTTTCATTCGGACTGTCGATATTTGCATTCAACACGACACACGGAATCCAGCAGCAGCAGTAGCAGCGGCGACGCCAACAACAACAATCAACAGCTGCTATCGGCATTGCCAGCAGTCAGCAGCATGATAATAACCACAGCACACATTCATTAACGTTTGCAATAGTGCAAGTGGCGTGCGTTTTTTTTGTTTTTTTTTGATTGGTTGTTGCTATTGCTGTTTCTGTTTCTGTTCGCGTCTAACAACAAGCTCAAGTGTCTGTCTGCCAATCTACAAGCCGCTACTTGCCTGCCTACCAACGCTTCGCTCTGACCGCCGCTACCACTTAGCCAGTTGGCCATTTGGCCATTTGGCCATTTGCTATTCGCCATTGGCAGCGCCCAAATGCCGTTGTACCATTGCAATTCTTTGCCACTGCATTGTGCCACGCATCCACGTTTGCAGAATTTAGCTGACAAATGCCATTGCCGCATTCACCAGTGCCTCCCAACCCCCGTCCGCCTTTGGCAAATTACCTCACTTCATTGCTTCAAACGCGATATTGTGCGAGCGCCTAGACCCACTTCATTAGTCCAGTCAAGTATTATCGCATTGTCTAGTTGCCGTTGTGGTTATTTATTTTTGATGTTGGCATCATTGTTCTTGCTACCTTAAGTTTAGCTTGTATTTGTGTTTATGTACTGCAGCTGTTGCTGATTGTTGCCTGATTGCTGTTTGCTGTTCGCTGTCCTTTCTTTTCTGCGTTTTGCTTCTTCTTAATAGCTTAAGTGATATTTACCGCGCTAATTAAGATATTAAAATGTGTGCATTCATATCTAAAGTGTTGCAGAAATGTGGAATTCTCATTGCATTGACTGCATTTTGCGATGAACAACGCTGATATGTTAGACACATAGATACATATACATATGTATGTGCATATTTACATATACATAAGTCTTCGTGTGGATATGGTAGAAATATTCTCGCACACTATTGAACCAGAAGTTGTGCGGAGTTGGTTGAACGTGGTTGCTGTGGATACAGGGAAAGAAATTTTCTTATATCAGTAGATATCAGAGCGGCATACGAGTATATGAGGCATTCACACAATATTTCAATTGGTCAAAAACTATTTTTGCGCAAATTTCGGATATGTTGGAGAGGACGTCACAAAATCTCTGTTAACGCAAATTAAAGCAAAAACAAATTTTATTTGATTTTCAAAAGTTATGCAACATCAAAGGTATTAAGTACTTTTTTTAAATAAAGTCAGATTTAAAAAAAAAAAAATTCATTTTAATAAATTTTTCATACCATTGTTAATAAAAAAAAAATCAATTTGCTGAAAAATTAAAAGAACTCTTATTTTGCGAGCTATGAAGTGAAAAACAGCCGAGACACCTTACGTTTTTAAAGTCGCATATCTTTTGAATTTTTTTTTATATTTCATTTTCGATCGTTTTGTCCAAGGCGAATTCATAGAAGGTGGTATATTCCCATCAACTGATTGCTTGTTCTATCTTCGCCTTATGCGGTGAATATGTCAAAATTTTGTTTAAATTTAAAATTTATATTTACGTTTGTGATGGAAAATTGCATGTGTAAGACAAGCAGCACATAATATTATAAAGAAATTCATTTGAATATAAAGCTTCAGTACTTTTGCCTTTTTTGTCAAATTTGAATTTCCACTCATTCGTTTATTTTTGTTTTTCTAAGTTTCTCTGACATTTTCACCGCAAACTACACACAATTTTTTACTTATAAGTGGAGTATACCACTTTGAATGAATTCGCCTTGGTTCTGTCATAACTTATGAGTTTTTGTACAACATGCTTAATTTACATGAAAATCTAAAAAAAAATACTCGATTTTTCCTTGAAATACATAGTATGGAATGACTCATATCTTTTGTTACCGCATCGAGGTATGATAGCCCCTCAGCTATTCGAACCGAACGCACCTGTTCATCGAGGTATGTATTCAACACATAAAATGTATGAGTACGAATAAATTGGTATCCCAGAATCAATGTCAAACTAAAATCTTTGTTGCAAACATATTAAAAAAATATATTAAATAGAAGAACAATTTACAGATATTTTCCTGCGATGCACGGCTACATATCTACATATATGTATGTTATGTGCGACATGAAACCAATTTCAAATATCAATCTGAACCTTCTCCTTGCCGAGACGAACCACTTAAAACCAATTTTTTAATATTGCATGTTAAATTTACTATATTTTAATAAATTTTAAAATTTGAAAGAGATGGCAACGAGGCTCTAAATATAGCTAGACATTTTCTTCTCGCTGGCAAGTACTGTTGGAAGACCACATTTTAATATTCATTAAATAATTTATAAATTAGTTAACAATTTTACTTTTCCGAAAGAATGCAAACCTCTCCAAAAAATAGCTGTCAACCTTCTTCCCGCTGATACGCGCACGTCAAAATGCATGTTTCCATAATTCCATTCACGGTTTCGACGTCGATGGAGTTTTAAAAATCATTAATTCTCTTCCTTTGTAATTTTGGGAAGTCTCGAGTACGTTTTAGAACAGGGTAGTTTTGAAAATGCTGGGCTCTTGCTTTAAATATACACATTTATGTTTGGCGAAATTTCGGTTTTTCAGGGGGTTTCAAAGTTAATACAAGTAATCTCGAAAGTAATTACAAAAATTTTGCTCAGCAACATGAAATAAGTCCTATAAGTACCGCTTATAAAAATCAATTTAATAAGTCAAGTACAAATTGGAGAAGTAAAAGATTTTACTTGTTGTTCTAAAACTAAATCATGGGGGGTTAATTGTGATCATACGAAGAGGTAAATAGTATTTTCTACTCTGAGTTGAAACATGATTCGTCTGCAGGTCCACAAAAACGATTACGAAAATAGCGCCATTTCATTGTATATTAATAGCTACATATTTGTGGACATTTCAGAAAGCAAAACTCATTCAAAATTGCAAATTTTTCAGGTGAGCGCAAAACAAATTAAATGTTTAACACTACAAAAGTTTCATACACTGAAAGGAAAGGGTTTTTAAAATTGGGCACACATCAGTAAACAAGCGTTTTCAGTTAATCGTTTTCAATTAAATATCGTACTTTTAATTTATTAATTTAATATATTTATATATCTCATAAGTACGGTAAGACGTTTAGTCTTTTTTTGTACATTTTTACATCTGAATAACAAGTTTTAATCTTAAACTAAACTTACATTCTAGGGCTTAGCCAGCCGTGAAAACAGAGAAAAAATAGTAAAAAGTAAGAGAAAAAAACCATACTGGAAAGATAAGAAAAATTGGTGGCAAACTCGTAAGTGTGTGTACATACAAGTAGGTAAATCTAAGACAAGCGTTTAGTAACTTATCTTTTTAACATAAACAGAAACTAAATAAAAAATATGCTTGTTGATGCAAAAAATCATATTAGTAAGTTGTTTTTTTCAAATTCAGTTTGAGTAACATAGTAATTTTTTTCCTTAGGTCAATAGATAAAAGTTTGTTTGATGAATGTTAGTAAACAAAATATCATTTGGTAAAACAACTTCAATTGTCTTTTTATCGATTAAAAATTCTAAGAAATAAGAAAGGAACGAAAATTGACACTGAAGATGGCACAACGCCGAAACCGGTTTCTCTCCAAACCAAACTTGACAAGGGATGACGGAAAATCGTTTCAACAAATATCAAATAAGAAAGGAGTTCATTATAAAACTTTTTTATATTAAAGATCCTATAAATATGCCGCGTTTGATATATCAAATATACGCGCATTTAAAATTCATGTTTATGGTAGATTTCTTGGAAAATTTACATCACTCAATAGAAGTTGGTTTTGTCAAATGTTCACAGATATACTTATACAAAACAAAAATCTTAACTATATTTATGTTCACACCGGGTCTAAAGTGATATAATAATCAGGTTTTTTTTGTATTTCGATTTGGTCGGAATCGGAAGGCAAGACATTGCTATACATCGAAAGCGAACATTTATTTCAGGTTTTAAAATATTGTCTCCGATTATCCGACATTAAAAGAATAAGTTCTCATTCTCACATACCTGAAGAAACTAACAGATTGATTGAGAAAGGATTTATACATTCCGATTCCGACCAAATTTGTATTGGAAATATTTGTGTTACAGGCGAACTTAAATATTGAACTTTTTTTTTCTACACGTAACAGGAGAAACTCGACAAAACACTGAACTTTATAGTATAAGAATCGGAAAAATATTACACCCGTTTTTGGATAATTGAAATTTTTAAGTAGTATCAACTAGCTACATTGAGTAAAAAAATTACCATTGTATTAATAAGGTTTTGAAAGTGGAATTAAGGTTTTTACTAAACGCATACTTATTTAATTATTTTTTATTCTAAAAGCTTCAAAGTGGGGAACAACCACCATCTTCGGCTTTGGCACAACTAAAAACAATTTTTTGTTTTTAATTTTTAAATTGTCATAGTCCGTACTAAAATTGTATCCAAAATCTTATTGAAAATTTTTAACAATATATTTTTCTTGATGATAAACGCGCACGTAAATTCTCTTAAACGAGAACGAGAAAACTCAGATGGAAAATATATGATCTGAAATATGAATTTCATTCAATATTGTTTATTTGTATTTCAGTTATTATAAAAATCATTATACTCTTGCAAACAGCAAAAAAAAACCAAGTTACGAACTTTGTTGAAAGTTAAAAAAATTTACGAAACTTTCCTCATATTTTCAAATATCTTTCTAAGAATTATTATATTTTTTCCATGTATGTAATTTTTGTGTAGTTTTTGAAATTATATGGAGTGACGCAGATGCGTCTTTTATTCCATAAAAAATTTAGGAGCTACATCTGAAAATTTCTTAGAAATCAACGGTAATTTTTAGACTCCTCAAACTTGCACTTTATTTTACTACATAGAATCGAATGGACTATAAAACTGGGTACTCAAAAGTATATAAATTTATTCAAATACGCAATTTTTACGAAAATATGTTTAAATTTGTTAAATTAGGTATAAAATTTGAAATTTGGCTGTTTATGTCTCTATGTTAATTAAATAAAACTTACAATTTTATATTATAAATTAAATTATCATAAATGTTGCGGTTTAATTTTTGAGATGTGGTGATTTTCAGTGTACCTACCCTGAAAATTCAGTTTAAATTATTAATCTCTTGTAATACTTTTTTCATTACCTCATTTGCGGCCTAATGTATTATTTTTGTGCATTTGAGTACATATGAAGACAGCAAAAAAAAAAAAAAAACATTTTCTTATTTGCAAACATATTCAACAACGCATCTGGGACTGGAAAGTACTAAAATTTTATTATGCGATCATTAAGTGCGAAATGGGGTAAAATAAGCAAAATGAACAGAGCTAAAAGTTAAAAAACAAATCAAATGAAATAAAAAGCGAATAAAGTAAAAATTTTCAATTTAAATTCATTCGCACGGCCAATTGCTTAGGCTCACGTGGACGTTTTGGGTAAATTGCCTAGTAGATGAGGACAGACTGCCAAGCAGTGAATGGTTGTGTTGAATACACACGCATGCAAACACACATTTACACACAGGCAATGGATGAGCTAGGAAGTTGTAGCAAGTTTGAAGCGGCGGTGGATGCCGATGGGCAGTTGGCAGTGAATGCAGCAATTGGCAAGCTGTGATTGTGATTGCGTAGCGCCGATGGCGATTTTACATACGAGCAATACGTACATACATCCGTACACGTGTGAATATGCCACAGTCACACTCACACACAAACACACACACACACTTAACAAGCGCATATACGAGTATGTGAGTTTAAAGGTGTTGGTTGTCTGTTTGGCAAAGGCGCGCATGCGCAACCACATTTTGTTTGTTTCACGGTTTTTGTTTGAGGCAATAAAGTGCTGCAATAAATCAACTTAATTAACTGAAAATCAATTCATAAATTATATTGGAATCTTGTATACATAAACACACGCACGCAGTCCAGCAATAAGATAAATAGCGCAAACTAGAGATTCCGAAGTTGGTGCAGGGGGCTAGGGCGGACAATTGGATGGTTGTCGTTCGGTGGCATGGACATGGCGAGTGAGTGTTAAAATTAAATGCGAATTTTTGTTCTGTCGATTTTCACTATTTTCCATGTGTCTTCCCATTTGCAGCAAATAGCAACAGCAGCTGGGCGTTTGCGGTTGTTTGTTGCTACAGCAACAACTTGCTGCCTGCCACTTACCACTTGCTTCACAGTAATCTACGCCATTAAGCAACTATGAATTTTCGCCTCGGCTCGTTGACTTTATTTTCATTTTACAAGTGCCATTTAAGCGCAAATGAATAGTTTTGTCTCGCTATTTTCTTACAATTCTTATTGGTTTTCGTTATTTAGTTTCCGCCGCGCAGATTTGTTGCGGCAACTGCTGTAGCAAATGCACGATGACTTGCAGCAGCAGCAGCAACCGCAGCAACAATAGCAATGCAAGAGATGCACTGCGATGTTTGGGTCGCGACAGCAGCACTGCATAGTAATAGGAAACTGTTGCGCATGCTCAAATTGCAAAGAGCAACAACGATGATCAGCACTGGCATAGCGAACAGCAGCATAAATAGAAGGTGGCGAGTACACAATACATACATACATACATTCTTATTGCCTGAGTGCGGCTCGTTGCGCACCAAAGACTGGCGGCATTATTGGTTGGAAATCGCGAAAGACGATATATTGCTGCCACTACATTTGCTGCCAAAGCCGTAGATATAAAGTTGATGTTCTGGTGCTGCTGCTGCTGCTGTTGTTGCTATTCAATACACATTTGCCGCAAGCGGCCGCATTTAAGTCGGCTATTTGTTGCAGCTTAACTTTGTTTTTTTTTTCTTTTTCTTTCACCTTCGCGGAAATGATTATAGCCCTGATCAAATTGGTAATAGGAGTGTGAGTAGGCAATGTGGCATTCACCTGCCACACCAAAAAAAAATATATATAATACCTGCTACTTGTGGCACTCAGTGAAACGTATAATTAATAATAGGTGTCGCGCATAGTGAGGTGTTACTTTATTCCGAATTACAGAGCAGTTAAATCGTCGCCTTGCTGCAGTCAGGGCGAATTTCAATCGAAACGAAAATTAAAGCTTGAACGAAGTGTTTAACCGCAAAATTGTCTTCCGATAGTAGAATGCAGGCGCTTATTTTATGTCTAAATATATATTTCTCGTTTTCCTTTTGAAATTTGTAGCTGCAGAGAGTTGCGGATTTAAGTAACGAGGCCGATTTGATAGGTCACTGACTTTGTGAATTTCTCGCACAGAAAGTTTAAATTCATCACAACTGTGCTCAACTAATACTACTCGTATACCGCTATCAAGTTTTGAACAAGCTGAGTCATTTAGTTTATAATTGACAGCCATCGAAAGCAAATAGCCTTTGGACTTTTGACAAAAATGGAAAATAGTGAATTTCGTGTGCTGATTATTTTTTACGTAAAAAAACCATCACCGAAACCAAGGTAAGGGCAAACTGAACCATCACTTTCAATTGTTAAGAATTAGTTTATTGAGTTCCATTTTGGTCGTATCAGCACAAATGACGCCGAACGTTCAGGTCGCCCTAAATAGCTTCTCCACCAGAAATCGTCGATAAAATCCATGGAAAGATATTCAATGACCGGAGAGTGAAATTGAGCTGAGGTGACTGAGACTGTAGACATCTCAACTAAGTGGGTACATCACATTTAACACGAATAGTTGGATATTAAAATGCTATCCACGCGACTATAAGCGCAACCGTGCGACCACTTCGAAACCATGACAAAAATTCACAAATTGGGCTACGCACTGCTATCTCATCCAGCATATTCTGCAGATATAACCCAATGCGACTATTTAATATTTTCATATCTGAAGTAATGGCTGGGCGGTAAGAGATTTGATTCAAATGAAGATCTCATCAAAGAGACAAACGACTAATTTGAGAATCTTGAGAAAAGCCTTTTTTTTGGAACATATAGAAAATGGAAAAAAGCGGAGAGATTCTGTTGGGGAAATAGAACGGTTTTGGGCGAAAAAATTATATTTTATTCCAAAATTCACTGACGTATCAATCCGCCCTCGTATAGGAATGTATATATGTATGTGTGTCTGGAAATGTGTGAAATAGTAATCGTAATAATGTCAATATATGGTAGAATTTTGCCAAGTGGTTTAACTAAATAATCTCTGATTAACGAGTTAATTTTTATTAAATATTTAAATACTGTTTAAATATAAGATTTTGGTTTATTTTCGTTTTGCAGTTAAATAACGCCCAACACAGTTATTTAAGTTAGTCCCACAACAGTCGTGAACTTGTCAGAAATTATTCAAGAACAAGTCTCTAAAGTTTTGAAAACCCCTAGGAATCATAAACATGCCGAAGGATAATATTGAAATATTATTCAAATTGAATTTTTTATTTATATCCGGTTTTATTATAGCTTCATCCACCAATGCCGTTCAGATTGAAGCTTAATTTTCAATAGAAAATTTTGTATGAAAAACCAACAATATATAATTTAGTAGTATAAGTTATAGCTGCTATTTAGGATATCGAAATTTCGTAATTAAAAAAACTCTGAATTTTTTCGAGTATGCAGTTTTAAAGCAGTTTTAATGTAATAAGTCACAAGTTTCGGTTCTCCAAAGCTTCCCACCGAGTTTGTGATTGGTTTGCGCATTTGCTTTCATTAAAATTTCAAGAAAAATAGTATATATTTTAATGAAAAAGCAACTCCATCGACTTAAATGTTTAAACTTCAAGGCAATTTTCGACGAGCTTTACATTTTTTAGCTAAATATTTCGCCAATTTAGTGGAGCTTCTGGCCCTTAAACGGCATAGATGGCATGCGATTGAAATATATTGAGAAGATTTGCTCTTGAAAAGCTTTTAAAAGGCAAAAGAACTGATCATAAAGAATATGTTTGATTTTGAATTTGAGTTTATGTTATTAAAATTTGAATAAAATTATCTGCTCATTGCTTATGTTGCGCTGGTCACATCTTTATCATAATTATTTAGGTATGTTATTCAATTATTTTAAATCGCACTTTTAAGACGAAATAAATCTATACATAGTATTAAAATTAGGCTGACTACACAAAACCGTATTAAGCAAAAATTCGAACGAGCCTAGAAAACAAATTTTCGCAAATTTCCTGAATTATATTTTTTAAGCTAATATTTTTAACTTTAAAACAACAAAAGGCTTTCTTGTACGACCATAATTCTATCATGTGTGTATATCGTGATTGGCATATATTTTTTTAATGTTACATGTGTTAATTTTCATTTAAGTAAAACAAAAATTTAATAACTTGAAAATTTTTGTATGAAATGAAATATGTAAAAACTTTGCAGAGTTTGTCAGTAATTGAAAATTGCGACCAATCTACAAAAACGTTCGCTATTTCGGTGACCACCACATTTTCTCATCATACTCTTTAAAATCTTTTTCTTTTACCAATAAATCCTGGCCTCGAGCTTAATAATCGTCGTGAAAAAAACTGACTCAACATTTTTGTCTTCTTATAAAAAAACCCGTTAAAAGGTTAATGGTTAGGCCAATACATTCTGAACAAATTTTCATTTTTTAATTCCGTAGCAAACTGGCTTTTTGCCCTAGATAATTATTTTGAAATAATTTAAATCCTCTTTTTTATTTCTTCTTTAGCTATATTTTAAATGTAGGAGTATAGGAGATTTATTTCAAGTAACATAAAAGTTTCTTCAGAAAATCATGGAATGTGGTCGACACAGAGTTATAAAGAGTTTTCTGTTCGATGTCTTAAAAAAATTCTCAAAGAGTTGCATTGATAAGGTATGGAATATAACGTAAAAAACTTCGCTTTCAAGAGTTTGCCGACTTATTTGAAGAATAATTTTTATATCTTTTTGATCTCCTCAATTTTCAGATTTTAAAGAGTAGAAACCATCGTTAGAATGACTTGGGAGCCTATTTTTTTTATCAAAGGATGTGATAGTTAAATAGATCAACAGTTAAGCATATATTAAAAAATGTGATAAGTGTACTAACATAAAGTGAGAAAAATGTTTTGCAATAAAATTCAAATAAAAAGTTTGTTTCGTCGCTTGCTACATACCCTTCGTTCAGTAATATGATACTTGCCATTCGAAAGAGCGAATCGGTTCAGCGCGCCACAAGCGCAGCCCAAAGATTCGCCAACACGAATGGATGTTTGCAAGAGACATTGTCGATACGCCAACCACAAGCGACAAAGAAGGTGCAATTTGCACTTAAGTATATAACATAAAAGCAAAGACTCACTAAATATTAGCAAAGCCGAAGCGCAGAGCTTGTAACGCGTCGCACTCAAGTCGCTCTGCCATTAAACCCCGCAGACGCGAGAGATTTTTGTATGCCGTGTGGCTGTAACTTTTAACAGGCGGAATGTTTAATTTCGTGTAGGAATTTGTGTCGTTTACAAGTGTTGCATGATCCTGCTGCCATACATTTCTCCAAAACGCATTATGTTACACAACAAATTTACAAGCCGCTATTGCAAGTGAGCACAAAAATACATTTAAGAGACGGTAATGAAACTTTGGCAGAAACCAAGACAAATACCAACTCGTATGTGGTGTGGCAACTATTATACACTCCAACGCTGCTCTCAAAACATTACAACAGTTTTGTTTTTTATGATACAATTTTGAAGTCAACGGAAATGGGAATAAAGTAACTCTTTCCTGCTGGTATGATTATTATAATTATTAAAAGGAATTGAAATTGACTGACTGATTTTGTCTTCAAAGTTAGGTATTACCTTAACGAATGAGAATGATCATTAAATCAATATTTTCTATTAGTGGCGCATATCAACATGCAAACCACATAGTGCATCCAAAGATATCAGAAGAACACATCGGACAAGATCAGCCCAAACAGTTTCTATTGTAGTTCCAAAAATTATGACATTGAACTAAAAAGTAAATGTTTCTATTTTCACATAGTATAGGAACATGAAAAGCTACCTTGCCTTCCGACGAGATAAATACGTAGTTTTGGTGCATTTGGAATGAAGTGGTGATACGATTTTTTCTTCGCAAATATAGCATAAAAAACCATACCAATTTTTATTGATAGAAGTCAATGAGGAAGAAAGAGTTTTGAACGACAATGACATCGCTCGCACATATGTATACAAAAAATGTTTTTTTTTGCAACTAGTAGAGTTACCAAAATGCACCCCAAATTGATAATTTTTTTTTTCAATCGCACATCAAACACAAAAATTTTTAAACGTTCGGATGATTCCAAAGGTTTCGCAAAAAGTCTTAAAGTTGTAAGGTCATACAAATTTTCGGTAGTTAATTTTTTTTATTTTTTTTGGAATTTTTTAATTCTTATGACTTTGGGACAATTCGACACCTTGTGAATAACCTAAATGTAATTTTTTCAAGATCAATTTTAGAGTCACGTTCAACTCATGCAAAATTAACGTTTTTAACAAAAACATTTTGAATCAAATATTTTGAAATTCAATTTCTCTACGATACGCAGAATTTCGCGAAAATTAATTTTTTCCAATAAGCTCAATTAATTTGTATCTCTCGAAATTATTCATATTTGCATGTAAACTAAGCTTTGTTTTCCTTCGAAAATACCATTTTTTTGTTAAAAGTAAGCATCCATTAAAATGTTAAAATTTTTATATTCAAAATTTAATACCTAAAAGATATACACATTTTTTTTAAAGCTTGGCTATTAAGCTATCAGTTTATCTGGTTATATAAATAAATTTTGATAATTTATAACAACAAAGTACAATGAAAATCCTAAAAATAAAAAAATTGTATGTACTTTGTTGATGGTAACCGAAAAAAATTATAACCAGTTAACTCCATAACTTGCACAGCTTGCATAAGACGCATTTCTCACTATTTCAGTTGGTTAAAATCTACTTTTACGCGAATTTTGGAGATGTTGCAGTGGAGGTCCTAAAATGTCTGTAAACGCAATATAGAACAATAGTTAAAAAAAAAGTTTGCAAAAGTTAAGCAACTTTAAAAATGTACCTTTTTTTAGACATTTTTGTTTTTTTTTCAAGTAAAATTTTTCTTGTCTTTGTTAATAAAAAAAATTAATTTGCTGAAAAATTATGGTTGGACAATTTTTAAAATTAAAAAAAATATATATATGTGATATACCGTTTATCAAACAATAAATTGACCAATTTTTAAAGGGTGTCTTCTTATAGGGCCTGAGATATTAATTTTTTTTGTGAAGCATTCTCTAATAAAATCAAGTATTTTGCTGGGCGCGAGCAAGCCATATGTTGTAATAAGCAACCAGCTAGCTAGCTTAATGTATGCATACACTTGATTTTATAAGGCATATATGACTTTTTATTTTATTTTTTATTTTATTAAATGAAAAATAATAATCCAATTATTATTTTACAAAACGAGAGCACTAGCTGCCAGGGCTTACGGCTCGCTGTTCTAATAAATTTATATTGACTAAAAATATAAGTAAATTAGACAGTCAAATGTTGGAAAAGTAAAAGCATTACTATCGGTACATCAATTAAAAACTAAGAGATGTTAGTAAATAAAGCAAAGGTGACTTAAATTAAAATATTAAATTAGCTTTCTAAGGCCTATTTTGAATAAAGACTCCGCAAGTTTGGAGATGTTCTCCTGGGAAGTGTCCTTGAGCATTTCCGAAATCATTTGGTCGCCGGGCATTATGTTTCTGGTTGCACTAAAGGTTGGTCATTCATCCAGAAGGTGTTTAACTGTAAGCAATGTAGAGGTGCAGTATATGCAGTGTGGTGCACTTGAACCATTTAGGAGATACGAGTGCGTGGCAGTGGTGTGCCCAATCCGAAGTCGAGTGAGGCAATAAGGTCGTTCATCCGACAAGTAGACGGAAAGTGAGGTTTAGAACCAGTTAAATTGAGATTATAATGAAAAAAAGCTTATCGAAAGTCCAACCTTCGTAGAGTGGGACCCGAGCTAAAATGTTATATATATCTTCTATGTATATCGTCAAGTATGTCGTCGCCAGATATATATGTACATATGTACCTATATTGTATATATGTTTGTATATACTCGTACATACATACATATTTATGTAAATATCAAAGATTTTGACTTTGCCCAACCCAATCGTATGTTCCGCAGCAATGCAATTCACTCATCCCGGACCTGCGACATTGCGGTGGGTGCTTGTTGCATCGCGCCAACCTGTCGTAGGTATTTATTTTGTTTTTGTGATTTTACTAACAAATTAAAGCAACAAGAAAACTAACTTGTTACTAACAAATTGTGTGGAAAGTGCAAATGGTGTGCAGTGTTGTTCGAGTACCACTTGTTCCTGTTGCAGTGGTACTATTAAATTTATTGTTGCTATTGCTGTGTGCAAAAACAGCGCATCTTAACCCTAATTTGAACTTTTGCGCTGTTGGACATGTCATGTTGTGCCACAAAGCGCACTTACCACATTGCCACATACAAGTGAATACGAGTACAGACGTCGCCTTGCCACACAGTGTCGCATTGCCGTGCACTTCATTTAATTTTTATTTGTATACCAATCTTATTAACAAATTTCCAGGCAAGCGCTAAGTCGTTGCTATTGTTGGAGCTTGCCACTTGCAACATAATACTAACAAATCCCTGGAAAACCTACAGACAACAACATAAACAACAGCACCACATGAAAACAAATCCTCGACGATGCAACAAACTTCAACCAACAAACTCTACAAATAACCATTAAAACTGTCATCGCATATTGAAATGACGACAGCTAAAACAACAAAAACAAAAAGGGAGGGGGGGGTCACAATGCTCTTGGCAACAACATAAATGCACCAATGTGAACTGTGGCATACCAACAAGAAGGGGCAGAAATGTTATGGCAATATTTGTAAGAGTTTGTGTGCAAGTCTGTGCCAAGCAACCAACCGAGACGACAAGCAACAACTACAAAGTTTACAATTACGATTGTTACTGTGACTACGACGATGACGACGTAGACGACGTAGACGACGACGAAGACGATGAGACATTTCGTTTGACATTTGCGGCTGCGCATTCATTCTCGGACATCTCAAGTCGCCACAGCTCAACCTCAGCTGTCATCCGAGACCCTTTTTCAGTTGAATTGAGCTCGTTGATCTTAGTGCTGTTGGTGTAGTTGTTTGGCGCTGAACAAATAAATAGTATTGCAGTGAAAAGGCGTTGACTGATGGTGGCAGACTAGGAAAAATGAGATTTTAGGCCGTTTCGATTCATTCGTACATATTTTGGATTTGCAGCGAATAAATTAATAAATACATTGAAATTATCTTCGCGTGAATGTAGGACCTAAAAACCAGCAAAGATTTCTTAAATTTCTGACAAATGCCGAGATTGTGTTGACCAGTGTTTTGCGATAATATTTCTGAACTTTATACATACAAAAATGATAGGAAACAAACTCGATTTCAAATATTTTTCTCAATTTTTAAGAATTTTCAGAGCCTCAGCATAGCGTAAATCTCATCGAATCAGGAGATATAATGCTAAAAAATGACATAGTTTAGATTTTTTTTAAACCAACGATTTAATTCGACACTTAATATATGGTTATCGTTGTTTTATTTTGTGGATATTGAATGAAAAATATCCAGTCAGTTACCTTGACTTGTAGACAAAGAATAATTATAAAACTAACCACATGTAAATGGGTGGTCCATTTGTTTATAGAACTGCTCGCTTATATCATTTTATTTTGTCACTCGTCGTGCCCACATTCATTATTTGAATATAATGTGGATAATTTAAGTATTTCTCATCTATTTCGATTTCGATTTGCGAGTGATGCTGTTGGGCACAGAAAAATCTTAGGAGATAATCAAAGGCGAGAGGATAATACCTTTAAGGCGGATTAAGAACCTCAAACCACCCGTAGCAGATAGTAAATATATCGACTGAAGCCGTATATAAACCAGCTCTTGGAGCTCGATTGGAACTTGTCTGCGTGTCTTCTGGACTGGTAAATCCACCATTTATCAGATATTCAGTGCACTCCAAATGGATAAGACCATAGATAAGCAAATGAACACACACCGACTGTTGATTAGCGATGAGAGGGCTTTGGGGTCATTCGAGAGAAATCTTTTTCGCAAGATTTATGGTCCTGTTCGCGTTAGCGACGGGTACCGAAGGAGATGGAATGGTGAACTGTATGAGATGTTTAATGATATGTTTATAGTCAATGAAAGAGGTGTCTTGAATATCTCGCTTGCCAAAACTATATTTTTTAACTTTTAAATTTGTATGTAACGCGGAATTTTTCCTTTAAACTCAACGTGTTTGAATAACGTGCTTCATTACCTTAAGTGAAGTCTTAAAGTTGGTGCTGTGTGAAGTTTAGAATTAATTTGTTTTGCTCTTATAAAAATTAAGAAATCAATATTGTTCTTAATAAAATGTTTTCTAAATTATTTACGTCAGTGCTTATAAACTCCATATTCTAAGCGTTTTTTTTTTGTTTTGGTTTTATTGTTGGGAAAGCTGTCGTTTAACATGTTGTTGTTGAATCAAATTCATTGACATCGAGAGAACCAGATCCTCAAGTTGAGACGAATGTGACCGCAGCTATACAAAGACAACAAACTTTATTGCAAACAACAATGCGCTCTTCAATAACAATAACAACAACAAAGAAAGCAATCGTCACCGTAACAACGACAATGCCAATAGCAATGGCAATGCTGATGCCACTGGCGATGACAATACCACAACGACAATTGTGGCAGGATCATGGTCATATCCGACGCCCGTTCGCATTGTGTGTACGTCTACGCAAACAAGCCATGAACTCACCATACAGCAAGCAGCGCAGGTGTAGTCACAGCCGCAGACGCTGAATTAAGCACACAATCACATGAACATTCAAAAGACAATCGCACGCAGTCGCACTTCGGACATACATTACAGCGCAAACGTAGCGCCTGCATTTACCATAGAATGGAAAGGTTAAGACAAAATCCACACATTGCAAAAAATGCTTTGCTTTAGACTCGGCATTACTCTTGAAAAGAATGAAGAGTCTACGATTTGAGATTTTGACAGCGCAACAAACAAATGAAAGGAACTGTCAAAAGATTTGCGGCGCTGACCGACGAACCGCAGTAATTTGCTGTCATATCATCATCATCATCATCATCAAACGAATGATCCTGCCCAACAAGTATACCATTCACTTTGGCCCGCATCCTTTTTGTCTGTATGCATAAAAATGATTAAGCAGCTCAACGTACTTTTGTGGCGGATTTCGGTGGTGGTGTGCCGCTGATGACCGTCACATTGTCCGCGAGCACATTGCAATTCAGCAGTCACGGCTTGTCACAATTTTGCAGCATAAACAGTGAACGGGGGCTAAGAGATGACGCAAGCCAAGAGGCTGCTTATTAATTTCATCTACGCATGGATTTTTGCTGCTATGAATTTAATTCGCTGCCTCTTTAAATAGCGCTATCTGGCAACTAATCCATTAGGCGTACGTCAGTGGCGAATTCCTACCAAGCAAATCGAACACTGCGTATGCCTTAAAGGCGCCTCCGGTCGTTGGAATAACTTCGATAGCAATTGAACAAATATGTCATGCGCATGCGCTCTTCCAATTGACAGCGTTGCGCCGCTGGGATTTGCACACATAAACAACGTCGCATGTTCGTACGAGAGTTCACACACAAGCGCATGCAGTTGCAGACAGCACTTGCGTAGTGCATTGACGAATTTGTAGGAAAATGAATAGTTGACACGATAGCTTGTTGGGACATTGCTTATAACTAGGGATATTGCGTAAGTGATTACAAGGTATGCGTTATATTAAATGATAATACTTATTAATATATATTAGTACTAAAGTAAAAAAGTATAATTTTTGTATGCATATTATAGAGGGTACCAGGTAGGATATATTAGTATTTGAAAATATTTAGTTATTCTTTTGTCCACTTTTTTTTTCAATTTCGACAGTCAAATTTCGTAATTTAATTCTCGGAATAATAGTGTAACACACGAAGCCAGGAGGAGACAATTCCTAAAAATCGATTTCTTAAAATGCTTCAAATTAGTCAAGTTTTACGAGAAAACTAGTAAACAGCATTATCAGCTTTTTCAGTATTTGAAGGACCAAAGGGAGATTGCACACGACAGGTTGCAAAGAAAAAATTCCGATTATTTATAAGACTTCATTTTTATTTTAAAGTTTTTTAAAAATCTTATAACCTGTTTTAAAAATATATATTTAAACATTTACGTCTTATTATACACGCGTTCAAATTACATCTGTTGAAACTGAAATTCTAATATCGGAGGAGGACTTAATAAAATTGTCATTAAAAAAATTTGATTATCAAATAATTTTCAAAAAATACAAAAATAAATTTTTCTATTAATTTCTAAAACATTATTTCGTGTTTTAGTATGGTGTTATGGCAAAATTAACAAAAAAAAAAATTAATTCGCTATGTGTTGTCTTGCGGATATACTTTGTAGAGAAGTTATTTACGTTGTAATATTCTCAATTTCTCCAACGACATTGTTTGTTATAATTTTTCTTTTTTCTCCGTTGGAGTCAACCATTAACTCCATCTCTCGTAAAATAAAACGAAATTTTCAAGTGAGCCCACTAAAGCAATTGTAAATGCAATTACTGACTTTGGAATTAAGTACCTATATTGTCCATAAATTTGTAGTATATTTTTATCCTCATTTGCTTGGCGGTTTCGAAAATTGGTGCCCAGCTGCTGAATGGAATTTTGGCAAATCAAGGCATTAAGGAACAAAAACAAAATAAATTATCGATGTTTCAGCTTAATTAAGGTACAAAGAGCTCGGAAGAACCACGGAAAGATGTGAAATTTTGCACAATTATTCGTTTATTTCTGTAGAAGGTCCTAACGGAGCCCTATTTTAGATATATATAGGTAATGGAATGTGTATTTTGTTCAAGTTTGCGATTGTGCACTTGAGTTACCAGGCACTGTGACAACGTACAAGTCCATTGACACCGTTATTGATCAAAAACAAGTTGTCAACTACCCTGTTCAGTTTCTGAATTCGCTGGAACTGTCAGGAATGCCATCTCATCAATTATTTCTGAAAGTGGGATCACCAATATTAATGTTAAGAAATTTGAGACCACCTAAATTGTGCAATGGAACTCGACTGACCATTAAAAATTTACATTATAACATCATTGAAGCAACGATTTTGTCTGGCACATCGGCAGGTGAAGATGTCATCAGACCTCGCATTCCTCTCACTCCTTCCGGCATACCTTTTGAATTTAGAGTACTTTAGTTTCCGGTTCGCCTAGCTTTTGCAATGACCATTAACATGTCACAAGGGCAGTCATTGAACGTTGCAGAAATCCATTTGGAACCTTCATGCTTTTCGCACGGTCAGTTATACGTCGCTGACTCAAGGGTTGGCAATAAAGGAAATTGTATTTATTCAAGCTAAGAATAATACAACAAATAATGTTGTTTACCAAACTGGATAGTGTAACGATATACGACATAGTATTATGCAGATAATATATTTATGAAATGTTCTTACATCATAAGTGATTTACAAAGTCAATAAACAAAAATGGTCGATTGCCAATTTAACTATTCCATTTTATTATTATTTTGAATAATGATATCCTTGACAACAACGCAGTACAATTTTCACGCAAGGGCAGCCGCGGGGTTTAGGCTAGTTAAAAATAATCCCAATATTTTTCAAATATTGTCATAATCACCATTAATTTAATGTGTACTTAGGCTGATGGTGCGGGCAGCCAGTGCCTTAGCTCGCAAGTGAGATAATTATTTATAATTGATTCTGTTTGAAATAATTAAACAATTAAAATAAAAGTAAGCATATATTTAACAATACTTAAGCAATAAATTAAGTACTCTATGGATTGTTTAAATTGTTTAAGTATGCTATGATTTATGGGAACCTTGTTATTTTCTCATAAAAATTTTAACCAGATAAATGCCCTAGACAACAATACGAGTATATATTAAGAACAAAAATCAATCTTTCGCCTGGCAAATATTGCCTAAGGGCATTAGTACAGACAATTTTCAAATTTTAAGTAATTTAGAGAATGGATTTATTTAATTTTTTAAACCTTCTCATGCAGTACTCTTTAGCACTTCCATTTAAATTAAAGTCATACTGACATAGAAATTTAAAAATTAGTTTTTTTTATAGTCAAACGATACTGATTTAAAATTAATTAATTAAAAAAATTTTAATGAAAACCTGTTATTTTATGTATGGATAGTTTTTTTTGTACTTAAGCTTCTGTATTAACTATAAAAATATATTCTTTTTTTTTTACAAAATATTGAAATTACGTTTTTCTTCGTACTAACTTCTTGCTTTCAAAGTATTGGCTTTTCGTTATTACGAGTATTTTATGCATAATTTCAAGTCTCACGTGTGTACTCAATTTTTTCTTAACCATTTCAATTAATCTGACTGTGCCTAATTTGCAAACACCCTGTACGAATCAGATGTGCTCTGTTTGGTGCTGCCAGTAACTCGATGCGCAAGAGTTTTTGTTGCATTAGGAGCGATGGTGGTCGCACAGTGCGGTCAGATCAAGGCGCACACCATAAAAGGCGACTTTATTTTGACACCAAGGCGTTGCGTACACTGCTTAGGACCACTCTCCTCTCACTCGCTTTCCCACTACACCACCACTAAGCATTATCTATTCCTAGTGACTTATTTGTTATGTCTCCCAAACGTGCAACAGCAACAATGTGGAGACATAGTTAGGCGCATGTTGTCACATACCAAATATGGCAACAGTTGCAAGTTGGAAGTAGCAACACACAAGCAAAAAAAAAACACCGAATTCACAAAAAAAAAATTTCATTTGAAATAACTTTGGTGAGCGCTGACGGTGAAATTTGTTGGTAGTGCATGAGAGGAACCAAAGTAATGCGAAATAAAAAATTAGAAAAAAAAAACTGATTTTAGTAGTGCTTGAAAAAGCGTTTGCGGCATGTTTGGCCGCCTCATTAGACCAAAGCGAAAAGCGAGTTTGGCGCTTAAGTCTTTTGTTTTTCATGCGCCGCATCGCACTGCGACATCAAGCAACGCAGAACGCAAAACGCCAGCAATCGCAAACATTCGCTAAGTGCTGCGATACATTGCCGTGCATACAACGCTGCACCAATAGCCACAACAACTGAACAATAGTGGCCGATCACAACAATAGAACAACGTCATTACAAGCGCGGTGTGAATAAATTTGTTCGGAATTTCTAATTGGCGAATGTTCAATGTTGGCTACTGCGTTAAAGGCGACCACTGACAGCTGCACACGTATGCTGTTGCTAACATTTTGTTGTCTGCTTCGGTTTTGGTGATTTTCACGCTGCAGCGATGCGTAATCTGGGTAGCCGCGCGCTCTATCTTCGTAGCCTTTGCAACAGCTGAGCGCAAAAACCGTGCCGCCAAGTGGCGGATAAAGCACATATGTTTTGTTTCGCGTATTTGTTGTTATTGCACACGTCTAATTGCCAACAAATAAGCCTGAACACAAGCAGCAATCGATTGCATGTTAGACGCGTTTGCAACACGAACAACCAGCGACTGAGGCAGCTGCTTTAAGTGCCTACTTGAATTTGTTTGCTATTATGCTGCATTTGTTTTACTATTTGCTGATCGCTCTCGGTTGATCGTCAATTACATGCGTGCGCCTCAAGTGGAATTGCAAGATGGTATTGCAAACATGATAGAAGAGTGAAGGGACTTAGGGATTTTCATATACATACACACACACACGATGAATGGACACGTGCAACAAGCGCATGATGAGATATGGCTCATGCAACTTACAAAACACACACAACTCATACTTGGCATTCTATGTACTAAAAGCTGTGGAAATGGTGCGCGCGTTGTATGACTATATAATCCATCAGCTAAAGTTTGAACAGCGTAGAAACATAAAGTTTAAGCATTAAACCCGCGCTTGTGGGTGGCAATGTTTGTGATGCTCCTCGCGTTCTTCCTTTGTCCTTAGGTTTTTTTTTTTGCAATGCCCAACCATCTTGCTCTGAAGCCACAACGAGTATGCCAGCCAGCGACACAACTACCCACACATGGCATATGCAGCTTGTGGCATGCAGCAATTGTCATAAAACAAAGCAGCTTCATCAACGCTTCGAGACAATCGTATTTATTGGCTTAAGATGAGCGTTTGTTTGTAAACATGCATACATCTTATAGGTTTACTCTATGGGTTTTGGCACTTCCATTGCCATAAATCGATCGATCACAGACGATTTTCGTAATGTTTGCCCGCGAGTTTTAATATATTTTTCTTTTATGTTTGTAGTGTCTCAAACTTCCATTGATGTGGAAAATTGAAAAATTTATAGAATAAGCAAATCGTCCCACTTGCACGTTTGTGTTTGTGTTTGTGGAAGTGGAGATGTATAAATTATGACAATCGTGCAATCAAATGATTAAGGTAAATTGAAATTTTACACAGTGAAAATTCAGCGTTCATGCTTACAACGGCAGTGGACCATTTTTAATTTAAGTCTGCAATTTTCATTTTTGTGTGAATAGTCAAAGTGGCAAGTCATTAATCAGACAACAGCTTTGCGCTCCTTTACATTTTCGCATAAGTCGAATAACCTTTAAACTGTAAGGACATCAACCAGTCGGTTAATTGCCCTTTTCCGATAAGGCGTTCGAACGTTCCAGTTGTATAGCGCCAAGTTGTTGCTCTTGAAACCAATTCTGTGTTCGCGATCAAAACAGAGACTCTAAACCGACTTTTGTTGGTTATCGCGATGCAGAAAAAATGCCTGTTTCTTCGTACTTACTTAGTTTGACTGCGTGCACCAGAAAGTATGTCCGTTTTGTAGTAGCGTTGCTTTCGTTCACCAGTTTCATTAGACGACCTAAGAAAGCGCATAAACTCTACTCATCATTTAGGAACATCTTCTGTTTCAGCGATATACTACTCCTAAAAGGATGGTCATATTTTATAGAGCAAGTATTTTTTTTTTTGTCGAAGAAGTGATTTTTTTTCTTTGTATTTTGAGTTCATAATAACACTTATTGGCAAAAACCATTCTTCGCTGATCTTCGGGGTGATGGAAATTGTACAGAGTCCTTCACTTTTTCTAAGTAATAACTATTTTGCTTCGTCCTCGTTCACCACACTTTGCAGTTTCATTATCTTAGTTGGAGAACGCCGTCCTAACGGCTCTGGTTGTTAAAGATAGGAATAAACATTTTTAGATTTGGTAACTTATTTTCCTGCTGCCAAAATGGAAGTATTTTGTCGCGTTGTGAATATCTATTCCATTAGTGGATTAATGAAGGACTTAAATATTTTGCGAAGTATTATCATTGTCGTTGGAATTTAACTATAATCAATGCTTTGCTTGATCGATTTAATTTTTTGTTCTATATTTTTGATTTATGTATGACATGGGTTGTTATACAAAAAACACAAAAAAACAACTAAAGTTTCACACAAATTGAGATTCATATCAAATATTTTCAACCTTATTTTAAATTTTGCAAGCCTCAAGATATAGATCTTTTTTATAAAGTCAAAAACTTATTATTGCCTGATTTTTAGCTAGAGGTCAGTTTATGTAAAACAACAACAGTTTTTACTAGTAGAAGTTGAAGATTCGTCCATCTTCTCATCAAACTTTCGATTTCCTCCATCAACGTCATTAGCCTATCAACTACACAAAAGCTAAACAATGGCGAACATATACTCGTACGTTTTTCCATAAGAAAAAATGTTCTTTAAATGAGCAATATGAAGTGATCAGACTTTGTGTGCAGTTCACCACACATTTAGAATTTACAATTATGTACTTGTCTTCTTAATTCCTGGTGTCATGTGTTGAAAAACATAATGGTAATTAGAAATGTTGTGGTTAAATAATTTTGTATTTATAAACAAAGGTAAATCATAATTGTAGATAAAAAGTTATGCTACACATTTTTTTTTATATTATTATATGGAAATTTTTTCCATATCTCGAACCACCAAGTAATTATAATTTTTATTCGCAAATATTTTATTGCGGAACGAGAGGAAGGCCCTATTTCTATGGAGTTATATCCATTTGATTGGCTTGAAAAAATCGATTTTTGCATTTTCTATAACCGTCAAAAATGTTTCTTCAACTGTAGTTACAGCAGTAGAATATAACTCATTTTAACATTGCACAATATTGATTTGAAACTTTAAACGCAAGCGGTGACCACGATTTCTTGGCAATACATAAATCGATGCTTGTGAAACTTTCACTTATTATTACAATGACTTCTTGGTGAACGAAGAAATTTATATTTTGAGAAAATTTATATTTTTTAAACCAAATAAACCAACTGATTAAATGATTCAAATTCAACAATTTCAGTAAAATTATCACCATTTTGTAACAAAACAGAATTTTCCAAAATCCTTCGTTCACGAACGGATTCCAGACATCTACTAAAGGCAATTTTGGTGTTTTAATTTCAGAAAAGCCTTTCTTTATTTATCATGCCCACCGCGCATGAGGTACAAATGAGGTGTTCCGGGCCAACAGCTCAATCACTGTTAATTTGCAAGCATTTTCAACTTAAAAATTACTACAAATACATTAAAACATGTACTAAAAGAAATGCAAATTAGTATGCCAGGAAAATATAATAATGATAAAATAAAAAAACCGCGAAAATAACTTTTTTTTAAATACCTTCAATTGAGCTATTAATTTTTAGATTTGCAATACTTTCTCCTGCACACGATACGATACAACAATTTGTTACTGTGTATTTTGAGCAAATATTAGCATAGGAAAGAAAAAAAATTAATAAATCGCAGAGTGAAATCGCATGATAATAAGTCATTGCGATTTATTTCCCAATTTCCTGCTTAAAGGCGAACAACTATTTATTCATTTTATGAAATAAACTACACCTTATATGTACATTTGTGTGTGTGTAAATATGTTTTTGAGTGGATGTTGTCGATATGAGCATCTGTGCCACGCGCAATATGTCGTGGGCACGGCGACCGAATCATTGCCCTAAATCAATTATGTAGATTATGGTGGTGAGGAAAGAGCGAGTATGTGGAATGATAAAACTACTCGCATATAGTACGAGTATTTATGAATACAAACACCAACAAACATAAAAACGAGCAGAGTGATGAGTTGATAAACTTTTTTCGTATGCAGTTGAGTAGTGCACTCACGATATGATTTAGGCAAATGAGCGAAAAGCACATTTGCCTGACAGAATGATTATTCGCATGTGATTCCGCGAAATGATATGGCCAGACAAAGTTTGGAGATAGATTTCTAAGCAGTTATTGATTTTAGATTTTTTTTTTGTTTTATAACCGCGTCATATATCTTTCGTGAACTATGTGGCCCAACTTCCTTGCCAACTTAATTTCTTTGTGCCTTGCGCTTTTTTTTCACTTCTCCATCGATTTTCTGCACTTTGAGTTCGATGTGAGCCTAGCGACTGTGCAATTTGATTTATCACACGCTTTCACAGCAGTCGCCTCATAGATTTACGGTGACAGTTGTGGCAGCCACAATGGCAAGCTGCAACCTATGTAGCCGCCCCGCTTTGCTTTATGAGCTCGCTAGAGTGCGCGCGCGTGCTGTGTGCTTTGTGTTAAACAAAAAAAAAAAAAAAAAAAAATGTCAGTGCAGCAAAGCATAGCTTCTTAGTAATCTCTGCCTACCATGCAAATGTTAAACTCTTCAATATGTGCGAGTATGTAACTGCTTGTCTTCATGACTGTATTATTCGTAAATGGGCGCTTGTGTGTGCTTGTCCATCTCATTCGCAGCGGCCCATTAGCAAGCGCGTTGTTTGCTAGCTGCGAGTTCATAAATTGAGTAATTTTGTTTGCATTTTGTGCTAACTAATGGGATGCCTGCTCAGCCAGCAATTGCAAAGGCATGCAGTACACGAAGACATGTGAAGATGCTTGTTCATCAGTCGACCAGTTTCCCTTTCTGCCCATCTTCTCGCAGCCAACTAATCTAGTAGGCCGGCTAGGTTGGCAGGCAATATAGTGACCGTCGGCATTGTCTAGTTGTTTTTTGTGTTTTTCTTTGCTCCATCAGTTCAAGCGCAGCCTCTCACCAACTCAATTTTTCTATGTAAATTCTCATCACTTGTCTGGGCCTGCTTGGTTGAATCCTTCTGTCGCTTTGTCGCTATGACGTTTTCAACTAATTTTACGATCTGCTTGCTTTTAAATCGTTTTTTCCCTTATGTCCAACTGACTGTCATTGTAAGCTTGACGCATGAAACTGCCACAACCGTTGTTGTTGTTGCATCAAATTCATTGCTAAGGTGTGGACTGTAGCCTGCAATAGCTTTGTATCTCCTTCGTAGCCTGGCCCAGTGAGCCAGTGAATCAGTCAAGTCAGCCACTCAGTTTACGATTGCTAGAGGCCAGTCATTTTGGGTAATCTATGCGGCGGCACCCACGTCCGTGTTCACGTCCACATCTCAAGCTGTAACAGCGAAATCAGTCTGCTCTTCCCATCCAAAGCTATACTTTACTTTATTTATTTTATGCGTTCTTTATTTTTTGTTTTTTAGTTTCTAAATTGTGGTAATTGCACACACGTGATTGATCGCTGCAGCCTTAGAGCTTTTGAGCTGGACTTGTATTTACTTTCGTACCTTATTTGATACACAGTGAGATCTTTATGCTTCTAAAAAAGGTTAAGACATAAGTTAAGTTTTCAATGTAACAGAACTTATATATAGAAAAAATTAAAATTTCTTTTCAAAAGCCACAATAATTTTGGAGTCTGAAGAACTAATATGTAAAGAAAACAAAGTTTCATAAAGACATCCAAGAGTAGTGACAGAAACCCGACTAGTCGTACTGAACGTTTTTGGGGTGGCCGGCTACTAATCGGATATCGGTTTTCTCCAACACGTCAGAAAGAGTTTTCGATATTCGAGATATGTACTTATCTTTGTCGTTGAATGGGTTTTGTGTTCACGGTATTGCGGTGTTTTGATATCCAAAGTAGTGAAGATTAAGAAGGCTTTTGATTTCTCGTGCTACAAAATTTTGAATTTATTTTTTTGGGTTATGAAAACTCCCGTTCTACAATAATGCAGAATATTGACATAGAAGAATTTATCGAAAATCTGTGGACCGACATAAAGAAGGGTGTATCTACAATAAAACCAACAACTGTTGAAGGGCTCTGGCAGGCTGTGCAGAAAAGTTGGAGCTCCATAAAAGTTGAAAGATGCCAGCATTTAGTGGATTCCATGGGAAGGCGTTGTGCCGCTGTAATAGGAAACAAAGGGCACGCGACAAAGTACTGAAAATATGTAATTAATTTATCTAAAAGATATCAGACTAAAATTTTTGATTTATTTTAAGAAAGACCATTATTTTTGTTAAAAATGAATTGAAGTGCTATTATTTTGACTGTGTAGTTTTTAAGGTTTTTGTTTAAATTCATTAACATATTATAAACTGTTAAAAAAAACCAAATAATTTTTTTATGATAATGAACTATTAGCATCAAAGAATTTATTATTTTATTATGAGTTGAATTGGCCCAAGAGTTAAAGAGATATAAACGAAGTCAGTATAAATGTATGCGTGGTGCTATTATATTGACCGCAGCTGTATATATTTTCTCAAAAATCAAAACCTCAATTCTTACCATGTATCCAACAGCAAAAAGGGTCTTACTAGTCGACTAGGCTTGGAAATTTAAGCAACCGCGCTTGCTTCACGAGGCGCACTTTGCCGACCTTGGTCACCAAGCCTGGCATTGTTATTGTCTTTCCGGTTGCTTGGCGAAGGCAGACGAACAAAAGCAATAGTACAGCCATCAACAGGCAGTACAAAGCCAAGAAATAACAACAAAACACAACAAAAAACAAAAAAATAAAATAAACCGGAATACCTTTGCGAGCTGAAACTAAGCAAAAATTTGTATCGACTGCATAGAGTCAGTCAGTCGAAAGTGGAGTCGATGATTACAGCAAAGACGACCTGTGGAGGCATTGAGCAAACAAAAGCGTTTTATTATCCTTAATGTGCATTATTCGACAGAGTGAAATATAGATTTTAATTAGCTGTGCTCAAGCATATAACAAATACATACATACATACATACATATACGAGGGCGGGTCAATAAGTCCGTGACTTTTGGAATAAAACGCAAGATCCTTTGTCTCCTTTGAGTTGTATACACTTTGTCCAACGTTTCTCCAATTTTTTTAACCCTTCAAATAAATAAGATTTGTCGAGGGCATCAAAATAGGCATTTGTTTGTGAGATAATTTCGTTGTGAGAGTCAAATCGCTTTCCGCAGAGCAATTTCTTCTGATTTGGAAATAAAAAATAGTCACTGGGGACTGGGGAATAGGGCGAATGAGAGAGTAATTCGTATCCCAGTGCATGGATTCCTGCACTCCTGCGAAATTGTAACACGATTGCGTTTGTGATCGATTGTCAACAAACGCGGCACCCATCTTGAGAAAAGCTTTCTCATACGCAAGTCATCATTTAAAATTAAAAACCACTGAGCCATGTGAGATGCCTAAGGCTTCCACAATCTCTTGCACTTTCAATCTCCGATCGGCCAACACCATATCGTGAATTTTTCCAACTGCTTCGGGTGTTGAGACTTCATTTGGGCGTCCAGAACGTTCGGCACCTTCCGTGCTTGTACGGCCACAACGCAATTTATTAAACCACTTTTTTACCATTGAAATTGATGGTGAAGAGTCCCCATAGTATTTATCAAGCTTAGCTTTGTTTTGAGCGATGGTCTTTTTCCGCAAAAAACAATGATTAATGAGCACATGAAATTTAATTTTTTTCCATTTTCTCCTCAAATTACGCGGTGGTCTGCACACAAATAAAATGTTGACAGGAGTCAACTCACAGACTGCCGCTGAGTAGCAGTTTTGCCACTTCAGTAAAGAGGCAAAAAATAGTCAAAAGTCACGGACATATTGACCCACTCTCGTATGTATCTGTACATAAATATGTACATATATATAAAAAATGGCTATGCAAGCGTGGAAGCTTTTATTGCAGTTGTACTGCGTTCACGTTCAAAACTGACAAGTTCGCCAAATGCGATACTTACGCGTCATAAATTTAACTAGAGGTCAGCTGAAAACAATAGCCGCGATCTCGGCGCGTTATTCTACATTTCATATTGCTCTACAGTTTGCGGCACATGTGCTGTTATTTATTGTGTGGTCTTAATGACAGCGATTAGATGTAGTTTGTGTGTCTCTTTTAACACAGATTTTATTTTTAAAATAATATTGGAATCCCTTTTTAATTGTTTTTTTTACGCAATTGCGTGCTAGAACATAATTTTTAAAAATCGAGATAAGTAACATTCTGAGAACTTAAATTTAAAATTTCGACTCGACGTACATTTATTTGCCGTATAAGTTTAGCGTGGATAACCATTTTAGGCTTCGCGGTCTAAATGTAGATAACATCTTTTTAAGCTGCCGAATGCACAAATTTTATTAAACTCGGGTAACGGTCTCGTCGATTCCGTCAATATTTATTGAAGTTTCGGGTGCATCATCCTATCGCAGCTATTAACAGTAAGCTGCGTGGAGAAGTGTCCCAATATTAATTCAAATAAGTTCTGGATGTCAGTCTCATTGATGTCGGAATTACTATAATTTTCCTTGGTCTTCAAAGGGTCCTTCAGTAGTCTCACTTTATTAAAGAAGTTTGGAGCGCGTTTGATGTTCGCTGTTACCTCAACCTCTTCATACTCAATTATTTTTGCTTTTGTTTTGTAGTTGCATGGTAATCCTAATCGATACTATTAACAAAAATCGAAACGATAAAATCCGCAAAACAAACTTGTCGCAAATTTTTTCCCGGTGCGATCGAATTAAAGAGATATTTACAATTTAATATATTTATAGCAAGATGTTTACACCATTGTTTGTTTAATTAAATTATTTTATATTTACTGTTTTAATTTACTGAAAAAAAAATCTTACCTGTAGTAAGTGCTTTTTACAATATAACAGCTCTTTTTCCGCATCTACGATGCGTGACCAAAAGCACTAAGAAGCTAACAAGAAAATGTCCGATACATTTTCGCCATTCATTGCAATTTTTACGAAGCAAAAAGAGGCTTAATCGTTTTTTTTTTTTGTTTTGTTTAAACAATATCAATTAAATAAAGCCGGAAGTGATGACATAATTTCTGCGCCTCACAAACCACAACGTCAACTTCTTGCCTGCAGCTGTCATTTAGCCGGTTAAAGCAACTTAGGCATGCAACTTGGACTCCAATGCCAACAATGGCAAATAATTATTAATAATTCTAATCATTCGGATGGGTGGTCTGACTATGAGGAACGGTAAATTAGATCGCAAGCTATGCGCTCATAATGAATGTAATCACGTTGCTGTAACTTGATTTTGTAAAAAAAACAACAAGAAAGTAAAACGAGCTGAGAAAAGCCAAGTCGAGGCGGATCGCTTGACGAAAACACTATTTGACGTTGATTGCCATACTGTTGTGATCATAATGAAAATATGAAGAAGATTATCTGCTGTTATGCTACTGAGGCAATCACAAAAAATCAAGATTATTGTTAAAAACGCTGGTTGACTAGTTCTTTTCCAATGGCTTGGGGTTTTGCTTTGCTGCTGCCAACGCTCGAGTTGAAAATCATTAGCGTATAACGGCAACGTGCGAGTATGTGGAAGGCGCACGCACGGCACGAACGCGCAATAAATGCGATAATGCTGGCTATGAAAATTATCTGTGAGCTTGCAGAATAATGCTACTGTAAATAGTGACGCTAGAAATCTATCACAGAGATCGTAGAAAACAAAAAAATTGGCGAACTATATTTCGTTGCATTCTTTATTGAAAGTCGACAGCTAATTTTTTCAGGCCGAAAGAGTCTTCACGTCTATTGATTGATATTATAAATTAATTCATTCCAGTTGATTTCTAGTACGTTGGAATAGTCTGTAACTATTATACAAAGACTTACATATATTATATAATTAAGAGGTAGATTAATATTTTCTAGTCTAAAAAGACTTTTATTTTGTGACTTTTATAATAAAAGTCTTCTTATCATAATTATGAATGAGAAAAACTTTTTATGTTCTGTAGGACAGCACCAGTTCGGGAATAGTTCATGACTTTCTTGGCATTATTTCGGTACTTATTCGGGACTAGTTCGAAAAAATGCTGCCAACATTTCACCTTCAAGACAATAGCAATTAATAGTGTTTTGAACAGGCAATAGCAAAATGATTTTTCTATTAAAAAAAAATTTCGTTTACTCTATTTAAACTAATTCATTAGTTTCCTTTCTTGCACAGCCCAAGATAGTGACTAGTCGCAAACTGATCGCAATATAGTTCCGAAAAAGTCCCGAAATGATGTTCAGAAATCCCGAACTTGTCCCGAAATAGTCCCGAACTACCTCCGAAGTAATCTAGAAGCAGTCCTAAATAAGTCCCGTCCTTCAAGACTTAAATTTTTTTTCTCACTCACAATTATTATGAGAAGAATTTTATATTACTATAAGTTTCAAAATAATACTCGGCGATGATTTAAACAAATTTTCTCTCTGATAATTTTTATGACTAGAACGATGGACAGCCAAAAATTTCGATATTTGACTCTCAATATTTATTTTGCTATTTATGCTTCTGAACAAGTACTTATTTCGAGACTATTATTAAAATGCAGAAAAATCTTATTCGTTTACTTATCACTTTAAACTTACACCTTGTTATACTAAAATTCAAAGAACTGTAAAACTAGACACTCTGTGTTCTAATTTTTTTTTAAGTTCGAAATTTTGATGAATTTTTGTTAAATATTTGTACATATTCTATAAAGCTAAAAAAATGGGATTTTATAGGTTTTGTTGGTGAATGAACAATAAATCAATTGAAAAATTATACTATATAAAAAAAGGAAAATAAATTTTCAGAATGTTACAATATGTGGTTGTGCTATATTTTGTGAACAGAGTGTAGAAGCATTGGTTAGTCATTATTTGTTGCTAAGAAAGAAATAAGATCTATTGTTATCAAATTATTTTGAAAAGTAATTATAATAAATTATTTGACGTTTAAAACACCTTTTTTGCTTTATGTACGTTGAAGCCAAAAGTTATTGCATAATTTTACTTTTGGTAATGTGAAAAAATATACCCAAAACCTTGACTGAAAATTGAACTACCAAGTAAAATTAGTGAATTGAAAATATATTAAATAAAATAGTGCGCAAAGGAAATCACCGTTGGCAACTATATTGCTTTTTAAACAAACACATACACATTTATTTATGTATATTAAGGTAGTCCAAAATGAAATTAAAAATTAAATTTTAATGCAGCTTCTCTTTAAGATTTTTCTCTATTTAAAAATGTTTTTTTATTTCAAAATCCCAAAAAAAAAATTTTGGATAATTTTTAAATCGCCTAAGTATCTCATTTATTATACATATAAAAAGGTCTATTGAAGAAATGGTATACTATCCAATTGCTAATTTAATAATATCTTAATATTTACTACATATTAGTGACCTTAAAAGATCTCTAAATAAAAAATAAAAAAATAAATGCAAATATAAACACCGTTGAAATAAACAAATTGGTTTTATTATTTAACAGCATTTAAGAAAAGTCAAAGCTGGCTGAATGTTAAATATTGATTTTCAAGGATTCTACGGCATTTCTACAAAAACTGTTTTTTTTTGCTATGAAAAATTAATACGGAGAATGTGAGCACTCTGTAAATATTTTTTTTTTTACTTTCGAATTCCGACTTTACTTCCTTCCCGCGCCCCAAACACCAATAGACCACCTTAATGTAAACAAAGAAAATTCAAAAACCCATTATATGTATCATGAGGTCACGTTTCATGTACTACAGAATGAAATCGATTCTACGCCACTACGTCTTTGTGGATTTTATATTACCTGCATATGAGCGTGTGTCGAAAGCAATCAAATAGAGGAGGAGCTGTGGAGAAGCACTTCATGCCACAATTGTGGATATGATGCCTGGAGGATTTTATATGTATGTACATACATATTAACGCTAAAGCTCCTTGAGTTTTGGATAAACATATCTTCAGCTTCTTCGATCGGAACGTTTATAATAACAATTTTTTTTTTTTTTTTTAATTTGTGCATCACGATAATAATACCCAATCATACATAGACATAAGAATTTATAGGTACGTACATATTTGTAACTAAGTGAATTTGCAAGCATCCGATGTCTTTATATGTGTGTGTGTGTGTGTGTGTGTGCTTGTGAGCTTCATAGAATTTCGATCTAAAAATGCTGCACCTTGAAGGCAGTTGAGGTAAATGTGGTTGAATGTCGAAGACGTCTACTAAGTTGCTTTTGTGTGTGGCCTGAAGCTGATGCAGCGAAGACGGCGGGATGTACATACATATGTACGTATGCATGTTGATTTGCACACACAAACATACGAGCATGATAAGAGCCAGGGCTTCTGTCTAAGAAAATCATACAAGCTCAGCGCTTAATAGTATTACTAGTATGAATATACATTTGTGTGTGTGTGTGTGTGTGTATGTGAATAAACACATATAATCTTGTGTGTCCGCTTAACAATGCATATGCAGGCGGGCACTTGGACAGTCCGACGTTTGTTTAGTGGGTTATGTTAAATTATTTATAGAAATTGTAATCTCCTGTAATAGAATAGTTAAATTGAAGTACCTGCCGGCAATATCGAAAAAATTGCCATGTATTACAATTCCGCTTATTATTATTATTTTTTTTTGTTCTTGTTGCATAGAGTAAATGTAGCATTCAAGCTGAAGAAGTTTACCGACTTTGTTGCACCGCCGTAGCGCGTCGATTCGTGCATCTAAGTAGGTCAGCAGGAGGATTTTATTCAAGCAATATAAACGGAGCAGCACTTGACTGAGTAAATGTGTATTTGTAAGTGTTGAAGGTGTGGCATTATTTGAAAAGGGTTTAACTTTATAGCAAGCAATCAGTGCAAATTGATGTATGAATAAGTGTGTTGTGGCGGCTTACAAAAAAACATTGGATTTTATTTTAGTTAATTTAAAGAAAGATAAGAAATTTGTTGACAAAAAAATTATTGAAAGCCGCAAGCGAAATATTATAATTATGTAGGTTGCAGATTAACTGCATAAGTACGAGTTAAAAACAGATGTAAGTAGATAACAACGTATGCAAAAATTGCAGGCAACACAATTAGCATTGTCGTGAAGTGTCGTTAATTGTTAAAATCATTTAACCCTTCAGAGGCTTAAACTTTATTGTTGTTGTTTTTTCTGCATTGCAGATAGAATGGTATTATACAACATAATTCTGAATTCTTAGCAAAACATACAAATTTTTCCAAGCCTTCACTCAAATTTTAACCTTAAAGAATTTTGTTTTCAAATGTTTACGAGAAGTTTGAAATTGCGAGAAATTGCGGTTGATTTTGAACAATCTTTAAAAAAAATTATTTTTTCGCAAATCCGCGATTTTTTTGCCTACATATACATATTATTTTGATAAAAGAAATTGAGAAAATATTTGCA
This sequence comes from Philophylla caesio, assembly GCA_963971545.1. Lineage (NCBI taxonomy): Eukaryota > Metazoa > Arthropoda > Insecta > Diptera > Tephritidae > Philophylla > Philophylla caesio. Next base: position 11,574,034 of record OZ020607.1, read on the forward strand.
ATTAGGCTGACAATATGGCACATACACACAAAAGGGACATTGTGTTATAAAAGACGGGGAACGGTCGGATCTTGTTTGGAAAATAGCTTGGCCATGTCGCTTTCTGCAAACAGTTAAGTGCGTTCCGTGAGTCTTTCCCGAATTTTATGACCAGGAGCAATGCTTCCTAAGGATCCGTTGTAGTATGATGCGTCTTCCACTGTTTGCGTTGAAAACAAATGTATGTACATATTTTTTCAAGAAACAAAATTTCAAATGTCTACATTTTGAATTATCAAACTCGTCAAATTTGTTAAACATATGTATATGTATTTTGACAGGCGCTGGACCACAACAAATCACAAAATATACCCCGGCGTTGCATTTTCTCTAATGCTGCTACCTGTTGAATGTGCCTTTTTTCCGCCGCTATTCCAACTTGACTGTTTAGCTTTTGTGTGTACAAATTTTGTGTATTTAAATTTGTTTGTTAGGCAGGCTCAAACTTATTGTTAGTTTTTGTTCTTTTTGAACTGTTTAATTTCATTATTTTTATTATTTTTTTTTTACATGAGCTAAAGTACAATATTTGTTTGGAAAACTTTAATTTTTAATTTTAATTCCTATTGAACATCCCTGAAACTTATTCTCCATTTATTTGATTCGTTTTACACCCTTGGAACATCCCCCACTTGAAAGTTTACATATGAGTTTCTGATATTTACGAGTATAAGCACAACGCTCTGATATCAAATCACCGATGCTCGTTTTAACTCCATAATATGACAAGTACTTTATTGAGACCAGCTTTCTATGGTAATTGTCGGCGACATAAGTGCATCAATACACGCCTATCGCCGTCGTATCCATCCAATCCAAAGTAATTCACTGCAATTTAGTGCAACAAGGTGGGATGTGAATTTCTCACATTGTGACAGATAATGAAATAATTTTCGACGACGTTGCTAGATTTTATCGCCGATTCCCATGTCATTGGACGTCAAAGGCAAAATTTCCGCCTAACACCGATTTCCGCCGCGCCTGGATAATATGTTTTGCCTGTTGCTGTCGCGCTGCCACCTAACTGGGTCATTAGTGGAATGTTGTAATCTTGTGAGTGGCATCATTATTTGCCCCGCCACGTACATACAACATACTTACATATCTAAATATATATACAAGTACGTACATACATACATACATATGTACATATGTATATAAAAGTCGGCTGACTTAATGTCTACTTGTAGCCATCGGGCAGTGAGTGTCTATTTACCGTCACAGTGTTTGGCCTATCGCACCGCTCAATCTATAGCTTTGCGCGCAGCGATAATAACGCTGATGTCGATAATGACGCTGCTGAATACTTTGAATGCTTTGAGTGTTCACTAGTGGCTGCATGGCTGACAGGCTGAGGATGATCGATTTCTATCGCTTGCAACTGAAAATTACCACGTTGATGCAACGAAAAAATCCAGTAAAATCCAAATTGAAGAGCAACTGCAATAATGCTGTTCATAGCCGGTAGTTAAAGCCATCACAGCCTTCCTTTTCATGCAACTAAAGCAATGGTCCATCAATCGAAGGCAGCCTCATCTGCTCCGCCAGTAGTGATGGCAATTTCCACATTGCGCCTTTTTTTTTCAATATTCTCTAACGGTGCTTAGTTGCGCGATCGCTTATCGGTGGCGGCGATCGAGGCGCTGCGTACGCGACTTGAACTTATTAGGCGGTGCAACAGCAGCAACCGTGTCTAGCTGACGTGATTGTAGCAAAAAAGTAAGAGAAGAGTGAGTGAATAATGTTGCACAAGCAGTCAAGTGCAACAAGTGCTACGTCGACTTGCTGTGTAACAAACAACAAATTTGAGTCAAAACTTCATTAAAAAAAATATATGACTATTGGGGGTGAGTAGAACTACTCTAAAAATTATATCTGCACTGGATATTAGTAACTATTGTCAATTAATTTTACCTATATTCACTCTTAGCTGATTTTTTTTATAAATTAAAAACAGTCTTGTTCAGAATTATAAGCCTTTTTGTCGATTTTGTTTTGTAGTCCATTGATTTACTAAACTATAGTGCAAGCTTCAGATAGAAATTTATTTCCAATGAAGTATATTCTGAAAAGCAGCGCTTAGATTGACTAAACTAAAATAGCTACAGAGAAGAAATATATTGCAAATGAAAGGCCTTGATGTTTTTAGCTGCACAAAATTATAAAAACAGACATTTTTCATTTAATTCTTTTAGGAAATATTCTTTGCACTTGCTGTGGCCAATATGAAAATTTCCACGCAAATATCTCAGGTATAAACATACTAATTTTATTTTATGGATTTTAACCTTATTTAGATACCAATGCTCTAATGCTTTATAAAAAAAAAATTAACATCAACAGCGAGTATCCATATCTGAAAATGGTTTGCAAAAGAAATTTTAGCTACTACGAATTTAAATTTAACTCACTGTCTCCTGAGAGGACACACATACAAACATACAAAACATACCGCTTCAGCTTGCCCCAACGCAAAGTCAATTTTATTGCATTTATTGTGTGCTCTTTGTTGTTGTTGTTGTTGTTGTTGTTGTTGTTGTTGTTATTGTTGTTGTTGTTGTTGTTGCATTAATAACAAAAGCAATACGTATCTTGTAATAATTTCCAGAATTCACTCACGCGAATTGCATGAAGTCAGCAAACAGTGTGAGCGCGCGCTTGCCTGCGCACTTGTCCGGCGGCAATATAGATTTGCACAAATGCATTTTGTGTGCGCGCCGGTGTGCGCACGACGTGCGTGAGTGAATGCTGTTTGTAGCCACTGCTGTTTGCTGCGAAAGCCAGAAGCCATTGTGGAGAATGAAATAATAGAAAGCGGGCAGCTGCCTTAGCGGTGCCTTGATTGGTTTCTTCAACAATAATGTGGTTCTAATGTTGTTTTAGTATTGCAACAAAAAGTGTGCACCGCCCACTTGCGAAATAAAAAAAGAAAAGCAAATAGAAAATGGTAGAATTGGCGGAAAATGCGACTTTGCTTTGGCGTATCAAGAAATCATTAACGGCTGTCGTAAGATGCCAGCGCTCCAGGTAAACCGGTAAGAAATCTTCAATCGTCAGCGGCATGGCATGTTCACGGCGCTTGATGAAGTGATCGGCAAAAGATCGGCGCCACGCAAACCCAGCACTGCGCAAGCCATGCGCCTTCCATTGCCCCCCTGTCAACGCCGCTTCTCCACGTCGTCGCTCTTTGCGCAGTTCATTAGTGTGGGGTTCGCAAAATTATGGCATTATTTATAATTTTTGGCAGTAGTGGCTGCACTTGCACTGGCCCGATAACGCTCTCGCAAACAGTTTGCATGCGAACGCGCCATCATAGTGTCATGACGCGGCAACATCGTTCACTCCAAGCGGCACAGTTTGGCCACTGAATACACTTTTGTACATTTGTACTTGCTACGTACAGCTGCCAGCCCACCTAGCGAATTGATGAGCTGTGTAAATAAACCATTTGATGTTCTGAGCGTGCGCAACGCTTACAAACAGTCACAAAGTGTGTGCACAGTAGCTGCAAAGTAGCTGGCATTTTTCAACAGTAGCCGTGTAGCATGGCAGCGGCATGACAGCGCGCTTGTTGCATGCCAAAAATGGGTGTGACAATTTCATGTTGCTCCTGCAAAAACGTGAACGCATACTCATCATCGCAATGCTGCATGCTGCATCGGTATGTTGTATGTCATTGTTGGCGCATATGTTGCAAGATGCTCAACAAATCAATCAGCTGCAAAAATGTTGAAAAGAATGGAAAGCTGCTGCTGTAATTAATAAATTAAAAAAAAAACATAGCTGCAGCCTAGAAGAACATTATCACTGTAAATAGCTGCAATGATGTTTTTGTTGCAACAACACTTACTACTCCACCGTTGGTCATATTTCGCTACCTGTTTTAATGAAACACATTTGACTAGTGGCAACCATCAGCACTTGCTTGCTTGTCTTATGACAGGGCGTTTCACAGCTGGCAACGTCAATTTGTCATGAATATTAAAAGATTTAATTAATAATTTTACCCAGGCCAAGCGAACTACTAAGCAGGTGCAACGGACAGGGGTGCACGGTTATCGTGCAATCGGCGAAGGAAAGCATCTGATTTTTTTTTTGTTTTTTTTTTGTGAAACGCCTCTATTGTTGACGTTTTTCCAGAATCAGCAGCGCTCACGCTGACATTATTATGTTTTCCAGCTTAACAAGCAATCATCAGTTTCGGTTGGTCAGAAATAAAAGGAAAGGGTGGGATGAGTGGGAATGTGAGTTCAAGCGATTAGGTGCATTTGGGAGAATCTTCACATCCCGGACACATATTGGAGATGCCAGAGTTGATTTTCAAAAAGCAGTCTTTAGGAGTTCTACTGTTTTCAGATCGTAATTTACATAGTGGAACGCGGCACTAAGGAGGCAGCTAACGCTTTTCCTCTGCAAGGGAATATTCTGGCGTTCATGGACGATACCATGTGGGAAGCTCTCTAAATTGCCTTGGGAGCGGCTGTAATTCAAGCAGCTCCTTTCTGTGTACCCTCAGCGAAGGCAACCTTGAAGGAACTGTTGAATGGCCTTGTATGTTACTGGCAACGTTTCTTTGCAGATTTTGATTGAGAATAAATAAACATGACACACGACTTAGCACAAAAAATACTTGGACAAAAGCTTTGCATGTTTTCCACTTATTCGAGACATCGAGTTGGGCAATACTTGGCAGCGCATCTCATATTGAATGTTATTGAAGGGATAATTCAGATTCTGCATAGCCGCACAAAATTATGCATTCATGATTAAAGAAAATAATAAGTGCTTAATCAGCTGTTTTCTTACAACAAATTAACTCACTATATAACTTTAAGGGTTGAGAGGTTTTGAAATTGTTAAATTTATCTCAAAATAAGCCTCAGGTTACTGTCGTAAATGAAAAATTATTTGTCTTAACAACATTTAATAGCTAAATCAGTGAATAATTGGAATTCTATCAGATCAATTTTTTTTTTGTGGGTGATAATGCCAAAGAAAAGGGTGTATTAACAAATTTTCAGGAACAAACAACGAAATATTGTTTGGAGTAAGTTGTGAAGGTATAAGGGGGAAAATTACAACGGCTCACCGGGCTCACCCAGCAACAGCTTAGCTCAGCGCAATTAGACGTTGGCTTAGTGTGCGTAATCATTTGGGTTCGATTCTCAGGTAAGTCTTGAGTGAAGAAGTGTTATGAGGAGATGTGGCGATCTCCGAAATAGCAGCTATAACTTTTACCGTTTTAGGTGTTGGTTTTCCTGCAAAAATTTGCTAATTTAAACAAATAGTGAAATATTGAGACATTTATTTAATGTCGCTTAACTTATTAGGAATCTACTCAAATCACAAACATTACGTTCGCATTGCGCTTGAAACCTTTTTATTTATTTTTTTTGGCGTAATTTCAAACTGTCAGCCACAGGAAACGGCAGAAATATTAACGCCATAAAGTTCATTATTTTCCGCTGATGCTGTCACAAAGTCATATTTTAATAGACATCTCAATTTACGTTGGCGCATAAATATATATTACATACAAACAAATGTATGTAGGTACGAGCATGGTGTATATATGTACATACATTAGGGGGGGTCAATATTAACGACTTATATTTTCGGTTTCATTTGAAAATTTTATTTTCATTAAAGAAAAAAAATATATTTTTAGTTTTTATCCTCTGCAATAAATATGTAGTATCGATTGAACAACTGATTTAAATTTTTTATTTCCTTGGGCTCAAAAAAAACCAAAAAAATTTCACTTAATTATTTGTAATTTCAACTTTATTCAAATGCGACTAGCTGTTCAATATGTCTTGCCTCTACATTTGTTTCAGTTAGATCTCGAAAAAGTAAGAATATTCAATAAAAGAAACTTCAAAACCGGTAATTTGTTCATAACAGTTAATTATTAAAATTTCAGAGCACGCAGTTTTGGAGCTCATAAAATTTTACTATTAACAGTTTAAGTTTCAAATGACTACAGATCACTGTTTTTATTGTTTGACAATTTTATATATATTGTATTTGGAAGAAATTACATAAAAGCGTCATTAAAATAATATTTAAAAATTAATGGTGACTTTGAAGCTACTACAAACTTCATTAATTTTGCTTTTTTAAATTTATATTTTTGCTAAATAAAGAAATATTTTTTCGCTTGAAAAAGTAATTTACCGCTGCTGTATATTATTTTGAATAAATAAATATACGAGCATTTTTTTTTTCTTGAGTGCTTCAGACTGATTTTTTTATTTCTTGAGTGCCGTTGTATATAAGTTTTGTGATTTTCTTGAGAGCTGTTAACTAAGCTTAACTTAAAAATGAACACAAGGAATTGGATATTTTGCTAAAATTATTTGTTTGTAACCAACAACGAAGTTTTCGAATGAAACCGGAATTGAAATACCTTTGTAGTCGTCTTTTGACACAGTCTAATGCCACACATGTCGGCTTTCGTTCAAGCGCGCACTTGCACATGTACATACATACTACATATGTATGTAATTATACAATATGCATATTGTTTTATATATTCACAGAATTTCGCGGCAGTTAAATGACGCTTCGCTAATGTCGAGTGGCGGCAGCAAATGACGCACTGCGGCAGTGAAGAAAAAATATGAAATCAAATTTGCTGTCACGCACCAGTGTATGTGCATACAAATAGAGTTGATACGAACTCCTTCACACCATTTATGTGGCATTGAAAACAACACACATTCAAAGGAATTACACACAACAGAGCATTTTACACCAAACATAACATTTGCACAAGTACATACACTAATACTCAATTGTATTTTTCTTTCCATTAAGGCATGATTGTATGTACATATGTATGTAGCAAAAAGTACACACATAAAAGTCTCCTTAGTACTCGTTTAACTAAAAGAACCCTTTTGACTTTTCACCTCCAACACTTTCATTGGCTGTATTTGTTTTTTTTTTTTTTGTGGCTCCATCGTTGCTTACTGGCTTCTTGCTCGGCTCGAATTTGCACATTCTGTTGTACAATTTCAATGAATATATGTTGTTGTTGCTCTTATAGTTATTATTGTGATGTCATTAATGGTTGTTTGTTGCCCACATGACACGCACACTCATGCGTGACCTACTTGTACATATATGAAGTTATACAAAAGTATTTTGTTCTTTGGCTGTTTATAAATTGCCTCTTTGTTTGAATTTAACAGCCACTGCGTTTTATTGCTTGCCATAAGGATATATACAAAAAGGATTGCGCGATTTATTTTGCTTTTGTGACAATCTGATTTAAGTGTGTTTGTGTTGTTTTGTTGTGAGATTTAACTTGAGACGTTTGCACAGCTCTTGATGAGAAATCACACACGCTCACTCTCTCATATTGTATACACGTTTTATTTTGGTCGAATGTTCTTTTTGTGATTTTTGCTAAATAAACGAGTGACTACGAGTTATTACATACATACATATATGCGATTAGGAAGAATAATTTGAATATATAGTTATACACTCTGTTCACAAATTATAGCACAAACACATATTGACACATGTGTACACTCTATTTATCCTCCTATTATTTAAAATTATGTTTCAATTAAAACAACGTTAATTCTTTTACGAACACCATTAGAAACAACCTTTCAGATTATATAAAAAATGTAGAAAACATTTAACAAAATTTCAAAAAATTTTAAACTTAAGAAAAAATTGTAGAATTTTTCTGGGTATGCAGACAGGTAGTTCATCTAATTTAAGTACAATAAAGTTCAAGTGTTTGGTAATTTCGAATTGCTACTGATTTTTGCCAATTTTTTTACTGACGCTTTTTCGCAATTCCTTTCATATAAAAAAGGATCGTTGTTTTGCGTTGTATGAAGGAAACTGCCAGTAAATTTTTTTTTTAAATCAGCGATAACTTGTAGCCCCTTGAAACTAGCACTTTCTCAGACTAAAATTGAATGAGCCAAAAAACTGCATACTCAAACAAATTCTAAAAACATTTATTAATAAGTTCGAAATCTACAAAAAAATTTGTTAAACCATTGTACATTTGGTAAATAGTTTAAAAAAAGGGTGTTTGTGGTATTTCTTGGAGAACGAACCATATTTTACTTGATAAATAATGTTAATTAATTAGAAGAAAAATAAAGTGTCTCAATCTGTCAATATGTGGTTGCGCTATAATTTGTGAACTGATTGTATATGAAAAATAGTCCCTTAATCTTACGAAATTTTGTATAGAAAATGTATAATGTAATACTTAACTTAGAATTATTAAATTTCGGTACCTAAGAAATTTATCCTATCACTTTCGGGTGCGTATTCAATTTTGATCGCACACAAACTAAGCTTCGAAACCCTTTCCTTACAGAAGTTCATACAATCAATTGCACGCGCACTATGACTTCGTTGTGTTTGATTTAATGCGGTTCTATTTTTCTATTCGATTTATCTAAAATCACAAAAAAAATTGCTTATACGTTTTCTTCACATATTTTTTAAGAGAATGATAATCTTTGAATAAGTAAAAACTTCGACCTCGTTTTTAAATGCAGTGTTTATTTTCGTTAGCAATGTGCAGGCATTAAATATAAACAAGCTCTCAACATTAAAAGCCCATTAAAAAAACTGGAAATGTTTATTACCAGAAAAAGTTTTGTAAAGTTACTATCTACTATTACCTTTTTTAAATAACTAAAAAAAGGTGTTCATTAATTAGTTCTTATTAAATTTTTTTTTAAATAACAGACTAAAACTTTAGCAGTTCATCCAATTTCAATAAAAAATTTCTGTCCATCCTAGGTTTCCTTTTTACAATTTTCCTCGCATTTTCAGCCTTTTTTTTAGTGTAAAAAGGCAACCACTGGGATGGAAAGCTCGAACTCGTCTTGCTGTTTTGTATTTAATCATATTCATTATGAAAGAAAAACTCTTCGTTTCGTGGTTCGGTTCGAATGCCAAAAATGGCGATGGTCTGGTTCCAAAAACGATTCAGTTCAACCTGATTTGATCGAAAGCAAAGAAAACTGTATAACAACGAGCAATTCCATTGACTACTTTGTATAACAAGCATGTATTTTAAGTTTTTCTTGTGCAATTTTTTTATACGCTCACATTAAATATGTTTTGATTTGTTTATTTTATTTTACATTTTGTGATATTTTTTTAATTTTAACGCGCTTAGTGCTCTAATCAAATAAACTTGTTTGAAATTACCAAAGGGTATGCAAACTTAAAAGCAAAGTATTCAATTGAACTTCAGAAGTCATTAAAAGATGAACAGGGAACTCGGAATAATATTTTGTGTTCTCGGAAGCACCGCAAAGTCATAAATGTATACCAAATGATCTGTCATGCAAATACCTTCCGCCAGTCGAGTTGCAAACATAAAATGGAACAAGTAGTCAAATGAAAAATGAGCCGTTAAACACCCAATATCTAAAGTGGTAATTGAAGAGTATCACTTAATTAAAAAGTCTGCGGATTCACAAACATTGTGTGAAGTAAGAAGGATAACATTGGCGTGATGGTTGTATAATTGGTGTCATTTAAAATTATAATAGCTGTATTTTAAACACAGGCGAGTATATCGAATCGCATACCCAAAATCGTAAATGCCAACAACTTTGAAGGATTTTTATTATTTGTTATCGGCTAATTATTGTTGCTGCTATTAATATTTCTTAAATATTTTAAGTAGGCGACAGAGAAATTTCCTTGTCACCAAATGTCATCGCTTCTTGAACATTTTAAAGACGCCAGCGACATATCCAATAGCTGATTTGCTGTGGCCACATTAAAATATTTCGCTTCTATAAAATTAAAATAGTTTTTTCAAAGTGAAATTTTTTGTGTAAAAAATAAAAAAATGTGGTATGTCGATTCATTGGTTTCAAATGATCGATTTTTATTACATATGAAATATCAGAGCTATGTTATGCCTTTGTTGGTAAAATAACGTAAGACTTGTTAAAGCCTTGAACAATTTTACATTTCACTACAGCTGCTTATTGTCGTCGGCAAAATTAGAAATGGTTTTAGTTTGACGACAACGAGAACTACACACCTGCTGCCGTGTGAAGTCGTGTTGTTGTCTAAATAACTGTGACCATAAGAACGTGTGTATTTTCATATTTGAAAGATGCAAAGCATTATAGTTCATCAGTACGTAAGTATTCATAAACACAACTGAGGTTTGTACAAGTAATGATACAAGCATGTCGCTCATACGCCCCAACATACGCAATCAGCATCACTGAAATGGACAAGCATGAACACGACTTTGGTTTGTATTTTTTTTTTGGAATTTTGCTTGCTTTTGTAGCTAGATGTCTAGCATTTAAGGCGATGTCTGCGGTTGGTGGTACTAAGCATAAAGTATGCTCGACCTAAAAATTATAACCGCATCACAAATTGACAAATTTTAACAATTTGTTTTTCTGATATTCATTTCAATTACTCTTAAAAATAATACTATTTATTTTCTGATCGTAAGACATAAAGCCTCAAAAATCAAATCTTGCGCATAAATTAAAAATATCCAACAATTTATTCAAAATGTTTAAACAAAAAATTCGAGTAAGCAGTTTCACTTTTAATTTTTACTTTAAAAAGGTTCAAAATATGCGTTGAATTAAAAAAGCTTTTTATTAGACAGTGTTCGGAAATCTTTTCTCTATAGAACGTGCTCGTGATTTTTTGAATACGAAATAAAAGCGAGTTTTATAGCCACTTTAAACTTCCAAATAGCAATACTAGAATTCAATACATAATAAAACTGCATACTCGGAAACTCTCTAAGAATTCCTATTAAAGCATTTGAACTACTTTACGTTTCTATACAATGTTTGAAACTAGGATTTTTTTTTGATTTTTGTTAGAGATTAAATTATGTTTTATATGAAAAATACTTAAAATTAAATATCAAAAATATTAAATTCCGAACTTTTTCTCAATATGTAGTACGCGTTTAATTTACATTCGTAAGTACACAAAGAACTTTTTATACATGCGTATTAGAGCCAAAACCTATGGGACCTAAGACAATTGTCAAAGAAATAACGCACAAAATTATCTGACTTGAGAGAGGCTAAACAACCACACGAACATGTATGCATATAAATACGTGTATTTGTTAAGGCCAGTACAAGTCTGACATATTCCTCATGTGCATTTTGTTGTAAATAAACATGCTTACATATATAGCCTGCGGTTACAAAATCCTTTGATTTGCTTTTCTATATACAGTTTTGTATTCAAGGTCTTTACTCTGCTCTGCTCCTCATCCTTAATTTTCCCCCTTTTTTGCTATAAACTCTATTTTATTTGACATTCTCGTACATGTCCCAGCCAGCTGAGTACTTTGCATTTGCTTATTATTATATGCACGTAAATGTGTAAGTCCATAAAATATGTGTATGTATGTACATGCCAAACAAAACAAATGTGCACACGCATGAAAGCGTGGTCTCGAGTCGTTTATGAAGCGCATAATTAGATTAAAATCTTGAATGCGTGTAAGAGTATGTTAAGCGCAAACTTATACTCAACAACTTAATTTTTTTCAGCTCTTTCAACCCTTCACACTACGCACTGATTGCGCTCGGAATTTTTATCATCGGTTATATTACGGAGTTATCATGTGGAGCCACATCACAAAATTGTAATATCGTTATTTCACTTAGTTCTCTCGTTGATACTTTTGTTAGCACTTTACACTCGCGAAACATTTCATAGGGGTCTTAGAATTCCCTTTTGCCCTCAATTGTTTGCAAAGATTGGATAAAAGGTGATTGTGCAAAATGCGCTTTTGCTAAGCTTCAAATTATGTTGCTTACTTCGGTTCCTGAGGGATAGTTTAGTGCTTAGTAAACTTAAATATTTACATACAAATAATTTTTACATACTCATGGCATGACACTGTTAGTGCATTAAGATGCTTTGTAAAATATACGACCTGAGGGCTGCTCATACGCAAAGGTGTCTTGTCAATGCTAGAGGAAATTCGCGCGCAAAGAGTAGTGCTTTCTATAATAACCGTAATGGTGATAGGGTGATTATGTGTAAATGCCAAACTCTCTTTATTATTTTTATTAAATAAAATAATTTATATAATGAATTATATTAAAATATGTAATGCCATCTCGAAAGCGACTCTATTCGAGTATATTGTTATAGTTCTGTATGTAGATAATTTGTTACACATATGGCCTGTCTGCCTAGTTATATCATATTGGAAAGGTGTGTATGAAGTTTCCAGTTATTTTGTGCTAGATAAAACATTAAGATAAACAAAATAATTGTATATTGTTTTCTTCTTTTTCTTGTCCGACAGGGTGGAATGTTGATATTTTTCCAACAAATATTAATATAATTTTTTTTTTTGATAAATATTTAATTTTGAAATAAACAACACAATAATGCTTGTCATGCTATATTGGAAAGAGTGTATTGATTTGGTTAAATTTTGCGATCAAGAAGATTCGTATAAAAATATATTTTTCTGCATTAGTTAAATAATAAAATGTTACAAAATCGTTTAGAAGGGTAGCACCTTAGATTTAATAATTAATTTTTTTTTATTTTGTTAAGATTTTTCTACGCTTGCTGAGTTTTGCTAAAAACACAAACAACAATTACATAAGAAAGTTTAAATATCGGCAGATTATATGCTCTTATTTGTAGTTGGTTTGTTTAAGGAAGATGGAATAGCGAGTTGGCTCTGCAACTCGGAGGTCCCTAGTTCAAAGCCTGGGAAAGTGGTGATGAAGAATAAATATAATTAATTTAATAACAAGAAGTCTGATGAGGAAATGTGGTGCTTTCCGGAAAACTACTATAACTTCAACCATTAAATTCTGTTATGGTTTTTTTCCAAATAAAATCTTCCACAAACTGGCCTCGCACACAATTAAATTATGAATTATTAATTTTTAAAAATAAAGTCTTATCAAAATAAAATGGTATCTTAATGGCATGTGTATCCAAACAAAACGTGTATAAATTAGTTGAGTTGGCGCTTAAGATGGAAATTTCAATATTAATAAAAATGAACGTTCGCAAATAATGAAAATAATAGTGCAATATGTGTATACAATAAAAGACAATTAAGATGACTTCATTCCAAAAGTATTTTTAAAAGAAGTTGACGTTTATATTACAATATAAAAATTTTAATTTGTTATTAAGAGACTGAAAATGCTATATTGCCGAACTTAAAAGGTTATAGTGAAAATAATTTGTATGTAAGAATTTTATTATCTAACTAATTTGAGACAAATTATTCTCAAATATGCTGGTCGTCTTTTTTATGTGAATTGATACGTTTCAGAACAGAATGGTTGTGATATAGTTTTGCTTAAAAATTAAGATTAGTTTTCTTGAAGGGTTAAGGTACAATATATGGTATACAAAAAATTCTTGCTGAAATTAAGCACGCCTCCAAGTAAACGAGAAGATCAAAGAGTACGGGTCATTCGCTAAGTTATTTAAAATAATTCTATTTGACAATAACTCCGAATATTTTTGTTTAATTTCTTTAATCTCTCCTTCCTCACAAGTGTCTTATATCTGTATAATTTCGCTTTTATTTTAAGTTTTCATAAAAAAAAATTGAATATGCATAATTTATTACATCTTTGGATGCAGGATTCGTTACGCTGAAAAGGTAAAACAGTAAATTTTGAAAATTGGAATTTTAAATATTTTTTTATCTTAAGTTTCCAACCTTATCCTGTTATAAGTTTGTAAAATGTGTATGTTTATATTATCATCAATAGTTGAGAAATATTACAGTGGGGTCGCTTGCCGAAATTTTTTCAAACCAGACTTTTTTCCAGGTAAAACCTTTAATTTCAAATCACATTGTTCTTTTCAATAAGATAAGGCTACAGTTCAAGGTCACCTACTGCCAGGATGATCAATCAGTCATCAGTGTCTAGTAATTTTTCTTAACCAGAAATTATGAGAAATCAGTTTGAAGAATTGAGTGAAAATTTTTACAACATCATTGTTTTAATTTTTCACAATCATCTCAATATCACTACTGCATCTCTAAGATGACTGCATTCACGCGCCGGCACACAAGATTGGTGTTGCTTTTACAACATCGACTTCGATATTGAAAATTTATTATTATTATTATTTGTTTCTAGTGATGAAAAGCTAGGAGCAAAAAAATGTAAGCGATTTACCTGAGAAGGAAAAAATATTTGTATATATTTTCACTTTTTTTTTTTTAACAATTTCGCGAACTTCAAATTATCTCTTATTTATTTATGAATCGTTGTATTTCATTTCAAAATTAATTGTCCGGAACCCACAGATTCGTTTGGTATACATTTAAATTAGATATTTGTATGTATTTTTGTATGTTTATATTTATTGAGGTATGATAGATGAAATTATACAATGTCTAAAACATAATTTACAGATGGTTACTAAGTAAAGTACTATACTACTGGAGCATATTGGATGGGGAAAAATACAAAATAATGATTGACATATGAAACGAAAAAATATAGCAGAAGAAAAAACCTTCAACATATTTTATTTATTCTAAGGTCTAATTAATATTAATGACTAGATATAATACTTCTGTTCGCAGAGCTTAGCTTCAAAAATGATTGGGGACACACTCGTTATCTGACATGCCACATAACAACTGAATCCTGGCAATTATTATCGAGATACGATCTTTAATAAGGTGAACTTTTGCAACTTCATGAAGGTTTTTAGTTGAGAAAGACTAAGCAAACCGTAACATAATTTTTAAAAGTTTGTTTTAACAAATTTGAAATTTTTTTAATATGCGCCTTAGCACTGTTTCCCCAACCAGGACACGCATAGAGCATTATCGCGTGAAATATTTATTTTAGTATAATTATTTTATTGTCCGTGCTAAGCTCTGATTTTTGATTTATTTAGCGGTATGCCATTTTTATGGCATATAAACTTTATTAACGATATTTTTTACATTAATTTCAAAGGTCAATATGCGATCAAAATGAACACCAAGTTAATGAACACTGTTACACCAGGAAATTTCAGCGTCGTTTATAGATAGCTTAGAACTGGTTAAGAAACAAGGGCTTTTTTCCGTACTGAAAAAGATGGTTTGAGTTTTCGCAGTATTTATTTTGATTTTTTATGTGGATTAACATCTCCAAATGGAATCAATTTAATTTCATCAACTTCCTCTGCTGATAATTTGATGTTTTTACAGTAATGAAAAAATATGCCTGACTGTGGATGTCATGTTTTTATTCGCCTTTTTTTAAATCATATTCCCGTAATATTAATATTAAATTCGCCCTTATAGTACCAATTCAAACGTCAATGCAAAATTGTAAACTATAAAGTAATAGCTTTTCAGGAACTTAATTTTCTTAATTTTCTTTCACAAATATAAGTCAATATGATATATTGATATCTAAAGGTAAAAATTTCAAGTAGCTTTTATATTAAATGAGTCTTATATATGTAAATTTTTTTATACCATATTTTTGTGTACTGCTTAATTATAAAAGCGACTTGAGTAAAAGATACTTTACGGAAGTTATTTTCAAAAATAATTCTAAAGATTTTTCGTAAGGGCAACTTAAAAAGCATTTTAAATTATTAATAGGTTTGCAAATACCAAAGAGGTTCTTTCATAAGTTATTTGCAACAGGGAACGTGTTAAAGTAGCAAAAATTCTACAAACTTGGTGGCTATGAAATGCCTGTGTCTGTCGATGTAACACCAACTCAGACACCAGCAGTGTCTCCCAACAACACTTTAGATATACGCGCAAATGAATCTCGCCCCAAACGCAGCTACAACAAAAAAAATGCCACGCACTGGCAATTTCATTTGACAGCTTACACTGACGAAACGATTGGCTTACAAAAGCAAGAGGCTAAAAAAGGTATCCACGGCCATCATTTATACGTATGTATGTACATACATATGTGTGTATACAGTCTGCAGAGACAAAAACAGCGTAGCACTGCAACATGTCAAACTGCAACTTTCTTTGTTGTTGTTGCTTCATTTTTCAGCGTCCAAACTGTATTTATTTCGCCGCCTGTTGTTTTATGCATTTTACGTTTTTATAATAATTTTTACCAAAATTGGCAAGCGGCGAATGTTCAGTGTCAACAAAGTCTTGTTGTTACTATTGCCAGCGATGACTGGCCAACCATGCTGATCATGACCATGCTGAGCAGTAGTTCCTTACTTGCTGTTACCTTTTTTGTTTGGTGAACCTTGTTTTTTTTTTTGTTTTTTGTCGCTTTTGTATGTCTACTTGTTGTTGCCTTTATTAAAACAATAACATGGTCACAGTTACACAGGCACTTTGAAAGCGGCTTTCAGTTGACCACACTTCGAGCTGTGGTGGTGGTAGCGAGTGAGTGAACGGAAAGTGCCGTGCACATACATACATACATAGCTACTGTTTGTGCAACACGCCACGCTGAGGTGTTGTCATTGGCTGTCAATTGTGATTGGCGTTGGTTGTTTGATTTTTTCACCATTCGCCGCTAACTCGCTTTGTTCATTGCGTTTTTCATTCTTCCTCTTTAAAATGGCCACACATTTTCAATCACTTTTTTTTGTAGCATTCGCTTTGTTGTGGTGTTAACTAGCATAATTTTTTTTTTGATCGGCAATGGTTGCAGCACCGTAAGTGGCTGCATTATTGTCACACGCTTGCAATGCGACTTTGAACTGCTCACTCACACATTCTTACACAAATGCCGACACTCACTCTTGCACTTGTCTGACAACTGTCACTAATGACATTTGGTGACATTAAATCTCCACTTTTTCTTAGCACATGCAATTTAAAGCTGATTATGGCCTTCGAATCATTGGTTGCAGGTACGAGCAGCGAGACATTTTATAGTTAACCGGAATGATGTGTAGTTATGTATGTGGGTATGTAAGTCCATAAAATTAGCCATGAAGATGGAATCACATTGTTCTGCGAGTAGTAGACAAGGATTGAACACAGGCCTTGTCTCGAGACTCGAGTATATAAAATTTGTAACATTAAAAATTTTCTTTTTAATCCTTAGCATAAAGAGGTTATTATCGCCGATTTTTCGTAGTAAACTAATATTTGATGCCCATTTAACACGATGAATTTGTATAATGTACGAAGGCTTTGAAATATTCTGAGTCATGATAGGGGCTATTTTCAATATAATGATTAAATACAATTTTTTTTTTAATCAAGCGATATTTTATTTTAATAGTTTCAGCAAATTATGATTTTTGGTCGTGCATTTGATTTAAAGAAAACTTTAACTATTTATTTATTTTATCATTTACTTTTGTCTAATTCAGAACCACCGCATAATCGAAAATAAGTAACTTTGTATATGTATGTATACGTATGTTATAACTTAGAATTACACAATTGAATTATGTAAAAAGTAAAGCTTAAGTTTATTTTATAACACGTATTTTCTGAACGAGAGATCGTGGTCCACAAAACTTAAGAGGATGTTAAAATTAAAACTGTAAAGCGTTGTACTGAAACCAATGCTAACTATTTCAAAATTGCACATCGAATGCTGGAAATTATTCCAAAATTTATTGGGCAAGCTTAGGTAAGCCGCAGTATGAATTAATAAGAGAAAAGGTAAAGCTTGTTAAAAAAAAATTATGAAGTTTGTTACTCATATAATAAATCTTTGTAGAAAATTTCGGAAGTCGTTTAAAGGAAAGAAAAAGGTTTTTTGTTTTAATTAAATTGAATTTTGAAAATTTGCAAAAAAAAACAAATTTTGTAAATTTTTTCTACGAGGATGCATTAATCAGTAGCCATTCCTAACGTTCACTAAAGATTGCGGCGATATTTTGAGACTAGTTGTAGGAACTTTTTATGATTCCAACTATATACTCTTACACTTGCACTTAACTTTAAATAAAAAAATACTCGCTGCGTGCTATTAACTTGGCTTTGAATCCGGGGAGTACCTTAAATTTAATGGTAATAATTCACCACAATTGGCAAAATAACAAATAGTTTTGTAATTGATATTTCAAACCAGATTTTAAAAAAATAATTACTTTTTTAAGGCGAATGAAAATTGCTATAGACACTTTTCGTGACACAAATCCAGTTTGTTGTGGCAGCTACCTTTTCTTATAGTCATATGAAGTATAGCAGAAATAGCTTTTGCTTGCAGCTGCTTGGACTTCGAAATCTAGGTTAAGGTTTCTACATCAAGATGTTGCAAGTTTAACTGCTAAGCACACTGAGAGAATTGTTCACTTGCGTAACAAAGGAAAAACATGAAAATGAAAAGGTTCTACGAGTTCTGTGACATGCGGGAGACATCTTATGTTACTTTATCCAATTTGGCGACTATGAAGTCCCTTTAACGGTCTTATTAAATAAAGTACTTTAATACAAAATTCCTTCACATGTTCTCAAGCCTCGTGCGATTGTTCTTCTCGGATTTGCCTTGTCCTAAAACACGCACTTGGCTCAAAACCTGTGAATAATTTGTTCAATAATGAGGAAGCTGTTGTATAATGTTAATCCTTCTTGAATATACTGGTAAATGTATCCCTCAAATCACAGCATTGTTCTGAGGCATATTTTTTTAAAATTATTTTCCTATTCTTGAAAGTAGTTCTAGCGTGACTTTTTTCCAGAAATAATAAGTAAATTTCGTTAATCTTCATATTGGTATCAAATGCACCTATTCTTGTGGAATTTTCTTGTCCACTTAAAATATATTCCTGAAAATATAAAAAGAGTACAAAATTAAAACCTTAATAGGAGAAGATATAGTAGAATATTTCACATCTGAGCAATCACTTGCAGTATTGCGACTATAATGACTTTCAATGCTCACCGCTTATTCCTATTTAACAAAATGACTGCAAATTTTGTGGTCTTTTATACTTTTAGTGAAGAAGTAGTGATGCAACCGGATAATAATTAGTCGCAAGTCATTTCATGACAATACAATCGTAGATAAAGTACTCGAATAATCTCTTTCGAAGTTTCATGCACATCGTTGGCAGGTAAGCAGAGTACTCGCTTAGTAAGCATTTAGTAACCAGTTCGAATACTACACGAGGCTATTAATTTTATTTTTGATTTGTTTTTTTAGATAATAATCTTGTATACTAGAACGGGAATAAAAGTGTACAATTCTACTTCCATATAAAGCGGTCAAAGAATAATCAGATTTTTATCGAGCACGCACGCAAATGAACGAGAGCTTTATTAAACTAAAATTTGTAAATGCAAACATGTTCGAGTGTTTTAGCATTCCCAGTTGTTACTTGCCTCCTTCTTTTTAAATTATGCATATTTCTCCCAAATTCAACAAGAAGTTGTTGCCATTTTTTAATTTGCGGAAATTGGGATCAAAATGGCAAAAGAAAAGAATGTGACGGAACAAAGTTTAGATATGGAATGTGTGCGGTAAAATTATATAAAAAAAGGCATTTCCCTTGGCAACAATGCTGTAACTCTTCAACATTTATGTGCATATAGGATTGATATTCACACCCTTTAAACATTATAGTTTACTCTTAAGCAAATGTACATACCGAAGATAAAGAGATTGCGTCAGTTCATTATTCCGTTCACTTTTTTTAAATTTTTGATGGGTAAAATTTTTGTGAGTATTTATTTTAAGTAAAATGATCAACTTTGTTAACATACATTGTTTAGATCGCAATAAGCATAGACATATTTACCTTCCTTAACTGAAAATATTCTGAAAACATTGCTTATTTACCAATACCTTAAAACAAACCCCTTCGATAAGGTTAAAATGCCCATAAATTACTAAGTATAATCTACTTAATGTCAGTAAAGTTACTCAGTTGCCATGAACAACAGCATTCTGAGGAAACTGGAAAGTAAAAAATTTTGGACACGGTTGGGCCACTAATTCGCCTGTCTCCAATGCACTCACACTTCGAAAAACAATTTGTTTGGTTCATCTCAGTAGTTGCCATTGTTCTGAGTGCTGAACGACTGTTTAATATCAATTGAACTGTTCTGATTGATTTCTTTTGCAATATTAAATTACTCTTTCCAGTTACGAACAGGTGCACGCTTGCTGGTGTTTGGTTTATTTGGCAATTGAAATATTGAAATCTTGTAATTTGAAACTCTCGGAAAAAGTGACTGCAATTCAGTTCAAATTTAATTAATTTGCCTCCAGAGAATATCGACTCGAGTGTCATCTAGTGCTGACATGCTGGCCAAGAGAAAACTTGCAATTTATCAATATTATAAGCATTTATGTAGTTGTATTTGTGTATAAAAAAAATTAATTCAAGCTATTTCATAATAAAAAAGTAATAAAATAAATGTCAGTCTTGTTTTAAAATTGAATTGTGACCTTTAGACAGATATGTGGTTATTATTAAACAAAAAATGTCATTAAATAATGCTTTTAGGCTCTCCAGTGATAAAATGTGTGAACTCAGCGCATTTTTCAATTTAAAAACTAAAATAAATATTGGCAGAACAGTCGCACTTAATTGGAGTAAGTTGTGAAGGCAAAACAGAAAAAATAACAACAGCTCACACAGCATAAGCTTAGCTAAATGCGTTTAGATGCGGACTTAGGTATTGCGCATGATGTTGTTGTTTCGACTATCGTCGAAGCCAAGAAGAAAGACGTCTGATGAGGAAATGTGTTGATTTCCGAAATAGTACTAGAAATTGTTGTTTTTTCTCTATAATTTTTCCCAAAAACCAATCGGCTTTAAGCTCAAAAATAATTAAAGAAAATTAATAATTATTGAGTTATTCCATTTTTTTTAATTAAGTGCGATAACTACTTATGTGTATGTACATATGTGTGTAAATATATATACATGTATGTAAATATATTCATATATGTGTATATTAAGTTTTTCTGAAGAACTTTTCCTCCCAACGCATAATGATGTGGGCAGAAAAACGAACAACCCACATACATATGTATATACACACATAACCAGTGCATCTGTTCGAATTTAATCATTTGTCTCGCATCTTTAGCTGGCACCATCGCGCATATTTTCACACCATAAATGCCTACATACATACGAGTACATACATACAAAGATGTGCATTTGAAAATGTTTCAGCATTTATTTGCCTTGCGTCTCAACACCGTCTGACAACTGGCACATCAACGTTTGAGTGGAACAAACAGACTGCCATCGCTGCTATATATGTACGCATACATAAAAATAATTCAATATCCCACCGGTGGACGCAAAAGCCAAAAGTTGCACACTCGTTTCTCCACATTTTTCGTTTTTGGTGTTTTTTTTATGTCATTGGGGAATTCTCTTTTAATTTTTTCACGCATAATTCACGTCTTTTGTCGTGGTATTTTTGATGCGATTTATAATCGTTTATGGTAAATTGATTGTTACAATTAATTAATACTGATGTGTGTATAATGTATATTTACGTTATTTGTGTGCAATAAATAACACGTAAACGGAATTTGAGCAGCAAATGTGAGCTAAAGAATTCTTTATGCATTTGAAATGGAAAGAGTCAAAAATTTTGGACAGATACATAAAATAGCTGTTTTCATTTTTGGGAATTTAAGTTCTGAACTAAACTGAGACAAAGAAAACATCTAATAATAAATACCGTGAAAAGCGTGGAAAAGGGTGTAGTATAATTTATACATTTACCAATGTTTCTTTAAATATATTTCCAAAAATTCCAAAAGTGCAGTTCACCTACTTTAGCTAAAATAAAGGAAGCATATACCATCACACTCTCGTTAAGGTTCAACACAAAACTAGTCTCAAATTTACTGTTTATTCACTACTTAAGTTTTTCGGCATGCAAAGTTTATTTTCCAGAAAATGCTTTTTTTATATATCACTTGGAATACGTTAGCCATCCGGCGCTCCTCCTGCGATATGGTCTCAAATAAACAAAGCATATAAATTACGTTTTTTGTTTAAATTAGTTTTTTTTACAAAAATTGCATAAAGTTCTCTCACGACACACAAAAATTACACTGTTTAGTTATCCGTTCGCAGAAGAGTGAAACATGACAACAACAGAGGGAAATATTCTTCGAAAGATTTTTGGACCTTTACGCCTTTGTGACAACGTATATCACAGGCGATGAAACGATGAGCTGTATAAGGTCTACCGCAAGCGATCAAGCCCGTGACCATTTGGATCTGATTTTTGCTGGATGAAAATGGAAACACAAAAGTTTTTGAAAAGCTTAAATCAGTCGATAGATGTGTGGAAATGTAAATATCGCGTGATTTTTCGTATACAGTGATATTTTAAGATGGGGCATATGTATCCCAATTCAGTTTTAAAGTGGGAGATATATGATTCGTACGGATATTTTGCATATGTATGTATGTATAAATATACAAATATCTGAGAATAATATAAAAGGTGTCAAACCAAGACGTGGGATATTAGTGTCCCTGGAGGATTAAAAGGGTTAAGTTATTCGACGCGGAAAAGAGAAGAGAGGATAGGAAGGCTTTCTCTAAACGCAAAAATATTTATTTGAGTTGCAGTAGCACACACACTCTTTAAAATTGCACATTCAGTAAACTGCAGGGAATAAAATATTTTCTTCCAATTATGATATTTTTGGTCAACCAAGTTGTTAAACCCTCTTTTGTAGCCTATGATGCTCCTTTACATTACTTTCATACAAAGTATATACATATAATCTTGTGTTACCACATCGTAAAATTGTATTCACACACCGGTTAATTTTTCATTATCACTTAGTTTAAAATTAAAATACAGCTGTTTTTTTAACAGATGAAACCATTGGCTCTGAGTAGTGCTTCAGAAAGGTTCGTAAGGATAAGAGTAACATTACTTACATAAATTTAAATGTCTTATTTTCATTTAAATATTGTAAAATATTACTTTAGCACATGACGGGTCATTGGTTCATAGCCTTGGAGAAGTTATGAAGAATAAATATATGTATCTAACTAGATGATCCGGTAAACTTCGTATCACCTATCCTCACAACATTAAAACTCTCCCTTCGGTAAAATGGACTCCCGCCAAGCAGGGTCCTTACCTCTGGTTTACTTTCGCCGTCAGATTGATCGATATGTCGCTAACCTGTCAAAATATTTTCAGAACTCTCTAAACTTACAATAAAATTATTTGATTTATAGCATTTTATTTCGGAGGGATATGTTTGAGTAACAACATATATAAAGAATAATTGTCCATGCCTGAAATAGGGAACCTTCAACTTGATTCCGAAAACTTGCAAGAACTGACCTTGCAATTTATTTATGGTTATCGCAAAGGCGCAAAGGAAGCACGGGAAATTGTAGCCGCTTAAAATCGAATGGTAAATTAATTGGAATCATCGGTAAACGCGTGACCAAGACATCCTCTCCTTTGTAATTGCCCTTGATTATCTTGGTCCGATGACGTTATTCATTAGATTTTTCCGAACCAAGTCTCGTTCCATTGCACAGTCGAGGTTGATTAATGTTACGCAGCATGATCACAACTGATCCTACTTTTAATTATAAATTGTGAGGTGGGAATCCAGGCAATTGCATTGCATTTAAAAACTGGGATAGTTGACTACGTCAACTTGGTTTGTAACTGTGTCACTGATTTGTAAGAAAACAATTATCCTGGAAGAAAATTTTGAATATTCGCATTGAGATCATCGCCATCTTTATTTATGATCGCCAACATTGCTCTCTTACTAATCCATATGGTTGTTGAAATGTTGTTCTATGTCCGGAAAACTCGCTGAGGTGAGGTGGTATCAACTGCGACCTTACCATTTCAAAAAATTAATAACTGCTTCGAAAACACAATCGCAGTTTGATATTATTACAAAAACACTCGCATGGAGTGTCTTAACGTGCCACCACAAATAAGATGATTTTAGTCATGCTTTTAGTTCCTCAGCAACTATGGATCGAGGAATAACTGAAAGAGTCCAAAGAAAATCACCTGCCAACAGAATAATACCTCCGCGAAGATAATTTAAAGTTCTGTCCAATGCCTCCAGTGACCACTTGTGGGCCAACGCGCGATAAGCCCAAACGATCAATTTGCACATTTGAAGAATCTTCGCCATGCGCTGTTTTTGCAAACTGATGCTTCGTTGACTTGCATGTTTAGTGGTAGAATGTGCAGTTCGTCCATCTTCTATTAATGTTGCAACAATGCATCGCGCATGGGACCATTTGGTGCTGTAATGTCCAAACACGACAAAACTTTATTTGCCGTAAATAAACACATACGCTCTGTTTATATGGGGGAAAAAATTTTGTTTTTGCTATTTTTCCATATTTTCTCACCGCAAATCTGCTAAATCGGCCCAGCCATTCTCGAGTTTTCGTCGAGACAAACGAACAGCAATTGATTTGTATATATGCAAGTAAATAGATTAAAATAGAAAAAAGTCTGATGAGGAAATGTGGTGATTCCCAAAATTGTACTCTAACTTCTACCATTTAAAAACTGTTATTGTTTTTCCAAATCAAAAATCTTCTATTAACTGAACTCGAGCTCAATAAAATTGTCAATTATTTTTATAAAATATATAACATAAATTTAAATAATGAAAGACCAAAAGCAATGCGTTCGTAGTCCAAACTTAGTTTAAAGTAAAATTCAAAATTTTTTAAATGCCTTACAACGATTGTTGCATTAATTTTAAATTGTGTACAAACTTGAGTTTTTATAGCCTCAGTAAGAAACTGCTCTGTATATTTATTGGAAAAAAATAGAATAATTATAATAATTGTCGTAAGAAATGCTCTTACAATTTTGATTTCGCTTATATATAGTATAGAAATCTTGAAAATCAAAATCATATATTCATTTATATACGTATGTACATACTGCCTCCATCTGTGAATTTGCTTGAAACGCGCGCGCATGCGTGCCGACCAGATTGTTGACCGCGATGTGGAAACATCAAATCATCAACATCAGCACAAGCTTATCTGAGTAATGATATTCAAAAATCTACAAGTTACTTGGAAGCAAATGAAGCGCAAACAACGCGGCGATAATTTTTTATCGTTGCAAAAAACACAATACACAAAAACGAGCGGAAAGAAAACTTCAACTAAAGAGAAAAATAAAAAAAAAAACATTTTATTACAATTAAAGCGAAAACAAAAAAATCCCAACAACGGCATCACAAAACACAGCTGCAGCTGCAGGCTTTGCTTGGACGTGCTGCATAAATGTCCTTGATGTGGTGACTGTGGCACACAAGAATAGTGCTGCATTCTTTATATTTCTTTATTGTTTTTTTATTTTTGGTTTATACTTTTGTTGTTGCTTGAGTATCATTTCTATGTTAGCTTATTTTATGCTTTTGTTTTATTTTTTTTTTTCTATATATTTTTTTCGCACATTTTCCGCTGATATTCTTGATGCCGCTGATGTTGATTTAGCTGATGATGACTACAATGATGTTTGCAATCAACAATGCCAAAGCAACAACACTCCAACAAAACACCGTGTGCGTTCGACCATAAAATAAAATGTCAAGTTTATTTATCATTTGCAAGTGCGCAAAAACAAATACAAATAATATAAAAACAAAGACTACATGCAAAAAAGTAACTGACTATCAATACAAATAAGCGCGACAACACCATCCATTGCTGTAGTCAATTTGAAAGCAAGGCAGTAGCAATACGAAAAAAAAGAACCGCCACAAATGTGCATAATAATGACCGCAAACACGCAACAAAAACTAACGCTACGGTAATTGCGCATGCGTCCCGTCAACTACGGCCTTCTCGCCGCAGCAGCCGGGAATAACCAAGCCAACCAGGCTGAGTTGGAAGTGTCCGACAACTGTGCTGGCGTAAATCGATCAAGATCACTGCTACACTGTCGGAATTTTGCACACTAGCCATGTTGCAAGTTCATATATTTGCATATATGTATGTACTCGTATATGCGTGTGTGTGTGTGTGTGTGTATGTGCGATGGTGTTGCTCCATATATACATACATCATACTCGTACTCTTCAATAAATATATGACTCTGGATGGACACTCGGTTGCGCTTGGCATGAATGGTTGCTTGTCAACGGTGAGGTTGTGGCAACGGCGCACAAGAATTTAAATATTGATTTATGCAATCAGTTAAGGCAAAGTCACCACAATAAACACAGCCATCGTCAAGTAAAGTAGACGCGGCATGGATGGACCAGTGGAGTATTGGTCAATCGGTAGCGGCTACACATAAAATCAAATGGACGAAAAGTGAACGGTGGAAAATGTTAAAGAGTTGCTTGCTGAGCGCTGAGCGCCAACCACAAACACAAACAATCAAATACCCAAGTAGATGCGGGTAAATAGTATTCGTTAGCTTAGTTGAGCTCAGTGAGGAAGCTTGGCAATGATGTATGTAGTTATGCGATGACAATTTCCTCAAATATTCAGCCGCCTGTATTTTTTTATTATTTCATTTATTGTCACAAATGCGGCATATTTGTTCAACTCTATTTGTTCAAGTGCTTTCATTCTGCACTCTTCTCAACCAGACAATTCCAACTAGCTACACATAGCTGCAGTCAATTCACAAGATTCCTGTAAGTACGTAAGTAGTTCGATCCTTCGCCTTTATAAATACATACGCCCCTCCATCCGTTTTGCTTCCAATTCTTTAGATGCTTACTTACCCGTGCATTTGCCAAGTCGTTTGCTTTTTGCGTCAATCTGTCAATCTGTGTTGCACTTTGTCACGACCAATTGAGCCATTCGATGAATAATTCAGCGCCTGCTCAGATGAAATGTGTACCGCACCAAGTCTATTACATCTATTTGTTTGTATGACTTGTTTATTCTGTTTTGTCCGTCCGTTCGTCTGTGTGCTGCATCTTCAGACATCACCGCTTCATCATCTTTGCATCAATCGCTTGGTATTTGCAAAAATTTGTTTATTTGTTATTTTTCAACTCATCAGTTGTGCAATTGAAATTCTTCATTTAACTTCCAATCAACTTGTTGCATGTAGCAGCTGCAATTCCATTTGATTAAGCGCAATTAAACTGATTGGTGATGGAACATTTTTCTTGTGCAGTGGTAATGAATTGCATGTGTGGGGAAAGTTTTGCGAATCGCGATTTTTAGCGTTTAAATACAGGCCAATACTTGGTATGTTCCTAGAAAACAATCAGGCAATTTTTAACAATCAAATAATTAAAATTACTCTTATGGAAACTTTTTTTTGTAGCTAAATTAATTTCTTTCTGTCATATTCAATTTAGGTAACTAATAAAAATCATATCGAGCTATAAGCGTCAAAAGGACGTAAGCAAGAAATGAATTTTTTTTAATCAGAAGGTGCTTTTTAGCTTATTTTCTCCGCAATTAATCTTCACATTTGAATGCAGCTCTGTATACAAGATTAACGTTGTTTTTTCTACAAAACGCAACTATATTTATTTATTTTTTTTTGATTACTTAGTTTTAAGGAATATTCGATACATTTTTTCTGAATGCCTACGAACGGCGGATATATTTTAAAATAAGTTTTTTGTGTCCGAACTACACACGGAGGTTTTCCATGGATTCCTTCCTTCTCCTGCACAATTTTTATTGTGTACATTTATTTATTGTGTGGCCGCTGTGGTCGAGTTGGTAGCAGTGCGTGCTATAACTTGGTGTGCCGGTGAGTTCGAGGATCGAATCCCAGTCAGGGTAAGCAAAATCGTAATAATAGAAAAAGTTTTTTCTAATAGCGGTCACCCCCCGGCAGGCAATGGCAAACCTCCGAGGGTATTTCTGCCATGAAAAAGCTTCTCATTAAATACATCTGCCGTTCGGAGTCGGCACAAAGCAGCAGGTCCCTCCATTTGTGGTAAAATATAAAGACGCACACCACAAATGGTAGGAGAAGCTCGGCCAAACACTGAGCTATATAGTGTACGCGCCAAAAAAAAACAAAAAAAAAAGATTTATTTATTTCTAATAATTTTCAGTTAAAAACTAGTTCAAAACATATTGCTTTACCCAAGAGGGCTTTTATAGGACGTACTTATTTATTGACTTTACGCAGAGGTACATTTGCAGAATTTATTATTAGTAATATTATTACAAACATATATGGAGTCCTTTTCAGCTCTTTTCGGTGAAACCATCTGAAAGGACTTCATACATAAATTATCTTCGTGATTCAGTTCATTGTCTTTACATCGAAGAAAAGGTATATTTTCTATAACGATTTCAACTTCAGACAATTGTGTAGCGAAAAATTTTAAAAACTAGTCTCAAGCAAATTTCCTAATTGTTTTTTATAACTTTCTCAGGACTTGTACTTCCTTCACTTTTGTAAATTTATGTATGAAGTTATTGTTCATGGCTGCTTGAGTTTTAGTGTACAAAAATCAAAACAAATTTGAGCAAAGATACAGAATAATACTTAACACAAATTGTATACTCGTAGCTATTTAAATCAGGCCGAACTTTCTTCGTAATCTCTGCAATTTTGCATGCCTATACGACAAATAAGTTCTCGTAGGTTTTCGCAAGTTTCGGAAGTTAGTTCGAATTTTCCTTTTACAGCCTTCTAAAGTTTTCATTCCATATATGCTTGAGCGATTCGGCAGGTTAAATGAAATTCCCGAAAAATATTTTCGAAAAAAAATTGTAACCCAATAACCACTTATAAAGGTTATTATGACTTTACTTCAAGAAACCCGTCATAAAACTAATTTGGAAAGTCTTTAGGGGATTAAATTGTTCTTCTTTGTATAATTTTACTAGAGGTCTTTGTCAAGTTAAATTTTCACGTCACTAAAATAAATGCCAATTGTGGCATATGTGGCTGTAAAAGTAAAAAAAATTGAGGTCTGATGTGGTGACGCCATTCCACGTTATTCCTATTTGTTCCCAAAGCCTTATGAAAAACACATTGGAATTTTTTAATAAATTTATTTACATGGGTACGAAGTTCCACGATAACAAAAATTTAATCGATTTTATTTGTATACAAAAAGCTACTACTTATTCGAGAAACAAAGTTATTTTGAGAAGAATAATACCAATACATTTTTCAATTTATTTTCTGTTTATTAGAGTTATAATGCGAACT
Organism: Philophylla caesio; assembly: GCA_963971545.1. Taxonomy (NCBI): domain Eukaryota; kingdom Metazoa; phylum Arthropoda; class Insecta; order Diptera; family Tephritidae; genus Philophylla; species Philophylla caesio. Next base: position 11,603,126 of record OZ020607.1, read on the forward strand.
GAAATGAAAACTTTTTTTTTTACATTTTCTTACTCGTCACTAATTTAGAAGCCCCAAAATATTGTGTAGTGGTGCGTGATATAACTCGATTTTTCGATGAGTTCGAGGGCAAAAAATATCTAAGTTATATAAAAAAAGCTTTTTCTAACAGCGGTCACCCCCCGGCAGGCAATGTCAAACCTCCGAGGGTATTTCTGCCACGAAAAAGCTTCTCATAAAATACATCTGCTGTTCGGAGTCGGTACAAAACTGTAGGTCCCTCCATTTGGGATGATTATTTGTGATAGAAAGACGCACACCACAAATGGTAGGAAACGCTCGGCCAAACACTGAGTATAATATAGTGTAAGCGGCCAAATTATTATTATTAATTTGATGTTCAAATTGTTTATGTCGCATTAAGTAAATGACAAGTATGACACAAGAGTAATAATAAGAATAATAATAGCGGTTTTTAACCTCCATTCCCGCCCAACCGACGCGAGAGGCGCATCCGCATGACGCACGGATTTAAAATTTCTTCTTTTTTTTTTGTATGCCGAGTCATGAAAGGCAGGAGTTTGTTGGGTGCGAGACTCTTAAATTGTTCAGCTACAGAATAAAAGTTAATCAGCTGATTTTAAATTTAAATTAATTTGGATAGTAAAAGTGGTTTAAAAGCGAAGTTGTGTATGTAATCCATCATCTATTGCGAGTACAAAGTATGGTTTTCTTTATGTAAAAAAGTGAGTCGCAAATATCAAAGGAACCGTAGTGAAAGTTAAAGTCCTGGCATAAACAACAGAGTGGCTCGTTTAATTCAAAATTATTTTTGCAAGGTTTCAGAAAAAGAGGCCGGAAATGTCTGGAAATTCGGGAGGGAACGTTCCACTTCACTTCGGCCAGAAGAGGTGGGATAGACGTCAAACCTGTCAGTAACTTGACTAAAAATATGATGTCTAGCATTTCTCTGCGACTAGCAAGCGTAGGAAGATTAATAAGTTTTAAACGATTAATATAGGGTGGCAGGTTATACTGGGAATCCCAGCGAAAATTTCTAAAAGCAAAAAGCAGAAATTGTTTTTGAATTGACTCTATCCGGACAGAATGAACTTGATAGCGCGGGTTCCAAACGATGGACCCGTATTCTAGTAATGGCCTCACTAACGTTGTGAAAAGAGCTTTCGTAATGTAGGGGTCACTGAATTCTTTTGACCATCGGTTTACAACGACCTAGGTCAACAAAGTTAAATACTTGTTGAATTTCGTATTTAATTATGTCATAAGAAGCTGGTTGAAGTGCCCTGCGAGAAAAGCACAATAATTAACATATTTTTAGATTTAGTGGCATGTAATTTACTTCACACCAATTAGACATGCTATTTAAGACTGCTTGTAGTAAATCACTTTCATCAACAGTGTTAAATGATCTAAAAAGCTTTACGTCATCCGCATACAACAAATTTTTTGAATATTTCACAACAGAAGAAAAATCGTTTATAAAAAGTAAGAACAGAATCGGACCAAGGTGACTTCCTTGCGGAACCCCTGATGATACATGAATAACGCTCGAAGAAGTATTTTTAAAAAGGACTCGTTGTGTTCTGTCGAGCAGATAAGAAGATATCCAACGAAGATGATTAGGTTCAAAACCACGAAGATCGAGTTTATGGATAAGTAAGGAGTAACTAACTTTATTGAATGCTTTACTAAAATCGGTGTAAATAACATCGGTATGCATAATTTCTCTAAATCCGTTTGATACATGAGTAGTAAACTCAAGTAAGTTTGTAACAGTCGATTTTCCTTTAGAGAACCCATGTTGCGTGTTAGAAAAAGCAGAAGATATGGAATATGTTAAACGGTCAACAACAATTGCTTCAACTAATTTTGGTAGTCTGAATTAATTTTGAAATGGTTAGATATAATTTTTCTCCTCTGTTAAATTAAAAATCTCCCTTTTTGGGTTTTTTTTTGGATTTTTTTCTTCAAATATTTTCTAGGTGTTTCTGTATTCCTATGGAAATCATAATTGCAGCATCTGTTTTCGTGTTATGATAATGCCTTTTGTTTGTTGAAGTTAATTTATAAACAGCAGCTGTTATTTTGAGGTGAAAATGTTGAACAAGTTACATAAATACACAAGAACAAGCCGAAAAGTGTCGGTTGCCACACCACACTCGCTGACATGGCAACTTAACAGTTCTCACAAGAAGGTTCCTCCCATGAAGTTGCAAAGCGGCGATGATTATGCCACCCAGATTGTAATCTACTTTGGCGTTTAATCCCTTGCTGCAGCGGCGAATAACAACTCATTTTTGAAATCTACAAGTGAAAATCGGCGCTTATTTTCGGCAAGCGCAAATTTCAGAAATTCAGAGCGTCTAGTGCAGAAAATGAGCGAGTTTCGTTGAATAAATATACGGCGGGACGAATACCAATTAAATTGACGTGTTCATGACAGGGGCAAAAAAAGAAAGAAAGAAAAAAATATGCGCAACTGCTGATGCGCGGTATACATACAAAGAAAAATAAAAAGAAATAATCAAGAGTATTTGGAGCTGGCAGCTGTTATAGGAGCATTCCCTGGTTGCAACGGCACCAAACTAAAATGTTTAATACAGATAAAGTAGCTAATAAGTATGTGCAAAGTACGAAAATTATTTCAATGTAATGCAACTTATCCAATGCAACAATAAATTCATTGTACTATGATACCAAAAAAGGGATAAAAGAAAATGTAATCGGTTGGAATACTAATAAAAGAGTTTTTTTTTAATGAAATCAATTGTTTTGGCTATTTAATTCTTTAATTTTCCGTGGAATGCTCGTACAACAACGGGTTATTGCCGCACAACATAACGCATTGCTCTTTATTTATTTACTCCATTGGTTATTTGCACTGAGGGGGCCCTAATGAATTTGTGCTTGCGGCAACGCGCTCAACAAGTTTTTTAGCGCTAAAAAACAAGAAAATTTGTTTCTTTAATTTTTTTTTAACCAAAGTTGTTGTGCAATTAAGCTATCAGAAGTAAAAGCTATTCTTTCTGATGCAGACTACTTTAACATGCTTGAATTAAAGGGAGGAAGCGACTTCTACGCGCATGCGTGGCTTAATTTATCTTTTTATTTTTTGTTCACCAATGTTGATTACGGAAACAAGTTATAGTACGTAATACAGCAGGAAAAACTTATATCTATATGGAAAGAAAGTATTATTATTTCAATTTCCATTTATAAATGTGGTAGTATGCGAATTCTTAAAACAACTTTTTTTTACATATTTCAAGAAAAGATTAGTAATAAGCTTATAAAAAAAGGCAATACATATTCGTGTAAGCTTTTATATATATTGTAAATGGTTTGAATTATTTTATTTGTTATTTGAATTATTTTTTAATAATTGAAAATTTTATTGAGCTCGCGGCCAGTTTATTGATGATTTTTATTTGGAAAAAACAGCAACAGTTTTTTAAACGGTAGAAGTTATATTCGTAGTTCTATTTCGGAAACCACCGCATTTCCTCATCATACTTCTTTTTATTAAATTAATTATATTTATTCTTCAAGTTGTTGTTTTTTTCCAAATAAAATTCTACAATAAACTGGCCCCGAGTGCAAAAAAATTGTCAATTATTAAACATTTATAAGGCCGATAGAAATAACAAAAAATAATTATTCCAAAATATACCTAACTTCGACTAGTCAAAGTATTTTTTCCTCAATTTTTCCAAATAAAAAAGCTGGCCTACTTTCGTATACTTAGAAAAAAGCGTAAACAGCAACAACGTTTTCATCCGAGAAATACAACAAAGAAAATCTCTTGTCGACAATTGCTATTTTGAACTGAATAGGCAATATTTCTTTCTCAATACTCCGCTACGTCAATATAATTTTCAAGTATTTTGATTAATTTGAATATGCCGACCTTTCAAAATTAAATGCTTTGTCGTACGGAAAATAGGCTGAAACTGTGTTCTTCACTCTTTCCTAAATTCAATTTTTTTTAACGCAGTTATTTTTTCATCCATGATAATAATAATACTTTTTCATTGTTTTTAGGAAAATTATTTAAGGAAAAAAAGTTTTCAGACCCCGGAAGATTTGTGTTTTGGTCATTCTTTAACCCTTTTCAGGGTGTTTAGATCCATTTTCCGGGCTCAGTCCGGTCGGGTCATTAAAGGAATCACTTCTGTAAAATCAGGTTTCACCGTTTTGTGCATCATTACTAACCACAAAAGACTTCGGGTGCAAAAAAAAATATTTTTTTAATGTTTTCTTGTTATAATTATAGTTTTGAAGGTTATATTTTCATATTTACAAACAAATTCAATTTTTTTTCACCGTTTTGTGTATCATTACTAACCACAAAAGACTTCGGGTGCAAAAAAAAATATTTTTTTAATGTTTTCTTGTTATAATTATAGTTTTGAAAGTTATATTTTCATATTTACAAACAAATTCAATTTTTTTTCACCGTTTTGTGTATCATTACTAACCACAAAAGACTTCGGGTGCAAAAAAAAATATTTTTTTAATGTTTTCTTGTTATAATTATAGTTTTGAAGGTTATATTTTCATATTTACAAACAAATTCAATTTTTTTTTTGTGATAATCTGTTTGATAGAACTTTAAATTTCCTTTAAGATTTTTTTTGGTTCGGCAGTTCGGTACAAAATTCCAAAATAAAAAAAAATGTCCGTGTTATTAAAACGGGAAATATAAACTTGCAAAAGGCTCTGAGAATTTCATTTAGAATTGGAATGTTTTTGATTTGCAAAATCTGAAAATCACTCACTTCGTTAAGGAAATGACATCTTCATTTGAATCCATTTTTTTTTTTTGTAAGTAGGGTTAATGCGTCAGTCCCGGAACATTTAATGGCGGTAAAATGTTTAAATTATTGTTGTGTACAACTGACACGCGTTCCTTTTTCCAATAATACTGATTTGATAGCAAATTTTCTTCAATTTTTAAAATATGTGCTTATTTTAATAATGAAAACAGTGTTCAAATCATTATTAACGAATATGTTCGGAACACTCGATTTCGTCAGTGCCGGAATCGTGACTGAAGAATCATGAATTATATTATAGATATGAATATAGAAGTATTTATTATCACTCGAGGCCATATATATTTATTGTGTTCTTGAAACTGTTTTTATTGTTAAAAGAGATGAATTATCTTAAATATTTTTTGAGCTTTAAGGTCGGTTGGTTTATTGGAAAGTTATTAGGAAAAAACAACAATACTCAAAGCGGTAGAAGTTATAGTATTATTTCGGAAATCACCACATTTCCTCATCAGACTTCATTCTTCTTAGCTTCTGCGAGAGTCGAACCCGCAACAACATGCGAATGAATTTATAATGAATTATCTATTACTATCATTAAGTTAGTGCGGCGAGTAATAAACAATAATCGAAGGCATTGCAAAAAAGAAATGTCACTTCTATTGATGTGAGAAACTGATGAATTCTTTTATAACTCGATAGTGGAATTCATATTATCAATTGCATTTTTGGTTTCTTGATACACATTTGGTCAATAAAAAACAAAAACACTGCCAACAAGTCGCTTATTAGTAACAAAATAACTATGTTCGGTAATTACTTTTGCGAACGTTATCCGAACAGTTCACGATGTTAGTATTTATTTCACACTTATAACCACAACAAGGGAATTAGCTAGCTGTAAGCACAATGCCACTTACGACCGACTCGCTTACTAAACAGCAGAAAGCCCGCGAATTTTTTAATTGCGTAACTTCTTTATTCGAAATCGTTTATTCGATTCCGGCACTGACGTCGATTTAGATATACATATGTATATAGGACATTTATAATAGACTGGCGTATATCAAATCTTTGTTTGCATTGGAATTAGACAAACGAAGGGTATTGTGGATTCAGCGGCTAATGGGGCCATTTTTTACAAAAAAAAAAAAAAAACGAGCGATTCAATTAAAAATGAACTCTGTGAAGTGAATCCAAAAAATCATATTAAAAAATTGCAGTCATCGAGAAGCGCCGTTTTAAAACTTCTACCCCCTCAACTTGCATTTTCCGGCGCCACGCTCGTTTGCACATGTGCAGTCCTGAGTCGCGGTAAAGGGTTTGCAACCAGAACCTGCAGGACAGGAATATTCTTTACCAGAAATGTCAACCTTGTCGCCTCCAACCTTAAAATTTTCGATATCAGCCAATTCAGAAGCAGCCTGTTTATCTAGATTTCAAGAAATTTTGCCTCTTTCCAAACAAAAGCACTTATTTTAATGAATTATCTTGTTGCAAACTGTTTGAGAAATACGAACAAGCGAAGTTCAGCATTAGAGAAAATACATCGCCGATAGAAATATTTAAAATTCATTTGCAGCTTTGGATATTTGTAACTCCGATGCTTTGCCGAATGTTTATCAAGTACCCTGTTTTGAATGTTACAACTGCCGCGAATAAAATAATGCTTTAAATTTTACATCGCTTCAAAGTTTATGTGAGATCAAATATGAAAGATAATTGTTTCAATGGGCTATGTGGATTTTAATATGAATAATGATGAATCATTTTCTTTGAGTTGTGCTGAATTATATGAACAATTAAATTTAATATGCTAAACAGTTTAAATAAAATGCTGATATTCTTGTTACGTTACGAATGACTTTGCATAAAACCCACTCCAGCGAAAAGTCCTGCGGCCGGCCCTGTACTGCGAAAATTTGTGAAATTGGAGTAAAAGTGAAGACCTCCATCTATTCTCTTTAGTTATGGCATTGCCATCTACTTTGAATTCGCCTTTTCGCCATCGATACCACCTTCTATGAATTTTGCCTTGATTCTTTCTCTTACATTCGTTTTCGAAATTATACTGGGTTGCGATTCACTTTCCGTTTTTACTCGAAAGTCTTACATTTATTATGCCATCAAGACGTTTTAGGAATATTGACTTTTTGCTTTGCAATCTCCCAAAACTAATTATGCTAATAATGCTCCTATTCACAGAGCTCTAAACGAATTTAATTAGCTTTCAAATTTAACTTATTGTTGAATTTTATATTAATTGTACTAAACGTATTCATATGCGCTTAATAGTCTGCATGAAATGTTATATATTTCTTGATCAACCAACCAATAAATAAAGAAATAAGTGCAAACATATTCTGGTCTTTTAACGTGAGGTGGTAGTCATGGTTCGTACCATTTGCACTGAACCAAAAATACTACGTTTAAAGACCATACACTTTTATGATTTCCAATATTATTATTTTTTTTTTTTTGTTAATTCACAAAGCGCTCAGTCTATATCTATATTTCTTAGTAAATAAAATTCCATAGCAAACAAGAACAGTTGTTCTTTAATTTGTTTTAGCTTGACACGCACTAAGGTGTGGGGTATTTGTCACCGCTATTATTGTGTGTGCTTTGAATTACAATTTGCATTTAAGTCCACTTCAATATCGTTTGCTTGCTACCTCAACAACTTTTTCTATTGCCTACAAATATTCGCTTAATTTAATCGCCATTAGCAGGTGCAACGCCATAGACTCAACATTTTGCTACAACACCGACAATCACTACAACAACTAAATCTTGTCTACTAAATGTCGTTTGACAGCCAATGCCAAACCGTCGCACTGTGTAGCGTAATTTATGGCGCGCAAGCGTACTGTTGCATGACACATGCAGCCCAAACTCCTAACATTACATTCGGTCGTACTACCAGTTACTACATGCCAGTTGATACAAACATTTCGTAACAGAGGCATGCAACTTGAATTATGTCGTTATCCTGCCCATCTGCGGCAATTGCAGGGATTGGCCGAGTAGTCAGTTGCGTCGCTGTTGATAGTAAATGCTGCAATTAAAAAGTGCATCATTCACAATTAAGCGCAGTCGCACAACTTACCACGGCCAAGTTTAACTTGCTACATCAACGGGCAACATTGGCCACATTAAGCACTGCGTATGCGTACATCATAATTCTGACAGCTTTATGCGCGCGAGTGCAGCACAAATGAGGGCTGCTGGCAGGGCGGTCGGTCGGTCGGCTGTACACTGGCCACGCCTACTTAAGCGCAGTAATTGAATAGCACTGAAATATAGTACACCAGTGACGTACAGCGGCGGCCGTACGCAGAAGAAAAGGCAAAATTTAAAAGTTTTTTTTTTTATAACGTGGCAACCACGAAAAAATCACTGCAGATTATTGTAGGGGCCGCGGTGCTAAAAGTGGACTCCGAGGGGCAGTTAGTAAGTCAGATGGCCAGCTGACAGGCAGGTAGATACGTTAATGTGTACGTGCTTATTGTGCAACACTGTGTGTGGCATAAATACTCTGTGGACACACACAACAGCGCAAGAAAACAAAAAGAAACCAGCAACACAAAATTGTATAATGATTTTTCTTGTGTTTCATGCCACGCCGAAGTTGTTGCTGTTGCAGCTATTATCATCGTTCTTGCTATGCTTGTTGCTCGCTTATTTTATTGTTGTTATTGTTGTTGTTGCGGCTCATATGCTCATATGCTCATGGTTTATAGTTATCAGGAACTCCTAATTGTAGGTTGCCTACGCGCGGGCCGCACTCGATGTACAGCCGTCGCTGCAGCCACCGCTTGAGGTTGGTCAGTGCAGTCGGCACGCATGCGCGCGCACATGAGGCAATTGCGCTGGTCTATAATTTTGCGTGCCACATGCGTTGCATTTAAATTTATCTACACGGTCAATAAAGCTCATAATTTTATTTCAATCACAAAATTGTTTAATTGTTTTTTTTTATCTTATTTTTAAATTCAGAATTTCCTGTCGGGTTTTACTACAGAAATCGCAACGTTGAATAAATTGAACAAGAAGAGCAAAAATTTAAGCTTATGTAAAAAAATGGAATTTTTTTAATGTTTCAAAAAGCTGCAACTCCACGTAGATACAAATATGTTTTTTTTGAAGAAATTGAGTAGGAGCTCCAAATAATTGGCTAAAATAGATATTCGTAGATATTCGCAATTTTCCTTTTAAAACTAATTAAAATGAGATTTACAACTTACGAAATTAATTCTCTGGTTATCGTTCCGCATCGATTTTATTTATTAATTTTTTTTGTGGTAGCGCCCACCTTTGTTATTTGTATTATTTTTAATGAATTTATTAAATTCACTAATGTGTTGACAGTATACTTCAACAGCGGTGACTTGTTCTAATTTTATCAACAATTGGATAATCTCCACATTGACTTCAAAAGAACGATTAAAAGACATTTTAAAAATGAACTTAACCGATTGGGTATTGAATCCATTTTCATGCTAGATGAAGAACTCTTGGAGCTTGCAAATAACGAGGAATTAAAACCTAAATTCAAAAATGACTACCAAAAGTTTTGGCTACAAAAATGATCTTGTAATTTTAACCCAGATTGTGGTCGATTATTCATTCGTAGCATTCCCATCATTGTATTTATCTGAATGTACATTTAGTGCCTTAGCAAAATTACTAACAAATAAAAAAATGTTATTGAACATGGCGATTTATGGCTGCTAAGTAAATTCGAACCAGATATTAATCAACTCGTTAAAATGCATCCGTTACATAAATTAAGTTAAAGCTGAATATTAAAAAAAAATTCTAAACAATACTAACTATTCGTTTTGATTGCTCTCATTGCAACATTCTTCATTTAATTAAGCAATAGGCCATATAATTATTCTGATGCATCTTTTAAATAAGAGTTGGAATTGGTTTTGATTATATCTCACAGTGGCCGGTGATTGGTTGAGATTGCGAAGGCAAATCGATTGGAAATTTAAAAAATTTTAAATGCGAGGGCGAGCAAGAAGCTTCTCATAAAATACATCTGTCGTTCGGAGTCGGCATAAAACTGAAGATCTTTCCATTTGTAGCGCAATATACAACTCTTTCCCTTTTAAAGTTTGGCTTTATATAAACTGATATCGCAAGTTTGCAAGTGCCAAATAACTCTGCTTAAAATCCATAAATATCTTGCAAGTTGTTTTCAATACACTGTGATAGCTTTTTTCAAATAAAAAAAAAAAGACAAGACCAAACTCGACGTTTTCCCCCTACCTCGGGTCCTACGAATTGAACTGCATCATTACTTTTTTGAGTTACAATCATGGTTTCATACAAAATTTTTTGTTAAAGTTTTTCATCAAAGTGGTCCATTGTAAGAGAAAGGCACATTTTTCTTCGGTCTCTAACTTTTTTAATGTTGACTTTTTTGGTAAGCTTTCTTTGGCAAAGCTTCTCCAAATAAGTCCGTCTTTAAGTTCTTACATGACTGTAAACGCCAAAATTAATGGTTTGGGTGTCCTTATAGCCAATATGTCGAAAAAACTGAAATTTAACCCATTTTTTTTTAATGTTTTTTCCCTCACGTTTCGTCAATATCTTAATTTACCCTTTATACTTATACATTAAGTGACATCTTGTAATAGTAAGAAACTTAAGCAAAGACAACGTTCTGAGCAAACTAGCCATTAGAAAAAAAACTTAACAAAATTTGTAGTTTTTAAAAAAGCTACACTAACTATATTTGTGTGCTGTTTTATTTTTTTTTGTATCTTATAAGTGTTATTAATAAGTATCATACATTTGTACACAATATTTAAATTAAATTTAATAAGACTCATCTATCAATGTCCAACACAAATCAGCAAGCAATGAGTCAAGCAAAAACTGTTCCATTAAATTTATTAATGGCTTTAATATCCTACATTTATCTAAAATTATGCAATTTGAAAATTTGATTTTTATAAGTTGTCACGTCATTTATTTCAATAACTGATTTCAGTTAATCCTATACAAATACAAAATTGCTGTATAATACCATATATACTATGGTACTTCTAAAAATATATATTTGATATATAAATTTTAATTTGACACCCCGTTTGCAAAGTTTAATTTAATATTTTAAACAGGTGGGAACTCCATTCCAAAATTTATTTTTACTAAATATTTCCTAAATAATATTTGCTTGGCATTCATATAACAATATTTGGTTGACCCAATTTATTTAAATGACTGTTAAAAAAAATTGATAAAGAAAATAAATTTTCCGTTTAAAATTGTCTGAAGTTTCAGGCTCCTTGTTTTAGAAATGTAGACGATAGAAAATATCTGTTGAATTGTTGGGCATTCTTTTTCCCTCAAATTATAAAAATTTAATATTGTCGAACTTTAGAAATTATAACGAAGGGATTCTCAATAACGGTGTGTGTCTTGTTTGTGTTAACAATTCAAAAGATGCTGTTGCAACAAAAACGCTTTATTTTACAAAAAAAATTCAAATTTGCAATGCTTCGTTTTTTCTGCTTTCGCCCAAGTGTTGTATTGCAGCATATTGGCGCCGTAAAGCAAGAAATACGCATTAAAGGCAACTAAACTTCAACGGCAACTTTACTCTTGCAACACGTGCGTATGATGCAATGACAGCTCGCAGCCTAAGTACGCAATACGCGGCTGCAACTTCAAACTACTGCAGAAACTTGAAAGCAGCTCAATAAGCAAAACAGCAAAAGTCAACTTGAAATTTAGGAGTTTCAGTACAAATTCGCTCCGGCGAATAATGATGAGATGCTGTTGTTGCTATTTTTGGCGCGCTTTTTACATTTTTTTTTTTTCACAACTCACAACTCAAACAAAAACTGCTGGCGGCCAAAAGTCAAGAGGCAAAGAAGCAATAGACGAAACAACACTACAAATAATTGCGGCAGCAACGCGAGTGGCATTATATGCCGCGACTGCTGCGGCAGGCAGCAAGCAAAGAACTCTCGAGTAGCAACACTGTGACTTTACGAGCACAACAAAATTGCTTGCGGGTAATTTTTAGCGCGTACACTTTAGTTTGCTTTGCCGGCGAATGCGGTTGTAAGCGTGTTGTAATCGGCTGCGGTCGGAGGGTGGCGTCGAACGCTGCACACTTTACTGCTGTAATAACTTGCAATTAGAAAAGTTTGCGACAAGAAAAATGTTTTTGCTGCGTAAATATGCTGCGGCTGCTTTTCTAGATTTTTTGTACTCATTTCTTTTTTGGAAACACGCCAGCATCGGCGTTTCTTTGTAGCCCTTGTTGTACGCTCACACGCTCGCGGTGCTTAAAGTTCAGCCGAAAACTTCGCAGACTAATTGCAAGAAATATTCAATTCAATTTCGTAAACATTGCGCGAAAATTTGTTAAAAGCTTAATGCGAATTTTTAAATGTGATTAAACAAAGAATTTCAATAGAAGTAAGTATATTGAATTAAGCATTGAGAATTTTGGCATAAATTTCCAGCCAAGAATGTGTGATTTTGGCAATCGCAAGCATTAAGCAAATAAACCACAAGTTTTCGTGCAACGAAACCAAGATACACTCGTTTACAAAAGTCGCAATGCCATTGCCATTGGCATCGCATCCATCGTTAGCACAGTCGTTGCTGCCGTTGCTTACAGCGGAAACGGAAGTGCCTAATATGCTCTATCGTACAAACAATGCGTCTTGATTTTGAGTAATTACGCTGAGTCATTGCGAAGTGAGTTGCCAAATATAAAAAAAAAAAAAATCCGTAAGTATTGAAATCATGAATATCAGAAATATTTTTAATGGGTGAAAAAAAAAAATGTCACCATAATGATACCATGGTTTCGATTTAAATTAATAATTAAAACAAATAATAACGTTTTATTGTGATTTTTTTTTTTTTTATTAAAATAAATTACTCTTTGCCTTATCTGCACAAAAGGTGGTTTCCAGCACCAAAGAAAAGCAAAATTTCCATATAAAAAAAACGCTTAAGAAATGCGCAAGTAAATTTCTTGTGTCAAATTTCCTTAAGAACTTTCGTGCACTCTTTTACCCAATTTTTTTTTAAATAAAGTGCAAATATGACGAAACCGGTTTTGTCAAGAAATATACATTCAACAATTATTTCTTGAAGGAATGTGATATCTGCGGGTCAAAGTAAATGTATATAATATTATTTCGCTTGCGTTTAATGTTTTATTTAAGAATTACAAGAGTGGCAGAAACTGCAACAAATGTTTCAATACTCAAAGTTTTCAAACGCAATACCTATTTCAGCTTCCATCTCCATGCCAGTCATCGTGGCAACACAATTTAAGGTTTCCATTATGTCGACCTAAAATGTGTAAGAAAAATTACTATGAAACATGGATTAAGTTGACATTTTGTACTCGTAAACTTACCAATCTGCGCAATGACAATACTTTTATTGCTTAAATTCTACATGTGAAAATATTGATATATCTCGTAATTATGTTTTCTTTTTTTTTATTATAATGCCGATCATTCGGAATGCGCAACCAGCACAAACATTTTTTTTCTTGAGCAATTTCTTAAGAGCTGCATACTAAGCCTATTTCAAGGACTTATTCCTCTTTATAGGATTTTATATATAAAAAATAAAAGTTCTTAATCGAAATTATTACTTTAAAAAATATTTAGAAGCATTTAACAGGTGGTCGGGAAACTTTTTTTTTTAAAAGGTTGCTGTAATATTAGAAAGCTATTTTTGCAACCAACAAAGGTTTATAAACAGTAAAGACTGAGGATGAGATAGAAGGAAAAGGTGAGAACAATGTCCCAATATTTGATGTCCGATAATAAAAATCTTTGAAAACTAAATATTTTTCATCACTACACCGGTTCACGTCGAGCTCAAGGAGACTCGAAAAGAATCGAAAACTTTCATTATTTTTGAGAAACGTGAAAGATCTTAATTTCTTTTCTGTGAAATATGTCCGTTTACCAATAAAAAACATGTTTTGCAAAAAAAAACAACTAACTAAAATTTAAAGACAAATTGGTATACCAAGCTCAGAATTTTTTGTTAAAGTTAACAAAATATTTAATTGACCGTCAGAGCTGCGTTATCTGTTGCAAAGAAGGGTCAGACCAATGAACAAACTTATATTTACCTTTTGCAAAGCGACATTTGGCTTAAACAAGTTCATAATAAAATTTAAATGACAATGTTTCCTACCGTTAACAACTAATGAAATTTGCATATATTTATGTATATTCTTTGAGCTGATGGGGTTCAAGAAGTGGTGCTACGGTTTCACTTTTTTTTGTTTTAAAAGGAAGGATAACCGGACATTTTTTAAACTTTTTAAGATGCCCAGCTTCAGCTGTTATGTATCAGGCAATCAGGTGTCTTTTTATAATTTATTAGACATTTGTCGGAGCCATTAATAAGTATATAACAGAAGTTACAACCGATTGTTCAGATATTGCATTTAGTACGAAGCCTCCTCCATTTAAGCAGCTAAAGTCTTGAAAAAATAGCAATTAGTAGAATTATTTTGGAAGTGAAAAACTCAGATTGGATAAATATAACTTATAGCTGCGATACAGACGATACTTCAGATTTTTCATTTTACGCCATAATAAGCTTAAATATTAATTTTTATTGGGACTATTATAGCAGTCAAAATTATTAACATCGGATTAATGAAACATTAGGCTCCCATAATAGGTATGAAGCCTTCTGCATAATTGGAGACAGCATTTTTTAACTTTTTAAGCATTTTTTTTTACATAAATTTTTTCATATAAAGATAATACCACAAAGTATCATACGATTTTTCTAGCATGGCAGCCCCATCTACTATGTTGAGTATTCTGCCGCAAAATAAGTCGAAGACGAAAACATAAAAAAACCTAGGCCGACAAATTCGCGAGCAATGACCGCAGTCATATTAGAAACTGCCACTCAACAAACAAACTCACACATACTTACAAGCCTATCAACAGCTGTAATGGAAAAATCAGCGAAAGCGCCATCGAAGTGAAATACCCAACTGGTGTTTTTTTTTCTATTTTGATTTTAGAATTCTCTCAAGTTTTTTTTTTCGCAAACAGTGCTTACTTCAGAATGGGCTGCGCGAGTCGAGACGTCGAAAGTTTCAAGATCTCTGTACGTCTAGACTTTGAACGAATTTCGACAATGAGTAGCCGCACAAACGATGCAACGGACTTTCCAAACGGCTGCAACTTTATTATCTTTATCATTGCTTATCATCGACAAAATCAACATTAGCAGAATCGGCAGGATGGGCAGCTGGAGCTGAATGCGGCACGGAGCGAAAAGGAGCTAAAATACCGCAGCAGTAGTGCGACTGCTGCAACAGCGCAACTGTTGTACTTTGCGCATGCCAATCTGCTGGGATTTCTTATTAATGGTATGTTGGCTTGATTGCTTGCATTGTTTTTTTGTTTTTTTTTTTTGCATATTTCAGTTAGTATTTTCGAACGATAGCCCTCTTAACGCATGCGGTAGAATTCAAGATTTTAAATATGTACATACATTCGCATACTTGCCTTAACTCGCACTTACTCGTCCTTTCTTACATATTCATAAATAAAAAATTGTAAAAGACGAAATTAAAATGAGAGCAAAAATCACGAGCGTAAATAAAATCGGCTGAAGGGCGGAAATCAAGTAACTCAAATAAAATAATAAAATCGACGAAAATTAAAATGAATTCCCGAGCGGCACTAGCGCCGCTGCAACGCTGATATATCGCGGCAGGACATCTTAATTGAAACTTGACTGAGCTTGAATTTCGACAGATGTGTTGTCGGCCCCCAAAAGCTGACATTGTGGGCCATTAAATGTTTGTTATTGTTGTTAAGCTCTTGTAACTGCATGCGTGTACAGTCGTTGTGGTTGGCATTGCTTCACAGCACACGCAGGTACTCTGTGGAGTACATAGACATTTCTGTGTGTGTGTGTGTCTGTGCGTGAATATGTGCACCGAATCGTATCCTTTTGCATCCTTGATTGCTTCAACTTTAGTGTTTTTCTTTAATAATTTATTTTGTTTACTTTAATGTTTTATTTTTCTTTTGTGCCGCTACGGCAAATAAAACAACTTTGGCAATTCAACTTTATGCTACAACAACAGCGACAGTAAATATGCGAAAATATGCTAGCGCAACAACAAGGGTTAAGTGAATGGCAAACGGCATTCCTTTTGCGTATGAAATCTCTTTTACTTTCGGATGTCTATCTATATCCATAGTGCAAAAGCCGTCAATGTGGTATTTGTTGTCGAAGTCAATTTTATGTTGATAAGAGTTAGCTGAGTTTGTTGATGTTTCATCACTTTTATTTAGTTCGACACAAAATTTTGATTACACTTGTGTGAATAGAAACGAAAGAACGTCAACTCGTTTAACTAGTAAATAACTTTAATTGCGCCATAGTTGTATATATATTTATATAAATACATACATACATATGTGTTATGGTTGTTAAGGGTGTTGCAATATGTCATCGCAGCTTGCAAACGTAATTCCGCAATCGTTTGCTGACACCATATGTCGTTGGATTATTTTAAATTAAGAAATTAAAACAACTTTGGAACACATCAAATAGGATTTTCTTGTGAAGTATTTAAAGCTACGTACTCAAGTGGCTGACTCTTTGGCTATTCGAAATAAAATAAATTTGCCAATCCAAATATCTCTGTAAGTATTCACTGCTTTAAACTGTTAAGTTCACTTTCCATGAAGGAAACTTGTTTATAAGCGAGTTATTCACCCTGTTTCTGTTAGTGGCATCGAACAGATGTCTCATTACCTGTTACTCCCGAGTGACCTGACAACCTGAATAAAACTATTTTGTTGTGTTAAGCAATATACTTTGGTCGCGACCAGCTTTGCTGAACTCGTTTGGAAGTAATTAGTAAAAGTTGAGTACAGCTTGGCTTTCACTGCAGGTACAAATATTACTTCTCCGCCACCTCTTTTTCAACACGTGGTCCATGTCCTCGAGAAAAGTATATATTTGTGCATGGAAAAAAAGTGAAGCTTTTGATAATTTTCATTAATAGAAACTCTAGATCCTGGCCCACAGTCGGTTTTGTAGCTATCCTAAAAAATTCGACTATAATATATTTGTTTCTTTAAAGTCTTCAACTGTTTTTTGAAGACTCAAAGCAATGGTAAGTGCAGAAGCGCGATTTATTTTTTTAAATTTGAGAGTCTGCTTCAGCAAGCTAATGACGTATAGTTGATTTGGTTACACAAGTCACAATATGTTAAATTACTTTATTATTGCCAGAACGCTGTCAATGGGTAGGTAACGTAGATTGCTGTGGGAGCCACTGTTATGCAGTGACACACTAAGTCAACGAGCTAAAGGCCCGTTGTGATACAACAAAACCGCCTTTACTTTATAGGTCTTTTGCACCTCATAGGACTTTTACGACATTTTTGCATTCTCTTAGATATATCAGTTCGGAAGAAGACTAAATTGTGGCTCACTTAATTAAATTTTATAAAAAACGTAGAAAACATTTATCAAAATACCTCCCAATTTCTGAACTTTAGTAAAAAAAAATTAGAATTTTTTGGGGTATGCAGTTATGTACTAGCTCATTCACTTTAAGTATAACAAAGTGCAAGTTTCTAGTCCGTACGAATTGTTACTGACTTTTTTTAATTTTTATACTGCCAGTAAAAAAATGTTCAAAAATTACCGATAACTTGTAGATACTTCAAACTTGCACTTTATTAGACTAAAATTTAATGAGCATAACAACTATGTACAAAAAAATTCTAAAATCTTTTACTTAAAGTTCTAATTTTATTTATTTTTATATTTTTCTTTTGCAAATAATTTAATTATATTTCTTTTCTGAGTATAAAAAAATCTCAAGATTATTACTAATCAGTGAAAAAAAACCAACAATGAAATTTCAAAATTAAAAAAAAAAAATAATAATTCTTTATTGGTTTTTATTACAAAAAAATATATATTACAATACATAAATTATTCTTTTCAATTTCTAAAGAATACAGTAATCGTCCAAAATATAGCAGAATCACATAATGATATATTCAGACAATTTATTTATTAAATTTTATTCTTCCATTAAAGTACAGAAACTGTCAGAAAAGCGCCATAAAAAAGCAAATATCTTATTTTATACAAGTTTTATAATAATGCAACATTTTTTCATAAAAAATGTCACTGATTTTTGGGGTTAGTATTTGTACTGCGTTTTAATTACACTCCAAATAAATTTTTAATATTGTTGAATTTCGCAAAGAAATAGTTATTACCTCTTTGTTTAGTTTTCATTTGTATAAATATTTCTCCTTTGAATGAAACTTATATTTCTAAATTTAGAATTCATTCTAATATTCCGCTATTCCGCTTTCGATTGGCTTGCCGGAGGTACTTTTATTATATCCTTTTTTACATATACAGTTGCAAATTTTCAAATTGCAAATTTCTGCTCTGGTTCACAATATGGACGCATGTACATACATGCATATGTGTTTCTAGCAAAGTGAAGAACTGAGTGGCGGCGAGTGAGTTCAGTCAGATCGCTCTACGCTTCAATGCCCATTTATTTAGCTGCAGCACATTATAAAAAAAAATGACCCACACATGGCGCTTCAAAGTGAAAAGGATAATGAATTTCTAGTTATTGAATTATTTATTAAAATGTGTTGTTGAAATATGCTGCAGCGTGTGGTATGCTACCAAGCTTGCGTAGCCACACAGACGAGTGTGTGTGTAAATTCAAATCCGCATAAACCTGATATGCTTACCTGGCTGGCAACGTTTGGTCACATCAAATCCCTTCGCTGCACCATCTTACGCCAACAACACTGCCTTCGCAGCCACAGCTCCTTTCCACTTCTTGGTTTACTCGTACGTCCGTTTGGGATTTTCACTGGAATACCGGAAATTAACTGGGTAAACTTTTTCAAAGTTTCATAGTACAAATGTGCGATTGGTTAATGAGTTGATGGGTTCGGCTTGGATGGTTGGTTAGCCAGCTGTTTTATGTACATACAAACTTATGTGCGGATCCAGATCCATCAGTCGTGCACGAATCGCTGATATGAAATTACGGTGAATTGCGATGGTGAAAGGAGATTTGCTAACGGAATTAATTGCCGTGTTGTTGCCTGCCCTTGTATGTACATAGGTAGTACAGGTGTGGGCGGCACTATATTGGTGTATGTACGTATGTGCGCGGTTGCGGCTCTGAGAGCGTTGCATTTGCATATGCAAATGAGGCTTGAGTTAAGTGCTCCGTGCAAAGGTCGTGGGTGGCTGGCTAGAGGGATCGGAATACAATTTCGTAATATACAACATCCGGAATTATAAATTAGGAGCAATTGAAGCGGAAGAATTAGTGCTAAAAGCTAGTGGCTAACATGCAACTGTTCAACTATACACGAATTGCTTTTTTTGCTGCTTACGAGTATATGCTAGCAAGTATTGCATATTTAATAATTTCGAAAATTATATAAAATTATTGTGTGAGAATGATTAGCTAAGCCTAACACAAAAAGCTATTTCATATATGCCCTAGTGTCTTCTCTTACTTTGTATACCAAGTGTAGAATTTGATTCGAAATTGATTTTGTTTTCTTACAAAACTGAAATTATAAATTACTTCTAATTATTACTGAAGGTGCGATATGTATTAATAAGTAAGTTCAATATAGATATGAAAAAATTATACGGCATTCACTTTATATTTTATATTAAGAGAAAGAATACATTATTTTCTAAAATAACAATCTCAACCAAGTTATTTGTTAAAGACTACAAAGACAGTTTTTTATATCCTCCATGTCAGTTAATATCTCTCCTTTTTCGAGTTTGCTCCAATTTATTAATTGTTTGCTATTTATGTGCAACAATTGATCTTAATCGGTATAATCATTTAAAAGCTCAGTAAATTACATAGAAAAATTAATGAAAACGTAAAATCGTTACTTGTGCGTTATGTTAATTTTTGGCATAAAAAAATTTGCAATTTTAAAGCACTGTTCACTCAAAATTGGTACGCACTTTAGTATTTCCTAACGGGTCATTTGTGCATTCTAACGAAGCGTAAAATTTTTATTCTATTATTTGAATACTTGATTAAATGCTGTCTCCACAGTTTTGCGCCAAATAGAAAGGCGGCAGTAGAATTACAAATTTCATCTCGGGGCTTTGAGAAGTAGTTTAAAAATGAAAATTTTCATAATTTTTTACTCCGTTGCCAGAAAGTTTGAGGTCAAATTTATCTTAAAAAAAAGTATAAATATCGCATTCATTATCTATGTAATTGTATTGATATAAAACAGGCGACCCTTAAATAACTCTCAAGCCACTGATTTCGACGAATCACCCGTAAGGACATATGTATATCTATCATCAGGCTAATTCTCGGGATCTAATCAGGAGTTTGAGGTTGATTTTTTCAGTGAGTATTAAAATATATAATTATAATTCATTTTCAACACCTTAAGCGAATGTTCTGAAACAGAATCATTATGTAAAAATATAATTTTAAGTGAAAGGTTTAACTCAATTCTCGAATTGCAACTGCACAAATACCAACTACCAATTGCACTATGCGTCCTCACATGACAACAACGTCTGCCACTGATGATTTTGTAATAAACACTCGTTTTTGCCACTGGCTATCTGCTATTACAAACGCCAGCACACTGTCACTATAACTGTTTTTGCTTCAAGACACGAGCAAAAATAATGCTGACGATTTATGCTAGTCGCATAGGTAATTGGAGTGTCTGTAGCGAACGTCCTCCGCCAAAGCTGTTGAAATGACAACCGAAAATTCTGACAACGTAATGAATTATGTGCAACTGGGACATAGCACATAAACTGAGCTATGTAAAACTGAAATGAAGACGCCACAAAGTGAGCGGCGCGGCGCGTATCTAACTGCAAATTCTTAGCTTTAGTGGAGATTTTGTAGTTGACAGCAGCAGCTCAGCAAAACTACAATTCTACTCTCTTTAGTCTTGCTTCAGATTGTGTTAAGCGAGCGTGTGGGTGAGATGGGCATTGCTGATGAGGCTTCATATGATTGCCGCCTCATCATCGTCCTGGCTGTGATACACCAACGTGGCGAATAAGCAGCGCTGATGATAATGATGACGACGAAGAACAAGACGATGTCGACAATGTATTCTGATGAAACAATCTGCGATAAAATTTACAAGGATTAAAGTACGGATTTTCTAAAGTGTTTTCGGCTTTCGCCGTCACAGCTCTGCAATGTGAGTTGTTGTATAGTCGTTGCGTGCCTTTGAAATGCGTTGAAAAGGCAATGTCTGCGGATCAAGTGCTCTAGCAACAAAAAACCTTAAAAAAAAAAAACACAAACACCAAACCATGAAGAATACTTACGACAGCTTGTGCAGCAACAGCAATACGTATGAAGCATCGCTCAATGTAACAGTTCGTCGTCACATATTCAATGATGCTCTTGCTGCTACTGTATGTTGTACATGTTGTTGTTGTTGGCGCTGCCATTTGTGCCGTCATGTTGTTAGAAATTTTAAGCTCTTACTGAAAAATGAAATTTGCCACACCCTCCCACTGTCGCTCCTCTTCGCGACGCCCATCATATCGTTTTGTAAATGATTTATTTCTCGTATTTAGTTTGGCGAAGCATGATGAAATAATGCAATAAATTCCAACGAATGCTTCAGTGACTGACTGAATGACTGACTGGTTGACTTGTACGCGTGCACTGATGGCTTGACGAAGTGACTGGAATTAGTTCGGTATTATGTGTTGTAGAGGTGGGAGATTTCAAAGTGTATTCGCTCAGCTTAAGGGGTTTGCGTCGAGCACTTTGTAAGCTCATTTAACTTGCTGTTGTTGCTATTTTTGGTGCTACGAACTCTTCGTAGGTAAAAAATATAATCTAAACATCTTACGTCTTTGTTTTGCTAAGAATTAGTGGTATTTGGAAGAAAAGCTTTAGTTTCAAATTTCATACAAGTTTTTTTTTTGTGTTTATTTTGGATTTATAAAAATGCAATGCAATATATGTTAATGTTTTGTAAAAAATTGTGTGTTTTTTAAAAACTTCTTGTAAAAGAAAAAATAATAATTTTAAATTTTTTTATTTTTCGGACTTTGGCGTTAATGAACTCGGTGTGTATGGTGACATACTTATCTCATGGCTTGAAAAAACTATTTTAGCACTTAACGGTTCTAAATCTGAACCATTTTCATTTGAGAAGACTTTCGCTAGACACCTTAAATTTTATATCCGTCATTTCTCAGAGATTTCATAAATAATTTGACACCAGAAAGCATATTTTGTTCTTTGATAAAGCTACACGGCAATATAATTATGAACCGTCTTTTCAGGCGGTTTAACAAAAGGCAGCTGCCAGTGAGAGAAACTTATCTGTCAGATAAATTCTCCCTCCTTTGGAAGCATATGTGATGAGACTTTCTTGGATTTCTAGATTGCCTAGATAATCGTAAGCTCGCAACTGGCATGCAAATGAAATTTGGATGTAAAAGTAATACCCCCTCGCAAGTTCGCCTGCTATAGAGAATGTTAACACCATTATAGAGCTGAGCAATAATCTGACAGAGGGTATGTTGTTTTATAAAATATGTTTATAAACAGCGTAATAGCTGAAGCCCTTACCTGGAAGACACTGCAGTAGTCCAAAATTAAAATTAAGGGTAAGGCGAAACATATTTATTATCTTCAGAAATGCAAAGAGATATAGGCTTTTCTAAATAAATGAGTACATCTCAAGGTACTTGATTTACAGCAAATTAGATAAAAATGCTTTCGTTACACTTCAAGGTAGTTGATAAAATGTTTATGAAACTTTAACTTTAAAACCAAATTCAAAATACAAAAAAGATTTTTAATTTCTTTTATCAAATTTACTACTGCGCCTACCTTATATAACATAGACAAATATATGGTTTCCGTACTACAATTTGTACTGCAATGAAATGTCAAGAAATCATTTACCAGCATAGGGACAGACATGTTGAATTTTACCACCTTGTACATTTAAAAGCGGACGTAAAAGTTTTAAATATAAAACAGGAAATAGATGTAACCGAACTTATAATTGCAAGCAAACTAAAAATGTTGTATTACCGGAGGAAAAAAAATAAAAATTTTACATTAGCTTTTAGGGCATTTAAAAGTTGCGAAAAATATATAAAAATGAATTTTGAAAATATTCCGCATGGCAAGTACTCAACAGCTCTTTTTTAACGTAAAGTGCATTTTTTAAATCATAGCTACGCACAGTAGATGCGGTTCACCGTAATACTTTAAAATTTTCTGAGTTGATTACAAAGCGTCGCTGTACTTATGGTAGGCTGCAGTACGATAACTCCCTGAAGGCAAATTAATTCAATAACTTTTGTATAAATCCAACCAAAAGTAAAAGTAAAATTGAAAATACTATAAAATATTTTATGTAAAATTATTCCAAATAGCTATGATACTAAGTAATAAAAGTAAATAAGAACTTATTCTTTCATTAAATACTGTGCTGTTCAAAATGAAACTGCCAGGTCTAAAGTACAAAAAGTATATTAAAAATAAAACAATTAACAAACGAAAACATTGAAACAGTGCTGTGAACCCTATTCCAGATCTAATGCTTCCAATCATTTATTTTACCTTGACATGTCGGATATTTAATTATGCATTGCAAAAATGTATTCAGATACTTTCACGTAATACCTGTATTCCAAGAAAATTTGTTCATCCAAAATATTTAATTCCATTTTTCTTAATGAATGCAGTTTTATGATTTAAAAGTATTATAATCGCAAGTATGGAAAATATGAAACTTTATATTTTAAATATGTAATTAAGTGTTGTAGTGGTAGTCACACAAATCTATTACTTAATTTACCCAAACAAATAATTTATACTCGGACTAATCAATATTTTCGTAAGAGCACATTAGATTATACATATATTTCATAAACTTTTCCACTCGAAAGTCACATGCAGTCACTAAGCTCTAAACACTGAAACTTTGATAATTTAATAATTGAAAACCAAGCCAAATGCAATTGCTTTGAACATCTCCAAAGCTGAAATTAAAATATACTTGTATTTAACTTCGAACTGAATTCTCAGCTAAAATATCACCAAAGCCTTTCCAATACTGACAGGCGTAAAATTCAGAAAATAATTTGTTATTTTGTGCGTGCGAAATACACCAGCGGCGGTATTAGCAAACTTAATTAAGTTCATGCCATTATGTTAGAACTATCAAGTAATGAAAATCGAAAGGATGGGCGAAAGGGGTGCTAACATTTGCTAAAAAATATAAAAAACTAATCAGCTGACGGTTTTAGCGCAACCTTGCGGGGAAAATATTAACATTTTTATCATTTTATATGAAAAAAAATTTAACAAAAAGTATTTTAATAGTAAAGGAAAACTCTCACTTCACTCTTCATTCAATACATTTGGTCCAGCTTCCCAGATAGCTAGTATGACAGCTTTAGAAAGGAAAGTCAGTAAATTTAAAATCTCATATAAAACCAAATATTTTACAAATATAATGGCTTAATATTTTTCGTAAGAAAATATGGCCTCAAATTTTAAAAATTTTTGTGAATTCAGTTTAGTTATTAAACATTTATTTGAAAATTAATTGATTATATTGTTACAGGTGTATTTTATTTTGTTGGCAAATTTCTAATAATTATTTTATACATAATCAACGCTTGATTGCAAATATGCGCAGATAAAATGAGAACACCAAGCGAACGATAACAAATTCAAGAATTTCTTGCGAGGATTGCGTCAACAAAATACACGCAACTCATTGCCTAGAAATTTGAAAATTTCGATTGTGGAAATGGCTTGGAATCTGCCAGTCGCATAGAGTACAACACTTACGAAAGAAGTTTGGCAAATGCTATTCAAATGTAATTTCCTCAAACAATTATACGCTAAGTTGTTTCAGCGGCTTGCATGCTGCCACATTCGTATGAAGCAACAGTTGTTGCTGTTCTTATTGCATTATTCACACATTCGCAAATACATTGCAATTCAATTACCGCAATCACACACTGCAACCGAGTTTTATGCTACGCAGCAACAATAGACGCATGTGGCAGGCGCATAACTAAACAAATACTCGAATATGTGCAACAAATACAAATACTTTCATTTGTTGCAAACCGAAACAAAAACGTGCTTTGAAAAGTTTTCACAAAATGGCAAATTGGATAGTGAGAATCTGTGCAACTGACAGCTGTCTAAGTTGCTGCTGCTGCCGCACCGCACCGCTCTCTTAGTTTTATTTTTTATCGACGCTGCAAAACTTCGCAATAAATATTTGCATACAAAATGGAATTCAGAGGCACTCAGCAACGTAAGCCACTTTACTTGCACCACTCAGTTTACTGCTTCGTCTTGCCTTATCTGCTGTCAGCGTTTTGCTGTGTCGTCTGTCGCCGTGTGCGCAGGGGCGTATGCGTAACGCGCTTATCGTAAGCAAATAATATCAAAATTAATTACCAGTAATTTGCATAATTTGGCCATGGTTTTTGTTGCAGTTGTCGCTACTGCTTTCATTGTCTTGTCTTGGTGTTGTTGCTGATAAACATTTTGCCTTGCTCAACAAGCAATTTGCATAAGTCTTAAATTAGTTGCTATAAGTTGTGCTCAGACATATATTTCTATGCATTTACATATATGTTCGTTTGTATGTATGTATGTACATACACCTATACAATCACGTACTTTTCCACGTATCCTAAAAATAATTCACGTCGCAGGAGTGACGTAGCAAGCGCAGCAAATACTGCAGGAGAGAGGTAAAAAATTAAAGAAAATTTCATTTAAAAATGCCAGAAAAATATGATACCTTTGCTTATTGCTAACAAACTCAATTGTTATTTTGAAAAAATCTGCAGCTGCAGTTGGAACGTGTTATAATTTGAGGAACTCAAAAAATGCAAGTATTGTTTGAGTCGCTGAGCTTAAAATTTCTTACAGTACAAAATAATTAAATGAATCTGATCTAATTAAGGCGTATATTTTCGGACATTTTTATAGAAGTTCTTTCGGACGTTTTTATTAAATTTCCCGCGTTTAAGAGCAAGGTTCGGATGACGCACTTTCTATAAATTTTCTGCTGTTTTACTAAGAAGTTGTGATTCAAATTTCATTTCAAGTGCCCTTTTTTAACCAAAAAAACAAAAATCATAAAGAAATTATTTATGTACACTGAAATTATTTAAATATTTATACCTTGGACTGACATCTAGTGTCATTTTATTCAATTCCATCGTAAGCAAAATAGTATTTTCTCAATAGCAAAACTAACTCAACTTTCATGGTAATATATAATATTTAATTACGCACATCTCACATTTTTAAAAATTTAAACAAAATATTTTTCTATACCCTCAATTGTTGCCAAAGTAACTTCGAAACAAAGAAAAAAATTGTGTCCGCATAAAAAGGTTAACTTTCGCAATAAAAAATTTTCAAAGAGTGAGAATGAAAAATAATCCTATGTCTGTCACACTTTCTAATAAAGAGAATATTGAATTTTATGCGGCGAGTTTTCAAATAATTAAAGTAGCTGTGGAGGATCATATCAGATATCAACAGCAGAGAAAAAAACTTTGCGTACTTTTTTATATTCTTTAAAGCTAGAATTTAAAAAATTTTCAAACAACTACTTTGAGTTGTACAGAAGTCATTCTTATTTAAAAAATAAAAGAATTATAAACGTTAACGCCAAAATTCTTATTAAAATTACAAAAAAAAAAAAATAAGTTCCTCATTTTTCTATTGTTAAGAGCCTTGAAAAGCTGCAAAATTAACTTTATTAAATTTTTCAAAACCAGGGTTCAAGGAAAGACTGGTGGAGTTAAATAAATTGTCTTTATTTCTTCTGGTATAAGAGTATCTATTTCCTTTTTTTATATAGTCCAAAGCTATTTTATAAATACATTTGTTTGCCAATATTCTGTAAAATACATATATTTGATTATATAAAAAAAAAAACACTTGAAAATGATATATTTAAATATTGTACAGAAATAAATAGAGTCTTCAAATTTTCATCCGAATTTCGCATTAGAAAATGTTAAAAATTAATGTTGTAGTCTTTTTATATCAAAACTAATTTATGAAGCGAAAAATTTACAAAATTCGAGCCATGCAAAACTATAACAAATAAATGGAAAAATTTTGTAAAATTGTAAAATTTTTGTGTTATAGGAGAAGAAGATTTGCCGAAATTTTTATAATAATAAAATACGAAAATGTAAACTAAAATATTCTATAAAAACCCTAATTTTGAATTTCAAAATTTAGATAAAAACCTTAAAGATATTCTCAAATTATAAATAAAGTTTAATAGCTTGAATTACTTAGTTTTTAGTATGCACATATGTGTATGTGTACTTGTAGATATGTGTATGTTGCGTAAAATTGTGGAATTGGTCTTGATGATCTTGGGAACCCAACGGGCCACAGTGCACAGTGGTTCCATTTGTATGGGGGATAGCGACAAAAATAGTTAGAATAGAGATACTGACCTGAAATATACACAGCATATTTCTGTTCATGCAAGTACGATATTCTGAAAAAATCGCAATTGTATAACGCCCACTTTTATAATTCTAACGTTAAATATACCTGAGCATGTGATAAATTTTGTTCCAATTCCCGGATTTATTATTAATAAATAGAAAGGAAAACAGATGTGCCATTTAATTTTATAAAATTAAACAATGCAGTGGCGCGCATCTCATTGAGATACATCCGCTAAAACGTAAATAGTTTTTTAAGAATTATATGGAATTTATTGACTTACTATGCATGCATACGTTTAATTTTTTTCTAAAAATTGCATATTAAATAGTTTATCGATTGTATTGTTTGGGTTTTTCGTCAAGGTACTATTCTGCATAACCCTCTTCAGACCCAAACGATATGTATTACACAAAATTCTTGTCCCAATGAGGGAGAATATTCCTAATGTAATTTCCCAGTTCTAAGGGGAAAACCCTCGTAGTAAAGGAACATACCAAGTATTTGGGCCTCATTTTGTACAGGAAGTTCTGCAACAGAACAGTTGGGAAAAGGTGGCGAATGCAACCCAGAATTATATACTGGCTATATACAGCGGTGGTCTGGCCGATCCTATGTTACAGCATAGTAGTATGATGGGGTTCCCTGCAGAAAGATGTAAACTTCAAAATGATGGGACTGGCGTCCATTCTCATAACTTATGCACTGAAAACATCGGCAGCGAAGTCACTATACACCGTAGTAAATCTACTTCCGATAGACCTGCATTCCAAACAGGTAGCAAGCGCTGAGGATACTCGTACTAGCGAGTCCATCCATGTAAACACGGATGGATCAAAGCTTGAGGGAAGGGTGGGTGTAGGTGTATATCCCCGGCATCTGCCGATGTCTTATACCTTGCGTCTTCCGGACCCCTGCAGCGTGAGGGTCACATTGATCCCAGGCTACAGCAAAATAGCAACCGAAAAAATAGATAATGGACTAGGAATACCTTTGCAAATGTGCAAGCTTCGTATAGCCGAAAGGTTTACAAAATTATCGAACGATAGATTGCAGCAGGAAACAACCTGCAAAATATCAAAACAACTGTGGCCGGCTTTTAGCGCAAATTACACAGGGCAATTACTAAACATGAAGGAATACGACTTGAGTATGATAGTATTGGTCATAACAGGACACTGTCTGATAGGCAAACACGCTTTTCGATTAGGGCTGAGACTGCATGACTTCTGCAGAAGCTGTCCCGATGAAGAAGAGGAAGTGACTGTATTGCACCTTCTGTGCTAATGTCCTGCTCTTTTTCACTCTAGGCAGACTATTTTTCAACGACGTGTAAGAGCTTAGAGAGATTGAATTTAGAGATCTCCTTAAGTTTCTTCGAAGCACTAAATAGTTTTAAGGGGTGGTTCCTGTGTGGAGTTACGATCCCCAAATGCGGCATTACAATGGGCCATTAGCCTAAGTGTGTCTCTAATGACAAGCGCACTAACCTAACCTAACCTTCCCAGTGCTATAACAGCAGATTTATCCGAAGGTCACTTTCGAATCTTGTTACATATTTAATTGAAAATATTTAAAATTCTTAAACTTATTTTAAAAAATTTGTAAGGATATGGCTATCAATCACTCTTCCACCTGCTACACTTCGCATACATATTCTTTATTACGGGCAACGCGTTGTACTACTTAGAAGTTGATAGGAATGTGCAACATAACTCCTAACTGCCATCAACTCCTGTTCAACTCCGAGGAGGAACGTGTAGTTGGTTGGCATTTGCCAACTTCAGCTGGTTTGAAGAAAATTAATTTAACGCTTCGTTGGCATGGCGTCCGTGGCGACAGCAGCAACACAAATTAAAAGCAAACTTTATCTTTGCTAAATTTTTTATTAATTTAAATAAAAGTGTCGTCACTCCTAAGAACAATGAAAATAAAAGAAACGAATTCTAGATTGTGGCCTGCATACTTTACTGGCTGTGTTTTGCCGTCTACTCAACGTAAGTAGGCACTTCGGTGTCTCTTCAGGACAACCAGAAACTCGTGGATACCAACAGATTTCATAAGCCAAATATTTGTAGTTTCTCCGCGCGACTGTTGCTTCTCATATATATATATTCTTATACATATATTTATATTGTATATATGTATGTTATGTACATACATATATATTTATGTAGAAAACTATATACTCGCATATCACTTCTCTCAGCGCTCTTTTGGCAAAGTTAAAATTACTAAAAAGCAATTGGGATATATTTAGCGGTTGACGCTGTTACATTGCTCTTACTTAATACCACAATGAAACATAGTTTGATATTGCCGCACAGGTGTACTTGTGGCATAAATTTTCACACCAATGAGTTGTGCCACAGCCGCCTCGTTTCTTGTGTTCACGGGAGTCACTTGTTTTGTGTGTCCATTTTGAAGTTTCGCCATGTTAAGCGAATGTTGACGCCGTAAATTTGGCTGTGACAAAACTTGTAGGCCGCATAAGCCGCTTAAAATTAATGCTAAACAGATAAGAGTACTTTTTGATAACTTTGCATAAAATTATCGGCAACATAGTGACGCATAAATTAGAGTTCTTGTTTCTTCGAGTTACGTGTATTAGCATTTTTCAGCCAACGAAAGCAGTATCTTTTTTATATAAACGCACATTTGTATGTTTATTAAATAATTTTTTATATACATACAAATATTTATTTATGTGTAGCTATTTATTCATGAACCATCTTTAATTGATTTTAAATTTTTAGATATTTTTAAAACCTATGAGAGGACGATTTCAATATTTCGTATACTTAATTGGAAATAAACTTTTGAAGAGGAATTTGCAAACTTTTCATCAGAAATGCTTCATAATTAAAAATCATTTATTGAAATATTTAAATAATTTAAAAGTTATTATTAATTATGAAAAAATAATAATTTCATTATTCACTACTTATCGCACAGTGTTTTTAAATTTTTATAGATTTATGTAACGAAATTTGGCACCTGCGTTGAAATTTAACCTTTGTCCAGCGGAAAAATTTTACAATGTTAAAAGGCGGTATGGGTACAATTGTACCCTTATATACTTAACACGATATGTATGGCTTTTCCTATTAATATAATTAAATTATTCTGTTCTTATTTAATAGACATATGATAGAACAGGCCCGTGGCTAAAAAAACTTCTTTTACGTACACATGTATACATTTTTTGCAATTCCAATCAGATATGTTTGACGTTTGGTCAGTACATACTATGTAAACAAAACTCTTATTTCGTTTGCATTGTTGTTGTTGCACCAGTGCTATCACCTTATACATATAAATACACTTGAATAGTACTTTGTGGTGATAACATACATACAGGGGAATACCCGTAAAGTAAAAACAAGCACCTATGTATGCAATCAGTCAAAGACCGTAGTGACAACAAACTTATAACAGGTAAATATTTTATTCGAAGTGCTATAGAAATGGTACTTGGACGACCTATAGTGGCAGCACAATGTCCAGAAATTGTTTCCAAAGTACCCTTTGGTAGACGGGGAGCATCAACGGTGGTTGGAAGATGTTATGTTTGTCAATGTGAGACACGCAAACAACGTAAGACTAGAAAGGCGTGTGCAATCTGCTTGAAACCTGTGTGCGATGAACACTCTATCCAAAGTACCACATGTTTTTCATGCAAGGAAACCCCATAAAAATATATTGTTATTTCCTAAATATTTGGTCATATAGTGTGTATTCGTTTGTTCTTTTCAAATAAAACTAATAAAAATAACTCTGCTTTATTTTCTTGTTTTTTTCTTACGACTTATATAAAGGTACAATTGTACCTCTTCAGCCTTTTAGGGATATCAAGTCAAAAAAGACTTATTTCGGTATGATATAATCAAAATCTTGTTTTTAAATTTCAAATATGTAATCCGTAATAAAAGTTTAGAGATGTCAGAAAATTTTAGATATCTAGTATTAACAAAAAAAAAGTTATTGCAATTTAAAAACGAAAAAGGTACAATTGTACCTCTTCCGCCGGACAAAGGTTAAGCTGCATTTTATGGCACTAGAGCTTGTTGAAAAAGCGAGCGTAATATTTCATATATATTTAATTTAGTTTACTTATTTATTTTAGTTTTGTACAAGTAAGACTTAGTCTTTTATGTAGTACATTTGCTTGGTTTGAAATTACAAAAATTTTACATCAAATATTTATACGAACATTAATAAAATAATGTTAATAATTTGGCGCTTAAACTATATAGCTCAGTGTTTGGCCCAGCTTCTCCTACCATTTGTGATCTGTGTCGTTAGATTGTACTACAAATGGGGAGACCTACAGTTTTGCGTTACGCGTTAAGTAAAAACACATACTCGGCTATTTGAACCAAGCCCAGCGACTTGGAATGTAGTGTTTCAAGTTAAAAAAAAAAACAGCTTCTCCTAAGATGTATTAACCAATTAAGAAACGAGTACTTTAAACAATATTTTACTAAAATATAAAACTTATATTTTAGACATCAAGACAATAGGCGAAGGACAATAGAAGAAAAAATTGTATTTGTGAGGAGCTATCTTGTTTGGAAAGCAAAATGTGGACAATTACAAAAAAAAAAAAAAGATTTGGCACACGCCAATGAGGATATTGTGTCAAAAAAGACACCTGTAGATTACAAAGGTAAATAATTATGCAATTTAAAATAGTAATTTCTACACTTCAGCACACATTCAGAGCCAACTCCGACGTGTATGGATTCCAAATTGTTCACCCTTTGCGTAAAAAGGCGCACGAGAGAAAACACCGTAGCGTGGGTGCAATTACATATTTTGCTGTAAACAAGGATTCGTTGCAAGAAGTTTTTGACTCACTCCAATAATTTCAAATAACCACATTTGTGGTGCCATCACCTGAACTAACCGCCGTCGACACCTTCATCATCATAAGAAATAGATAAGGTATTCGGCAACTTCAACTCTTTTCCGCTCTGATATCCAAGCACTCTTATTACTTATAAGATGTTTTTTTTTTTTTCAGCTCTGTGTTTGCATTGTAGTGTCTCATGTCACGACTACGTTCGTTAAAACGCATTCTTCTGTACTTCATTTTAATTTCCATTTTCAAGCCATTTATACGATGAAACATGAATTTGTAAACATTATCTCATAATTATTTTCTGCATCTTGAAAGAGTTTGGATCTTCTAAGCACTCTTTAATCCCGAAGTAAGCCTGGATTACCACAAGTTATAACGAAAATAATTTGTTTGCATCAACAACGACTTTAATAACTCTGCTTTATAATATTTGGCGATTAAAATTCATAGCCACATTTTACTCAAGAATACGCTGAATCATTAATTTTGTTTCAGTATTTACATTTTAATAAACAGACAACGATTGTTATGACAGCTGATATGTTGCCAGTCTTTTTATACCTTTCATGGAAATAGTAGATTACTTTGGTCCGATGTTTGTAAGTACCAGAACGAGAAGAGTTAGACCCGTCAAAAAGTATACCGATGTTCCGAGCCGATGGTTCAGGTATCATATTTTGCTTCATAACTTCTTTCTTTAAAAAGCTAGAAGTCTGAAGTTTTGCAAGAAGGTCCGCTATACTAAGTTCTATAACACCAGTGAAAATCTTATAGATCAAGGATACATAACATATAGCTACCATATGACTGATTGTTCAGATATTTCATTTAGCAGGAAATCCCCTCCATATCATAGTCAAAGGCTTGAAATTTAGCACAAAGAATAGGTATAGTAAGTCCTATAGTAGTATAACCTATAACTGTCATACAACCGATTGTTCAGATATTGCATTTTCGGCCAAAACTCCTTCATTTCATCAGCTAAAGTCTTGAAATTTTGCAAAACTAATTGCTATTATGACAACTATTTTAGCAGTGAAAATAATTAAAATCGGATATATATAACATATAGCTGTCACACAACCGACGGTTCAGATATTGCGTTTTTGGCCAAAACTTTGTCATTTAATCAGCTGGAGACTTGAAATTTCGCAAAAATATAAGTTCGATAAGTAAGATAATATCCGATTTTAATAAAATAACAGGGTTTTCACTGCGGGTAAACAATACTTGCAATTTGTAGTCAAAATTACTCTTAACAGAGGAAAGAAAACTTAGATTATATCCGCTACTAACCAACACACAGGTTCACGACTTTAATTATAAAAAAATGAAATTAAATTTTAACACAGAACTATTTTATTAATCTCAAGTACAGAGGTTAATACAGATTTAACACTGCTGGAGTATAGTTTTGAAGTACCACATTAAATTTTCTCAAAATGCACTTATATCTGCATGACTTACAGTGGTCCATAACCCGAAGAAATATTGTCAAAAGTTTTGCATTACTTTTTAATGGTAATGCTCAGAGATATTTTGAGTAAACAATATTTTCTATATGAGATTTCCAGGCCTTTGAAAAGTTTCTAATTTCTCCGAGTTGATTTAAATTTTCTTTAATATAAATATCGTAAAAAATTTAAACTCGATGCAATCTCACAACGAGCTTGTCTTACGACATCTTCTAAACTAAACTGATTGCAAAAAATATTTGAAGTGCTATTGAAATTAATGAAAAAATCTAAACCCATCCGTTTTTGTATTTTGGCTTAGATTTCGATTCATGAACCATTGTGCGGCGCCATTTATTTGCAAACAAAAAAAGAGGGAAGTAAATAAAGTCACAAGCAAATAAACACACAACGCAACAACAAAAGATAAGCTTCGAACATAAAAATGTGTATAAAAAGAGTATTTCGGGTATTTCCGTTTACTTAAGATGTCATATGGCAACGAAGAAAAGTATTGCACTTACCCAGGAGAGAAAGCTTCACGCATTGAGGTTTATGATATTTAAAAATAATTCTTATTTAAATCAATGACCTCGTAAACGTATATTTTAAAAGTTTAACTTATAAATTGTGGTAAATGAAAATCTTTGATGAAAGTGAGCAAAGCTGTTTTGTTGTCTTGTTTTTTGTTCGCACTACAAGCTCTCACTGCCTACTACAGTTGTCGGCGGTTGTACACGCGATCTTGTGATACCAAAGAGGAATATCTTTCTCTTGTGGTATGTACCAGCGAATATTATTGAAATTTTGTCGGTCAAAAATACAACTACAAAAATAATTTCACATAGCGCCCACCTTGACAGCATGTTGACCTGAAAAGAACCAACATCGACAAGAAAATATATTTTCGAATAAGATTGACACACAAATTAGTGCATTTGAATGGCCAAAGTTTCTGAGTTATCTGACAGAGGAAATGGCTGGTATGTTAAGGTATGTCTAGTAAGCCACTCATTTCAAAATCATGAGCAACTTAACGACAGCATTGGCTCTTCCTAAATTCATTGAAAATATGTGAGTTGCGAACTTATCATAAGTCACGTATTTATAACAAATTTTGTGATATTAAATGATTCACAAAGTCACGTCTACCTTAAGCGAGCACAATAATCCTGTATTCACAGAAACCAGTCAAGTAGCAATACCTAAACACATAAATCTCCAGCTGGGTATGTTTACGCCTGCATAAATGTTTGTATGTCTATCTTCCGTACTGCACTGCGAATACAATGAGTGATTTATTCAACGTGAGGAGGCAGACAGACGTTTTTCGACGTACGAACTAACAAGAAAAATGCTAAAATGCGCAGCACATATGTGGCTGCGGCTGCGGCTGCGGCAATGTTGTTGCACGAGTGTAATGGTGGCAATGCGGCGGCAATGCGGCAGCTGTTTGTGCTTCATTTTCGTAAAGGAAGGCGGCAGCGAAACGCGCTTAAAAGGGGTTCATAGCTGCTGCAGTGATGTCTGTGGAAAGATCACGCTACTGTCCGTGCTTGTCGGGGGTGGAAAGTTGTCAGCACATCATCAAAATTAACATCATATGCCACACGAACAGATGCCACCGCCGCTGCGAAGTAGAAACAAGAAAGTTTTAACGAAGAAGAAGTGCAGACACGGGAGCCAAGCAATGGCGCAGACAGGCGGACAGTAAATGTGTGTTGCGCTGGGCGTAGAGGTCGCTTGAAGTCGCTTGAAGTCTGGCGGCGGATGCGTTGCCGACTTTCAGAATTGTTTTTTTTTTGCGTTCCATTTTATTACTATTCCGCTTTAATCCGCAACATGACATTTTAAGTGAACGTGTTTATTGTTGCTGATTAAAATTTAAATCCGTTATGAAATGCGCGCAGTGGGATTTGTCAATGCATAGAAAATACACAGACGTACAAACACTTGTATTTACTTTTATTTAAAATTTCATGTAAATAAATGCACAAAGTCATAACTTTAAGCTGCCATGAATTATACAAGTTGGTGGCTTGAGAAGTGCGTAAAATCATATCATCCTGTGCGTAATGAAAGCCGCCGCATTGATCAATTTAATGCTTATGCCTTTAAGCCATGTGGAAAGTCAATATGCTGCAAATGTGGAATACCACCAAAAATATGTTAAGCAGCAATTAGAGCAGCTTAGCGTCTGGCACTCTCATTTTGGCCTTTTTATGTTTGGAAAGTTCGATATGAATTTTTTTTTTAAATTAATTATATTTGCATTTGTGTTATTATTTCATGTTAACAGCTGTTGTTCGTTGCACATTCGCTACTGAATTTACGTGCGCTTGCAACATACTCGTGCACATGTATGTACGAGTATGTATCTCTTGCGTATTTTCTCGCAGTCTCTTAATATCCATTGCCTTGCTGCACATCGCCTGCCTTGTTGCAGTTAATCTGCGCGCAACTACGCTTTTGTCATGTCGCAGTGCATTGCAACAACAACAACAACAACAGCCTTTAGTCTATTACTTGTGTAACATGGCACCAAATCAGCGCGTTTCGCTCACCATTTAAATGCTGCTGCTTGCCACTCATTCGTTGACATCTTGCAACATAGCGCGTTTGCGTGACACCAGCGCATTAGTTTTGTTCATGCCTTGGCTGAACTACTCTGATTTTTGCACCCACTTCGCTGCTTAGTTGGCTATTAGTTAGTGTCAGTTATATTGCTTTGTTTTTTATTTTATATTTGTTTTGTACTTCTCTATTCTTTTCGCTTATTTTCTGTGTTGGAGTTTTTGCTACTGGTCAGCTTAAGCATTTTCCCATCGCCGTGTTCTGTGCTCCTTAATGTTGGTTAATGAAAATAGTATTATTTTATTCTATTTGTGTACGTTCAACAGCCTCACAGATCCTTATCAGGTGCGCGCACATCCTTTCTTAAGGTGCGCGCGTGATAGCAGTTTCTATAAGACTCTGTCCGGAATGTCTGTTTTACAGTGAAGCGAATTTAGTTTAAGCGCGCAATTATTTATTTATGATGATGCTGTGTGTGACGTCACAGGATTTGTTCTGCTATCTGAACCGTTATTAAGATAGTATGACTAAACAACGGGATTCAAGCAAACGATTTTTTTATTTAAATTTAAAACGCAAAACATTAAGCATTACTCTTTGGTATACGGACATCCATTTCATTTTCTCAAGAAGTACTCTAATTGGGATTTGCATACTATACTTTATCGTTTTTTTTTTTGCAGTACTTGCACTCTTACTCGATTTTGTTGATAAATTAGGAAAAAAATAGTCGATTAATATTCAAAATGTAATTCTTTCATAGTATTGGAAATATTAGTTGCACATAACATTGATACATTTTTTCTTATTCTTTAAAAAAAAAAAAATTTCTTAGACAGCTTTTTAAGATTCCAATCTAGTTTAATTCTGAGACAATTAATTTTCTTAACATTTTCTACCTGCTTTTAATAAATTGAGACATCTTTATTTAATTAGCCGTTTAAATTCATCCAATTAGTCTTTTTTACATTTAGTTTAAGGTGATTTATTTTGCAGATATCTTTGCACTATAACGAGATCCTTCTTAAGCTAATTTACACATTAATCAGCGGCGTCGCCTGTCACATACACACCCAAAATGCGCATCCGATACACAATCGCCGGCTTAAGTATGCTGACATCTTCTGCCTAAATAGCTTTAAAGCCATCGAAGCTTCGCCTCGGACACTTCGCTATGAAACAATTTATCATAGAAAATCTCTCTGTCGAAAGTCTCAAAGGCCCTTTGCAAATCGAGGAAAGTTCAACAATATTCCTGTTGCTGTCAAGATCGAATTAATCCTGATTAGAATTCCGTGAGTAAATTGTTTCTATCAAAATACTGTTGCACTCAAACACTATTTTTTCTAAGATTTTAATATCGACCATAAGGGTATTTATTGGCTGAAGCTCTAACGGCTTCTTGGCGTTATAATCATATCAATTGTTACCAACTTTAATTTGTATTCTTTTTTTTACGTGTAGATACCTTTCATTAGCAATTCGTTGATGAATTTTAATAAGATCGGCACGATAAGATCGAATGCTATGATTATTAATGGTGCAGATATTGCATTGAAAACTTTTTTCCAATTCATCTTTAAAATGATATCTTAAGTTCATTAAGAGGCACAAGCCGGAAATACATTTTTTTATTCGGTTGCATGAAAATGAAAAAGCCCCCTTTGGCCTTTAGTGCTTTCGAACAAAAAGTTAATTAGACAATCCGCCAGCTCCTTTTTTATTTAAAGGAAGTTTTTGTTTAATTTATTTTTTGACCAGACACATTTTTTATTATACTTCGTGGTCTGAATTTTCACATCTTTAAGTGACGTGAAATAACAACCCTCATCTCTTTATTTTATAATCTCTGGCGAAAAGCCCGATGACAGTCATAACCAGCGATTGAATGTTTTTATTGGCGGAAAGTCCGATCGTTCGTTGATGCGAAATAATGTTTTTACATTAAGCGCTTATTCAGTAAACAATACCTTTGAAAATTATAAGCGTCGTTGGTGATTACTTATGGTAAACGTTAATTCGAGGTTTAACAAGTCCTTAGCGCAGGGTGGCCGCAATATTGAACGAAAGTAACTGGAGACTTTCAAACTAGTTCCGAAATAATCATCGACTTAGAGTGGGCTTAAAGGACATTTGATTGTCGGAGAAGTGAGCTTTCAATGGGCTTTTCATACTCTCTTTGAGTTATAGACCTGGAGTAAATTGCTTACAGCTATATAAATCTGAAACACACTGAAGCATTTGCGCATCAAATTTCCAAGTCTGATAACTGATTTTTGAAACATCGATGTACAAAAGTACTGGTATAGTACAAGATGAAAACTGATTTAATTAAATTTTTTGATTAATAAATTCGACTTGCCACTTTTTGCCTTATCGGAATTCCTAAGTAATGGCGTCAGAAACTCTCCGCCATTTTGAGTTTGATATCTATGCCAGGACTTCTCATTGCAACTTGAGTTTAGAAAACTCGCGTTCGACAAGCAAAATTGCCATTCACTTCAGTCGAACGTTTTTTCTTCTTAATATGGAGCGTAATCACTTCTAGAAGGAATACAAACGTCACTTTTAGCCAAAAATAAAATGTCCAGCCACGTTGTGAACGGCTATCAGCGCACCCAGTCGTAACCACACACAAAGTGTCCAAGAGTTTTTTGTGGAAATTAGTAGGAGGTCACTTCCGTACTATTCACTATTTAGGTCACTTCCTTACTTTTTATGAAAATCTTGCAACAAAGCATCTTTTAACCACTGTAATTTCTTCTTTTGTCAAAACTGGCTTACCAAACTAAGTCGCTCGATTTGTTGTATAACGCTAGCTATTTATTGCTCTTGCTGTTTTATTCGCTTCTTTTTTTCCCACATAAGCGCCATTGAGCTGTACTTACAGAGATCCACATATACATAGAAGGTACGCTTGCAAACGCAGCAACGGTGGCGTAATCAAACACAAAAACTGTTGCGCACACACACAATGCTGCTGGCTGTCACCACATTGCGCTGAAGATGCGTTGCTACTAAATGCCGCAACAATTGTGGTGGCGAATTAAAATTGCTAGCATTTTGTTTATTTAACTACGCAAGCAACAGGATGCATGCAGCATACATGGCAGAGGCGAATGGACAGTCGAGGCAATTGAGGCGGCGCCGCATCTCGAATAGGTAAACACGTTTGTTTGCGGCATATTGTATGTAGCTGTTGTAGTAGCTGTGGCATGTTGGATTGTTTGTCTTTGCAATCAGTTGTATACTATGCACACCCTATGCATGCCCACCGCAACGGATGGAACCTGCACTGGGTGGGGTATTGGGGCATGCGCTCGTATGTGCAACAAATATTGCTACTGCGCTGCCACACATATGGGTATAAGTACATTTGTGCGTAAGATTGTGCAGGAGCGCATATAGCCAACGGCTCTTGGTATGCTTAGTTTTCTTCTTTTATTTTAATTTTGAAATTTGCATTTTTTGCGCCATTTTCCTTTTGATTTATACTTATTTCAACATACATGCACACACTCGCCTATGTTGCAGCCAACTTGGTAATTAAAATTAATGCAAGCATCTGAAACATTTAGGCAGTGTTGCACCTACTAGTGGCCGTTCACTTTCCTGCGCTGCCTCTACGGTGCTTAGGCACTTTGTCGCACTTAAAGGTGTTGCCTGATCAATGCCACTTGCTGTTGCTGTTGCCGTTGCCATCTGCATGTCGCACATGCTTCGTGTCGTGCTAGCTGTTACAGTAGCAGCCACTGATTTTATTTAATTATTTAAAAGCTGTTTGGTTGTGTTCACGATGGTAGCAAGTGCTTGTTGTTGAAAAATTGTTGGTGTTGCATATTTAATTTCAGCGCTAGAGTATGTTGCAGCAAGTGCGATAGTCAAACGCAAAGCGAGAAAAAAAGCGACAAAAACTGAATACTGAAAGGAATGCGTATTTGTACTTTAAATTACTGTCTCCTACATTTTGTCTTATGTGTGTAAGATATGTACATACGTACTTGTGTATATGAAAATATGTTTATTTGTTGCTTCCTCTTCATTTATCATTTCTTAATTTTCATGCTCTCCATCTAGATGTGTTGTTAAATTTTTGAGACCGCAACAGCTGACACGCGCTACTTAATGTTTCACTGAAACAACGTGGGAGATGCCTTTGGTTTCCCCCATCCATTATTTTCCTTTACTTTGCTTTCTTCGTATTGTTGCAATTTTTTTTTTAATTTTTGCCGGCGATTTCTAAATGTATTTTTGCCACATCTTGTTGCCACTGTGAATGTTTTTTTCTTTTTTCTTGTTACCGCTGTGTGTAAAGATTCTGCGAAACCATTTAGCAAAACTCAAATGAGCAGGGAAAAGTTTGATTTATTACCGAACCGTTCGACTTGTTTATGGTTTTTGTTAATGAAAAGTGTCTGCATGTTATTGGAGGCAAGAAATATCGAAGGTCAAGTGCGAAAATGTGTTATTTGCATATCTAATAAAAATGTGTCCAAAAAGATATAAAAACTTAAGATAATGGTTAGCAAGAGCATTTTATGTATAATTATTCAAAATTTGGAGAGTAAAAAAGTGCAAAAATGTGTGACGCTAGTAAAAAAAAACATTTTTGTGATGTTTCTGCATACAAGAAAGAACGAGTTCAGTGTGTTATTTTAATGAGGCTGCCAATTACTTTACATCTGTAGGAATTTTAATTTAGGTTTAATGCAATATTCAAACAAATATTTTTGTCGCTTCATAAATATCAAAAATTATTTTTAATTTGTATCAATGCAGTGCACTCTAACAGTGTTGGTACTTACATATATCAATCGGCGATAATACCGTTACGGTTGGGTTTTTCATTAGCATCGATAATTGTAGACATTTTTGGGAAAGCCCATCTCAAACATTTTGTACAATGTTAAAGACAAGCATTAAAAAAAATTTAAACAATTCATTAAATATTAAATATTATTATTTTAGGAATTTCCTTCAAAAAAAATGTTGGACTAAAACCTGTAAAACTCTCGAATAGCAAAATAATGCTCGCAAATGAGAATTGAAAAGTCGCTATCACCCTCTTTTTCTGCAAGTATAAAACGCCAACCAGCTTGCTTACATAACTACTAAAATTTTATATACGGATGCCTCTTAAAACTATGTATAATCGCAAATCCTTTGATGTAGTCCACGAAAATGGTGATATATAAATCACATGGTATTTTGTTAGAATAAGCAACATCATTTGAAGTTTCAGCTTTCCTAAATGCACAGCAATATACCACCGAAAAGAGCCATAAGTTTGCTATTTGCACTGATTGCAAAGTAGTTGTCCTTGTGGTTCAAAACCTCAACAGTGACACAGAGGAAATTACAACTATTAGAACATACCTTATAAATACGCATGGAAAATAAAACTTATGTGGAGCCCAGCACATGCTGGCATAATATGAAATTAGTAACCAGATACAGCAGCCAAAACTGTTGCATGTGCTCATCTCTCTACTTTCTTCTCACAAGATACGTGGGCGGGTCAATAAGTCCGTGACTTTTTGAATGAAACACAGGTTTTTAGATAAACAAAATTTTTTTTTAACATAGTGTCCTTTGAGTTCTATACACTTTGTCCAAAATTTCTCCAATTTTTTTTAAACCTTCAAAAAAAAAGGAGCCATTTCTTCAGTTTTGGGAATAAGAAATAGTTACTGGGCGCTAAATCCAGAGAATGGGGCGGATGGGGGAGTAATTCGTATACCAATTCACAGATTTTTTCCATGGAAACTACACATGTGTGCGTTTGCGTTTGTGGTCGATTGTCAACAAACGCGGCACCCATCTTGAGAAAAGCTTTCTCATACGCAAGTCATCATTTAAAATTGAAACCACTGAGCCATGTGAGATGCCTAAGGCTTCCACAATCTCTTGCACTTTCAATCTCCGATCGCCCAACACCATATCGTGAATTTTTCCAACTGTTTCGGGTGTTGAGACTTCATTTGGGCGCCCAGAACGTTCGGCATCTTCCTCGCCACTTTTTTACCATTGAAATTGATGGCGAAGCGTCCCATAGTATTTTTCAAGCTTAGCTTTGGTTTCAGTGATGGTCTCTTTCCGCAAAAAACAATGCTTTATTAGCACATGAAATTAATATTTTTAAATATTCTCTTCAAATCACGCGGTAATCTGCTATGAATATCTGTCAAACACAAACTAAATGCCGCTGCTTGTTCAAATCAGATGCCTATTGATAGTAGCAGTATTGCCACTTCAGTAAAAAGGCTATCCGTCCCAATCGAAAATAATATAAAGTATC
Source organism: Philophylla caesio (assembly GCA_963971545.1). NCBI lineage: Eukaryota > Metazoa > Arthropoda > Insecta > Diptera > Tephritidae > Philophylla > Philophylla caesio. The sequence continues at coordinate 11,645,652 of OZ020607.1, forward strand.
TATCCAACTTGGTGGCCGCTGTGGTCGAGTTCGTAGCGGTGCATGCTATAACTCGATATGCCGGTGAGTTCAAAGTTCGAACCTCAGTCAGGGCAATCAAAATCTTAATCACAGAAAATGTTGTTTTCTAATAGCGGTCACCCTTAGGCAGGCAATGGCAAATCTCCGAGGGTATTTCTGCCATGAAAAAACTTCCCATAAAAATGCACCTGCCCTTCGGAATCGGCACAAAACTGTAGGTCCCTCCATTTGTGGTAGAATATAAAGACGCACACCACAAATGGTAGGAGAAGCTCGGCCAAACACTGAGAAAAAATGTTACCCTAAACATGAAGTGTAGCCGATAGTCCTAGTAGTAAGATTTATTATAATTTTAATTATAATGCATATTACATAATAATAATATATATTTTCGATTTGGTTACGGCTCGTGATATATACTACAGCCAGTTTCGCAGTACTGACATAAAAGAAATTTTGGCATTCAAGATTACAAATTTTAGCTTTATATCTGGTTATTGAAAAAACTGTGTCCACTTAATTTTTCGAACTGCTTCAGATTAACGCAATAGAAACTTTTGTTTACTTTACACAAAATTATCGGCTCTAGAATGAAAACAAAATATTTTATTTATAAAAAGCCTAAATAAAAACAATGTTATTCAGTGAATTTAATTTTAAGTACAGTGGTTTTCGACGTTCTTTCTCGCATTTTTCAGTAGTTTGATATAAAAAATTGTATGTAACAAAATTTGTAAAAAAACCGAATAAACGTCATCCTTAGCCAAATTTGTTTAGAAGATAAACTGATGTCTTGATGCCGAAAACTTGTTCCAAAAACATGGATGCACCGACCCTTGGTTGCTTCAAAATATATATAAAAATAAAATAATTTCTAAAAATAATTTGTCTTTACTACAAACGCAATATGCTGCAACGACGCACCCTGTATTACTGCATCTGTTGCTTCAGCAGCTGCTGTGGAGACAACAATTCGTCGCACACATGTGCACTCATTACTCAACGCTCAACATGCGATGCATCAACAGTCGATGCAACAAGAACAACAAGTGCGTTACCCTGCCATAGCCGCAAAACAAACAATACAAAATAATCACATTCCACTTCGTACAAATTAGTTACAATTGCCATACGACTGCCAAGTTGAGATTGCTTTTATTTTTTTATTTTAAATTTCTAAATGTGCAACGTAGCACGCAATGAAACGCAAATAAATGTACGAGAGTGAAGCCGAAGCTCAGATAAGTGCACGGACAGACAAAATAAATTGCAACTGAAAATCCAACGAAAAGAAAAAAATGCAATTGAAATAATATCAAATCAGTGAATTCTGCCATGGGACCTGCTCTTCCCTTGAGAGAGATGAGGGATATGAAAAAAGTAAAGAAAACTCAGCAATGACTGCGCTGACGTGGATTTGTTTGTTAATAAAGAATCAGCCATAATGAGCCCCCATCATGCAGACACAAAATACACAACGGTAGCAACAATTACAAGGCATCGAGGCAAACACCACACCACAGGTCGGGTCCCGCTTGGCTCAGCACACAGCAGTAGCAACAGCAGCGAAGAAAAATAAAATGTGAAATTACTTCATTCATTAAATTTGTAAATGTCTTAATCTCACGAAGGAAATCGCAAAGATGCGAAAATTTTATTAAGTAGACATAGTGCAAAATGGGGCAGAAGAGTCGCCGTTGTTGCTTTTCAAAATTGCATGCAACAACAATGGCAAACGCAATAAAATCTGCCATTTTGTTTCACATAAATGCCCCAAAATGCAACAGGCAGACATAGAACCAGAACAATTTATTTGCGTACCTCCCTCTAAAAATAACTCTTCGCAAAGTTCCAATGCATTTTCACGCAGTAGCGTTGCACTGGCTAACAATTGTCGCGATTCGTTCAACAAAACGTATGCTATTGTATGTAGTTGCTGCTGTTGTTGTGCGAGTATATAAAAGTTTTCAACACTGTGACGTTCGTGAATGGCATCTGCACCAAAAGTGCAAAAATCCGATTGATCATTTTGGGCGAATGTGCGAGCGTTAAAGAATTTTAAGTGCTAATTTCAACGAGATTGGAATTTCCAAGTGATTTCGCGAACTTTGCGATGACCTCTCGTCACTTACTGGCTATTGTCGGTGTGAAAGCGATGCGCTGGTTAATGTACCAAAAAAAAAGTTTATAAAAATGTATGCTTTTGGATATTTCTAGGATGTGACGGATGAGGATTTATGGCCAAGTAGGCGGATTTGGCAAATATAGATTTTCAGTTTGGAAAAGCTCACAGAAATTTTCTTTTTTATTCAGTCAATTGAAAGATCTATTTTTATACATATTTTAATATCTAGTAAACGTACACTTAATATTTAATATTTAAAAACTTATTTTTCTAGATAATATAAAAAAAATTAAAATGAGTAAAAAGTATTGATGACGCGGTTGCCTACGTGATTAGAAACAGCATAAGATATGAGATATCACCAAAGACGCCAGCAAGGACGTATTTGTAGAGCTAAATATTGCTTCGTTTTCGCGAACTCCCAACATTTGTTTTTTTCTCTTCAAATCGAATAAGACTACTATTGTATTTAAAAAAAGAAAGTTGAGTAACTTGTTTGGATATGCAGTAGAGAATTCAATTTAAGTGTAATAAATTGGTATTTTAAAGTTGTTTTAAAATTTCACTAATTTTTCAAATGTTTTTGTTTGGTTGTTTCCACTAAATCACGCATGCTCGAAACATTTTTCTATGGAAGAATTTAACGGAAAAGCGCTAGTAAAATGTTTTTTTAAGCTACAATCAGCTACAAAACTAAATACCCAAAAAATTAAGAAATAAATAATAATAAAAATAAACACGTCATTTAGTAATTTTAAAAAACTCTTGTTGATTTGTTTTTTTAATTCCTATAAACTATTTAAATTCCTTTCATGAAACGAGAGAACGAATTCAGAAATCCCACAAAATACATTTATTCGTGTATCGCATAAAGTCAGTCCACATCACACCATGGCACACAAATGTAGTACTTAAACAGTTAACTTTTGATATTGATTATTACTTTTATTGCATTTTAGAAATGTTAGTTATTTCTTAATTTTCTTGTTTCACTGAAAAGTTGAAGGTTTGATTCAGTTTTTTAAATGTATTTACAACAGGGACCGAAAATAATTGTTATATTTTTCTTTCAGAAGAAAAGGTTACGCGAAAATTCCCATTATATGTTTTAGGGAATTTTGAACCATTATCTTAAGAGGAATTTTATTTTGGTCATCGTAACCAATATAAATGAGAGATATATTTTTTTGGTTACGAATAACCATTAAGTCAACCAAACATTTTTTTGGTTACCAATATCCATTATCGCAAGTAATATAATTTTTTGGTTATCGGTGACCCACTCGACAGCAAACTATTTTTTCTGGATAGTGGTAAATTTTTCTTATATTACGTTATTATGGTATGATCAGAAAAGCATTCGTAGTTTACACTTCAATGAACTTATTCTTGTCAATTTCGAAGCGTAAAAGCAATTGTACACAATTTACCGTTACTTATTTCTGAGCATGTACACATGTTTTAGTATACATAATTTGTTTTTGGAAATCCATTCTCTATCTTGAAAATATTGTATAAAGCGTTCCAACTACAGGGAAACCTCGTTTATGGGAATATCGGTAACAGTACGAAATTATGTATTTAAATAAACATTTGTCTACAAACCTTTGAATAATTAAAAACTTCAAATCATAAAAGCAGAATAAATCAGGTAAACTGCATACGTTTTTGTAAATAATCCAACAAGTTTAGTAAATTTTAAAAGTCCCATTACTCGAAAATTGTACATATATCTCAATTACTTTTCGCTATCCATTGAAGGGTTCGACGATACTTCACTGTAGTTGTGTACGTGTGGTTGTTCATGTGCATTTGTAAAGTGATTGTGACCGATTATAGTGCACTTTAGGAACGCGGAAAATTAGATTGGTTTATTGTTCAAAATTAAAATAATATGGGTAGAAAACGAAACGTCATTATTCGCGATTTTTTCCATTACAATGAAAGGACAAACGAATCGACTTGCAAGACATGCACCATAATATTTATAGGAAATCATGTAACGAATTTAAGGAGGCACATGATGGGTAAACATAATGAAATGTATCAAAAGTTCATTGAAGAGTACGAAGACCTTTATAACTCGAGTGATTGGGATGCAAAAGTAAAATTTTCTGTGAAGTATTCAAAAAAACAAATCAATAATGCTTGCCTCGAATTGGTACACAGGAGTCCCAGCCGCTATCGTTCTTCGATTCAAATGGTTTTAAGAGTCTGACTGAACAAATATTTCAAGGTCTTAATATGACTCCCATTACGTCTCACAATATCATGGCAGTAGTAAACGAAGAAGAAATAAGACTGAAAAGACTTATTACGAAAAAATTTAAAAGAAAAATAATATCCCTTAAAATGGACAGTGCAACCCGACATAACCGTTCAGTTTTCGGTATTAATGCACAAATATTAGAAAAGGGAAAAGTGGAAGTTTTTACATTATCCATAAAAGAGATTTATGTGCCGCAGACTGCTGTTAATCTGAAAGCAGAGGTTGAAGAAGTATTGCGAGACTTTAATATATCTAAGAAGCAAATATATACTATAACTACAGATAACGGTCGAAATATGCTAAAGGCAGTTGATTTGCTTGCAGCAACTGAACATGAAGAGAATAGTGCTCAAAATGGCTCCAAGGAATCATTATTTAACCTTGAAGAGTTTGAGGTGGAGCTCCACATTTACAATGCTAGAGAAGCTCTCCAAATATAGGGAAATTTGCAATGAATATCTGAATCAACCATTGTCAGATAAAGAATGGTGTGAATTAAAGGACTTGCTGGTTATTTTTAGCCCCCTTCACGAAACGACACTTAAATTGCAGCGAGAGCAACTGGTTATGGGCGATTCTTACAAAGCTTGGTTTGAGCTGAAGGTGAAATTGGAAAGTTTAAACACCGAGGCATCAGTAATTGCTGCGGATTGTATAAAAACGAGAGAGCCAGATTTGCTTAACGCCGACGTCCTTAACGCTGCAATATTTTTGGATCCACGCTTTCGTCGTTTGCTTCCAGCAAATAAAAAGGAAGAAGCGAGAGTTCACCTGAAGAAGTTGGCAACACATGTTAATGAATTGAATCAGGTTTGTGGGCGCCGATACTAAACTTTGCTTTATACTTTAATGATACTTATGTTCTATTTTAGAGCGATAGACATCTTCCTCTAGCAACGCAGTGCCCTTCAGAAAGTAATGTGTTCATTGACGAAACGTCAAATACTAGCACTTCGTCTTTAGTTCGTCAGACTTTAAGAAGCTTGGAAGTTGACTCGTCGTCAGAGGATGAGACGGCAAGCGTGGTTTTACCAAAGAAGTTTCACAAACACTAGTAAAAACCTTTGCGGAAATCGACACCTACCGGGAGGGAAGAGTTGATGTCGATGCCAACCTTCTGCAATACTGGGAGGAGAAAAAATATTCACTCCCATTCCTCAAGGAACTGGCAGACATTGTTCATGCCGCTCCAGCAACTCAAGTTAGCGTCGAACGAGCATTCTCTGCATTGAGGCTGGTACTAAGGATCTTAGATGTAACCTCTCAGATGATTCATTGCGATCGCTAATGTTCGTTAAACTAAATAATAAGTCCTAGTGCCATAGAGAAAATATCGTATAAACACTTTTCTATTGTTCGGATTTTTATGATAAAATAAATTTAAGAGTTTTTAACTCTTTTTTTTTTGCTATGGATAACCAAAAAATTATATTACTTGCGATAATGGTTATTGTTAACCAAAAAAATATTTTGGTTGACTTAATGGTTATTCGTAACCAAAAAAATTGTCTCTCATTTGTAATGGTTATGGTGACCAATATAAAGTATCTCTTACGGTAATGGTTAATTATAACCAATATTTGAATACATCAGTACTAATGGTTAAATGGGACCTTTTTATCATTTTTCTTATAACAGTTACGTCCCTGATTTACAACTCTTGCTGTTTAAAAAATATTATTTCTTTGTTGTATGTGGTTAACACATCAAAAAGTTCTTAAAAATTGTCATTCATATTTGGTAAGAGCATAATAAAAAACTTGTATTTATTACTATTAAATTTACAATAATAATTGTTCTCTGCTAACTGCTTCATGCATTCATCAATTTCATTTTCGAGTATGCAAATTTGTACTCCACTCCGCTTTATTATGATAAAGCGCAAATTTTATTTATTTTTAAGAATTGTAGGCGATATTGAACACTTTCTCCATGCAATAAATATTTGTCGAATGACATATTTAGATGTATGGAAAAAAGTTTGAATTTATTTTTTTTAGGTTTTGTAAAATTTCTAAAACTGAGGTTTATATGGATTTTGTAGAGAGTAAACTGTTCTTGAATTTATAATAATGAAAATAATATTAAGTAAGAGTTAACTGTAAAAATTGAGTTGTATACCTTATGTATGTTGGGACGATTTTCCCGTCATCCCTTGTCAAATTTGTGACATACCGGTTTCGGCGTTGTGCCATCTTCAGTGTCGTTTTCGTTCTAAGTAATTAGTGTTGGTTGTGCTGTATTTATTGCTGTCCGTTGATTTTCAGGTATTTGATTCAGTTTTGCGAGATGTTTGCAATTTTGGTGTTTTATGCTTTTTTGATACCTGATAAAATTCGTCTGTACAAAATTCTCTTGAGTGAGTTTTTTGTTCTTCGGTTCACTTCGGGTTTCCTTTATACAGGTAGAAGTCGGTAATTTTAGTTTTGTGCAACATTTTGTTTTGGTTATGTGTGTTGTTGTCTGTCTTTTTACCTATGCTATTGTTCTGTGCTTTGTATACCAATTTAAGCCGTTCGAATATTGCGTCGGAATAGGTATGTGTTTGCTCGTTTATTACTCTTCCATCAAAAGTTCTTTGCTTATAGATCTCCATATTTTCGAGTACATGATATAGTTTGGCTGTCTTCTTAATATTTGCTGGTGGACATTTATTACTGAACAAGTGGTTAAGCAAAGTTCGACTCAGATACAGTGGTCGGCTTTCATACCTTTTTGTTGTAGTCTGCTATATGTTCGCGGAATCTTGTTCTTATTTTCCGTCCTGTTTGTCCTATGTAGCTGTAATGTCATTGGCAGGTCAGCTATACGCCTTCTTTGTTAAATGGGTCTTCGGTATTCATGCTGGTTCGAAGCAGTTTTCCTATGTTAATCGTTGTTTTAAATGCTGTCTGGATGTTTCGTTTTTTGAAAAAGTTTGCCAATTTGTATGTGTATGTCTCAGTATAAGTTAGTACTGACCATTTTATTTTGTCTTTCTTTATGCCGTTTTTTCTCTATCTGTCTTTATTTTGTCGGATTTTATTCTTTTTGTATCCGTTATTCGCAGCTATATTGTATATTGTTCTTAGTTCCTTCATGTATCCTTCTTTTGATAAAGGTGTATTTTCCAGTCTCTTAGTTAAATGCCTTAGTGCGGCCATTTTAAGCCGCATACCCATCAGCGGAGCTGTCGGAACTTAATTCGTCGCACTTTATGTTTGCCACCACAAAGTCGTAAAGCTCCAAACGCCTTTCGAAGTATCTTTCTCTCTAACACTCCGAGAGCTCTACCATCTGATGCCTAAAATATAATATATAAATTCTCTGAATTTAGGTGTAAATAATCAAGCAATGCTGTTTACTATTTAAGTTCCAAACCTCTTTCGATTCAATTATATTTTTAGCAAACTTTATATAAGCACTGTATGTTTTAGCGGTGCGATTTAATCGGTTAGCTAACTTAGGGACAGATTTGCATTGCAATTTGCTGTCGGCGGGCCTGACTAAATGTACTCGACTATTTGACTTGTTCTCTTTGTGGTGGTTTTTAATTGGTGTTTATCATTTTCTTCATATGCTTCAAAACTTTTGAAGAAATATGTATCTTAGACCATTGGCGCGTATTCAGATTCGCGCATTAAAGTTGAAACTAGCAAAGAAACAATTTAAATTTAAATACTGGCCTATAATTTGTTACGCATTTCAATAATCTACTTAAAAGATATATCAATAATTTGTTTATGATATTGTTTTTTTTTTAAATAATTATGAGTATTATCACTCTTCAATACTCTTTTGATCTTTGATTTTTATCTTGACGACTGGTAAATTTTTTTTTCAATTCAATTATATAAAACATGATTTACGTTCTTAATGTTGTGCAGGCTGTATATGTACCTATATCGGTAGTATAATGTTTAGAATCAAATACATTCATAAAAACAAAAGCTTGAATAGCGACTGATATTCTTAATTAAAGCTTTGCTTCCAAACTTGTCAGAATTTGCAAATTTCCGCCAGAACTTTTTGGATTTGACCTAAAAAGTATACCCAAATTCTCGCAAATGGGTGAGTGAATGGTATGCCATCCTTATCAGAAGTTGTAAGATTTTAATTAAACAATTTTTTTAATAAAAGCTGATAATGCCAAATTAAAAGCTTTTCTGTGTTATCAACTCAAATTGAAGTAGCCAAAAAAGTAATTACCGAAATATGAGGTTTTGTGAATATCTTACTTTGTTTGCAAAATAAAAAAATTTCGGTTGTTATACAAAAAAAAAAACGTTGCACATTTTCGTTGTTTCTATCTTTTATAGAAGGCTTTTTTGGCAAGGTTGCAGTTTTTACTTCGGAATACCTAAAGTACTAAAATATAATTCTCGTACAATAAAATTTTTGTAACATTTAACCACAGCGAATTCAATAAGGTGGTGCGGTTAAACGGCTACATTTTGATTTGCTGGGAATATAAATGTCGAATGGAATTTGACAAGACGTTCACCAAAAACAAAATTTGCTACTATAAACAATTCATACAACGAGCCTGAATTTTCTAAATTTTTGTTAGATACGAAGGCCCAGCACCTAAAACCTCTGTTGCTTAATATTATTATTATTATTATTTATTAGAGAAACATAATATTTACTTTGTTATTTTCTACGTGTCATAGTTACGTACAAACATAAATAACTGTAAAAGTATAATAATATTTTCCCAATAACAATATGTTTACATTTGAATATTTATGTATGCAGCATGTGAAAGTAAAAATGCTTCACATTTTCTAATCTAAAATATATGTATAATAATAAAACAGAATACCTTAATAGAAATGCACTCAACTTCGCTTTCTGCTGAGAAAATTTAATGAAATTTTAAGCACTAACCTCCAGCATTCTTAGCATACCATAATGCAAGCAATAACTAAGGCAGTTACACGTACATCCTTTCACCAAAGCATTTGCCCTGTTTGCCACGTCAAAATCTTCATTTTCTGAGGAATTTACCTGTTTCATGATTTCGCTCTGCCGTCTGTCTATTTGTTGTTGTTCCTGCAATAAGTACACTTGCAGTAAGCATACACTTATGCCTCAATTAAGAGAAGTTACACGTATTTCGTTGGTGTGGTTGTTTTCGCATCCATTGTGGGGGACCAAATTTAGAATTACACAAAATTTCAATGCAGACAAATTTCAACTTATATATGTATGTATGTATGTTGGTTGTGTGTTGGTAATTCTTGCAATTAAAATTTTGTACTCATTTAATAGAGCAACATTAGCATTAATGTGAGAAAAAATGGCAAAAGCAGCTTCGAATATATGGGGGCTTCCCAAACCGCAGCTACGTTCAGCATTTGTGGCACATTCCCATCTCACTTGGGTGGCTAAGATAAATCAACTGACTATAAACCATGTACGAGTATTGTGGACGCAATGAAATAAAAAAAAAAAACAAATTTAATAATAATAATTTGAAAAGTGCCAACAGCAAGTAAAGTGGCTCAAGCGTAAAATGTCAACTAATGACTGAAATTAAGTGGCCATGTGTGAGTGCTTTCAAAAATTTGTACGATTTTGAGTTTTCATACATTTGTAGCTACAAAGCTATAAATACTCGTATATGCCCTGTAGTCAAATGTACTGGTTGTAAACTACTTCAGAACTTGTACTGGGGAGAAGACAATAAAATTACAATTTGCATTTTAGTGGGATTTTTAAATGATTTATTTCTGAATGATTTCAAAAGCAAATTTCTGAATTCGATTTATATCAAACACAATATTTTTTACGGTATACAAGTTAACTTTAAGACGGCGACCTTTTGGGTGTGAGGGGGTGAGGGGGTGAGGGGGTGAAATGTCCCCCATTTCCCCAGCTGGAACCGCCCCTGGTTTATGTATGTATGTCCATGTATTTTTTTTGCGCGTTGCAAAGAAGGGAAACAAATTGTCAGACAGGGCTACTTCGAACTCAGTTACTTAGTTCATGCAGTTTTAATAAAAACTGGAATCATATCGACCATTTACTACTTACGAATTAAATATTCAAATATAACCGTCTCTCTTAAAAGCCGTTTATCTGGGTTGTTTATATCTTCAAAAAAAAATTAACAAAAAAAAAAAAATTATCCAAAGTTTGCAAAGAATAAGCTTATCAAATTATTTCATAAATAGATCGATGCATACTTGGCGAATAAATTATAAACTTCCATAGCAGGTCACATAAGTATCAAATGCAGCATACTTCAAATATGAACATAGATAATCCACCAACGTGTTATATAGTTCGTCTATAGATCGCTATATTATTAAACTCTAGACCCTTCCATTTCCCAAAAGACGTAATAAGCTATAAAACGCTGTTTGCTTTGACATCGAGCCAGCACTTGCGAGTTTTTACATTCTCAAGTGGCTCTATATAAAGAGCATATTCTTCTCTTCGTATTTATATTGATCTATTTACAACTGTTCGCGGTTTGAGACGAGATCAAAAAAATTTCGAAAAAGGACTCTGCTTTCCAATTGCCTGCCGAGCCCAAGTAGCACGTGTTTTTAGGTTTATAAAGTCCTTTACTTCTTTGTTAGTTGAATCTACCAACAGGGACGTGTGAAAAACGTCACTATACAAAGAGGTATTAGTTTTATGAGCGAAGTGCACCGTCGTGACGTCAAGAGGCGCTTTCTATTGGTAAATGATCGCCTACATTTAAAAGTTGTGTTAGTGAGCTTTTAAATGGCCTTTCCCCGGTCCGACGAGTCTTTAGTCTTTTTTATATTTGTTCCTTTTGAAATCATGTAGTGCCAATGGGACTACAAACTGTGTTAAAGGTTTTTTTTGCGGTTGAGATCGTAATTTGAAACGATGACGATAAATACTATTTTATATCACTTTGTTTACCTTGACGGTCGTTGGCTTCAATAATCATATAATGATGGCAAATGGTTTTGGAGTATTTTCCTATGACTATTGAGTTTTCTTAATCGCTGATTTGAGCACTGTGCGATACAAAGCACACATTTTTTGGAAACAACTTTTTTTAGCCATTGGACTCGGTAGCACCGCGAGGAAAAGTTAGCAGCATTTGATACTTGGGATCGAAATTTACGTCTTCTGTTAGATTAGACAAAAGCAGGTTGCTTCCATCTTCGTTAGTAGTAGCTTCATTAAGTTTTATGCTTTCAACGTCAGACGAGGACTCATAGCTGCTTGCAGATGGGCTAACATCTTCATGATCAGAGCTTTCATACAATATAACTGCTTAATAGCTCTGTAATGAATTTGCCTCGAATTAAATAAATTATAATTAAAAAAAAGAATGCTTCAAAATATTTCCAGAGCTTCTCTTATTTGTACATTAAGCTGGAAACCCCTTTCATCCTCTTCACCGATTTTATCGACACCGGCATTTCAAGCGCATGTAATTCTTTTTTGAATCAAAGGACTTTATTATTGCTATACAGTCACTTCCATTTCCATACTCAACTGGAATTTTTATTGTTGTTAGTTCAAGATTTTGATAATGATGTGGAAAATAGTTGTTGTTGTATAAGATTGCAGGTGGCTGCTGTTGGCATATCGTTGAGGTCTAAAAAAGTCGAATGCGCAAACATTGACAACTTACAGACACACCAAGAAGGAAACGAGCATAACAACAAAAACAGCGAAAGTGCATATGCCACATACATTACATACATACATACATACATTTTTATAAACGAAAACGAAGCGTCCACTAATGAATTATGACTGTTGCACATTCCGTTGACATTGTAGTCTTCTTCAGTCCTGCTGTTGCTGCGCCAACAACAATGCTGCTCTGCAATCCGCTTCTAAATGCTATCTGCCAGTGCTCATTACCACTGTCGCCGAGAAGTGCAAACAAACGACAAAAGCAGCAAGAAAAATCGCAACTTGCGTTGTTGTTGGCACAATGTTGTGGCAGCTTTTGTTTCGCTGTTGCTGTCATTGGTGACAAAATGACAGTAATGGCCACCGGCGTTGCTTCTCACAATGATGCCATGTAGCTAGTTATTCTGCTACTCGCAGATCACCAATGCATTTTGTACATACATACATACATAAATATGTTTATGCGGCTAGTGAATTGTCGTTGATAACGTTGTTGTGGTTGTTGTTGCAGCTATCTTTGTCATCCTGTTGCATGTTAGCTGCTCCTGCTGCTTTTGCTTGTCATTCAACAAGCTATTGTATTTATTAGTTTTGTTTTTTTTGTTTTTTGTATGTATTCTTACTAGCCAGGCACAGCGCGCTGTCTTATTGCCAACATCGCAAACACTCGCTGATGCGCAGAGTTTGCGCCTATTGCGCATGCACAACGCGCGTCCGATTCACATTCATTTCGTATGCGGTGGACGTTTGTGGCAAGAAGTGTCGTACAGTAGTTGTATTATTAATTATCAATTTATTAAGTGTAGTTAAGTCGTAAGTAAGTGATTTTTTCCATGTTGCCGTCGCCACACTTCCCATGCACATGCAGTGGGCATCCATCGAGGCATCGAGGTGGCATGTGGCAATTGCAACTGCTGTCTGTTTATCACCATAAATGGTCACATCGTGAGTTTCAGTTCGGGATTCAATTTGTAAATTTCAACTGTTCTTCAATGCCATTAGTCGTAGTTACATCCATACATATAAAAAAAAGTTTACCAATTGCCGCCAATAATCATTTGTTACTTATGCGTAGTTATTTTCTACTTTTTTTTTGGCCATTGCTAAGCGTATTCAAGTGCAATTGACAGTCAATAATATAAGAGACGCCACTTGCGCTTTCTACAACACTTAGTATTTGCACTTTTACTTCTTTTGGTTGACAACTGACAAAATCTTCGGAAATTTCCCATAAGTACATTCGCGCAAAGGATATTTTACTACTTTATAATTCTTGCTTCTTGGTTTTTTGTTGCTATTTATCAGGTAATACGTGTGTCAAACAACTTGGTTCTTTAATTTTAAATGCGTGGCCAAGAATACAAATTAAATTGCGGCACAAAAATATCAACATATGCTGGAATTTTATGTACCTGTGAAATGACAGTCAATAGCTTGTTGTGTGGCAAGTAGAGATAAGTTATTTCTAAATTTGTTAACTTATATGTAGAAGCACATGTACATACGTATGTATCTTAGTTGCTTCGATACATTTTCGATGCAATAAATTAAATTTGATGACGTTATCTATCCCTGTTTAGCTTGAAAATTTGATAGAAATTCGCCTGTGGAAGTCATAAATTCGATCTAATCAGGAAGGGATTTTTTTTAGAGAAATGTGTATACATTAGCTATGGAAAAACTTTATAACTTTTAAATATAGATACGCATGTAATTTTAACATTAAACAGATATCATTTGTAATTTTACATTTTATTAATTCGAATGCAAATATTGAATATTTTTTACCAGAACCTATATAATTTTTTTCTAAATCATTTAAAAGAAAGAAGAAAACGCATTACAGTTATGATACTCTAACATACACTTAGATCTCGCGCGGAGTACAAAACTAGATGAAACTTTCATAGGTTTGGCATGTACATACATTTATATATTCTAGCGTACATATTCTGATGGACTTTTGCAAGCAAGTGTGGTCAGTAAAGCAACCCAAGCTGCTTAATAGGCATATCTTTCTGTGACACAGTTGTTAAAAAAAAATTTAAATATTTTGAAAAATTTGACATTTCGCCAATGTAGAAGCGTTAAACGTATTGTTTAAAACCATCAACCGTAGTCGTATGTGTTCCTTTTTAAAATAATATTTAAAAATTATTTAACGATCATAAGCTTTGTAAGGAAAAAAAATATTAATTGTGCAATTTATTGTAATCTGGAAAAAAACTATAATAATTATAATGAATATTTTGGGAATTGATTAATTCTTCGACGTTCGTTTTTTTGGCGTTTTTTTGTGTTACAGGTTAAATTTTTTGATATTCACAACTTTTGGTAATAAATATACAATATTTTTATTTTCATATTTCTCTAATAAAAAGCAAATAATTATGAAAAAAAACCCATATTAATCCAAGTTTCACAAATTTTGGAACATTAAAACAAATTCAACAAATTTTCATTTCCGGTTGAAAATATATTTTCCAAAAATTTTGAATTTTTTTTGAGCTGGTATGCAGTTTTATAGCCTACTCAATCTTTTTCTTTTACGTGTTTTAATGAAATTTATTTTTTTCAGGTGGAAACTACAACACACGCGACTTGAAGAAAATTAAATTACTACAATTTTTTGTCACTTGAAATTTTTGATAGAATGGGCAGTTTTATAGCCTTAAAATTTTATTAAATTAAAAAAAAAATAATGTATTCTAATAAGTTTGTTAATATTTTGTTTAATTACATTAGCGTTACAAGCATTAGATAAAAAAAAATATTTTTTCAAAAATTTCTAATTAATTTTCTAGAAGTGGTAATTTTACTTCCATCTAAAAAATTTTAATATGTAGTTTCCCAAATTTTCCTGGGTAAATTATTGTCGTATATCACTTTTCATGATTTTTGGGAAAACGCAATTAAAGTTTATGAGCATTTTATTAAAAAGCGCAACGGTAGATTTTTCTTAAAATTTCAGGGATTATAAATCGTTTCATTAACAAATAATATGAACAAATTTATAAGGTTTGTATATATTTTGTAAATATTCACTTTTTATTTTCTTGGTATATAAAAAGAGAGTTTAAAGCTTGTGTTGAATACCTTCCTGTACGTGTAAATGCCATACATTTTTTTGTACACTTAGATGCCCTTCTAAATATTTTCTTGAAGTCAAAGCTCTACAATAATGAGACTTAATTGTCGGGAAACTTAAAATGTGATATATCCTATATACCATATTTTGTGTTAGACGTGTGGTTTTCAATGAGGCGATACTTTTTTTGGAGTTGTTCTTTTTTACAGCTGTTAATAATAATAAAATGAATAATAATAATTTGGCGCTTACACTATTTAGCTCAGTGTTTGGCCGAACTTCTTCCACCATTTGTGGTGTACGTCATTATATTCTACCACAAATGGAGCGACCCACAGTTTTGTGCCGACTCCGAATGGCAGATGGATTTTATGAGAAGCTATTTCATGGTTTGCCATTTCAAGACGCCTTGAAAGATAATATTCAGCGCGTTTTTGCTGACATACAATTGCTGCAAAAAGTGGTCGGAAATTGGGCCTCTCGGCTGGAATAAATTCTAGCCAGTCGCGGCGTTCACTTGCCTGAAATCATTTTAAAACATCATGGCAAACCCGTATCGTATCTTTATAATAAAGATAAATTCTGGCCTTAGCATTAAATAATAAGCGTTGTATTGCTTCTTAAAAAAAACACCCTTTACATACATAATTTTTATCAAAAACTAACAATTTGCTTTTAATTGTTAAAACAGGGTTGTTAATTTATTATGCGTTAAGCAAATTACGTAACTTTGGCATGCACTTCATTTCAGAAATTCGATTCGATATGGTAAGAATTCGACGGGTTAGAAAGAAATTGCATTTTTAGTTAAATTCAGAGCTTTTCCAAACACATCGAAGATGCTAAAGTTAAATGTTTGTCTTTTCTTAATACCATATTATACAAATAAAAACAATTAAAAGCAAAGAATTAAATTTTTTTTTTACTTGCTTAAACTTTTCCTTTGCCAACGCACTAAGCCCTTTATTGTCATTCATGCCAACAACACTTCGCCATTGAATTCCACTGTGCCTCCTCATTGTCACAGCCTTTGTGGAATTTAATTTATATGCATTTGTAATTTTTATCATTACGAGTTGATTTTGAATGCTGCCTCACTGTTTTCTACCATAGCTTCACCTGCCACATACTAACATATGTGTGTATGTACATACGATCAGCGCCTTCTCCTTCCATACCGCTTCGCTCCCAAATGAATTGCTGCATTCCGCTCACAATTCGCTGTCTCATTGGATTTTGTACCGATTTCCTTCTGTCATTTATTATTATTCGCCATTGTTATTATTGTTGTCATTATTGTTGCTTGTTGATTTTCGTTGTGTGGCAGTAATATTAATTTTTGTTCGTTCACTTTTTATCGCACATTTCTTAAGGCTATTTTGTGATAGCAGACTCCTTGTACAGCCTTGAAGATTTGCTAATTGTTGTTGGTGCTGCTGCTGCCTTTGTCACAAAAAGGTGTCAAGTGAATTTGTAAAATTAAAACATACATATGTATGTACGCTTCCGATGTAGTGTGGCAAGTACAACAACAATAAGGACGCAGCTTCACTCAAAGGTGTTGGCCAACACGAATTTTAACGCGCTTGTTGGTATTTAAGTACATACATACATATATAAATACATACAACTATTCGTAGCACATATTAATCGTACTGTAGTGGCATGCAACACCATAGCGTTTTTGTTGTATGTAGCTGCTGCCGTCGCTGTCAACTTATGTTGGTGGTCTCTTGGTGCACATCATTATTTATAGCTATGAATTGCAAGTTTTTCAGATTTTTTCCGGCAATCACTGGATTCCTGCATATGTGCTCGATTGTTGTTGCACGGCAGTGTGTGTTGGCGTTTATGATTTTACCATGTTTTGCGTTTCACTCTCTCCATGCCTACTTGTCGATTTATTAATGATGATTGTGTGTGTATTATAAACTTAAATTTCGCTGATTTTAATATTTGTTCTTCTTTATTTTTGAATCTATCATAATATTTAGAATAAAGACTTTTGGATTTGTGGTTTTGTTAATTTATTTGAATATTTTAATGCTTATAAATGTTTGTTATTTTTCTATGGCCTAATAAATGTTTTAATAATTGACAATTTTATTGAGCTCAAGGCCAGTTTATAGAAGAGTTTGTGTGAAAAAAATAGAAGATGGAATAAACACAACAGCCAATTCGGCTAGCGTAGCACTGCATGTAGCGTTTTGTCTCTGCAACTCCAAGCTCCTTGGTTCAAAGCCTGGCAGAAGTGGTTATGAAGATTAATTTTATTAATTTAATAAAAAGAAGTCTGATGAGCAAATGTGGAGATTTCCGAAATAGTTCCAAACCTTCTACCATTTAAAACTGTTGTTCTTTTTTCACACAAAATCTTACACAAACTGGCCTTGAGCTCAATAAAATTGCCAATTATTATATTAATGTTTATTAAATTGCTTGGATTCGTCAAATTTAAAGTTAGATTGAACACGTTCTCAGCGGTAATGCCCTTTTATAGGGGTCCTCATAATAAGTTTGCTAATTCATTACCCTGAATTTTTACGCATAATTTGTAAACTAGCGAAAAAAATTAATTTCGTGGAAAACTTGGCATAACAAACAAATGAAACAAATGGAGTAATGTACATACATTACAAAGATTATTTTATATATTTGCTTTTATTTTAAATTTTTGTTTAAAAAAATTGTACTGTTTAATAACTCAACTAAATCACCAGTCATAATCAAACAAGCGAAATATGTCAAAAATAGTCATACACAGTAAATCATATTTGTAGCACTGCCATAGTATCAAAATAGGGAATGTGAAAACATTTTGATTTGTGATAATAATAAAGGTATCAAACTGCTCAGTAGATCAATGAAGATTAGTATCGGTATGGGTTCAAAAGTTCCGGACCGAACTACTTAACCAGTTTTTGCAAGAATTTATCAGGACATCGTGTCCATACTAGGTTGCCCAGCAAAAGTTAAATATAGAGTATTAAAAATTTGAAAAATATTAAACTTATTCTGTAAATAATTGATAGAAAAAGGCATAATTAAACGCGAATAAAATTATTTTTTCAGGATCACAATGGAAAAATCTTTGTGTATCTTTATGGTATAAGAGCGGCTCTAAAAGAAAGTTTTAGTAATAGTAAGAAAACCCAGAAATGCCTACTGACAATGATTTATTTAATAAATATCTATTACTTAAGCTCTTTTTAAAGAAATATACTTTGATAATTTACAATTTTATTGAGCTCAAGGCCAGTAGAGCAAAGCAATATTTCTTTTTCTGACAACGAACGAAAAATGAAAGGATTTTTATTCTTATACGTATGTACATTTGTATATACAACACATACATACATATTATGTAAAGATGCACAAAAATTTAAATTGAAGACTATATGCTGCCTATAACTCAAATACTTTGGCGATGCTATTGGTGTTGCATACGCCCCGAGGCAGAAAGTTTAACGCCAATCTTCATAATAACACTAATTGGTAACTGTAGATCTTCACAAAAATATTCTAAGCACAGAATAAAAGAAATTTCGGAATAATTTTGCTGCACCTACAAGTGCTGCAATCAGTCATAAACGTTTCAAAAAACGCCAGCCACAAACCTACGCATTAAACATTTATGAAAATTATTATATTTCAAAATTGACCCATAATTTTCTAAGAAACGCAATGAAGCCAAACAAGAAAAGTGTATTCGCGACAGGCTAACTAAATTTGATTACCTACATGCATATGTATATTTATGTACATATGTCGTTGGTATTTTATATGCAGACCCTAGTGGTAAACACTACTGAAATCAATTTGAAATGAAGACGATAAAAACGAAAGCAGGCATCACATATCAGAGGGCTATTTTTTTTATTGAAATATGTTTATATACATAAATATACCATCACGTTTGGCAAACGAAAAAGCCTTTTACAAAATAATAATAAAATTAAATAAGTTTGAATCTCATCATCTTGCGAACCGGATTTGTTTTGCTCACAACCATTCACCCCTGTTGGAAATAAACGTTAAGAGTGCTCAAGCTAATTAGGAAAAAATGTCTTTATATTTTTTGTTTCAGTGTGACTAAGGGCGTTAAGTATAAATATTAAGTCTAATTGAATCAAATAAAAAGTTTTTTTTTCTAATAGCGGCAGCCAATTGCAAATCTCCAAGGGTATTTCTGCCATGAAAAAGCGAAAATACTGTGCCATATAGGGTAAGTGTCAAATTTATTATTATTATTAGGTATATTTAATTTTGATTTAGTTTACCCGAGCCTTACTTGACAGTCAAAGCAAAACAAAAATACAGTCGATCTCTTTTTAACGCGGTTGACCGGGACAGAAATTTTTTCGCGTAAAAATAACTAGATTTCAGTTTTTTTTGCGAAAAATCAGCGGAAAAATAGAAGTCCGCGTTAAAATAACCAAGTTTCCACCCGAAACCCAAATTTGGGCAATTAGACAAATTTGTTACATATCTACATTTTTGCTTTGCTTTGATTCATATTAAAAACCGTATTAAAAACAGTTCTTAAAACAATTTGCTAATAAGCGCTACATAGCATTTTTAAAATCTCGACGAAATTTCGCTCAACGTTTTTCATCCGCGCTTGCAGAACGCATTAAAAATAAAACAAAAGGGCAAAATTAGAAAGAGTCGCGAACCGCGTTAAAAAAAAACAACGGGGTATTGCAGAATAATTTGTGATCAAAAAATCCGCGTAAAAAAAGTAAAACCGTGTAAAAAGAGACAACTCCGCGTTAAAAAGAACCGTGTTAAAAGGAGATCGACTGTATATATCAGTTTTAATAAAAACAACAGTAAATATGATCATTCGCTTTGCAATTAATTAATTTTTATTGTTATTGAATTAAAAAGCGCGCCATTTAGCAAAGATAATATGATACGAAACTCTTTGTTTCGAGAGAGCGCTGTCAAAAGGCGCATTTTTTTATAAAATTTTCCAAAAGAGCCACTCTGTAGAAATCGTATCGGGGGATTTTTATTAAATTTTTTGGATATTTTGCAGTTTCTTCGCCACCGTTGAGGATTGCTAACAGAATAAAGGAAAATGCAATAAAAATAAGAGTAAATAAGAGATGTTATTTACCTTAATGCCAGAAGATCATATATATAAAATCAAAACAATGAAAACAATTAAAATATCGCAAAAATTCATATTTTGTAAAAACCTGCTTTTATATATGCATTAAACATAAATTTAAGATATAGCGTGTTTTCTTATAAACATACATGTTTATTTATGTATATTAAAATGCAATATATACCTAGTTCGCTTTGAAATAAAAGTTTTGGAATATATTTTTAAAATAAAATACAATATTAGTATGTAAACCAAAACCTTCATAGTTTGCCAAAACTTATATATTAAATTTAACTCTTAATTTAGAGATTTCAAGACACATTCTATAAAAAAATAACATTTACTCGCTTTTTTATCCAAATAAAAATTGTAGCTTTTTTCACGCATTTGCCTCTGGTAGCCCACCTTTTTGCGTGCCATCTGTTCAGTAGCCCATGATTCGGCTTTGTTGCCAGCCCAAAATGTGAGATCATGGGCTCTCGCAGCAAGCGAAAGAGAGAAGTTTCGTATCATATTTTCTTTGCCATTTAGTTTACAAATAATACTGTTTTTTTTAAATCATATTTCTTCGAAGTGACGAGACCCTTAACGGGTTCTTGGATTTTTTTCTACGGCGTCAAACTGCAAATGCATTGCAAACTTGCAAATGGCAAATGCTCAAAAATTTCTAAACATCCTTAGATAAAAGTGTGAAGTTTTACTGAAAGTTTGATGTATTTTTTTTCTCAAAATTTATTAAAAGTGCGCTACGTAGTTTTATACTTGTTGGAGTTTTTTAATTCAAAAATTTGTATTGTGCTGCATTGGCAACTTAAACAATTTATAACGAATTATAAAATACATATCCTTTAAGAATTTTCGCGAAAAATTAAATTTTATTAAACGTCAACCGGTTCGACAAAGATATTTCGCTACAGGGTCCATTTGCACCGCAACTAAATTTAAAGCTCTGTGCGGGTTCGTTGGGTAAGAAACGTCAACCACTGATCAGGCGAACGAACATTGAGAACCAGCAGGTCACATCGAAAGCAGAGAGAAAAAAAAAAAATAATAATAATATTGGCAGTTGAAAACTAAGAAAAAAATCAAAGGCTTGAAAGGCAAAAGTTAATAGATGAGCGTTTATTTTAATTATGCGCTTCAACAAGAGGAAATTGGATTAGTCGGAAAGCAGACCGAAAATTCAAAGAATACTGACAAAAAAAAACATAAAAATTAAGGCGAAAAAATATGAAATACAAGTTAGCACAGAGGACTGCTTCAGCGCGAAAGCTGCTTGAAATGTGAACTTTTTTAGCTGGACAATTTTTATTTGCTGATTTTTTTTTTTTGATTTTATTTGTACTTAGTCCACTTTGTTCTTTTAAGCGCTCGCCTCTTGGCTTGACTGTTGAATGACTATTTTTTCCATTTGCTTTCAGATGCCCCTATGCGTCGATGTGTGTTTGCATTTTAAGGACCGGCATCTGATTTCAGACGACATTAAGCGGCTCTTAAATGCGCAATTAAAGCAGATTTTCTGCAGCTCATCAGTTTCGTCACAAAACAAACTTAAAAGCAAACATGCAAAAAAAAAAATATAACAGCATACAAACGTGTATATAAATATATGTATATGTGCATATGTACATGTGTGTGGACTTATGTACAAATGTGTATAGAGTGCAATTATTAACTTGCTGTTGTTGCTGCCTTGACCGCGGTCAGTTGCAGAAATAACATGCGCCAGCCGAGCTCATTATGAATTTAGTAGCAGTTAAAACAACAGCGCGCGCAATACAAAACAGCAACACAAGAACAATCACAACTACAACATACAACAATTATGACAAGAAGTAACTTCAAAATATTTATGTGCATTCTGTGCAAAGCAAAACAACAGAAAAACGAGCAAATAAATAGCTCTTTTATGAGTATATTTTGAGTAGTCCTCATCAGTTCTTTTGCTACTCTGAATGAAATTTTTATGTTTAATTCCTGTGAAAAGCTACAGCTTAGCCTTGTTTGCGATGCGCTAAGGTACTGTGATCATAAAAATTGTTGTAGGTAGGTACTACGTTTCACTCATCGCAGTTATCCATCCATGTGACTGATAGCCATAAACCTAAAGTTGTCCCTAATAAAATTGCTTTGGTCAGCAGCGACATCAGATTTGATGTTCGTTAAATCCCTTTTTGGAATCGTTGTTTTTATGACAACTTGTTCATGAGAGTTTTTGCATTCGAATGATTACACGAAAAGAGTGCAAAAATGTTTTTAAATATAATGAATTTAAGAAAAATCTGCAGTTTCCACAAAATTATTCAAACCAGTATAAATTGGGTATTGGGTTGATTAGTAGTTATGCACGATATTAACGTAGAAATCGCCAAAATCAACTACTATTAACTTATGTACATTTACATATGTATATTATTTACGCGTATACTTGCTTCAATCTTGCTCGATTTTCACTCCTTCTGTATCTTTCACTCCATTTTATTAGCGCTTACATTCTCTCACGACCAGCAGTTAATGACTGATATCCTACGTAATTTATGAAGGCTCATAAATTATTTTGGTAAACAGTAATATTCGTTCCTTTTTTTCTTTTTAAATTCGTATAAGACGGATAAAGGCTAAAGTTTCGCATTTTATTGAAGCTGCATCCTTTGCGCATGCGTATTCGGAAGATGCAATTAAATTTACTAGTATAAATATCGCAGAGTTGATGACTTGCTGAATCATATACTTGTACATGTGACTCATTCGACAGCAATTTATGCTATTATTTTATGGAATTCTTAGAAATTTTAACACGAACTACGAAAAGTTCATTTGTGCGTGATTTTTGCGTAGAGAGAAGTAATTTTATCTGTAAACTTTTGAGCGACTACTTTTAAGCTTTGAATCGGAAATTAAGAAACTATCAACAGAAATGGTTATTGAATGTGTCCGTTTTAATAATATTTTCTCAAGCATGTCGAATGAAGAGTGCTTAATTCGTAAAATGATTTGTTTATTAATGTATATAGGAACGATTTTCCATCATCCCATCGCAAGTTCGCTTTGAAGACGAAGCGGCGTTGTTTTGTTTGTAGACAAATTGGCGTTGTGTCGAATTTGTTTGACTTTTTTTACTCGAAACCAAAATTGTTATGGCCAAAAGACATTACCCCTTTAACTAAACCTCTTATTCGATTATTCTATTATAACATTGCCTCCTACATACGAGTACATTTAGTCCAGGCTTTTTTTTTTTTTTTTTGTAATTCCTTTCAAATAATAGGCCATTCAAAAGTCCTCAGTCAGCGATGACCTCTAAATTCTCGCTAACTGCTCAGTTATTTAATTAAGCTTTAAAGCAGGAAATAATCATCAAGCAAATAAGTTCCTAAGAAAAGAGTTTTCTTCAATTTACTATACGTGACAGACCCACCAAACTACTTTGATGCACGGTAACACAGATTAATCCACCGCCTTGTTCGTCTCTATAAAATTATAGTGGATCCATGCTTTGTCCACTCTCATTAAAATGGCTGAACAACGCAAGAAGCTTGAATTTTAAATTAGTGGTTACCTCGAAAATGAAATTATTATCACTGGTCTTAAGCTACAACACGCATACGAATACAAGTTCTCGTCACCATGCCTACCAAGCTGGGAGGAAGTCCAAGGCAACCATCTTTAAATTAGAAATATTTGTTTGGAACTTTCCGGTAGCATTTATTTGCAGTCGCTTATTACCCTTCTATTATTAAAAATATCGCCTGAATCCGAATATGAACCCAAAAAGTTTATCTTAACAAAATTTTTTTTTAACATGCCATGTATCACATGATAGAGACTTATGTAATATATAGTGGTAAACATTTTTTAAGAGTACTTCTGAAAGCGTCATATGTTGTTCAGAAACCGAAAAATATACTTCAAGACTATAAATTTTATTTGCAAAACTGGGAAATGTACTTGAGAATAGTAAATTTTACTGCAACAACAGAAAAAATAACTTCAGAAGATATCGTTAGTAATTAGTATACATCGATCGTACTGATATTACATTCAAGAGTATATATTTTTTATTGAATTTTCCAATTCGATGTTCACCAGGTATGTTTGTTTAGGAGTGAGACATTCTTTTAATTAATGCAGTTTTAAATATTTATCAACTGGCACATCACAGCCGATCAAAAGTTATTAAAAACATTAAAATCAATTTATCACAATCAAAAATAATATATACATTTTAACAAAAAATATACATTAATTAATCCACAGTACAACAAAAGTGAATTAATTTGGGAAACAAATTTGGAGATTTTGTTAAAGCATGCGACAACGGTCCGTATCCATCCAACTAAAAAAGAGCAATCAAAACTTTTAACGCGACAAATAAAACACACTCTCCTCGCTGATTTAGTCAGGGAAAGAGTAGAGGGTGTCGTACTCTAGCGACTTTTTGACGAGGCTAAACCAAGCGTTGTTAATGGCCATTAAGGCGACCGTCATAAATATATTAAAATTTATAGTATTCATAGTAAGTATGCGTTTGTATAACATTACAAAAAGTTCTGCTCGTCAATCTATGCGAATATAGATATACCATGGACTTGTAACTATTTTTGAAAACGGCATCTCTAAACTTACAAATATTTATCTTAAAAATTTTAATCAGATCCTGACATAAATGTGATTTTTAGAAATATCACAGCCTTAGCATCGTTTTGTGAAAATAATCACACGATCTTCACATACATTTTTGTAAAAGATCATTTCAACACATGTAGATGAGTCTAAATTTTGGAGATAAAACAACCAAGTTGCCATGTGGACTTTCATGTCGTCTCGTCTATGTGTATATTATCGCAAATCGTATGCCTCTAATGTACACCCTACCAAATAAAAATGACTTTACGTTGATTTAAATTAATTTGGATAGTAAAAGTGGTTTTAAAGCGAAATTGTGTATATAGTCCCTTATCTATTGAGAGTACAAAGTATGGTATTCTTTATGTAAAAAAGTGAGACGGAAATATCAAAGGAACCGGAGTGAAAGTTACAGTCCTGGCATAAACAACGGAGTGGCTCGTTTAATTCAAAATCATTTTCGCAAGGTTTCAGAAAAAGAGGCCAGTAATGCCTGGAAATTCGGGAGGGAACGTTCCACTTCACTTCGTCCAGAAGAGGTGGTCAGTAACTTGACTAAAAATAGTATCTATGCCTAGCATTTCTTTGCGACTAGCAAGCGTGGGAAGATTAATAAGTTTTAAACGATTAATATAGGGTGGCAGGTTATATTGGGAATCCCAGCAAACCTTTCTTGAATTGACTCTATCCGGTCAGAATGAACTTGATAGTGCGCTTCCAAACGATGGAACCGTATTCTAGTATTGGCCTCACTAACGTTGTGAAAAGAGCTTTCGTAATGTAGGGGTCACGGAATTTTTTTGACCATCGTTTTACAATGACCTAGGTCAACAAAGTTAAATACTTGTTCAATTTCGTATTTAATTATGTCATAAGAAGCTGGTTGAAGTGCCCTGCGATAAAAGCACAATAATTAACATATTTTAAGATTTAGTGGCATGTAATTTACTTCACACCAATTAGACATGCTATTTAAGACCGCTTGTAGTAAATCACTTTCATCAACAGTGTTAAATGATCTAAAAAGCTTTACGTCATCTGCATACAACAAAATTTTTGAATATTTCACAACAGAAGAAATATCGTTTATAAAAAGTAAGAACAGAATCGGACCAAGGTGACTTCCTTGTGGAACCCCTGATGATACATGAATAACGCTCGAAGAAGTATTTTTAAAAAGGACTCGTTGTGTTCTGTCGTCCAGATAAGAAGATATCCAACGAAGATGATTAGGTTGAAAACCACGAAGATCGAGTTTATGGACAAGTAAGGAGTGATTTACTTTATCGAATGATTTACTAAAATCGGAGTAGTAAACTCAAGTAAGTTTGTAATAGTCGATTTTCCTTTAGAGAACCCATGTTGCGTGCTAGAAATGGCAGAAGATATGGAATATGTTAAACGGTCAACAACAATTGCTTCAAATAATTTTGGAATAGCAGAATGCTTTGCTACGCCCCGATAATTTTCTATAGAGGACCTACTTCCAATTTTGTGTAGGGGTATAATGAACGATTTCTTCCAGGCCAATGGGAGGACTCTAAATTTAAGAGATAAGTTAAATAAATTCGTTAATGGTTCAAATAGATATTCAGCACATTTTTTAAAGAATCACGTCGGGATCAAATAAGGACCGAACTTATAATTAGCATACGAAAGTCAAACAGTTTTTGCGAAACTATAAATTACTTATTTAAATCTCAATTCAACAGAAGCAATTGAAGACTTTTAAAATTAATCAACCCTTTTTTAGGGTAACCTAAATTCATATAACTAACAGTCGATATTTCGCTAATTAAAATATTTCATCTTCTTCTTATTGATTGTGCTATTGCTAAGCGATGCCTCACTGCACCGCAATTCATTGTTTCCAATTTGCGGCATCACTGAGTTTTCAATTACAAAACGAATTCATTAATATTAAAATCAGTCAAAAATGAGCGCCAAACCACCAATACGGATGATAGGTACTCGTATAACGAATGTGCCAGCGGTTTTTGTGTAGCACGAGTGCCCAATGTTTGTCCCCTCCCCTCTCCCGCCCTACGAGCGCTCTAAACGGCTATAATCAGGCGCAATCACATTTTTTACGCAACATAAAATTTTGCGGCAATCAATTTGAACAAATGAAGCTACGAACAACGAAAGAGTGTAGGATGTGGAAAGTGTGCTGTGCGGGTTGGTCTCGGACCCAAATGAAATGGGAACAATTGAATTGTGAAGAAGAAAAGGAGGCAAAAAAATAAAATTGTGAGAATTGAAATGGAAATGAGAAAAAAGTGAAAACTACGCGTAAATGACGTTAAGCATCATTTGTGATGATTTTGTGCTTCGGATGACAGCTTCAGCAGTGGCGCTGCAGAGAGGCAAGCGTAACGCCCATGAGAGCAGCCGACACCCAGCCTAGAGGGCAGTAAATATGTATTTGCTAAATTAAATCGCAGAAATTAATATCGGAGTGTTTATTTTGATTTGTTTTTAACATTCGAAAAATATTTGTTGTATTTGCGAGCGATGTGCCTGTCTGTGTGTGTGCTCTGTGGTATCGCAATTGAAATTTCGGCCCTTTGGGCGATATAAACAATTTAAAATTTTCCATGTGCGCATTTTTGCACATTCTCTGAAGGCAGAGTATTGGTTTTTTTTTTAGTAAATGTACTTGTTTGTATATATGTTCGAAATATTATGACCTAAATATTTCGATTTGGTCCTTACTGCCGTACGTAGAACGTATGTATGTATGTTTGAAACAAACAAAAATGTTTTTAAAATATTAAATTTTTTATTGGACTTTATATTGCATAAAAGAGTAAATTAAAAATTGATATTATTTAGATATATATTAAATGCCCAATTCTGTGTTTTTGATAAATTATCAAAAATTCAAAAATATTCAATTTTGAATATTTATCAACTAATCAATAATAAAAATCTTTTTTCTTTGATTATATATAAAAATGCAAAATGTTATTGACAAATTATAAACTTTCGAATTTTTTTTAAATATTTGATAATTTATCAAGAATCGGGCAGTAAAAATCTACTTTTATAATATTTTAAATTCGTACAAACATACTTTATTTACGGCTGTAATTGTTCTTGTGTGTGTACACATATTATCTAGTTTGAGGATCATAAAATAAAAAAATAAAAATACCCACTTCTATGGGTAAAAAATACAAGTCGAACAAAGGATAACCGGGCCGTCATCAGCGAAACGAAAAAAAAGATTGGTGGATATACAGGGTGCCAGCATATCAAAAGTCAATTCAAGTGACGTCCTTTCACTGTTAAAGTAAGAATTCTTTCAAACATATGTTACAAGCTCTTGCATCGAATGTCATTTTTATGTTTCAACAATAACTAGCAGCAACGGTACGACAACGCAATATTGCCTTTCCATTTCCACGCGTTTGCAATTTTCTATACCTTGTGTTTGCATTTAACCACACATTCTTCGTTCTTACTAGCCATCTGTTTTTTTTTTTTTTTTTTTTTTTTTTTGGTAAAACAACGGACTATTGCGACACAACGCTTGAATACCTCGCTCACATTCAGCTGATTGTATGCTATCCTTTATGCATACATATACTCGATGTAAGTATGTATGTACATATGTATCTCTACAAACACGTGTACACGTATGCATATTTTCTTTTTGCATGTTTAATGACGAGCACAGGGTGGTCGAGAGGCAAATCTCCTTTCAGAATTATATATATATGTATGTATGTAGTACACTCAGATGCCAATAACGGGTATATTCTGATTGTGACCGGTACTTTTGAAGCCAACAGCTTTAATTATCGAAAATTTCAACCACGCATTTCCAGGGAAAATGTCAACATTAGCTTGAAGCGAAACAACGAATGTTGCATATTGTTCTTTTTTTTGCAATAGAAAAGTTGTTATTTGGTGATGTTTTTTTTGATCGATAACGAATAAAAGTGATTGAAAAAATAAAAGTATAAAATAACGACGAAAATATTTTTTAAATTTTTATTCTTTCAACAACTTGGTTTCGCTATTATTGTACGTTTATATTTACGATCAGTTTTATTTTTATTTATTTTCTAAATTGTTTTTCTAGAATTATTTTAGGTTAACAAACGAAAGTATTTTATTTAATAAGTTGCGATTAATAATTAATTATTATATAGTATCTGAAAATTTTTGTATGTCACTGAATAAAGAGTGGCCGCTGTGGTCGAGTGGGTAGCGGTGCTTGCTATAACTTACAAAACTCTGATGGCCTCTAGATTATTTTCCGTTGGTGCTTGGAACTCACTACCAATTTCAATGAAATGTCTAACATTGATTGGATGCTTCAAAACGGCAGTTACTAATCTATGTATGTGATACCTCTTCCCTTTTCCCTTAATCCATATCCATCCTCTTTTACACTCGGTCAACAAATTTGTTATTTTTTAACATTATGATTTTAATATTTATTAATCTTAGTACTCATATTATTTATTTTTTTTATTCATTTTTATTTACAATATTACTGATAACAAATTTCACTGGGAGATGTTTAAAATTTGTCCAGCCCCCGGATTTCAGCTTTCGCTTTCGTCAAAAGTGCTAGCAATTTTAAGCTATTTTGCAAATATCCAAAATTCTTTATTTTCGGTAAATTTTTTGGCAGATTTTAGCAATGAACAAAATGATCCGGATAAAATGAGTGAACTCTGTTCGACTGCTCAAACAGCTAAAATGCCGATTCCAGCTTCTTTTAATCGCTTAAAATCTCCACCTTTCGCTAAAATAAGTGTATATTTAGCGACAAACCACAACTTGATTTTCTTTGATCCTCCGAAATAGAGAAAACGTCCGTGGATTCCCGCAACAATTTTCTTATGTTTCGCAATCGCTTCTTTAAATTTCGCTGATTATATTTATTTTAACGACATTATTGCTAAAAATTTATTGAAAAATATGACGAGACTGTAAAAAGCTAAATACTCGCAAGCCAAAAAAGTGAGCAAAAGCTCTAAATATGACATTTCTCTTCAACTTCTCTTCAGCGACTCTTGCGGTGGATAAAATAAGAATAAGAATTTTTCTTTGATGCTTTTGACGATGAAAAAGCCATAATCGCATTCAAGAAATTAAAGTTTTTGGAATTTTAGCGAAAGCGAAAGCTGGAAATCGGCTGATACAGGTTTGTTGTTAGGAAAAGAGTTAATTTCGTCGTTAATGTTACACGAGACCTTTATGCCCGAGCGCTTGTTAAAAGATCACAGCGAGTATGAGCCCTCGATAAATGCATCATTAGCAAAATACGATGTAAAATGGACCAGCAGCTTGACGGGTTGTTTTACTTAGAGAAGAATCTGATGAAGTCCCCCAACATTTGTAAACTTACTTCTTGCCAATGTGTTCTGTGGTGACACTTTTACGTATAGATGAGCCGGATAAATATTCCGATAAATATTCTGGGAGGAAGAGGCGGGTTCCCAGATAAATAATTAAAAATCATAAATAATATAAATTTTTCATTTTGTCATAGAAACCTCTGTCCTCGAACGAAAGATTATATAACCAGATGTTGTCGTTCGACTTTCGACTTTTGTGAACATACATACATATCCACATAACTACAAAGTGTGTGCGTGCGTTACACATCCTGCGATGTGCGAATTTTGCTTGCGCCTATGGCTTAGGTTTTCCACATTTTTTTTTACACCCGTTCTCTTTTCTCCATCCACGCTGCCTACTATTTTCTTACGCTTTCAAATTACAAGTTTTCGCCACAATTTTTATTTTGCTTGTTTACATCTATTCATGGCACTGTGTTATCTATACGTAATGCTACATTTCTCATGGAATAGTTTGCCTTTTTATTTGCTTACATTCACGGTGTTGGTTTTTTACTGCGTTTTTTTTTGACAAAAAAAAAATAAGAAATTGTAGCACCAAATGCAATGCACTGACAAAAAAAACCATACACCAAAACAAGGGAAGATACAAACAGACTCTTTCGATAAGAATATATTCGACAGCAAGAAAACATGCATGCAGGAAGATTACAAAGCACACATTCGCATTATTACATCGGTATTTATGTTTGTAGACGAGTATACAAATATAACGAGTACATACCCTGTAAAAAAAAATGTGCGACTAATATCTAAAAAGAGTATTCCGGAACTAGTCTCAATCAGTTACAACTGGGCATGAATTAGTCGCAACAAGTCTCAAACGTGTATAATTGTAGATTAGTCCTGTATTCATATCATTCGGGTATCATGAACGATGCACTGATATATGAACGCACTTTGTCAAAAAAAAATGTATGCGCGTTGTTGGCATGTAAGGAGAGCGTTCGCTTAGGAACCCTCGAGCGGGGGTTCGATACTTACTCGATGCAATGATTTTTATTTTTGTTTTCATAAATAGACTGGTCTTCATTTATACCCATTCGAGTATAAAGGAGACTATTAGTCTCTTCATAGGACATGCTCGAACAAAAGGAAAGAGTTCATTTCATATAAAGAGATCAGAAGTTGTATTAGTCGCATGTTCAATTGCAACTATTCCCGAACTCATCCTAGACTGCGCGCATATTTTACAGGGTATGATCTCTTCTCAACGCGCTTGTATTGGAGAGCCCTTGTATTAGGACCTTGCGGATTCTGGCATCCTGCGCACTTGCCCTAAACAATTGTCTTCTTGTGTGTTTACAACTTTCAAATTTACCTGCATGCATACATATATTTGCGTGTACGTGTATTTCATACTGGTGAAGTTGTGTGATTTCTTCTCCTCCTTATTTGTTGTCATTTGCGTTCTAATATTTATCTTTTCGCTATCTCTGTTCAGTAGTATTTATATTTACTCGTTACGAAATATTCGCAACAATAAGAGGAAAAACGTTTCTTATTCAACGATACATAAAACTACAGTGACTCTTAATAAATGATCGCATTGCGGATCTTTGCCAGAAATTAAGCTCCACTTTACAGAGTATTCCAAACAAATTTGACAATCTTTAATAAAACCTAGTACTATTTTCTGATCTTAAAGTGTTTGCGTTTTTTAGCTCACGTAATTTTGGTATAATACTTAATGTACAAAACTCCAAGTGACTCTTTTATTCTCGACCATTTAATATCCTGGCGGCCTTTTTCTGTGTTTTTTTTTATATGTTTTTTGTCTTTTTTTTTTGCATTTTTATCCACATGCCCTTTTGTGCACTTTAATAGGTCAGCGACATCCGTTGTTCTTGAAAATTGGATTATTTTTTTATAATTATTTTCCTATATTTTAAAACTGAAATTGTGTTTATTATATAAAACATATAAAATGAAGTTTCAAATTTTTTTAGAAAAAAGCCGTTGACTCTATTACATATGTATTGCAAATATAAAATTAAAGTACACGAAATTAACAAATTTAAAATTTTTGTAAAATTAGATGGGCTGACAATCTGCCTGAAAAATTTTATTGAATTTTCAACACATTTTATTTAGAAGTTAGAAGCTGTGATTCACGCGATTATCGCAAAGTCCCAAACTGCATATAAACATATAAATATTTTCATAAAGAAATATACAAAATAATTTTGTCATTGAGAAAGTTTTCAAGTATTGCAAATAGTCGCCAGATGATCAATAATTTGAGTAACTGTATACAAACGCGCTGTCCTCTCCCACTCCCCAGGCGTGTGTGTTCTTTGCTGCACCCGTTAGTAACTGTGCGTGTGTTGATTGTATTTTTGTTGTGTCAACCTTCATTTACTTAGTTATTTCACCTGTGTACATCAGTTGTATAATGCAAATATATTTACAAACTTACATATATGTGTGTGTGTATGTATGTACATATGTGTATCTACACATATTCCCTGTTTATTGCTCTCCTATCGCCTTACCCCATGAATACTATTTTGTGGCGCAACAAAGTAAGCAAACATTGAAGCTTGAGTTTCTCGAAATTCCCCGAAGGCAGTTTTCTTGAATTGACTGTTTGCCAGTTGGTCCAGGACTATCAAGTTGATGCTGTTATTTTTAGTTCCATATATGCATTTGTGTTTTTCTTTTATTTTAAACGTCGAAATTTTTGTTTTGCAATTTTCGCTTCGTCGTGTTTTCATAGTGTCACCTTTTGTGCAAACATTCGTCTTATTTTGAACTTGTCACAGTGAGACACAGGTATAGACAACTCTTCGGATTCAAGTGAAAAAATAATATTAATATTGTCTGATTTAAATATTTTTCCATTCAAATACAACTTTAATTTAACAACAATGAAATTTAATTTGCACAATGCAGATATTTATTGGATAGCTGAAATGATATATGTATACGTAGTTCCCTCATTTGTTCGCAATAACTATCAGCTGATTGTAAAGGTATGCCCACAGCTGGGATCACCTAGATTAAAGAATTGCTTTTTCGTGGTAGAATTACCACACGAATATATTTTCGTAATGATATTCCTGTTCCTTTTAGTTGCTTGTAGTCTGTTTAATAAAATAACATTCGAAATTAGCGATAGGAGATGTTTAAACGATCGAGAGAATCGCCATCGTTTCAAGAGAACAATCGAGTCAACAATCGACACCCTGGCCGACTATATGTATCGGGTGTTTTTTTTAGGGGTATAGAACTTCGAATTGAAATAAAACACAAGAAAATCGTTTTAAGGTCCATCGATTTGGCTTTATTGGAAGGATAATTTTATGCCATTAATGTTTAAATATGATTTCGGGCATGTGGCCGCCGCGGCTGGCTCGAATAAAGCCAATTCTACAGGTCCAATTTTCAACCACTTTTTCGAGCATATGGGGCCGTATGTCGGCAATAACGCCACGAATGTTGGCTTCCAATTCCCCTAACGTTTCTGGTTTGTTGGTGTAGACGAGCGACTTCACATATCCCCAAAGAAAATAATCCAATGGTGTCAAATCACACGATCTTGGTGGCCAATTGACAGGTCCATTCCGCGAAATTATGCGCTCAGCGAATGTTTCCTTCAATAAATCGATTGTGACGTGCGCTGTGTGGCATGTAGCGCCGTCTTGTTGGAACCACAACTCATCCACATTCATGCCATCCAATTCGGGAACAAAATAGTCGGTTATCATGGCTCTATACCTGTCTCCATTAACGGTAACTGCCTCTCCAGCATTATTGCGGAAGAAGTATGGCCCAATGACTCCACCAGCCCATAGAGCACACCAAACAGTCAGTTTTTGTGGATGTAATGGCGTTTCAAGGGTCTCATGTGGATTCTCTTCACTCCAAATGCGCCAATTTTGCTTGTTGACGTAGCCATTCAACCAAAAATGAGCCTCATCACTGAACAAAATTTTGCGATGAAAATCAGCATCGAGATCAATCTCATTTTCGGCCCATACACCAAAATCACGACGCATTGCATGGTCTCGCGGCTTTAATTCTTGCACAAGCTGGATCTTGTAAGGTCGCAAGCCAAGATCTTTGCGCAAAATCTTCCATAAAGTTGATGGACAAAGCTCCAATTGCTGTGCACGGTGGCGAATCGATTCATTCGGGTCCTCTTCAACACTTTGCTCTACAGCGGCAATTGTTTCTTCGGTGCGCACTGTTCGACGTCTCTGCGGATGCGTATTATCACATAGAGTAAACGTAGTGCGAAAACGATCCATGGTTAACCGAATTAATTGCTCTGATGGACGATTATGTCGACCATAAAATGGACGGAGCTCACGGTAAACTTCGCGAACTGAACCATTATTTTCGAAATAAATTTGCACGATTTGCAAGCGTTGTTCTTTTGTCAACCTGTTTATGATGAAATGGCAAACCAAACTGAACATAAATGACATTAGAGTTGCCAGATTTGACCACAAAATGCCAGTTTTATCTCTATTCGAAAAACAAACCTGTAAAAAAAACACCCTATACAATCGAGATGTTTTTCGATTGTTTCGAGTCGACTGGCTCAACGATCAACGATGTCGTGTCAACTCAATCAATAGCTTTCGTAGACTTTTGCAGGTGTGTATTGATGGTTTTTTAAAATTGATAATATTGAAAGTATAGATATTCGAGCGTTATTTTAATATATTTTCAAGTTACAGACAAATTTATATTGTTCGAAAATTCAAAACGCCTCGCTGTTTTAAAAAATCAGTCGCATGGGAATTTTTTAATAAAACATCGGATTGTGACAAGGTAACGTCGGTTAACTGCATATTGTGCAATACGAGCTACAAATATTTTGGAAATACAAAAAACTTGCATGACCACCTTCAAAGGAAGCATCTCATTAAACTTACTGAATACCAATAATTACTAAAATTGATCTCATTTATTTTATACCAACCAACATGGATATACCTTTTTGTTTCTGCTTAATTTTATATTTGTTAATTGCGATGATTATATTTTTTCTTAATAAAAAGTTATTTATTAAAGTTGCCATGGGCCACAAGCTAGTCCGAGTTATTTTGGCCGATTGTTATTTAATATTAGTCGTGACTGGCAATTCGTTGTCAAAGACTGCGAGAGAGAACCATGGAGATGTTTTAAGAATCGCTCGCTAGTAGCGAGTCCGAGATGTATGGGTCGATTGTATCGACTGTTAATTCGTCGCAAATTCGTCTACTCGAGAAATCATCGAGAACCAATCGACTAAAACATCTCGGACTCGCCCATCACTATTCGAAATAGATTGCACATCAAAATAAATAAAGTTAATTAATGAATTAATTTCATTAAAGATGGCGCAAACGTTATTCTTGATGTTTTTTAAAATGGTTTTGGTCACATACTCGTACTATTTTAAAATTTTGCACAAATAAAATCTATTGCTATAAAAAATAATAATAATAAATTTAGATAATTTAAATTAGATTTGTAGTCGCAGCAGACAAAACAGGAATACTTTTTATAATTTTTTGTTTTAAAATGTTTTAGCAGACAATTTTAACAGATAAAGAACGTGATTGATTATTAAATTTTTTGCCGCATTTTTTCCAAAAAAATTATCAAAATAAACGGTAATTTTAAAGTACTGAAAACTTGCACTTTGTTAAAAAAATTGCAAAGTTTGGAACTTGATTTATACGGCTTTCGTGAAAGAATGCGCAGTGTTTTAATTGAAAAGTATTAGAAATGGAATAAATGGAAAATAAACTTCACCAAATCCTTTAATACATAAATATGTGGGTGTAGAACAGGCTTCAATCGTCACACTATATAAGGCCGCTATAGACTTTTCGAAAACACAACTTTTTATTTTGGGAAATGCTTGTTAGGGTCACAAAAATGGTTTCTCAAAATATTTGTTGGGAGAAAAATTTGTATATGTCCCATTCCGGTTTTTTGTCGCAGGCCACCCGATCCGCAGGGAGCCCCTTTTGTGGGCGTGCTAAATCCGATGATACTGAAATTATTATTCACATTAGTTTACTTTTCTTGCATAGCCAAGCACTCGAAGAAGAATTTATTCGAAGACGATTGTCTATTAGTCAAAATTTTAAGCACTTTTAACTCAAAACTCCTTATTTCGAACTTGTTCAAAAATTAACTTAAACATTTTAAATATATCTCCAGAAAAACATTATCTAGGGAAGTACGTAGGATTTATTTTATTTTGTTACCCTTCACCTATGAGTTAGTTAGAAATGCGACGAATTCTTATTAGTGAAAATGACACTGTTGACCAATTTTAATTCTGGATCTGTGGATATTTAATATGTCTCATTTGTATATTAGTATAATTGAACTTTGCATTTAAGTATCGCCCAGCATCTGGTTTGAAATTATCATCTACGCTTTACTTTCGTTGTGTTTTGCATACAATTCAGAAAGCACTTAGTCTCCCTGAAAGTTTTTTTTTAATTTATGCAAACCAATTTTTTATATGTTCGCATTTTATGACGATGAGTCCACATTAGCTAATACAAAAATGGCGATGGCTCAATAGAACGATACAACTCATTCGTTCATATGCAAAGTCTTTAATTTTTATTACAAACTTTTAAGTTTTATTTGGTACTTAATTAAACATGTAAATTATTGTTAAATCAATCGGTGTTTAAAGTGGATGACCTTTTTTTGTAATTTTTAGAAGAAAATTTAAAATCGATTTAAATAGCGAATATTTCCAACAACTTACATTTGGCTATTCATAAAATTTAGTTTTATTGGTTTTGAAATTAATACATTTGTGTTGCTGTATTGGCAAGTGATTTCTAAACTGAGGATTTTATGAAAGAATGATATTAATTTTAAAGGCAGGATATGTTAGGTTTAAATGTTAAACAAATTCTAAGAAGCATATTTTTTATTTATTATTTTCAACATTAGTTAATTTTGTCTTAATAAAGGGTGATGTTTCTAGACATTTGGTTTTTAAGAAGAAATAAAACGCATATAATTTGATGCCATGGCCAAGAATTTAGCTTTATTATAAAAATAAGGGCTTGCCATTTTGTTTTAAAAATGATTTCGGGCAAGTGACCGCCGCGGCTGGCTCGAATAAGTTCCAGACGAGAGGCCCAATTTTCTACCACTTATCTGCGTAGACAAGCGACTTCACATAACCCCGCAAAAAATAGTCCAGCGTTGTTAGATCGTACGATCGTGGAGGCCACCTCACAGGCTCACGACGCGAGGTAATGCGCTCACCAAAAGTTTATTTTGATAAATTGATTGTTTCGTTGGCTGTATGGTATGTAGAACCGTCTTGTTGGAACCAAAGGTCGTCCACATTAACATTATCCAATTCAGGCACAAAAAAGTCATTAATAATAGCTCTATCGTCACTACAAACGCGACAGTTTTGTTTATTAACGCACCCATTCAACCAAAAGTGAGCTGAATAAAATTTTCTTGTGGAAATCGGGATCGGTGGCCATCTCGTTTTGGGCCCATTTATCGAACGTGCGACGCGCTTGATGGTCGTTCGGCTTCAATTCTTGAAATAGCAAACCAAACTAAGTATAAATCTAACACCTGTAAAAAAACCAACGTAGAAAAAAGTATTAATAATAATAATAATAATTTGGCGCTTACACTTTAAAGCTCAGTATTTGGCCGCGATCATCCTACCATTTGTGGTGTGCGTCTTTATATTATACCACAAATGGAGGGACCTACAGTTTTGTGCCGACTCCGAACGGCAGATGTATTTTAACATATGAGGAGCTTTTTCATGGCAGAAATACCCTCGGAGGTTTGCCATTGCCTGACAAGGGTTGACCGTTCTTAGAAAAACAACTTTTCTATGGTTTAGATTTTACTTGGTCTGGCTGAGTTTCGAACTTCGATCTCAGCGGCATGTCGAGTTATTGCCTAATGGAAAATTACACGTCTAAAAAACACCCTATGTTATACAATTTTTTAAATTTGTTTCTATATGGTTTTTATAAGAGAATAAACTGTTTTTCAATAGGAAAATATTGGATATTAAAAAAATTTTAAATTTTTGGTTGTGTGTATGTATTTAATTGTATAGATATGAATGTGTATGCCTTGGGTAACGTCCCCCTAAATTTCGCACAAAATACCACATCGACGATACTGTATGAAGCAGTGAAGCTCTTTATTAACCAATTGCTCGGCATTTATCAATTGAACTTCAGGCCTGGCAAATCTTCCTTTGACTAGATGTGCTCGTATATATAAACGGACTAGTAAACGGAACAGATGTGTTTTTCAATTCGAAGTAGTTATTTTCTATAATATATTTAAAACAAAACATATTAAAAAGCTTTTTATGGTTAAACAGTAATTAAGCGAAAGCTTAGTCATCGGAAGTGGTTTAGTACGTAACAAACAAAACAAAACAGACAACTAAACAACAAATACGCGCTCTAGTGGAAGCATTTGCTTGTTTGTTTGACTGTGACTGCTGCGGTGATATTTGTGCTGGAAGTGGGTAAGTCAAGCTGCAATTGTCGTTAATCGGCCGATCACAGGATACAATCTGTAGCGGATCTGCTTTGGACGCCTCCGCCACAGCATAGGAGTCGAAAAATCCTCCACTTACATGCCATTGCGCGACCAAGGGCGCTCCATTGTCCAGATACCCCTTTTTGTTGTTCTGCTTATTGCCATTATATTTTGCACTTGATTCGCCCTCACACATACACAAACAACCATTTGAGAACAACTTGGAAACGAAGCAGCTGATCAGCTGAAGACGGAGTGCTGCCACCACGTTTTATTTGTATAATTTAGTTTAGTGAAGCTATTGAATATTTCATAAAATTTTTTCATAGTTTACCATATTGGTACTTATTGTAGTTATTATATATTATCGCTATACGTTAAGTTTAGGTGTATTGCCACATTAATAGTGGCAAGATGCCGACAGTAGAATGTAAGGAATGTACTTCAAAACTGCTTCAATTAGATGAAATGATAGCATGCTCTGGTGGGTGTGGTTATAATTATTGTTTAAAATGCAGCAATATTAAAAGGGCTGAAATCAAATTGATAATGGAAAATATTAATTTGAGATGGTTTTGTAATCAATGTACTTTATCGGATACGAATACAAAATTCATTGAAATTAAACACTTAATCAGTAAATGTGAACAAACCAAATTGAATGCAGCTGACGTAAAACAAATAGTTGAGCAACTGATTAGCAACAAATGTACCCAAATAAAAACAAGTATTGTTTCAGAATTCAATACGTTTTTAGAACATAATATTGGAATCAAAATAAATGAAATGAAAAATGAAATTATAAATGAAATATCAAATGAGCTAAAAAAATGTAATGAATTGGTTAAGAACATTCAGCCAGTATATATAAATAAAAGTGTTCCATTATCTTATGCCCAGGCTGCGAAGACAAATGAAAATAAAATAGTAATAAAACCGTTAAACAAAAATAAAAAGGTTAAAGAAACAAAAGAAGCTTTGAAAAAAGTACTCGAGCCAACAGATGGGCTCGTTAAAACTGTTAAAGAAATTAATAGAGGCGGAATAATTCTAGAATGCAAAAATAAAGACACTTGTGAAAAAGTACATCAAAAAATTAAAGAGAATATTGGAACGGAATTTGAAGCTCAAAAAACTAAAGGAAAGAATGAAACAAAAAAGATATTTAAAGTTATTGGATTAACAGAAAAAATAAGCAATGAAAGAATCATAGAATGTTTAACAAAACAAAACGATGAGCTCATTGGCAAGGAGATAAAAATAGTTAAGGTTTATGAAAATAAAACGAGAAGGGAAGAAAGCTTCAACATTCTAGTCGAAACAGACTCTCTAACCTATGCAAATATTTTAAACCGAAAAAAAGTTAACATCGAATGGGACACATGTATGGTATTTGAACATGTTAATATTATGAGATGCTTTAAATGCCTGGGTTATAAGCACAAGGCAAGTGAATGCACAAATAAAAAAGCATGTAGTAGATGTGCTGGAAGTCACGATGTCAAAGAATGCAGCTCTGATATAACGAAGTGTGTAAATTGCTGTGAACTTGTTCAGAAGAAAGTAATTGATGTCAATGTTAATCACTCAGCTTTCAGTTTGGATTGTCCTGCCTACAAAAAATATGTCCAAGCGAAAAATAAAGCCAAAATTTAGCAACCAACGGTCAATGAACTAAGCAATATTTATCTGAACATTAACAGCATTACAGCTAATAAATGTGAACTAGAGAAATTAGTTGAAACTTGTAAACCCCAATTGTTATTATGTTCAGAAACTTGTCTGACAGAAGATATTACAAACCAAGAAGTAAAGATAGATACATATAACCTAGTTAGATGCAACTCGCAAAGTAGACACACAGGAGGTGTTTTAATTTATGTGCATAATTCAATTAAATACGAAACTGTCGTTAACTATGCTCGTGATAAAAACATTTGGTGTCTACTCGTAAAAATTGGAAATATTACTCCAAAATACCAAATAGGAGTAATATATCATTCACCGAATGCTAGCGATTCTGACTTTATTAGTTACCTTACTGAAATTTTAAACAATACTAATCTTGATGATAACACTATATTTATTGGAGACTTTAATATAAACCTATATAAAAACACTACCTATAGTAAACAACTGTTAGATTTATTTCAATCTTTCTCAATGATTCAGAAGATAGACTTTTATACTAGAAAAACAGAACAGACGGAAACCATGATAGATTTACTATTTACTAATAGCAATAATATCTCTTGCCAAAGGATGGAAATGCATAGGATCTCTGACCATGAAACATTGCACTTTAAAATTGATTTAAAAAAAATATATAAAATGAGAACAAAGAAAATAATTACTTCT
The DNA here is from genome assembly GCA_963971545.1 of Philophylla caesio. Classification (NCBI taxonomy): domain Eukaryota; kingdom Metazoa; phylum Arthropoda; class Insecta; order Diptera; family Tephritidae; genus Philophylla; species Philophylla caesio. The sequence continues at coordinate 11,686,758 of OZ020607.1, forward strand.
TGGAAAAATTATTCAAATGAGAATCTTATCTATCTCCTAAGACAATTCGATTACAGTGATTTTTCAAGGTTAAGTATTGAAAATAAAGCGAAATTCTTAACTGAAGTTTTGACAATCTCAATGAACGCTTTAACATGCACTAAAGAAATAACCGTTAAGCTAATAAACAAGTGGTACGATCACGAGTTAGCGCACCTTAATAAACAAAAATATAATGTTTATAATATAGCATTAGAAACAAGAGATTGGACAGAGTATAATCAAATTAAACATAGGTACAAACAGCTTGTAAAAGTTAAAAAGGCTAAATATTTGCAACATAAAATAACATCAAATCTTGGAGATAGTAAATCAATGTGGAAGCATTTAAAAAATTGTATAAGTATGTCAAAAGAAACAAATACAATTAATAGAGTATTTGTTCATGATACTGTTTACACGACTGAAAAAGAAATCGCGCAATCCCTAAATAATTATTTTATAGACAGTATTGTTGAAATCAGATCAAATATAGAATCTGGTAATAATGGACTTCCATTAACATCGCATTGTGCTCATACATTTATATTCCAAGAAATCACAACCGACGAAGTGATCGAAATTGTCAGCGGTTTCAAGAATAAAATAGGTGGAAAAAAGCTCCTATCAGAAGGAGTAATAAAAGACTCAATAACATATACAGGGTATTTCTACAAGCAACTCATTAATGAAAGTTTAAGGAATGGTATAGTTCCTGATCACTGGAAAATGTCAATTATAGTGCCAATTCAGAAGGTAATGAATACAATTAAAGCGGAAGAAATGAGACCAATTAATACACTGCCAAATGATGAAAAAATACTAGAAACCGTGGTAAAGAATCAACTAGTAAATTTCCTAGAAACGAACAATATACTGATACCACAACAGTCTGGATTTAGGGAAAAACACTCTTGTGAGACTGCTTTAAATTTGGTGATAGCTCGTTGGAAAGAAGAACTAAGCAAAAGCAAATACATAATTGCCGTTTTTCTAGATCTCAAACGAGCCTTTGAGACTATAGACCAAGATTTACTTTTACAGAAGTTAAATAAAATAGGAATACACGATGTAGAGCTAAAGTGGTTTGAAAGTCTTATTACGAATCGTACCCAAAAGACTATGATTGCATCGTCGGTATCCGAAAAAAGAATTATAACGGTTGGTCTGCCTCAAGGTTCAGTTCTGGCACCTATACTGTTTAATATATATATAAATGACATCTCGACCTGTGTAAAGTACAGTGACATTAATCTTTTTGCGGATGACACGTTAATCATGATCAGTGGCGACAATATTCCCGATATTATGTCAAAACTACAACATGATTTAAATGATATTTATAATTGGCTTTGTGAAAACAAGCTTAAATTAAATGTTAATAAAACCAAGTATATGGTCATATCCAGAAGAAATCTTGATATAGGCGAGTTTAGTAACATTAATATAAACCATCAAAAAATTGAAAGAGTACAATATATAACATATTTGGGCGTAAAAATTGATGAAAAACTGCAATTCAATGAACATATTAACCATACGGTGAACAAAATTGCAAAAAAAATGTTCTTTATGCGACGTACTTGCAAACTCTTGAAAAGAAAATATAAAATCATGGTCTATAGATCCACCATCGAGCCGCTCCTCAATTACTGTCCCACGATTTTTTTCATAATGAATGACAGCCAGATTTATAAACTGCAAAAACAGCAAAATCAAGCAATGAGGTTTATTCTTCGGAGACGATACGACACACCAATTAGAGATATGCTGTCAGCCCTTAATTGGCTAAGTGTTAAACAACAGCACTTTTATTACACAATGAAATTTGTCAAAAATATTATAGATAATAATTTACCAGATTACCTAAACACTAACTTAAAGTATGGCGTTAATATACACAATAAAGATACTCGTAAAAAAAATGATTTCAAGTTACCTATGCTAAAAAGTGAATCTGATAAATGTAATCTATACTATAAAGGTCTTAAATGTTATGATGAGTTACCAAATACTGTGAAGCAATGTACGACCATTACAGAGTTTAAAAGAAAATTGTTTGAATATTGTAAATCCATCCCATTATAAAGTAATGTACATATGCCCTTAATTATATTATAATATCTATTATAATATTTGTTTTCCGTTGACTACCGTTCCGTATTTTTAAATTCCAATTGCATTAATGAATGATCAATAAAATGACCTTATTAGACTTAAGATATATATTATTAAATATTTAGGTTAAGTCTACCACTATTGTAAAGAATTAGGCTCTAAAGAGCTGTAAGAAATAAATAATAATAATATATCACGTCAAGCCCTGGATAATGTCAGTTTTGGCTGTTAAATCTTTGTAGTAGTGATGGACTTTGCACACCAATGGTCCAGCATACTTCAGTAAAGTCAGTCAGGAGGTCAAGGCTAGGATAGCACTCGCCAACTTGTGTTACTTTGTGCACGGTAATCAATTGTTAAGGAGATCATTTTCTCGGAGAGTTAAAATCGCGCTCTACAATCCCTCAACATGCCCTTTCTCTAACAAAGCGCAGAAAGTTTTGGGGTTTCACGCGCTTCTTTTTACGAACGATTGAAGGTTCTGTTTGTGCGGGTGGACGGGTTCTTAAGAAAATCGAATTAGTGTTGGACATATCCATATCGTACGGACTATGAAGCTTTAGTGAAAAAATATCATGGATGAGCAACGAAAGCAAATGTGCCCACGAACACAGCCAGCCAATGCAAAAGGAACTGCCTTCTCTTCGTTACAGTAACTGACAACGCAACTTAGCAAAGGAAGAGATTCGACCTCAGCGTGAGATGACGACAACATGCTTATACTTGGGAGTCTTCGACCGTTTTGTAAACATGTCAACATACAGCACGTCGGCTACATTTATAAATTAACATAAAAGTATAGTAATAAACCTGTTTCGCATTTCTTACCAATTCGTGGTTGTTTTCATCTCGGAATTGGTGGCTTTAAACATTTTTTTTTTTATCACTAACAGTGTAATAGTTGACCGTTTCTGTTTTTGCGCCCATTTAGTATTTATAGCATTCGATTTAGTTTTGTATCTTCTCGAATGGCTTCTCGCGACTGATACTTTGCTGCCTTCACTTAATTTTCATTCTTTTGTGATATTTATGATTTATTTTTAATGAAATTTCAATGTTATCAATAATCAGTAAGTAATTTAGTCAAAAACATTTCTTGGACGAGGCTAATACACTCGAAATAGTTATTAGAAGCGACAGTTAACATTGTTTATTGGTTGGCAGCAGGCCGTCTCAGTTGACATGGAAACTTACATACACACAGCTTAATTCAATTTCAATTTCTGCAGCGGCCAAGCGAGTCAAATGCCAATCCTATTTCGACAGTCTTGATTAATTTCACATACGTTTTGGTTTTGTAAGATTTATAGCGACGTTTGTTGGCGCTATAAAAAAAAAACATTCGTACGTATGTAAATTTGTTTTGTCAACTCTTTTGTTATAGCCTTTGTTCGTGGCTATTGTCTTTGAAATTGTGAACAACATTTTAATTGCAAGCAGTTTGTCTTAAATTTCCAGCTTCACGTGCGTTCTTTTATTTTTGGAAATTCTCTATTTCATTAAACTTCTCAAATTTTTTTTCAAATTATATTAATTTGCATTTTAAGTCTGATTAATTTCATTAGCAACTATATATATACTTGGAGGTATGTGTGTATAGTATGTTATATATTATAATATGAACGCAAACCAACAATAGAAAAAAGATTTCAATCAACTCATAGGTTTTGAACAATAGCCGCGATGACCCGTTTATAGATATGTATTTGGTATTTATTTTCTTACCTCTTATCGCATAAGATCAGTTGCTAATAATAATGAGTTTAAATCTTGCGTAGACAATGCCATTCATTGTGTGTCTCAAATGTACTATACAAAGCAAAGACTTGTATGCATAGTATATTTACCAAAAGACATACGAACGTATGCAAAGTTCAATGTGATAACCAGTTTATGGCGATTTGTTAAGAGCTAAATTGGCTGAAGATTTATTTTGTTTTAATAAACGGCATTTACAAACGATAATATGTAGTAATGAAAAATTATGTGAGTCTACACATTTGAGTGATGTACACATATTTGTCATATTATTTTTAGATTTCAACGACAACGACTTTCTTCATTTTTCCCAAATTTTTCAATAGTCACAAGATATCTCTGATATCTCTGAATGGAATTCAGATTTGTGGTATATTATTTACAAGAAGAAATGCTAATTAAAAAAAACCGAAATATTTATGTAGGTAAAATGAAACAAAAAAAAAAATTGGAAATATTTATGCTATTGTGTTATATATTTATTGAACTCCACTAATTTATTAGTATTATTATTTTTTTTAATGTTAAGTTGTTTTTATTCAACAGCGTCATAAACAACCCACCGATTTTGTCAAAAAATGTAAAGTTTTCGTGAAAGTTTTCATCAGTATACGAGTATTAAATATTTTAAATCTGATAATTGGCAATTTATTGAGCTCTTTCATAAACTGCCATTATTCAATTATTAAACATTTTAAGGCCGATATCAAACTTAACAAAATGTTGTTAATTTGTTTATTTTTAGTGGACATGTGTTTTTTGACACATATTGTAAACAAAGTAAACTTATAAGAATGTGTGCTAAAGTGATGTCAGAAAAGTTTGGATAATACATTTAAATATTCAATTAGAATATGTACATATTTTAAAAAATCGAATGCGCCTTATTGATTTTAACAATTTCAAAGTAAGGTTACATTACTTAGAGAGGAATCGATTTAAGGATAGTTTTAAAATTGGTAGAAGAGCATGAATTTTTTATTAATATAACCAAAAAGTTATTAAGGAAGAAATTGGCTATAGGCTCCAGGACTTAATACACCAATCTCTTTGGTGGCACGGCCCAGATTGGTTCACGCAACCTCCTGAATAAATAAACTTTAGATGTTTAAATTAAAGCGCCATCCAGTGCCTAAAATCATTATTAACAACAATATATACACTAAGTTCTCAAGTCGTTGAGACTAGACTCAGTAAAGAGTCCAACCTACATCTACTTGCACCAGATCTGAACTAGTAGATAAGTGAAAAATAGAGACGGCCGCGGTTTCCGAACTACTTGAAATTAGAGGGGCTCTGTACTGATCAAGATCAGAATTACCAACATTTACCATCTTAAAGCCAAACACAAGTGGAATTGTTAAGAATTGTTATAATAATAATAATATTAATCCCAACGGTTTTATCCCTCTATACCCGCCCGACCGACGCGAGGGGCGCATCCGCATGACGCACGGATATATAAAAAAATTTTTTTTTTTTTTTTTCATTTACGTTGCGCCGAGTCATGAAAGGCAGAGGTTTGTTAAGTGTCGAGATCTAAAACTGTACAGCTACAGAACAAATGCTCATCAGCTGATCGAATAGTAATATATATGTATGTATGTATGTATTAATTATTGAGAGCATTGAGTATAGTTTTCTTTATGTGAAAAAGTGAATCTGAAATATCAAAAGAACCAGAGTGAGTGTTAAAATCTTGACACAAACTACGGAGTGGCTCATTTAACTCAAATTACTTTAACATGGCTTCAGAAAGAGAGGCCGGAAATGTCTTGAAATTCTGGAAGGAACGTTTAGTTTTATTTCGCCAAGAAGAGATGGGCTAGAGATCAAGCCTGTCAGTAACTTGACCAAAAATACATTCCCTAGCATTTCTCTGCGACTAGCAAGTGTAGGAAGATTAATGACTTTTAAACGACTTATATATGGCGGCAGGTTGTACTGAGAATCCCAACGAAAATTCCTTAAAGCAAAAAGCAGAATTTTTTTTTGAATTGACTCTATTCTGTCGGAATGAACTTGATAGCGCGGGTTCCAAACAACAGACCCATAGCTCAGTATGGGCCTCACTAACGTTGTGAACAGAGCCTTCGTGATGTAAGGGTCATTGAATTCTTTTGACCACCGTTTTACAAATGCAAAAACACCCTTCGCTTTATTAATTGTAACATTTATGTGTAGATTAAATTAAATTTCGGGTCCATTGTAATTCCAAGATCAACAAAGTTAAACACTTGTTCGAGGTTATGGTTACATATTTCATAAGAAGCTGGTTGAACTGCTCTGCGAGAAAAGCACATTACTTTAAATTTTTTAAGGTTTAGTGGCATGTATTTTATTTCACACAAGTTAGTCATGCTATTTAAATCCGCTTGTGCGAACAAAAAGGAACAGTTCATTCCATATAAAGAGATCAGAAGTTGTATTAGTCACATATTCCCTTGCGGCTATTCCCGAATTCATCCTAGACTATTCGCATTTTTTGCAGGGTTTTCAATTGATCGAAAACTGAACATGTCCAATTATAAATTCATACACATAAAATATATGTTTGTACACATTTATGTCTTGGATGCTGCTTAGATAAACTTTTCCGACTGGTAACAGCGACACGCAGCGGCGAACGCCGGCACTAACACAACTCTAAATACCAACCACCACTAAAACATATCACGATACAATCGGCTCCCCATATGATATCAAAATTACAACAATGCATGCAATAACAACACTTCAACGCAAAGCAACAGCTGTGGCGACTCCTACATGCATACATAGAGATTCCGTGCGAACACGTTTTAAAAACAACACAACAAATTTGCCTCCAACCAACGCCAACAAGTATGGTCGACATGTGCGCTCCAATTCGAAATCGCTGCAGGGGTCAAGCTTTTCGATTTCAGTTCGTGTTGCAATACTCCTGCAACATGTGCGTACAAGTTGGCTGAAGACCTGCGCTCTTTGGAGCTTCATCATGTTGCAAATGGTGGAATGTTGCAGATGTTGCAAGTGGAGAATTGCTTGAGACGATGAGGGCGCTGTTAGTAGTGACTGCAAATGTAGCTATTTTCTAGGAGCGCTGAAGTAGACTAACTAAAACAATTCCTACTTCTCAACAGCTGCTCACTGGTTTAACCTCAGCGAAGGTTAGCGGCGCGGCTGCACAATGGTTCACTTTGCCAGTGGGCTGTGCTGTCGGTTGGCGTCGCTGCTTGCGTCTCGATTGTGGCTTTCGCTGCTCTCCTACTCTCCACAAAATAATCCAATTAGTGCGGCTGGGCTCTATGAGCATCTTGTGGTGGTTGTATTGTCTTTAGATTCGGGTTCGCCTGCTGCCCGGCCCGGGATGATTCTGGCTTGGCTCACTGCCTCTGTTTATGCAGGCGAGTTGGGTTTTTCGTTGTTGGCACTGCCTCCACATGTAGCTCGCACGATACAACGACGATGCATGACGAGGGCGCAGCGCTGTCGACGCCTGGACTTCGGTGCGGTCGTGTCGATTTTGTAGAAAATTTCTGCAAAACACAGTTTAGTGTAGACTCCCCGAGGTTTCGGTTGTATCGAAAGTAGTACATAGTGCGTGTGAGCGAGTCGTAAAGCCGTCGGTGTTTTGATTATTTTCTGCTGGATTGAAAGAAGTTATTGTGCTTTCACTTAGATATCTTTTTTTTTGCAGCCAATGCTTGGCTTTTGCAAAATTAGCAAAAGTGAAAAGAGGTGTGTGTGCGCGCGTTAGTGTGTGTGTATACGAAAAAGTATCACGTATTTGAAGCGGTCGATCAAACTGCAATTAAAGCGTGACAGCGTTCGTGTTCCGTTGGGTTTCATTGACATTGTTGTTGTTTTTGTTTTGGAGGTCAGTGAGCGCCAAACGTGTTTTTCACGTGACATAAAGGGCAAACTGGGAGGGAAAGGCGCTAATGTCGGGTGTAGGCAAAATCGATTGCGTGACTATATGTACATAGATACGAGTATATAAACAGAAACGAAAACAATCAGATAATTTTGTTTAAAACAATTATTAATTATAATGATAAATATATTTTAAGGACTAGTTACACTTTTCTTTACAGTTGTGTGCCGAAATGGTATTATGACTAGGAGCCTAGAGAGAAATTTACATACAGAAAATTCCATACATACTTATTTACTTATGTGTGTTGAGGGAGTTAGGTTTCTATACAAATATCACAATATGCTTTGTTGAATTAACGAAATATGGAAAAACGTTGAATGTGGTTGGAAGTAAATACAAATTTATATATAAAAAATTACTAAATGAAATCAAATATAATTGATACTCGTATCAAGTAAAATACGCAATATTTGTTTAAAATAATAAAAAAAAGATAATACATAAACGTTTACCAAACATTTTCTTACAAGTTCAACGCATATTAATTAAATTTTTTATATCATATAAACTATTTACACCAAACCAAATTTATTTTAAACTTATGATGACATTATTAAGAGTTAAATGAATTTTTTTCATGTTTGTTTATCTAAATAAAATAGGTCGATAAGCATCATAAAATTAAGAGAAAAAACTCACCTCTCAGTTTTCGGACAAAGGACTTTGTCACCTTTTTCGATTATAAAAAATAAAGAATTCAAATATATTAATTGGTTTTTGATAAATATGTGCCATATCTTTAGAGTAAAAAATTGATGCAATGCAAAAATATAAACTTAAATAAATAAATATTTCGTGTAATGTGAAGAATGCGATAAAATTAGCGTTTTGCACACGTATGAAGATGCTATATTTTTATAAAATTTGTTTAACAAATATCCAAAATTTGAAGATAAAGTATAGAACCAGTTCTGTGAAATTAGTTATGAAATATTTTTGAATTGAAAATTAAAAAAATAGCAAAACTATTTAAAATATTAAATATAATCAGCAAAAACAAAAAGCTGCTTTCTATAAGGGTGTTTATTTGTCTCTTTTTTATTATATGAAAAAATTACAATTTGAATTAAAACCGGTTTCGTATTTTAAAAACAATAAAAAACCGATTAAAGCGGACATTTGGGTAAACGTCGGCAATTATGAGACATTCATAAATGTGTGCAACCATTGATGGTCAGTTGAAAATATTAAACGAAAATAGCAAAAGCATAACTAATTAAAAATAATATCAATAAAAAATATAAATTATTTCAATTTAATTTAAAAGTAGAAATAAAACAAGAAAATGTTATTTCATCAAAGCGTTCAATATTTGTTTCCAGTAACAATATTCTTATACATACACATATATAATATACTATATATGTACATATGTATATATACACATATATATAATATAATATAAATTAGCATTTATATCTAACAAAGTAATAGTTTAAAAATGAAATGCCTTTTGTATCAACATAAAATCCGCCTAAACTAATTATACCGCACGCATCCGCTGTCACCATTATTGCTCCAAGGCTAGATTTTGATAATAAGATGTCAAGAAATTCGTCCAAAAATGTTAGAAAAAATTGGACACACAAACTCGGTTAAAAAACCAAGACAATCGCCCTACTTTCTCCTAAATTCAGAAAAAAATGATTTAAACTGCATTGCTGAATATCGTTCTGATTTATCGAATCTGTTTACCGAAATGATTAAGACTACCTTGCTTTTCATAGTTTTCAAACAAACTATTAAAATTTCAGGCCAATCGTGTGGTTTACTGAAAATGCGCAATAAAAACCCAAATTCGCAAGTTAAAATTTACTGGACATTACAAATACATATATCTGAATCTGAATACACGTATGTAGCACAAAAAAAAAATATGAAAAAAATAAAAACCAAATAATATAATATTATTTTTACGTTATTAAATTAAAATATGATAAAGTTTAATGAATTGACTGAAAATAAAATATATGTATTTTATATATAAGGGGTCTGTGCAAGATATAATTATTCAAATTAAATAATTTTTTTTCTAATTAAAGGTTCTATTAGTAGTCCGAGTATGACCCAATAATTTGTTTAGGGATTTTAGGTCGCAAAAAATAAGAATAATTAGGAAAAACTTGAAAGCGGAGAATAGTAACAATCTCTAAATTATCTTAGTCTATCAGCGATTTTACCAACAGAGAAATCTGTCAGCCCGAGTTTGTTACCTTACTTAGTTTTCACGTTCTTCTTTATTATTTTTGTTCTTTATCTTTGTGAGCAACAAATCAAGTGATGACAATTTACAGACCTAATTCTAAAATTAGGGACTTTATTTTGACTTTATTTAAGACTGCTTACTGAACTCCGACATAAATAACTCATATGTATATTTAAATGATTTAGAGGGTAGATATTTTAGTTTATGGTTTCTGAGGTTCATAAAAAAAGGAAAAGTGAAAACTGCAGAGCTTATTGATTTCAGAATTTGAATAGTTTGTAATTATAAGATGAATACATAGTTAAAAAAAAAACTAATTACATTTTATGATACTCTTTGTGAATAAGGAACTTCTTACTTACTAAATATTGCGCTTGCTTATTTAAAGAAAATTACAATTGAATTTTTTTCAAAATGAAATTTATGGAAACCATACACAATAAATAACCAGCAAAAAAAAAATATCTGCGAAATCTCACGCAAGTGTGACAAAAACTTATCTAAGCGAAACCGAATTAAAAACCAAAATTTATACAAAACATTTAATTTGTGCGACAAACGAAAAATCGAATATTTTAGTGATGACACAAAAAGCTGCCACAGGTGCAGCAAGCATCAGCGTGCTTGCAACAAGATTAACACCAACACGAAGTAAGCCACTCCTGACATTGCTCCTCCTGGGATGCGTGGCCAGTTTGTGCGCTAATGCAGTACATGGTAGTCCGCTTGTGTCGAATACAGAAAAACAAGAACTAACAGATTCTCAACGTTTGACGAAGGCATTAAGAGATCCAAATTCGCCAGAGGCTCGCGAACATTGGCGACGTGTGGCATGCCGCCGCGCTTGCTGGGCAAAGGTGAGTACAAAAAAGAGTGCCTTTGTGATAAGCATAGGGGAAATTTATTTATCTTTTTAGGCATACAAACTATGTGTAACTAGTTACATACATACATATATATTTATTTATTTATTTGTTAGCATATATATACCATATACATATGTATATCCGCGTATACTAAGTGTAAGTAACAAAATGTGCACAATTGTAACAACACATGTTTACATGCAACCGACTTAAAAAAAAACATCTGAAAGTAAATCCCTTTGTGCTGCATTGAGGGAATCCTTTTCAATTTGTTATTTTGTTTTTCCACAATGTTTCTCTTTTGCGAATTTTCGCAATTACTTTGATGGATCTGTTGGATTATTTTCGGCGTTGTTGCTTCCAAATCCTTACATATACATACCTATATATTTACTTACAATAAAATCCACATGGATATTGTATTTATTTGCCACGTGCTCACGTATGTTTTTGCTCGGTTCGCGTATATGTTGCATGCTACGCCGCTTGCTAAAGGGGTTGCGAAACATATGCGGGCACAAAGCGTGTGGCTAGCTAGATTTCATAGATTAACAAACACTCACACATATACATACATGCTTCTATGTATTGCTCGAATGACTAATTCAGTACGTATGTGCCACACAGCCTTGTCCATTTCCACAAAACATTCATCGAAACTTCTCTTCATCCCTTTGCTCGTTCTTCTTCTGCATTTACACCGTCATATCATAGAAAATGATTTCATTCCACATTTTCATGATTTAATTTTGTACTCGCTTCGAATTTTAATCATTTGCAAAAACAAATCAACTACTCACCAATCTAAGTACTACAGAAACTCGTATCAAGTTTTATGTATGCATAACTCAGTGGAACTCTACAACACACAGAGAGACAGCCAACGCAGCATTGCCCTCGGCACTCAGTCGTCCTTTTCACTGTATGTCCTTTGCGTTCCTGGGGTGGATTCGTTGTTATTTTTGGACAGTTGCATTTCAAATACCCATAGGGCAATCACGTCAGGGGGCCTTTACCTAATGAAAATATTCCTTCGACCGTATTAAGGGAGGTAGCTTTAGTTGAACCAACTTCTCATTCGCGCCTCAACTGGAATTTGAGTTGCCACAGCTATTGGAAAATATAAAATTATAAAAGGTGCTTAATATGAAAATTAAAAATTGAGCAGCATATTGTTTCAAAGGGTTTGTGAAATACACATTTTTCAAAATTTTTTAATATATATTAAAACCACACAACTATTCTTTTTGTAATACTCTTATTTTTCCAATGTTTAAAGAATGTTCAACATAGACATAGAGAGGCTTGGTATAAATTGACTGAAAGTCGTGTAAAATTATTAATGTCACTTTTTTTTAACGATTTACAAAATCATCAGTTTACCCATGCAATCATGCAAGTTCTAGCTAAAGATTGTTCGTTTGATTGTTAGATGATGTCAGTATATACTAACCGAATTATTGTTCCGCTAAACAGTTTTACCCTTCATTGAAATGCATTGATTCGATATTCTTTCAAAAATGAATTTATTTTTCTTTTCCTTTTTAGTCACTTATTGGGTATCGATATGCCTCTGTTAGTTTAGTTTTGCTTTTTTGCTTTCTTGAACAGGTGTAAACGGATTTTCGTTTAAGCAAAGTAATGCTAACAGAAGCAATACTTGCAGAAACATTACAAAATGTTTTAATTGACCTTAAATAGAATAATTATGTATACATATATCTTTATATTCGCATAGATATGTAAAAAACCTACACAAACATTTTGTCCGCCTAGCATTCTTAAGAGGATTGCAACATTTTAATTTAGTTCTAAATAGTTTTATAATTTGTCAAAACTGCAGCAATTTCTTTAAAGAAGCGAACACTTTATATACAATAAAATACATATAGGGCTAAGTTAAATGATAACACACAAGTAGAAAAAAAATATTAACAGAATTTTAATAAGAATACAACTAAAAATGGCGACGAACAACAGAACGGCAACATTCGCAGAACAAGATGACCAGATCAATTATATTTACTTATCGTATTCTTTAAAAGGTAAGGAGAAGCATCTCTGTAGGTCTCTCAGTGACTTATCTTCAAGACAGCTACTACAGCAAAGGCTAGACCAACTGTGCTAGGTGAAAATTTGAAACAATATAGTGAGTGGCGACCTCTGAAAATACCACACCCGCTTCTACTAGGTTCCACAAGCTTCGTACTACATAAGTGAGAGTTCAATAGAGAATTCCTTTAATGACAACAAGCGCCACTAGAAGACAGTAACAAAGACTGCTTTGACCTATGAAAATGCTTGGCGAAAAATACTGTCAGGTAACTTCGATCCTTCCTTCAAAATGTTCTATTGGTTTTGGCGTGTAACTACTCTCTTAAGTGAATAGAGCACAGAATGATCCTCGGTGGATTTTGAAATAATCAAAGCTATAACCAAATTTCCTACATCTACCATCAATCGATAATATTATTAAAAAAGTTACCATTCTTCTAACTATCCTTCGCTAACGTGTAAGCATTTATGTCATTATTAACTTTTTAAAATATATGCATGACTTTTCAACTAAATTGACCTCAGCTATTGACATACGACTACTTACGAAATCACGTACTTACTTAAAGTTATACATAAATATGCATGACTTTAACTTCATTGGAAAACTATGCAGCAGCTGTGAATTTGAAATTCTAATTCGGACGCAAAGAGGCCAATCAAAAGTGCACAATTGAATAAAAACAAGTATGCACTCGATTGTAGAGCAACTTAGATCATACAAATGTACATATGACGTATACATAGAAGAATATTTGCGCAAGTTTTCAAACATAAATAAATGTACACACAATACGTATAGAATTATACTCGGCCCAGAGGCTTCAAGTATACGCATTCGGCACTCAATTCGTATTTAGATTAAATTAAATGTTACGAAATTGTGCCAGTTTGCAAAAACTTTTTGTTGCTCAGTTCAACTGGGAATAAACAAATGAAATTTAAATTTGAAAAGAGCAACTAAAAAAAAAAATGTAAACTACCTAATTTACATAGACTGAAACTCTTTTCGCAAATACATACATACGCATGTATGCATGCATTGTTATTAAGCATATGTGCCAGTTTATATTTGACAATTTTGACAATTTCATTTTATTTATTGCTGATAGCACTTGTCGTTTGTTGTTTTTTGATTTTGTAGGCCAGCACTATTGCAAGCGCAGAATTGCAATTTCATGTCAGTGTGCATGTTATTTGTTGGACGTTCCGAATGAGTTCCGAGTTTACTTTGAACTATCATAGAAACGCACACACATACATACATAATTTTACTCGTAAATAAGAATTTGCCCTGCAAGTCAGCTACCAGCTCGAAATCTGGTTAACGGGTGGGTTTCGCTCACTTGTAGACAGGTAAAAAAGTAGCTAATTTAGTTTTAGCTGTGTGAATGTATTAACCACTTTTTCATATACGTGGGACGTGCCGTTTTCTTCGCACTTATATTTAGAATTGTTCGAGTTCACTGAACTACATCTGGTCTAATCTTATTCCCCATGTAGGTAATGTTACCATTTACACCAGTTAATATTTTGGTAACCTTTTTGCATATATTACTTTCGTTACAAGTTAATATTCTGGTAAACATATAGCTAATGTTACCCCATGGACAAGTTAATAACAAAAAATTTTGTTTAATAAACTGTACAATAATAATAAGTATGCTTTTTAAAGGAGGGTTACCCTAAAAGTGTTTGAATACATTCATTATACAGCCTTTTTTTAATGCAACGAGGTATAAAAAATCTTCATCAAAAATTAAATTTTTTTTTTTTTAAAAACTTGCGTCCAATGATTTTTACCACTTTATCTGCAACTTCACTCAAAAGCAAAACTTGGACCGGCTACGTTTCGCATTTGGTAATGAAGCAACATGGTTTATGATTGTCTAGTTGAATACACATAAGCGTGGATTTGTCAGACTCAGTCTTGACAGATATTTTTGATAGAGACCAGAGCTAAAAACAATATATTCGTGATGATTTTAAAGTCATTCATATTATCGGAACGGATCACTTAACTTGGATTTATGCATACGAGCTTGAAAGAAAAAACAAAAATATATATTCTTCCGTAAAACTTGGGTTGTTGGTACTGTCGCCCTTGAGTATTGAGAAACTCTCGCGAAAAATATCAGAAAAATACAATTCTTCATTCAGACAACAGCACATAAATCGTTTTATGATTTGAATGCCAATAAAGTCAAAGAAAAAATTTATGTCTAATTGCCATTTTCTTTTAATTCGTCAACTAGTGACTTCTTCTTTTTCTCTTTTGTTAAAAATAAATGATAGTTTTTCAAATTTGAAGATGATGTATTACAAACAAAACTTTTGCAGCAACCACTTCAGCGAATGCGTTATTGTTTAGAACTTAGAAGCGACTATTTTGAAAAAAAAAAATAATAATAATAATTTAGGGTAACTCCATTACATACATACATACATACATGCATACATACTCGTAAGTATGAAAAATACTTTTGCCATCTGCAAATATGTATGCATTCATTTACTATGCAATTATTTGCATACTCGCAAAACAATATGCAAATTGATAAAACGGAAATGCGGCACAAACACACATACATAACTACATAGTATTGTGTACACAAACACATATGAACTTACATTACGGCACACACCGATTGCTCTTCTTGAAGTAAGTGCAAGTTTTTAGGGTAATGAACTATTTCGTTTGGCAAAAGTAAAAGTGCTGCGGGATACACATATTTACATACAGACGTTTACGTATATTAATATCTAAATTTAAGTATTTAAGTGCATGCACTGTTTAACATTCATACATACCTACAAACAGATTCACACATCTAGACAAACCGCTCTAAAATGAAAATGATTTAAATTGGCGTTTTACTCAAGAGAAAGCACTTGTGGTACTATTCATTCGTTCAGTCGTAACAGAAATTTGTATAACGAATTTTTAATTTTTGTCAGTTTTTCCCAGCGGTACTAGTTGGCTATACTAATAATAATAAAAGAAATTTTATGCGAAAAAGATCAAACAAACCAATAGAAGTTCACTTGTTTCTTAGATGGTTCACTACCCAAGAAAGGTAACGGCGTATATGTATTCGTATCGGAAATATTATGCCCAGAGTCAATGTGTCATACATATTTCGTGATGTATGTCATAGCAAGATGTGCGAAATTCAAAATTAGGCGCATTTACCGGGAAAGGGCTACTAAGCGACTAAAATATCACTCGATAACTTCTAAGCTGGTATTGTAATGCCTTTTCAAGTTGAACACAGTTGGTTTGACTAATCGGATCTGGGTTTACTGGGTTTCTAGTCACGCTGCTATTGTTCGCCGTGAGGTTGCAGATGACGAAGTTAATCCATGGACTTTTCAAAGAACTATCAACCCACAAAACTGGGAACATACTCGCAAGAAAACTATAAATTTTGCACGAAAGAGAAGGCAATTGCCAGAAAAAATCAAGATATGAGCTCCGTATTGATCTACACGTATTTATGCAAAAATTCCGCTGTGAAATTTCTCTCGGAAGCCGAATTATAGGAAAATATTTAATCCAAGTAATAATAAACATAACATATTTTTCAAATATAAGCTTATTTAGGCGACATGATTTTTTTATTTTCATATACACTATATCATGAATCGGCCCTTATTCAACACCTCCTTTCACTTATACCTATTTGCTAAATTAATAAAAAATTCAAATCTGATTTAACTCTCTGCTGTGGTGTATAGAATTATCGCTACAAAACCATTTCTCCAACGAAGTCTACACTCATTCCCTCATAAGCTGAAACTCTATTCAAAAGAAAAAAGTTAGTAAATAAAAAAAAAAGTTGAAAAAAACTCTCTATCTCTCGCTTAACTCTGCTGACGCTTTTCTACATTCTTCTCTAACGCTTTGTTTTGAAAATATCGATTTTCACACACTCGTCCTGCGTTTCACGAGCCTTTTTACTAACACAAATACATTCATGCATGTGTGTGTATGTATGTATGTATGTGCGTGTTCTCCGCCTATGTACATATGAACATGCCAATAAACACCTTTCGTTAACGCTTTTACTGGTTAGCTGAACGTTGGCGTCTCTACAACATTTTGCAAAATCTGCTACAACGCATTTAGAATTTATTTCAATGCCACAACTCAATTCAACTCTCAACTCTTGGCGCAGCTCATCTCGTTTTTCACTTTCCTATATGATATGTATATACATAGCGTAACACTTGAGCGTACGTTCAACCACCAACAAATGCAAACACCCATCGAAAGGTGTGCTTTACTTTACTTGCATTTGTTATTGTTGTTGTTTTAAAGTTTACACGCCCCAACCAAAACGCGACCACCACTTGAACTTGCTACCAGCGAGGCAAGTTTCAATGTTGCCAACACAATCGTCCGACAGCAATAAGAGCCGAGAGCTTATGCCGCAGCCGGTGAATGGCCGGCCGCTCGACCAAGCGCCTAGTTGTATGCTTTTTACTTTATATATTTTGTAAATTTTCTCCACCGCATTTGAGGGCACTTCAGTTTTAAATAGAAAAACGTTGCCCACTTTAACTTCTCACTCGTACCCAACAAGCGGAGCGGCTTAAAAAATTAAAATAAAATAAAAATATTAAAACAAAAATGGAGAAAAGTAATCGGCCAAAATGAAATGAAATCTCATTCAATTTTTTGGCGCACGAAATGAAATGAAATGATATGTACGTACGTACATAGGTTTGCACGAATGAATGAGTGATTAAAAGGCAAACGTAGCGACTGGGTGAATAACTTTAATAAGTGTGTATGCAAATGTGCGTGTGTTTGGTGTTTGTTTGGGTAAATGAAAAATTGAACTTTACCTTGAGTAAAATTGAAGCGGCAGATGCCCATGACAGCAGGCGAATGGCATACTGCCGGCTGGGTGGGTTCTGACTTCAGTGCGAATCTGTTTTCTGTCTGCCGTCTAGGATAATTTTGCTTTTATTTTTCTGGTTATTATATTTTCGTTCAAGTGGCTACTTTGGTATTTTAACAACATTTTCACTTCCCAACTTATTTATGAAGGTATCTAATAGTGTTTATTCATATTTTATACCAGCTTTTCGTTGGCAAAAGTCGTGGTTTATAGAAATCTGATCTCTGTTTGTATTTTTGTTCTTTTTGTTTTCCTTGCCCTCATACACTGTATATTTCACAAATGCAGTGAAAAATAAATCTGCTAATAATACACCAAATAAATATATACAAGCTTTCAATGGTACGCAGACTCAATGTGGTATGTTGCACTTAATTTATTTAATCAAATTTAAGTGTTCATAAGAGCGGTTAAGAGCATTTGTGGGGTGGCACTGAGTTGATGTGTATTTGTGTAGACAAATCCAATATGCCAACTTGTAACAAGCAACGAAATTGAGGGTATTTTCATTTTTGACATTTTTTCACAAGAGCTGGAAATAAAGATTAAATATAAAATCATATTTCATCATCGCTTTTCAGCTAACTGCGCTAACGCTTGGGTTTTAATAGCCAACTGGTGTTTCATTTAATTTTCATATCGCCAAAATGCATTGAACTGAAAACTCATTCGGCACCCGATTCCATCCAGACAATCTAACTTTATCGCGATCTTTAATTCGAATTATTTAAACTCTAGCAAAGTCTGAAACACAGGATGCGAAAAGAACGAATATGAATACCAACTCCAGATAAAATCCGAAAACGAATACGAACATTGAGCAGCGATGACAGTTGAGTGACGTCAGAATTGATTTTAAACAAACCACTCCTTCGCTAATTTACACTGTTCAAGTAATTTAAATTAAATTAAAATCTTGAAGGAAAAGAAGAAAATAACAACAGCTCACAGAGCGTAAACATAGCTCAGTCTGTTGAGACGCCGGCTTAAGTGTTACGTGGTGGCGAGGGTTTGACTCCAAAAAAGTACTATATCATCTCTACCGCTTTGGGTGTTGTGCTTTTTTCTCTAATGTTTCCATTAAAAATTTACTCATTTAAAAATAATTAATAAAAGAGGTTAAAAACAACAAAAATTAATTTCTTTTTTAATTTTTTTAGTAAGTTTGTGTAAATTAAACACATTAATTTTATTTGCGGCTGATCGGAGAAAATATAATCAAGGACATTTTTTATTTCTCTTTTTTTCTGCCTGCTTTTACAACATTTCGGTTATGTTGATCTTAAGACTGGGAGGAACTTTGAACTACGCGATCTGTGCGCCACTTTTCCCTTTTTGCTTCTTCGTATTGCCATTCTTCAGTTTTTCGCTTCGTCATACTCATTGCCTATAATACACTCTGATGTCACAGTAACATAAAAATGTAAAAATCTACGTTGTGCATTTCCCAAATTGGATA
This sequence comes from Philophylla caesio, assembly GCA_963971545.1. Taxonomy (NCBI): domain Eukaryota; kingdom Metazoa; phylum Arthropoda; class Insecta; order Diptera; family Tephritidae; genus Philophylla; species Philophylla caesio. The sequence continues at coordinate 11,706,064 of OZ020607.1, forward strand.
GAGAAGCGAAGCGAATGGGTATGAAAGTAAACGAGGACAATACGAAATATCTCCTGTCATCAAATAAACAGTCACCACATTCACGACTGGGATCTAACATCACTGTCGACAGTAACAAATTTGAAAATGTAGAGGACCTCGTTTACTTAGGAACCACCATTAACAGCAGTCATAATGTCAGTCTTGAAATCCAGCGGATAATCTCTCTTGCCAACTAGTGCTACTATGGACTGAGTAAGCAATTGAGTAGTAAATTTCTCTTTCGACAGACTAAAACCCCGCTCTACAAGTCTCTCATGATTCCCGACCTATTGTATGGCGCAGAAGCATGGACGTTGACAACATCAGATGAGAGGGCTCTTGGAGTGTTCGAGAGAAAGATTCTTCAACAGATTTATGGATTTTCACGCCTTAACGAAGGCGAATACCGCGTACGGTGGAACGCTGAGCTGTACGAGCTGTAGAAGGACCTAAATAAAGTGCAGGGAATTAAGATCCAGCGGCTGCGCTATCTATGTCATGTCGTTCGATTAAATGAAAGCGCACTTCCACTGAAAATATTCAATGTCGTTGCCGCTGGTAGAAAAACATAGCAGTATGTTCACTGAATAATTCAATTAAAAATTTTTTGAAATCGGATGAAAAGTCTTTCTCCGCAGCTACAAAAACCACTACTTTCGGGAAAATGCGTTTAAAGATAAAATACCAAAAGCATGCAAAGGAATGTGATTTTTACGAAATCATCTCTGTGGCGTATTCTTGGATACATATAGATTAAAATTAAATAAAAAATAGAGGAGCCTAAGAGAGCCAATTAAGTTAGTAAGCAGACGATACAGACCAGGATGAGCCATTAAACTGAACCATATAGGGTGGTCGCACCAGATTCACCTTCGCACTTTAGCTTACTACTAAATGGATGTTTTGGGAACTGCCTAGAAGCCGACACCACCTGGAAGTCGTGAGCTGTTTGATGTGTATTATACCAAATTTGATTAAAGCATCTTAAAAAGCAGTAAGATGGGCACTTCTAAGCAAAACATTATTGGGTTTCGTTTCGCAATTGATGACATATAACTTTCAAGGAAGATATTTTAATGGCGACTCATTATAAAAATGTCATATGCTTTTGCTTCCATTTTGTTACTTTTCTTTGAAAAGATATTTTTTGCCATTTACTACATATTTACTTAGCTAGCAGACACCTAACGCCTCTCTGTATTTATTTGCTTGTGCCACCCAACTGTATCACGTAAGTAATTGGCGCTGATAAACTCTTGACAGCGGTGCAAAGTAGTCACAACACCAACAAAGAGCACTAACCGTTATTACTAACCGTTGCACGCTATATTGAATCTCCAATAAAGCTGATTAGCACACGCGCTAGCATATATCAAAGTATACAACTTACGCCCAACGTGCAATGTGCAACACTTTGCCACAGAATTTGCTGTTATTGTTGTCATCTACGCTGGCGGTCTTCGTGTGCACTATCAAAATTTCCAAACTTAAAATTTCTAGTTTCTTTTTCCTACTTCCACTTTTTGTCGATTTTGTTGCCCACTGAACATTTGGCGACTGGTCGTGGTGTTGCTGTGGCCTGGTATGGTTGATGTTAAACATTTTTCGTGTTAACGCGCATGCGCACCGGTGCGGCTTAAATATTTTTTATTGTGTTACGTTCGCAGAGCCATAGCCGCGGGCATCTTTAAGATATAATACATATCTGTAGGTGCACTTGTATGAATATGTTTCGAGTATAGTTGGTGCTATTAATGCTGCTGCATCACGCCAGGAAGCGAAGTAAATGACTTCACCTTTGTTCTTGCCAGTCGCGCTGCGCATACATACGAGTATATACCGACATACATATATACATACATATGTATATACACACCTTTGTATTAAAAGTGCGCCACATGCAGCAGGAGCCTGTGGCTTCTGTTGAAAGCTGTCAAGTGTGCCATTAGAAGCTATAACAACGTTTGAGTAAAAGAGGAAAGCAAGCATTTTTGTGCTGTCCACGTATTGAGGGGCAGATATTGAAAGTGAGTCAGTGGCGTTGTCGTTTTTGCAATAACGTGAAGCAATTTGGAGTTTACTTGGTAGCTTTGTATTTTTTGTTTTTGTTATATTGGTAAATGAAGGTACACTTGATTAGCGATATTAAGAGTTGAAGCCACATAGCGATTAGGGGGTTAATGTTGAGGGATGACGTTTTTTACTTTGGTGTCAATTACAATAGAGATTTCCTAGAAATTTCAATGCAATACACATAAGTCTAAGGCCACGCAGGTAAATAAGTCGATTCAGGCGATCGGGATCAGTATTTGCACAACAAACTTCACGAACACTTCAAACTTTCGATGTTACTTTTTAAAATTTATTAAGCCAAAATAGTCCCCGGCTAACAGGGAACCTTTTAGATTTCCGACGAGAATCGAGGATCCGTCGGTAGTACGAATAATAATAATTATTAATTTGCGCATTAATCGCCTAAGCAATTTTGACGGAATTCAACATAGCACGCCAGCTTTCCATATCTCTTGCTGACTGTAGCCATTTGGAAATTCGAAGTAATTTTTTTTTTACTTGAGGAGGTTTTTCTTTTCCTCTGCCACCACCAGCAGTTACCGCGTCGAATACATTCAGGGCTGCAGCTATTTCATCCATTCATTCATCATTCTAAGTCCGCCGCACTAAGCTCGTAAAGCTCATCGTTTTTCGTATGCGGTATTTGCTATCGTAAAGGTCCATAAATATTTCGGAGAATATTTTTCTCGTACACGACAAGAGCCGTAAAAAGCATACTTGCGCTGCAAGTTAACTAGACATAGTTCGCTAACCCTTAAACTTATCATTCCAACCTTAGGTTTTTATAAAATTAAGCACTTTGAAGGATGCCATACCAAATGAATGTCGTCCTTCAAGATGTATAAATCCTCTAAAGCGTACAGTCGCTTAGAGACTTTCAGGGAAGGAGTCATGAATATTTAATATTGCCATTTTTGCTACGAGGAGAGCTACTGAGTTGAAATTTGCAAATCCGCCCACCTTCTTAGAATATCTTCCGTATATCCTCTGTGCTGAGCCTTGTGTTTCGAGAGAGAGAGTCAGTTCTTTCGAAGTCGACGATGCCATAATCATCATGAAATAACTAAATTATCAGTTCCTTGTTTGTCAAGTGATATTTCGCAACTTTCTACTAGCTTTGACGAAAACATTCGTGAGCTAATATTTCAGTTGCAAAAATTAGCGCCTGAAATTTGGTTAGATATGTGCCATTCCGTAAGTTTTCCTGTCATCAAGTTTTGATACGTCAATGTACGATATTTTGGATCATTCACTGGATTCAGTAATTTTAATCTTGCAGGACTAAACATAACTTCGGTTACACTCAGTTTGCTGGTTTGACAATGGGATCATTGGTAAATAGTTTTTGGACATTTAAATGTTCTATAAAGTCTGCACCTTCAAACTACTTGGATTCGGGTGATGATTTCAAGACAATAGAGGTTTTCGTGAGTGATGACGATACACGTTTATTAAGCTTTTGGCCACTAGGCCATTGCTTTCGTAGAAATATAACTTAGCCACAGCTTAGCTGCACTTTCCGATTGGGTAGAACCAATGACGTTTTTCACGCATTTTCAAACACTTTTATAACTACATCATATTTGGCGATAAATCGTTGTAGCCGTCTTTCCCAGCACTCGAGCAAATATTCTGAATTGATTCATAAACCTGGTCCACAGTTTGACTCTGTGATTTTTGAAAATTCTTCCGTTAAGAAATCTCAGGAGCGGAAAAACCGCACGCAACGAGAGGAGATATCTGTCAAAATTGTTGAAAATTTAAGAAATTGCTGGACTTTCACAGGTACCAAGATCCTCCATCAATTCTTATCGTGATTCTGTCGAAAAAAAATTATATTCTCTATCACTTAGTTTGCAAAAGCGGTCTTCGAAACTGCGATCAAAGTCGTTATGTGTAAGCTGGTAGTCATAGTAAGAAAACTGAGCCAAAAATTAAACTATGAGCTTTTCTCTTGCTCCGCAATCAACTTCAGCTTCAATGCCGTTACCACAATATTTCATAAAATTATTCCAAATTCGCACATACACATGCACGTGTTTGCTCGCTTTAAATGTCTAAGTACATTTCCCAGATTTTCCAATAGCATATTTTTGCTGAACCTCTAGGCCAATGGATCGTTGCACAGAGTCACAACTCAGCAATTTTAATGGCAAAAAACGCAATGGGATAAGCCAAAAGCAAAGATCGCTCTCATGCTTGTCGATTTATTTTTTCATTTTCTTTTCTTATATGGTCCCTAGTGCTCGCGCCGACCGACGCTGGACACTAAACGCCAATCTAAACTCAACCGCATACAATCGTAGACGTGGCTGAGCTTTGCCGAGATAGTAAAAATCTTGGAGATGAGCGTCTAAGCACCGGCACTGCTGCCGCTGCTATGTCATTTCTACGCACTGCCAAGCCTGACAGGCTGTCGCTGTCGTTCGTCTCTCTGGGGTTGGTTGCTGCCGCCGCATCGCACATGTCGCCAATCATTATCAGTGGATGGCGTGCCGCAGTGCGCCTATGTGAGTTTACTTATAAATTCGTACAAATGTTTGTATGTGAAAAGGCTTCGAGCGCACATCCAAGCAACCGCCCAGCTCATCCGCTTATTTCGTACACCCATGCGCAGTTTCTGTCTGCAACATTTTGCTGCACGTACCATTCATATGTCCATCCGAGCCGTCCATCTATTTGTCTGCAGCATGGCAGACATGCTGCTGCCACTGCCACTGCCACGCCAAGCGATTGCTTCTCTTCAAATTACAGTGCTATTGTTGGAGTTGTACAGCATTTGTAGCTCGGCCTTTGCTGTTGCCGTTGCCGTTGCCTTTGCCATTGCGCATGCGTACGTGCAGACATTGCTTTCAGTGTAATTAATATTGTGTGCCTGGTGCGCATTGGCCGCCAATCGCTTTGACTGAATTCTTGGCGCAGCAACTTCCTTTTCAGCAACAACACAATTCAAGCACCATCAGCAGCAGCAGCAGCAACAGCGGCAACCAAATCGACAATAGCTGCATTCACATTTCAACGCAAATAATTACAAGTTGTTGTCTCTCGCCTGCCGTAACGCCCCGCAACATACCGCCACCTGAGTTTTTATGCATTTTCAATTTCTCCACACGTTTTTTCTTTTGTAATTTTGCTTCTTCCATCCACGCTGGTGATAGACTTTGCGCTCCAAATGCGCACTTTCCAAGCCAACGAATGCCGCTGTGCATTTGTTTGAGGCACTGAGGCATGCTATGCATGCGTTTGCATCGTGCAACATACAGCACAACATGCAGCGTAATCGCAATTATAGTCGTTCTCGGTGAAATCCTAATAAAATTGGTGATATGTGTTGTGCGCATGCGTGGCGAATGTGCAGCAATGTGCACAGTGGTGAACAACACTTGCGAGAAACGTCTAACAACGGAACTATAATAGCTGCCATGATAATGAAAAAAAAAAAGCTTATTCTCTGGTAGTAGTCAGTTTCAGCTTGTGATTTCTTTGGTGAAATTGGTTTGAAATTTCTAAGCATTTTTTGTTGTTTTGCAAACTTATATGATTGCTCTTAATTGATGCTTTCAGCGCTGTTTCCATTTCCTCAACATTTGCCTTTTTAGCACACATAACTTGCCTGCAATTTTTCTAGGAAAAATATTAAGTAAAACATTTCGTTGCAATCTAAAATTTTTATTTAGTTTAAATTCCTCATAAATTACGATAAATATATTGACGATATAAAAGAGTCTTTAAGATAATTTCAGACACGAAAGTATCTTGATAATATTCCGGAACTATTTAAGGGTTCGCTGGGCAAAAGTTCGTTAATGGCTAAGAATAATTATAAAGGATCTCATTTGGAGATATACAAAGGTTAGGGAAGGCTGGGCTTAAGTTATAAAATGAAAGTCTTATTTTACTTATGTACAAGAAGACTTACCCAAATAGTATTTACTATAAAATGCTGTACGGCAAATACTAGATAACTTTTTTAATGAAACGCATCAAACTGGTTACGAAATTATGATTGCGAATTTATTTTGATGTTGGAGAGCTTTTACGGTATATTTAGGAAATATATCCCAAAGTATGTAAAAATCTTGTCACACTTGACAGCACTGTGGGACATTGTGAGTTGATTCCATAATGTCACTATGTATACCATTATAAATAGAAAGTTACCACAATAGTATAAAAAATTATTTCGCGTCATCCCCTTAAGAAAAAATATGCAAAGATTTACTTTACGTTACTTATGCAAACAAACATCGGCACTGTTTCCAATTCGCTTCTGATGGAAACATTGTGTGCTAATTGTGCACAAAACCCTAAGCTTTAGACTTAATTTTTTCATTGAGTATTAAAATTGAGTACTTTCTAAAGCTCCCTTTTCACATATGATGTTCAATGTAGTGTGTAGTGGGAACAATTCTTAGCGGCTGGTTACTGAGAAACTGTTGGTTTTCCAAGTGTTTCCATTTATATTTGTAGCAGCAACGTATTAGGATTTTAACCCGAACCTAACCTCATACGGTATTTCGACGTTCCTCTGACATAACTTACGTCAAGTATTTCGTCGTTAGCGGTTTAAGTCCTACGTTTGTTTCTATTTCGATGTAGCCTGTAGAAATTGCATAAATTTTAAACCAGCCCCTAACGGCTTTATTTGTTCACGCCCGCCATAGTTATAGCATTCATTCTCCTTCTTTGAAAAATGTAACTTGCTGTCTCCATTAGCGTCCAGTTTATCGTATTAGATCTGTCAAACACATCGCCAAAGAAACTTTTATCGCAAAGGAATTATTGTACGTGGGCATTTCATTGCTGCAGATTTAATTTAAAAAAGTTTGTGAAGTAAAGTATTTCAACGGCTTCACGCCTACTGATATTGTACTATAAGTAAATATAATTTTCTGTGGCAAAAAAACTGTTTAAATGATTCGACAACTTCGTTGAAAATGCCGCAAAAAACTTCAATAAAATGTGTATCTATTTGATGTTGCCTTGACGAGTGTTGCCACGAAATAAAAATGTAGCTGACAAACTAACTGTTTGACAGTTCATCACCTGCGATCGATCGTAGGTATCGCGATATCTCCGATTGGCGATGAGCGTACTCCACAAGTGATTCGACGTCGGAGATCGATCTCTTGCAATAGAGACCGCAAGTAAGTTATGAAGGACTATGAAATCGTAGCTGATAAATGTAACTTGTACATTCTCAATGCATCTGATCCAAAGACTGCCACTGCAGTCTAGCCCGCACCGGACAGCTTTAGATGCAAGACTTTGAGCTACAAGTATCATCGTTCTCTAGACAGGAAGTGCATAGGGAATTGTCGATGATACTAATGACGATAATTTGTTGCCCCCTCGCAATTGTGCCTCGAAACTAACCCCGTTACAGCTCGTTGGTTGTTCCTTTACTGTTTTAAGGAAGCAATTTCGCTATTACCCTGTCCGATCTTTTCAGGAAAATCAGTAAATACTTTCCTATCTGCAACAAATCAAACTCTCTTCAGGTAAAAAAAAATGCATTAAAAATTTGTATTATCCATCTTGCTATTGGCATAACAGTTATTACGACGCATTGTTGTTGCAACAGCGATATGAGTTATCACAAAAAGCAATCGCATTTTGCTAAATGACACATTGTTCCAACAATGGCAGTGACGTTGGCGGCATCAACAACTGCAAAATTTGATTTAGTGCAGTGCATTTGGTTAAGTTTTTCAGTGGCTCAACAGCTAGGAAGAGAATGAAAAGTACTATAGTAAATAAAAATATACTAAACGAACGTGCAAAAAGGAACTATTAATGTATATACTTTTATACAGAACTCTCTTGCCAAAAATGTAACTTTGTAAAAATGGTTTGTCTGCAAGTATATATGTGTGTGTGTATGTGCTTTTCCCATCTATGTTGCACGCGTTGTGGCACAACGCATGGAGACACAGTACCGTCTGTCAGCGAAATTGCGTTCTTCGAGCATTGTTCCAAGCGTTGCGGCATTCCTTGAGCGTCCTGCTCTAAATTTATACTTGTAGGTGCAATGTAATTTTTTTTTTCATCTTTCCGCCGCACTGTCTTAGAAAGCTCGGGCTTCGGGTTTGTCCATAAGTACAATGTAAACGCAAAAACGCAAGCAAAAGTATCTATGCACTATCGTGTGTGTAGTATGTTTACACACATGCTTTTGAATAGTCTTGCTCCATTGTTTTCGTGGTTTATATGATTACTGTTCGCGATTTTGTCTCTGTCGCAGCAAAGCCTTGAAACTTTTTACGTTGCAGCTCATGCGCTTCACTTATGTCTTCTGCGCCCCCACCCTACGACGGTTCTTTTCTTCTTATCCGCTGCTCTATCTTAATGCGTCTTGCTCTAAAAGACTCCTCGCTCGTGCTGCAAGTCGCACCTTTAATATGGTTATTTGCTCTTATTCCATGTTATTTTTTTTTTGTGTTTTATTTTCGCCTTCGAACTGTCGTCTGTGCTTTGTGCGGCTGTTGCCACAAAATTACATAAATCATAACTTTTGTTTGGCTTCTTTGGGTCAGTTGGTGGATTTTCAATTTCTCGCTGTTTCTTGAGTTCACTTGTGAGTTTGCTTGGAATTTTTTAAACTTCTAACTTTGGGTTTATGAGTTGGAAAACGCGAAGAATTTAAAGAAGTTTCTTTGAAAGTTTCTGCTTTTTGATTATTTACGCTAAATTACTTTTGTTCAAAATATATTTACGTTTGCTTTGTTTTAGTAAAAACTTAAGTACATGGTTGCAAATCGTTAATCTCTGGTTTAGAACTTTTAGTCACGCCGTATTAAATTTGTGTTGTTTACTGAAGTTGAATTTCTTCTTATTCAGCTAACTTAAAATATACTGGAAAATAGAAAACTAATTTTTGTAGATGAATAACTTTAAGCTTTTTTAATTTATACTTTAATTTTTAGTACAAACTTTGAGGAAAACAAAACGGACCCGCTGGTCTCGCTTTGACGCGGGCGGTCACAAGCCCATTTTCATGGACGGCGGGTTAATCGACGTTTCGTATATCGGAGGGTAGGAAAAATATACAAAATAGGCATGAAACTAAAAACATTTGAGAAATTATAAATACATTTTGTATGAACTTATGTTAAAAGGCACCTTTTCATGATGTAACTGACGGTTATTTTAATAAAGTAAATTAATTGTTCTTATTATTTAGGAATTGCTGTAGGTCTGCCTCTAATTTCGGGTCTCTGCTTGCAGTTCTCCAACTAAGCCAAGTATTTGGAAATTTGGGCGGAAATTTTACATTGAGGCAGCGAAAAGTAGACTAATTTTGCATTACAAAATTAAAAAATTTTGGCCATTCAAAATACATGAAAACAATTTTCTGATTACTTCAAATAAAGCTCTAACTGTACGCAGTTTTAGAGAGTTAGAAGTCGGCAAATTGTCAAAGCACTAAATTCTTGACGAATCCTGTGACTCAAACTGGCTTAGAAGGAAGCTTATAAGGCCTTAGATCATAAAATGTGTTAAATTAATTTCTGTAGTACTTAAAGAAGTACTTAAATTATATTGAGTTTGCTCAGTCCAGACGGAAGAAATGAATCTCAAAAAATTACCTAACTGAATGAACAAAAAATACGTATAATGTTATAGCATGATGCAATAATTAAAGGTGTTGTACGTTGGCAACTTCTCGCTCTAAAATGGCCATCTTGAACGCCCTTAGAAACTGTGTCTCTCCTTTGCCAAATTTAGAAAAAAATCTTTAAATATCTGAAGTAAATAAAGTTCTTCATGTGAAACTTAGAGAAGGCATCATTGATTGTCTTGGCATTTTGATTTATTTCTATTCGTTGACAATTGACGTTTTAAATGCGAGAATTTGGGTAAGTTTTTTTTGAAAAATTACAATTTTTTGTATAAAAATATTTAAATTTTTTATTTATTAGATCTATGGAATGCAGTGCTGAAAACAGGAGCAACAATTTCATTTTAACTTCTCGATCAAATGCACATGCAAGTAAGGTCAAATCAATAATTTGTAATGATATCGTCAGCGACCCTTTTTGTTCCCAGGTTTTTACAAATTTGTGGGCTTTCCCGCGCAAGTGCAGCTCGATCCTTGCGGCTTACGTGTTTTTCTGCTGCGACATAGTGCAGCGGTTTGCTACATGAAAGTTGTTGTGATTTTTTTCTTAATAAATCCACTTAACGCAGGTTTTGTGAAGCAACTCGATCTTTGAGGTTTGTTTGTTCTAACTGCTGCGTACAGCGACCCAACGCAAACCGATGAAAGTGTGCCCTATGTGTGCCGAGTCGGGGAACTTTATGCACATACATATAATATATGTCGAATTTTTCGTATAGCAGACCCATCAAAGCAACAGCAATTTAAATACAGTTGTGAGCTTACATACTTATGTACATACGAGTGCATATGTACACATTTTATAAAATTTAAATCGTTGTAATTAAAGCTTATGTTAAAATATTTTCTAATGATTATTTTTACCCAAAACGAACTTCTTTTCTTCCCGTTTCTCTCATATTTATTAAATACAACATTGAGCTAAGGGCGTTCAAACTGGCGCTGTCACAACATACAAGCTGGAATCATAAAGAAACATCAATATTATCTTTATACGAGTATAAGCATTCAAATATTTGTGCTCTACAAAAATAATATGACAAGAAGCAAAGCATTTAAACTAATGCATGTATCAAATTTACATAATTATCCATCCGATGGGTATTAAAAAATTTATTTAATCGTTCAAAATCCATTTCAATTCGTTACCTTTTGCCTTCGCATTTTCAATTCCAGCATTACGCCCGGACGGTAATTAATCGCCAGTAGCCGCACTCAAGTCGCGACGACCAGTTGAATTGCACCGAATATGTAGGTGTCGTAGAGCATATCAATGTGGCTTTACCCAAGCATTATCTATCGATCGACTAGTGCAAAATTAGCAAATGCAATAACCAGCCAGGACACAAGAGTATCATCATCAATCATTAGTGTTAGCGTGAAGAAATATAGAGAGCATAGCAACATCATTAATTTAAAAATTTCTAGCATTAAATAATAACCTGCAAGCGAGGAGAGTGCTGGGAACGGAAAGGTTGCAGCCACAGCCTGTTCACTGCTAAAGGCATTAACAATTACACGGCGCAACGACCAATTTAGAGCGGAAAAATTGAGTTGGAAAAACACCTGTCCCTCGGCCATTGCGGTGGGGACGAGCGAAATGACAGTAACATGGCGTTTGTGGCCGAGGCAAGCAGACCGTCAGACGGGCTGCTGATGGGCAGGTGGTCACTGTGCACAAAATTAGGTTAATGAGTCATGTAATAGCGAATATTAATGAATTTGTTTTTCAAATGAAATATGTGTTTTTTTTTTAATAGTTTAAATAGCTATGCGCCTGGTTCTGCTACTTCTATAAGAATTATGACTCTTTATCTGCAATTTTACGATTTTTTTTTTTAGCTTATCTACTAAAATCTCATGTTAGCGCTCATAACTAATTTTGGTAGAGTCCGTGCGGCTGGCAATAAATTGCAGGCGCGAAAAAGCTCTTAGTGAGACAACTATTTTGCAATTGAAGCTATGTTTTGAAGAGCACTTATTCATGTATAAAGCAGTTGCAAAAAAAACTCGATTGAAATTTATGCTTTTTATTAAGGGAAAATATACTTTTATTGCCTGACATTGAAGTGCACTTCCATATTTTAGGTGTTGAACAACTAAGATTTACAACTATGATTTACTCCTCATATTCACATAAACATATGTATATACATATAATTTAATCGCAATTATCGATAGCCAGTAAAATACAAATAAAATACGAAAATTAGACGCAACGAAATCATATTTCGATGCTTCTCAATAGTGCTTTTACGAGAGTCCTCTGCGAAGCATATAAATATCTTCAGAAAGGTGCTCGCTAATTTTTTGTAATATATTATTTAATTATTTTTGAGCTTAAGGCCGATCGGTTATTGGGAAAAATTATCAGGAAAAAACTACAACTTGATTGGAGTAAGTTGTAAGCGTAAGCTAAGCTGAGTGCGTTTAGATGCCGACTTAAGTATTGCGCATTATAGAGTGGGTTTGACTCCCGCAGAAGCCAAGAAGAAAGGAGTCTGATTAGGAAATGTGGTGATTTCCGTAACAGTATTTCTACCGCTTTGAGTATTGCTTTTTTTTTCTGATAATTTTTCCCAATAACCGATCGGCCTTGAGCTCAAAAATAATTTATTAAAATAGTTATATGGTCAAACAATAACAAATAATTTAATATATTTTGGTTTGTTCTCCAAAGTATTGCTTCTTCGCACGGGCTCCTCATATTTCATAATTTATGCATACATTTTTGTAAGAGTACTTTGATTTTAATCCTCAGCAGGAAATCACTGAAATCGTGTAGCAAATTTCTGGTTTGTTATAAGTAGCAATTTGACAATTTTAAACCTCTTCATTTTCCATGCTATGAGTACAGTTTTAGAGCTACAAACACATTTCAAAGTCGATTTTTTGGATCTTACAATAACTGAACTTTTATCACATCTTTAGCTTTTCTAGAAATGATAAAGGAAAAAATGTGTCAATCGTCGAGCCTTCGTTTATAAAAAGTTAGTAATTCTCAATGAAAAGTTATTGCAAAAATTATACTTTGATTTTTATTTGGTGAGACAAATTTTATTTTATTACAAGCTGGATGTCTTGACCTTTCGTGCGTCCAAACTTTTAGATACAAAATCTGAAATCTACCCATTGTTAAAGTTTTTATTGAATGACAAATTTATATGAATAATATTTAAGGGGAGAGTGGTTAAAATTAGGATTAAAATTTTCCTAAGGAAATAGGCTTCGAACAACAACAAACATTTGGAAATAATGAGAGCACTAAATCAGTGTTTGCGGCTAATTTTCTCAAGTCTAACAAAAACGTAATATTATCATCATGTAATATTATTAAAAATAACAAAAATAATTTATTTATATTCTAATATTAAAGCAATCAAGGCATTACGCGTTCATCCGCGTATACGATTCTTGGTTAATTTTATTTTCCGTGTCGGAAGTGGCTGATTGATTTTTGGCAACTTTAAGAAGTCTAACGAAAAGTAAACAAATTTGCAAAACTTACAAGAATATAAAAAAGAGTTCCCTGCTCTTGAAAATGTTCTAAGTAGAAGTAATCGAATATTCTTTCGCGATCAAAAATCGTTGGTATGCATTCTCGTTGATAATATTCAAGACTCGCAGACGATATTTAGCAAACCAAAATTGGATGAGATTTTAATGTAAACAAAATATGACTGCACCAATTTTACATAATCATCTTTTTGTACAACCACCTTTGCCTCACGTTCCTCTGCTGCATTTGCCACATGCCGCACTACCCACGTAAACTACTTACCCATATGCGAGTACATACACACACAGGCACATGTATACATGAGTGTTTATTTCTATGTGTAGTTAAATAAGAAAAAGCCTTCCATGCATTAAACAACTGAGCAGAAAATTAATTTTTTTTTTTAAAGAAAAAGCAAATAATTACAATTGCTGCTGCAATCAAGTGTGCGCTAGTAAAACGAAGTAAAGGAAATGGAAATTTTGCAGAAAAACTGTGACTGAGAAAGGGGTCGTAATGAATGCTGCTGCCTCATATACAAACGTACTCGTATCTATGTAGCGTAGCTGAACACCGAGATTTGCTGGATAGGAGTAGAAAATGAAAACATTGAAAGATCTAATTGAAGCTGCATGCCACTCAACAGCACAATGCACGCCATGCGACTCAGGCAGCTAAACCTGCAGTTTGCAGCAAACAACAGCAACCTCAACTTAAGCGCATCACAAACTGCTAAGGCTTAATTCAAACATTTACAATGAAATAGCGAAGAGGTAGAGAGGCAAGCTGGCGATCGCATTTAATGTTGAACGTTTTAATCAGCTACAACTGTGGTAGCAACAGCAATAGAAAGCCAAGTAAAGGGTAACTCATTGACAAAAAAAAACACAAAACACAAAAAAACGAGAATCAGATGCCTTTTGCAGTGGCATTATAGCCACATCACCAATGATTAGGTACATACTCGTACATACGCTGTAAGCGAAAGCAAAAGCAACAGCTAACGTTTTTGCTCGAGTTACTGAAGGAAGGCTCGTAGCTGCCATAGCCACTGGAGCAGTTGTGATCTGCATGTGCGATTGCGCTTCTACGGCTCGATTGTAATCAAAGGATACCAACAAACTACACACACACACACACACACACACAATAATGCAATGAAATGCCAACAATTATATTGTATGTACATATGTATGTATGTATGTTGCTGCAGATGTGCGCTTTGATATGTTTCTCAACTTGTGCTTTTATGCAATGTTCGCTTTTGAGTTATGAGATCACTCGTCCGCGGCGTTGTTGAGTGGCCACCGAGGAGATCAAGATGCTGTCAACGGGTTGCATAAGACCCAAGAGGATCACTGTGCATGGAGTGGAGGCGGGGGGCGAGGGGGCAATGTGTTGCTCATGCGCTGCATAACGAAAGTGGAGTCGTTGGAAAAAAGCGTTAACAGCGCAACCAGCGGAGATGTTTCTTCTAGTGTTTTATTTTAGACAAGTGCAATACTGAGAATTTTAGCTTGGCTAACCAAGAGTTCCCACATAGTTAGCATGAGGTCCTACATAATTTGAGCAAATTGAAAATCTTTACTTTGGTTTTAATATATTTAAAAAAACAACAACTCGACTTAAAAATTTTAAGTACTATTTAGTCGATTAGATGAAAGGCTGATTAGATGAAAATAAACTATCGATGATTAAAATAAAATCATCTTCACAATAAAAAATAAATTAAATGCATTATAGTTTTTTTAATACATGCGCTGTTATGCTCAGTAAAAATTCTGCTCATTAACAATTGATGTGCATTATTCACCTATTTCAAATTTGGCTCGGACAACCGAAGGACTTCGAATTTTGGACTTTGGAAAGAAACATTTCATACATTTATGTCAATACAAAGTACCAAGCCTATGCATCCAAAGTTATTATTTTCTCGATTAAAATTCGACTAATTTTTCCAGAATTGAAGCGCGGAATCATGTGACGAATCGAATGCCATCAAACTTTCATAACTTTTCGTCTGACACAAAAATAACTACACATTTTTTTGAAGATTTATCAATCCAACCTAAAACACGGCCTTATAAAAAAGAAAAATTGCATTAAACAACTCATTAGAAGGTGTGGATTATAAAAAAAAAAATTATTGCTTTAGAAAGCAGAAAACACTTAATTTTCAAGTCATAACTTTTAAGCTATAAAAAGAAAGTTTTGAATGAAATTTTCATATTTATTTATTTATTTATTTATTTAACTCACTACTGGCTTTTTTTTAAATGACAGTCGGGGTTTACCATCCCAGATCACGAAAATTTTAATTTTAATTCGCATTGATGTGATTTATTGAAATCAATGCAAAATGGCACCCAAAAAAAATTGCTGTACCACTAAATTTTTCTTGAATGAAGGTTTCTTATTTAGGAGAGAGAGAGAGAAAGAGAGATTTTAAAAGAGAAACATCAGAGAATCCGATAGCGGCCTTTCCAACTACAGATAGTCAAAATAAAATTAAGTTTTTTTCGAATAGTCGAATAATGTGTAAGTACAATGTTAGAGACTCATTAGCCATTGCGGTGCGTGCTATAACTCGATATGCCGCTAAGTTCGATGTTCGGACCTCAGCCAGGGCATGTTAAATTTTAATCATAGAAAAGTTTTTTTCTAATACCGGTCACGTCGGAAGTCACCTCGGCAGGAAATGACAAACCTCCGAGAGTATTTCTGCCATGAAAAAGCTTCTTATAAAATACACACCACAAATGGTAGGAGAAGCTCGGTAAAAAACACTGAGCTATATCACTTTACACACATGTATATTTGCATCTGAATATACAACTCCTTATCCTAACGGTCATCGAAGATGAGGTCTACGCTAATTTCTGGTTAGCTGTCGATTTGTTCACAAAGTCACAGCTCAGCTCAGAAGGTGCTATTGGAAAGCAGAAAAATTTATAAGTACTAAAATGGGATAGACTGGTAACGAATAAGAGAACTTCGGGTTATCAGGTTGAAAGCACTCTATGTAATATATTTGTAAAATCTTTACAAAAAGGGCGACGGTAAAAACTCATCATCTTCTCATAAATAGCCATCTGGATGAGACTTCAAACGAATTGTAAATAATTTTATAAAATGATTTCAAACACTTTTTCTTCTCCAGAAAAACAACGTGACCCAAACTTTTTCAACCATGATGATGTTTGCCTCCCCATTGAATTTAGTTCACAAAATGGACGCGCAGTCAGTCAGCCGCGGCAACAACTCGACGCGGCAATCAGCGACTGGGGCACTTGTTGCATGCAACAATTTCAATTTAATTCAGCACAATTTTGCACAACTTACAATTAGTTATTTTTTCTGCAATTACTGATTTACGTCGTCTTTTTCAACTATTGCTGCTGTTATTGTAGAGGATACCTCAAAATTGCGCTTGCACAAATACCCGTCGTTGCGACTTCACGTTGATTGGATACACTATGTAAAAAGACGAATGCGAATGCCTTGTGTACTGCAAATTCATGCAACAGCCAATCGAAGGCTGTATAAACAAAAAAAAAAAAAAATTTAAGTACAGTATAAATAAACAAAAGTACAGAGCAACAAATTTAATATCTGTAGCTTGTTGATCGTGTTTTTTATGTTTTTTGTTTTTGTAAAGCCACCGCTGTGATTGTCGTTGATATTATTGTTTTTCTGTTTTGCTGTTTATTTTTCGGCCTTTCAAATGTTCGCCTTATTTTACTTCCATTTTTCTGCATTTGTGTTTATTTCATTGCGACGTGTCTGCTTGCTCATGTTTATTTTTTTTTTTTTTCTTTGCGCCCAAAGCTTCTTTTTTGTTTTCTTTGCGTCAATTTTGAAGATTATTTACATTTCCTTCAGCTTAAGCGACATTGACTGACTTACAGCGTGGACAGATAGACGGAACGGCACAGTGGCGGACGAAATGAGAAACGAGTATGCTGAACGAACGTGAACGCGAGTACGACAATCAAGCAAAATTCAGAAAACGGCGTTTGGTCTCCGAAAGGGCGGTAACGGACGGCCACTTAAAATGCGCCGTAGCTGACCATTTGGTCGGGTTCCCCACGGTCAAGCTGCGCGTACCTAACTTTACCTCGTATCCCGCCTTCATCTGTGACTCGTCCTAGTGCTGGCTTAGTGGCAGCGCTTTGCTTGTGTTCTTCATCCGTTGATTACGCTCTTTGACTGCTTGGTTGGCTACCTGCTGCGCGTATGGCGCGTACTGACGGTGGTGCTGCTGCTACGCTGACAGGGCAGACTGACTGACTGACTGGCAGTCTCGCTCGTTAGTTGGTGGGTTTGTTGCTTCGCTGACTGCGCGTCTGTGTTCGCTTGTTGCGCGTGCATCGCGTTTTTTCTTGGATCTCGGAGTCGTGTGTATCCATTAATGCCATCAATTGGAACATTACTTAAGTATGGGTTTACGGCCGTCGTGGTTCGATTGGGTCTGCAACCATTTGCGTTTTCTTTTGCCTACCCAGCCACTCTTGCTTTGCTTTTGGCCCTACCTTCGCACACATCAACTCTGCGTTCATAAACATCAACGCATTTGCCGAGTTCCTTTGGCTTTGTAACTCAACTTTGCTGCCGCTGAAAATATATTGTTCCACTTATTTGTGTAGAGTTGTTTAGTTAATTTTTTATTATTTTTGAGGCTTTTGTTTTGATTGAGGCGAGATGGAGTTTGTTTTTCTTTTTTTTTTGCAGCTAGATATTGTAGTAAAATAATAAATATCCCAAGAGCTTAAAACGGGGATCAGTTCTAAGCGGAAGACGCAGTCGCAAAATCAAACTAATCCAACTCTGATTGCTGCTGACTTTGAGTCTTACATCACGTTGCACAAATACAGCCACCCGGGCAAGCAAATAAATGAACGCAATAAAATCTCCTGCTGATTGACGCGCTCTACTCGTGAAACATGCACCGTGCGCGCGCTTGTCTCGCGTGCAACATTTCAACACCAGAGCTGCAACTTGGGTTTTGGGAATCAAGTTTTTCACGGCACTTTCTTGTCATCTTGTTTTTGTTTTGCCGTCGCTCTCATCTATCTATGCATCTGTTGTTGCACTGCCGACAATTGCGTGGCAGCGGCTGAAATTTGGTGCCTGAACGTGCGCGCCTTCAGCCAGTGAAGACGGTAGCACAATCTGTGCGACCTCTAGCGGCTTATTGGCGGCAGCGGGAAACGTAACTGTTTTAGACGTTGCAGTGACTAACTATAGTGAACACGACAGCAGACGTCAGTAAATGTTTGTTATGAAGGCCGAGAGGATGCCGACGACAAATTCCGCTCTGGACTATCCAGGACATCAATAACAGAAGATATCGTCGAAACTATGGGAAAAATTGTTTTGAGAATCGTCGAATAAAATCAAATCAAATCAAGGATGTTGATATATCTGTCGACTCGTGTCATGCAAAGACGAGTGTCAGCGAAGTTTGTTCCGAAATTTCTGAATTTTGATCAGAACAACCGTCGCATGAGGATCGCTCAGGAGCTCTTAAATGACGTCAGTGATGATCATGGTTTGCTCAAAAGGGTCATAACTGGTGACAATTTATGGGGCATGGGACTGCTCATTCGTTTCAATGGAAGCACCCAGAGATGCTGAAACCGAAAAAGGCAATGCATCGCTGGAGGAACTTAGAGCTATATCAAAAAGTGCTAATGCGAAGTGCTTTGAAGATTGGAAAAAGCGTTGGCACAAGTGCATTGAACTTGAGGGGGATTACTTTGAAGGGGACAGTATAAATATTGATGAATAAATAAATATTTTTCTTAAAAACATAAAGTCACCTTCCTTTTTACACACCACGGTATGTAGTTAAAATGTTGAAACTACATCCAAAGGAGCGTATATAAATTCTTATGGTGCTAAAATTATTTCGTACGTATATGTATGTATCTGTGTCGTACGTAAATATATAAAGTTTTCTATTCCTCACAAGTATTAAAATTTTACCTGCAATCTAGGATTTAAGATTTGATAAGAAACGATAGGTGACAGCCGAGAGAAGTACAAACCGTATGGCGCTAATCCAGTCGATGTTTAGAATTAATTGAAAATTCCCATTTACCTTCACAATTATTTCCAAAACTAGAAATTTTTTCGTTCTAAAAGGGAAACGTATCTATCAGAGTACTTGGAATGGCGTTGTTGTAGGTTGCTCACAACTTTCTATCTTCTATTTTTTATTACAATATGAAATTTGAGAAAAGTAACTTCAGAAAGGTTTTTTATATGGTGACCCTAATAGTTTAAAAATTATTTCGCGAAAGTTAAATATAAAGGAGATAAAGTTTGAAAATAAACCATCAAAGCGTTGCATTTTTAGAATCGCTACCACAATCCGCCTTGCATAAAACCTTATTTCATTATGATTATAAAATTAAATAGCCGAAATATATCTTAATTATGAAAATATGTTGAAGGAGGTTGCCACCTGTAATTCAATTAAATTTCTAAATTAGGTGAAATGTTGCAAAATACGTACATACATATGTAAGTGTATTAATAAAAGTGTTGAAGAAAGCTGAATTTGAAAAAATTTCAAAGGGGTTGCCACCTGGTTAAATTTTTTTATTTTATTTAATTGAAGAGATAAATGAAAAATTACAATTTTGATATCGAACTAACAACTTACTAGGTGTTTTAAAAACGCTTGTTTTTAAAATTTTTAGAAGAGGTTAATTGCCTGCTTGAGAGATTTAATACAAATGAATTTCATTGAAATTTACGAAATTTTGGACTTATGCTTCTACGCCACAATGCTTACCAAACATAACAATATATTTTATGTAAAAATAAAAACTCATAAAAAATTAGGTATCTACTTCAGTAAACTTCAATACAAACAAATTTTTGAGTAGCATTGCATGAGCGTGGCGTATAGCATTGCGCCATCACGATCTGCTGGCTTAATATATTTTATCACTCTAAAATACTCATATTATCAAAGCTTTCAATAAACCCTAACGACTGACTCTTCACTACTCAACAACTTAATTAAATTATACGCTCAAGTCGTTTAAAGCTTAATCAACAGTTGTCTGGTAAATCCCCTGCGAAGGCCAAGAAAAAATAAGATAACTTGAGTTGTGATAAGTAAACATGAAATTCTTACAAAATGTTCAAATGCACTTAAGCGAACTTGCATGTGTGTGGCTGGGTGTGTGTGTGTGTGTGTGAAGAGCCTGCTTTGCTTTTGTGTAGTTGTTGCTGCATCTGCTGCTCGTTTGCCTTGCCACTATGGCATACAATCCTAGCCGAGACGAAACCAAAGTGTTGGCTGCGCTGATGAAATGCCAGACATTCTAAGCTACCACTACACACTCGCTCTCTTACACATACATATACAGCACATACAGATTACGTGTAAATATAGTATGTACATACATTTCATAATGTGGTAGCTGGTTCAACGCCTACATATATGTGTATGTGTGAAATGCTGAGCTTGCAACACAGTGTCTAATACCGCAGAAATATATACATATGTACTGTTGTTGCATGCATCGTAAAGCACTCCTCCAACCGTCAATTGCAAACATACACAAATTGTTATTATTTGTATTGTGCTGCTTGCTTTCGTTTTTACAGAAGCTGCTATCTAACGCTGCTGCTGCTTGTGGCTGGCTCATGCGGTATTTGTATGTGTGTTAATGTTGCTGCAACATCTTCATTTTCATTTGCGGCTTTACAGTAGTACATCCGGCTAACTTAGCTAATAATGCATTTTTTGTTTTATGTTTAACTGCCCTTTTTCATGATAAATAAGTGCAAATGTATTGTGCCCGTTGTGAGCATTTATTTGCCTTTCGGTTTTGCTGGCGCTTGCCAAGCTTATTTGTATTTCTGTACAAACACACAAACGTACTCGTGTTGGGAAATGCATTGCAAACAACAAATCGACTACATTGACATTGCGTCATTAGCAAATCTATTGTTTGTTATTTACTCATTTTGTTGCTTGCGGCAACTAAAATTAAGTTCCATTTCGCTGCAGTGATGCACTCATTGGCAATGATAACGCAGAATTGCAATTTATAATGGATTGCTTTATTCTATTTTGTGCTTTTTTATCTGGTCTTAGAGAACAAGTAGATTAATTTTATTTTAGGAATATAATATTTTACTGCAGGTTAACCATCCATTTCGAAGTACAAAATGAAAAGTTTGATTAGTTTATGAAAAGAGTGGTTAACTTCTCGTTAGATTTAAAAATTATTAAAGGGATATCGAGAAAATAAAGCACGTTCTCTTTTTACATACGTATGTATGTGCTAGATATGTCAATTTTTGACATTTTATTGATCCCGAAATTTTCGAGATCGGAAAACAAATTCCCGGTACAATCCTGAGATTCCGAATTTCAGGAAGTTTTGTTTCGTAATTTTTAATTTGTAAAAAAAATGTCACACGTCTGTAATCGTTCTATTATAAAGTAAAGTTATTTTTAATCAGTATTTGATATCAATGTTAACAGCCCGATTCTAGTTCTTGATAAATTGTCAAAAATAAAACGATAAATAAAACAATAAAAAATATTATTGACAAACTATAAACTTCTGAATATTTGTATATGTTTGATAAACTAAAAAGAATAAAAAAATTAAGTAAAAATTAAATTCCATTCTGATGGAGGTTGAATTATTACTTTTTTTGATCTTTGAAACCTAGTGAAAGAAAAAATATATTTTGCATCCAAAATCGTGATAATGCCAAATCAGCTCGGCTTTGTACCCCATCATTCCACAATTACAAACTTAACGGAGTTTAGTGAATACTGTATTGCGTCTTTTATCGTTGGATATCAGGTCGATTGCATATGTACTGACTTCTCCAAAGCTTTCGACACAGTTTCTCATTCGATGCTGGTTAAGAAATTAGCTCTTCTTGGTTTCCATTCTGGTTGTCTTAATTGGATCATATCTTACTTATTAAATCGGCGCTGAGTAGTCTTTATTGACGGGGTTTAGCCTAGACTATTTTCTGTCTATTCTGGAGTTCCCAAAAGAAGTATTTTGTATTATTCATTAACGATATTAAAAATTGCTTTTCTTTTGCTAAATATTTGCTTTATGCCGATGACTTGAACATTTTTTCAATTATAAAAAGCTTCAAGCAGATATGGATAACTTGCATCTCTGGTGCATGAAATCACGCCTTTCATTGAAAAAATGGCTTTAAGATTACTTACACGAAAATTCAAAAAAACTTACCATTCTGTATTTGAATCAGTATATGAAGTTAAAAATCTCGGCATTATTTTTAGTTCGAATTTTAATTTTAATAGTCATATTAGTGTAATGGCACAGGGTATGAATACCCTTAACCAGCTCATAAATGCAACCCTAAAAACTCTATTACAATTATAAATCAACAATGGTAAAATAAGACGAAGATGATAGAAGTCGCCTTGGGCAGCCATTGATTCTTTTGCCATCTTTTTATCGCAGCGAACGTGCAAGTTCGCAGTAACTTAATAAAGTATCAAAGAACGTAAATTAAAATTAAATTAAATACATATCGTTTTTTTCATTCATTTTAAATTAAAAGTGTTGCCTTTCCTGTATGGCACAAAAGTGTGTAGCCAGGAGTGTGCTACCAGGAACGGCCCCGCGCATGAGACGCGCAACCCGGCACAAACAGGTACACAACATGGCGGACCGGTTGGTGCTCCGCCGGAGGAGCATTACCTTGTTAAGGATATTAGTAATATTATTAGCAAAGCATATTCGGTTTTGGGATTTGTCAAGCGTAACTGCGTTAAGTTCTCTGACCTATATACACTATAATTTCTGCATACACTTGGAATATGGCGCTATAATTTGGAGGTCGCATCATAGTTCAGCCATAAATATAATTGAACGCGTACAAAAAGTATTCCTTAAATTCGCTTTACGTTCTCTAAATATTTCGGAGCCGTTGCCTTCATTTAGTTCACGTTTTCTTTTAATAAACTTAAAGTCTTTAGAAAGTAGGCGAGCTCTGCTCTCCCTGAATTTTATTTTCTGAGTTATCAGTGGTGAAGTGGATTGTCCATCTCTTTTGGTACGGATTAACTTCAATTCCTCAACGCTTTGTTTTGCCTTTCTACGAAGAAAATCTTAAAATTGATTATGGCCGCAATGAGGAATTCATAAAAATGATATGCAGGTTGGAAACGTCTATTTTGGGCTTCGCGCTTGCTCTTTTAATAAAAAAGCTTTCACAATGGAACTTATTTAATTATTTTTTGTATTTAAATAACTATTGTAAACTTTGCCTATGAAAATATATGCATTTTCTTTCAACCGCTGTCAAAAAAGTATACAAAAAAACCGCTGAATTTCGTGTAAAGAGTTGGTAACACTCATGCGAACTAAGCGTAACAGTTGGCAACGCAAACTACGAAAACGTCGGAATTGCTGATAGCATTTTTACTAAATTCGTGACGGGAGATTTTGTCACGGCGGCAGTTCATTCGGAATCAGTGATTGGGATGTATATTGAAAAACCCTGTAAGCATTCCAATGATGTTTCTTAATTTTTTAGTTCCTCATATGACATTGTCGACTCTCTTTAACCGGCTCAAGGCTTCTCATAAATTATTTGTAATCGTGTGCTCTTTATACTAAATGTAAAATGAGTATAATTCATACGACTAATCATAAAACAAGATATTGTTAGTCTGCCTGACTTGAAACTTCGAAGCTTTTACTTCTGCCAAGCTCCTTGTAGTATCTGTACGTACGTGCTTACTTGCATCCCAAGCACCTACTTCAAGTAGTTCTACAAACATACAAATGAATATACATTCATATGCACATAAACACTTGTGGATGGCACTTCAAAATTTTTGGGACAATTTCTTTGGAGAGCTTGTGGAGCTTAGAACTTTGGTGGGGCGCGCCGTGTAGCGTATGCAAAGCAATCGAGTAACGAAAGCAAGAGCAACCAAGAGCCAACTATGAATGGAAAGTATGTATGTATGCAGGTACTCGGGCGAGGCGAGGCGCGACAGCGCGTAAATTGGGGTTAATATATGCGCGCAGCAGTCGCCAAGAACAACAGAAATGTTGACAACACTGCTGGAGGATGCCACCACGTCGAGGCAGCTGCTGATGAACATTTATAAGTTGTTTTGCTGTATTTATTATTTTTGTATATTTAGTTTTTTTTTCTCGTTTTTTCTACTCACACAAATATCTTTGTATATATGTATTTTTGTATTTGTATGCGTGCTTGTGTGTGTGTGTGTGTGTGTGATGCTGTTGTGGCTTCATTTGGAATGCGCCCCACTGCACGCAGAAGCAAATACTTAGCAGCGAACAACAATAGCGCTCAACTTATCTTTCGCTAGTTTTTTGTGTTGAATAATGATTATTTTTTATTTAAATTTGTTCTTGTTGCACTCGAATTGTCATCATATTGTTGAGAGCATAAATGGGGCAAAGCGATATGGTTTCCCATTTGAATGTTTTGGGGGAAAGAGTTAAGCAAAGGCAATGAACGAGAAGGCTAAATAGTTGATGAAATCGAGCGCGAATGAAACGCAAATTTATGGCTGCTCTGCCACATGGCAAATGTGGCATGATGAATTCACCTCGCTGCTGAGTCGCTCAGAAGTGCTTTGAAGTGGCCAGCAATGTTTGGGGTCTATTTTAGACGCAAGGGAGGATAAGCGGGAGTGGCATATTTTTACGGCATAGGAGGGCGGCACTGTATTTGTTTATTTTTTATGTTTCGATGCATTTTTGTGCTGGCTTTAAATATTTTCATATTTTTCATCCGTTTCTTGTATGTACATAGGTATGTACAAGTATTTTGTTGAGCATTATGTTAAATTTTTTGTTGGAGCTAATTTTAGAATTTTAATTCACTACTTGCTGACCATTAAATATGTGAACATAAACGACTAGGTACGTACATTATAAGCGTGTTGGTATGTGCATATTCATAGTTAAAATATAAAAATTCCAAGTTATGGGTTAAGAGTTCAACAAATACTTTTACGGTTTCCTTTAATGAAAATTATGCCCTAAAGTTCTAACAAATCCTAAAAAAGAAAAAAAAAGATATTTTGAAAAGGAAGCGCCGCGCACTGCAAACTGTACAAACGAGTATAATTAGACATTTATTTTAGAATCTGTGCTATTAAAAATAAATAAATTTAATACTTTGGTCAAAGTTACGATGCAAAATTATATATTTTCTATACCTGAGCGTACTTGTACTCAAAGGGATATTAACTTTGTTCGCGTAACGGTTGTTTCTAACAGCCAAAATGAATCGAGATAAATATATACATACATACATATATATACCAAAATGATCTGAATGAAAAGAGGAAAAGATTTCGCCCTGACTGTCTGTCCGTCTGTCCGTCCGTGCACACAATAACTTGAGTAAAAGTAGAGGTATCTTAATGAGACTTGGTACGTAGATTGCTCTTTGGCTAAGGTAGGTTACTATTTAAAGCGATAACCACGCCCACCTCACATATAACATTATTTTTGAAAAATGCAAAAAAAATCGTTATTTCAGTATGTCTTGGAGCAAAAAAGGGCGAAAATTGATACTAAGAGCACTTTTAAGCAACGAAACTGTATTTTTTTTAATTTAGAAAAATGGGCGGTGCCGCCACTTATGTTAAAATGCCTGTAACTCAATAAAAAATTTAGGTATCGTCACTAAATTTGGTACATCACTAAGCAAATTGTTAAACATTTTTGAAAACGCATCCCAACCACGCCAACATCACATAAAACGATATTTTTAGAAAATGGGAAAAACTTCGTTTTTCAGTATCTATTATAGAAAAAAAAGTTAAAATTTATATTTGGAGCGATTTAAAACAAGGAAATTGGATTTTTGTAAAATTTTGTAATATGGGGCGTTGCCACGCCTACTTATGATAATATGTCCGTATCTCAATTACAGTGCTAAGCATCGTCACTAAATTTGGTACACATATTATCCTTGACATCACTAAAATAATCTTTGAAGATTTTTAAAATCATATCAAAACCACGCCCACCTCCCTTATAACGAAATTTTTATACTAAGAAAATATTCACGATCACGTGTTTTATATCGGTAATTCTTGAAAATACAAAAAATTTTGCATACCTAAAGAAGTACCTATTAAATATATCGCGAGGGTATAAAAAATTCGGTTTCGAATTTTACCTTTCTTAGTTGTTTTGTTTAACCTTCTCTGATGAAAACGTATATCACCAATTAGGTTTCCTCCTTCACATACCATAAAATTGTTCGAAAATTTTAATTTCATAAATAATGCAACGGAGCGGGATGGAAATACAATAGCTTAGTGTTTGGTCATGCTTCTTCTAAAATTTGTGGTGTGCACCATAATAATACATAGAGGGACCTACGATTTAATACCGACTCCAAACGGCAGATGCATTTTATAAGATGAAATATTGACAGAAATATTTAATATTTAATATTTTTTTGATTGGTTGCAATATTCTGGGGTGTACTGAAACTTTCTTTCTTTATGCTTTTCACATTTTTAAAATTTTTTTTACAAAAATTTAAATTTGAATGATACAAAATGTTTAGACCAATATATTTAAAAAAGTCTACAAGATATGAACTAGTTTTCTTAATAAGGTTTGATATTTAAAATAGTTATCTTTCTTCTTCGTCACATTTGAACGTTTTTTAAATACGTTATTGCAATAAAAATAAACGCCAAACAACATTTAGTTGAGCTGACTTTCTTGCCTTTTAATAAATTTCTAACAGTTTGCTACATTTGCAATTTAAAATTTGTACTATTTTGAAAGAATTTGGCAATTGAATATGATGTAGTGCTTGAAAATTGAGCGAGTTTTCTACATTTTATTTTCAAAAAGTGCACACTTCTGAAAAAAATTTAGTTAATAATAATATTAACAGATAATTGGCAGTGTTTGGCCGAGCTTTAACTGCCATTTGTGCTGCACAGCGACTCCGGAAATATTTTACGAGGAACTTTTTCCTGGCAAAAATATTCTTAGACAACATACACATATGAAACCCATCCGAATAGTATCATATTTAGGTTGAATTTTCCTAGTATTTTGCAATTGGTTTCATCTTGTCCTTTAGAAAAACTCAAAAAACAACTAAAGCATTAAAAATCTTTGAGTATTTTCGTAACAAAACGCATAGCGCAAAATTAAAAAAAAAAAACATTGGTGGTCATTAATGAGTCTGTTTACTGTGATAATAGCTACAATAAAAGTATACGTTTTTTGTCAATGATCAATTGTAAGTTTTGTTAGTAAATGTTCGGAGCTAGTTCGGGTCCAATTAGGGACTCGTTAGATACTATTTCAATACCAGTTCGGGACTGGACGAACTTAGTTTTTTGATTTTTGTTGTTTTTGACCTGTTTTAATATTTCATTATTTGTTTAAATGAGCTAAATGCCAATTTTTATTGGAACAATTATAGAGAAAAAAAACTGTTGGCGCAGCAAAGTAGTTTCGACTACCAACATATACTTTTAATACTAAGTATTATATTCATGCACACTAAATGCAACTATGAATTATTCTTTGTTGCGCATTGTACTTATTCGTTATTCTCTTTTGCATACATACTTGAAGTCAGTCCTTTGTAAGCTCTGATTAATTGAAGTCATTAAAGCAACTAAAATCTAAACTCATGTTTTACTCCTAATAAAAACCATAAATCCCAAAGCGGTAGAAATGATTTTCTTTTTTGTTATTTTTGTTTGACTCGGTTTGTAACAAACTGATCGCAGAACAAGTCTAGAACTGGTCTTAAACTAGTCCCGAGCTGTCCCGAACTAATCCTTTATTTAGCAGGAAGTGTCCTGAATAAGTCCCGTTCTTCGAAATTCAAAAAATTGTCTCACTTATAATTATTATAAGAAGACTTTAATAATATACCAGTAAGTCCCATATACTCTAAAACTACTTTTTTCGTCTTATGTTAGATCTCGACTGGAATATGCAGCGTTTATTTGGAGACCTTATTCACAGTATTTGATAGACAGAATGGAACGTGTGCAAAAGGTTTTTTTAAAATTTGCTCTACGTTCTTTGAAATTTTCGGATCCCTTACCTTCTTACAATTCGCGTTTGCTTCTTATAAGCCTTAAATCGCTCGAGAAGAGAAGGACAGTTCTTTCACTTTCTTTTGTGTATGGTATAATTAATGGCACTGTTGACTGTCCGTCTTTGCTCCAAAGTATTAATTTCCTTGTGCCATTTAGGACTTTACGTAATTTCAATCCATTCTATCCGGATAAACTCAAAACCAATTATGCAAGAAACGCCCCTTTGTCACGTGCACTCTGCGAATTCAACGAGATCTCGAATTCTGTCTTCCTTGATTTTTCTTTATGTAAAGTTGAGTTTCTCTCATTATTATATTCTGCTTTATGAAATTTGTTATTGTTAATTTAAGTTGTAGCTCTAAGTAGTCAGTAAGAACTTTGTTCATTGACTTATGAAATAAATAAATAAAAAAATAAAAAAGGCTTTAAAGGCTTAAAAATATCTATATCGATGATAATTATTATTAAAGAGGTTTTACAATTTTTAATATAGTGAAGTCTAGAAATTTTACTAATTAATGACTTTTAAAATTTTGCACCCTCATAAATAATATCAAAAGACTTTTATATCTCTTACGAAAATTTTGTTGGCTTTTTTAAAACTCCAACATGAAATCATTATTATTATGGGTCTCTAGTTATACCTTATGCGACGGTTTTTTTTAATTAATAAACACTAAAATTGTTATACTCTATCACTGTAATGGCTCTCGGAAGCATCCAAATATAAATAAGTACGTATTTTCTTCATTTCTTTTTTGAATCCTCAGGTCTATTGGCTCTAAGTATGGCATAAATAGCTTTTGAAAAAATAATTGGTACAACTACTTAAGGCGATTTCGAAAATATCAAAAGGGAATCAATATGATACGATCGAAAAAATGTGTCTATTACAGACATTATCTGCTTCACTTCGACTAAGGTACTGCAGCACTGCCAAAATGAAAGTAAAGGGACTGGGAGAGTGTAAAATAAAGAAAAACGGATAATTTGTACCAATGTAATTAAATGGTCTTTTCCTATTTTCTATATTGCTAATGTATAATTTTATCTAAAATCTCAGACTAGCTCTTTCGCTTATAAATCAAAAATGTTCACAAAGTACAACAAAAGTTTTGATTATGTTGGCAAAACAACAACTGTGCACATCTTATAACAAAACACCCCCTCCACCCCCTTTCCCAACCATCATCTCCATGACAAAAAGCGGCGCAAAGTAATCAAAATAACAAATAACAAATTCTTATAAAGCATTAATACACCCGACAAGTTATGGAGCGCTGAATGACTTTTTGATGAATGAGAAAAAATCCAGCTTTGTATGAATGGATGTATGTATATAATTATGTATGTATGTGTGTGTGTGTGCTTTCCAATGTAACTGTCTTGTAAAACACACAAATCGCACTTAAATTGTTCGCGTGTTGTTATTTTTATTGTAAGCGCTTCTATTGAATGTCGGAAATCCAATTTTGTGAAAAGAACACAATTTGGGCTGGCAAAGGCAAGTGTACGTGCTTGTGTATATACATATGTATGCATTTTGACGTTCGTATGTAATTTAAGTGTGTAGAACACTTCCCGCTAAATAAATAGCGCCACCAACACTGCTCCACAACAAAAAAAAAAAAATAAATAAAAAATAAAAACAAATAAGTCAAAATAAAAAAACACAGTTACTGAAAGTGAGAAAGGAAGTAGGAAAGAGAAACACGAATGAAATATAAAAATAAAAACCGACGAGAAATCAATCAACAAAATAAATCAAAATTATATCTGACTGCAGAGAGTAGGGGCGTAAGCGTCAGTGGAGGGGGCAGGGCACAATAAAGCTTGCCAGTGAGTGTGAGTGAGCCATAGTTGGCGGGTAACATATTTTCAACAGTTGTTTGGGGTAGGGGTAGGCGGCGCAGGCGGTGGGTGCGCACGTTTAGGATAATACTGACACAAAAATGCGAATGGGCGCATTTTTGGACTGGCGGCTGCTGGTCGGCCGCCATACTGGCGACGCTGGTGGGTTTCAGATTTGCTGTTGGACACTTGTTGTTGGTTATGTATGTATGTATATAATTGTATGTTTGTTGGTTGCTGGCGACGAAACTCAATTCATGCGGTTGCAGATTGACTGGCTAGCTAAGGTCGGCTGCCTGCCTGCGCTGTCTGCGATGCTCGGCTTTCCAGGATGAAATTTGATTAAGCTATGAAAAGACCAAACGGCCGCAACAATAATAAGAACAACAGCAACAGTGATGGCAACAAAAGGGCAGTTTATGTGGCAGCTGTTGACGGTGCAAAAGAAGAAACGAAATTGAGAGCAGTTTGAGAATGTGCAGAAAGCTAAATAAAAAAGTGTAGTCAACAAACAAAACTTGTTCCTTTGCTTGGACGTAGCAACATTGTGTTGCCCCTGCCGTATTAGAAACGTCAGCCAGAGTTTAATTTGGCCGCAATTCGTCTTTTTTTTTTTTTGTAGTACAGCAGCCGTTTTTGGTATTGTGGCGGACAGAAGTTGCATAAGCGAAGCGAAGGCGGCGCGTTTCAGATATGTTTTCAGAAGAGAGAAGAACCAAGCTGCACTGTCGCTCTTAAGGATCAGCAAGCCATAATTGTTGATGTTATGCTATTAATTTTTTTACTGCGATTTTTACCAGCGTTTTTGCAAGCTTTGTTAAGCGGAATTTTAAAATTTGTCTTTCGAAGGTGATTAGAATTTAATGAAATTGAAAGCTCTTTATATTGGAAGAGAGAAAAAGTGCTGATATATTTATCTGTGCGAGTATTATATTAAATGTTCATATAACACACTTTTTGACCAACTATTTGTAGTTCCTCCGATAACTTTTTTTTGACAACAAATGTCCAATTAAAAATAATTGTTACTAAAATAAACTTAAAAGCACCCTTAAAGAAACGCATTACGGTGTGGGTCAAAATTTTCAAATTGGAATCGTCAAAAACACAATGAAATAGCCAATTGTATTCGAAAAGATATAGACTTAGAGGGTTTCGCTGCAAGCGTCTGCACAAACACAGACTTTCAATTTTGTGATCTTAAGAAATCTCAAATGGACATCAAACACAACACTCAATTTTCAGTGGAGAGGGTGATGGCTCTTATCCAACCCATTCAACAATCAATACTCTTGGAGATAACCAGAAAGTTTGTTCGTCAAGAATTTGATTAAATTCGATTTCAACGTTGCCAGTTATATTTACAACCAAATTCAAAATCTCCAGATAGCGCAAACAATGACATTAAATACGTATCTCACTTACGAGTATAACAGATATAATTATTTTCGAATTTTGCGTGTCAATAAAACCACGCGAATAGGATTAAAAAAGTTGTCGATGACATATTTTTCTCAATAACGAAAATAGAGTATTAAGATTAATTTCGAAGGGTGATATACATTGCGACCTAAAAAATCTATTATGATACCCCTTTTGTTCTTAAGGCAAGGGTAGTCACCCCTGAAGATCTTCGAGGAGATTTGCCATTCATATAAATTCATATATTTTGGATGGACCCAATTTTTGAAGAGAATTTCCAGATAGGGTGTATTCTCCAAAATATCTAAATTGAACATGCATTAGCGCTTCGCGCTCCGCGATTAAGTGCAATTGAGTTTCGGAACATTCTGAAGATTGACCCCGTGACCACTGCAATGTTGTACAAATGATAATTAAGTAGGCAATAACCACTCAAAAACCCAGTGAGAATCCTCACTTTTCCCCGAGGCATGCCTCTTAATACCTTAGCTCTTCCGGGATTAAAATCTCCCAGAAAGGCCTTCGACTGTCTTAAGCCTGAAAGAGATTTCCACGTTTGGCTTCTTCTATCCTTCGTACAGCTTTCTAGAAAACTTCCCACTGTGTTGGATGATAACCCACAGAAAAGTTCAGGACCATTGAATGGAGAGGCAGCCGCCTTTCTAGCCATCTCGTTCCCTTCTAAAATACAGTATTGCTCTTTATTTATTAACAAAATTTTTAATTAGTTTAACCAAAACTTAACCATAACTTAGAATGTGTTTAAAATACAAAAATTTAATAGAAGAGCGTCATAAAAATTGTTAAATATTTTTAAAGTTTTTTTACTTTTTTTTATTTATTATTTATTTTTAATTATTTTATTTTTTATGTTTTTCGAACGACCTAAGATTTGAAAAGCCCGAACAGTTCTCATAATGTAATAAGCATATTGCTGGTTGCAACTAAATCATTCGCCGGGCTAATTTTAACATTTTTTTTTAGTATACATTTTTCTTTTTAATGGCTGTTCCGGGCCGTCATTAGTAACATATAGCCGCAACAATTTCTGTCTTTCAGCTTTTCTTCTTTTCTTTTCTTTTTAGTAATCGTATTTCTACGTAAATTCAGATATTATTTTTATTCGCGTAATTTTTAGAGTTATATAAAAATACTTTTAATTATAATAATAATAATAATATGTTGCGCCGATTCATGAAAGGCAGAGGTTTGTTAAGTGTCGAGATCTAAAACTGTTCAGCTACAGAACAAATGCTCATCAGCTGATCGAATGTATATGTATGTATGTATTAACTATTGAGAGCATTGAGTATAGTTTTCTTTATGTAAAAAAGTGAGTCCGAAATATCAAAAGAACCGGAGTGAGTGTTAAATCCTGACACAAACTACGGAGTGGCTCATTTAACTCAAAATTACTTTAACATGGCTTCAGAAAGAGAGGCCGGAAATGTCTTGAAATTCTGGAGGAAACATTTAGTTTTATTTCGCCAAGAAGAGATGGGCTAGAGATCAAGCCTGTCAGTCACTTGACCAAAAATACAATGCCTGATACCACACATTTTTAATTGAATACTCACATAATAAAAAAAGCCCATTGCTCCACCTTATTTTTTCTTTTTACATTTGTAAGCTAAAGTTACTAGTCCTTATCTAGTAGTCAAAGAAAAGAAAAAATATGAAAATTATTAACAAGAAAAAACTTGGCAAAGGAAATTTTTTTAAAAGCACATATATTAATGAAAAATAGAAAATGCACTTATTTTAATAAAATTTACATATTAAGGTTTTATCGTTAGGTTATTTAAACTAATTCAGACCAGTCTGAATTCTATGCTCTTGGTTTACTTCTTTCTGTTTATACAAGAATTATACAAGAAATATATAAAAAAGGGAAACCTAACGTTATGAGGAAAGTTTAATTTTAATTAACTCTTGCTATAATCAATATACATAAATGGAAACCTTAATGGTAACACAGTATTATGAATTAGAAAAGTGGATGCTATAAAATCATAGTCAAAGAATTATTTTTTTTAAGATAAAATAAGATCAATAAGAAGTCGGAATAGTTTTTGGTGGTTAAGGGCTCCGCTTTTAAATTATGTAGTCGTCTTGTCCGAAATCAGTAAACCGTTTATACAATAGTTGTTGCTGTAATTTTTTTAGAAGCCAGCAATGAGTTTTTATATAATAACATAGATTGTATTGCTTCAAGACTCCAACCAACAATTAAAAATTTGAAGTCTTAGTAACAATTAAAAAAAAGTGATTGAAATTTATTGCATCTGCTATCAGTCGGCCAAAGAAATATTGAAATGAAATCAACGAAATTACCTTCAGTGTTCAGCCGCTAACTAACAACTAGCAAAAGTTGTAAACGTGTGTGTGTGCACACATCCAGGCAAATGAGCTCACACATATACATACATATACATATGCACATGTGTATGGTACTCGTATATGCAAACAGAAAGTGAGTACACTAAAAGCCATCGCTTTGGCCTACAATGCCACAAGGATGCTCACTTGGTTTGCTGGCCGCTTTGTTGGCCAACTCGTTCGTCGTTTAGCTGGCAGGGAAGCGACCTGTTCACCATAAATCAATCAATCACACAATTAAGAGAGTTCCTCTGACACATTTAGTGTCCAATTTGAATAGTTGAATGTTGGCAAAGCGCTGGCCAACAAAGGCCAGCCAGCAACAGCAAAAGCAGCGGCAGCGATTCGACCAGGCAATTGGCAGTGGTGGTATTGAATCTTGTTGTTGCTTTTGTTTGTCAGACACAAAAACCAAAAAAAAAAAATGACTAAAACAATGCAACAATTGAGTTGACGAGATGCAAAAGAGCAGAGCACAGTAGTAAGCAGCGAAGCGAAGAAACCAGAAGCCGGTTAACAAAGCCAATCCAGCAGCGGAAATGTAAGTTTGACTTAAAAAAAACGAAAAATTAACCAATGTTGATGAAACGACAATAGCAGTGCGGTGGCTTTTGTTATTATTTTTCAACTGCTCTGAATCGGTTTTTTTTGCTTTCTTGTTTTTTTTTTAAGGACAAAGCGCAATGCGTCGAAGCGTAGAAGGGCTGAACTATGGTGACGATTGTTGGTCGATTCGAATTGGCGTGTGTGTGTTCGTGCTTTCGTTTTGCCTACTGTGTGGGAAATATGAAAAGTACATAAATACTTATAAGGAAAAAAAAATTTAATTCAATTGATTTTAGGCACACATTGAAAAGTTGGTGAATCATGCGAGTATATTTTATGCAAAGCACCTTTTATGTAAATCTTCCATTTAAGAAGGATTCGCGTCGGCGAAGAGTATAAAATGAATTTAATTGAAAAACATATCCTACCTTCAAAATCAATATATTTGTGAAAAACAAGTTTAAAACTTAATAAAAGTTTATAAAATTTGTAAAGAGAACTAATAGGTCCTCTCCAATTTCGAGAGTTCAAAAACTTCTTTTATGAGTAAGTGATCGGTTTTAAAAATACCAATTTTGCAAGGCTGTGTTGGTGACTGAGTCGAAAGGATAATATTTTAAATTTTGGGCCTAAATTCTGCATTTTAGTATACTCGTAGAAAAATTACCAGTCATTTTGTTGGTTTGCGGTTTGTACATGATATACTTTTACCAATCCATGCGATGAATATATGAAAATATATTTATATGTTATAAATTCTTAAAAATATTACAACCTATAAGACTTTAAATAAAACATTACATTGTATATATGCACATATATACATATGTTTGCATATGTATAAATATGTTCAAAAATATTCTTGAAAAATGCAGCTTCAGTTCTCTAATATTCTACTTTATTTGCTTCATTTGCAGTATGTTCCCGACTATGAAGATTGCCTGAAGGACACCAATTGTTACCAGGTAAGCAATACATTCCATGACTGTCTCAGGTTTCTCCCAGTGAAAGAAAGTGTTTACTTTCCCCATTTTGCATATTCATCCTAACTGCTAACAACTTGAATGTGTACAGTGGCGAAATGAAAAATAGCACTAAATTTAATTTTTAACTGAAACTCGGAAAATTGTGGCAATCGTTAGTACGAATCAGGTACTTATGCGCAGATATAGTGGGGGTTTGGGGGTCCGGAACCCCACCTGATCATAACCATAACCCTTGTTTGAGAAATTATATATTTTATAATTTTTTTATTTTATCTTTAACATTAAAAAAAAAGCAACAAAAACTATAATCGATAAAACTAACTATCGATGAATCGGAAAGAATTACACCTCGTATTGCGGTGTATCCTACATTTTGTGCGGAAAATGTAGAAACAAATATTGTGAATCATAACAAGTACATTATTTTTATCAGCCAAAATATCACTATCAATCGAATAAATTTTTGCATGTTTTATCTCGTCAACTTTAAGTTTTCAGGGATCGTCACTTATACTAAAAAAAAATCGTCATCTGCCAAAACATTTTCCATTTATTCAGTGATCAAAAAAAAACGATCGACTATTTGTAATAAATTATTTACGAGGTTTCTCGAAAAATCTATCCCATTCAAAAAAATTAATATTTTTTCGTGCTTAGCATTAAACTATCATTAATGAGAAAGTAAAGTAAAAAGTGCCCATCTGATATCAGCAGGTGTAAAAGGTTAAATTTATTTATTGTTTTTAAAAAAAAAAATTCTTTTCAAATATAATTATATCTGCATGAGATATCATAAACATACAATAAATATCTACAATTTCAAAATTAAGGTTTAGCATAAATAACAAAATTCCAAAAAAGTGGCATAAAAAGCCTTTGAATCGAAATTTGTCGAAAAACCTTGATATTGCAAACTGAAATTTTTTTTTAACCGATTAAATATGTGAAAATATGTATTTTTTAGGTTTAATTAATTTTTATTAATCATGTACAAAACTTAAAATTTTTAATTATGTGATTTAGGTTTTAAATTAAACTATAAATTACACATAAAGTTTTTAGAACAATTTCCAACTCAGGATGAAACACCTAGAGCCATTAAGTAAAGTCTCCAAAGTTTGCAAATATTTGACTCAGTGTGCTTAGAATAAGTGGAAAAAAGGAGTGAAATGTATAGTGTATATGAAATGTATATGTATATGTAGTAAAATGTCATGAAGCATAATTTTGTTGAACATTTAAACCCTTTTACTT
This sequence comes from Philophylla caesio, assembly GCA_963971545.1. Lineage (NCBI taxonomy): Eukaryota > Metazoa > Arthropoda > Insecta > Diptera > Tephritidae > Philophylla > Philophylla caesio. Next base: position 11,742,822 of record OZ020607.1, read on the forward strand.
TCTCACAAAAGGGTAATTTTGACCCCTCTTTTGCAATGTCTGAATAAAATTGCATTTTGAAAGTCACCAGAAGCTTTAAATATTCTACAAAATTATTCTACAAAAAATAAAGAGATACATACATATATTTACCCTTGGAATATATTACTTTTATATGCTGAAATGCACTTTTATTATTAGAAGTAAAGCTTGGCACTGCTGATTGACTTAGCTTGTTGAAACTATTTTAAAAACGAGTATGTTGGCTAAGTCTACCATACAAGTTAAGAAAATACTTGAAGTTTCGGGTCAAATAAAAAAAAGCCTGATATCAGTTTTTACTTTAGTGTTTTTTTTTTCTAGCCGCCAACATACGAATATATTTGTTAGTATGTTGAATTGAATTAAACTACATTTCTTGAGACTAACAGTCACGCATCAAAGATTAATGTCACTTACATTTAAAATAAAGAATTTAAATACTTAAACGTATATGTAAAAAAGGACTCACAAATTCATTCCATATACACACATACGGCCATCATCAGTAAAATTTAAGTATAAATTGTGGCGAAATTTAAATGGACAGAAATTAAGGCAAATGCGTTAAAGTGTCAGTTAACACTCGCTGAGAAATGTAAAAAAAAAATTGCGCTGAAGAAACATTTCTTCAAGCGGGAATTAAAAAGTCTTCAAAATGAACACAATTACATACAAGCATCCGCATAACTGACATATGTATGCAAATTAATCTTGGAGCTGTGCTCTTATGAAAATTCGCAGCACCACATTCAGCAATCCAATTAATCACGCTGTTGTAGCTCGATTGCCAGCTTAAAAAAGGCAACTTTCCTTACCAATATTGTCTACGCACGTACATACATACATACATAAATACATACATACATACATATATTGTTGGTAATTTGCGTATTTGTGTGTTTGCAACACGATCTCAACTTACCTTTAAAAACCTTATAATAATGACATTAAGCACATTAAAAAGACAACTGAAACTGGCTGAAAAGCTGAAAGCTGATGCTGAAGAAAGCAGAAGTGGCATTAATAAGTTGAAGAAAAAAAAACCGCGCATGTGTATATATTCGCACATAGAAATTAAAAGAGCGCCCAAATAAATAAAGATTGTACAAAAAAACAAAACAAAAATTTTAAAAAATTCTACGCATTCGAGTGCTGAAATTCTGTGCAAAGTGGCCGCAAAATATCTTTGTTGAAGCTTCACTTCAGCCTGGCCGCAAGCTGCTTTTAAATTACGTTCTACATACATACATATGTGTACGCACATTCTTAACAATATATGTACATATGTACTTGTGTGCATCATTTGCAAATACGCGTGTGCTTCTTCTACCCTTGTCGCAGGACCTTCATCACTCTCATTGTTGTCATGTTAATTAGACTGACAGTTTGTACGGATCAATTACAGACACTGTCAACCGAATGCCGGCCCAGCCGCGTTGGCATCTGAGTCTGGTCTGGACGGGCTCGCGTCAGCATCCGCGAAACACATTGTTTGCTGGACATTTGGTGGCTGGCCTCCGAGGTGCACACGCAGAGTTGCATACGTATGTATGTACATATTATACAAGCCATCTGCAACAATAACAAAAGTAGTTGTGCAACCAGTTTATGCTGTGTAAATTCTTTAAATAAAAATGCCCACAGCTATGTTGGACATACTGATGCTCGTACATATATCTGTACAATTTAACGCTTGCATCTTCTTCCACCTTTAGAGCGCAAAGTTTTGTGACCGTGACAAATTATGAAATTAAAACGCTAAAATTTAGTGAATTTTTAAGTAATTCATATTTTTTGGAATTTTATAATTTTCGAATGCTTTCATGCTCCTCAATCTCGTACATATGATATGTATGCAGATGCACGTGTATGTACCTAAATAATTGTCCTTTTATCTTCTCAAATTAACTAACATTTAGTTTATATCGAGAATAACTTAATTTAAGTAAGTTTTGGTTGATAATTTTCTGTTCAAAATAAATTAATCACCACTTTCATAGTGGAGAGTTTACTTTCATTCAGCAGTTTCCATATAAAAAGCGAGAGTTAACTGCCGACTGCCGGTGTTAACAACCCACTGTCGAAATGGGCCTAAGTAAATAAATTTGAATTAAATAGTTATGTTACGAAACAAAGTAAATGAAGGATGCTTTTGTGTTACGGTAATTTAAATTAATCAGCAGGATTCCTTTGGAAAGCCTTATTTATGTAGTCATATAGTCTGAGTTTGACACAATTTTGTCTCTTCTTTCCCTTAAACTTTTTGTTTTTTGTCTTTGGGGGTATCGGAGACAATTTTTGCCACTCACCTTGCATTCACGCTCAATATTTGAAATTATGGTTATAATAAAAATTCTTTAGATCTTAGCTGTCATACTTGATTCTTACATCGGAAATGCTTCGTTAATATTTTTTTATTCCCGCCAGTGCGTCCACTAAACTTCTGCCTGTTAACTCAGGTATGGCGCCAAAGGCCTTAAATTGTTCCTTTATTATTACTACGTGAAGTGGATTTCAATTGAGTTCATTTATTAAAAAAAAAATCTTTAATACAATAAGACTTATCGGTCTCAACAATGTAAATAAATACTTTATAATGCTGAGTTTTGACCAGAGTAATGAATGATCAACAGTAGAACAACCATGATCTGCTCTAATATCTGACGATAAAAGGCTTTTTTCAGATAGGTGTGGAAATATTTGTTCAGCCATTCACGACTGAAACACATTGGATAGGTCGAGGAGAAAACTTGAAGGATAGAAAGCAAGTGCCTAATAAATTGCTAACTCCGTTCTTTTGGCCTAAAACAGTTGAGACAAATTTATTAAAATTTATTTTTTTTGTTTAGTTTTTCGCTACTTCTACAAGGTAAAAGAACTAGATTTTTCCAAGAGCTTGGATGATTTGAGCCGCCTCACACCACCTTCGCTACTCATCTGCACTGCATAGTAATTTTAAAATCAACTCAACGCAAAACAAAAATGTTCAAAAGTTTTAAATTAAAGCTTTAAATGCTATTAGTAATATTTTTTTACATTACATAAGTAATGCTTGTTTCATAAGCTCCTTAAAATATAATTAACCACTTCATCAGATATAGGTTTGTAATTTTCCATAGATATTAAAAAAATTATTTAAAAAAGCAATATACGTAGTTAATAATTTCTTATATGTTGGTAAAACCCTGGAATATGCTTAAAACTTAGATTATTAAAATTTATTTTAATTGAAACGAGAGAGCAAACAAAAAACATGTAAAAGGAATAATAGGGGAAAATACACTTTGTGAAGTATTTACTTATATTTAGTGCTTTTCTTATACAAAATTGAATGACTAATTTTATTCAAACATCCATGATCTGGCAACTTTTGAAGCGATGTGGAATCGCTTGCTGTTTAGAGATACTTTTTGACAAGCTTCTAACCCATTCGTTTTGTCACCCATGTATGTATACACATATGTTCTCTTATTCAGGAAAGCTCTGAACCACCTTAATACATATTTGTATCAGTAAATATTTCCTTCAGCTTGCTGTACATTTTTTCGAAAGTGGCAAAAACTAAAATTCTGATTGTCATTTCATGTGAACCCTTTGAAGTTTCCTAACTATTATGTTGAGGCTTTCACACACTTTTTTATACCTCTTGGCTTGCAGAAAGTCATTTCGTCGTTTTTTCATTAAAATTCACCAGAGCAAATTGAATGTACCACAAACAAGTGCAAAAGTTTTTCTGATACCAATGGCCTTCACAGCCAACCACATTCAAACATGCATAAATATATTACGTAGAGGAATATATGCGGTATTTGGATCCAGCGAAGAGGTAATGTTCGAGTGCAAGTGAGTTAAAAATGCTGCAGAAAAATATACGAAGTATTTTTCATTTACGTTTGTCTTCATTTTTCTAACACCATTTTACACACTGCAATTTTTTTGTGTGATAAAATGGAAAAAGGATTTATAAAAAGTCTTTCATTTGTCGATTGAACGTCAGTGCAATTTTTTTTCGCATTTCCTTCTTTGTTTTTATCGTTTCTCCAAACTCTCATCACACTATGCGCTCCAAGTTTTAGGAAATCGATTTTTATTTTCCTGTTTTTTTTTTTGTTCATGTTTCAACATTTAGGTGAGCAATGTTTACATCAAAGCAGAAACTTTTGTAAATGAAAGACATGTGTGGTGGAGAGAAAAGCACATTCGTGTTGCTGCAACATGGGGTGGCACAGTTTTATCTTTTCTACATGTGTCGAAACTTTTCAATGGGACTTTAATTGATTCGTTGTGCGTTTCAATCGTGCCACACCAACGATGGTGTATTTGTATTTTGTCGGTTAAAGCTTTGCATTTGAGATAAAGCAAGTTTGAGGTAAGCGAAAATGCTCCTCCAAAGTCTTGAATTTCAGTAGTTAAAAAAGGCTGGGAAATATCGAAATAGTAAAACACTGGAAAAAAAAAAAAAATAACACGTCGCACATATTTGCCAATATAAATTTTTTTCCAAAAATTTTTCATTGGTATAACTCAGCGTAGTAAATTTTAGTAGCAGTAATTAGGTCAACGAAGCACAGGATCAAAAAGGATGAAAATGGTAATTTATTCTTTTTTTTATGAGCTCTGAAAAGTGCTTGTTTAATGTGTGGTAGGCTTGCGAGTCTTCAAGTGATTTATTACAATTTTTCGAAGAAGAATACACTTTCTTTCAAGGCTTTAAAAATTTTGAATAAATCAACTTTGAATCATAATTAAAATAATTTTTCGTTAAAACAAATTTGAGTCACGAATGCAATATATTTCGTATTATTTCGTTACTGAATTATTATTTCTGTCACACTCACACAGGCGGAGGCTAACGTCAGATAAAAGTGATAGTTATTTTTTAGGGAATTACTTATTATTAAAATAAGGAGAATAATAAAAAAATTTTTAATATTTTTTGTTTCATTCAACTTCTAATAATTTTTAATATTTACTAAATTCTTCATCATTATACAAATAAATTAGAATATCGAATTAATTTTTATTCATCACTAAAATAATTATAAAAAACAAATACATCGTAATTAAACATTTAACAATTTTGAATAAGAAATGAAAATGTGTTCATACTTTTCCTTTATACAACTTTTCAGTATTCCAATAACGCCCACCCTTGATATGTTGCATACACAAATGTTTATCCGCTTAGTATACTCAATCTCGTTAACAAGAAGTGCACAATTAAAATCTGATTTTCTAATGCCCTCCACATCCTAACATTTTTATCAATCGCAAATAATTTGATTTAAATTCAAAACAAAATAATTACAGTTCCCAAAAAAAAAAAATTCAGAGCTATTTTGTTTAAAAGTGGCTGGTCCGTAAACAATTGGTGTTACAAAAAATATGTTTTAATAGTATTAAATTTTTATCACTTAAATACGAAGAAAAAAAATACATCAGTTATTATCCTCTGCAACCCACACTAACAATTTACAGAAAATAATAAGACACCATGCAAAAATCCGGCAGGTAGACTGTTTTCTATTCTCCATTGACTGTACTAATCAGTGATTTCTTAAAAATTTGTATTCTTCGAAAAATTGTTTTTTATTTTTTTTTAATTGTCATTTTTACTAAGCTCGAAGCCAGTTTTATGAAAGATCTTATTCTAGCGAGGCAAACATTTCTGGCATGCATTCGGAAAAATATGAAACGGAGAGGGAAACAAAAATAAATTGTTGCAACGCGCTGAACTCACGCAATTTCGCTGTAGTAATATTAAAGCAGGCAGCCATTTTCTTTTAATTGCATTTCAGAGCAGCAATCGTTTAACAATATTAATGCCATTGACGCACTTTGTGCCACTTGCAAACAGTTCATTTCACTGTTGTTGACGACTTGCGGCACATGTGCATTTGAATGTATGTTTGTGTGTGTGTGCGGGTGTTGCAGCACATTGTTGACTATGCCATTTACACTGCTTTTGTGCCATAATTTGCTACGTTGCCGAAACGCACATTTACAAATGCTCACCCACGCACTGCTGTCACATGCCACAACGCACACACTGTTTGTTGCTGTCTTGAGTAACCAACATACATTTACTTAAATTTTCTACTTGCGCATTCATTTCTATGAGGGTATACACAATTCTTTGCCACACAAAATACACTTGCCACATTATTTCCCGTAAACACCCGCTTTGGTTGACGGGCGCTCCACCTACACGCATTGCCGCCTGAACGCCATTGTACTGGCATCGCGCACGCTTTGCTGCTTCACCTTGTAACACTTTTTGTTTTGTTTTGCTGATGTTGCACGTATATACATATGTGGGTGCATGTGTGTGTGCGTGTTGTATGTCACGCCTGTGCCTGGCAAAGAAAGTAAAATGTGCCACTTCACTTGCGTACTGCTGGTGGCGCCCGAACCTGTTCCTTGCATTTTCTTTTGTTACGCGGCTGTAACAGTGTATGTACAGCTGCCTTAACTTCTTCTTCTGCTTCTTCTTCGGGTGCTCCTTGCAGTTCTTTTTTCTGATGGCGTTAAACTTGTTCGATAAATTTCTTTTTAGCTGCTGATTCTCTAAAACAGCAGAAGAGAGTTGCATGCTACCACGGCAGTCGGCGCTCCTGTCGCATTGAACTTGGCTCCAGTTTCCCATTACCGTTACACACCGGCTGTGGAACGCGTAATTTAGTCAATGGCTGCTACTGCATGCGAATAAATTTCTGATGAGTTCTACGCACACACACACACACACACCCATATATATATATACGGCCTTAGCTGCCACTCACCTACGCTTCGTCTGACAGACAGACATACAGACAGCCTTCGCGCCACACACGCCCCACTCACTCCACTCTAGCCGCACTTAATGGCTATGTGGCAAGGTGGCAGTGGTGGTAGTAAAAAGCAATTTATGCAACACAGGAAGTTGTGCTTGGAGTGGTTTGGCTGCAACTCAAGTTTGCTGCAACAATTTTCCATTCTCGCACATCTCCTGATATTTCACTTTTTTGCTTGAACTCGCGTCTGCTTGAAAATTGCAATTCTATGTTAAAAAATTAAACAGCAACAACAACAACAACAACAACAACAACAAAATAATCTATCCACTCGCAAACGAACATACATACGCAGAAAACGTCAAGTCAAGCTGTGTAGAATCGAATAGAACGGAAGACAGGCAGAAAGGCCGTCTTGGCATGCAGTCAGTGCATAGACAGTGTCAGTTCCAGTGTCTGAGTTAACCAGCCGCCGCCTGACAGCGCAGCAGTTGCATCATGAATAGATTTAGCTTGTGACAAATTGCTTTGATTCCTGCGTACACCAAGGCACGGCACAGTGCACTTCATTCTAGCTTGATGCCAATTTCTGCACTTGCGCTGCCGTTGTGTTGCCATGCCTTTTGCATGTGGGCCATTGGCCCTTTAAAACGCAACCACCCCCTCCCTTGACGCAAACGGTCTGTGGCTTTGGTGCAACGACGTTGTTACGTTGCGTTGTGTCGCTTAGCTTTCCATTTTCATTTAATTGTTGTTGAAGAGGCCAACGGCAACGTCACTAAAAGCCAGCATCACTGCGGCCACCATCGCAGTTTCATTATGTGGATCTGCTTCCCCATCGCCTTCGCTAGTGGCAAGTGGGAAAAGGAAAAATGCTAAAATGAGAAAAATGCCAACAAGCGTAGCAGTGCCCTTTATGTGCAACTTCGCCTGTATGTGCCTTTAAACTTTCGTGCGCCTGTGTGAGATGCTGTGTAAATTAAGTTCAAATTTAATTTAGTACATTTAAAATGCGTACATTTTTTTTAACTAAAATATGGCACAGCTACGTTTAGTGACGCACAAAGCATTGTCAAGATAAAGGACGGAGTAAGCGAACAACATGAATTATAAAAAGCCTGACGCTACATTAACATGCTATATTAAGACGACATTTGCTTTGTTGAAAAGTTTAAAAATGCATATAAACTAAAGCATGTTATCATTGTACTCGAAAATAAAAAGTGAAGCTCTTTTGAAATGATATTAACTTATATATTAGCTTAAAGAAATTAATATACTATTAGTTAATCGTCCTTCCTTAGAGCCCAAGACAAGTATTACAGCAAAGAACAATTACATTCGATTCATTCATATTATTAGATTTTTCACTAATTCACATATTTGGGGAATCTGATTTAAAATACAATATTTATTATATTCAAATGTAACTTTACGCAAAACTAGCTATTTACATTTCATTTATGGAATATTTATTACCAACCGATGATTGATTTCTTTAGGAAATTTCTGGGAAAAAAGCAGAAACATAATTACCCTTATCGTGAGTTCCATTCGCCCGAAATAGGCTACTTTTCACTGTTCGCTTATAATAGTTTTTGAGAGGCGAAAAATATATGCCGGTTCAAAAAGTAAGTAATTTAATTTAATTTTTTTTACATAAGATCACCTTTTCAAGGAACAAAACAGTAATAAAAGTTTAAAGAGTAGAATGCAGGAAAAGCCGGATAGTGCAAGTGGATTTTCCAAAGAAAACAATGAAAATGTAGCGGATTTAGGAATGAAGCTGCATAAATTGGGGCATGCAACGAAAATTTAGTCCAAATGGAAAAGTGTAAACAATTTATATTTAAATGTACGTAGAAATAAAATTTGTTTATGCAAAATAGACTTGGATTGGCCAAAAGCGGTGCGTCTGATCTGACTAAAAGACGATTGCGCCAGCCCAATTTCAAAACTGTTACCTACACCTTTTTAGAATCCACCTTCAGCGAAAAATCACAGGCTCGCGCTTAGCTTCCCAACTGGCGGAGTAGCGAATTGTAGTCATGCTGGTGGTATTGAAGAGGTTAGCACAGATCTAATAAATATTTCTTTATTGAATGTTAATTATTTTAAGCCTTATAAGAAATACTCTGACACGCAGTCATGTAAAACCGAATGCTTTTAATTTGTTCACGAGTCGAACTAGTTATAAAATAAACAAAACTGTGTTCCTTTAGAAGTTTTTGTTTTCGTTTGTTTTAATCATACAGATATTTTATTAAGAAAAATATTAGTGCGAGAACATTTTTTTAATTTTTAACGAACTGTATATAATTTCTGGTTACTTACTTTTTTACTCAATGCTCGGTTCCAACCACAAATATTACAATATTTTAAACAAGCCCTTGAATATGCAAAGTAGTAATTTTAAATACTCACAGTTAAATGCTCTCTTTATTCGAATCTTCCTTAACTCGCCGACTGCCGTGGTATACTTCTTCACTTTGGGCTGTCACTGAAATAAGTAAATATTTGCTTAACGCCAGGCAGCTGCAACGCACAGTCAACCATTTCAACAGCAGCAATCACCATTGCAGGTGACAACAAATTAATAAGCAACATTCTCAAGAAACTTCGTTCCACAGCAAACACTTTTTCAAGACACCAAGCAACCAAAAAGTGGCAAAAATTCGCTTCTGTTGATATAACTAATGAGCAACTAAAATGCGGTAGAATGCTCTTGTTGCTATTGTTGTACATAATAATTTGCAGTTTTTACTAGCATAAACTAGCGGCAAGTTGCAGAATTCCACAAATTCGAAAAACCGAATCTGTGCAGTGTAGAAAAACACTTAAAACGACATAAAATTCATTGGCACTGGGCGACTGGGCGACGCGAAAAATGTGCCAAGAAAACGAGAAATACGAAACAAAACAAAACAAAAAATAAAAAACAGCACTTGTTTCACATCTTCGATAGTCTTATCTGCTTGGGTAAAAACCAGTAGTGGCATCACTTGCCGCATCTGCAACATATCAATTTCATCAAGCAGCATCACTTGCAACTGCGAAATTGTGGCTATGCAACAAAAAAAGTTGCCGCTGTTTGCAATTATTATTCCGTCGCTCATGAATTTTTCCATCGAGTTTGGTGAGCAACTATGGTACGAAAAATATCTGAAATTAATAAAATCGCTGGGTTTCTTTGTTCTTCATTTTTTATATTCATTGAACTGTATTAAAAAAAAAAGCATAGGGAGTAGCAGAGCACAACGTAAATAAGAGAAACGATTACTGAAATTTAAAATATACGGATATATGTATGGGTAAATAAATATGTAGGCATTCGTTGTATTACAAGATCATTAAAGATACATCGCAAGAAATTACGTTCCATTGCAGAATAAACTAAACTTGTTGTTTTAAATCGGCGCTAGTTAAATATCTTATCTATCTCTGACACTGTGGCCGAGTGCGTATTTTTAATACCTTTTTTTTTTAGCTGACACATTATATCAGAAAACTAATACAAAAATATCGAATTTAAATATAATTTTATCTAAGAAAGGGTGAAGCCTGAGAGCATCCAAGTCGGGGGGAAAATTTAAGAGTTATGACAAAAATATATAACGAAAATGAAAGGCTCTTATTATTGTATTAATATAAATTACTGGTTTTTAGAATTTGTAATAAATTTGAATAAATTTGAAATTCCGGCGATATCTGCAATTTTATGAACTTATTAGATAAAAAAAAATATTAAGTTCCTTTTATTTGTATATAAAACAAATATATTTCAACATTTGAATAATCGGTAACCTGCGTAATTTTACTAGTTGAATATCAGCAACTCTACTTTGCATGTCGAGCATGTTTTAGCTGCTTTTGGCAAAATTTGTTTTTTGTCAAATAAGTAATATCTTGCAGCCCTCAAGCTATAAAAGGGAATTGGTCAGCCACGTAATATTAGCTGTGTGACAAGATTAGACTTTTCGAGGCAAGATTGAACTTATATTTGTTTTCTCTATATTATCTTACTTAACTTATCTAGCTAGCTAAATATATTTCATTCCGCTAATCATACTGTTCCTTATCATAAAGGGTAATGCGCAAACATTCAGTTTGACTAGCATAGAACCGGCAACCAATAATACCGGAGTACTTGCTTTTGATAAATCAACACAAGATCAAGAATTGACTTAGACAAGAGAAGAGGGCGAGTAGGATATGTCACAAGATGAAATGAGACAGCCTAAAATTAATTGCTACTTTATGTAAAAGAAGACCCAGTTTCCAGAACTAATCAGCAAATATTTTGAATATATTCGCACAGATATAAATTTTGTTGTTGATTTGAAATAAATTTTTTTCGGTGCATCTACCAGCATACGCATACGGTTATGTATGTATGCATGTTGCCATATTTTATTCTGAGCCATGAAGCTGCACAAACTTTTCGCCTCATTACATTTCCACTGCTCCGCATCGCGATAAGGCAACTAACTACGTTACAGGCAGCTAAAGCACATTTGCAGCGCCTTATTATGCGCATCATTATCAAGAAGATGTAGCTGCAACAATACACTAAATGAGAAGTAACAAAAATAACAATCAGCAATGGTAATAAAAACAGCAACAATGCAACTTAAAAAAGTCATGAAAAACTAAAATCCCATTGGCTGTAGCATGGACTACGAAATGCTGTCCGCTAGTGACTAACTTTTAACTGCAGCATAACTGCGACTTTTTCTGTTGTTGTTCTTATATTGCTCATTTTGTGTTGTGCGGTTGCAACAAGATTTATAACCTACGAAAAACTGTCATCATGGTATTTGCGCTCTGTGGCGCAGCGCGAACGAAGCATTGGCGGCGGCCAACAAAAAAGATGACATTGTCTGTCAAAAATTTCAACATTTTCAACAAGCCGAAGTCGAAGAAGAAACAGAGCACAAAAACTAAAAAAAAAACTTGCACAACTAACATCGCTCACTGCGGAAAACAATTTTGTACAATTACGAAGTGACTTGGGTGTAGCGCGCGGGAACAATCGACCGACCGACCGTGGCCATGTGGCACAAATGGCCAAAGCAGCGTAAACAGCAACAGCAATCGCCACAGCAATGACAATGCTATTCAAGCGCACTATGAAACTTAAACACAATACAGCAATAACAAAACAAAAACGAAGTAAATAAAACGACCAGCCTTGAAATGTGAATGAGAATAAGTTGCGTAAAAAACGGCAAAGCCAGAAGTAAAAAAAAAGCGGTAAGGTGTAGTGCAGAGGGGCAGTGGCCTGCACAAAAAAAGAAACGCGAGTCCTTTTTTGTCACTTAAAATTGCTGTGATAACACACAACAATCGCCAAGGCAATGGCAGCGACGACGACAATGAGAGCAAACCGTCGTACGAAACACAAAAACACAAAACCATAAAATAACGAATAAAAAAAAAATTGTACTCGCACCATAATATCTGACTACGTTGCGGACGCGTAACGAAACGCGCTTGCAACGCGCACTTGCAACACGTATTTATGTCTGTATGTATACCAGTGCACGCCTGGACAGTCGACTTGCCGATCGGCCAGTCGGCCGACTATGGCCTCTAAGTGCATGCTGACAGAAATCACACAGGCAATCAAAGAAAAAGAAACACACGAATAGGGAGAATTAACTAAAAAGGCGCAAAAGTGTGTGTAAAATGAAACAACGAAACTATGGCAAAAAAATTAAAATGATTCAACAAAAAAGTGAACTGATGCACCACAAAACAAGCTAAAGCGCGACAAGCCACAGATAAGTGCAACAGAGGAAAAATTAAAAGAAAATAATTCAAAACACTTTGTTGCTACAAGCTTTTAATGTCTTTGAGATTTGCTAAGGTTACTATCTAGTAGCGTAAAATATTTCGCAGTAATACCGAGTACACACTAGACAAGACACTTAGATATTCGAGTATCTACATTCTTGGTACTTACATTCATATATGTATGTGACATTCTCTATGAAAAAACTTATATTTCTGGCAGAAACTAAAAAAAAAAAATTTCGATGGTGTTCTTAAATTATTAGGTGCGACTCATGAAACGGTGGGATTGCTTTTTTATAAATTCTTTCTTGTGACGCAATTGCGGTACTGCTATATATTTTGAACTGGCAACCATTACAATGTCAAAATCGCGAAGTTAACTAATTTTTCTTTTATTCTAATGCTTAATAAGTAAATTTGTAGGTCCAAAATATATTAAAGAGAAATAATACAACGCCAAAAGTGGGAAACTGGAGGAAAATAGATAACATGCATATTATAAAATATATGACAATGACTGCTAGAAGGATATATCAATTAATATTTAAATATATAAATAAACAGAAAAAAACTGAACACTAGAGACCTCAAAGTATAGCTTATTTAAGATAAATCTATTCCTTTAAATTTATATTAAAGAAGCTATAAAAGGTCTATGGAAAGTGATTTTACTTTTTTGATTTCATAACGTTTGTAAACAGAGTTTAAAAATCATATTGGTTTGACAAAGTTGGTGTGATATTTTTTTATAGCGATTTTTTGATATTTTTTTTTTACTTTTTGATGTTCATACAAACTTTATATCACTAAGTTTTAGCAACTATAGCTCAAAAACTTAACATCCTACATTAAAACAAGATACTTACACTTTTAATTTGAGGTCCACATGTAAAATTCTGAATTTTTTTAAAGAAATTTTTACTACACGCTAGTTTTTAATGATACCTTAATTTCTCCGCAATTATACTTCTCATTTGAATGCACCTTTAAATTGCTTGTAATGCTTTACTTTGTTATTTCTACAAAAAGCGACTTGCTACTGCTGACAAATTTAAGAGAATAAACCTTCCCTTAAAATTTTTCATGTGTCGCTTACGTTATTTTGTCTGCTAAAGCTCGATATTTTAGGGTAAATTTTTATAAATTTGTAATTTACATAATTGCTGGTCGTTGGATTTCATTTACGCAATTTTTAATGTAGGATGTCAAGTTTTTGCGTTAAAAGGCCAAAAACTCAGTGATTAAGTGAAAACCAAAAATCGCACCAACAAAACAAGTTAATTTTTAAAGTATACAAGCAGTGCCAGATCGAAAATGTAATGTCACTTTAAACGTGTAAAAATCGTGTTCTCCAGTGTGATTTATTCAATTTTGAATTGCAAAGAGGGTATATCTCTGTTTAGATGCGTGCACGAGAATTGTATCGATCTAAATTCTGGTTGCTCATAAAGTAAGCAATTACCAAAGAAATTATTTTTTGTACAAACGGCGTGCGCTTTCTCTTTCAACGGCCATTATAAAGTAGGATATACTTACATCCTCTAGTGAATAGCAAGTTTTAGTAAGAAAATTATATATTTTTTGAGTTTCTGAAACCTTAAGAAATTCGTGTTTTTCAGACTCAGTTCATTTTTATGCTAAGCTCTGCAAATTGAAAAAAAAAATATTTTCAATTGACTGCCATCAACTGCCAAGTCGAAAAGTGCCTATATTTCGTCAGAATTTATTTTTTTAGTCACACCCAAGCGGCAACAACTAAGCAATAATCCAAAAAATGGAAAATAAGCTATCATTCATGTCAACAAGTTCTAAAGAAAAATACAGCTAAGTGCTTTGTTCAAAAAAATAACGTCTACAGCTCATTAGATTAAGTCTACAGATGGGCAAGCGTGTAAAGGAAGTTTTTGAGCAAGTGGAAGTGAAAGCGAAAGCGAAACGCACCTCAAAAACAAACAAGACGACCTGAGTTCTGCAAAGAGTATCTGCAAATAAGCCTAATTGAAAAGCGTGCAAATAAAAGTGACGCGGTAATATTAGTTAGTCCTCTGTTAAGCCTGTCTGTCTGTCTCATTTTGGCTGGGCAAACCTTGAACAATTAATCACTACAGTCCAGATGCCTAATGCCAAAGTGGATATGTGAGTTTTGAAGAAATGAAGCCGATCTTCGTGTGTTGTTTTTTTATTATTATTCTTTGTTTTTGTTATTATTTAGCTATGTACAATTTTGGCTTGCGGGATGCATATGTCCATTCTTATGTTTATAGGTAGAAACATTTATACTAATGCGGTGGCTTTGTTTATTTTAACAGGCATGCCACCACGCCTTTTCTTTGTTTCATTTGGCGTTTTTTTTTTTTGCGCTTCGACATGCGTGTAGCATGTTGCCATACTGTCGACTTCAGCATGTGGCATGCAACAACATTCACGCTAGCTTAACTATAACGAGCGTCTGCACAACTTACTCGTACAAACAAACATATATACATAACTAAGTTTTCACAATAGTTAGTACATAAACATATACATACATACATATGTACGAGTTTTTGTAGTGTAAATTAACTACGCCTACAAGAACGAAGAGAGCAGGACATACTGACTTAGGTGGAGTGAGGATAGGCCATAACGAAAGCGACAAATTGAAAACGAAAACGAGAACCAGAAGAAAGTTAAATCAAATGAGTTGATAATGAAACTCAAAGCGTTATATTTATTGTGCTTTGAATGATAGCTCGGAAAATAAATGACATTTGCTGTTCCAGTTTCACAATGGCCGTTTGCAGTTGACTCGATTTAGGGTGGGTTGAAGATTTGATTAAGTGGTGGCCTTAAGACTTTGTAGTTGGCAAAGCCACAGACTAAATAATGTCGCCTTAGCGCCAAAATCAACACTCCACTAGGACTGTGTTTTATTGTTGCTATTGCAATTACTCATAAGAAGAACTTACAATTAATGCTTAAGCTTTGCGTTTGAAATTCAGTAGCAAAAGTTTTTTACCAGCCTCATCGGCTTCTGCCTTCTCTTCACAACCGTGCAATGCTAATCCTAATGCTTCACACCCATTGCTTTGAGCGTTCATTTCGCGTCGCTATTAATCATTTCATTTGGTCTGATGAGAACTCAAGCTACGTCTCAGTTTTTGGCTGATAAATATATTCCAGCATATTGCTTAGCTGCGCTACCGGCTGTTGTGAACTTGGCGCGGAAAAATTCAACTCAATGTGGGAATTTCTTTCATTTTATTTTTATTTTTTCTTATCAACCCCAAGCACACTTGCCACTCACATAGTGTAAGATCGTGTTTGACAACAAATGACAGACAAAATTAGGTGAAATGGGGGAAAAGTTTCACATTAATTTTGTGGCATTTTCAATGAATTTAAAAAGCTGCAAAGCTGTAAGTTGTTTGGGTCAGGGCATGTAATGCGTTGGAGGAGAGGAAACGGCCAGATGTGCAGCGACATGGCAACAAGAATAATTATACTGTCGTTAGTAGTGACTTTATTTAAATTATACAGCTTAGCGCTCAAAAAAAAAAAATGGAGATAAAAAATGGGCTTTTTTTTTGCTTTAGAGTTATTGAGAAGGAAATAGGAATTTTCTTTTTGTTGTTGCTGAAGTTTACGACAAAGTAGGAATCTATTGAGATTTGGAAAGATTTACCGTCATCCCTTGTCAAGTTTGGTTTTAAGGCAAACCGGTTTCAGCGTTGTGCCATCTTTAGCGTCGTTTTTCGTTCTGAAGTTGTAATTGTTAAATTGCGCAAAAGCGACGACTACCGCTTTGCTCTGTTGAGCATTACAGTCACTTTTCTCACATGATTTCGTTAATTAGAAGACGTGGTGTCGCGTTTTTATTTGGTTACTGTTAACAATGTATCTACTAAAATATCTTACCGCCAGTCGACATTTATTCCACTTTCCAATTTTGCTTTGTGGTAATTAATGAACCCTGTGTTACAAGCTTAACTTTCCGTTGAAGGTAATGTTCATTTGAAATTTAATGTTAAGTCGATTATAATGAATCCTTTGAATAACCTGCGTCAATCTTGCCTGACTTTTTGTTTCAATATTGGCTGGTTAATAGCATTAATGATAACTTACCACGTCTGATTTGGAGCAGTTGGTTTAAAACTAGGATAATTTTTTTTTTAAAGTTATTGTTATTATTATGAATCTTTCTAGAATGGAATTTGAATTGATTTTATGGCTGGTGTAAATAAATTGTATCAAAACATAACACATATATAAAAGAAAAATATTATATCTCATAATACCTAATAAAACATACACTCACATAACATTTACCATACACACTTACAACTTAAGAATGGGTCCTAATCAGCTATGGTATATGCAAAAATAAATTAATATATTTACATTTATAGATGTAGATATACATACAAGAGTTGCTTACTTAAATCCCCCTCCTTTAAAGTTAATGTTTAAATATTTTGAAGTTGACGAAATTTTCAGTTGTTCAAAAAAAACATAGAAAAACTTATATAAAACTAAAAAAAATCGGGGTATTTTTGCAAATTTTACTAACTATTTCATAAGCTTGCGCTAATTACTCCACACAGCAATTAGAAATACATTTACTTAATTAAATTATTGTAACTAATCTAGAGGCATTCGTAAATACTAATTTACTTTATGTGTTTTTATTTTCAGGTAAGCAAATGCTGGATTTAAAATGCAATAAGGAAAAAATAGTTTGAGTATGTGCGTACGTATTTATTAGCACTAAGCCGTATTAATATTACTTTCATAAATGCATTGTATTCATGTATTCGTTAGAGTACATAAAATAATCTTTTTAAACCAAATTATATCAAATGAATGATAAATTATTTTATGTCAAAAAAATTAGGCAGTTGAACCAAACTGTCTGTTCACTGTTCAGTAATTAAGCACGACCACATATTGACACAGTTTTTGTAATTTATTTTCCTTCTAAGTAAATTTGATTATTATTCATTTAAAGCACTGTTTATTCTCGTACAACAACCATTAAAAACTATTTTTTTAACTTTCTTATTTTTCTTTTATTTGGAATACATTGCGGAACAGCATCAGAAAAAAAAAGTTTAAATTCTATGGTAAATTGTATTTATAATTTAAATGATTGAGCAACAAAGCTACCTACAAAATTATATTGAATTTTATTTTTAAAGTTCATAATTTTGGTGCAGTTTTTTAAGTTATTGTACATTTTTAATTGAGTTTAGAAACAAATTTTTAATTTTAAGAATTAATTTTATTCAAAGATGAAATTTCGTTAAACCAAAGTATATATAAAAAGTATATTTCAAGATTTCTTTTGTTATTTCCGATTGGTTAATATCAGTTTTAATTTTTTAACGTACTAATACACTTTAGAAGGCCAAAAATAGGCATATTTTCAAGAAATTTTTTTCTAAGCCCCTTTATTAAATATGAATATGAAACTTTTTACACAAAAATATTTAAGCTTTAGAGAGTACAATATGATTTTCTTTTTCTTTATACATTTACAGTCATGTTATATGTATATATATTATAATTTTGCCGCCTACACTTTATAGCTCCTACCATTTGTGGTGTGCGTCTTTATATTATACCACAAATGGAGAGACCTACAGTTTTGTGCCGACTCCGAACGGCAGATATATTTTATGAGAAGCTTTTTTATGGCAGAAATACCCTCGGAGGTTTGCCATTGCCTGCCGAGGGATGACCGCTATTAGAAAAAACCTTTTCTATGATTAACCTCAAACTCACCGGCATATCGAGTTATAGCACGCACCGCTACCAACTCGACCACAGCGGATACAAAATGTTATAGAGGGCGCCAAAGTCAAGTTCTCGAAAAAAGTTGGGATTGGCATCTCTGAAACAAAGAAATAGAATGGCATTTAAAAGGGAAGGTCGGAAATTTGAAAAAAATTGTGAAAAAGTCGCCTTTTTTATTCTGTTTTTCATGGTTAAAAATTGTGGTATATTCTCACACAGAATATAACAACAAATAAAACGCACCAATATTTATTAAAATCGGTCCAGCCAATCCGGAGATTAACTTTAAAAATGTAATTTCGAGAAAAGCGCGTTTAAAGTTTACGATTTCTCTCCGCCAAAATATTACGAAATTATTTTTGAAGCTATACGGAATTGAAAAGTGCAAAAAAATTGATTTTTGAAAATTCTAAAGTGTACCTTAGTCTTTTTTTTTGCATCTTTTCTGCATCCTGAAATATTTTTTAATGATAATAGAATGGGATTTCGTAGAGAATATTAATTAACATCGATCTATTTTCGGTATTTATATATTTACTCTGTATCGATCCGATTTCAATTTGTCCCAATATATGTCAACACTCACCTCAGATTGAGGTATACAACAACCCTAATTGCGGTTATTAACTAACCACCCAAGTAAAACCACAACTGGTAAAAATAGTAAAACTGTGTAAATGAAGGAAACGTGCAGAGAGAAAGTGGCAAAAATAAGCAACTTCATTAGCAACGTTTTACCTTCGTAACGAACAATATTTTCTCACGCCCCTGCAACACTACAAAAGCGATAGTGATTCTAGCACACGCCCACTTTTGTGACGTTCAAATGCACGCCTGCCATGGCAAAAAATTTGTGGAAATAACAAAAAAATTAAAAAAAAAAAAACAAATCACAAATGAAAATGTGAAAATTGCAAAGCATAAAAACTGGTCAGCTAATGGCTCAGGCAGAAGCCAAGAAAATAATTTGCCTCATTTATTTTCAGCTTGCATACTATTAATGCGTTGTTGTTGTTCGTTGCTATAGATATTCAAGTTACATTTGTTGTTGTTGTTTAGCCATTAACGTGCCTTTGTCACCCTGTGGCCTTAGACCAATCACTTGATTGCCTTCGGCGAACAACAACTACCAACCAAGTACACAGGGTAGTGGGAAAATCAGCTTACCAACAAACAATACCTACGTATCGCCTTCTCTCCACTTCTTTCAACAGCTGCGCCGCATACGCCCCGTTGCACCACCGACCAACACTCGAGCTATTCCGATGAAAGCTATCAACGCTAATGGCTGGCAATTCTGGTTTGACGTTCATTTCAATTTTTATTTCACTTCTATGCAAATCCGTCACAGACGGTGAGTGGGTGGTTCGCGTGCAAATTAAAATGCTACTACAACAAGACCAAATTCAACAATGGCCACAATAGTGCCAAGCAATTTTATGTAAATTGGTCGGAAAGACTAGCCAGCGCATTGGAGGAGCGTAAAGAGGAGGTGTTGCAAGGAATCGTATTGTTTGTTGTTAAGTTGCTGCGGAATTCACACGCAGTTGCCACTAATATCCGGCCATCACACTCAGCTGCTTGTTAAGCGTTGACTGAGCGTTGCTACCAAATATACGGTAAGATTGGCTCGCAATATGGCTAACTGACTGGCTGAGTGTAGCGTAGTATGTTTCCGCTTCGATGTCTTTCATTTAAGTCTGTCTAAGTGCTACGCATACCGTAAAGTGCTGGAGCGCATCAGGCTGATCCTTTGTTAATGTGCGCCCCATAAATGGGAAATGAAGAAGATTGCGCGAATTGATGATAGTTGCAGACCTAAAAATTCACCATAATCTCCACCCAGGCAGAATGTGTTTAATTTTCCTAATGAAACACAGCAGTGGTATGTGTCAGATTGATAAGTGTTTTTTTGGCTTTTTTCTTCTCTTGTCAAACTCAATCCTGCTTTTCGCAGCTCAAGCATGCAGATATATAAATTATACTTTTTTTTGTATCGTTCTAAGCAAAAATAAATTATAGGAAAATACATTTTTTTCAGATTTTAGTTGGTTTTTTGTAGACTGCGCTTAGCTCTAAATAGTTTTAATACAATTTTTTGTTTTTAAATAAACATTTTCCATTTAACTTAATAATAATCCATCTCAGTCCGACATTGAAAACAAAACCTTTATTTTATACAGTTTCTCTTTACATTGCAAATAGCTTCAATTATTTTATATTAATTTGAATCACGAAATTTATGTATTTTAATTTACTTTTTTAGTTCGTTATAAGTAAAGAACTATACAATACAATTATTACAATCACCCTTAACGAAATTTGAAATGTGTACTTGAAGTGTTGACTTATAAAATAACTCAAATTCAATTGTAATTTGACAAATTTCAACAAATATCAACCGATTTAAGCAATTTTTTTTCAAATGTATACATTAAAATACATTAAGATTTTTTTAAAAATTTTGATTTCTAGGTTAAGTCTATATAAAGACAAGTGAAGAAAATTATTTACTTGTCATATGTATTTTCTTTAATTCCCCCTTTTTAACAAGTTTTGATCGATCTTTTTGCAAAAAAAGTGATTTTTGTATAAAAAATCATAACTTTAAAACAACAAATTCGGCTACTTGGCAGTTGGCCAGATTAGAGTTGCAACTGTGTTTTTTCTTTGGAAAATTCTTTAAAAAGAAACGCATTTTGAAAAATTAAATTTTGAAAACTTTTAGCATTTTGGGTTTATTGTTAAACAAAAAAATATTAAAATTCTCATTAATTTTCTGACGTTTGTATTTAAAAGAATAGATAATTACAGACATTTGAAAACAAATGCGAAATGTTTTGCTTCTCAAAAAATTGTGAAGAAATTCAATTAATCCGCCAACTATTTCCGACCGAAATTAGTGTTGCTGATAATTTAAAATTTGAAGCAGTAAAGGACATAGTTTTATTAGAGTAGTGAAAAGGGCAAACACTTCGTGGCTTTAATGATTCTAAGTCTCCGATAGCAGCATCCACAGACAACATTGTTTGAAGAAAATCAAGTGCAGGTTGAGATAAAGATCCGAACAACGTTTTCGGAGTCTGGACATGTAATAACAGAAAACACATTCAAAAAGGTGTTAGCTTATTTTTATGTTGATTTTCATATTTGTACGGTGCAGCTTATCTATGTTACTAATTTGGCGTTTTAAGAAGAAGAAAAATTTTAGAGTAAAACTTTCTAAAATTTTGCTCGATTTCGTTTTAAGGTCCCCTGATGACCACTTTAGTTCATTATCTTTTCTTCATCCGAATTTCTTGTTTACCATTTCTATAATACGCACAAGAACAAATAAGACAAAGCTATTTAAATACTTTTCGCGTAATAAATTTAAAATCATTACTTACATTTTACAACACTCATTAGAGCCATACATTTTTTAATTACAGGAAAACCGCGTCGTCCTCTCGCTTTATATTATAAACTTATCTACTTTACTCTACTTCTTCCTTAAATTTTATATATACTAGTATTTACAGCTTAAATATATTCAAAATCATTCCAGATATGTAATTCGATTGTGCCCCGCTTCTTCTGCTCCTCCTGATGTTTAGCGTAGTTATCGCAGCTACAGTCGGAGTTGTTACTTTCTATGTCTAATGAGTGCGCGTCTGTATAGGCGCTACAGCGTGCTTAATGTAATCTAATTACAATACAACAATGTCGGCTTCGTTATGCCCACGCAGTAGGGATGCGTTGCATACTTATGTGCGCATTAGCGTGTGTCTCTAATTAATGAAGGCTCATTTATTTTATGCTGTGTCTACAAAAAAGCAATCGCATTTTGGGTATTTTGTGTGAGTTTTTCGTTAATTAGTTTCAGTACAATTTTTTTGTTTGTTTGTTTTTTTTTGCCGTTTTACTGATGGGATATAATTTTCGCACAATTGAAAACGTTTCCTCTAGCTTTTGTTTGATGAGTTTCTTTTTTTCATGCAGCGGTTTGCCAATTTAACGCTTTAAGTATCCACAAATTATGCTTTTAATTAAAATAAGTATTGCGTGCTTAGCATTTTTTTTTGTGCGTTTTATGCCTCTATTTTGTTGTATAATTTCGTATATCCGTTGAGAATTTCCTTGACCGTTTTTAGGTGTGTAAACTCGCGAGCCAAATAAAGTAATTGAACTCGTACACTATTTCGTGGTCACTTCACGATTGACGCTCTGCTGAGTCCAACAATAATTTGTCCACCACAACCAGCGTTTGACAGGTTATTAACCAAATTAAATGTCAAACAGGCTCCGCCGGTAATAGTGGCGTACAAAACTTTTTCTTTGCAACAAACTTTGTGCTCCATGCTTTACACAATCGGCGTATAAATTAAGGCAAAAAGCGTCGAAAAAGTTTTTAATGGCTCTAGCGCGTTCATCAACAGTTACACAAACTCTACTAAATATTTTCATTTTCCATACACAATAATTTTTTACTAGCACAAAGCAATAGTAACTCAGCCCAACAATACTGATAATAAATTGCTAACAAACTAATAGCGACAACAAAAAAAAAAAAGAAAATAGCTTGAACAACAAACTTTTGCCGTCACAACAATTCATTGCAAAAAAAAAATAAAAAAAATAAATAAAACCAAAAAACGTGCAACTGTATTTGTCATTTGAAATTTGAACATAATAAATGTAGCCGTAGAGGCATTTGCAATAACAACAATTGTTATAACAACTACAAAGTTCTGTGAAAAACTATAAATAGTCAAATTAAACAGTGGCTAAAACTTTTGACCATCGATTGCTGTTGCCGTTTTTTTTGGCTATTGCTTCATTTTTTTAATGCGCTTAAACTACTTTTATTGAATTTGCTTACGAATTAAAGCATTGCATTTAATGGTTGTGGTTAATCAAAGCGTGATAAAACTCGCTATTTAATTCGCGTATTTTATGTAAATTTGATTTTTTCGCAAAGCGTAAATATGCGAACTCCATTAATATTTTACATTACTATGAATTTATTTCAATAACATTTTAACTAATCATTAGTTTTAAAAGAATATTGTTTTCTTTGGTATTCATCTGATAATTCGGACGTCTTCCGTCATAATAGAGGCACTCTCTTTCAGCCATAAATGACCCAAAATTTGTTTCCTTTTACTACCTGTAATTTAATGTATATTAGAAAGTGCCAAAAAGTAAAATTTGTTCATGTTTCAGTCCAGTTATTCTGTGTTGGTCTCAAAAAATAGTTATGGCAAAATTTCTGCGTTTTCAGGTAGCAAAAGCAAAAAACATACTTGAAACCAAATAGGACCTAACATTTTTCGAATGAAGTAGATTATTTATATTTTAATAACTGGCTTGGCCTTGGCCAAATCACCAGAGCCTAGGAATTTCCTTCTCCTTAAATGGTCAGATAAGCGGAAAGATTTTATCAGTTCTTTGTTGTGCAGAGAAAACAACCCGCTCTCCCTAGAAAAAGCAATTAAATAGACCACTCAATGTCGTTTAAAAAAGTGAAAGTTTCAAGTGGATACGAATTACCGTTGACTTTGGCTATTTTTTTTTTTCAGAGCAATAACGAAAGAGTAACAGTAAAAAAAAACAATAAACGGAATTTGCTAGAAATGTATTTATATATATTTCTGATATAAGTGCAATTTAATAGAAATAAAAGCTATCGGCCTTACGAACTAGTTTATTACTAGACAACGTCTTTATTGCTGATTTAAAATAATAAAATTTTCTGCTTTATTTAAGTTTGAATATGTTTAGTTCCACGCTGTTAATGCCTTAAAATTTGTTGCTCCTTCTTGAATTTTTTTAAGAAACTAATGCCTGATATTTAACTTTAAGTGGTTAAGAGAGTATACGTTTTTTTGGATAATGGAAATAATGTACAAACATTTTTTTAGATTACAATTTTTTAAACAATTTTGTAAGTAGTTTAAATATAGGGTGTTTTCAGAGCATGAATCATATTTTAATTGAAAAAGAATTTTAATTAATAAAAAGAAAAATAAAGTAACCGAATCTGTCAATATTTAGTTGTGCTACAATTTGTGAACTCTCAGTTGTTTTTTCTATATTTGGGTAATGTAGGATTTTGGGTCTATTGAAAACTCTTTGGCTGAATGTCACTAAAGTCGCCTTTCCATCGAAATCAATCGATTTTCCAACATTTATTCTAAAAAGCATTTCAATTAAATATACAGCTTTTTACGTGGTATATCTTGGATTTATTTCACGTAGTGAAGAATTTCTTAAATCTCCTGCAGCGTCAATACAAGCTGAGGAAAATCGCTTGAGAAATCGGTTATATTTAAATGATAAGAAATGCAAGAACTCAAGTTGAGAAATAAAGATTTACGAACGCTTGGAGAATATTTTTTTGTTTGCTGCATTAGTTTCTATTAACTAGTTTTGATAACTAACGAACAGTACAATGCATTTCTATGTATACTCGTAAATAGAATCATATTAGTCTTAATGTTAGTTTTAGCATAAATATGTTTTCTGAAACTGGTTAATACTATCATAGCTTCAGCTGCCTTCATTTGGAGTCAGTAGAAAATCAAATATTGCATTCGCTATTGGCCTCTATTACTTAATCCTTTTAGAAGTAACTTAAACTTTTTCAAATGGCAGCTCATCAATTTAAACTTTGCTTTTGTTTTTCTATTTCCCTTGGGATAATCGTGAAATTGTAAAGCATCCAAATGCATATATCCATCAAACATGTTACATTTGATCATATTTTCTTCATCTAAAAATACATTTTAAGATCGCACATTAAAAAAAATTAAATTAAATAAAAATATATTCGAAGTCCAGCGGTGCAACAATGTATCTCTGCGGTTTAATTATTTTACAAGCCACTCTCGTTCCCAACCTTAATTGATAATTAATATAGTCACTAAGCAGAGTCGACTGTAATTTAAAATAAACTTTCAACAAGTATGATGGCCATAAAGGGTCGTAAAATATAATAGTGTCAATAAAAAGCGCGCACGATAATTCGTTTCATGAAAATGACTAAAAGGACTGTGCAGAATGAGGCGAATTGGGAAAGTCCGTTGGTTTGAGTGATTGTCGCCTTTCGACAACTTGGCTGTATAATTACGTAGCCAATGTGAATTATTGACATTTTCGGGGATGATTAAGTCACGAAGACATACAATAAGACAAAACACTCAACAAAGACTATGAATAATATCAAAATAATGTAAGTCCTTGGTAATCAGACGCCGCTCGAGATAAAGCAATAATAAATTGAGTTGAAAACAAAAGATATGCAAGATTGACACTAGAAAGTTCATTGAATGAGGAAAGAGGAACATGAAAAGTTAAACAAAAGAGTGGAAAACGAATGGATGAAAGGAGAATGGCAAAACTTTTTAATGATAGCCTAAGCTAATAAAGTTTAAATAGAGGCGACCTAAGCAAACCACTTAGCTACAGAACCTGCCATTCTCATCACCTTTGAATTTTATAATTGGTTTACTTTTTTTTAGACAAATATTTTTGTTAGCGTAGTTTTTTGACTGCTTTAAATAACAAACGAGTGAATAACCTTCATGCAGAAGTGAACTTCGACGTTCGACGAAGGCGTATTGTAAAAACTGAAAAGAGACACTAAATTGCCTGCCAATAATTTGTTATAAGTTGCTTGGAAAATATGTGAAGAGAGCATGTAAAATCGATATTATTGACCAAAATACCAGCTTTAATATTACGAAAGTAGGCTACGAAACACAAACAAATGTTTTCTTGTTTTTCTTTATCTGATTTCGTTTGTTTGTATGTGGCGCACTGCCTGTTAACTTGTATTTTTCTGCAAAAATTGAGCTTCCTTATAAATACATAAATACATGTCTTCTTACGTAGTTCTATATGAACGTAAGCTTTAAATTTTCTGTGAATAAAACTTCTTCCCAAAAGGAAAATTTCTCGTTACAATTCTCATCAAACTTTCAATTTTAGTTTGCATTCGTGTATTTGTATATAATTATAAAAAACTTCTAAAACAATGTATTAATATGAACAATAAACACTGTTTGAGTTTTTTAAAATAAGCCAAACCAAACAAAAGTGGTTTCTGCTCCCTATTAAGGGGAATAAAGTCAAGATGAGTGTTGCTCGAAATCAGAAGATGCCGTTGAGATATACAGAAAGTATATTTTTGAGGTTATTCACTTCACAAAGGAATACATTTTTTAACCACTGCTCGATGCTTGTTACATGCATGTGCTCAACGAAACACTGGATTTTGTTAGACATTACTTCATCATAAAACGAATATCTTAGGCCCTTTAATAATAATAATAATTTTGCGCTTACACTATATAGCTCAGTGTTTGGCCGAGCTTCTCTTACCATTTGTGGTGTGCGTCTTTATATTATACCACAAATGGAGGGACCTACAGTTTTTGTGCCGACTCCGAACGGCAGATGTATTTAATGAGAAGCTTTTTCATTTGCAGAAATACCCGCAGAGGTTTGTCATTGCCTGCCGAGAGGTGATTGCTATTAGAAAAAAAACTTTTCCATGGCTTTGATTTTACTTGCCCTGACTGAGATTCGTACCTCGAACTTAGCGGCATATCGAGTGGTAGCACGCACCGTTACCAACTCGACCACAGCGTTCACCAACGGCACTATAAAGTCAGTTTATTCTTTGATATACGTTCTATCACATATATTTTTTAAATTTTTTTAAATTGCGCATCCATAATTTTTCAGCAGATGCATTTTTATAATTAACAAAAATGTGAACATTTTTTTTTTATAAATCTCTGACTCTTTTCTATAAAATAGTTTTTTGACCAATTGAAATAGTGTGGAATACCTCATAAACCTTAAAAGCATTATATTGAAAAATAAAATGACATTTTTTCAATAAATTATTTATCTTTTTGAATTTTCCAGAAACTTCAGTGATACTCCTCGTATATTCTAGCTCACAATTGCTGTTCTTTCTTCAAACAGTTTGATTATTCTGCCTTATTATTTACGCTTGGCTGCTCCTATTAAAATTCATATTCAAACAATATTTAGCTCTTAGAAAACATCAGAAAAAAAAGCCAATGCAAATATTTTATTTTGCTTTGTTGTTGGCTCAAAAGCCAGAAATTAATTTCAAGCATTAAACTTGTCGCCTCCCGCATTGTCTAGCAATGTGGCCAGCTGATGATTTGCTGACAACGAGCGCCAAGCACAATACACTTCCATGGCTGGGGGAAATTTGTTCTTCTTAATATAATAAAACTCTTTAAAGTAGTTCATATTTCTTGAATTTTTATTGATTTTATTTTGTCGAGACTGTTTTGCTAAAACGTGCTATTTTTAACTTTTGTAAGTTTTGTAGGTTTGCTTGGAATTGTGTCACCTAAATTATAATTTTGCAGATTTTCCGCGTACTCTGCTTGTAATTTGCTTAAAGCTCTAGAGCACTGGCAATAAAAACAACTGCAAACTCAGTTGACTCATCTTAATATTCTTTAGCGCTACTTTTGTAATTTTTTGCTGTTTTTGTTGTTGTTAAATTTTTGTTCACTTTGTTGCTGGCACGTGTAATGACTATGAAAGTTTTCATTTTATCTCTTTCCGCACACTTCCGCATAGTCATTTCGTTACTTTGTTGTTTTGCTAGTAATGCCCTGGTGTGTGCTCTTGCTTTGCTATAATATTGCGTAAATTTTGAAATTTTGGCAATTTTATAGCATCAAAGTTGGCTTTAACTCGACATCTGGTTGTTACATTTCGTAGACTTGTTGAAATTTTGTTAAATTTGTGCTAGAAATAACTTTTAGTTTAATCTCAAGTAAGCGGTTCGACGTG
Organism: Philophylla caesio; assembly: GCA_963971545.1. Taxonomy (NCBI): domain Eukaryota; kingdom Metazoa; phylum Arthropoda; class Insecta; order Diptera; family Tephritidae; genus Philophylla; species Philophylla caesio. The sequence goes on from OZ020607.1 coordinate 11,771,015, forward strand.
CAAAGTTTTCTTGCTACAAACTGCCTGCAAGTATTTATGTGCAGTATATATTTTACGTATACAATTGACTACACAGGTCCACCTATTTAACTCTGATTTTAAAAATCTTTAGTTTAATATTCTGTATCATATTTGATAATGTAAATAAATAATTTGTATGTAAGAAGCGAGTACTTACACTAAAAAACATATAGATAAGTAAAATAAATTCTCAGATTCTAATGCTGCCAATTATCAGCTTGATAACAGAATTATTAAATTTATACTTTTTTATCTGCATTCTCAAGCTTTCAAACACTAGCAAACTGTGCTGCATTCCACGTTAAGTAGATACAATAATTTCTTTATGTAGACTCATTCAGTAAACGGCAGTGATGGACATTTTTGTGTGAATTATTTTACGAAGAAATATTTATTTAAATAAAGAATATTTTTGTATAGTGAATAAGAATTCATTCATAATAAAAATAGTTTCCAATAACGAATCTATTTGCAAGCATCGGCATCAGTTTTCTTACAACTCCAATATTACTCATACGCCCCTGCCGCTCAACTGTCAAACTCACAGGTATTAGTGCTACGCTAAAGCAATAAGCCTTCCTAAGTGAATTATACTTAAATTAAAATTAAAAAAATTATTCCAAAACTTTCTTTTGTTCATTATTCAAATTATTTGGAATTAAATCACGAATGAAAATTTATTCGCATTTTTGCATCAATCAATTATTCAGTTGTCTGATAACGCCCATCCCTGACTTAACGTAAATCAATTGCTACAGGCAATTTACTGCATCAATTCAGATGCTACACATTACCACGCCAGTGTTGTTGTCACATGATAATATATTGAATGACACATTGAAAATGGCAGCGAGAAAGAGGCAAAATAAAAAGGCAAGTGAAGAGAGAGATAGAGGGCGTCAAAATATTGGAGTATGTAAGAGAATTTATCAAAACAATGCGCAAGCGGTAATGATGCAAATAAAAAATAGTATTAAATGAAATGGAGCAGCACAAAAAAAAATATATAAGTACATACAATATCGCAAGCAACAGCATCGTATAAAATATAAAATGACAAACAACAAATCAATCGTGGAGATCAAAAGAATGAACAACAATTTATTGCATTAAGTTTACTTTACTGTAGCGTTAAAAAATGAAGGAAAACATAGCGCCTCCTTCCGCTGGATATACGTTTATATTTATGTATATGAATATTTGCAAATACACTGCCTCTTATTTTTACACGGGCAATTTAAATCAGAAGTTGGTTGCATCTGTCAGAAACTTGCTAACTTAAGGGGTTATTAAGCAGTAAATATTTTGTAGTGAAAAAATATTAATATTTTTCAGTTTTAATTTAAAGTCTATATTTAGCCAAAATAAGAATAACCAAAAAAGTGCTAATAAATAAGCCGATCATGAAAAGAAACTGGTAGTAGATTTAAAAATGTCTACTAAAAATCCCGTGTAAGTTGAAAATGAAGTGTATTGGCGTCATGTATACATTAGGGTTGTCCCCGCGATTTGCTGTTTGGTTTATGAAAAAATCCTGAATATCTCAAATATTAGTTTAGATACGCATTGGATGGATGTCGGTTGGATTTGTGATAGGCCCGTAAAACCCATGTCACTCAAGTACTCATACTTAAATTGAGCGAGATAGGGAGATGCAAGAAGGAGGTGTAGTTTGAAGTAATTTAATTTGCAGTAACTTAGGTAAAATATCGGTACATAAAAATTAAAATTTTTCATATTTTTATGTAGCCTCGAAAGTTACTTCCTGTCTGGGGTAACGTCTAATGACACAGAATATGCCACAACGCCGAAATCGATTGGTCTTAAAACCAAACTTGACAAGGGATGACGAAAATTCGTTCCAACACCACTCATTTCACCCCCTGTCGAAAGCAATAAAAACAAAAGATCAGAATAACGCCCAAATAATTCATTTCCGTTGAAAGGCATAAGCTTTCTGCTTTAAACACCATAAAACTAAGAGCTTTTTGTTTTCATTTTCGTATAAACAATCAATGGGTTGAGTTGAAAGAATTCAAAGCGAGACCCTACAAAGTTAAGCAATCATCAATTATATTTAGGATTACACTCCTTTCGAGTTAAGAAAAAGTCATATTGAGCAACTGTGTGGTTCAACACTTTTCAATAAAAGAAATATGTTTGTTATATGAATGTGTTACCAACCAAATATGCCACCATATTTTCTTGGCGGGAAAGCATGTAGAAAATATTCCATCAATTCGTGGTATTTGATGAGTCCTTTATTACTTGAATTTCGTCCAAACGCAATATAGTGAATAGCATTCGGTTAAACGAGTGTGTACGTAATTATGTTAAGGAAACATTTTATAAACAAAAAGTAAAAGAAACAATAAATCAGTTTCCATATACACAGAGCCCATACCACAGATCAGCCCTAAGCCTATTGCTAATGAATTTTTAATTTTTATATGAATTTTATTTAAACAAAAGCGCATATTTTGGGATTATTTATTTTTAAATCCGACATAGTCATAGCCCTAATACAGCAATATATATATATATTCATATATATTAAACTATATTTGCTATCATTCGATACGATTGCGTTTATTTCCCACCCATCAATGGGATGAAGCATTACACTATGTACTCACATCACGCCGTTCCCTTTCCCATGCACCCTCTCACCACCCGCAAAATCGAATCTGCATGTACATATGCATGTGCATGTGTACGGAGCACTTACTACTTGCTGCATGTCGCTTACTGGTTACACTCTTGACAAAAGTGCGCAATTTTGCTGCGCCGGCATTTCGGGTTTGCATGGCGTTTTACTTGCCACACAAAAGCGCCAGCTTTGCCTGCACGTTGCAAAATCGAATATCGTATTACCACAATTTAAATTTTATTACATGCGACACCAACTCCAATCAGCTTCAATTTGAACTATTTCAGCTCTTCTCGTGTGTCTCAGTTGGTAACATTCCATGCCACTTTACTGTCACACTAACACAAGCATATAAAATGACGCCACTTGCCATTTTCAAAGTGTTTTATTTGCAAGCGTTCGTGTGTGTACTTTCGTTTGTATGTATGTATGGTACACACTATTGTTTGTTTGATATCGAAAACTTTACTGCGCTGCTATGGAGAAGTACACGGTGTGTTGCCAGATGTTTGCAGAGGCTGGCTCTGCACATACCAAAGATCACATTACACTCGTAAATGTTTTGCATTAAATGTTTGACATATTTACAAGTGATAGTGATGTGTCAAAATGTCCGTGGGTTTAAACATTTTAAGTTTTGGTGCGAATGATTTTGTGGTGGTTTTTTTTATTGTTGCCATAATGCGCGAATATATAAAGAGTGTATTTTTAGATATTTATGTTGTTTTTAAGAAGAAATAAAATTGATATAATTTAATGTTTTGCCAAAGAATTTAGCTTTATTATATAGATAAGGGTTTGCCATTATATTTTAAAAATGTTTTCGGGCAAGTGACAGCCGTGGCTGGCTCGTATAAATTCCAGCCGAGAGGCCCACTGGCAAACCAAACTGAGTATAAATCAAGTAACAGCTATCAAAAAGACCAACTCTGACAAGAGTATTGCCTCATTGAAAACACACGTTTAAAAAATGCACTTACGTACACACGAACTTCACAAGCGCTGTAATTTTAAATAACTTTCAGTTTATCGGCATAATCATCCAACACAGGCTTGTTTGTTAGGTGTAACATTTCGCCAATTCGTTGACAGAACACACCGGGCACAAATTTAAGGTAATTTATTTATTTATCTAGCAATGGTTGTAAAGGAAATATTCTTTATATACAAGTAAATGTGTTTAGTGGGGTTTATACATTTTCAGCTTAGTTTTGAGTATTTATCATTGCCAATATCCTATCTGAATTGTTTTAAAAACTTACAATTAATACAAATTTCTTACAAATTAAATCAGTAACATTTAAATTAAACTGCAAAGCAATTTGAAAAAGCTCTTTATAACAGTTTAAACGTCTGCAATTCGTTAAATAAAAAGGTTACAAAAATAAATAAGATTCCACTAGAAAAAAATATATATAAGTCTGATTTCACAGCCGCAAATATAAAAAGTGTTTGTATTGTTTTGACACAAACAAAGTTTTGAGAAGGACCGTCAACAAGAATTTGAAAGAATTGTGCGAAGGAACACCGTTTATGGAATTTTGAATGGAAATATATTTGCGGCATCCACTGAAAATAATTCGTCGTGACTTTTGTCGATATAATAAGTAGCAATCGTTTGTTAATTATCGCTATTTAGTTATTTTTTAGGTGAACACTATGAACGCCTCAAATTTGGAAAAAGTCTAAAATGATTCTTTTATTATTGCAAATTTTAATAAGAAAATTTCTGGTTTACGAACCGATAAAAGCAGATAATGCAATGTGCAACAGGGTATGTTTAAACAAGAAAATAATACAAATCGAAGATTTTTGTAAAATGTGCACTTATCTACTCTACTACCTGTCAAGGAGTAAGCACCCAAATTTATGATAAGTGTTCACTATATAAAAAATGCTCAGAAAGTTTTTGTAATAGAGGAGTGCCACACGTACGTACGTTTTCAGTAAAGCCATCAGAAAAAAATTTTAAAGGACCCTAAAAAAATAACAATATTTAAAACGAAATACAGACGAGAAGTTTAATATAGAAGTGAAACTCATACAATATTCACACATAGATTCATTTGAATGGTGTCGAGTGGTTAGCGGTGCGTGCTATAACTCGATCTGCCGGGGTATTCGAAGTTCGAACCTAAGCCAGGGCAAGTAAAATCGAAATAGGTCCCTCTATTTGCTAAAAAATATAAAGACGCATACCACAAATGGTAGGATGAGCTCTGCCAAACACTGAACTTTATAGTGTAAGCGCCAAATAATTATTATTATTCATTCGTTTTAATATTTAAACATTTCAAACTCATACAGCACTATGATAAAGATTTTGTTCTTGCTTTCGTTCTTGGCGAGAATTTTGATTGGCATTTGTTATCATTTTTTTTTCAACGCCAGAACGTTTCTAAAGATTTTGTTCAAATTTGGTTTGCTTGATATTCGGGATTATCCCGAAGCCTGTGTTCTAATTTTCATCGCCTTGCTTCTTCTCCAAGGTTTCTCCGTTCATAATGACCTCGATAGTTTTCCTCTTAATTTGTTTTTATTAAAGGGAGTCCTTTGTAACATAACACCGATAACATTGTTTAGTTCCGATCATACCTTTTGTGCTTGCTCCTTAGTTTAACGTACTCTTTTTAAGTGCATTTGTACTTTACGAAAGATGAAAACTACCAATAAATTACAAAAATTTACAAATAAAGGAAAATTCTAGTTCTGCTATTTTCATTTTCACGAGCAGGCTAACTTTGTATTGAAAATATTATACAAAACCATATCGTTTATGAATAAGAGCGAATCTATGGAAAAATTAGTATCGCAAAAATAAAATTAGGAAATATATAAAAATATGCTCAACTTGCATACTCCTTTAATATTTACATTTAGAAATTTCTACACAAAACTTTTCCTATATATGGTAAGTTTGGTAATTATTGTGTGAAGTTATTTATTGTTTTGTTGCCATAAACTTGTGAATATTCTCTGTTGTCAAAAATGGAATTTCGTACTTTTTAATTAGTTAAATTGATCACTAAATGCTTTTTCATAATAATCTGGTAACCAACGGGTTAGCTTAAATATGTCGCTTACAGCATTAAAAGTTTGTAGATGGCATCATCAACATTTATTTTATGCTGCTTGTTTTTTAACTTGTCAAGTTATTTATTTTTGTATTTTATGATGCGAGTGTTTTCCAGTCAAGGCCATTGCTAGCAGAGAGTATTTGTTAGTTCGACTTGTCAAAGTAGTCAATTGTGCCATTTAGATGGTTAGTTACCTTTAGAAAACATATAAGTATGCATTTTAACAAGCAGGCTTTGGTTATCGCGTCATTTGACTTTATAGTTTTATGCGCTGTCAATTTCAATTTCTTTATTACATAAATAGTTTCAGTATTGAAGAAATTTTAAAAACTGAAACTGCAAGTTAAATGTGGGTCTAACTTGCGTTTTTATACATTCTCATTCTAATATACAAAAAAATGCACAAACATATTTCTTAAAATCTCTTTTGTATTCCATTTAATCCAATTTTCGAAAGTAGCCTTTGACTTCAAAAATCAATATTCATTTCGTAGGCTAAATTTACATCCGATTATCGGTTTATTGTTGCTGTTTTTCAGCTCCATAACAGCCTAACAAGTTTCGAGTGTTGCATCCAAAATGGAAAATTCCTTTTGTTTGCCAATAACTAGGAATGACATGCTGCTCAGCCTGCCTTAAGCTATATACTGTATGTCTGTATGTACGCATGTGTATTTGTAAATATAACAACAAAAGCAAACGAGCGAAACGTGCCAATTGCTCAGTTGTTACAAGAACGCCATAAAGTCGACTACAATAAACCAATTTACGCGCGACTCTAGTCAACGCTTACCCTGTTGTAAAAAAAACTAGACAGTCTGAAAAATTAACAAATTAACAAAAGTAGTTCGAAATCAACTGCTTTGAAAAAAAAAACTTTAAAAATATGTATTGAAAAATCACTGGAAATTAACACATTTTATTGCAGTTGTAAAAAAATATAATTTCGTTGTTCTTTCAGTCAAATGTACATATTTTAAAGTGATTAAAATCGAATGAAGAGTTAGTTGACAAGAAAAAAGAAGAATTTAAACCACTTGAAGTTGGGAAAAAATAACTTTGAAACTTGCTTTTAAAGTACTTTCATTTACAACAGGGTACATACCAGCTCAGCAATACCGCTGGATTGCCCAAAGGCGCCATCAATCTCTGCATATTTGAAAATATCTACTTGGTTATGTACTCGTATGGTCATTCAGCATAATTCGGTGGACGCTTTCGTGTGCCGATTTTCGCTCTTCTTTCGTTTGCTGCAAATTTTCAGTTGTACGAGTGTCGAGTGTGTATGAAATGGACACGGAGCAGCGGCATATCAGCGTCCGACTGTGTATGCCGCATCCAATTTTGGCCTGGCGTATGTGAAATGTTAGACACTGTGTTTTGGGGTAATGCCACCGCAAGTTGCATATCGTTTGACTTTGTGGCTGTAGATTTGATTGGCGCATAGTTAATGTAGGGACAGTAGTTAAGTCATGTGTCTGCTAAATGTTATGAAAACCTCTACAATGGAATCAAAGAGTCGCGTTTTGGGAGGACACTGTGGCGCGGTCATATTGGTAGTCTTGACAAGCATGCCGAATGAGGACAACAAACGGATTATATTTCTCTAACGTTAGATATCTGTAAAAATTTGCTAGTGATGTTTCATTCTTGACATGACTTGAGTAGGTGCAGGATCAACGGGGAAAACAACTCTATCACATCGTCGCATAAGACACTCAAAGACTGGCAGCGATGTACAAATGATACATCAGAAACATTAAAGTATGCATCGACAACCCTTAATTGTTAAAAAAAAATTGACTAGATAACAGATATCATCAGAAAAACGGCGCAATCAGCGCTAATTATGATTCGGGAAAAAATATTCGCGCACAGCGCTTCTATATATATAATTTTGGCGCGTACACTATATAGCTCAGTGTTTGGCCGAGCTTCTCCTACCATTTGTGATGTGCGTCTTTATATTCTACCACAAATGAAGGGACCTACAGTTTTGTGCCGACTCCGAACGGCAGATGTATTTTATGAGAAGCTTTTTCATTTGCAGAAATACCCGCAGAGGTTTGTCATTGCCTGCCGAGGGGTGACCGCTATTAGAAAAGACTTTTTCTATTATTAAGATTTTGCTTGCCCTGACTGAGACTCGAACCTCGAACTCACCGGCATATCGAGTTATAGCACGCACCGCTACCACCTCGACCACAGCGGCCACTCGACCACAGCGGCCACAGCGCTTCTACCAACAAGCAATCAAAGTAACCTAAAACTGTTTGGATTAGCAACAATTTGTTTTTACGCCCTTATTCTATATTACACCACAAGCGCAATAGTAAGGCAACGGCGCGGCGCTCCTGAACTGCAAATCCAAAAAATATTCCAGAGTCTCGAACTTTAATGCGGATTTTGATTGTTTTAAGTGTCTTCATCCCAAAATGTAAGAATTAAACTCCTACAGGTGGCTCTCTTGGAGAAATTATGGTATAAAATATTCTTTTAAATAATATTCTCAATTGTTAAATATGAAATTGTTTATACTTGAGTTTCAGAATCGATAATATATTTTGTTCAATCTATAATTGTGATAAATATTTACTAATTTTTTTGTAAATAATTTACAAACATGTTGTTTGCGATTAGGACTATGGAAAACAAATAGCTTATATATTTTCTTTGTTGGGAAAACTTTAATATTATTTAGCAGAAAATATGTAAGTCAATTTGCTTATCTTGTTCGCCCTCACTACAAACGAAAATGCTACTGTCATGTCAAATTACACGATCTGTTAAAATTTGGCACTCTCATTTATATATATATATATATATAATTTTGGCGCGTACACTATATAGCTCAGTGTTTGGCCGAGCTTCTCCTACCATTTGTAGTGTGCGTCTTTATATTATACCACAAATGGAGGGAACTACAGTTTTGTGCCGACTCCGAACGGCAGATATATTTTATGAGAAGCTTTTTTATGGCAGAAATACCCTCGGAGGTTTGCCATTGCCTGCCGAGGGGTGACCGCTTTAGAAAAAACTTTTTCTATTATTAAGATTTTGCTTGTCCTGACTGAGATTCGAACCTCGAACTCACCGGCATATCAAGTTATAGCACGCACCGCTACCAACTCGAACACAGCGGCCACACTCATTTATATATACCCCAACAAAAAAAATGTGGCACTCTCATTTCTATATACCCCAACAAAAAAAATAAAAACGCAGCAAAACGCAACAGTGTTTAACAATTTCTGTTTTTAAATGGAAGGCACAGGTCTGTTCTGTTTCAAGTTTTGTAGAAAACTAAAAAAACTACAACGAACCTTTAATAAAAGTTCTAATTTTACATAACATTTTTCAGTTTATGCAATTTTTTGGCGATTACAAAACTACACAAACCTTCAATAAAAGTTAAAATTTTTTCATACAATTTTTCGGATTATGCAATTTTTTGGCGATTACAAATTTAGGTTTAGTTTTTTACAATTTTATTTAAAACTTAATCCTGCTTAAATCTTAATATACTTACTATGGACGAAGTGAGAAAGAGCGCTAACAAAATTTCAGCAGTACATCGTAACCATTTGAAATTTTTGGATTATAATACCTAAAAAATTGTTCGGGCTACAGAATAGAACACTTAAAATCATTAAGTTAAAACAAGCCTTTGTATGTAAATAGTCTTATTTGATTTAATTATTTTTTTGAGATGTTCTATATTCATGAACAAGAATATGCCGACCTCGTTTGGTTGTTGGCATGTTTACAGCAAACTTAATAATGAAAAATATGCTAAAAAAAAAACTGCAATACAATCGATAAAAAACCCCAATTTGAAAAAATGTTTGGTAGGGTGCGGTTGGATGGGCGAGAAAAAACAAATTGGAGTTTCACCGCCTTGGCACTCGCTTATATGAAAACAAACAAATAATGAAAAACACACAGGCATTCATATGAAAACGTGCTGATGTGTGTACATTTATAGGCCTTACGAATATGTCTACCTGCATAAGTAAAAAAAGGAAATTTGAAAATTTACAAATACAAACTTGTGTGTACTTTGGCACAAGTTTGCCAACGCGCCAAAATTACTATCAACAACTGGAAGCATCTATGACACGGCCACCAAAAGCCTAAGCCAAAGCCAACACCACTGGCGGCAGCAATGTTTTTTTTTTTACATTTTCGGTTGCTATTTCATGTTTTTTATGTGACAACTGGGCTAATCAATTTTCTTCCTTTTATCCATTTTTCTCAACAAATATATTTAGCATGTACAAACAATGTCTCACAAAAATGAAATTCGTGCGTGAAAGATAAACAAAATTTTATCTGTTTCAAGTATGTGGCACCCTAGAATTCCATAACTACAGTTATGTAGATCTAGTTTATTCATTGTGAAAGTGAGTAATTTAATTGATGTGATTCCATCAAAGCTAATGTTTTTTGGTTCAAATAGAAAGCCTAACTCTGCATACTACGGAGCTGCAAAACTAAAAATTGCGGAGTATGGATCCGATATCTTACAGTGTCGTGCATTTCGAGCGCGTCCTCAAAGTCTCAATCCCTTTCTCTTACCCCCAAACCTAACTTTTATTGTAATGGCACTTCTGGTACAAACTTTGAAACGAGTTTAGTCCACCCACTGTTGCTCCCTTTCGTTCACATGCCGAATGTTATTGAAAAAATATACAATACTAATATGTATGAATTGCATACCAAGCAAAACTTGATAGTCCCATCCAATGTTTTTATAAACCGAAAAGCTAAGTCTCACTGGGTTAAAATGTATCATATTCGGTCTTAAAAAGTACTTACAATAAATAGTGATTATATTTTTTTTTTCGAAAAAACTTCTTTCCAAAAACTTTTAATAAAAAAATAATGATAATTAATTTTCAAAGGCCACAAAAACAGAACATAATTTGAACTTACACTAAGAAAAATATATTTTTGTTCTAGAAAAAACCCCTGAAATTAGACTTAAGTATAAAAATTTATGATATAACCGAACATTTGTTGCCTGAACTCTTGATTTTGTCATAATTAATGTTCGAAATACTTTAACTTTTTCGAAGAGAAATGAGTATTAAATGCTAATATTAATGTAAATATTTAACTCTATCAAAATAACAGAAAGCTGTTCAGTATTAAATTGTTTTTAAGCGAATTTTAACAATTTTCTTGGAGAAATAAATTTTTAACAAAAACCATTTAAATCGGTTGGTTTTTTGTATTTCGCTATGACATTTTAATTCTGCATACGTTAAATAAACTTAAAATATAAAACGTTTTAAAATGCGTTAACTCATTTCAAGATTATAATAATTATAACAAATCGCACTGCAGCATGATCTCAAAAACTGTCTTTGTTTTTATGAATATTATACAAGTTTTTCGTCACAAGGCCTATCAGAACAGCAGTACACAAAAATCGGTTTGCAGTGACAGATATTCTCACTAAAAGGCAACGTTCAAAACTAGTAGAAAGCGACTGTTTAAGCAATTATGATTTGTAGTTCCGGCTTTTAATGAATTTAAACCTTGTTATTTTTATTGGAATCCAACGAGAAAAAGAAAAATACGTTACTACATCGCAATCCTACAAATTTGGGATACAAACCTGTTTATAAATTAATATTAGTCTCTTCCTTTCCTCATTTGTGCTCAATTCAAGTAGGCAGATTGATTTATATTTAATGTCAGTATTTATAAAGCAATACGAGTATGTCCTCGATGCCGCGATAAACGCTGTTAAGTCCAGTTTTAATCTAAACCGATTTCTTAATACTAGCGGGAAGGGGAAAACATATCAACATAGTCAAGAAAGCAAACAAATTGTTTATTTAGTAATTGCTTAAAATTCCTGAAATGAACATTTTTATTTTTGTATTAATTAATTCAAACTTTGGCCAAACGGTGTAAAGGTGTAAGATGGATTAGTATGTGTACCAAAATTTTTTAAATTTCATTACTACTTAAAGTTATTACTAGAAAGATGTTTCTTTACACTACTGTGACAACCTTTTCCGCATTCTGAGTCAATTTTATTTTTCTAAATATTTTGGTTAAAGCGCCACCTACCGCAAAACAATCAGCAAAACAAAAGTTTAACTGTGAAATTACTTGTTGAAAGTCGCCAAGTGCATTTTGAGCTAATTATCGAATCGAAATCGGCTGTTAATTTATATAATTTTATAAAAGTGCCTCAAAAGTTTGATTGGCAATTGTTACCCAATGCATACAGCTCTAGACGAATATTAACTCACCTAAACGTCCCTTCCATTTTTGCTTAATAACTCGTATTCTTATGGGTATATTGTTCTTGTCTAAGACGATTATTAGAAGCATTAAAGGGAGCAATTGTTAACCGATAAGTAAACAACTATCAAAAATATGAGCTACAATGGCCGAAAATAGCAAAAGCAATGGGATATAAGTGGACAGACAGACAAAGAGGTAAATGTACTATAAACTAGCAAAAATAAATATAAGCAAATATCCGGCTTATAATAGATATTGTGAAAATTGAAAATATATAATTTATCTACATTTGGTACTTCTTTGCCTACAAACTCGTTTAAGCTCATTTTTTTTAAATTATTTTTATAGTGCTTGCAACTTGTTTTATAATATTGATTGCATGTTTTGCTTACAATTAGTTTTCTTGTGGAAAAATTTAATGAAAGTCTCTTTTTTGTGTCTGTCCCTAGAGCAGTGCCTCCAGCAGAGGTCGAAGACTAACGTTTTCATTGCAGACAATTGACCAATTATAACCGGTCAAAACTGAACTCAGTCTTTGTGGTGAATTGACCGTCTTCTTACGACAGGGTGCTAAAGAGCATAGTACTTGATGTTTGCATGTGTGTGTGTGTGTCAATGTATGGTACATACATGTATGTGTGTGTGTATATATTCGCATGTGTATTGCTGATTGTACTCGTATACGTATGACAGGCTATTTAAAACGAGAAATTGCTTTCGCCTGCCGAGTTTCATAATTTGCCTTGTTTTCCCCACTCAACTTTGTTGTTGTTTTCGGTTTGTGTTCTGTAAACTTTGGCGTTTGCATTGTGTTGTACATAATTATTAATTAGGTTGACAAATATTTGCTCATGATATTAATAAAAAAAAAAAAAAACGAATTTCCTAACAATGAAAAAGCAAGAAGTTTGAGGGTGAAAGACAGGTGACTTTGATCAAGGCGAGTGCATGCAAGTTTCAAAACATCGCCATTTAAGGCTGGAAGTTGGCGAACCTCACCCGACACAGAAAGGTGGTAAATAAATGGCTATTTGAGGTGAGCATTAGTATACATATGTACACGTATGTATGCATGTACGTTTCGTTCTGCTGCTGCTGCTTTGTAAATGTCGATAGAATTTTGAAGTTTAAATAAGGGTGCTTGTTGTTGCTTGCTGTGCGCACCCACCCAACACCTTTTAGTGATATTGGAAAAAAGGGCGCTTGAGGTTTGTATGCCGACTGACGTCGCAAACTTTATGGCATTACTATGGATATTAGACCATAAAATCTAGACACACATGCGTTCACATATGTATGTACATATGTCTGTTGTTGGTAAATATGGCATGCTTGCGATTTAGTGTATCTTTCGACGAATGTGAAATGTATGCGTCAATATTAGGTGTGTCTTCACATCCCCGTTTAACTGTGCAAGTTCAAAATTTTTACAACGATTTCGATAATTGGTCGTTTACTTACTCTACTTTTTGACATAAATAAATTCGATTATGAAATTTTATTTAGAAATATCAAACGTTTCATTAGGAGGTATTTTTTTTGTAGTGATTTAAGACCGATCTCGGACACATTAGAAAAATTGTCAGGATTTTATACTTCGGTTTGCTATAACTGGCAGTGACACTGTGTTCCGGGATCGAGTCTCCTCAAGTGCAAGTAAAATCTAAATCATAGAAAAAGTTTTTTTCTAATAGCTACGAAACTGCATTTCATTTAATTTCTAATGACGCAATCCACCAATTAATAGCTTTGAGAGCATTTATTGTTTCTAAGTAACGAGCACGTTTTAAAAGTCTACAGCAAAGAGCATTGTCTGAGGCGTTTTAATGGGAAAAATTACAGTTTCACTATCGATATTTGCTGCAGGGTAAGCTTGAAACACACATTACGTAAATATCGGAAATTATATTTTCAATAAACTACGTGCTGAATCGCAGTGCAACGAAATGATACAAACTTTATAATTGTTTATTTAATTTAAAGTTGAAAAACAACTCTCTTTCTTTATTACTTGGTTTTTTTTTTGTTTTTAATGCAAAAGTTATAAATATTATTAATAATCCTTATTTGCTTAACATTACTTACGAGTAAATATATGCACAGTAAGCATTTCGTGGCTAAAAGGATATCCCTTATAAGTTGGCTTTTGTTAGTAAACTCATAGAAATGTGCACGCAGGTGAAACTCAATGTACACTCTCAATGTAACAATGTATGTTCGTGAATTATTTATTAGTATTTGCTTGTGCACATGAGCTAAAACTTGCATGCCTGTGTGACATTTGTTTGCAAAACTTTTAAGCCTTTGGGAATTTATGTGTTCACACTCCCATTTCAACATTAAGAAGCATACTGGTACATATCTAAATATATGTATATACTTGTATGTTCATACCTACATTCATATGTAAATGCGCACATATGTTTTACTCGTAGAAATACGAGCACTCAAAAGTACACAATTCCACCCAGTTGAACTTTTTGGAAAGTGCTCAAAAAATTTATAAGAATGAATTTTTCGTAATAAATTTAAAACAAAGCAAATTACGGTATCTCTTTAAGAAACAACTAAGTTCATTTAAGCATATTTCGATCAATTTTCGGAACTGAAAATGCATTAGAAATTGTATATTGTTTCTAAAGAAGTGAGTAGCCAAATTTAAAAAAAAAATTTCATAGCAAAAATTGTCATGTAAACAGCAGTAATGCTCTTATTTTTTTAGTTACAGTAAGTTAGTAAAAACGCAATGTTTTGTACAGGGATAACTCAAGAAAGAGCTAAAAACTAAAATAAAAAATAGGGGTATTCGGTATCTGTTGTATATGCCATTGGATTTTGTATTCGTGGTTTCTGTGGTTTTAATAGCAGATATTGTAAAAATCCAACCATAAAATATACGTTCCACTTCAAATACAAGGGTGCAGACAAATACCAAGGGTGGACCCTGCTGTAAATGTGGTTTTTCTTTTGTAAATTTCTTACAGCCGATCACAACAAAAAAGATGAATCGTCGAATCATCTACAAATACATACGTTGGTCTAATAAGTATTAAATGCCAGTTCGGCAATTTTTTATTTTTTGTACATTACATAGCACTACATTATTTTCTCCTTAAGTCATGTGTCCCTAACTAAGCAAGAGTATTTTACCTATCAAAAATGCGAAATTGAAACAAAACCAATAAAAATATTCGTACTTGAGAACGTAGTATTTTTGACGTTTTTTCGACAACCACATATTAACAGATTTAGGCACTTAGTTATTCTTTTTCTAATAAATTAAAATTATTTTAAAACTAATATATGGTTAATTCTCTAAGGAAGTTCATAAACACCAATTTTTTAAACTATGTATTTACAAAATGTACAATAAAGTTACTTGAAAATTTTGAACTTTATTTTTAAAAATTTTAGAATTTTTTTGTGCGCGCGGTAAGAAAGTGCAAGTTAGCACTGATTTTTAACAATTTTTGTTACTGGCAGTTTCCTCCAAACAACGCGAAACTGCGATTATTTTTTATACGGAAATAAATGCAAAATAGCTGAAGTAAAAAATTTGTCAAAAACCAAAGGTAATTCATAGCAATTAGAAACTTGCACTTTGTTAAACTAAAAAGGAATGTGTAACATTAATGCATTTTATTTTTTAATTTTTTATAAATTTTAAACAAAATTATTTAATGATGTTCGTAAGAGAATGAACGATATTTTAATTAAAAAATTATTTTAACTAGTTAGTTGGAGTGTAAATAAATTATACAAATGTGTCAACATGTGTTCGTGCTATAATTTGTGTAAAGAGTGTTATTTAGCACAACCATACAACATCCACAGCTAAATAAGTTTTGACTATTAATTTATTTATAATCAGGGCGGCGAAACATGCTGCGTTCAGCTGGTGGTAAGAGTATACCAGTTGAAGTAAATGGATCGTCGATATAATTAAGAAGGTCAACGGGTTTCGGGAAAAGAACTTATTGTTCTTCGTATTATAAGTTTATTGTTCATAAATAATACATGGAAATTATTATTTCATCGAAATTTGGAAAATAGTTCACGTCTCCAGTGAAAACAAAGCCATTCGTTTGGAATTCCACATGCCAAATACACTTTAACACGGGGCGCTCTCACAAGCACCGATCGGAGTTCCTCAGGGACTCTAGCACGGATGCTAGGCATTACCTGACTGACTAAATTATAATGTGCTGATTGGTCGAAATTGAAGTAGACTGAACGCGCGCGCGAAAATCTTTTAAAATAAAAATAAAAATTATTTTTCTGCTCGAATTTTCAGGTGGACAGTTACCCATTATTGGTGATTTCAGGTGGGCAATTACCCACTATTGGAGATTTTAGGTGGGCATTACTACCCACCATACCACCGTCTTACGCCGCCCTTGTTTATAATATTTTGCAGTTGAAAAATAACGCATGCTAATAATTTTTAAAGTAGTTAACATTTTGGTAGGGCAAAAATTATCTAATTCAAAATGTTTTATATTGAAGTTGGGCTTAACGCTTCTCGAATTGGAATTTATTGTATTAAAACTAAATTGACTACACATTAAAAGGTCGAAGTTTTGAAAAAATTTCGTCTAATCCTTTCTGTCTAAATAAACTCAAAACCAATTATGCAAGGAACTCTGCTCCTTGGGCGCGTGCACTTCGTAAATTAACAGAGAACCCGAATTCAGTGTTCCTTGATTTTTCTTTATCTTAAGATGACTTTCTTGTTTATTATATTCTGCCTTGCGAAATAGTTTTTTAATTTTGGCTATTATTAAAATTTTCGTTTTCGATTTTCATTGTAAATTGTACCTTTAAGTAGTCAGTATTAACTTTGTTCATTGGCTTATGGAATAAATAAATAAATCATAAAAATAAGAAAATATTATATTAAAGAATGAAACTTTATTTTATATAGTTTTTCAGAATGGACTGCATTTTAATTGAAAATTTTCAGGAAACAAATACAGTATAAAAAGTCTAAAGATCTAATATGTGGGCGACTAACATATATTCCGATAGTATTAACAGTTTTTGTTAATAAGCGTTCGTACTTATTTATGTTTTCGGATTTCTAAGTAGTGAGTAAAAATGTGTTAATATTGTTGATTTCCTTAATTACCAGCGCTTCATATAATTTCCTCAGCTTTAATGTAATTAATGTAATTTCGCAATCTTTAACCTACGATTTTTGTATATTTTTTTTTATGTGTTTATGTAAAAACAAGTATATAACAAAAAGATATTTTTTGACCTGGGGCACTTTTTCATAGCTTTTCAAGATTTCTCACACTTGTCACGCGCAGTAATGCGTATAAAAAAATAGCAATTGTCAAGTCTCAGATTACTTAAAAAAGAAATGAATTTGAACCTAAGAAGGTTGAAGTTGACTAAACAAAATTAAACAACTCTCAAAGCCAGCATGTTGCCAAAGGCATACGTCGCTAAAAATTAGTTGAAGAGTCTAATTAAAAGATAATTCTCCAAGGACATAAAAGAAACATTTTAAAACCCATGCACAGTTTGAAGTCTTTTTGTTTCGAAAAATAATTGTTTAGCTGCGTTAGGAAAGAAAAAGAGGTCGCAAGCAAGGCGACAGACAGTAAGCCAGCCAAAATTCAGATGCACAAGAAAAACGAAGAAGAAACCAGCCAACGCTGGCATATTGCAAAAGACATGCAGACGCACACAAAAAAGTCAACAGCTTGATAAAGTTCTGCGAACGGCAAGTTTAAGTCAACGCCGCAAATGCTTGTTCACTCAACTGTTTTTTTGCTGTTGCTGTTACTGCTGCTGACGCAATTCAGCAAAGGCAAAATTAAATTATAACAATTCCCTCGGCTAAATAATAATAAGACTAATTCTTCC
This sequence comes from Philophylla caesio, assembly GCA_963971545.1. Classification (NCBI taxonomy): domain Eukaryota; kingdom Metazoa; phylum Arthropoda; class Insecta; order Diptera; family Tephritidae; genus Philophylla; species Philophylla caesio. The sequence continues at coordinate 11,788,901 of OZ020607.1, forward strand.
TGCGAGCGTCTCTTCCGCGCAGCTACATATACGCAGCTGTGTCGTCTAAACGCGCGTTCAGTCACTGGATTTTCCATTTTGCGAACTTCGTTATACTTTTTTTTCATCCGACAAGTTTTTCTCTATCTTCTTTGCCAATTTACTGACGTGCGCATCTTTTCAGCTCTGCTTTTATGTGTGCGTAAAAAGTCCTTTCTTTGAGACGCCCGCATACATAGATGAGCTTTGTGATAAAGTTTTCGTCTGATGGTTGTCTTTGTTGCTGTTTTTTTAGTAGTCGCGCTGTGATATTGTAAGTTAGTTTTTTGTATGTCATACAGTTTTTATCAGCTGTTGCGAACGCGTAAACGCGCACTTATTTAAGGATTCTTCCATTTACACTTTAGTAAAACGTGTCTCAGTAAGTGAAGTCGAAATAGTTTTTGGGGCTTTAAAAATGGAGCTTAACATATGGAAATATATATTTGGCTGTAATTGAAATGGTAACAAAAGAAAACTAGTTGCAATTGCGACGCAAAAATTGTTTCAGTTTACTACAACCATAATTCCAAAAAACCAAAAAAAAAACACAAAAAAGAACAATCACAAAGGCTTTCCGAGTTACACTTTTCTTTATTTACAGTCTTCCGACTCTTTATCGGCTATATTTTTGTCTCATCCACTGTTCTTATGTACGTTACATACATTTTCTTTATTTCGTACATATTTTATAATAACATTCTTAGTATTATTACATTTTTCCTTTGCTTGGCAGCAAATTCACAATTTTAAGAAAATTTATAAAAAAAAATGTTTCGTCTTTCTCTTTTCTTTGCAGGTAAGCATAAAAAAGTTAACAAAAAATATGAACACAATTTGCCCTTTGGCAAAATATTCTCTTGGTGCGCCCACAACGGCAGCGCAGGGCGTATACGCAATACACGAAAATGCATACAATCACACACACATACAAGAGCATGTAATCTTCCAGCTAAGATAAGTATCTACACAGAAATTTATTTTTCCTGCAGACTTAAACTTAATGATGTTGCTTTGTTGCGCGAAAAGATAATTTTGTTATTTCTTTCTTTTTCGTTTTTTTTTTTATTATATTTGCTGTCGTTTTGTTAAATAAATATAAAAACGCAGTGCAATGCTGGCAAAAAAGTTATTGTTGTACAAGGAAATGGAATTTTCGTCGCAACAAAGCAATTTCATGCTTGAGACACATATTTTTCTGCAAAAAAATTTGTCGAAAAAGTAGTTTGAAACAAAGGCGTATTTGGCAGTGGTGTACAGGTATAAATAAGTATGTGTTTTAAGATCAATATACACTAATGTGAAGTTGTAATTGTAAAGGCTTAATATTGTCAAAAGCGAAAATAATTAATTTCATTTTGCTAGAAGAATCTATAAATTGCAACAAAAGTGTGCACAAATGTAAAAAGTTGGTTAAGCAAGTTGATTTAAAAAAATGGTTCAAACCACCGGCATTTGACCATTAATTTTCGTGTATAACTTTCTCACAAATTCGCACTTAAAGCCAACATTTTTAGACTATGGTTTGCTCAGTTCTCAAGAAAATCAATTCATTAAATGGAAATTATTATATTATTATTAGGATAAGCCGCTTTAATTTTTCTACTTACAACAAACCTTCGAATTTAGAGGTATTTGCGATTTTTCAAAAAATTTTGCAGTACTACAAACATTTTTTTGTAGATTTCTGCAAAATCGTTGTCAGTAAGAAGATAAACAGCATAAAGAAATCTGTAAAGGTAAATTCATTACAATGTTTAATAAAAATAGAAATAACTCTCTCGAAGAATATTAGCTTCTTCGAGTGCGCGAAGAAAAAAAATTTCATGTGGAAAAATATATTTCATTATTATAAGCATAAGCTGAGAAGACTAAGTAGCAATTTTCGGTTTGTCAAGTTCTGGCTTACCAGCTGAGACAAATTGAAATATAATTATCCTCTTTTAAAGGAATTTTAACAACATATTTTTTAATTGCGTTTCAAATATTGTTCTTAAATGAGTGTACCCTTATAATAATTTATTTTAAAAAACGCGAGCTGATATTTCCACAAATCTCTTTTTAACTTTTTACTTTCGATAATGTAATGGGAAATAGCTTTTTCTTCATCCGAAATCAAAGCCATTTATCAGCAAAACATAACCTTCGAAATGTATTTGAATTCCTGACCATCTCGAACGAAAATTTCTATAAGAGAGAGAGAGGGATGTTTTTTTCCATCTTCAATGTATATTTAATAAACTAAGAACTTTGGAAAACTGAGTTTCGTTGTGAACTTTATCTAAGTTCCATATTAATATTTGATATTCAAGGTTCTTCTTAAATGTTTGCCAATGCTTATTATTGGTTAGTTATGAAGATACAACAAAATCCATGTGTTAAGGTATTTTCACCACAAATCAATAATTGCGTATTATTCTTGATATAAACTTTATTTTTTTTTTATCTAAACTTGTGCATACATGTTCGGAAAGCGCCTTTCCTGTAGTGCGTCTAGATTCAATGCACTGTCGGGGAGTGTAGAGCAAAATCATGGAAAAGTATTTTTTTACAGTCGACGCCATTAGGCCGAGCAAAAATTTATTAAATTTAACACAATTTTTCCTTTAGCTGAACAAAACTAAAATAAATGAAATCAGACTAATTTACAACATTTGTTATACATTCATAATTTACTTGATTGAGAGGAAGATTGTATTAATGGTATGATAATCTTGTGGTTGATATTTGTTGGAACGATTTTCCGTCATCCCTTGTCAAGTTTGGTTTGGAGACAAACCGGTTTCGGCGTTGTGCCATCTTCAGTGTCAAATTTCGTTCTGTACAGTTTATGTCTGTTGTTCCGTATTTATTTCATTTATTTGGTTGACCAAAATCGTTCCAACAAATATCAACAATTCACCCTGTCGGACAAGAAAAAGAAGAAAACAATATAATCTTGTGGTTATTAGAGCGAATTCGGTAAAGACTTCTTTATTGTTCATTAAAAATTTGTGCTGCCGACGTACTTGATTATCTAAGTAAATAACTATGCGGAATTGATAACAGGATATTTTTTTACTCAGCATTAATTAGCCATATTCGTTGCATCAGTTACTTTCCAAAAGAAGCAATCAACACCCCACAAAAATATATTATTTTAATAACGTTTGCTTATGCAATTACCGTCAGATACAGTAAAACTTACTGAAGACGCTTCGCGAAAAGTTAAATAGTGTGTATGTTTAAGACGTGTGATTTTCATTGAGGCAAAACTTTTTTCACAGTTGGCCTTTTTGACAGCTGTTACTTGATTTATACTCAGTTTGGTGGAAAACTTGGTCTCTCGGCTGGAATTTATTTGAGCCAGCCGCGGCGATCTCTTGCCCGAAATCATTTTTAAAACATAATAGAAAACCTTTATCTTTATAATAAAGCTAAATTCTTGGCCTTAGCATTAAATTATATGAGTTTTATTTTTTCTTGAAAACCACATGTCTGAAAAAAACACCCTTTAAATGTGCAAAACAATTGTAATTATTCAAAAGGCTGTGAAAAGCTCGCCCCGCACAACAATGAATAGTAGGTGCAACAAAAAACGCGCAGAAAATTACATTTTTAGCTTTATTATGCAAAAGCCGCAAGTTTTTCCGGGGTATATTTTGTACTTGCACTTTCATTTATTTCGCAACAACAATAATATTGCCTTATCGATCTTATTCAATATTGTTTACTTTATTATTTGTACGCGGCTTCGAGCTACAAATGTAGCTTTTGTTTAGCCCGTTGGATTTTATGAGTGGTTGTGCTTTCTTTTTTTTTTTGCTCCACCAACAAGTTTTCATAGATTGGTTTGCATCTACTACATATGTACATATTTGTTTATTTTTGTACTCAAGATTTGGTGAATTTTTTTCGTACTCATGGCTATAATACACATAAATTATGCCACGATCAAGACAAACTGTAAGCCAAAAATGGCTTTCCTGAATGTGTCTAATTTCAACAAACACACACTCGAACGAACCTGAATTTAATGTATTTATTTTTTCTGTAGATATGTATTGGTATGCAAGTATTGGAAACAGCCGCATTACATACATACTTGGTCCATGAGTACGTAGCACAGGTGCGGAAGCTAAGATTTTTCATATGGGTGTCATTTATCATCTCGTCATTTCCGTACTTTTATAAAAGAAATTTTACTTATACGAGTAAACTTTCAGCCAGACAATAACATTTATACGAAGCCATATATGTTTTGTAAAAACAGTGAACGAACAAGACTTCAATTGTATATAAGAAAAATTTTAAGTATTTTAAGAATTCATAGATATATCGCTTGGTTAGGATTGGATGTTTGCAACTTGAAATGTGAGTGAAATAATAGAGAATTTTGATTTCCCTCTTGGTTGATAGGTACTTGCACACACATCCAATTCTATTTTAGGCTTTGATCTATTAATTTTTGATGCATGTGAAAGTAGATATTTTTGGTTTTTGCTTATCCTAGGCTTTTATACAATGCGCTGAAAATCATGAAATCAGACCCTGCCAAGGCATGACGAAATTTTACTCCAAAATACATCATTGTATCTATGATCCTTTATTGTTGTTGCTTTCGAATTGAAAAATTAAAAAGGACACTGAAGATGGCACAACTGCGAAACCGGTTTATCTTCAAACCAAACTTAAAAAGGGATAACGAAAATTCGTTCCAAAATCAATCATCATAGTATCTTCTACCGGAAGCAACAGAAACAAAAAATTTAAATTTTTAATTATACTATTCCTTCGGGAACAATTCTTCAAACATATAAATCAAATGTAACTCTAGCTTACTTTTTGAAACCAAAAGGTGATAAGTTGAAAGGATTTAACATGTGTTAGAAGTTTTACAATATCTACAAAATGATTAAAGAAAATTAGTTTTTATTATTAAAGGTTAAGTTATAGAGATCACAATCGATGACATCGACAGTTAAATTTTTTGAGAATATCAATTCTTATTGATAGATTTTTTAAAGTCAATAAATAAGGTATATCTATAGGATATAGTAGGATTAGCTCAACTTTTCAGAAAACCGCGTCAAAAGTGGTTTTCTTCAGTTGCTTCAACTAACTTTGGCTGAAATTTACTTTTTTTTGGAGAATGGAATTTAACAAAAATAATTCTTCAACTAATCTAACAACAATTCCAATTAAAAAAATGCTGGTGAAATTGAGAGAAGATTGATTTTGGTTAAGTTTTAACAAAATAGGTTACTTTGCTGTTACTTTTAATATTTTTCTATATTTTGTTGTCGAAGTTAAAAAAACTAATTTCATTATAAACTAAGTGGCGTTATGATATTCTTCCATGTGAAATGATACACTTCAATTAAAAAAATTATCTAGAAATTCGATAGTGCCTCCGATAGCGCTATGGATGGTTAAACTTTAATTTGTGAATTATATCGCATCGGTTTTTTTGGAGATTAGAAGAGATCGATTTAGAGATATATTTCAAAATTTAACTCTATTAACTTGTGGGGTAAGTATTTTTCCCGGCTTTCTTTGATTTGCTGTGTCCGTTGCATGTCTGAAATTTAAGTAGAAGGTAGTCCGGGTTCACAACTCAGTGATCACTAAATTTTGTATTGCTTTGCAACATAAAACAATAATCGTGTGTGAATAATAAAATAGTTATATTTACCCCCCATCCATGCTCGCAATTTCCACGTTCAGACACTGCGGCTCTGTCTCAGCCTGCGTTCGCGTAAGCTGCGATACTCATTGTCTGCGCAATGTGTTAATATGTATGTACATATGTATTTATACTTTCGTGTTAATTCGCACCTCTTTGGCGGAGAAGTTGCGCCCACTTTTTAGGTTTAAAAATATTGTCAATATAATTTTATTTATTTATGTTGCAACTATTGTAGTATTTTCAAATTATCAGTTGCCGTAGCAGACATACACAGAAACCAATTCGCGTGCTTAGGGTTAGTAAAATGACAAAAATTTGCATTAAAAATTTTGCTGAAATCTTATTTCCATAGCTGACAGCAAACACCTTGCCGGAAATTCGTGAGCGAAAAAATAGCAAGTTTCTATTGTTCCTTACAGTTTTTGTTTATTGGGAAAATAATGGCGGAAAATACAAATTATTTACAACTGAAATATGCTTTTGATTTTCGGTTAATAAATACAAATTGTATTTCATGTGTAGTATGTAAGAAAATTAATTATGAAATTAAAAAACCACGAATATAATTAAAATTAAATCACTCATAATAAATTATATCGAAACTTCATCTTTTGTTTTTGTATTCCAACTATTTTGTACAATGTTAAACCTTAGCAACTTCATTTTTTCTTAACAAAAATATCAATTTAAATTCAAAATCTAGCAAAAATTCATAGAGCTATGATTTCACTAATATTTTCGTAATTGAATTGTATTTAATTAGTTTTTGTTGATTTGAAAAAAAAAAAATTTGAAATCTATTTTAAAACGTATTTCGCGAACTCCATATTTTCTACCGAGTATGTATCTGCAGATGTTGAATTAAACGAGTACCTATGCCTTTGTCCAACCGCAATGTGTTGATTATTTGCATTTGAGCGCTGTTGTTTTCTACATTATCGACATTTTTGGTAATTCGCGGCGACACAAATGCGACAGACAATGCAATTTATGCAGATTTAATACCATATTTGCTTGCAGATATATATATATATATGTAGGTACACACACATATGTATGTAAAATAGTACGCTGTACACTTGTGTTGAGTGTGTGATTGCCACTACCCAGCTGTTTTTCATGCAACACAATTTCGATGGAGTGGCTGCCGCACTTTTGTTGTGTCGCCGTGATTATTATTGCACACATTTTTATCAGCTACACTGTGAAAATTGCCACTTGTGTTTGTACATACTATATACATATAATACTCGTATTTTTGTTTTAAACATTTTTTTATCTATTGCATTTTTGTTGCTATTCTATCTGTCGCCTCTGCGGTTACACTGTCATTAGGTAATAACATGCCACATTACGCAAGTTTGTAAACAACAATTTAATTTCTGAGGCATTCTACATCGCCACATTGCCGCATTTGTGTTGGTCGGGCAGCTGGCCGCTTATGCAAGTGCTTAACACGCTTCTAAGGCTTCGCGCCATGTGTGCGCCACAACAAAACCAACCGACTTGACACAGTGCAATGCTGCCTGATATACGGATTTGTCCATTTTTTGAGGATTTTTCAGGTACCTGAGAAAAAATACGGATGTTTATACGGATTTTCGTATTTGTTCGTTTTTTCGCCTTTTTTCCTCAAAAAAAAAATGATAAAAATAAAATATTTTGAAAGAACTATTGTTTTATTCAATTTTTATCGACTATTGAAATTGTATAAGTGTATAATTCTTTGATATATATATTAGTGAGTATAAAACTTTTCCATGGTCAAATTTGTGAATATCAACTTTTGGTCTTCAATGTGTAAAGTTTATTCCCTGGAGATTTTCTAATGCGATTTTTAATAATATTTGTAATATATGTTTATATTAGTTCGTGATACTCGGTTTTTGAAATAATTTACAGGCCTTGTTTTTGGAGCAAAATTAAACTTCCTGCATATAGAACTAATTTTTAAAGCCTTAACAATCTAAACTACAGTATAAATACAATTTTAGTACGGTATAAAAACAATTTTATTACATTAAAATAAGTGTACACTTTTAATAGGAGTTTTTAGTAATACGATTTTCGCGTGTTTACTATTTTCATATCTTGTTGGTTGAAATTGCGTACGGTACTCGATCCACTCTAGATAATAAAATAATTCCATTCTTTCAAGTCTTCAAAAAATTAATATAATTCGTTTGACGTCATTTATACCTATTCCCCCCCCCCCTTTCCCCCCACCCTGCATTGAGAAAAATTTTGGAATTCAAACGCTTCAGATCTGGCAGCACTCACGCAGTGAAACCTTTAACCCCAGTAACGTGTGTCTCCTTTTTAATAAGCGTATATTTGTGCAGTTAATTGTTTGTACCGCACCCCTGTGCAAATAATTGCAGCAATCAATAATAGCGCATTTCATATGCAAAATTGTTTATTTATTTAAATTGAAGCGATCGACAAGCGCTGCAAATAATAATTTTTTTTTTCGGATTCCCCTTTGGTTAAGTTGTTTACTAGAATGTATTAGCAAATTAAAAAGACAAACAAAAATTAATTAGTTAATTCCAAAAGTTTATCGCTCGAAAAACTCATACGTATGTACGAGTATGTTATTAAATAAATAACAAAAATAGTTTGAGATGAAATTCGTATTGTCTTTTTTGCTGCTCTAATTATTTGTGACTATATAATTTCGGTCTTTATTCAATTTATATTTATAAAATTAACGATGTACAGTCGTTTTCACAAGCAAATTAAATGGAATATACATTTTATTTTCTGTAAATTGTGAATAAAATTCGTAGCCTTTCAGAACGATGGAACATATTTTGGTAAACATATATTTGAATATCATTATTGGTGTATTTTTATATCTTGGTCATTTAGATATATATCACCAAGGCATATTCAATAAGTAGGTGCATTAGAAAAATTAAAAAAAAAAATTACAAGCTCTGTCGCCTGCACAGCTTCGTCATTCACAGTATCGCAGCCAATTACAAGCTTAGGAAATATACAAAATTTGCAAAACATAATGTAGAATTTTAATATCGCGCAAGATATCCATAATCAAATTATTCAAGAATAAATTAGAACAAAATCGTATTTAAAGCCTCCTATAAATGTCTTAGAAATATAAATCATTGATCTTGAGAGTGCTTTTCAAGCATTAATAATTTAGAGCACGCTAGATCTACTTACAGAACTTTGTGCGACTAAGAAATTATAATATTAAAAATTTAAGGTAAACGGAAAACCTAATTTTGTTTCGAATCGATTTCATTTCGAAAAGGAAAAATAATATAAAAATGTGTCGCCTACCAAATAAATAGTGAACCGTTTATTTTGTTTACTCACTTTTGTTGGGGTACTAAAACTAAGAGCCGTGTCCAAAAGTGTTGTTACAGCTTATTGCTACTTTGCATAGCTCAAGTTAACTAATTAATTTCACATATTATTTGCGAATAGCACCTTTTTCCGTACATTAAATATTTAGTCGCCTATAGTTTAGTTAGTAAATGGCAAAATCAAACGTTTGCGATGAATACCGTGTCAATCACACACCAAGGAACAATAATAATAATTTTTTTTTATATATGCGCACGTTATTAGAAATTGATTATTAAATAACCGAAAATGTATCCTACCGTGTCAAACGGTAACAACACTGCTCTTGAATGTATAGAAAGGAGAAAGACTGAAAAATGTTTAAGTTGCCGATGTTCACCACGAACACACTTCTATTGTTATGCCCAACCAACGCGCTGAACCGCCTGTCAGTGTCGTAATTCGAGCTAAAGAGCGGGCAAGTTAATGAATGAAAGTGTGCGAAAATTTAATTTTTTTTTTCTGCTCGCTATATACACATTATCATTTTCATTGCCAATAAAAAGTTCCACACAATACATTTGAAACAATTCTTCAGATGCTGGCAGTCAGCTGAAGTGAGGGAAGTGATGTAGTTCACATTTTTTGCAGCGCTGATTTGATGAGTTTTATACGAGTTGCAGGTGAGTTACAGTGTCGCAAACCAATTTCAACTTAACACTCAGATTTTTACAATGAATGTGGAAAGTTGCACAGGCTAGTGTCTCATACTACTATGTAGCACAGTAAGAATGGCCATTGTGTAGTTTTGTGAAAGTCATTGAAATGCGATATGCGATTGCAACAAAGCGCGATAATCGCAAAAAAAAAAACAACAATCCTTTAGTGACATGTTCAACTAAAACAATGGCAAGTAAAACAGGTGCAATGGAATGGAAGTGTAGCACAAATGAGGCGACACTGTGCTTCGCTTCGGGTAGTGTTTATTATTGCATCTAACATATTGAATAGACAAACAGTTTTAACTACATAGTAGTTACTTGTCATACAAATGACAAAACGATAATACGAGTATTCGTATGCTTTTTACATTCTTCTCCTTTTATGGCGCTTTTAATATTACTCTTTTTTTTAGATATCTCCAAATGAAAATGAGGTATGAAGAAGGGCGGAATTAGTTTAATGTCACATTTATGCATAAAATATTGTGTTATAAAAAACAGAAAATATTTTCAATAATCAATAAAAATTGTTATTTAGAAACTTATTTTTATGAAACGTGAAAATCTTCGATTTTCGACTGAAACTTAAATGTTGTTACCCTTAACAACCCGATTTTATTTACAGAAAAACAGTGACTAAATCTTGCGATCGTGAATAAAGTTTGTTATGCAATTTTGCTTGTAGGTTACATGGTAGGTGTAAAAAATTCCTAAAGGATCTGCTTTGCTTAAAAAAGCTCAAACAATTTTTAATTTTGTTATATAGCAAAGTAATTTTTTTCATTTAATTCCGAATAATATAATAATAAAGTAAGGGTAATTCAATAATATCCTGTACACTTTACTTTTTTAATTTCTATACCCCATTTTAATCAGCTCTCTTAACGTTCACTCAACTCTGTTATCTTCCTATTTTTTCTCTCACCTTCATTGTACTTGTTTCTTACCCTATTCTATTAACCTTCTCACCACACTTTCTAGATGATCACCAGTGTATGAACTCACACAGCTATCTTTATATCCCGAACGTATGAGAATAGAACGGTTTCTCAAGTTGAGTAAAAGTTTGTGCTCAACTTGAACTCAAATGTTTGTTTCACGTTTTTTTTTGTAGCAGTTTTTAATACATTTTTGGTATTGCATTTTACATAATTATTATATAGCATCTAATATAGATTTGCACTTGGTATTTAAAATTCGCTTCAACTTTAAATTTTTTGTTTCTATGAAAGTGGGAACGATACTGAAGACGGCACAACGCCGAAACCGGTTTGTCTTAAAATCAAACTTGACAAGGGATGACGAAAACTCGTTCCAAAATCTATCATTTAATACTATATTGCTCGTTTACATCTGAAAAATCAACCTTTGAAGATTTTCGTAGAACGCACGATTGTTTAACTTACTGATGATTGTAAAAGAGTCGCTCCTTATAAACAGTCGTGATTCAATCCCCTACTTTTATGGCCTCTTTTAATATACAAATGTAGTTTCATTGATATAAAATTTAGACCAGGCTAAAATAGCAATCACGTTTATGTAAATACATTTTATTGAGAACTACATTTTTCGGTATCCAATCTATTTATTTATTTATATATAAACATAATAATGAAAATGACTTGTTTGCTATTTATGTTCATGTATTTATTTTAATAATTTCCAGTTCATGTTCCAACAAAAATCAATTTAATAATAAAAAAAATGCAAGAAATTTTCAAAATTAAAAGAACGTATACATTTGTTCATATAAATCTCAAAGTTTAAAGATGTTTCAAAATACCCTCCATAAAAATTTTACGTTTCTGAAAAACAAACTCGAAATTTTTATGTAAATGTATTGTTTGTCTTAGTTTTCTGCATAGTTTGAAGTATATATATAAATTGAAGTAAAATAAATCAAATCCTGTCAATATGTGCCACAATATATTTTAAAGTGGAGCGTATACTTGAACGTATTTATATGCAAATTTATATTATCAAGGAAGTACAGTTTCATCGAAATTATCAAGTGTGGCGACCATGCAAGGAACAACATCTGCTCTCCGCATCTGAAAACGTCACCACATCGATGGCTCCAATAGCAACAAAGTAATTTGATTCCTTTTTGCGTGGAGCACCCCACATTTAAATGCGCCCCTTCCCACTCGCTCCATTACGTCCAGCCTTCCTAAACATTCGTTTTACACTTCAGCGCCAGTTTTTAGCTGTACAAACGCTTTTTCGCCTTCGTTGTACGCGGTTTGGGTTGATTATTTGTGTTAGTTTTAATTTATTCCCTTGCATGTCCCTTTTTTTTAGCATACAAACTGATTTAATTCACACACCGTAAACCGCAAACAAGTGTCAACTGCTTGAAAACAGCTGTGTGTGGTCATGGATTTTTGGTATGAGTGGTTGGTTATTGTTGAAGATAAATCCGAATACGAAAAGGAAAAGGAAAACTGACAATTAAGTTCAAAACAATTGAAAAGATGTGTAAAAATTCTTAACGATCTATATATTTACATATATACATACGAGTATGTGTGGCACTGAGTAAGATGCGATTCAAGCTATTAACTTTAAAATCAACATTATATGTATATTTAAGTATTCTTGATAGGAAATAAAAAGGCCGTAGGTAACGAAAAATAATAATATTGCATAAACTTCACTATCGGACATAATTATAAAAGTGAGGTAATATGGAAAAGTTTGTCGATGTTTTGTTAAAATTTGCAACCGGACTGAACCACGATCTTTAATATCTGCCAGCAACTTTCGAAAATTCTTGTATTTGCTTAGTGTTCTAAAAAAAATGCAGCAACAAAAGCAAATCGTAAAGAAATCCGCATTTCTTTAAAGAACAGCACTTCGGCAGGAAGTTTTAACGTTGGTGTTACAATACGAGTATGATTGCCTCGTTAAAAATAACAGTATTTCCTAAGATGCGATGTAAAAGCTCAAATTCCCGAGACCCATCATTATGTCTATAACTATTTCCCATCTTAAACTAAATCGATTGTTGATAATCCTTAAATATATATGCATCGTTAACACCTCTCATTGGATATTCGCAATCAAAAGCTACCACAATTTATAAAGAATTTTAGCAGTAGAACAATGGAAAAAATATGTATGCTGGTAAATTACAAAGTGTTGAAAGAACTGTTTGGCTCATAAGATATTTTCTGGTGCGCAAGCTTCCAAGCCTCTTTCGAAACTTTTGGCAATAAGTACAACTTTATGCAAATTCTAAGAAATTTAAGAAACATCACAAACCTCAAAATATTTTTTATTCAAGAAGTCACTGATTTAACAAACCGCCCTCATACGACTACTGAGTTGTCCAAAACAAATTGTATACCTGATGGAAGTAGCTTTTAAAAGCATTATATTTCTTAACATCCATTTAACTTTATACACTTCAGTCCAGCGTTTTTCCAATTTTCGGTGATTCCTTCAAATTAAGACTCTCAAAATGAGCATTTGTTTTTGTGATGTGATGTTCTATTTATTTGACCCAAACCTTTTACCACCAAGCAAATTTTTCAGTTTTGGAAATAGGAAATGTTCGCATGGGACTAAATCTGTAGTTGAGATGCCTACAGCCTCAGCCACCTCATGCACTTTCATTCTCCTGTCATCCAATAGAATTCCATGGATTTTATGGACGACTTCTGGTATAAGGACCTACGTAATAAACTTCTTAACTATTGAAATTGATGGTGCAGTGTCCCCATAGTATTCATAAAGTCGTGACTTGGTTTACGCAAATAAAAATAACGAATTTAATTTATTTAAACTAAATGACCCAGCTTGCTCAAAATTTAACAGAAGCCTAGTAATAAATGGCAGTTAAGGGCAGCAGTGATAAAATTAAGGTTTCAGAGCGGGAAATTCAAAAAATCATTGACTTATCAAAACGCCCTCGTATATTTATATTTTTTGTGTGAAGATAAGACAAATAATGTGAGTAAGTAAGAAAGGGTACCCCTACGGTGGCCCGAAAAAAAGAATTTTAAATTCAAAATCGGCGAATTTCTTTCTGATGCATACTAATTTATAAACACGTTTTCGTCGCTCTCCAAACACGTTCAAGTAAAAACAAATACATTTAGAAAAAAGAAATTAATACAAATCATCAACCTTGAACTAAAAGTGCAATGCTCATTAAAATTTATGACAACAACTCCATTTGTAAGATTGACAAAGTCAGCGCTCAGTAGTGCTCACCGATGACTACACCAGGTGACTTACAAATATGGAAAAAGCACTTTCCTACACGTGATTGTTTGTGTATTTATTTACATAAAAATATAGGTAGAAAAACGACGCGACCATGTAAAAGTGATAGATAACAATATTGCAACCACAACTTGCTGTGTTAGTGGCCAGTTGTACTATATGGCTCGATGCATCTATGTATGCACTGCTTGCCGCTTTCAACAACAAATGGATCACATAAATGCCACACACGAACGAACAAATTATCGAACATACAAATGTTTACTCGCAGGCAAGGTGTATGTACATAAAAGTAAAATTGTGACTATGCGCAAGAACATATTTTCCAACATTCATAAACTTGTTTAAACAGCAGCTTTTACACGCATCTTTTACAAACGTCTCATTAGTGTCAGCACAACGCCACTGCCAACTGCCGACCGCCGACCGCCAACAAAATCAACTAACTTGCCAGCCAAGTACGAGTATTTGCTTAGTAGTTATCCAACAATTATTGCATGGAGGAGCAGGCACACCACACTTGGCGCATGCGCATTGTCGTGTGCAACAGAACAGGTTAACTTTTATGAACTGGATGCCACAATGCATACACATATGTATCTACATATATTTTTATATTATTAATGTACGAGTATGTGGACTGTGTGTGTGCGTAAATTGGCTTCAAAACGCATTTTCAAGATTTCCAGTTGCCTTAGCTAGGAACCAACACGTTGGCTCTGTGCTCAGGCCAGTTTATTGCGAAATGTGTGTATTTAGTTATTCGCGGAAAATTAATTTGTAAGCAACTAAATAATTATGTTTGCACGAGGGATTTGTAAGCATTTACTTAATAGTTTTATTTTAACTTTTTTTCTTTATAAAATAATTAAGCGCTAGCTATTGAATTGGCAGATATTCGCTTGCCAAAAATAGTAAGTAAGTATAAATTTAATTTGCATTTATCGTAAATTCTGTGGCCAAAAAGTTCGCGGTCAGTTGTTGGTTCACCAAAATTTATGTGCTGCCACGCAAATCCAATTAAATTACATTTGTATGCTGCGCTTTTTAAATCAAATAAAAACTTACAAAGCACCTTCGTTCAACTGATGCAATATTTAAATGATAAAAAAGTAACTGAAAAAATTACATGGTGTATATACTATGTATATACATATGTATATATGTTATAAATATATATACATACATATGTACATTTTTAAATGGTGACGTGCGCAAACTAATTTAGGCAAGCGTTGAATATTTAACAGCAACATTAAGAGTTAGTGCTGGCAATGATTGGAGGGCAGTTTCAAAACAGGAACTTTGTTTTTTATACTTTTCATCAGAAATTGTATACTAACTTTGGTCCGATGTTTGTAAGGACCAGAACGATAAGAGTTAGACCCATCAAAAAGTGTACCTAAATTATTGGGATGATGAGCTGAGTCGATTTAGCCATGTACGTCTGTCTGTCTGTCTGTCCATCTGTCCGTCTGTTTGAACGCAAACTAGTCCCTCAGTTTTTAAGCTTTTTTAATGAAACTTGGTAGTCTGGTGCCTTTTTATAATTTATTACACATTTTTCAGCACCACATCCGACAACTACAACGTATATATATGCCGGTTGTTCAGATATTATATTTTGTTTCATAACTCCCTCATTTCAACAGCCAGAGGTTTGAAAATCATATAGATCAAAGACATATAACAGCTCCCATACAACTAATTGTTCAGAGAATTCATTTAGCACGAAAACCCCTCCATTTAATCAGCCAAAGTCTTGAAATGTTACACGAATAATAACCATTATAAGAACTATTTGAGCAGTGAAAATCATCAAGATCGGATAGTTATAGCATATAGCTGCCATACAACCAATAGTTAAGTTATTGCATTTTTGGCCAGAACTCCTTCAGTTAGTCAACTAAACACCTGGAATTTTTCACAAATATTAATTATTATTGGGACTGTTATAGGATTCGAAATCATGAATATATTAATTCGATATTACATATTACAATTCTTCCGTATGAAGCCTTCGAGACAGCTTTTTTTTACTTAAAAAAAATTCCTTAAAATAAATGATGTAACTTTTAAAATGATGTAAGTCTTTAATGTGGTGTTTTAAAAAAATGCCCATCGTAGCTCAGGGATATTATAATAAAATCAATAAAAATTTGCCTAAACTCACTACTACCTACTTAGTTCTTGCTTTTTCGCGTTTTTGAAACAAACGCCTTTTAATCCTGATATGGGATATAGAAAAATGGAATTTTCTGCGTTTTACAAAGAAAGGTCGTTATTTTCGTTTCCTTTATAATAAAATTGATTTAGCCGTGACATAGTACTGTCCTAACTTCTCTCTTTTTCAGTTTATGCGAATAATAACTTTTTTGAAAAATTTACGTACTCCAGTGAAATTTGTAGTATACAAATTTCCTTAGTTCAAGATTTATTGCTCTTTGGAATGAGTAAAATAATAAAATAAACTGAATAAAGCTTGAAAAAGGTTTGAGAGGCGTATTTCTAGTTATAATTTTAAGCGGCTATAAGCGTCCTATCCAATGGAATGATCAACTTCAGACTCCTTT
The DNA here is from genome assembly GCA_963971545.1 of Philophylla caesio. Lineage (NCBI taxonomy): Eukaryota > Metazoa > Arthropoda > Insecta > Diptera > Tephritidae > Philophylla > Philophylla caesio. Next base: position 11,805,424 of record OZ020607.1, read on the forward strand.
TCCTTTTAGCACTTAACAAGTTGACTTAAACAAAAATGCCGAATTATTATAGCAGTAAATTGAAATTTTGAACAACGATGTAACAGTGAAATCGAAAGGTAACTAGTTTATTAACTAGTACCAAGGGTATTCTAAGAGTGGCAAATGGAAATCAACCCTATAAAAATGTATGTTCCTTAAATAGAAAGAAGATAAAAAGGCCACCAGCAAAGTGTTCCTCATATTCTTACCAATTGCGCATGCGCACCTACTTAGACATTCAGTGAGCGTAGCTCATTAAAATCACGAAGCGACCCTGTGCGGTTGTAAATGCAATTAAAATGTCGATTTACTAAATAGAATGAGTATGAGTTTGTGTTGACTTAATTGTTTCTGGGAAGCTTTTGTGTGGCTTCAAATTGATATGTAGAACATTTGTTCGGAATTCCAGCAATGCATTGCTGCACAGCGATTCACTATGAGTTTAGCCGCTAAGTCGAAGGATGACATACATATGTATGAACCGATATACAAGTGTATGTACAAGTATGATGGTCGTTTATAAATTCCACTTTCATTACAGCGTAAATAAATAATGCACATATATACATACATTTAAATAATAGATATTTTTTATTAAAATTAAAGAAGTGTAAGCGAGGACTAAAAGTATTTAAATCTCTTTATGTTATAATTAATATGAGCGATTAGTCGCAGCCACACAAATACGACAAATAAGCTCCACCATTCAGCTAGTTTCTCCGCGAAAATCTTAAAATCTAGTAAATAAATAAGTACGAGTATTGCTGAATGCATGCTTAGTTTCTTAAATAAATAGACTAAAATTAGGATAAATAATTTAACAAGGGCATATACTCGTAAGCCATCATTATCAAAATATTTTTTTTTCTTAAAACGTATTTTATTGAGCCATATTCACAAAAAAAAAATATCCATTTCCCTTGTTACTGATCAATTTTGAATATTTTAGTCAATGTTAAAAATTTGCATTGATCTTATTTTCAAATAAGTGCAAGTAATGTAGGTATATAATGTACATATATGTACATACTTCACCTTTCCGGCCCATGTTCGTAAAGGTTCATAAATTTACTGCAATTTTTTTGAATAACGCTGCTCAAAATTATGAAACATAATATATGCATATATGTAATGAGAGTTGAATGTCTTAACAAATAAAACTTAGACCAAAAACTTAAAAATCTTTGGTTTGAAGTTCATGTCTTTTAATATAAATTCGCTTTACATACATTAAAAAATTGCTAACACATTTCATATTATTTTGTAGATATTTTAGGTCCACCAAACTTTGAATGACTAAATATGATGATTTGCTGTCATTTAGTTCGATACTAGATATTACTAGTAGGTATTGATTTTCTCATGTATTTCAAAAATAATAAAATTTGTGGCATCGTAGTGCTATAAGGTTTTTACAAAGTTGTTAGAGAACGAAATACATTTAATTTAAAAAATATTAGAAATTGAATTAAAGAAATATTAAAGTCAATCTGGGTAAAGAAAGGTTCATCGTATAATTGCAATTATTTAAAGCATTTTCCATTTCGGGTGTCAGATCTCCATGAAACCTGTAAAGGCCTTCCACTGGTAACTTTGCCATTGTGACTTAAAAAAAAATTTCATACGAACTACAATTGAAATTAAACCAAATTTTAACAAGCAACACGTTGGGCCATATCCATAGTCCAATTAAAGTCAACTCTAAAGTTAGCATCAGCTTTTTTGACAGAAATCTCATCGAAAAGTACGACAAAAAGCTGCTTCTAACTTTAAAGTCGACTTTAACTTGACTATAATTTTGGTCCATTATTTGTTATACATTCTCTTGGAATTAAAAAAAAAATTACATTTATTTTTTAAATATTTGATCTTTTATTGAGAATTACGATAGAAAGATATAAACTTTAATAATCTGAACTTAATTTTATAATTGTGCGGAAAATTCGTATCATTGTAATTACAAAAAAAAATTATTTTTTTCTCAATTAAATTTCATCAACTATTGCCACATAACTTGCATGCAGCGCACTCAACTCTTAACTCACTCTTACAAAGAGATAAGTAATTAAAAATCAAAATCGAACAAAACTATTGCTTTACTTGTTGTTTGTTGTCTTTTGTGAATGTGCTCTTATCGTACGCTTGCATCTAACATTAAATAGTACTTCAGAAAAAGTAACGCAACATTGTTAAGTATTACATTGTAGAACGAATTTTCCAAAAAAACTAAAGCGCCACAAGGTGAATACTATTTCTTATTGTTATCACAATGCTACTGTTGTAAGTGTATTTCTATCAACAAAGCTGCTGGAATTTATGAAATTTCAAAAGCGCTACGCATATATTTTCTTATGCATTTGTTGCTCATCAGCTAAATTATATTATTTTTTCTCTATTTTGGTTTCTCTACCTTTTGTTGATGCACATTTGGTTGTGTTATCTGAGTGCTGCAGAGTGTTGTCTGTCGCCTGTTGTTCGCCATCACTACGTGATGTGTAGCGTTGATTATTATGGTATGTTGTTGCGGCCGCTGACTTGGCCCTGTAGTTAGTCCAATTCTACTGTTTCTTCTTAGCCGCCAACTGCTTATCGCAATTATTGCTGCTGTGCATTTTTTTTGCTTTGTTGTTGTTTTAATTGTATAATACCGTCAGTTGTTGCAGCTGCAGATGATGACGAACAATTGATGGGTTGGGTGCTCGTAGCTAACTTTTTTTTTGTGTTTTTTATGATTGGAGGCGCTTTGCTCTTGCCAGCCAGCGCTGACTTCACTTAAACTCACTTAAATGAGGCGAAAAATGATGTTTGTGACTGCAATTAAAATTTTCATTGCATACTGGGAATTTACGTTATCGTTTTTTTGTTTGTTTCATTATGTGTGCTTGTGTATGGAGGGCGGTGCACCCATTTGCGTGCCTTTGTGGCTTGTGAGTGGCGCCAGCATCTATCTTAAGTGGTCTTCGCTACAAAATATGTTGTAGTATGTATGTTCATGGGTATGGCGGTTTTTAATTACTACCTGCCAGTTACTTAAATTTAATTACGTTTTTTCTAAAGTAGTTAGTCAACTTAAATATTTGAAATACTTCGTAGCATGCTGCAAACATAATTTAGTATGCAAAAACAAGAAAAGCGTATTTTGCTGACATTTTCGCACGAACAGAGAGGAAGCTTTAATTAAATATTTGAAGTTTCAGCCATTTCCGCCAAAGAACTCGAATTTAGAAGACAAAATTTTATTTTGCGATTTGAAACTTAAACTTTGTTAGACAAGAAATTAATGGTCTACATACATACATACCACATCGAGAATAAAAATATTTCGATTAAAATGTTTTTAATTTGTATCGAAAATTATTAAAGTTTAATCAATGAGGACTGTAAAGCCACCATATGGGGTTTATGAGACGCGAAGCATGTGCATTTTTAATACCTTTTATGAGAAATCGTATATTAAAAATGATTCGATGTTTGTAAACACCAGATGGGGAAGATATGGAACCATCAAAAAGTATACCTAAATTATCAGGATAATGGGCTGTGTCGATTAAGCTTTGTCCATTTATTTAAAAGCAAACTAGTAACTCAATTTTAAAGCTATTTTTTATAAAATTCGGCATTTTTTAATGTTTTAATAATTTGGGCAAATATTCCATTTTGCACCCTAACTCCTCCAGCTAAAGGATTGAAGCTTTGAAAAAACTTCAGTTTTCATTAGAAATTAATTAACAATTAAAATCATTAAGATCAGAGAAGTATAACATATATCAATTTGTGTATATCACAGTTCTTGCGCTGCAAAATTGAATTGGCAACAGAACTGTGATATACGCAAATTGTTATATGTTATACTTCACTGATCTTAATGCTGGTGGGCAAATTACGGTTTGCGTCAGTCACTCTTCTAAAATTTCTTTTAAAAAAGAAAGGCACAATCAAGATTTTTTTTATACGCAGAATGCAAAGCAACGCTGCCTGTGAAAAAAGTTTTCAAAAAGCAATACCAGTTCGTTACCACTTCCTAATTTGATTAAAAGTTTTATTAATAAAAGAAATAAGCAGATGGTATTCATTCCCATTAAAATACCTAATATTGTTATAGTTCAATCTTATTCTGAAGTAGCTAGAAACTTCGTAAATTTAAAATAGATTTTTTTATTCCTAAAATCTTTTCCTATTTTCTACTGATTTTTGGTATAACTTTATCTCAAATTTAAAACAAATAAATTTTCTTTGATAATAATTTATTGATTTAAAATATAATCATATATAAAAATTTATATTTTCTCTTTTACGTGAAGTTGTGTCTGCCCTCAAAACAACTGAAGTTAATCATTAATTTTATGCACACTTACGATGAGAGTTTTCGAAGGCAATGGATGTGTGCACAATGAAAATTTTATCGATTTACATATTTCGATACTTATTCTTTAATTAATATTCATAACGAGACTACAATTTGAATGAAAATTATAATTTCTGATATTATGACAAGTAAAGGATTATAATATATATCTGTATGAGTATCAATAATAAAGAAATACAATTGAAATAAAATTGTGCCCTAATATTTATAGTACAATTAAAGGGTAGTGTGCCTATATACTACATATATTTTTTTTCTTAATAATAAATTTACAGGAGAAATATTTGTTTCTACCTTTTTATACACACTTGCTGCTGCAACTTCCAAGAATAAAACGCGATAGACACTAGAAGACAAATGAAGGCGGTAAAGCTAAAATATGAAAATATATCCACACGCTGTAACAACTTGGTATCTGACTTGTTCTGGAAAATATAACTTTTTTTTTTGGTGTTTTATTCACATTACTTTTATATAGTAGATAAGGCGATTTTATAACTGAGTTTTAAGTGCAAATGAAACATTCTAATACGACCATATTTATTTTCCAAAATAAAGCACATTCATATACATATTTTAGCGACTGAAATATATAGGCCCAAAGAGAAAATTAATTATGTCATAATACAACAACCAAATGTGTTATGTTTGTATATATGTATGTATTTACTTATTTAATGAAGAGAGCAACAATAATGAAAACACATCGCAGCAGCAACTGGTTTTTATGCGGTTAATTAATATTTTATGATTCTTCAACAAAAAGCTGTCAATTACCTTCTTAACTCCACTTTATACAAGATAAAGTGAAAGAAGAGCAAACAAAAAGGTATTAAAAAAATTTGCCACTTTCCAACGATCTCAAAAATTTGTCAGCTAAAAACTCATTTTTTTCTTTTTTAACACACATTTTTGTTAACTATTGTGTACGTATTTTTGTTAAATACTTTATTAATAATTTTGTGTGACTTGGGCGGTCGATTGGCATCAAAGACGAAATGTATTATACAGCTTTTGGTTTATATCTCACCAAAACTCGTCGAGTGATTTCATTGAGCTACTGAATGCCATATTGACTTAAGTGCTTCTTTTTGTGACTTTTGTTTTGTAATGTCTTTCATTTTAAGTATTTTCTTGTGTTTGAATCTTAAAATTTTTGATTGTTTTCAATTTGAATTTAAGATGCATTCATTTATTTGATAACGAAAATACTCGTAGCTGTGCGACAGCAGCTGTCAATGTTTTGTAGTATTATGAATTTAATTCCTGCACTAATAAGAGAATAATAGCTTTGAGGTTTAAATTAGCATTTAATAGTAATTTTTCTGTCAATGTAACCAAGTATTAAGATAATAAAGTGGACAATTTATGGACTGTCATTAAGTTTGATTTGTTTTAAGTGGAGAAAAGCTAACATCAGGGTTTCTGATGTTGTTTTTGGTGATTAAGCTCTTAAATACCTAGAAATTCAAATTGACAACAATTTTTTCGAATATTTTTTGAGTTTTTGAATTGGATGTATTTTCGTTATACTTATTGTACATAAGTGCTTCTTATAAAAATTAGCCGCTTAAAAATACAGAATTTCATTAAAACTGTGTAACTTGTAATTCATTTTAGATGTCAATAAAACTAGTAAGAAGCAAGCGTCAATATTTTTAACAAATCTCATTTAATTTAAATTAAAATAAAACGATATTTCACAATAACATACTAATAATTACGATAACAATTTTTTTAAATATTTTCTGCATTGCGATTTTATTTTATAGGAAGGACGATGCGTGAACAATTTTTTTCTGGTATCTAATATTGAGAAACGTTTTGGGTTTGCCTACCCCAGCAACATTGAGATTATACTATTGTGAATTATGAAGATTTTCACTTGCAGATGTCGCTACAATCAAATAACACCAGCGACTCGTTACTGTTGGCAACTCTTTCTCGAGTTTTTCTACCCGTATCGGATGGTGTGTTTCAGCTTCTGCGAACATCTCGTCCACTTTATGAATTGTTTTTTGAACAAAAGCACGTAAGGCTCTTCTTTTCCTTCAGCATTTTATATATTACTAAAAATTGTCTGTTGATCAAAAGTGAATTATTTTTAAACTAAATCGGGTTTATTTTTTTTGCGAATAATATCGCCGGATCAGCGAGTAGTCTATTTTAAAAAAGTTCGATTTCCGTTTGCCGCAAAATACAAGAAGGTAGTTAATTCTAGAAATATTTTTTGGATAGCGCTTGTTTCTGTAAATATTTATATTTGTGCTGTCGTCTGAAAAAATGTCTCATACAAATTGCTTTTTGTTTGATTAAGTTATAATATTTATTTACATTGCTTTTGCGATGTGAGCTCCTTACATATGTTTAAGATATGAAGCATTGTTCGCAATCCATTATGCACTTACTTTTACATATGTACTTATACTGGTACATACAATTTTTAGTATTTTTTAAAAAGAAGCATGCATCTTTGTACGTTTTCCCCCAGAGAAACACACGGCTACTTGCCTCACTTTCAATGAACTTTTAGCATCCCTTGTTTCTTAACAAAGCCAGCTACTTGAGTGAAATATTTAAAACATTTGCAACAGGAAATTGACGGTATTAAACCTCGATAGTATTAAAAATGTCACGTAAGTGTAATAAAAAACGAACGAGGCTGGTAGAAAATTGTAAAAAAAGTGCTGAGAAGAGAATTAAAATGGCAACATCATCTCAGAACGATGCAGCTTCCGCTTCTGCACACTTTTATTACTCGATTCGAGATATTCTCCTCTGGTCTCTTCTCACGGTGCTGCCGTCAACCACCACAAGTGTGGCAAATGTCTGTGACTCTTCCCATTGCAAATTCACATTGTTCAGTTGTACAAATTAATGCAAATATCATATGCGTGTTTCAAAAGAACACTAAGTCTAATCTACTGATTTGAAAAAAAAACCCCATTTTTTACAATGTTCATAATAGTTCAACACATTTTTTGTTTTTAAATTTCAAAAGGTAATAAAATTAATATATTTTTTTTGCTTGTGTAGTTTTTTAGCCTATATTTTGTTTTAAGTTGTTGCAAATGAGCTTTGATTTTATTTGATTTTTTTACTCAAACACTCCCGTTTTATATTACATATAAGAAACTATCTCGAACATGTCTGATATGCGAAAAATTGCGATAAAGGGTGAGTAAAGTATGAAACTATTTGATAACATTTAGCAAAGCTGCGTAAATTTGCTGTATTGGCTCGAAGTTTGACGACATTTTTCTTAACTATCATTGTACATATATAGAATTTTTAAAGTTATGTTTATATAGTTTATTTTGAAAAATACATAGTATATTAATCAAATATTGAAAAAATTTTTTAAATTGATAGGAAATAAATAATCAAAGCATGTAAATTCATGGGTATTATTCAATTGTGAAAATCGGTTTATTTTCAGTTAATGCACTTTTGATAAACATGTACAATATGAACGCACAATGGCTCGGAAATAACTGCTTAGCAGGCTGCCAACGTAATCATAGCAGAAATAATCATAAAAAAGCGACTTTCATTTTCATTTAAGCGCCGTAAGCGGCAACTACATACGAGTACACACGTAAACTGAACAAATTATGTTTTCATGTGCGTATATTTGTATGTACGTGTACATGCGTGTAAAGGCATAGCTTTTTGCCAGAACAAAAATAACTACATACGAAACTCTATTTTTATTTTATATATATGAATTAAATTATCACAAAAATGTTATAACCCTTCTTTACTTAGGAATATGGCTGCATTTTATTATACTGCTCCTTATCTTGGGTTATATCGAGACTCAGTCGGTATGTGTAGTTGAAATATTGCGCGATTTTAGATATCCAGATAAATTGTTCAGTGATATGGCACAATTTTGTATTTAAGCAGACAAACAGTTACTTATTAACTATATACGAGTATGTGTAGTTTGGTTTGTTGGCCGTTGTTTTATAAGTTTAATGCTTTAATATGAGAGATGTGTTACTTTCTTGAACTTTTTTTTTATGGTACGTTAAAGGTGGTTTTCAAGGTATCACTTTTACAGTATCCTGGTCTGGTTGTCGTTCGTTGATAACCCTACAATAAAAAACAAATCGTTCCGTGAATGAGTTTAATTATTTCCAAGCAAGAATTTGTTAAAGGAGTGATTGTGAGGAGAACTGGAAAATATGGAAAAGAAATACATTTTTCGTGGAAATTTCTTCTTTTTTTGTCAGTCAATAAAGAGATATTTTTAGAATAACTTTGCATTTACCGTATTTTGATAAAAATAAGTACCTATACGCATGTTTTATAGCCTGTTTTAATTAAACGGATTGCGATTGCGAACGAGAACAAAGTCTCGCTAGCTAGTTAACTTTTATTACACGAACCGATGTGTTAGTCCTGAAATCCTTTCACCCAACCTTTTGTGAGCCACAACTAGATTTTCATCATACCATCTAGTTAGTTCTTATTTAAAATTTAAATCTAAATAGCCTCTTATTGAATTTTTCAATCTGAGTTTATGAAGCATAAAACCACTTAGTATAATTATATTTTGAGCCAAAATTAATAAATATTTACAAATTTAATTTAGAAAATATCTGAAGGAAATTTAAAAGGCAATCAACGTGTTTTTTTTCTGTTCAATCTTGCCTGTCATTTTCGTTGCAACCGCTGTGTGTATTTTCGCTTCTTCTTTGCTCCAACTTTCGCTCACGGCAATTTCACCACTACAAGATAGTCAAGTGTGGCAAGCAAGTCGCATAATCAAATATTGACTGACATCGTTGAAATTACCATAATTTGCGCATTGAAATGCAAATTTCGTCTGCAGCAAATAAACTTTGCAGCCAAGAGACGCGACGAGTGGTGGGTTGTTGCAGCAACGCGACTGTTAAAGGTGACAACCACAGCGACAGAGCAAAAGCCGTGAGCGCAGTAGACTTGTGAAAAAGTAGTAGTCATTTATATTTTGTGTATAGTATGTAAATATCTAGCTGAAAAAGTAGACTTACTCAAAAAAGGACTAGTTTTTACCAATCCATAGTTATGCTTGAAAATGCTTGCCGCATGTAGCAGTCGCCAATGAAAGAATTAATATCCTGGCTCCCCAGAAGGCTTATCTGCATTAAATGGGTGCCAGTGTAATTAACTGCATGGTACAAAGTTGCATAGTATGAGTAAATATTGGCGCGCAGATGTTGTTGACATCTGCACCGCGAACGCTTGGCGGCGGCGGCGGCACCAGACGCTCTGGTATCCACTAAGACGTTGGAAAGCCGGAACGTGCTCAGCATATTTGAATATGCAATAAGCACTGGAGTCTGCTACTTCATTACTACGACAAGCATAGTTTGCAAGCGCCTCTGCAACCGCGTTGCACAGTTCGTTTGTTTATTGCAAGCAATAAATGCCAAGTGGCAGTGGCAGTGGCAGCGGCAGCGGCGCAATAGTTGGTATTTCGTCTGCGTCGCTTTCGGCGTTTGCATTCAAATTTCATTCAGGTCGGAGGTTAATAAATTTATGCATGAAATTTATAAATTATTAGCAATAAAATGCAACGTAATTTCGTTGATCAATAAAATTGTATTTATTTATTGTGCTTTATGCTTACGAAAAAAATCAAAATTATTGGCTGGATCAAGCGTTGGATTGTTGAATTAATTATTAGGGTAAGTGTTTCGAAAGAGCTGTTAATAGAGTTCCATAAAAATTTAAGTAAAATTGACGAAAGAAATCTGATGTTTTAAATATATAATTAAGCGAAATACTCATATGCACAGATAATTCTCAAACTTACGCTATAAAAAACAAACTGTCAAACAGCTCATACAATTTAAAAAAAAACTTCAAATTTTTATAAAAATGCCTATTTTATATATATACTTATATATACTTAATTTAAAAGGAATGAAAAGAAAAGTGAATTGATTAAATATATTTTTAAATATTTTTATGTACTCTTTTGAGAAGATATAGCTTATTTTTTATTTTATTTCTTGTAAACTGAGTTCATACAATTAGTTTAGGTTGCACGTGTTACTGAAACTATTCTTCTTTTAAGTAGGTGTAATTGATTTAAGGAAAATAAATGGCTTGCTTTTTGTCTGTTCGCATTCATAAAGCCTTAGAATAGGATGTTGGCTAGGAAGATATTAAAACCTATGACATTTGATGATGCCCTAGATTAGAATTAGAAAACAATCTTATTACGCTATAAAATTCAAAGAGCATATATTTACATTACATACATACATACAAAATATAATCCTAAACAGATACACACATATTTCTGTTTTCTATGCTAATGCAACTGCTTATTTAATGCTACAAAATAATGGCAGAGGAGGTATCTTTCAACAGCAAGAGCAAGAATATAAGTATACATAATAAATTTCCTTTTACCTTTATAAGTATCAGTGGGACAGTAAAAACACAACAACACACATACAAGTATACGAGCGGATATGTATGAATGTGTGCATAGACAATTAGGAAATACTTTTTAGGAGTTGTTTTTTCGACAGTTGTTATGTGATTTATACTCAGTTTGGTTTGACATTTCAAGACGCCTTGAAAAAGAATTGCTGTAAAAAGTGGTCGAAAAAAGGGCCTCTCGGCTGGAATTTATTTGAGCCAGCCGCGACGATCATTTGCCCAAAATCATTTTTAAAACATAATGGCAAACCCTTATCTATATAATAAGTAGGGATAAGAAAAGCTTCCATTGCGTACAAAAACGCTGGTTGTGATATTAGTTTGCATGTGCATACTTAATTACATACACTTATGGGCACATACGGGTATAAGCGTATACGTTTGGTCGCTGAAAATGTAGCATTTTTACATATACTATATACATCCCTTTTCATAACTAATACACACGCAAGAACGTTACAAGCAAGAAAACACACTATTAATTTCCCTTTCAAGTCCTTTAGAGGCTCCACTTCACTTCTGAGTTTCTCTTTACATCCCTCTTCCTTACCTTTCTTCTTCTAACGCCACTTAGTGCTTTCAATTTTTTTTTATATTTAATTTTTTTATTCACTGCAGCATTTCATTTCAGATTTTTCCACCATAATCACATTTTCAAGTAAAACGTTTTCGTGCGCCTCCTTGGCGCTGCCCCTAAAGCGTTGCTTTTATTTATCGAAATTTTATGCATTTCGTAAATCCTTCGTTATCTTATTTGATATGCTGATCGGTGGCGCTCATGCGAAAATTCAATGTACATAATATAAGTATGTTTAGCTTCACCCGCAACACTCCACCACATAAATTTGCTTGCACATGTGTGTGCGTATTCTTCGTTTCTTTATTTTTTCTTTATTGCTGTACTTTTGTTTGGTGTTAATAATTTTTGTGGGGAATGTGCTGACTATGTTAGCCCTTTTATCACTACTAACACATTTTATGCGTACGCTGTATATTTACCGAAATAATAATTTCAGTTAAGGGAAGAACAGTGCGTATACTTAATATTAGCATTTTATCCTAGTTGGTTTGGGAGTGTGTGCGCGGGTGGGTGCGTAAATTGCCCTTAGAGAAAATTGAAAGTGATACGAAAAACTGTAAATCCAGCTTAATAGTGGAATCCTAGGAAAATAACGGCAATTTTTTGGATAAAACAAGTAAAAAAAAGCTGTTTTCAGCTATGCCGCAAGTTTCACATCTTTCATGAATGGAATAATTGTATGAGAGCCATAAGTAATACGAGTATTAATTCGATATTAATGATATTGACTGTTATAATAGTCCCAATAATAATTAATATTTGTAGAAAATTTCAGGTCTTTACCTGATTTAATGAAGGAGTTTTGGCCCAAAAAGGCAATATCGGAACTATCGGTTGTATGACAGATATATGTTATATTTATCTGATTTTAATACTTTCCACAGATTTGCTTTCTATAAACAAACACTGAAAATAAATATAAACATATATTATTTACATATATTCGTGCTAATGAAGGGATTTGAATTTTACTCTTCTTGTTCTTGTTTATTAAACTCAAATGTATTTTTTTTAACATAATTTTGACTAACCAAAACGAATGGTATTACAACTACAGTTTTAAGCTTCTTACAGCATTCACAAAAATAGTACAAATTGTAAAGTAATTACCAACAAAATTTCAAATTCTCTCTCAGAACTTTTTTTAAGTTTTCTAGTATTCAAGTGTAAGGTGCCTTAAATATTTGGTTTTTAATTTTTTTTATGCACATAGACACACTTGTTGTATTTAAGCAACTTACATAAAATTTTATAAAAACTCTAAGCAGAGGTTTGAAATTTGTATGTGTTCGTGATTACTAAACAAAGTTTAAAATTCATACATTTCATTTAATAATATAATCTTTTAAATCAATAGATAGATATTCTTTATTTGTAGAAAAACGTTATAAATTAAACTAGTTATTGCACAATTCACAGAATATGAGTTTTCTTAATTCTAAAGCATTATGATACAGTGTAAACAAAATTTTATTAACTTTATTTAATATGGGTTGTTTCGAAGGAAAACTACGAAAAACCTTCGATATGACAGTATAAATATAGGTACATGCATCCATATAAGTACAAAAATACAAACATGTATACATTAATATGAGGATAATCTCAAAGATTTACTGATGTTGACAATTAAGTACACAATTGATTTATTAAGTCATTGTCGGACATAACACAACTGATTTCGAATTTTTGGCTTATTTTTTTTATTCTGTCAGCTACATATTCAATCTTTGTTTCCTCGTGGATCTTGGTAGTCGAATAGTCCCAGGGTAGGTTTAGCATCATTCTAAGTATCTTGTTCTGACAAATTTGGAGGGATTTAATATGTGTTTTGGCGCAGCTTCCCCAAACTGGACAGCCGTACAAAATAACTGCCTGGAATATGACCTTCATGATTAATAATTTGTTTTCTAAACACAAAGCTGATCTACGATTAATTAGAGGATATAACATTCGAATTGCGACATTAACCTTACTTTTTACCTGCTGAAAATGCCCGTGAAAAACTAGTTTTTTATCTAAGTAAATTCCTAGATATTTGACATTATTTTCCCAGCTTACCGGATGATTTTGAATCATAAGATTTGTTGCTGGCAAAAAACGTTGGCTTCTTTTCCGGGTAAAAAAAATGGCTTTTGTCTTGTTAGCATTTAATTTTATTTTCCACTTATCGCAGTATTCCGCCGCATTCTTTAACGCATCTTGCAGGTTAGCCACTATAGTTAAACATGACTCATCAGAAGAAAAAATTGCAGTATCATCGGCATAGAATGCATAACGACAGTTTCTGCGCTTGGGGAAATCGGCACAATACAGAACATACAATAGTGGCCCAATTACAGAGCCCTGAGGTACCCCAGCTGGTACAATTTGCAGGTTTGAGGATATTTTATTAACATACACACGAAAGTGTCTATCTGTGAGAAAACTTTTCATAAGCCTTACTAAATATAAAGGGAATTTATAATGTAAAAGCTTAAAAATTAAGCCATCATGCCACACCGTATCAAAAGCTTTCTCAGCATCCAGAAAGACCATTCCGGTAGATTTTTTATTTTGCATTTCCTTGCGGACAAGGCTGCAAATTCGTTTGACTTGATGGGTTGTACTGTGTCCCTGTCTAAAACCAAATTGCTCATTCGGAAGTAAATTTGCCCTGTCGATGTGCTCCCACAATTTTTGCTTCAGAATTTTTTCGAGTATTTTAGAAAGGTTGCTCAACAGACTAATAGGCCTATAATTTACCGCTTGATTTGCGGTTTTATGAGGTTTAAGTATTGGAACCACTTTGTTTAATTATACATTACAAACCTTATGTATATACATACATACATACAGTCCTGAAAAAAATATTAGAAACAAGCAAAATTTAGGAGTTTTTTTTAATTTTATTACAGGAAATTATTTGTAAAGCGGTTCGTATGCAAATATTTCGTTATTGTCATTGCTTACAGAAACTTAAGTTTCATTTCACAGAACAGGATTTCTAAAACGAATAAAACTAACTTTCCTATTCACAGTTGGAAAAAATTATAGAAACATAATGTTTTTCTTCGATAATATTAGCACTTTCCGAACACTTCTTGCATTTAGTTAGACTTCCTTTAATCGGTTTCTAATAGTTCTGGCAGTTACTTGCATATCCAGGTCTCTTTTTAGATCTTCTGAAGTCCCAAATAAGTTAATTTTACAATATTTCGCTTTCTTCCACTGGACTCATTCTTATTTTTCGCATAAATTGCACTAAACATGTTTTTCTTAGAACATTTGATTATTTTCTTTATTTCATTCATTGTTTTTCCATTTTTTCGAAGATTTTTTATGACAATTTTGTCCGAATCAGTAGAATGTTTTCCGCGTCCCATTGTAATGACAATTTCAAATACATATTTTTAAGGCCAAATATTACTAAAGTAGTAAATTTCACATTTTATGAATCTCATACTAGGCAAATTTGCAAAATAAAAATGATTTAAATTGTTACTTACTTGGAAACTTGTAAAAAATAAGCTTGTTTCTATTTTTTATTTCATTCAAGCGATCGTAAAACAAGAATGAGTTGAAAATGAAGCAAACACAATTAGCTACAAAATATACCATTAGCTTACAGAAATAACCATGAAATTAGTTCACTATAATTTAGATAAAAAATGTGTTATTATGAATTTTAATTTTGTTTCTATTAGTTTTTCTACCACTGTATCTATATTTAATGTTACTTAAACAGCGTACTTGGGGATGTATGTTAACAAATTTATTATTATTATTATTATTATTTATTCTTTTATTATTATTATTATTATTATAATTTATTTATTTACAAATTTAATTATATTTTTATATTCACCATTTTACTCTTAAAATTAAAAAAAAATACCGATGGCATAGGACTAAAAATGCAAGAAGTCGTTTTTCCATGACTTTATCGCATTTCATTTAATCAATAAGTATTTTCACGTTATTATTGAGGCGTTAGATCAGTTAAAATATTAATTTCATAGTTTACATTAATTTAAATTTATATATAACTACTTTTAAATTTATTGTTCGTAAGAAGTTAAAATATTGTTTACTACCAAAATTCGCATATATTCAAAGAATGTTACGTCTTTAAAGTTTATACAAACCTACAGACATATATTTGATCCAACGTATACATTCGAAAACCAAAACTGGATTAGTTATTTGTGTCGCTGTTTATAAAAATATAAATTTAATAACTATTTCTTACCAGTACTTAAACCTAAAGAAAATTACAGCTGTATATTCGATTATATAAACCATTTTTTTCCTGCTTGTCCGCCTACCAAGCACGTGCTCAAATAAAATTCAATTATTTTAAGTGTCTTTGTCAGATACTTACTTAACATACACACAGCTTTCTCTATTATAGCAATTTATTATATCCCATGCTCTATTTACATGCCAGAACTAAATTACTAAGTCAATGTAATTGCTTTATTTGAATATTATTCTTCATATTTTTACTTCCGAGTGCTTGGAAAAACTTATACATTTTTTTAAACTTGTTTTATAATAATGCATTGTGTAAGTATGTGGCTTTCTTAAGTCGTTTGTTAAGAAATAACTGAGAAAAAAAACATTTCGCTTAAGTACGTATGTATTAAAATATTTTCTAGCTTTGCTTAGTGTTAATTTTCTTGCAACTTCTTTTGGGAAAAAATGGTTGCAAATCAATAAATTTTGGAAATTTCTTGAATCTGAATTAAAATTAAATTAACTAACAACTTCATCTACGAAAATCCCTATCAAAATATTTTATACATCCAGTTAAGTTTAAATGGAAAGTTTAAATTACTTTCGTTTTAATATTTACTAAACACAAAACCTTTCAACGATTACACATCTTACAATTATTATTTAATTTACTTTTATTTGAAATTTTATAGTCATAATATGCCATGATTTTTATTGGCCGAGATGTAAAATATATAAAATAGTTAAGTGACAATTTAAATATAATTATTAAATGCATTTTTTCATTTCATTAAAGCTGTGGCTATAATATAATAATGGCCGCTGTGGTCGAGTCGGTAGCGGTGCGTGCTATATCTCGATATACTATTGAGTTCGAAATTCGAATTTCAGCCAAGTGATATCTTAATCATAGAACAAGTGATATCCTAATCATAGAAAAAAGTTTTTTCTAATAGCGGTCACCCCTCGGCAGGCAATGGCAAACCTCCGAGGGTATTTCTGCCATGAAAAAGCTTCTCATTAAATACATCTGCCGTTCGGAGTCGGCACAAAACTGTAGGTCCCTCCATTTGTGGTAGAATATAAAGACGCACACCACAAATGGTAGGAAAACTTTTGCCCTTCACTGAGCTTAATAGTGTGAGCGCCAAATTAATTAAAAAAAGTATGCCTTCTTTTTGGGTTGAAGACGTACAGTTTCTTCTAGAGCTTAAACTTTAAATTTCCTGTGAACTGATTTCTATAAGAATTAGAAAATTTAGAAATTCATACCAATTATTTGGCGCTAATTTCCGGAACACACTCAGCCCGCGATCGATCATTTTAAAGCGAGGCAATCATAATTCCATACAAATTATTTATACCTAAATCACTAGCGGAATTATTTCGTGTTCCTCTGTTCATTTCGTATTTGCATTAACACATTGGCAATGCACCTAAAAGCATATTGCACCCCCAGCAGCGTTTGTAGTTGTCATAGTTATTGTGACAATGGTTCATTAGGTGCTATCGCAGTATTTGTTGTAATTTTAATAGATTTAACACCTGCTTAAATGTCCCATTAGCAAAAAGCTATTGATTGATTGATTGATTGAGTGTCTGATTGCCTAACTGGATGCCTTTATGGGTTGGCCGATTGACGTTAGATATTGAATTGCATTGGCATTTCTCCAATGTGCCAAATCATATTTAGCTCATGGCAACTAACTCCATTATACATTTACATAAGCATGTGTACACATTCACGCATTACTACCATCCAACGATTATTACTCTGCTTGTACTGGCGCTATTTTTCTGTTTAAATTGCCTATATTTGTGTATTGGCTGTTTATTTGCAACAAGCAATGAGCCATGTAAAACTGACCATTTGTTATAAATTACCGTAATTGTGTATCATTAAAAATTTACGAATTTGTGCAGCCGTTTACTTTGAATTTTCACTTTTACACAATTATTGCTTTATATGGCTTATCAAATGCTTTTTTCCGAAAATATTTCACAATGAATGCACGCTTTTTTGTTTGCATTTAAACACTATATTTTTTTAACATAATCTGCTTGCAAGTTGGCATTTATTTATAATTATTAAATGAAAACTTTTTGGTAATAAAATTCCTTCACCAAAATTAAAGACTAAAATTTCAGACAGATTTATAACATTAGAAAACACGAAATACCTTCTTTTCTTGTAACTCTCATTAGCGAATTCATTCGATAGAACCAAGCAATTTGCAATCGTGACCAAAAATGTATCATAACTCTTTAATAATAATACTCAAATGAGGCAATCAGCAAAATGTCTTCAGGTATTTTAAGTGAACACAATTAACAAATTGACTCATTAAAGCTTTCTTTCTTACAAGTTTAGTTATCATTAAAATTCGTAATTACTAATTTTCATACTGGTTATTCGTTAGTTAAAAACATTTTCATGAAATATAAACTGTTAACATATTCGCTTTCATTCGTTTTTTGATTAGTGTTTTTTTAACCCAACACTTCTGTACATAGCAGTATGTAACATGAAAATGTATTATAAAAGAATGTACATATATTAAATATATATTTAAAAGACTATACACATGAAAGGCTGATTTAATGTCTGCCGCTTGATTGCAATTGGCTTAAAGCGTCATCAGCAAGCAAACACAAACTGATATAATGAACAGCACTACTGGGAATTCATTTTTTCCCCTACATGCAATTCAACGCTTTACATTAAATTTGCCGCTTACTGTAACACTATAATTCATAGAACAACAAAAGAGTGTTGTGGCGTATAAGTAACATATGTATTTATAAATACTCGTAACTACGTGCAACAAAAAAATTTAAATTCCAATATTTTCCATATATCTTTTTGTTAATATTTTTCAGTTAACACACAGAGCAATCAATTAAAAACTCTTTAAATTAAAATTTCAAAGTTTTAAAAAAGTATTTTGCGATTTTTCTCTAACCACACATAAACAAAGAAGTAAATGTGCAACACCCTCAGCAAAAAAAATATCAAAAATTAACGGAAATTTTGATATAAACTAACATTTTGTTATAATAGTTAAATTAATGGTTTACAAAACTGGAAACTTGAAACGAAAAGTTTGAAATTTTTGCCAATTTGTTGAATTTTTAAAAACTTTTTAAAAGACTATAAAATTTAAAATAAATATGCATAATTTATTTTTAGTGAGTATAAGGTACTAAATAAGTTTTTTATGAAAAGTCATAACATTGTCAAAACGTATTGCCCACTACTCAGTAAAATTCTTCATCCCATTTTCAAATATCTTCCATTAGGTAAATGGAAGTTTAAAAATAAATGAAGAAAATATCTGCGCTTACTATAGGATATGCACTCTTAGTTCATTTTAAGAGTGGATACAAAGAAAAAAAAACTAGAACAAGTGTTATTGTTGGTTTCCTACTTTCCTAATTGATAGGCCATTAATAAATGCGCTGTTGACAAACTAGTCGAAATCAAGCAAAACTTGGTATTATTCCTGCTTAATATTATGTTCTATTGGGATTACTAAAAAATATGTTTATTGATTTCATATAAGTTTTGATAAAAATAAAAAAGCTTCTGATGACATAAAATTGGAGTTTCTTATTAAACCGGTTTCCAATGATTTCATAATCGCGAATTTGAAAAATAATGACAACACCTTTTTAATAATAATAGACAAACGTAAAGTATTAATTTGCAATCTATAAATAAAAAAATTAACAAAAATGGAAATATAAAACATTGTTGTCATGAAGAAATGAAATATTTTAATTTAGGTATAAAAAAAACCTTTATGGTGAGTTTATGTGAGTAAGTTTTAAAAATAAAATGCAGTTTAATTATTTAGGACTACAACATTTTTCTTAAGTTTTTATAAAACTTGATATATAAAACGCTCATTCATTAAATGTATTAGTAAGAATTATTGTCAAGAAGGTATTCTACATATTATGTTGTTAGATTCAATATCCTCTGACATGTTTGTAAATATATTATATTTTGACTAAGAATATTTTAAGTGGTCTCATATAAATTTTTTGAAACAGCTGTTTTTCAGTGTTGAAAATTGCTTTTTCTTTTGCTTATAAAGGAAATGAGATGTGCTCATATGTAGCCGTATATCGATTATTTTCTAAAGGCTAGATCGAATCTACATAAACATCTGTTTAAAAATTTCAGAAAAAACCAGGAAAAATTGTTGGAAAAACCTGATCGATGTTCTGGCTCACTCACCCATCACCCCATTTAGCTGGCTAGCAGTGATTTAAATTTAAAAGATGATAAAAATGATGTCAAAAATTCAAATAAAACATCGTGTCAAACATCTGTTAAACAACGAAAGTTTAATGGACGCACCGACGAAATTTGTGTTTTCATTATCCTCGATAGCCACCCTTTCCCTCCCCTCAAATCCAGGTACTTAAAAATTTGATACCGCCTTTGTAAGGCAATTCAATTAAAATCAATTAATCACCGAAAGCGTTAATGTTAGAAAGGCACTGCCACTTGCAAAAAAAAATCAACATATGTACATACTTTCACCATACGAAAAGTGCAGCAGTGATTTCGGATATCAGCATCTAATACGCTTGTACCATTTGTAGACACAAAAAATTTTCAAAAAGTTCGCCCCTCTATTCGCTACTAGCATACGTACTTATGAGTGTTTGGCCATTTAGCAAGCCCATCCCTGCGCTTTCTGAGTCCGAGTAGTCGGTGCATAGCGGCCTCACAGCCGAGGGCCGCGTCAACTCATTTAACCACCAGCTGGTTTTCGTAAAGTTGGCGGGGCACAGCACGTTGGCAAATATTGTTAATGCTTTAACTATATTTGTTTACGAATTCTTTTTACTGCTTTTTCAATAGATTAGCACAGTACATACATATGCACATACATATTGATTGCGTTTTGCTGCTATTATTAATATATTTTTGGTTTTTTGTGATTTACCTAAAACAACTTGCTTGGCATTTTCCTTAGCCAAACATTCATAAAAATGCAGCTAAGTATTGTTGTTGTTGGCAAAGGCGTGCTTTTGGGTTGCACAAATCTCGTCGGATGCTCTGTTACTTTTGAATAGTAGTTGCATGTATACATTTGTACATATGTATGTAATTAAATGTGTATGTTTTCATATATGCAATCACAGCTTGTTGCACAAATGTAGCCAGCAAACAAGGCGAGTCAACAGCAGACCAGTGGACCCCCTGAAGGCTGTGAGGGCAGTGCGATTGGTGGACGGTAGAGAAGCTCCCACAGTCAGACTAGTTAAGCGCTAACACAAACTATGAAAATTTTGCATTTCATTTAGTCAGCCAACACAATTTCGAATAAATATTGCCCAGAGTCGTTGTCGTGCATTAGTTGGTTGTTCATTCGTCTGTACGAGTATGTCTGCACATACATATGTATGTATAAATATATATTTCTATCGCCAGGCCTGCTCTCTTCCACTTCGCTAAACAATTCAACGCTTCAACACTTGCTAGTCGCTTAGCCAACGTGTTAGCATGCTGCGTTCCTTCGCTTGGGTTATGCGCGGGTGACTGTGTGATGTAGTGGCACAGCTGCGCTGTTTAAAAAGGAATATCTATGTACTTATGTACATATGTATGTATGTTTGTATGCCGAAACACACTCAGCTGCGTTTATGAATGCTTCATTCACGAATTCTCAGCAGCTTATTATTTTCTGTTAACAAAATATTATTATTAATTTTTTCCGCTTGCATATGCGGCATAAGAAGTGAAAAAATTAAAAGTGAATGCCACAAGTGAATGCCAAATGCAGGCAACACAAGTGCATGAAATGCCTTAGTTGTGGCTGAGAATTTTAACAGTTTCACAGCAACATATTTGAGGTCAGCTGCCTAGGTCTTGGCACTTAGCAATGATAAATGACTATTTATGTTTATTTAGCAATTGCATAAGTTTGTCAATGGTTGAGAAGTATTCCGGAGATATAAGCTTTACTCAAGTGAATGACAATTAAAGATGTGTGTATTATTTAAAAGAAGATTTAAAAAAAAATTATCCCCTTATCAAAAAAAAAATGTTTCCAACTACATAAAAAAATTTTGGATATATAAACACTTATAAAAATTTTATAAATTAAAAAAATAATAATAATTTGTAAAAAAATATTTCCAAGATCGGCATACCTGATCTTAAAATATGAAATGATAACACATAAAATTCGCAAAAAAATTTTACAAAATTATCAACATTGCGAAATACTAAAGTGAGACATTTGTTGTCAACAAATTCAAAAATAAATATATTTCTCACCATTTTAGTATCCCCTTTTGTAAATTTCAAGCTTATCCAAAGCCTAAAAAAAACGGAAATACTTTAATCTTCAACATCCATCGAGTGGGACAATTTGTGTACATATATATGTATATTTGTATATGCAAGCATAGATCTTAATACAAGAATAAATATATATATAAGTAATATTTTTTCTTCCTACAAATTCATTCATGCCTACATATGTGCATACATATATTGACTTAATGTTCGTATTTTACTAATTGTTCTGCAAACATTTCACTTTTCATTCAACAATTGCTATTGTGTGCTGACTGACTCACTGATTGATTGACGTCTTGTCGACAGAGAATGCCACTCAGTCGCATGTAATTAATCACGTTTCGACAATAATGAGTTGAAATGTTATTTTCTAAGCACAAAAAGTTGTAAGCATAAGTGAAAAACAATGCTTGCAGAAATAGATTTTGAAATTGTTGTACATACATACATACATACATACGTATCAGCAAAAAAAACACAGCGGTTGCAACTTTTGTTGTATGCCATTCCACTTACTCACTTTTAGCTGCTTATTTAAGATTTAATTTTTTGTTCTAAGCTGCTTTTAAATTTCTCAAAAAATTCAAGATTTGCGGAAAACTACGTTTACATTATAAAATATGGCAGACAAAATATGTCGTAGGTCATTATACAATCATTTTTAGACGCCAACTTAACCATTTGAAAGAAAAACACTGTTCCGGATTTTCTCACTCTTTGGGCATTTATGTGCAATTTTATCGTATGTGCAAGGCGATTTCTGCGATTTCGTCACAAAAAATGTTTAGATACGACAATTCTTATATTAATTCCATGCTTTGAGCACTCAGAAAAATATTGTCGCATGATCAAATTACCTTGGACTAATTTTGTCGTTAATCTGTAAAATTTGTTTGTATTTAAAAGTATTGAAAATAAAGTTTATAATGCAGTTATTCTCCATCTATCAAGCAATTTTAAATACGTGTATTCGTTTTTTGGTATCTTATTTTATTTTTCTATATACATATTATATATATTTGTTAATTTTTCTGTTGGCCTAGTAAATGTTAATAATTTGTTAATAATTGTTTAAGGAAGATGAAATAAACACAACAGCCCACTCGGGTAGCGTAGCACAATATGCAACGTATTGGCTCTGCAACTCCGAGCTCCCGGGTTCAAAGCCTGGGAGAAGTGGTTATGAAAATTAAATTAATAATAATTTAATTTAATAATCAAAAAGAAGTCTGATGAGGAAATGTGGTGATTTCCGAAATAGTACTATAACGTCAACCATTGAAAGCTGTTGTTGTTTGTTCACAAACAAATCTTCCATAAACTGGCCTTGAGCTCAATAAAATTATAATATTTAATTAATTTAATAAAAAGAAGTCTGATGAGAAAATGTGGTGTTTTCCGAAATACTACTATAACTTCTACCATTAAAAACTGTTGTTGTTTTTTCACAAAAATCTTTCATAAACACTGGCCTTAAGCTCTACAAAAATTGTAAATTATTTCTATATTTTAATTATAATTTGTATCACATATTCATAAATTCAAAAGTAATTAAGAATAAACAATAAAAATAAAATAATTTTGGATTTTTGTGAACTAGCAATATTCTCCGAGACTTTGGCAAAAATCTATCAACACCTTTTGAAAAACTAAATTCCAAACATAAATTGCGATTTCTCAAAAGCATTCAGGTGTAACACGCGACATTTATTTATCCGGGCGACTGCAAGTCAACTTTGCCAGTACAATGTTTTTTTTTCTTAATTCTATTAGAGCTTATAGTATAGCATTAACAACTTGTAACTCTAACTACCTATCTTTCGCTCGGTTTAAAGAATAGGCCACAAATTTTACATTTACGTTCATCAATAAAATTCCACTGCTGGTGAAAAAATGTACATCTAATACATAAAACCTACGTACATCTATACATTTATACATATATATAAAATTTATATGATTTGTGTTTAAAATATAACAAAATTAATATTAAAATCCACAATGTCTATTTCAAAGTAAAGGCAATATTGGGCGTCTGCCGTCGAACATTGTTTCTATCAAAAAAAAAAAAAAAAAAAAAAAGTGAAACTACCTCTAAAAATAATTGTATCATGGTGTTAAATATTAAATATTAATTTTGTTTGTGACACATTCATATGTTTTTTTTGTTTTTCACGGACGTTGGAATATCGCGCTATACATCAAGAGGCCCGTATGAACCTTCCTACCTCCCCGGGACCACTCACGCATTTCATCATGCATACTATGTATGTGTTGCAGAAATTCAAATTTCGACGATGCTTAAACCATATTTTGGTCTCAAATAAAAAAAAAAATGCTTGGCTCTACTGAGTTTTAAGTGTGCAGCTAAGTTCGCTGGTGTTGCGCTAGAAAAAAATAAGTACTGGATGAAAGAAAATGTTCAACGTTCTGAGAAATGTGCTGTGCCTCTGTATTAGCGGAAAGAGGTTTTTACTATGAAATGAGACTTAAACCCAGCTATAAGCCGCTGTATCTTTATAGCGGTGATCAAATTAATTCTTCTTTTTAGAATTATAACATCGTAGCCAGCTTTAAGCAAGGCAAGCAATCCCATACCATTAAGCTAGCTGTAGAGCTTGAGTGAGTTGTGAGCTCTGTGAAGTTGGCACCACCAAATTCAAAACTAAGAATAATGGGCTATATATCATATGTCCATGTGAGTCCATAACGAAGTTTCTTTTGTCCAAGCAAAATTAAGTTTAAAAGTAATTTAATAATTTTTTTTTTACAAAAAATTCATAAATCAAAATTTATGTTTCGTTTCTACCATTTACTTAAAAATTATTTATGATGTACATTTTCACCGGCGCGTCAGTATGTACGAGTATTTTGCTGTCTAAATATTTTAAAATAATTTGCCTTTAACATCAGCAAACAAAACACAAAATACAATTTGGGCTTTAATTCTTGTAAATAATATATATTTATATAAATTTCTCTTGTGCATATCTTCGGCTTGTTATTACTCGTTGACATAGTTACCAGTAATTCCACAATTGTAGTTCATTTTCCTATATACTCTTGCATTATGCAAGTATACATACATACATACATACATAAATAGGATATGTAGCAAAATTTATTTACACAACTGCACGTACAATTATACACTTTCCTATTTTCTTTCTCTCGCTTACAAATAACCTACAAGCCTTTGGCCGGCTGCATAGAAGAGAAAAAATATGTTGAACATATTTGTTTTTAAGCTAATCTCGAAATTTGCTTTTGCTTAATGACTTATTGCCTGCAGCATACAAAGCAATCAGCGAATGTAAAATTGCCACCGTCGCCTTGGCCCCCCTAAAAAATAACCCCACCACGTATGGCGCCGAACCTCCCTGCGTGCTCCGCGTTGTGGTACATCCTTTTACGAACTGTTCGCAAATTACGAACTGCTGCTGTATCTTCCGCCATCAAGCAGCCGCCACTCTTTGGTGCAGGCATTACTCGTATGCTTGGCAAATTCCCACTCCATCCTCCATCTCTAACTGCTCTGGATGTATGTATGTGTGTATGTATGTATATAAGGCATGTTTTTCACATGATCATATATCAAGTTTTATTAATTCGAATTGCTTTCGCGTAGCGTCGATTTGAGGTTGTCTTGAGAGTTGCGCGTTTGGCTTCCGATGTGAGCGGCGTTTGCGGTGTACAATAAACCAAATAGTGTTATGCAGTGTGTATTCACATACATACATCCATACATATGTATGTATTTCACCTGTCCTCCAATCAGCCACTGCTGGCATCCCTACCAAACACAGTTCCAGGCAACCCAGTTAAGCCATTAATTTTCTCTTTATTTATTTATTTATTTGTTTATTTGTTTGTTTATTTCTTGACTGAGCCAAAACATGGTGAATTCCTCTACCACAGTTGTTTACTGCTCATGTATCTGTCTTGTATGCATATATTTGTAAAGCTCTGCTTATGTCTTGCCATCTTTCTGTCTGTCCGTTTGTCTCTGCATCCGCTTGAATGCTTATGAGTAACTATGCTTGTGTGCCTATTTGCTTGTGCGTTCTATGTTTGTATAGCCTTAAGTTGTGCTCGTAAATCGTCTTTATTACGATTATGTTTGTTTATTGCAATAATTTATGTGATTTGCGGTTTTTGTAGCTTACCAATTTACGTTTGTTTGCCTCTTTCATGTTTTATTTGTTCAGGCGTTTTTTTTTGGTTATTTTTTTTTTTACTCCATAGTTTAGTTGCCGTGTTCCACCGTTTCAAGTTCATTTTTTTGTATCAACGCTTTCGCCGTAATTTTTTCATTATATTTTATGCTTTCCGTTATGTTATAATTCTTAATTTGTTTGTACGTGTAATGTATGACAAATTTACTGCTAAAGTGTCCGTGAACTATTTTTATTTTATATTAGCAATACCGTGAAGGAAATACATGTCCAAATTGGGTTTTTAAATTACAAAAAATAATAATTCGTAAACAAATTTAAGTTTGCAGTTTGACAAAAAGCGACTTTTAAATAGATTTTATATCTTATCTTGATTTTTTTCGTGAACATTGCACTTTGTTTGAAACTTATTATCACCATTTTATTTATAGCACTTTATAATATTGTGCAAAGTAGACGGCAATAACTAAACATAATTTTAAAATTGTCTGCTGAGAGTTGCCAGTAGCTTTCTATAATATAATTTTGTTAATCGGCAACGCAACTGAGTATCGATTATTGACCTTTCGTGTGCCGTTTGAGTACAAATACTTAAATGCAGTTGAAGGCTATCAGCTTGCAGTCTTAAAAAAATTTTACGCAAAACTTGCAAATAAAAACCTTTTTATTTCATAGTGCGCAATTCTGGATTATTAATAAGTTTAAACCATTTGTTTTCATTTATAAAAGAAGTCGGAATTTATTCACTGCCCGATACTGTGTTTTTGATAAATTATCAAATGCCAATATTAAAATTTTTTTTTGCTTAATTATCAAGAAGAAAAACATTATTGACAACTTATCAACTTTGAAATATTTATAAATGTTTGATAATTTATAAATAACACATAATCGGGTAGTCAATGTATTACTTGTGCATAAACTAGGATCATAAATTTATAATCAAGTTTGTGCCCATAATTTTTCGTTGCTTTGGAAAGTTTTCTTGGAGCGCCCAAAGTCGGATATCTTCCATGCCTGTGTTCATATTATGATTCCGATTTTAACAGAGATACTTATTCCAAACGAATTTTCTATCTTTACTGAAAACCGAAACCATTCTTGTACTTACCACAATTATATTGGCAATAAATTAATATTGCTTACAAAAAAAAAAGAGTATACAATAAAAAAATTGTAAGCAACCCAACACAAAGTAATTTTTGAAAAAGTGTGTTGGATGTTATTTTTTTTTTTTTATTGAAATGCCAGAAATCGCCTGACAATCCGGCAAAGAAATGTACCTGTACTAAGTGGTAGATGCTTCATATCTTAACTAAACATTATCGAAAATATTTACTATATATTTATCAAATGAATTTAAGCCAGAAACTCTCCTAATATCGTTACTAAAATACCATAAAATTGCAATTATATTTTATTAAACTTTTATTTTAATTTTTAATTTTAGTGCTACATGAATTGCACTAGCCCACAGTCGACAACCACTATTACAACAAAAACTATAGTGCCTGTAACTGTGCCAGTGGCTAACAGACATCAGCTACAGCTACAGCAACAACAACAATTGCAATCTCAACAAGCATCGAAAATAAATAAATCCATACAGGAGACGTGGCCTCTACATACAGTTTCAATGTTGCAACAAGATTCATTGGTACTCGTTGATATTGCCTGGGATGCACTAAATACACCCAATCAGTGTCTGATTAGTTGGGAAGTTTCAGGTGGCGGCTTGATGGGCAATCTATTGACGGAATCATCGAATGTACAACTATCACTCTGGCCGGATACAAAGTATCGCGTTAAAGTCACCTGCAAAAATAAGGTAAGTGGAATGATTTTTTTTTTTTTAACATAATTCGAACAGATAAGTACAAAGGCGTTGTTATTTAAAAATAATAAGTCGATACATTGTTTAACAATTTGCTCAATGATAGGAAATTATTTATCTGAGTAATATTTATTTCGACATTTTAAAACAGAAGGCTTAATAAACTTTTTTCTCCGAACAGCTAATTTTCAAATCAAATCAAAGATACCTTTTAATTTCAATGTTCTGCACGAAATTTATTACTATACATATTCAATTATTTGCATATAATTTCAATCCACCGACTTGAAGTGCGGTGATTTGAGTTCAAATTGGAAAGGTTAGGTGAATTGACGTGAATTGAGGTGAAATGATTTTTTAGTTTTGTTTGATCCAAATTTATTTTTATATGACAAAAGAATTAACAATCAATAAGAGAAATTAAATGGATTAGGAAACTACATACCAAAACATTCTAAAAAAAAATTTTAAATATGTGTTTTTTAATGAAAAATTTTTTGTTAAGGGTATTTTATAAAATTTTAATATTTTTTTTTAAACTTTTGTATGACAGTTATATGTATTTTATTTGAAAAATCAAAATATATTGTCGAAGCTTGCATATTTGCATTGTTGTTTTTTAACAGCCCTGAATTTTTTGAGCATTTCTTTTCCAAAATCTGCACGAGCCTATTTTAAGCTCCCGTCGACTTTTGAGGAAACTAAATCATCCAATTTTATATAAAATGACACTCAAGAAATGAGAGAGGATTTTTCTTCTATACAAATTTTCTTGAAACGACAAAGTACTTTTTCAAGCAACCGATATAAGGAAAAATATTACTTGCGATTTTTCTTGAGAGCTGCCAAAGAAAACCAACTGACTTTGGTTGTGAAACTTTATAAAAATACCTTTGTTTTTAAAATACTCGTAACTAAATTAGAAGCAAGAGGCAATTATTATTTTCCTTCTCCTTGCAGCTCACTGGTTTTATGTCGCGTTCGCTTCCACTTAACATTGACACTTCCGAAGCAGTGAATGCTCACGAACATGCAACCCAACACCGAACATTGCCGCCCAACGCCGAAGTCACGTCAACCACCGCAACGGCCGTCAGCAGTAAACTGTATCCCCCATTCAAAAATGATCAACAACAACCACAACAAATCACCAACAATGAACACGAACGCACCAACAATGTTGATAATGACGAAATTGCTGTCGGCAGTCATGGCTTTGTAGCTGAAGTGGATAATTCCGCCGTGCTGCCATACGACGAGCACGATGACGATCAGGACCAGTCGTCCGAGACTTTGAATCAACACACGAATTTCATTTTCAACTGGCATGCCAAAAATAGTGACATCAGTGCCATCGAGCCACTGCAGAAGCCTGACATCAACGTACTCACCATTGCCACAATATCTGATTTGCAGAAGCCGCTACTTTTCGGCTTGATTGCCGGCACCTTTATGATCACACTGGTGCTAATTACGTACAGGTGCACAGTGGTACAACAACGCTTAGCCGAAAAGGATATGCTGATCAACGATGATGGGGTACATGCGGTTGTGGTCTCCATGCCACCAGCTGCAGCAGCAGCTGCGCGCGCCAACAAAAAGGCGGCGACTCGAAAGGCTCTCGAGTGCGGGCGAAGTGGTTGCAACAGTGATGGCGCGCAAGGTGCGACGTCACTAGCATATCAACGGGGCAGCGATGAGGAGGAGGAGAAGTATGAGTGCGGTGTGGAAGAGGTGTGTAGTAATCCGGCGATTTGCTCGAGAAATGCGCTTAAAGTGTAAGTGACGAAACGAGCGAGAGATTGTCAGTTAGAATTGCCGACACTGGGGCGTATGATGAACAAATTGAATTGATTGAGATTTAAACAGCTTGTAAGTTACACAGACACACACAGACAGACTACAAATCAAATTCAAACTAAAATATTAAATAAGAAAGACAGTACATAAGTGAGAATAGAGCGTGGAAAAACACAAATTAACTTTAGCACTGTAAGCAGCATTAAACTAAAACTTAACTTAAAACTACAACTAATGTTAATTAAGCCACTAAATGCCAGCAGATAGCGGCAAACTAATAATATTATATTTTGCAAATAGTTGTTTGCGTTTCAACTACTTTTCGATAGACATATATACATACCTACATTTAAGTAATCATATTAAGCAATAAAAACAAACAAACAAACAAATAGAATAAATGCTAGTGCACTAGCACCAAAAAGCATATTAACATTTAGGCTCAAAATCAATATTCGATCGAAATTAGCATCGTATGCTAGAAAAATATACATTTGTGTGATGCCCAGTTTAAATTGTGTCTCTAGCTGAGGCTCTCACATACATATATAAACATATACATAGTAAAGTATATACATACATACACACATACGTAGCATTTACTACAATAATGCAAAATTTCATAATTCAATATAAGTGCGTATATAGTCAGTTGATTGCATTCATTTGTGTTTGAATTTGCTACAATTAAGCAATTAAATGAAAGCTCTCTTGTGTGCATCTGTATATTTGAATAGGTGTGAATGTGTAATAGTGTGATTGTGCTTATGCAAGTTTAATTACCACAAACATTAGGTGACTACACAAACTTAGCTCAGTTGTGTGACTTGTTAAGTTGGAGTTTTGAAAATCGAAGGCAAATCGTATAAATAATGAAAATCTCGTTTAGTTTATTTGGCGTTTTTTTTTTTGTTTTTTTATTGTCAGCCACTATTTCGCCTAGTGTAGGGAACGAATCTAACTCTGGCAATGTGACCTAGACGCTTTACATGAGTGAAAAGAAAAAAAGTGTATAAATAATAACCGCCCAGCGCTAAGTGTATCGTGCATTAAAATTCATAAATTTGCAGGTAGACTTGAGTTTAATTCAAATAACTAAGGAAACTAAAAATCGCTAAAGGTGCGCAAAGTCTAAACTTTAGACTGAAAAAGTGCGCAAAGCTTTTAAAACCATGGCAACTTACCATTTATTTAACACTCAAAAGTTAATAAAAATGTAAACATAATTTGAAATCTCTGGCTTTTATTGAATCCCTTGACCAATGTCTGTACAAATTTATAGTTTGTAGAAAAGTCATAAAAAAAATGTTGCACAGTCAAAGATTTTTCAGATAAAATCACGTCTCAGTGCAACTCATTTTCTATTAACCCTAGAACACTAAACTTTGCCTGAGTGGCACAATTGTTCGAAAAATTGTTTATTTCCATATTGAACTTCTTAATTTTTACAAATTTAATATTTTACTGATTATATTCTTTAGGCTAAACAATTTTTCTTAAACAAATTGAATATTTAAAAACTAAAACATATCCTTATAAAAAAGTAGCTACCGAAGCGAAATTTAGTTTTAATGTATAGAAAAAATTTCAGTGTTCTAGGGTTAATATATATTATGTGCATAAACATATATTTAACAATTGAAATAAAAAGGAGATAATGTAAATCACATTTACAAGAAGGCGTGTTTCTTTAAACGTACATATGTGAAACTAATTGCGTTAATTTTTTATTTAAAAATGAAAACTTTTAGGTTCGCAACTACTTTTTGTACGATTAACCAATATGTATGGTACGAGTATATCGTTTTCAACAAAAATTCTATTAAATTTTGCATATTTGTATTAGCAAACATTCGCGATAAGATTTTCTATATTTTAGGTTAAGTCCGTAATCATTCAATTCTAAATAAATCGCAATTCATTTCTCCAGCAGCTGAAGCCTTCACAACTCAGGATATGTTTTGAATACATAGCAAGAACGATTGTGAACTTGTGAAATTTTTTTGAAATATCCATCGCATTTGCATATCTGACTGGTGAAAAAAAAAGAAATAGGGCAATGCTGTAAGAGGATCTGATGTCAACCGACTCTTTTTGAATTAAAAACTAATGTCTGGACGGAACTGTTAAATTTATTGATAGCAATGACTTGTTGCTTAAGCAAAAACTCATAAATTCACATGCAAGCTAGAAGGTGTAAAACGTCTTACTTGGCGTCTCCACAGGCAATAATTCTTATCTTGATAATAGTATCTGACAATATTTTGCCATTGAAGACAGTATATTGCTCCCATCAAGCAATGTTTATCAAAGGCTTTATCTTGGCTGTCATGAACTATCAGTTTGTTAATTTAACAGTAAGTTTTCACTTCAACTGGGAGTTGATTGTGTCAATTTATTCAAACTGCACGCGAAGTTTTTGTTTGTTTGTAGGAGATTAATACAATATTTAATATTTCTCTTTTTTCGCCTTACTTTCGCCAATTTTTTGGAAATTTTTAAATTTTTAAGTGCTTGTATGCAGAGAACATGCTTACTTGACGCCATTTTGCAAATGATTTTATTAAGATAAAAATCCCCAAGCATAAAAATTTGGAACTAATAAAATTTGTATCAGGCAATAAATATGATAGCTCGTAGGCAATAATATTTGCCTGTGGATAACTCATTTTAGTTAGTTTTGTTGCGTTTCAAAGTAAAAACAATTCTTATAGATCGACTTTAAATTTTTGAATTTTATAATAATCACGTGATATATGACGGCTTGTAAATACCCGAAATTAATGTATGTTTGCAAAGTTAATCTGAAAAGATTAATTGAATTCTGTATGGTACATTTAGCGCTGGATTAGTTTAAAATTATTTTTCAAAATGCCAACTGACTTCATTTGTAAAATGACTATAATTAATTTTATGTAAATTTTAAATAAAAAAATAATAATAAACGAAATACAAATAAAACGAGCTGAGCATACTTTAAAATTTATCTTTAAGCATTAAATAAGGAAAGTAATATATTAAACTTTATAGCTCAGCTTGCAAACTCACAGATTCTTGCTTTGCTTATGAATAACAGCTAGCATCGGCTTTGTTGCTTCTTTCCTCTAAACAAGTACATAGTCCATAATATTTAAAAAGCATAAAGTGGTAAAACCTTTAAAAAAAAAATACACCTTTCCTCCACACAACCATACTAACACAAATACACACTTCCTTCCCAGCTACATTATTGCAAATCCGTACCAAGCTATTAAAAATTTTCAAAAAAAAAAATTAAAACTAGCTTTTAGAGCATTCATTGCATTAAATAAAAACAATTGGTATTTATTATTTTTTCTAGAAAGGCGTAAAATCAAAACTAAGCGAATTTTTTGTAGAACATTTTTTAAAAAGGAAATGGAAGGAATTTAACAGCTACATTATTTATATATGTGTGTATTGGTGTGCAGAAAAACAATTTCAAGTTAAACAAAGAAGAGCTTACACTACTCACAATATTGTGTACATTTACCAAACGACGCTGGGGCGTGTGAGTTCGCGGTGGCGCCACAAACGCGTTGGTGTGCGCCGATGCTTGGAGAAAAAAAGAGAGAAAAGGACCTGCAAGATAAAGAGAAAACTCACTATCGTCATAGAGTTTAGACGCACACCACCAACGCTGCCGCTCATCTCTTTACGCCAATATAAGAAATATGGAAAACAAAAAACTTTCGGCTTAGATATCAAGACTTTAGGCATAAAAATTAAAAAAAAAAAAATCTGAAAATAATATTTGAAAACAAAATTCAAAATTTAACCGTAATTGTATTTGTAAAAAAATTGTAAAATTAAAATTGACATAAGTACGCGTATTTGTATTGTATTTGTACATTAAATGTGTGTGTGTGTGCAAAATTGATGTAAATTTGTGTTACCGCTAGCGCAAAAAACACAATACCAACAACAAACATAATGCTTCCTCAACAGAAGTGTTGCACGTTTTTTGCGAAAGCAACCACGTTAACACACAAATCAACAACAAAATTTAAGCAAAAATCAAAATATAAATGAAAACAAGAACAACAACAACAACAACAAAATGAGCACGTCGATATTCCTTATTAAAAACAAACAATCAACAAATTGTATGTATGTAATGTGTGAATAAAGCGACGAAGCAC
The DNA here is from genome assembly GCA_963971545.1 of Philophylla caesio. NCBI lineage: Eukaryota > Metazoa > Arthropoda > Insecta > Diptera > Tephritidae > Philophylla > Philophylla caesio. The sequence goes on from OZ020607.1 coordinate 11,839,344, forward strand.
TTTCCACACAAGCCAATAAAATTTTGCGTAGAATTTTCGGAATTTTTGTTGGCTTGCGGTGCGGAAAATGTGGAAAACGCTGCTTAGTTAAGTTTTTTCTAGAAATTTTTTTTAACTTACTTTGCTTTTAATGTATTTTGCTTTTTCTGCATTAATTTTTATATTAAAAATATAAAATAAAAACTAAAAAAAAAAAACACGAAATATTAAATGCAAATTAGTGAAAAAAGTAATTGAAAATATTTGGCTTAATAATACAAAATTGTATATGTGAAATAAATTAGTGAAAATTCAAAAAAAAAAAAAAGTTAAATGCAAATAGCGAGCTACAATTTAAATAATATTTTTTTTAGTATAACAATAAACCAAACTCGCCACTTTATTATGCACAACACAGAAAAAACAACAAAAAGCAACCCTTAGTCGCTTGCAATTTAAAAACACAAAGGTGAGCAGTTGAAACATTTTTTAAAAAAAATTTCGCTTTACTAATGAGCAGTTGAAATAGAGAAGAGCTTGTGAAGAAAACGTTAATATCGCAAATAGGTGCATAGAAGCGCACAAACGAAATTGAATTAAAATTAAAAAATTTTAATAACACGTTTATTTAAGAAATATATGCCGCCATTAAAAAATTTCTTTGTGCAATATAGCATTCATTGTATGTCTAAATTTGGCGTCTGTTCGCAGTTTCTAAAGCCAGTTGCCACAAAAGTTGCCAACCAACTGCTTGCCTTAAACGAATTGCACCAACCAACCACAAATGCACCAAACCACAAAAGTCCACTGCACTACGCCAATTCCTGAAAGCAATTCATTAAACACTCCTTACCGCTAGAGAGAGAGAGAGAGGATTTACTATATACATATGTATGTATGTATATACGAGTATGTACATAAATATGTGCGTACATACAAGTAGAAGCCGTTGAGCAGCAAGAATGTAAGCAACAAAAGTATACTGAGCAGCATTGGCCTTTGAAGCCACATGTCTATGTGTTAGTTACCTACTGCTGGCGTAAGGAATTTCAAAGGATTAACATTGACACAAGACTTGCATACGAATAATAACAAATATACATTAATACAATTTTCAATGCATACACAGGTTGTATTTAAATATTCGTACAAGTATTTAATACTTTAATTTACAGACATGCGGCCGTTCAAACAAGACTCACAAAAGTTATATATAGGCTCTGTTCAAAAATTATAGCACAAACACAAATTGAATCATTTTATTGGTATTTTTATTATTTTGAATTATTTTTCAATATAAGTTTTTTTAATATTATAAAAAATGTAGAAAACGTTTATCAAAATTGCATACAAATTTTGAATTAAAAAAAACAGTTTTTTCTTTATTTTGTGGTATGCACATATGTAGCTTATTCAATTTAAGAAATACAAAGTGTAAGTTTCTTGTAGCTACGAATTACCACTGATTTTTAATATTTTTTAATGAGGCGCTTTGTCAAAAATCAGTTTTTAACCGCAAACACTTGAAACTTGCACTTTCTTTGACTAAAATTGAATGAGCCAAAAAACTGCGTACTCAAAAAAAAGTTTTAAAATTATTTTTTTAAATGCTCTAAATTTTTAAGAATTTTTATATATTTTGTAAATAGTTTAAAAAACGAATATTAATGTCATTTTTTAGAGAATGTACCATATATTACTTGAAAAATACTTTTAATTATTTAGAAGAAAAATTAAGCGCCCAAATCTGTCAATATATGTATGTATGGTTGTGCTATAATTTGTGAACAGAATACGAATATATTATGTAGTTATACAGTTTGAGCATTTTTCGCTTATACTCCGTGCATACATACGAGTAAGAACGTTTCGCTTTAGCTTTAATCTTCAACCAATACCACTTTTCATTTATACAACCACATACATAGATAGCATTGCCTGCATTACCTACATTACATATGTACATACATACATACTTACTCATTCAGATAGTCTATTGAACGCTTACAATTTATCCGCTCATTCACTCATTCAAATTTGTATGTATGTACATATACTCGTATGTATTTAAATGTAGATTGATATGTACATAAGTAAGTAATTTTACACTTCAACAATATTTAAACGATATTTCAATCATACCGCTTTCAAATGAAAATACAAACATACATACTCGTATGTACGAATGCATTAACACAAAATCGATGCTTATAATGAATGCTTTCATTCATTTACGCATTCATTCGCTCCTTCATTCATTCATTCATTCATATATTCAATTACTTATTCAGCATTTCAAATATTCTTATATAAAATTTAAGAATCCATTTAATCGCAATCTCATCGTGTTTGTCATTGCGTGCAATAATCAGTTAATATATATAGATATGTATTTCAGGAAATTCATCACTGATAGCTAAATAGATATCATAAATAAGTGTAATATGAATAGATTTACACTATTATCACTGCAAACATATACATTTACATGCAAACTCATAAATATCAAGAAGTGTAATATAATTACTTTGAAAGCATAGAAAAAGTAGCGATACATTTAAATATGCAGATATATCCATGTAAATATATACATATATATATAGCTGGTAGTATCTATGTAAGTACAGTGCATATACTTTTACGAATAAATAAATAGTAGTAGTACATACAAATATGAATGTGCAATCATATGTACTGGTCATATAAATATAGATACACATTTATAATACTTAGTATTTCGATGTAATTGAACTGTAGTTTTGCGAAGAAGCAGCTACAGGCAGATGAAGAAACTAAACTAAACTAAACACTCATACAAACTCTAACTACTTAACTTACAAATGTGCAATAGAACATGAGTTAAAATGTGGAAAATGGGCAGTAAGTTCGGGTAAATGAGCAGAATATATAAATTACATAAATTAAAATGCTTCCGCCTCGAACGTAAAGTAATACAATAATTATAAACGGATTAGGTTCGCACAACCGGTAGCAACTAATGGGAAAATGATAAATGCTTAGACTCACTAACAACGATATTTTCGTTAGATGTTTCCAATGCAGCCTTCAGACAGCACTGAATTGAGTCAATTAGTCAATTTTGTTCATTCAAAATATACAAAGACGATTTTCTAATTGCTTCAATTAAGGCTCTGTCTTTTTAGACCACACAATCGTGGATTAAATAAATAAAAGTCAATTTAAGTAGATAGCTTCTTGGTTCATGCTATGCAGATATTTTAATAAAACCAACTATGAAGCCGCGTCCTTCCATCCAAGAGTACTAAAACAAACGTTTAGCATTTTTTGGAACTTGTTTTAAAAGTGGACAGAGCTAACAGACTTAAAAAAATGTGTTTATTTTCATCCAGAAGATTTTGAATTTTTATCTTTACTTTAACTTTATAATGGCTGTAGGGTACTTTAAGGTCAAGTCAAATATCAAATGAAGTAAATTTTTTGAGCTTCTTAAAAAAATGAACTAACAATTTATAACTTTAATAAAAGTTAAACAGATATTTAACTCATCCCTTTTTTGGTATACAAAAGTTTAAGTTTAAGACAAGTCGAGTAAACAATTTAATTTTGTTATATTTTTTCACCACTAATTTAAATAGTTTCCTGTAAGAAATTTTTTGTCATTGTGTTTGGAAAGGACATCACTTAGCAATATCAGTGTCTACGTTTACCGCTGAAAAAAATAAAATAATGACTAACGTTTTTTAATATACTATACTGTAGCTTTTGAACTGATTTGTTTTTAATGCTTTAGCATGCAAGAATATCATTTTTAATTGGGCTCTGTGCGAAATTTCAAATTTGTTGCTGCAAAGCACTAACTGTTTTAACTAATTCAGAAATAATTAATCTTTACAAGAAGTGCTTATTTGATAATTAACATGACATTGATTTCACATTCAGATATTCTGCTACCATAGCTTAAGTGTCCATTTGCACATTTTAATTCCCAAATCGAGTTCAACTTACGTAACAGTCAATACAAAATGGAAACTTTCAACTACTACAACAAATAGGCATACAAAACTAATACAAATAAATGCAATACCAACTACAACTGCAGTAGCATTCGTTTTTGCTGAAATTCGTTGTTGCTTACTATTTAGGTTATAAGTGAAACAAAAACAAATAAATAAGTACAGCATGAACTAATAATTGAATATTAAAATTAAGGTATAAATTTCCGTTAGGAAGGTTTAAGAAACTAAATATAATACAATGGAAGACTGTAAATACTAATTTTTGTATCTCTACGCATTAATAACTAAGAGACTAACTTAGCATACTTAATTAAATAAATACCTTTAATTACAAATAATAAATGATTACGAAAGTGTAAGGTTAAATTCAGCCAATATTTGTTCGCTCAGCAACTAAGTAGGTACTTCATATATTAGAACGCGCGTGTGTTTTCGAATTTCATTTAAATTTAATGCAGTTGCCAGCCATACACACTAATGCACACACATACCCACAAGCTAAGACACACTCACACACTGGCACACATAAGAATTTCCGCTCCTCCGCTAAAAGAACAAAATGCTACCTTCTGTTTCGATATAAAATTCGTACATTGTTCGTTGGTAAATTTTATGGTATAATAATTCCAAAAAGCATACGCAAATGCAAATATCGTTAATATTAGTTAATAATAAATTAAGCAGTAGACATTTTGGGATTTAAACTAGGAAGCAACAACAGCAAGTGTATAAGCATATTTAATAACCACTCATGCATATGGTATTAATATACTTATATGACATATGTAGATATGTATGTATGTATGTATGTTTGTACACGTATGTAAGTATGTACACTTACTTACTAGTATATGAAAATCAAGTAGAAGGTAAACAAATTAATAAACATGAAAGCGTAAAGTAAATCAAACAAGAGCGAGCATGTAAACAGCTGAAACTTATTCCATGTAAGCTGTTATTGTTTTCAACTAATCGGTAGATAATCAGAAAATTGCATTTTAAATTCGGTTTGCACAATAAATATTTACAGACATACATAAATACATACATACATACAGAGAATGCGTGTGAGCGTGGTTGTAAATTTGAAGTGTATGAACAGCGCTAAATCATTCATTTAAAAATTAATATAACTAAACAAAATAATTAATTGAAATAAATTGCATTCATTTGTTCGAACGTAGTTCGTGCTTAGCGGTAAACTTGTGTTTGCATTTGTGTGTGTGTCAGCGCAAAAAATAAAAAAAAAATTTATATATTTTAATTTCTTGTCTGTTTTTTTCGACTGGCGAAGGGAGTTTAAAATTTTATATAATAAAATAATGAAAAATTTTCGCAAAAATGTATTGGCTACGCCATGAACTTTGTTTTACAAATGATGCTGAATTGTTAATAAATTTTACATATTTTTGCTAGTTTAAAATTAACGCTTAAATGTGGTCGATAAATTTTGTTACCAACGCCTAAGGATGAAATGAGTTAATAAAAATGTGCGGGAGATTGGTCATAAACACTAGTACTCTAGAGATTGCTTCTGTAAAATGCACTTTGTTAAAAAATTTCATATATATTATGTATCGATTTTTACTTTTCTGTTTTACAGTTTACGTCAATTACAAATAAAAACGTTATTATTGTATATTTACTTTCTGCAAAATGCAGTACAGTTGATGGATAGATGAAAAGAAAAAATTCAAAACTATTTTCAAAATATTTGTGTATGCATGCGTGCAAATTAAGTGGATTTGGTTAATGAGCAATATGCGCAAAAAAACTTATATTATATGTAAAATATAAAGAATTAATCAGCAAAGTACGATCGTCATTAAAACTAGAAATGAACGAGAAAATTACAAAAAAAAAAATATTAAAAAATAACCACAAACGGTATTCTGCATTTATTATATTGAAAAAAAGAAAATTATAACTTTAGTGTAAAGTTTTGCAGAAGGCCTAAATGTATGTAAAAAAATTATAAACTTTAAAGCTAAGCAAACATATTTATTTAATAAAATATTATTATCTAATAAAGTGAACTAAACTAACTACGAATATGTAACATATAAGATAAAATTTAAAATTAAATAATTAAAGTCAAATTTCAACTTAAAAATAAACTATGCAAAAACTCTTTCATTTAAGCGGATGGAATGTAGCATGGTAAACTCTTAGCAAATGGGATGCAATTAATATTAGGTTATGACAGGTAAGAACTAAAGGGTATAAAGATCTTAATTGTATCCAGCAGATATACTCATTATTTATATTCATGAATGATTTTGAGAAAATTTTAAAAGTTAACTTGAGGTTTCTACGGCTTGGACACATTGCTCGGAAAACAAGAAAGCAACGAGAGAATTAGCAAATCATTAAATGTAGCCTTATTCTGATTGGCCTTGGACTACGTGTATCTCCACATCTAAAGATTTCGTTTAAGTTGTGGTTGACGAAAACGTAGCGAAACGATGGCGATGAAGATGGCGACCGTAACGGTGGTCAAATGAATTCAATGACTCTTACATCACGAAGGCTCTTTTCACAACGTTAGTGGGGCCCATACTGGAATATGGATCTGTTGTTTGGAACCCGCGCTATCAAGTTCATTCCGACCGAATAGAGTCAATTCAAAAACAATTTCTGCTTTTTGCTTTAAGAAATTTTCGTTGGGATTCTCAGTACAACCTGCCGCCATATATAAGTCGTTTAAAACTCATTAATCTGCCTACACTTGCTAGTCGCAGAGAAATGCTGGGCATTGTATTTTTGGTCAAGTTACTGACAGGCTTGATCTCTAGCCCATCTCTTCTTGGCGAAATAAAACTAAATGTTTCCTCCAGAATTCCAAGACATTTCCGGCCCCTCTTTCTGAAGCCATGTAAAAATAATTTTGAGTTAAATGAGCCACTCCGTAGTTTGTGTCAGGATTTTAACACTCACTCCGGTTCTTTTGATATTTCAGACTCACTTTTTTACATAAAGAAAACTATACTCAATGCTCTCAATAATTAATACATACAAATACATATATTACTATTCGATCAGCTGATGAGCATTTGTTCTGTAGCTGAACAGTTTTAGATTTCGACACTCTGCCTTTCATGACTCGGCGCAACATATATGAAAAAAACAAAAAAAAAAATTTTATTTATTTTTATATTTCCGTTACCTGACATTACTAATGAGTGTTCTACCCTATCAGCAAACTAGCAAAGAATTTAATGGCGAACAAAAGGCTGCTCGTACTGCATTGAGTTCTTGATGTGTTGTCGTGAGTGTATACATTTTCCGAAAACGATGTCATTTTCATGAAACTTGTGTTTAAGATGATTCGTGTCTCTATAACAATTAAATCGTTACATATTGTTGATACATAGCAACACTTTCACTAATAATTCTCAGATTGTTTTGCCATTCCATCATGAGATCTTAAGACCAGAGTAACACTATTAAGTGTATAACTATTTCTGGACATCAAGCAGCCCACTTATTAAAATAAGCTTTTTACGTTTTTACTCTAACTGGACTAGTCGATCGGATATCGACATAAATATAATGGTATAAAGTTATCTATCAAATGAAGTTAGTTTTCTGGTAGAAATTTTATAAAATCATTTTATTTACACGATCACCCAACTTCAGCTAAGAATTGAACCATGCCATTTAGACACTTTCTTTTAATACCTGAACTCTGTAACTCATCATCTCAAGTCTCAAAATGAGCTAGAGATTATTGCTTTTCCTCGCTTTCGCATTTTTTTCTTTTGTTTATATTTTAGTTTTTTGTGACCTGCTCATCACCAGGTCACTATTTAGAGGCTTCATTTCGAGACTAGAAGCTCTATTTTGAATTTAATGAATGCCAACTGGTCAAAAGTTGTGATATTTGTCTCTATTAGAGACTGGGACAGCTTACTGAATTCGGGCAAAAGACTTATGAATGCAAACTGGTATAAAATTGTGACTGTTGTCTCTACTTGAGAGTAATGCCCGAAATCAGTAAATTGATATAATCTCAAAACTCAAAATGTTAAGCTATGAGCTAGAGATTTATATATTTCCTTGCTTTAACATCTTTATACTTTGTGTTTGTTTAATTTAATTTTTTTTTGATCTGCTTATAACCTGGTCACAACTGAGATGCTATATTTTGAGACTTATGAATGCCAACCGGTTTCTAAAATTGTAAGTTTTATCCATATTTGCGACTGAGACTGCTTACTGGGAATAAGAGTAGCTGTCAGTAAATGAGTGTAAAAACTTGGAGAAATAGCCCTTTAAAAAAAGAATTTATTTTTTTCGGAAAATATTGTATGCATGTTTTTACTGTGGTTACGTCATTATTCGCTTTTATTTACTTGTTTTGTCATAACCCAGACATTTGGCTGTTAACAGGATGAGTTTTTGGTTTTCGTTTATGGCAAAAATTGGATTTAGTTCTTGTGTAGGTTCAGACAATACTATGTTTTTAAAAAGAGTTTTTTCTTCTTTTAATACTTCTTATTACTTTTTTTGTATAATTTTTATGTATTATCTTCCGTATGTTCGGCAGTAAGTTAAATAAGCGATGATTGTGCAGTTTGTGTTTGCTAAAGTAAACTATATTTCAACTAACATTAAGAAATGCATAAGACGCTATTGCCTCTATAAAAACGATTAAATATTTTTTTTAATACTGGCTGGATATATTCCCATAAAAAATTTCACTCTTCCGCGGCTGTTTAAATTGCTATGACACTCACTTAAAGAATAAGTGGTTGTTCTGCATAAATGTTTGAACTATCATGTATTAGAATGAGCTTTATAAATACATATGTATGCAGAAATATATGAATATACACATACACATGTACATACATATATATGTGCAGTCATGCATATGTTGGCACACATATGTATGAATACTACAAATGCAGCAACCCAACTCCTGGGAGGGCGTTAAAATATCAACGACCAACTAGCCATTCATGCAACTGCAACTACAATTGTAATTACTTCCGGTAGAAAAAAACTGTTAGTGGCACTTAAAAATCACTTACTTAATATTCGCGTAGAAAAAACCCACTCACCAAACAAAGGCGGACAATAGCAACGAAAGGAATAAAAAAAACTATGGTACTTTAAAAATCATTTTCAATTATGTGAAATAAATTCAAGCATACTTTTATGAAATTACTTAGGATGTTTATTGTGCGCAATCACACAAACGTATCAACACATATTAGGGTGCTATTTTATTTTAACCTATTTTTTTTATTTTGCTTTTCTCTATTATAGTCTAAAATACAAAAAGTTAAAGTTATATTTAGGAGCCGCTATCAGTAAATAAAAATATTTAAAAATACAACATTTTTATGATTTCTGCGCGATAAGTTTGTATAAAAAAATGTATGTATAACTTGGCAACAAATCAATGTTGAATTCAGACAATTAAGTTACTGATGCTCTTCTCCATTTACTTAATATATAAAAAAAAAATTGCTTCTTGCGTTATATGAAAAATCTTCGGCTGAGTGTGAAAAAAATTGTAAGTCGTAGTTTAAACTTGAATATATATTTACTTTACAGTAAATTATAATATTATTTCAAACTTTGATACATAAACTTAATGAATAAAAATTAAGTTCTCCTTATTTAGTTGTGAAGAAACGCCCTAACGTAAGTATATGTACATGCCAAAGTGCAGTTATTTTCGCACATACGATTATCAACCTACATCTGTTTAATAGCATATGTAGTAAATTAAGTAGATTATATCCATTTAAGCGGAAGTTTTTTTCAGAATTTTTGTTTATTTGTTTGGTTGCATCCAAAAAAATATTGGATATTTTAAATAAATATACGACTGCAAGTATAGATATACAAATGTAGTTAAATAATAGAATAGAACTCGGTGCTGTGCAATCAATCACTGTATTACTCCCTTTTGCTTTAAACGTGGATATAATCAATAATAACGAATTTTTAATTTGACTGCTAAGATTACAATTCTTGTATTTATCCAAATCAGAAACAGGATAATAAGAAACCGGCTCGAGATTAAATATAAGCGATGGGATATTCAATTTTTAAGTACGAAGCATGGTCCACTTGTTGATTTTCCAATTTTTTGAAGCGAGCATTCGGGTTCTAATATCTATAACTAAATCCAACTCAAATGAATATCAAATATTGCAGCCCCAAACCGTTGAGTTTTTGTTTAGTAAAGTTATGTATTGTAAGTTTAAAAAAATTGTGATAATTTTTTCTGTTTTTTTTTTTGTGTATGCAAAATTAATTCGAAAATCACTTTTTCGCTCGAGCCAGACGAGGCAAGTTTAGTGTATGATTTGCAGCTGCCGAAAAATTATTTACGTAATCGACACAATTTCTGCTTAATATCCAACCCAAATTAGGCTCAGCTATTGAAAATGTATATATTTGATTAAATTTTTTATCAAAATCCAATTCAAACTAGACTAATTGTTGTCATATAAATAAATATTTACGCATTTCCTGCCCCATATTTTTACTAACATTTGTGGCATTGTGTACATGAGACTCAACATTATCTATATATTCTAGTTTGATTAAAAAAAAAATGTATCGACAGCATCGAGACACACTTTTGTAGTAGCAAATAGGCTTTTTGATCTAACGTTATTGAGTGCAAAAGAAACAAAAATTTTGTTCTTTTCACTTTCTGCCCAACGTTTCGCTAATTTCCTTAGCTTCCTCAGGGGCGACAACCTTTATTAAAACAAAAACAGAAGCATTTTTACACACATCAACAATTATCAAGACATAAAATAACAATACAGCTGTTGTAAAACATTAGTAAACATACATAAATCAACAAACTTTTGTTTTTTGTCCTTCTCGTACGAGCACGAGCCAGCTATTTTGAAATTAGTCATCTCTAATTCAGACTAGTTACTGTTTTCTTCATAAACATTTACCGAAACAAAAAAACTTTCTTGAATATATGGCGGGTAATTTGATGACTTTCCTATCCAGCTTGGAAAATGTTTAAGTAAAATCTATTGTATGAATGTCGTGCACTCTTAAATAAACTAAAAATAGATTTTACTTTTTTTAATCATTTATTTTGCTTTGATATTTTTGGTCTAGAGGGGAGAAAATTCAACACTCAATAAAGCTTAATTAGCTATCTCAGATGTTCGCATCAACCTTCTTATCTTAAGACTTCCGCGGGACTTGTAAGCCTTAGTACTTTTAAAATATGTTGAAAAAAGGGTTAAAAATGTATCGGAGCGATGGTATTTATTTTATTTTATCTATTTATTTAAAATAAATATTTTCAAACAGCTGGACACTCTCTTTTTAACCAACCCTTTAAATGTTTGAACATGAGCATTATATGGCTTTTAAAGAGCGCCCATCTAACGATTCTCATCAACACCTTCTTTAACCAACTGGGTAACTATAAACTTGAATACGGTGTCATATGTTTGTCTAAATGTAAACTTATGTATGTAAATATATCTATTGCGGGTGTTGACACGTCATGTTCACGCTGACGCCACAAATAGCCGTTCAAAGCGACTTCTGTGCGTGTTTAATGCTCGTGTCGCGAACCAAACTATCTGAACGTTCGTAAGCCTGTGCTGTCCTACCGCGACATATTTTTGACAGGCATGCCACAACAAAATTTACATAATACTTTTTTATGTTCACAAGCTAAACATAAATAAAAAATATACATTTGCATACGAGTGTGTATGTGATATATACTCCACGGATTAGTCATAGGCCGTCATACGCGTGAATAGCCTCTTAACTTTAAGTTATTTTTGTTCGTGTGTAAAGAGCTAATAATTTTTTTTTTTTATTAGAAGCATAACAATTATGAAAATGAAGTGCGAATAACTTTAGCGGTTCAGACCAGAAAAATTAAATCTACATAAAATAGCAGTTGGATTTATGGCTTTACCTAAATTTGGTGCACCAGAATTATTAATGTAGTACATGAAACACTCACATATTGACTATTTATATTTTTGAAAACACTTAATGGAAAGCAGTAAGCACCAGTAGCTTACTAACAGAGTCGAATAATTTACCCAAATATCCAAAACTTTGTGGTAAGAACATTTTATTGAACACTGTAAGGCATGTCAATTAAGGCTCCGCTACGAACTTCTCTTTGAACGAATATTATTTATTCGTTTTCCGAGTTGGAGTTTACTATATGTCGATATCCGCATTTTTTCCTTTTTGGCTTAAATATATTACTAACAGAAAAAATCAAAAGTTCTATAGGTGTTTGCACTTTTTTATTTCCAGGTAGCAAATTAGTTTGCAATTTCGTAGACATACAAGTTGATGCAATTTTTTGACATCATTCGGAACTTCATTGAACCCACTAAATTAAAAATGAATTTTATTTTAAATGAGGAATATTTTGGTTTTTTCTGCTTATCGCATTCATTGTTTCTTAAAAATGTTTAACCATAAAATATTCGTATTTTTAAATAGAAATTAGCAATTCAGTTGGTAAAATATATCTTTAGCGAAAATTGTGTGATATTTTTTAACGTAATTATAATTCGATTTTAGTGACGATCAGCTCTGGAATACTGCTTACATTTTTTTTTATTTTTTCAATTACAATATAGAGTATTTAAAAAAACCTTATAAACCAAGTTTCAAACTGCGTAGAAAATGTTTTAAAATTTTAGTGAACTGTCGTAAAGACTAATTTTTTTTGCGTTATATTAAAGAAAAAGCAGGGGAGCGTCAGTAAATATCAAAACTACGCGATAACCTTTAACTTATTGACACTTACACATTAGTTGCTTTGAACTCATAAAATAAATGTTCTCTGTAGATAAATTTGCTGATGCTCTCCACGTTCAAATCGTGCCCTTTGATGAATGAATAAACAAAGGAATAAGATACTAAATATGCTAATATATACATGTATATATAAGAAAATGAAAAAAATCCCTATGAGGCATTATGAACGACAGATTTATAAATTCCATTCCATTTTTTTTTTCTTTTAACTCTATCGTGTCCTTTTTTCTTTAAATGATCTGTGCAGTGGATTCCGTTTGCGCTTCCCATCACATTTATTTCTTTCCCTCTTAAGCATCCAACATAAATCAGCCCTCATATTTTTATCCCATCTTCCTTGATAACGAGTTTACATCGTCTTGATATCTTTGTGGAATCGTTCGCTTTATATATAATTTTGGCGCGTACACTATATAGCTCAGTGTTTGGCCGAGCTTCTCCTACCATTTGTGGTGTGCGTCTTTATATTATACCACAAAATGGAGGGACCTACAGTTTTGTGCCGACTCCGAACGGCAGATGTATTTAATGAGAAGCTTTTTCATGGCAGAAATACCCTCGGAGGTTTGCCAATGCCTGCCGAGCAGGGACCGCTATTAGAAAAAAACGTTTCTATGATTAAGATTTTGCTTGCCCTGACTGAGGTTCGAACCTCGAACTCAGCGGCATATCAAGTTATAGCACGCACCGCTAGCAACTCGACCACAGCGGCCACCTTGCTCTTCGCTAAAATTTCCTAGATTGTCTGGAAATTTATGAACGTGGGAGTGCAAAAAGTGTTATTTTATGTTCATGACATATCCAAGCATTTTAAAGTCTGCAAACAATTTTGCAACAAAGTGTTTGTAATCGGGGCCTTTTGTATTTCCCAGAAATATTTGTGTCGCTGCATTTTTAAGATTTGAATATAAAACAATTAATTGATTCAGCCCTAACGCTGACATATTAAGTAGTAAAAGGTTCATACCTTATACGACCTTCCTTGTTGAAAACTTAATATAAGTTTTAATTGTAAATTTGTTTAAGTTGTCGTTTATAAAAGACCATTCAGTAAAATAAATATATATTGATGTAGGCGTATACTAATAGTATCTGTTATCTAATATGAAATTGTGTCCAAATGGCGATATGTTCTCAGCATTATCAATGCACTTAGATCCTGCTTAGGTTTTAATGCAGATTTTAAATTCTAGTTTTTTTTTTCAAACTATTTTTTTCACTTAGGCGATTTTACTTTTTTAGAGTTTACACTTTCATTGGTATGAAAGAGACATGGAGGGTTACGAGTATCATGACGAGCTTGTTTCTAATTCTTAATTCGCCATTTCCATTTTGCTTTAAATTGCGGGATTTATAAATTTTTTGTAATACCATTTTGTTTTTGACTATATATGGATACAATTTTGTTCATTTAAATTACATTTCAATTAAACTCGTTTTTTTTTTGTTTTACAGATTTCTATGTTTAACTGAAAATGGTTTCGTTTTACTAAATATTGCTTCATTGCATTTTTTTATGCGGTTATCTTCGGCTTCTTAAGAGAAGTATGTAAATTAATGCGGTTTTTGAAAATTCTGAAACGAATCGTCCGTCTTTGTATAAATATAAAAATATTTAAGCGGTTTTTTTTTTATTCGATCGTCTGAAGAACGCATACGCCGTGTATTATAATGAAAATTAATTCATTTTTTTTTTTAATTTTAATATTTAATTAAATTTTGTAATATGTTTTGTCACCAAAGCAAAAGGAGCTCAAGGAAAATAATGATATTTCGAACACAAACTACAATATTAAATTCCACAAAAAACGTTTTCATTTTTGTCAAGTTTAAACAGGAAAAAAGCGAAACAGCTCACAGTCATCAAAGGCACGCCCGAAATGTCAGTTAGTATAATTTGTTATGAGTGCACAAAAGAAACGCAAGAACAGGATAACTAATAAATTTAAAAAAAGTCAACAAATGACCTTAAACAGCAATCTCACTGCACAATTTTATTAAGTGGCTGTCAGCATTTGCTTACTTGCAGGTTTGAAATTTTGGGATTAGATATCTGCGAGTGTTTCATACCCTGTTTTGTGCGTCTTTGTGGTTGATTTCGGTCGAAATGTCAGTAAGAATTTCATAATGTGTATTGAAAATATAAAAAAGGTCACTAAGTAGATATTTTGTATTACCGAATGTCGTCGAAGATACCAATGCGTTGAGTACGCAATTTTAGGCGGCATTTACTACAATTTACTAATGTTACTAATTTTAAACGCATTACCTTCAATGTATGCTTAAGTTTATTGGCAGGCTAATATTATTATTTTCTCTCAGCGAGTTTTGAACAATCGACTACCTAAAAATGTTGTTATGCAATACGCCGCAAATATCTGTAATCTTGAATGTAGTTTTCAATTGTCACATCAAATTTGCACCTATGCGCTAACACCAGCAGCCTCGCTTTAATTTACTAGCTCAGCAATTCGTCCTTTGCCACAATCTACTTACATATAAGCACATATAAAGATGATGTTCTTGATTGGTACAGCTGCCAACACTTTATGTGCCACAGGCAACAACAAAGACGCCACACAATGCTCAAAGTTCGACAACAGTTCGTCAATGAAGCGTGTTATTGGATGTGAACTAAGACGTAAAGCTATTCTTCATTCTACGACAGCTACTACTAAATTGTGAACCTGGTGCATAGTGAAAGCAGCTAAGTGACAGTCAATGACAGAGAGTTTGGGAAATAGCCATTGATGGCGCGTCCTTGCCGATTGTCAAGCAAGCAATGAAACGAGGGTGATGATTATGAAGATGTGTGAGTGGAGGTTGCAAAAGGAAGCGCACATCGAATAGCTAGAGTTGAAGTTGCTAGGTGTGAATGTTCACATTTATTTCAACAAGTGAACTTCCAATGCCAAAGTTCTGACAGAAATTTTTTCTCGCAAAACAGTTGAGGTTGGTTAAGGACGAACACAAAAAAAAAATAAAAAAAAAACAATACAAGTAAACGATGCACAGCATGCTTGCTGTATGTACCACACCTTTTACAAGTTGCTGGCTTCATATGTCGAAGCAACCTTTTGCTAAGGTCGCTTCCAGAAATCTTTTGTTATCGATGACACTCGAAATCCTATTAATGTGTTTACTTGTTGTTCGTCCTCCAACGTTCAGCTCTTAATGTACTTATTTTCTTGGCGTTGAACGGTTTATATTTATAGTAAATATATGTATCTACATGTATTTATGTATGTATTTAGGAAAATCTGCCGTAAACTGTCATACTACATACAATAAACTGCGCGTAGCAGCCAAAAGTGTTGGAGAAATAAAACTTACGTATGCATGTACAACAATAATGAAATGGTAGCTACATAAATATATAAATGTGCTCATTCCTATTTACACACAAACAATCTAAGTTGTAGTTAGTAGTTGCAGTCACATCCTTGAACTTTTCAACGCTATTGAGTGGCACACTGTTGTCCTGTGACTGGCATGTTTGTTGAAACGTGGCCTTCTGCGACCTTTTACTTAGAGAAATGGAGAAAATCAGCTTTTAACTTGCACTATAGCAATGCATTTCGGTGAAATTTTTTAGCAAAAGTAGCGTTAGCTGTTGAAGTGCTGTTAGCGTTCACTACAAACCAACCACTTGAAAGCTTAAATTTCTATCTAGTATGGAGATGGTCTAAATTGGGTGAAAAGGACATACTTATATCTTCAGGTATTTAGAATACAGGATTTGAGTTATCTAGAAATATGGATTTGATGCAAGAAACTCTTTTGATCTGCACTCTTTTGCCATCTTTGTATATATATTCCTCGAAAAATTTTATGTCAACACAGGCTAGCTTTTGTTCAGACTCGTCTGAATTCTTTATTTGAATTTCTTAAAAGTTAAGCAACATATATTTAATTTTTTAAGCCCGATTTGCAATGTTTTTAATTCGCTCGAAGGAGAATGCATTAAATTGATTTTAAATAAAGCAATTTTCTTAGGAAAATTTTAGAAATAAAAAACAAACAAACTCAATTATCTAAAAATATTTTTAGACTCATAGTCAGTAAAGAGTTTTATAGTGAAAAATGAAAGTATGGTGGATTGAAAAAATAAGGTCAAACTATTTAAGCTTAAATCCAAATAAGTCTCATATCATCAGCTTATACGACTCATTAGGACTCTTGTTCCAGAATATTTTACGGCCTCTCTTATTGGTCTCATAATTAACTAATTTTAAATTAATTTCGTACTTATCGATGACTCTAAATTACCTTTAAAATTGCTGCTTTTCCATAGCGGATGCGCATTGATCAAGTTCTATTCGGCATTCGTGATTTTAACAGTCGGCTAGGCATTCAGCGTTTAATTTTTTTTGTGTCTTTGGAACAGATTTTGGAGTATTTTTGACAAACGCTACACAAGCTAGGCGAATTTAATAAAATAAAAAAGAAAACATCACCTTTATTAATTCAACTTGCGCCGCTCGATATTCCCGATGCACTTGACTTACCTTTTTCTATACAAATATTCAGTTAGTTTTCTGGTTTATGTGTTACAAGGACACACGCTCGTTGAGTATATTTAATAACGTCCTTGACTTGTCGAACAATCGCTGTATGCGACAAGGTTTTTCGACATACAATAAATCGCTTGCTGTGATGCAGCTTACTTGTTTCTATTCGCCGTCAAGTGCGCGCAATATTTTCTTTTCATTTCTTCGTAGTCATATCGATTTAAATTAGTCTCGTTGTGGAATGTCAATAGGATGTTGCTTCGTTTTCTTGCACGTCTGCTGCAAATGCCAAATAATGTTTACACTGATTGAATTTTATATTTTATTTACTTATACTTAGCAATATCTGAAGTTTTTAAGATCCTCGTAACAAATTACAGTAGGGAGTTATGTAGAGTTTTGTATGTATTTAAGTATTGTTTATCTTTTTTGGCTCTTCTTACTTTATTAAATTTTCACGGTAAATACATATGTACATTACCTGTGATTTCTCATTGTGAAACTCCATCAGTAGATTTTGTTTACAAATACATTTAGCTGTTGAAGTTTTATGTTATATAATAGTTGAATGTACATTGACACTTTACACTTGCACGAGGTTTTTGGAAAACCTTGCGCAATGTCTGCTCGTTCATCATATTCACTAGTATCATACTAACTCTGGTTAGTGGATAGTCTTGACCTATTGAAAAATAAATTTAAATTTATGCCCTACAACCATTAATAAACACTTTTTACATTTTTAATTACTTCAGTGAAAAATATCCATTTATTTTGTATTTTTTTGTTCATTTTAATTATTATTTTCACTTTTCACGAATAAATGCCAAAATTGCGTTTCACTCGAAATCCGTGATGTCGATCTCCCGAATTTCGATGATCACGTTGGAATTGATGATAGAATTTCATGCCAACGTCGGGAGCTCCGACGAAATTCATGGTAGGCCTATTTGTCTTTTCATTCAATAAGCCGCCTTCACACGATCCCTCTTGTATGCAAACATGAATAACAAGGCGAGTAGTATGGGAGTATGATGAATACAAATTCATGTAAATAAAATAAACTGTCGGTAAATATGGTACATGAGTTTGCGTTAAAAATAGATGTGGTAAATTTTGCATCGCTAATTTTTAAAAAGCACGGGAACGGTTGGGCCTCCTCATCTTTTTTACATTTTTTTTTTTGCCAATTCTCTCATTCTTAGCATAGAATTGCGTCTGATTGCGCACTGATGGCTGAAATTATTGATCATCGCATTTACATACATATTGTTTTTAATATCTGATATATAATATTTTTAAATACATGCTTAATTAAAAGCTCAATTATTCAAAACAAAAGATTTTTTATTAATATAACGTTTAAATACTTCTTCATTTGTCAAAAATTTAAATGAATCAATTAATTATGTAAGTGGCATTTTGATTACCAAAAACTTTTATGGAATCAATTAATCGCGCAGTTCTTCTTAGGAAGAAATATAAAGGTTAAAAGACAGGTTTGGACCTCTTAACCTGTGCTTGCCTGTTAAGCCTATGTGTGCATTCTCACAAAAAATTTTAGCCATTACATGCTAAGAGAAGAATATATATGTTATGACTCTTTACTTTATATACTGCTTACCACAATTATATAACACACATACATTGACAAGTTGTCCTATTTTATTTTATTTCAAACACTTATGTGACATTTAACATATTGTTATTTTCTAAAGCAATCCAAACAATCCAAAGATTTAAACTTAATCAAAGTTTCGTTTAAAAAAAAAAATGTCATTTCATAAATTATGCAGCCCATTTAATTTAAGTGTAAAAAGTTGCAGATTCCAAGTCGTTTTTTTTTATATCTGTGACATTTAACTTATTTTGATTGGAATATATTAGAAATTAAAAAGAGAGAAATAAATAGTTTAAGTTTGACGTATAATTCCGATATGCACTAATATAGATTACTTATAATTTGTTTCAATAAAACACATTTTTTATGGTGCTACTCACTTCGCGCTCCTTTGCTTTTACGAACTAAACTTTGTAGCCTTGCAATTCGGGTAGAATAGCAGCCAAATCAAGCAAAACATTGTAATACCAATAAGCCTTAAGGCAAATAGTAACAAACTTATATTGTATGTGTAAAGAACGAAAGTTTATGCTGCATAGCATTTTTATGCTACTTTCATAACTACACACATACACACACTTAGTTTGTGGTCACCTTGAACCAGCCTTTCTTTTTGCTCAACTGCCCGCTCACTGACAACTCAATGCTAAAAGCTTTTGCTTTAAGAGCTAAAGTTAAGAAATTTCAAAACTTACTTGCTGATCCTACAGGAATTGCTTGTGGTGCAGCGTTGAAATTAGGAGAAGTCATATAGTTAGAAACCTTTTAAATGTTATAAAATAAAGCCAACCCGAAAGTACGAGCCACGTGTGATAGGATGCCATGAAGTATTTACCTTAGGGTAAACCACAATTTTTATTAAGTGTGATTAATGCATTGGGTAAAGTAAATATACGTCTCTACACAGGAAAAATAATTATATTGAAATATTATATACTCGTATAATAAATGTGCAAAAGTAAATGAAAAGCTTTTCACTTAGTACTACATTTCACAATTATTTGAAAGATGTTAAGGAGAGAGCATTTAAACAAAATGCAAACTCTGCACATTCATAATACACTTTTTGATAAATTTAAAGTTAAGAAAGCGAGTAATACGAAAAAAATATGTTAAATGAAACATGCACGTTTTGTTCGATTTCTCTATGAAATTCATTGAACAAATCCAAAACGAAATTGTCATCACGCAAAGACGGAAAAAGCAACAAAGAAAATGTAGGCGACAGTATACAAACAAAAAAAAAATGAAGCACAAGCAAGTCATTGAATTGATTTGTATGGAAAACTTGACAAGGGATTCTCCAAGGATATTCGAAAGCCAAATGATGTTGTTAGAATTCAATGCGACAAATGCCAAGCAGGCGTCCGCTGCAAACCTAACCGCATGCAACAGTGAAAGCATTTGCAAAAAATTTCCAGATAGAATTGCAAAAAAACCAACAGATGAATTTGAGAAATTACAGACAAATGGATGAGCTCAAGCAGACAGTCTGAAAGTCAGCGCCTTGTAAGAAGCGTTTGAAGGGTACCACAGCAGCAGCGTTCGCCACAGAGAATGATGTACAATAGAGCTGATTTATTTTCGTAACAACAAAAAATCACGATTGTGAATAGTAGAATACACACAATACAAAAAAAAAAAAAACTAAAAAGTGAATATTAAAAAAGTATTCTAAAATATGCAAATCTGGCAAATTATGAGGAAAATCACTTAGTGCTCTAAGAAGAGCTCATGAGGGCGAGAAAAAATAAGATTCCCGCAATAAAGCACTTGCCTGGTTGAGTGCAGAAGTGAATCCAAAATGTTGTCGGTTGATTTTGCTTTATTTTAAATTTTCAGTACTTTATGCTCGAAAACGAAATGAAAAGAAGGTAAATAAAATGAGGAAGGTGGTGAATGGAAAATGGAAAATATTCAAAATGTCTCAAAATCGATGGAATTGATAATAATATAGGTAAATGGTGACTGCACATTGGTAGGAGAGAATAAACTGAGCTGATGAATTGGATGACGCTTCGAGATAATGTTGAAATATTTACTACTTAATTACTTAATTGGCGCGTCAACTGACTAAACGCTTTTGGTCGAGGCAAACAAAGCACGCCAGCTGTCCCTATATTTTGCCAACTGGCGCCAATTGGAAATCCCAAGTATAACCAAGTCTTTTTCCACTTGGTATTTCCAACGCAGAGGAGGTCTTCCTTTTCCTCTGCTACCACCCGCGGGTACCGCGTCAAAAACCTTCAGGGCTAGCCAGCGGAGCCGCTGATTCTTAATGCGCTGCACTATATATACGTCATTGTACAGCTCGTACCGCTCACCGTTCCATCGCACGCGGTATTCGCCTTCGCAAAGACGCAAAGGTTCATAAATCTTTTGAAGAATCTTTCTCTCGAACACTCCAAGAGCCCTCTCATCTGATGTTGTCATCGTCCATGCTACTGCGCCATACAATGATGAGAGACTTAAAGAGTATTGTTTTTGTCCGAAGTAGCACTTGTTGGCAAGAGAGATTCTGCATTGGATTTCAAGGCTGACGCTAATATTGGTGTTAATACTGATTTCTAACTAATCGAAGTCCTCTACTTTTTCAAAGTTATAACTGTTAACTGTGATGTTAGATCCTAGTCGTGAATGTGCCGACTGTCTATTTGATGACAGGAGATACTTCGTCTTGCACTCGTTCTCAGGCAGGGCATGTTAAATCTTAATCATAGAAACGTTTTTTTTTTTTCTAATAGCGGGCAACCCTCGGCCGGCAATGGCAAACCTCAGAGGGTATTTCTGCCATGAAAAAGCTTCTCATAAATACCTCTGCCTTTCGGAGTCGTCACAAAACTGTGGTTTGTTGTACCACAAATGGAAGGAGAAGCTCACCCAAACACTGATCTACATACGAGTATATAGTGTAAGAGCCAAATTTATTATTATTAATTTTCAACTTCCAATTACAACTATTCAAAAAAAGTTAGTTTTTAATTCAAAATTGATGAAATTTACTAAAACTTATTA
Source organism: Philophylla caesio (assembly GCA_963971545.1). Classification (NCBI taxonomy): domain Eukaryota; kingdom Metazoa; phylum Arthropoda; class Insecta; order Diptera; family Tephritidae; genus Philophylla; species Philophylla caesio. The sequence continues at coordinate 11,861,264 of OZ020607.1, forward strand.
AAAAAATGAGAAACAAATTATTAATATTAGTAGAAATATTTTACAATATTTGCCAAATGTGGGTTTTACAACAATTTTTTCAAAACGACAAGAACTAAAAATGTAACAGTTAATAACATCTTAAATCTAAATAGTTTGTGTATATATTTAGTTAGATATTTTTAATTTAATATATATATTTCTTTTTGTCTATGCGATTAGTATAAATGTAACGAATTTAATTTTTAAATACTCCGACATATAGTTTCGAAATGGCGCCATTTCAAATCAATTTTAATTGGTACCCATCTGCACATAATTCGAATAACTCAAATAATAATTTGAATGTTACTTTTGGAACGTAGTTACAGTTCTGTTTTACTAGTAGGTACGGGTCCGGTTTTATATAGGTACCGTATAAGTAGGAGATATGCGGCTTGGCAAAAATAACGTTATATCAATAAGTTGTTTACAATTGATTATATGTTGGTATGGTAAAATACTATAGCCGGTTTACTGGTAGTGAAAAGATAGGTTTGCCCAAATTGTGGCTGAAATTATTTTAATAATTGCTACTTGCTACCTTATGGAGAGGTAGCCGAAACTGTTTTTTTTTGCCATCGCCATTCAAAAGTAGTTACGAGTAGTTTGATACAGAAAATAATAAGCACACGTGTTTTTGAATGCAATTTAAATTTACTTAAACATTAGTTTCACTGCCTGCAGGGTAACTACACACAAGTGGAGTGTGATGCTAATTTTATTTTTTTTTCAAATCTAGGATATTTTACATCACATTGAGTCTGAGTAGCTATCACCCGGAGTAGCCTGATTCAAGCCCCTGTCGAGTTATGTTATATCGAAAAAGTCATAAGCAGTCTTTATTTTCTCTGATTGCACTCTTCTTCGTTTCGTAATTCCAAAACATGACGTGTTACCTCAATACTTATCTGCAAGAATTTTTTGTATTTTGGCTTTGTTCTCATTATTGTGTTTGCCTTTGGCTGCTTTGCAAGTTTTATAGCAATTGCAAATTTGTGCCAAGGTAAGTGATTTCAGCCTAACAAGGGGCGTACTACAAAAACAATACTGCTCATTTCATTGATATAAAGACAAAGCGAAATGAAATTGAAAAAGAAATGAATATGTGCAAGGATGCGTCGACGGCTTTTGCAGCAACCAATTCTGCACCAAGGCTGCTGCACCCAATGCCAATAAAGACTGCATACGTAAATATGTATATAAGCACAGCACTATTTTACGAAGCTTCATGCGCATGTAAGTACACATATTTATAAACTATCTATGTATATACAACACATTCGGACAGCCGCTTTATTTGCTTTGTCGCCAAATTGCCGCATTCTCGCTCACTTCGGGGTTTTGTCAAAACTGTTGACAACTTTGACAGTTCGAAGCGACTTTTGAAAAGCGGCAGCAATGGCAATACACTATATGTACGAGTATTTAAAAGTGCTCAGACGCATTGGAATCGTTGAGGTGCTAGCATGGAGCGTGCGTGTGTGTGTGTGTGCACAAAACCCACTTATTGACCGGCAAAGAATTGGCGGCCAAAAGCAGCTGCGCCGGACAAAACGGGTTCCTTATAGCTTTGGATTAACGCTTTGCAGTGGATTTGTGGCGGTGATGACAGGACATGTAAGCAGTGGATTAGTTGTAATAAAAACGAAATCAAATCTTTATAAATAATAAAGGCTTATTAATAACACAATTTACAACACAAGAGCGGGTAGCGTAAGGCACCACTGAAGTAAAAATACTGGTATTAATGAAATCACTACTTGAATTAGAAATGTATTCGCTAGGTAGCCCAGTAGCCGCATATTCAGAAAATCTATAATTTTGTTACGATTCGTTTGAAATTTAAACTAGGATCCCGTAGGAGGCACTGGTATTGAGACTTTCAGAAAATCCGTATAACTTACTTAATTGGCGCATCAACCGCCTAAGCGATTTTGGCCGAGGTCAACAAAGCACGCCAGCTGTCCCTATCTTTTGCTAACTGGCGCCAATTGAAAATGCCAAGTATAACCAAGCCTTTTTCTACTTGGTCTTTCCAACGCAGAGGAGGTCTTCCTTTTCCTCTGCTACCACCCGCGGGTACCGCGTCAAAAACCTTCAGGGCTGTAGCTATTTCATCCATTCGTACGACTTGAACTAGCCAGCGGAGCCGCTGGTTCTAAATCCGCTGCACCATGTCTTCGTCCTCGTACAGCTCGTACAGCTAATCGTTCCATCGAACGCGGTATTCGCCGTCGCAAAGACGTAAAGGTCCATAAATCTTTCTCTCGAACACTCCAAGAGCCCTCTCATCTGATGTTGTCATCGTCCATGCTTCTGCGCCATACAATAGGACGGGCATGATGAGAGACTTATAGAGTAAGGTTTTTATCCGTCGAGAGAGAACTTTACTGTGCAATTGCTTACTCAGTCCGAAGAAGCACTTGTTAGTAAGAGAGATTCCGCGTTGGATTTCAAGGCTGGCGCTGTTATTCGTGTTAATGCTGGTTTCTAAGTAAACGAAGAGATCCTTCCCGATTCTGACGGAGCTGGTGGTGTTGCTCAACGTCATTTTACATAGCCGAATAAGTTTTGCCGTAATACCATATTCAGACATTGCGGCATATAGAAAACTTCTTGTCGTGCTGTCGAAGGCGGCTTTGAAGTCGACAAAAAGATGGTGTGTGTCGATTCTTCTTTCTAGGGACTTTCCAAAATCAGGCGTATTGTGAATATCTGGTCGGTGGTAGATTTACCAGGTCTAAAGCCACACTGATAAGGTCCTATCAGTTCATTGACAGTGGGCTTAAGTCTTTCAGGATCACCCTTTTTGTGGATTGGGCAGAGCACACTTAAGTTCCAATCAGTAGGCATGCGTTCTTCCGACCATATTCTAGAAATGAGCTCGTGCATGCACTTAACCAGCTCTTCTCCACCGTACTGAAATAACTCAGCTGGTAACCCGTGGGCCCCGGGGGCTTTGTTATTCTTCAGCCGTGCTATCGTTTTCGAATTTCGTCATAGTTGGGTGATGATACATTACGTCCATCATCATTGATTGGGGTTTCGGGTTCAACATCTTCTCCAGGGTTGTTGCAGTTGCTTCCATTAGGCAGTGTGGAGAAGTGCTCCCTCTATAATTTAAGTATGCTGTGGACATTAGTCACGAGGTCGCCGTTTTCATTCTTACAGGAATTCGCCCAGGTCTTAAAATCCGTATTAATGAAATTAAAAATGTACAAGCCATACACAGATAATTAAATTTTTTGAAAGTCCCTTTTAGTGGTCAGGTTCAGTTAAAATGTGAATTGTAGATATCATATGCGAAACGAAATACTTTAGTGATCAATAAATTCGAAATGTACACCCCTCATTTAAAGTAAAATACTTCCACAAAAATGGAACCACTAGGTGTTGCTAAACTCATTGGTGGAAGAAAACTTCTTCTAAGAAAATGTAACCGCTTGGTGGCGCTTAAGTTGGCATACTCGGAAAGAACGATCTAGCAGATATTAGAATGAATTAGAAAAATAAATTGAAGATAAGACATAAAAATAGGTAAATAAGTAATGATAAAAATACTTTGACGAGAAACGAATCTGCCATGTAATCGGCGCACTCAGAACATTTTCATGAAATTAGTAATGTTTACCGTATTTTCGAAAAACGAATTGTGGGGCTTTACAGTCATAATAATTATCTACATATGTGTATGTATGTATGTATGTATATCTAATATCAACACCTTACCGATTAAAGTCATAATGTGGATTTTTTAAGGAACATAATTTTACATTGAAATGGGTTTAGAGACACGACGTAATGAAAGCACAATCAATTGGATTAACTTTTCCTGCCGTCAGCACCATCTACTGGACTACCAATTATTAAACGCTAAAATCAAACAAAATATATAAAAAGTTTATAACATCTCACAGCAAATAACTAACAAAATTCTTATTGCTGCAGATTTTACTTGCAACTTTTTCAATTTATGTCCACTGCCGACGTTCATGCCTTCGCCTGTGTGCGTACTTAAAGAACACAAACTTCGCCTTAATGCTACCTAATCCCAACTCGAAAATCTCAAATAGATTGGCAGGCGAATGAAGAATTTCGCTCGCATAACGCGTGCACATAATAATATTTTTCTTTGGCTTCTTCCTTCGATGGCCATCGGATTCAGTAGTGAGGTGGCTGACTGCCTGTAAAGCACAATGGTCACCGGTAGCTTGTCGCCATGGCAAAAAAGAAAGGGCGCAGCCGCCAATTGACAGCAAAAAACAAAATTGCGTTGCGCACAATTTTTTTCACTTTGGAAATCAAAAAGAAAATGATTGTAGGTACAGCTTGAATACAGCTTTGTAATTTCGATTTCTTCATTGACATGCCTTTGTCAGCGGTCGCATAAAATCCGCTGTGCCTGGAATGGCTGAGGTAAACAATTAAAATGACATTTACTGACAGCTGACAAAATGACTATTTGTCGTTTCAAATGCTGAAGTAGAAAATGTAAACCTGCAACCTGAGTACGCTCATTTGTAAGCATGTATGTATGTTTGTTTGTATGTATGTATGTATGTATGTAAGACTTCACCGTGATTTTTTATTGGAATCACTATAAAGCTGCAAATGTTATGAAAGGCAATGGAAGGCGAATTCTCGTTTGGCGCATTGCAGGAATTCCTTGAGGATCAACGTGCGCTGTTGGGCGCATAAATTGCAAAACTATTAATATGTTTACGAACCAACGCCGCCTAACGCCGCCCGCCAAACTTGTACCGCTGTCGTCTGAACGTTGAAAATTGTTTATTTCACTGCAGCAACATAAAACAGATACTTTATATCATTTGCCGTAATTACAAAAATTTCAAATCACATGCGATCCGGTTAGATGCACCGCTGCCAAAACCAACCGCCAGCCCAGCAATGCGTTTTTGTAGCGGCGAAGACGGTGACGACGACGACAGCGTCAGCAATGGGCAATTGCCAACTTGGCTGTAAAATTCAATTTCCATATCAATGCTGCGCGCCGTTGAGTAACCGCTGTTCCCAGCGGGTACATTCACATACACACATGAAAAGATATGTATACATTTTTTATTGATTGCCACTTTTTATAAATGTGTACCATTTTTTTTAAAACATTTGAGCTGTATTTTAATTTAGAAGTTTGGATTTTGCTTCGTGTATAAAAGCATTTTTTTTTGTTTGTACATATGCAGTGGTTTCCCTGTTATTGGCCAATTTAGATGCGTTTGTTTGAATATTGAATATAAGCACCAAATAAACACAAAAACACAAATGCACATACCTGGAAATTTACAAGATTTTTATATATTTTGCTACGCGAGCGTAACCCAACCAGCATTATAGCAAATTAACTGGGAAGATTTGGCAACTTTTTAACTTTTATTTTAATTATTTACGAGCTTTAAGGCTGATTAGTTTGTGGGATAAATTTTTAAGGAATAAAACATTGCTCAAAGCGGTAAAATTTATGTATAGTAGTATTTCGGAAAATCACCACATTTCTACATTAGACTTCTTTCTTCTAGGCTTCTGCGCGAGTTGAACCCGCAACAACATACTCAATACTTTAGGCCGGCGACTAAACGCACTCAGCTAAGCTTACGCTGTGTAAACTGTACTTATTTTTCCTGTTTTCTCTTCACAACTTACTCCAATCACAAAAAAGAAAAAGAAAAAAAATTAAAATTTTTTTGCCATAAACTAATCGGTCTTAAAGCTCGTAAATAATGAAAATAAATAGCTATATGGCCAAACCATGACAAATTTTTAACTTTTATTTTATTAAACTTAAATAACAAATATTTTAGATTTCAAATAAAAGTTGATGTATTAATTACAAACATATATTTTTTAAGTCATACTTACAAAAGTGAATAGCATTTTTTCTCACAAAATGTTTTTTATAATTGAAAATTGTCTACAAACTCTCAATAAAAAGTTTCAAATTTTGTATGTGTTATCAGAGAGTGTTACATTTTTGTGTAAGTATGTGTTAAACATTTTATTTTAAATAGCACATTCAACTTTGATTTAATCCGCCGATAATGAGGCTGGGTCATATTGTCCCATGCAATTTTTAGCGGGCAAATTTCGAATTTGAAGCAATATTTATTTAAGTGTTGAAGCGGCTGCAGACACAATACCAATTTATTCCTTCGAAATCTAACTGCCTGAAATGACGTTTTACCTTAAGTTACTGTATTTCCTTAACTTACAATGAAAAAACTAAATAATTAAAAAAAAATTTTCTTGTTTATTTCAGGGACCGTAACTGTTATGAGTCTTTTCTAAAAAATTACCTCCAGATTGTTATTTTCTTACTTTAACAAGAAATTAATTATAGTTTAATAATAATAATAATTTTTCCGCTTACACTATATAGCTCAGTGTTTGGCCGAGCTTCTCCTACCATTTGTGGTGTTCGTCTTTATATTATACCACAAATGGAGGGACCTACTGTTTTGTGCCGACTCCGAATGTCAGATGCCTTATATGTGAAGCTTTTTCATAGCACAAATACCCTCGGAGATTTGCCATTGCCTGCCAAGGGGTGACTGCTATTAATAAAAACATTTTCTATGATTAAGATTTTGCGGCCCTGACTGAGATTTGATTGTTTAACCCATATAATTAAATTCTACATAATGTGTTATTTTATGACTTTAATTTTTTGAACCAAAAATAAAAGTCTTTTTAGGACAAATATTTTTTTAGCTTTTCGAAACAGTTTTACTTGGACTTTTATTTTCTGTCTTAAATTAAAGTCCATATATGGCAAAAAATTGCATTATCGTTTAAAAAATTTGACTAAGGATCTGTATAGTATAAAAAAGTCAGAATTTTTTTGTTATCTACTATGATAAGAAAACTTATTAGTAAGAAAAGATTATGTAAGCTAATTATCTGACAGGACGATACACGTATTGAGTAAGAACGATTAATATTTGTTTCATTGGGTAATCGCTCGTAAGATATTTGCACGGCAGAGCAAACGTAATAAAAATAAAAAAACAAAAAAAAAATCAAAACAACAAAATGAGCTAAAGTCACTTTGCATTTTTTATCCTTGTGGTTGTTGTTAACGTCTGCTGGTAAACGAGTAAAATTTTGTTGCTTGTTGCTTCAATTGCATGCGTTGTCGTTTTGTTGTTGTTATTCCTTTTCATTGCCGTTGATTTTTTATTCGTTCGCTTCTGCCGCAGTCCTAGAATTTTTACTGCTTCAATCGTAAAAATTAATTTTCAATATGGAATTTCACTGCAGTGCAAAATAAAGCTGCAGTCAGAGCAAACACCAACAACAGTTGCCAGCAAGCGCAACAACCAACATTTACTGCGGCTGCCGCTGCCGCCGCTGCAACACGCTAAAGACATTTTTATTGTGTGGCAATAATTCTTGTGCCAGCCAAAGTCCCAGCCAACAAACCGAAAAACAAAGCAGCCAAGCTTTGTAGGATCAGCCGCCAAAACCTGGCGTTGGATTTAAATTTCAGACGCTGCAGAAAAATCTACAATCAGTTGCCCTGCTTGCTTTTTATTGCAAATCGAGTGCAGAGCCAAATAAAAGAAATTTAAATTATTTTATTGCTCGCGAATGGTGTCTTATCGAAGGAAGAGAGTCGAAAGAGTATGTGCGACTGCACGAATGTGTTGTGCCAATCAGCGTAGGGCCAATGTAATAAAAATTTACTGCGCGTTAAAGAGTTGAAGCAGCGGCGTGTGTACAGCGGGTGATGCGTTGTTGGTGCAACGCTAGCTGTCTTCTCCTACGAAATTACGACCGTTCGACTTTGAGTCTACGGTGCCTTAAAATGTACGGCAGCAAATAAACAATAAACATATTTTCTTATATTTGTTGATAAGTTAATTAAATTGCTCAATAACGAAGTGCAGGCAGATAGAAGGGTGTATCTGAAATGGATTTCACTTGCGACGGATTATTTATTCAATCCGTATATGAATTGGGTTATTGTTTTCAGAAGTGCAAGCAAATGGTGAAGAATAAATATTGGAATGGGTACTGCTCAACGGCACAGTGCTGCCCAGAGACACTCCCGAAATCTACAAACTAAAATGCAGATCAGGACACTTATTATGTAGTTAGATTCAAAAGTAAGTTAGTTCGAATTCGAAAAATTGAAACTATAAAACTTGTCTTCGATTTGCACTATAGAATAACTCTTCAGGCTGGTCGACGAAGGTTCTCACTGTTCTGAAATTTTACTGTATACCTAATTCTATTAATATAGGGGAGAGTGGTCTCGACTGACCTTCTAATAAAAATCCATAAGTTATTCTGATTGTTTATAGTCATGCATTTCATGTACGCTATTCAAATAACATCGCTCATTGCGTCCTTAATTAGTGGCGAGCAGTTATTTAAAAAAGGTCGTGGTGGTTCGAAACCGACCCCCATTTATTGGCAGCGTAATTGTTCATAGCGTGTTTTAAAGGGAAAATATTTAAACTATATTTTAATAGCAGAGCTTAAAAAATTCAGGTTTGAATTGTTGTCGGATTTTTTAACTGGACTTCCTTCTACGCAAAATGTGTTCGTTGTTTGCCTTGTTTTATTATCTTTATATTCGATTTTATAGGGTTTTAATGCAGAACAGGAAATTTCTCTTGAACTTTCTTAATATACATATGTTAAAATCATGAAATTTTATTCTAGGTTATTGAATTTTTCTTGTACCTTACAATAAAAGTTTAAAAACATACTTTTTCTTTCGGTTTCGGACCACCATTGTTGAGACCGTCCAAAATGTCTACTGATCCCTCTACAAAATAAATTTTTTGTACTGAACAGAAACATTGATTTTTCTCACCTTTATTACCTTTGTCATTTAGGGAGTCGGTGTGAGATTCAGGGTGTACCGATGAAATCGTAGAGTTCAAGTTTAGTAAACAAAATCTCAAGGCTTGAAACAAATTTTCATTTTTTATAAATTTGTATTTTCTGTATTGATTTAGGCTTCGTAGAAGATAAGCGTCACAAGAAGAATAGTAAAGCTACAAAACTTAATGAACAAGTGTTACTTCGACCCCCTTTTGAGTTTAAATAGAACTGTAATGAACAGATGTGGCAACACCGTGTTACTCGGGACGAAACTAAATGTGTGTAAGTAAAAAAGCGAATTTATATTGAAAACGTGCTGTTAAAAATTTACACTTATATATTCTTTTAAGTTTCCAAACATTTAATAAATAATAATTTAGTGCTTACAGTTACACTTACGCCCAGTGTGCATCTTTATATTGTACGACAAAATGGAGAGACCTACAGATTTATGCCGACTCCGAACGATGGATGTGCTTGATGTTAATATCTACGGACGTTTGATATGGCCTGCCGCGGTGCGGTTGCTAATAGAAACAACTTTTTCCACTACATTGGATTTATACCACTTTATAGACTGGTAGCCGCTAGGCATCCATAATAATATTTCGCATGGCAACCAGCTGCTGGGTATCGGCTACTGAAAGATTGTAAATGCTTTCCTTAAAAAACGGACTTGATATTATTTTACGATAATTGTCATTTACGTTTGAACAAAATTGCCTGTTACTTCAAAATGTACTTTCCAAATAGTAAATACAGGGAAGTTGTCTACGCTTTTCTTTTTACTGAGATCAATCGGTATACGAAGCATGGTTTTAGCCGTGGCTAGAAGACCGGCAACTATGCACTAGCTGCCATACATAATAGGGGTATTAAAATGGCGGGGACTGAGATTCGAACTTGTTAGTTTTTAATAGTTATTTGAAGAACATAACATACTGTTCGCGATAACTGTTTTATTTTAAACTTTTTTAAAATTGCTAGTATAAAAATTAATTTTTTTTTGGAGATATCAATATACATAATTGCAGTTGTTTGTCGTAAAATTTATAGATTTGTAGAATTTTACAACTTATTTTTTTCTAATTATTAAAAATATGTTTAAACTAAAATAATTTTCTTTCTCTAACAAAACCATTCAATTTCATTTTTTATTTGACAAATTTCATTAAAATTTCGAACTCAATAAATTTTAGTACATAAGGTGCAATTTTCCAGTGTCTATAAATAACCACTGATTTTTGACATATTTTTTACTGACATTCCTTCGCAATTTCTTCCACATAAAAAATAACAGCAGGTTTACAATACATGAAGGAAATAACCAGTAGCAATGCTTTGATTTTTAGTAACAAATTTATTTATTGATTCCTGTATTTCTTAGTAACATTTCAAACTTCTTTAAAACGAATTGAAATACATTTCTAACTAATCTCAAATTTTGTATTGTGTTTACTTCATGCGCTCTTGTTTCGTGAACAGGTTCTCTACAGTCTTGTTTGCACGGTATGAGCAAGTTAAAAGATCATTATTGAAATTAATGGCAAAATTAGTTTTGTCCGTCTGTTGCCATTCGATGCCTTCTAATCTATACTTTGCAAAGTTTTTACTGGAGGCAGGCTGTAATTGCGAAATGCGGAATTTCTGCATATACATACATACATATCTAGTCGCGGACCGAGGAATGCCTGTTCATACCAAGTGATTTAGCACTCATAGTAAAGTATATTCCCCAGAAAAAAAGTGAAGATCAGAACAATTATTTTCAATAAAGATTCCATATTCTCATGCAGGGTCAGATTTATAGCGCTCTGTGCTTTTATTAAACCAGAGTTTAGAGTCAGAGAACTAAAAACTATAGAATCTCTTTAAAAATTGTAACCAAGGACTACGAGACCGTGGCATTGAAACACATAAAGCTCAGATCTCTGTAGCCATCAATTTCCGCCTCGTTCCGCTCGCTTTTAAGTATAAGGAATCTTTATGTATGAGCACATCAGCTCCAAGCTTTGATTGCTTCTCAGCGGAAAATCTAAACTTTACAATAGCAAATATACGATTTTTTGTAAAAAATCAAATGATTTGAAGATATTCCAAGAAAAAGGTGACTTTTTCACCAAATTTTTAATTTAAATTCATGATGTATAAATTCGCGCTATAAAAATTCGCGGTATTATAAAAGAACTAAGAACCTGAATTTCCTTCTTTGCATTTTTAGTTATTTTGCTTTAAAAATATTTCAAATAACATATTTAATATCTATTTATTGATGCTTTCATTCATTCATAACCCAGTTAAGTTGTATCGTCGACATTATCCCGCCATACTATCAAACGAAAATAAGCTCAACTAACACAGCAATGAAACCTTTAACTTGTGCTCTTCATTAGTTCGTTTTATTGCAAATTTGACATAATGCTTCACAACAGGTGCGAATATCCGCACAACAAAGCCAACTTAAGCGCTCATTCCCAGAATGACCATAACAAAGCCGATTTCATGCTGACGTGAACGGATATTTTTGTATGTGCGGCGACAGGACACAGCAATAAAAATTAGCTTATTGCCGATCAAATCGCATATGTTACGATTTGAATTGCTGGCTTCGTGTCAATGCTTTTCTCTTTTTTTGTTGCATTTTTTTGTTTTGTGTATCCAACGCTTAACAAAAAATGTTAACAAGCCGCACGAAGTGTTTGCAACAGTGCAGCTATTGTCTCCCTTGTCGCTTTGCAACCTTGCAACATTGCCAGCGCTATCGACGGCATTTAATCTTTTGAGCTGCAATTTCATATCGCCTTGAGCCTCATTAATGCAATAATAATATCACACATCGCTGGCAAAAAGCCGCAACGCGTACGTCCGCCAGCCGGCCAAGGGCATAAGCAGGAACGCAAGTGCGATTGGTGATACCTAGCGACACAGCATGTTGGTCAGGGTTTCCACTTTTTCTTTTCTTTTTTTTTTTTTGTTGCCCTTTGCAGCTCATAAAATGTCACATGGGCTTACGTGGTGGCTGCCACAAGTTGCGGCACGCTGTCGCCACCGCCGACACACACCAACTAAATCAATATGATGTGGCTGCAACTTGGACGATGGCGTTGCGACAATCGGCAATTGCAACTGTGCAAAACTGATAAGCTATGTAGTGTGCCGGCAAACGAGTTCGCCAACAAAGCAAATGATTATCCTCACAAAATGGCCAAAACGTTGGGATCAAGTCAACACGCTCGCCTAACATCGACACCACAGTCGGCTGCCAATGGACAACCGGTTGAAAAATATGCCATCGTACTTCTCAGTTAACTTTGCACACAATTCAAGCGTCTGCGCATGCGTTCGAAACGCCGTCCTTCAAGCCAACGCATTTGCATTTTAAATGCGACGCATTTGTTTGCGCGAAGTGAAAATGAAAACATCATTCTAAAGCTAAAGAAACAAACAAAAAAATAAAATAAAGCAACAAATGTGTGGATAGCCAGTGGGGCCAACGCATGCGCCTCGACATCGGCTGCCACCGCTTTTTTGCGTGTCGGCATTGCTGGGTGCGTCAGCTGGCTGCCTACCTGTCTGCGCGCATCTGGGACTTGGAACGCGTTGCGGCTGTGCGCGACAATCTTATCTTAAGCGACATTCAATAAATGATTACTGCGCATGTAGCAATTGTTTCTGCTGATTATGCGAATGTCATTGCGGCTGTGTTGCATTGCTTTGAAGCGCATTGATTTGCTTGGCAAATTTGTTGGCGCTATCTGCCATTGAGACCAGTTCACGTACTTCATTTTAAATATGTATATAAATACATACATACATACAATATAATTACAAATATGAATATTATGAAATATATGTATATACAAGTATTATTTGATAAATCGTTCAGAATTTGGTTGAGTAAAAAGTCTGCAATGCCTTTTTTTTTAAATGAAGGAAAAAACTTAAAAATTTTTAAGCGATGATATTTAAAAATAATTATAACATGAAAAATCTCAGTATTTTAATAAAAAAATTTCATATCAGCTTTAAATTTTCGCAATTCATTTCCCATTGCGGACATAGTTAAATGTTTAAGTAACCAGTAGCAATATTTTCCATTATAAATAATTGTTTTTCCATTATTTGTATAATTTAAATGTTTTTGGTTTATTTTTGCGCCAATAAATTTATCATTTAATTTTTTTAACGAATAAATTTATTAATAAATAAGTTTAAAAAACATTTGCTGTTGTATGAACAGAAAAATATTATTTTTGAAGCACTAAGGGAAGCTCATCAATATATTTGTCGCAAAATCATTGTTGAGTTATCGTCTGGCTTTAAAATATTTAGCTTAGTACATCTGAAACCATTAGGTTATCTAGTGCACACATAAGCGGTTTGGTTTGAAATAAAACACTAACTTCATTTAAATTTATTAATTTTGACTTTTTCAGAATCACTTCTAGAACTACTAAGTATCATTTCGTGGCAAGCTTCGATCTGTTTCGAAATGGTTCCAAACTAGTCGCAAAACTAACGCTGAGTTGGGTCTAAAAAAACGCCGCGAATTGGCTTTAGAGCTTAGACCTTTACACCTTAAAAACTTTTTCTAAGATTTTTCATAGCCTAGGCAGAAGTTTAAACTCGAATACTTGCTGGCCTTCCAAGTTGCTAAAATGCGCGTTTTCAAGTTGACTTAAAAATGTTCGTATAAGAAACACTATAACTTGATATAATACAACTGACCGACTTAAAGTGTGACAGCAACAATTAACATCTCAGTGAAGATGAAAATAGTAAGTGCACACGAGATAATAGTAATTTGCTAACAATATATGTAAATCAAAAGCATTCATTCGAAATCTAAAATATTTGCTGTTGTTGTTTGTAAAATTTATGTAAATCAATGTAAACATATTTTTGAGCACGAGTGAATAAATATTTTAAAGCGTATAATTATTTGGTTGAATGCAATATAAAAGTTTTTTTTTTTTGTGTATGTTAATAAGAGAATTGCGATTTTCCACCGTACCGAACTTGCTGCATAAAATAAAGGAATTACCTTTTCGACTCAATTCTCCAACAATTCACGCACATTTCATATTCAAAAAGCAGAAAATAAAAATAAATGTAAACATTTCAAAATTACAATAAATTTTAAATGCGAAATTTTAAGAACTGAGATTTAAAAAATTTTTTTTTATACATATTTTGATCGGATCGGGCGGATAAAGATAGCCCATTTTCATTTACGTCCGCTCCAAATAATCATTTAGCAATTGTTACAACTTTTTAACTCCAAAACTTCTTTTATTTCTATTGCGTTCAAGATCATACCAGGGAATATCTTTAAACAGCACATTAAAACCGTTGTACAATCTTCGATTGTCAATTTATTATCATATTAATGTCTAAAGCCCCTTTGAAATGTCAACTAAACAATCTTCTTAACAGAGTGCAAGAAATTAATTGAACTACTCGAATATAAAATAAATGCAATTTTTTTTGTATATTTTTAAAATGCGTGTTTTAATTCATATTTATTTTCAGTTTCGTCACTATTTGTTTATATATTTTTTTATTTATTTATAAATTTATTCTTTCATAACTACTTCAAAAGCATTTTTACCTACATACCATGATGAAATTATAAAAAGTTAGCTTGATAAAAAGCTAGCTCGCTCACTTTTTTCAAACGGCTCCCTTAGCATCAAAACCGTGTTGCTTCTTAAAAATAATAATAGTAGTTACCTCAACACTTTTTAGTACCAAAAACTAACAGTCAACACTTTTCATTTTTTCTGATTACAAGATTGATCCAGTCTCGTTAATATTTCATGTAAATGTGTATAAATGACGCGCATATAAATTAAATGTGACAGAGTGGACAGTTTTGTTATTTCTAGAAGGAATGGGTTTAAATAAATTCAAAATAATGTGACATAATAATCATCTAAATGCTAAAAACAAGAATTTGTAAGTACTAAATTCTTGAGTTATGAAGTTTGATTTATTTTTCTTTAAATATGTAAAGATTTCTTTTTAAAATTTCGATTTATTGTGGTTTTCTTACAACTCCATTAACTCCATAAAGTCACTTATTATTTATCGAAATAAAATGTTTGGTCCTTTCACCCTTACAATATTTAGAGTAACGCTGATACCGATGGTAATTTTATAAAAGGAATAAACCGAATAAATAACTTATTCGTAGTAAGAAAGCTAAACTTGTCGCAAATTAATGCAAATGAGGCTTTGTTGACTTGGAATTTTCGGAAGCACCTTTACCTAGACGTCCAACGAGTTTTTGGCTATATTCAAAAGCCTGGAGCTGGAAAATTTTATTGGCGCAAAAATTATTATTTGCATGTTTCAACATATAAGCACCAGCAATTTATTTTAAAACGCGGACTCAGAACCATTTTGTGATTCAAAAAATTTTTAAAGCTTAACATAATTTTACCTTGCAGTTTCAATATTCTTACTAAATATCAGTTAAATTAATTAATTGAGCTAAGAATATTTTTTATTGCCATTTAAGCTTAAAATTTCTTGCTAATATGTTAAAACTAACATATTGTATTCTACCACTATTTGCAAACTTCCCATACTATGCTACTCCTAGTTTCAGAAAGAGGGAACGTACGTACTTACGTACTTCGTACTATATGCAACCTTTTGTAAGGGAATGTCAAATATTGATCTAAACTTTTATTATTAAAGCATACCTACATACGAGTATATAGTGTTGTTTCATTCCTGTTCCAAATAGAAAAAATTTAAAACATAATTTATGAGTTCTGGTGTATTTTGTTTTCGCTTTTAAAAGCTTAAGGTTCAAAAAATATTTTATTAACTACCTTGATTTGTACTGCAAATATTCTTATCTAAACGAAATACAAAAAGTAGACAATTCAAATAAAAATGGAAAAGTTCAAAAAATATTTGTTGCTGCTATTTATTTGATATATGTATGTACTTCGTCCAAAACATAAAAATACATAAAAAATGGTGCAGCGTCGAAACAGGTTTTTCTCCGAACAAAATTTTACAAAGAACGGCAGAAATTTTTAAACAAGTACTGGCAAATAATTAATTCAAGGTTTTCGCTAAGCTTCCAAAAGTATTTTTTTATTATTATAATAGCAACTTTATTAACTAGCGTCAGTTGGCATTACAGAGGTAAAAAAAAAATATCGCGTGCAAAGGCAAGCAAACGCTCCAGAGTTCCACACTGGTGAGCATCGTGTTAAACGCTGCAAAACCAACAACAGCTACATAACTATTATATACAAACAATTGTAGGGAAAAACTATAACAAAACAACAAAAACGGCAATGCATTGAAATAATAATACTGCAGAAGCTAAAGCAGAGCAGCGTGGCGTACAGCACCAAAAGCCTGAACGACCATAACTTTTGACGGGAAGTGGGTCTCCTCAAAAATAAAACCAAATGAAACAAAACAAAACGAATGAAATTTGTAAAAGTAAATTAAAATCTGTAAAACTAAACCGCAGTTATGTACGTTCGCCTCCCGTTGGAAGTGTAGCCAACTGTTGTTGGTGGTGCTGCTGTTGCTTAATATTTAGAATCTGTTGAGCTGCAGTTGCGTTGTTGCGGGTATGTCAGTGGTTGGCACTGATTGTTGGTTGACGGGCTGAAGGCAGCATGTAACAAAAGTACCACCAGTTGCCTGTTTGCCATTGCCGGAATTGTATGGAATTTCAACCGCAGCCATTCACCTAAAACACTGCACAATTAATGACAACAATTGCCGGTGTTTTCCGGTTGCTATGGCAGCAGCGCTGCAGCAATAAATAGAAACTGTTGTGTGTGTGTGTGTATGAATGGGGGAAGCTTTATAAATTCTGTAGTACAATGCCGCACAATGCGATCAACAAATCAATGAAGGTGCGTATTTGCTAGCAACAAGTGGCACAATGTGAAACAGTGTATCATATTGGCTTAGGTAACATATTAAACTGCTCTATATTTTACGTTTGCTGTATTTTTTTGTATCTCCTTTGGCTTAAAAAGCTATGTGTTTTTAGCACTTGAAACTTTAATTATCTAAATCTTAAAAAAATATGTACAAAAAAATCTAGCATAAAAATCGGAAAGCAAAATCCTTTAAATTTGCTAAAAAACACTTATCTCAGACACATTAATTCCAAATCATATTAACCCAACTACAGACACTTCTAATGAAAAAAAAGTGTAATTCGAAGGGCTTGTCACTTTTTTATCATTTACAGACCTAAAATATTTATGTTTTAGTTTTAAAAAGTATTGGCGAAATGTCATGCAAATTGTTTGAGTTGAGTTATATATATATATATTTCTATATTATTATTGTTATTATTATTATTATAGAAAAAAGAAGTGATTAATCACCAACTTACATTAAGGAGATATTCTACTTTTATTTTTATATACGTAGTTATCGTGGCGACCGTTTAGAAAATTTGAGAAAAACGCGTTGAAAGATTCATGAAAACACCACCGTGCGTGCACCGTGTACATAATTCAATTTTCGCGCTTCGTATCTCGAAAAGTATTTAAGATGGAGTTATAACATTTTGCACACATTTTTTACATACATAAATGTACGACGAAAATATGCAATAAAAAAAAATTGAATTTTTGAACCGTCTAAAGTAGAATACCCGCTCAAAAGGAGAACTAGTGACAAAGACCCTCCGCTCATATATTTTTATATTTATATAATAAGCAATGCAACTTTTTATCACTGTTCATTGCCTTTTAAAACTGTCTTAGGTATTTCGTCGAACTTCCTACTTCAGATGAATTTATACCAAAGTTTTAGTTACATTTGAATATCATCGAAATATGTTCCAACGTCTTCAGAATCAAAATAACTTCTGATGTTTTTTTTTTCATTTTTTTATAATTGTGCACATAGTTTGAAACTATGTATTTTATTAAATTAAAAATAATAGATATTTAATAAATGACAAATAAATTTTTCAAACTTTTCCACTGCGTGGTTGAGCTATGGTTGTTGAATGTAAATACTATATTTCATAGAAACATCCCAGATTTTACTCGAACTTAGTGTGATTCACGATAATGACATCGAATCCCGGTATTCCATGTCCCACATTATAGTATTTAATAATTTTATTTCAATAAATAAATAAGTTTTGAACTGACGATTGCAGTGAAATTTAGCCATGAACTAAATATATTTTCATATTCTATTCGATGTATAGGGATAAATGAAAAGGTATAAATTCAGGCAATCGCTGGACTACAAAAGTAGTATCGGGATACGATGCTTGTACAAAAGTACAAAGAGTTATCGTCTGTTAGATACCCTACTCAGTTTATCTTAGCTAGCACAAAAAGTTCACGTATTATTATTTTAAGATATGAGTTTAGTTTATTTAAATAAATTACCTCAAAAAATGTGCTAATTTTTACTTGCACTACATCACTGTGCCATTTTATGTTCTGAGTTATTGTGGGGCAAATTCATAAGTACATACCCGCATATGAATTGTACATACATTAATGCTTACTATAACTAATACGGGTGGCCGAGGTACCTCGCAGGTTTGGTCTTTGATGTGTGTTACTAAATGTGTCTGGCAGTTGTGTGCGGAAGTGAAATGAGTGCAGCCGAGAAGCAGCGATGAGCTCGAGTAACTATGTTAGATTACTGTAAAACTTGTCTGTTCTAAAAACAAAAAAAAAAACAACAAAAATGTAGTTAAGTAGTTAATAATAATAATACAAATGAAAACTAAAAAAACACGCCAACGCCAGCAAACAAACTAAACAAGGCAGATAATTCCGGCAATTGCGAATTGAGCTACAAAAAAATAAAAAATAAAAAAACTACATACATCCATATTATAACTAGAGCAATAAAGCAAAGAAATTTTTCAACAGCAAACAAGCAAGCTCGACGCGACTGACATGTGTTTATCAACAACAAAACCTACTTATTTGCATTTTTAAGTTAAGTGAGTGCTGAGCTATTTTTCGGTTTACTTTTGCCATGGCGATTTTCATTTTCGAACGCTGTGAATGTGCATGGAAATTGGAGAATAAATTAGCAACATAACTATGAAAAAGGTTCAAATATTTAAGTGCCGCTAATAAAGCCTAACAATTGTGCAAGCTTATAAGTAAAGGGGCGCATTGAGCGAATGTCTTACAAAACGAGCGCGCGCGTCAACGACTTGGGGGGGAAGCGGTAGGCGCGTGCATAAACTTTAAGAGACTGCCGCCTGCGAACTCAGCGTCTGACGCACAGCTACCGGCGTAACGCCCAGCGCTTGGCAGCGACAGTTGCTCACAAGCGGCTCAACTAAGCGCAACTCATTATTTCACAGCAAACAAACGCTTCAATTCAGATGCTTGTTGGTGTACGCTCTGTGCGAGTGCGCTTGTCAAGCGATTAGTTAGTTGTTAACGCACAGATAACGTGTACGACGTAAAGGGCTTTGTGCTAACGACATGTCGAAAAGTGAATGTAACAAATGCGGTTAATAAAAAAAGCCAAAAAAAAAAAAAACAAAGTGAAGTGAAAAGTAGTCAACTCGACTGGCTAAACTGCTCGTCGGCGGCGCACAATCGTATTCGGTGCTGCACGCGCACCCACGTCAATGTTCTCACCGTGCAAAGCGTCGTGGTGTCGCCTCGCTATTTGGCTTGTCGCTGGTGGTATTTTCTTGCTGGTGCTATCGGTGCTCGTCGTATTGGCCATCTTTGGCAGCCATCCATGCGCAGGCGCGCTGCATAACTGTGACGCATTCAAAGCCGTTTGTGCCTCATATAACGGTGAACATCAGTTTTTCTACAGCCATTGTGACATGTTGCGTGAGAATTGTTTAACAGGCAGCGGTGAGTAGTAGCCCAACCCAAGTGTCACTCTCTTTCTCGCTCACTTTTATTTACACTTATTCTTATTCTTTACTTTTTTGTTATGCTTTTTGCATGCGATGAGTAAATCGTATTTTGTCTGATTGTACTTCATTTGAATTTTGTTTACAGATTGGCAACGAGATCACTACAGTCATTGCAATGTTCATGTTTAGTCACCGCATAAATGGGGAAATATGTTACTTTAAAAATAAATTAAAGTTATTTATAAAATGGTCGTAAGCTACTACTACTTATACATATAGTACATATAAATAAATTATGCTCATCCCAAAGACTTTATATCTAGTACATATACACACATACGAACATACATTTAGTATTAATTTTTCCAAAACAAAGTAAATAAATTAATAAGCGTAGTTTACATTTAAAAAAAAACGCTCTAAAAAGTTGGCACTACTTTAGAAAACAATTACCAAAAATTCATTGACAATTACTGACTTATTTAAACTACATGAGTATTAATCTACTGACATATAGGAAACGTATGCATCATTTCGATAAAAAAAATATATATGGAACCTTTTAAACTTCCAAAAAATTAATTAATAAAATAACATATATTAAAAAGAATAATATAAAAAACAATATATTCAAGATTTTGGGAATGTATGTAGTTACTGAGACCTGACTTTCGGAGCAAAGCTTACGAAAGAATTATCAATTCTAGTTAAATTTATATATGTACATAAATATTATTAACTTAAGTAAGAATGTATTAAGTTGTAAGTGAACAATAAACAAAGATTTCCAAAAATGTAACTGTCAAATTTATATATTAAACCAATATATTCATAATTGGTATACTTATAAACAAACATATATTTATTTAGTTGACTACAGATATTTAAGAGTTGTAATTTATTTATATTAAAAAGAATATATAAAACAAAATTAAATTAAATAACTTTTAGTATAAAAAGAGGTAAGTACGGTTTTTTTTATTAATAAAAGATGTATGAAAACTTATATTAAACAGAAATCTTAAAAAAAAATGGTGCTTCTGTCGGAAAATGTCCGTTTTCTAGTAAAGGGTGTTTTTTTTAGGGGTATAGAACTTCGAATTGAAATAAAACACAAGAAAATCATTTTAAGGTCCATCAATTTGGCTTTATTGGAAGGATAATTTTATGCCATTAATGTTTAAATATGATTTCGGGCATGTGGCCGCCGCGGCTGGCTCGAATAAAGCCAATTCTACAGGTCCAATTTTCAACCACTTTTTCGAGCATATGGGGCCGTATGTCGGCAATAACGCCACGAATGTTGGCTTCCAATTCCCCTAACGTTTCTGGTTTGTTGGTGTAGACGAGCGACTTCACATATCCCCAAAGAAAATAATCCAATGGTGTCAAATCACACGATCTTGGTGGCCAATTGACAGGTCCATTCCGCGAAATTATGCGCTCAGCGAATGTTTCCTTCAATAAATCGATTGTGACGTGCGCTGTGTGGCATGTAGTGCCGTCTTGTTGGAACCACAACTCATCCACATTCATGCCATCCAATTCGGGAACAAAATAGTCGGTTATCATGGCTCTATACCGGTCTCCATTAACGGTAACTGCCTCTCCAGCATTATTGCGGAAGAAGTATGGCCCAATGACTCCACCAGCCCATAGAGCACACCAAACAGTCAGTTTTTGTGGATGTAATGGCGTTTCAAGGGTCTCATGTGGATTCTCTTCACTCCAAATGCGGCAATTTTGCTTGTTGACGTAGCCATTCAACCAAAAATGAGCCTCACCACTGAACAAAATTTTGCGATGAAAATCAGCATCGAGATCAATCTCATTTTCGGCCCATACACCAAAATCACGACGCATTGCATGGTCTCGCGGCTTTAATTCTTGCACAAGCTGGATCTTGTAAGGTCGCAAGCCAAGATCTTTGCGCAAAATCTTCCATAAAGTTGATGGACAAAGCTCCAATTGCTGTGCACGGTGGCGAATCGATTCATTCGGGTCCTCTTCAACACTTTGCTCTACAGCGGCAATTGTTTCTTCGGTGCGCACTGTTCGACGTCTCTGCGGATGCGTATTATCACATAGAGTAAACGTAGTGCGAAAACGATCCATGGTTAACCGAATTAATTGCTCTGATGCACGATTATGTCGACCATAAAATGGACGGAGCTCACAGTAAACTTTGCGAACTGAACCATTATTTTCGAAATAAATTTGCACGATTTGCAAGCGTTGTTCCTTTGTCAACCTGTTCATGATGAAATGGCAAACCAAACTGAACATAAATGACATTAGAGTTGCCAGATTTGACCACAAAATGCCAGTTTTATCTCTATTCGAAAAACAAACCTGTAAAAAAAACACCCTATATAAGCTATCCAAGTCATCAGTCTGGAAATGTTAGTGCATATACACAGTTGCGAACAAAATACAAATATCCTGACATGAATAGGAGAAAAGTTTTAAAATAAAATTTTATTTTTTTTTCCAAAAAAAATCTAGTTTAAGGATTAAAAAAAATATGTAAATCAATTATTAAAAGTTAGTAAAAAAAAATGTGTATACAAATTATTAACTTTCAAAATTTTTTTAAATCAGTACATTTTTGTAGCTAATAAAAGAAGTAACATTTAAGTTTATTTTTGATATTTTGTTATTGATACTACATTGCTCGCAAAAGAAAGTAATAAAAACCAATGCAAATTTTGATACTTGAAAACAAAAAAAAAAGTTTCTGAAAATTCGTTGTTAATAGTTTAATATATTCTGGAATTATTGTGAAATAATACGCAATCTGCACTGTTTACCGAAATGCAAATATCGGTTATCGAATTCATATTATAACCAATGCAACCCTGTCAAAATGTTCTCTAAGTATCAAATATCCGGTCGTAAGGAAAATTCCTACACCCATGGCAAAAAAAAAATTCATAAAAATCAATTCCATCAGCCGTTTTTCAATTTCATATTTCAATTCCACATTATGATCAAAATAATTTGCTGTGAAAGTGAATTCGTTTGCTCCCAATTTCACATATCGCTTATCTTTGAGGCAATTCAAAAACAGCTTTAAAATACTTGTATTTCAATTACTAAATAATTCAAGAACACCATGAAGAGTACCTACATACATACATGCATACATTAAGGAATATTTAAAAAAAGATTCCCATCGAAAATAATTACAAATTAAAATGTCTTTTGTCATTTACTTTTAATTTCACTGACAACCTTACTAACGAATTCAAATCACAAGAATTTATTTATGATAATGAGAAAGTGAGAGCATCAAAAAATTGATTTCAAACCGAGTACAAAAGCAAGTTTGTGAATTTGAAACTTTTCAAAAAATGCAGGTTAAGAGTTAAAAATTTTGATGGCTATTTCTTTTTTCATTTAAAAATTTTTTGTGAACTTTGATGGATTTTGTTAAGGAATTATTCGTGTTTTTATAGAAAAAAACTATTTTAAAGTGAATATAATAAGTACATATTTTGAAAATTTATAAATTTTACCCACTGCACGGTGAAGACGGGATATGGGTTTCAATTTGAAATATCTAATTTTGTTCAATCATTGAATAACATAAAAAGTATTAAGAAGTTATCACATTTTATTAAGTAGTTTTTATTTGGTTTGCTAATTTGAATAATATACTTTTCTCATGCGAGCGGGATTTCTTGCTTTAATATGGATTTCTTATATAAAGCGACAGACACAAAAATAACTGAACACAACTTTTCGCTCTCTCTCTTTGTTGCCTCTTTAGCTTATCATTCGCAAACGAAAAATGAACAACGTACGAGTAACATTGAAACAATTACCGTATGCAGTACGAGTATGTAAGATTTTGCTTAATTAAATCTGAAGTGTAACATTTCCATCAATAATTTCACACAAAACTGTAATACAACTAAATTTATTTAATATTTCTTGAGGCTTATTTTAAATGTTGTATCGTATTCACTTTCAAACTCGCTTTGTATTTTTCATCTTCGTAAATTTTGTTGCTTTTTGTCTTTTTGCTGCCACTATCAATAAAGCTGTGCAAATATTCCATATAATTTTGTAGATGCTAAATATAGCAATTTTCATACATAAATTTGTAAACAGACCGCAGACTAAATACAAAAGAGTCACAACTCAAAAAATGTATAGAACGATTTGTTGGCATAAATGAATTCACAAAAGAGAATGAATATCTTAATGGACATAAAGTCTGTCTCTTTCACTTTTGTAATTTAATTAATTTTTTACTCTTAACGTTTATTCAAATCCCTAGGTCTGATTTTGAAATGAGACACTTTTGTTTTAAGTGTGAGATAAATGTTATTTGTATGGTTTTAAGAAAATGTATATAAATAAAAGTGAAAAATATTTATTAAACAGACAGCTTTTGTCAGGCAAATACAGCTGTGCTCTAAAACTTTACCAGTGCATTTAGATAAGTCCCCAAACGATTATGTGTACAAATGTAAAAAATTGTTAAACAAAATTATATGCATTGCATACTCTGCAATAGTATTGGAAGATTAACGTCTAATACTAATAGTAAAATGTGGATACATTCAATAATTTTTTCTAGCAGCGACAAAAGTTTGGAAACGACAAATCCATACAAAATTAACCTAGTTTATTTTTGATTATTATTACTAATTTTTCGCTCACACTATTTAGCTAATTGTTTGGCTGAGCTTCTGTTACCATTTGGGGTGTGCGTCTCGTGTGTTGTACGACAAATTCATGAGCCTACAGTTTTGTACCGGCAACGAACAGCAAATGTATTTTATGTTAAGACTTTTCATGGCAAATATATCCTTGTCATTGCCTGCCGAGGGGTGACGGCTACTAGAATTTTATTTTATGATTAAAATTTTACTTGCTCTGACTGGGATTTGAACTTCGAAATCGCGGTATCTCGAGTTTTAGGAAGCACCGCTATCCACACGCCCACAGTTTGCTCCCTTATAAATTCAGTCGAGCAGAAATTTTTTTTATCAAATACCTTCAAACATTTTGACTTTTAAACTTTCGCAGCAGGCAGAGCTAAATGAAGTCCATTGTTTTTTGTGTGAGTTCCAGTACTTAAATTAGTTGTATTCTAAAATGAATTTGGAAAAGCCCGACTCGAAACAATTAACGAAAAAAAAAATAAGCTACGTAAGTGGTAAAATCAAAATATTTAATTACAATGACGCTGTAATTAACAAAATGTAAGTGATAATTACTCTGAAGAACTGTTCGAATGCGGAAAACTTTAACTTTTTGCGTCTTTCTTTGTTATATTTGTGCGAAATTTTTGATATTTTCGTATATCAATAATATGATTATGTGTGTTGTTCGGCACCTATAGCATTAAGTCAATAAAGGAATACAGATGCATTTTATGAGAACCTTTTTCATGGCAGAAGCTTTGAAACTTTGTCGTCCATTTTGCTTACAATTTTTATGTATTTGTGTGTTATAAAAGGTTAATGAAAGAGAATTTCCATGAAAAAAATTCGCGCTATTGTAAAATAACTACGTGGTCAATTGTTTGATACATTGTAAATAGTGGTGCACATTTTACCCAGCTTTGTTGCTGCCCTCCCCAAAGTTTTTAGTTTTTCTGCTAACCATAAAACAAAAAAAAAACATTATGACAATCAACCGTGCTGAAAACACATTAGATCTCGAATACGTATTCATATGAGAATTTTTGACTTTTCGCATTTAATATTTTTTTTCCTTGAAACAAAAATCGGTACGGTGTGTAGAACTTATTTCTGATTTTTGACAATTTTTACATTGGTTTATTTTTGCAGTGCGTGGAATTTTCAATACAAATAATTGTTTCACACAAAAAAAAACCAAACCATATAAATATTTACCGGAAATGTAACGTGATTAGATACAGTTTAATTAATCAAGCTTTTTTTGAATTGGATATGGGGCGGCAGCAAAAAAATAATAACAAATTGGTAAGTATCGGGCAACTTAAAGTTGAGGCAAAAATGTGTACATAAAAATTAATACCAACCGTTCACAATGTTTTACTTTATTTATTTGTTTTTTATTGATTTTTTATAAGCTTTGATTAAAATCGTTGCACAAATATGTAAATATAAACACGTTTATGTATATATTCGTTTTATTAATTAATTGCACAAATATTTTGTACATACACTTTTGCATTCACTTAAATATCTGTGATTTATAATAATTGTAATTTTTTTTCGTAAATAAACAAGGATATTGAAAAATATATATTCATATTAAAAAAGCAATGATTGTTAATTAAAATAGAAAAAAATAAGTAAATTAAATGTACACAAGACTTAAATCACGGCAACCAAATTCTAAATTATAGCCTTTGGCAACGATTAGGTTAGTGATCGTATCGTAGGTAAATTAATACAAATTTGCATTGCTTTTTTTTACGCAAATTTCCTACAATATATATAATTTTAACTAGTTAGTTTTGGTAAAAAGCAAGTTGAAAACTGGCTTTAACTTAAGACAGCCGGCCAGTTAAGCAATTTCTTAGACCAATTTAAGCATGCATCGTTTGAATGTAACATAAAAATCAATTTTTCATTTTATCCCAACATATGTACATACATACTTTTCATTCGAACGGTAAAAAAATGTGCTAAAAGTTGCAGATTTTAACATTAAAATCATTTGATTATTCCTTAAGGCTATGCCACAGGTAATCCTAAAATCAATCAAAATATCAGAGTAATGAAATGAAATTTCATTTAATTTTTCAGTTATTTAAAAAAACTTAATTAGTACTTAAAACTAAACTAATATTGAATACAAAACAATAAGTCAATAAGTGTACACAATTATCAGAAAATTAGCATGGATTTAAACTTACAAAAATAAAGAATTAAAGCAAGTACATAATACGATATAAAGTTAGGTTTATTTAGTTGTATACTCTAATTTGCACACAAAATAATATACAATACATATTCTAAAGCATCTCCTGGACTTATTTCATACATATGTTCATACATAAATGATATGAATTCAATGGTAAAGAATATAATACATTGCCATTGATTTAACTGACGTTAACGGAAATTTGTCACAAAAATCCAGCGAGTATGTCAAAATATTCATTGTCATGCAAACATCAATGGAAATGTCAACAAACTATTGAATTTTCATTTCTCATTTTTCTCATATATGTACTTATATATTCTTAAATATATTCATCAATGCATGTGTACATAAAATTCTTTTGTTATATGTACGAAAATATTTACCTTACGAAAAAGGCTCACAAATAAACACCTTCACGCCCATAAATCAACACTTGTCACAAATGATGATGCTGAAGACAGCGCGGCGTGTGGGCGGCGTTTAAGGGCAAGATGGCTGCTGGCACAGGCTTTAGGTTTAATTGTTGTGACAGCACGAAAACCAACTGTCAGCCAATCAATTTACACAAAAGCTCAATTCCTTTTTTTAAATATCACGAGTTATTAATTAAACTCTATTGTCACATTGTTTCTGGTGTTATTGTAATTACTCTTGTCATAGCTGCTGTGACCGGCGATGTGTTTGAATGATTGTTAAACTCAAAAGTGGCTTTTTATTACCTGATAATAAGATAAATTAATAATCTCACGCTTTATGAAGTGCGGCTTTAATCAATGTGCCATAATGTAGGTGACTACACGAGGGTTTTCCTACTCTATATACAATTTTAAATATCTCAGAAGGACCTAACAGAATTGATATTTTCTGATTCACAATTTAAGATTTCTTTCAACTCAAACCCCTTTTGGTATTCAATATATTTAGCGCCCCCTCTTATCGCCTGCATGCATTTAATTAAGACGTGGCCACTCAAATTACAAACCGAACGAGCTGCCGCATAAAAAAAATATACCAAAAAAATATGCGAAATAAAAGCAATGTTAAGCAAAAGTAAATGCTATTTGTACATTTATTTATATGAACATTTTAATTTTTTTGTTGGCACGATTTGAATTATTGTGCCATTATTAAGATCACTTGTACGAAACCGAGGCGAAAAACGAAAGCAATCCAATTGAAACGGCAGCGAGTAGCCGACCCTAGACCGGCGGTGAAGTAGACAAACAGACAGGTAGTTTGTTGGACATGCTACATGAAAACTGGAATTCAATATCTTTACTGGTAATAAATTAATTTTCAACACCTCTTTTCACGTGCGATCAAGTAGCAAGATAAATACTCGTAACTGGCGACACATTTCGGTACAATGATATAAGGTTGGTGAATGTTGTGGTCAAATCACGTTCTGGAAACTAATAGTCATGAAGGACTAAAATATAATGGGTTTTGGAAAGAATTTACACTAAAGATGGCATAACGCGAAAACCGGTTTGTGCTTAAAACCAAGCTATCAAAAGCAACAACAACAAAAGCTTAGAATATCACTTAAATATTAATTAAATCAAATGAAAAACCTTGCCGTTAACACTTTTAAAATATATGCCTATTTTTTAAATATATATATACATATAGTATAATTTCTATTAATAAATATTTAAAATTCGCTTTTAAAATCAATATATTTTTATTTTGATCTTTTGTTGTTGTTGCTTCCGACATGGTGTGAAATGATTAGTTTTGGAACGAATTTTCGTCATCCCTTGTCAAGTTTGGTTTTCGAACGAAAAATTACACTGAAGATGGCACTGCGCCGAAACCGGTTTGTCTTAAAACCAAACTTGACAAGGGATGACGAAAATTCGTTTCAAAACCAATCATATTTTTATTTAATTTTGTAAAATAAACAATCTGGCACTTTTTTTCTTGATTAAAGTGCTTATTAAAAATTATACATATATACATACATATCTATAGTAAAATCTTGCACTACGCCTCTAAGTACTGCTGAGAGCTGGGCGCTTGCTTCCATTGGCAATAAATAACTACAGGAAACATTCGTGGAAACATATTTTTTTTTTGAAAAATGTCGCACATTTTCAGAAACCTCTTCACATAAAAAAATTCTATTATCGAGATGAATGTCAATGCAATTCAAAATTTGTGCAGCTTGTTGGAAAAATTAATTATTTTTTTTTTAAACTTTGGAATAGTTTCGGTTTCAACCAGGATTCGCTGCTCTTAATTAAATACCGACAATATGTGCAATATGAAAATTTCAAGTTTTAAGTGGTTACATATTAATTGAGAACAATTGCTTGACCCTGCTTCCTAAGGAATTCACACCATTACCAACTAATATCAATTGCAGTCCCTGCTCATTAAGCGGGAAAAGGTGCCAAAGTGCCTTCAGCGTAATATGCGACTACACACACACCTACTTTATTTGTATATATATTTCATATATACATATTTACATACATACATAAATTTGCTATTTGCTCTTAAAAAAAGGAGCACGGCTACAGTTGGCTTATGGTTGCAGTTGTCCGATAGCATATCACATTTCATAAATGATTTATGACTACTTGCTTTTAAGGCTCATTATAACGTTTTGTACAAATTTTTATAAGTAACTACCCTGTCGGAAAAAGCAGACAGTCTGAAAAATAAACCAATTTTAAAGTAGTTGGAATTTAACTGCTTTGAAACAAATGCAGCGTGCGAGTCTTTAATTCTTCGTACTCGTATATTTATATGAGCGTAATACGAAATAATTTAAAAACTTTTGTAGTGAAGAGAAACATGTGTGTATAGTATATATGTACATACACTGTACTCATAAAAACTCTCATCCGACAGCAGAAGGCTGTGGTGTTATTCACTTACAATTTCCAATTAAAACAGATGACGAATTGACAGCCCTTGTCGAAAATATTTACGAAGAAAACAAAACAATTTACGTGAGAAGCTAATATATTCATAAAATTCTAAATATCTATCTAAAACTTTTTCCCATATATTCCATAGCTTAATGGAATGAAGTGCCTAATGAAAGGAAAACCTAAAGAGATGGTATTCGCTCTTTTGTCCAACGACGTTGTAATGAATTTCAACCTTAAACTCAAGGAAAAAAAAGATTAAAAGCTTTTGCTAATTTGCTAATTTCTAGCCGCTTTTGAAAGGTAAGACAGTGGGCGAGCCCATAAAGTACGTGATTCTTAAAATATTTAAATTTTTTCTTTATCTCTTTTAAGATACAAGATGCCTTTTGTATCGAAAATCGTGACCCCGAGGAAGTTACTCGCAAGGCCATTCAGGCGGTAAAAAAACAATGTTTTTACGAAGTTTGTATGCAGAAGAAACTAAATTAAATTTTATTTAAAATGTGTAAACTTACGTTTAAAATAACTGCATTCCTTTTTAGTTTAAACAAAAATGCATACATATGTTAATATATTTAATATAAACTTAACTAAAATGCGGTTTTAAAAAGTAGGTATAAAATAAAGAAGTTTAAAAACAAATCGAGTTTAAAAAAGTTGTAAAAAATGCAGTTTTAAAGTAGCTCGATATAAATACAGTTTATTGCAGTTGCAAAAAAAGGAATTTTAATGTTCTTTCTCTCAAATATATTTGAAACTGGTTGAAATCAAATGCAGAGTCGGATAATTGACTTGCTCCTAGGGCATCGCCATGTTAAAAAAGTTAGTTAATGACAAGAAAACATAATGAATTTAAACCACTTGTGGTTAGAAAAAAAGTACTTTTTAAATTGCATTTAAAGTACTTTGATTTCCGACAGGGTAGTAACACACACACCGGTGTAAAGGTGTTTATTGTGGACACTTCAACTGTACGAGTCTGAAGAGAGAGGAGCTTTGCATATCGTTATGATGAGCAATTCTAGTTTTATATATCTCAATAGATGCAGTCCACGAAAAAAGTATAGCACTGTAACTAATTTTTTACAATTCGTTTTATTGCCGAATGTGTTTTGTTATTTTTGATACATATAAAATAATTTTTTTTCATAAGTTGCAATTTCTTCGACATTTAATTTGTCGGCTCTTGAAACGCGCACTGCATTTACTAACATTTTATGGGTTACAAGACCGCATACTCAAAATTGCTTATTTTTTCTGCAATTTTCAATTATGCTTTCAGTTGCAAAGTCCCTCGTAAATTAAATTATCGTGAGCTAAATATGTGTATGTACATATGTATGTATAAATACTCATAAATTTCAAGTAAGCTAATTAAACCCGTTTTTTATAAAACATCCCTTAAAGAAGCTTGGTCATAGTCAAGGTCATAGTTATCCAAAGTAGGCACCGGATTCATTAGTTAGATGGAGAACCACACAACCTAAAAATTTTATGCGAAAATAATCGGTAGGCAGTTTTTGTTTAAAAATCAGCTATATAAAATAAGAAAATAATTGTATTTAATTCAGGACGTCTAAAAATTTCTAAAAACTTTAAAAAATTATGAATTGGAATTGTAAATATTAGGGAGATTCCATTCTTCGCAATATTTAACCGACGGGTACCGAATAAGATGGAATGACTAACTGTATGAGCTGTATAACGATATGGACATATTCAAGTGCATACATATTCAACGATTGTGATGGCTTGGCCATGTCGTTTTCATGGATGATGATGCTCCGGTGAAAAAGTCCTTCGAATCGGCACCCATAGCTGGCAAGGGCGCCCAAGAACACACGGGAAGGACTAAGTGCAGAAGGGCCTATCTAGACTTGGTATGAGTAGCTGGCAAGGGCGCCCAAGAACACACGGGAAGGACTAAGTGCAGAAGGGCCTATCTAGACTTGGTATGAGTAATTGGCGTAACCTCGCGAAGAAGAGATAGAACTGGCGATGCTTTTTGATCTCGGCCCAAACTGACAAACGTTTGTAGCGCCATAAAAGAAGAAGAGGCAGATTTCATATAAAAGATTTCTTACAGCTTTGATGTAGTATTTTGTTATATTTAAAAACTCTTTTTAATTTAGTTATGAAACGCAAGTACTCTAGTTACTGTTAATCTTTATTAAACAGCTTATTACTCTTCAAGTTATCAATGTTAACATTTTCTTTGTGTTATGCGAAGGATTCTGAGTTTTCCAAAATATTTCTCAAGACTAGACTAGACGGCTAAGTTCATTGGGGCTCAATTAATTGCTCGTTTTTGCAAATCGATCAGAATAAAAATAGTTTTGAAGAGCTTCCACAAAGTTGAATACAGTAGCAGTTATATCTACTGACCCAAAATCTTCATGAAGTAATGCGCGTTCACAAGTGTTCTTTGTTGTTTCCAATTTTCTTCCTACTCCAAATTATTGACACATTTATCTCAGCCAATTATATTTTTTTCACTCCGCTTCGCAATTAGCAAATTTACAACGAGATCTACAATAAATAAATGCCATTGCACATGATTACATGCAAACAAAAGTGAATGTGACTGTCTCCGCACGATCGCATATAATCTAGAACTTTACAAGTAGCACCTTGTACGATTGTAAGAATCCAAAAAAAAAATGGATTTTTAAAAAATATGTTAAGGGCAAAGAATGTCGTGCGAGTCATAAATTAAATCGCAACAGCAATAATTCACTCGGCACTCGCATATCACAGGCGTTTCCAATTAATCAACAAATATTTACGGACAAAAGAACGCCAACAAAGTGCAACAAAAAAGGCAGGAGTGGCAAGAAAGGGGAACTTAAATTTGCCAAGAACTTGTCAACAACTCGAGAAGCGAGGAATTAAGTTGAAGCCGCGCTAGTGACGAAACCTACCCTTTTCCTCATTTAGGCGAGCATCTCAATGCCAAATGTAATCACATTTAATTGTTATTGCAACTGCAAGTTGCAAACGAAACGAGTGTTAAAGCCACTGCTCTTCAGAGTTTGTGTGGCGGTATGCAGTATAGGCGACTTTGCATAATTGCAAAGACAGTTTTAGTGGGATTGAAGAAAATTCCTTATTTTAGTTTACTTTTGCATACAATTTTGTTTACTCTGCTAACAAATGTAAATAATCAACTTTATTAGAGTATATTTTTTTTCGTAAAATGTAAAACGGGAGATATTGGGTCAACGTATAATAAATAAAAAAATTCATACAATTAAGCGTAATCTACTGTACTTGCAATACACAGTGTCGCTGTTGCTGTTGTCAATTACAGTAGAAGGCAGAAGGAGGTAGAGCGGTTGAAGTCTGAGTGGACCTTAAATATATTTATTAAATAAAATGACGAAAATGAGATACATACAATAAGCAAGGAAGAGCCATCTCAAGTTTGCCGACTGAGCTGCGCAATGTGGAGCAATTTGTTGCTGTTCGACTGTGGCACAGTGCGACAAATTGTAAATGGTGGAAAATCTGTGTTTTTAGTTTCGAGCAGTAAAGGTTGTTTGCGACGATATCGAAATTATGATCTGCGATTTGAATGCCAAGGTGGTAAACTCCACTCAAGTGATGAGGCTTTTCGACTTTGATGGGAACCAAAAATTTAAAGTTTTAAAAAGAAGGGCGGGCTACTGAACATAACACAAATGAATTGAAGATACTCGTTATACAGCAAAAAGCTGAGTTTAGTTATTTTAAGCTAATTAAATCACCATTTCAAGAAATCAATTTCATTTTTGACTTGCTTCACTTCGCTGTAATCAGGCGACGTGACATAAGTACCAACACATATTCATTGTTGTTCCCTCAAAGAAGCAAAGCTATTATCCTTAGTCCGCGCTTAATCACCATGCTTATTTTTCTATTTGCCAGGTTTTGGTAGGAACAAAACGGTCAAATTTAAGAATTTTTCGCCCAATATTACCAGTACACAAGTTCAATAATTTTTTTTCGAAGCAAATTTTTTTATGCACAAAACCTTCTAAACAGGAACTTGGGTTTTATAATTAGTATTGTTAAATTCGTTTCTACTTATTAAATTTCCTAACGCCAGCACTTATCTTTAACTTCTAGTGCACTTATATCAGTGCCGTAGGTCGAATTATCGAACATATTCACCCTTATAGTGAGCTTCGTTTGCGCCCGAAATAGTTCACTTTTCATTGTTCGCTTATTATGAATTTCGAGCGGAAATTGTTATCAACTTAATTGCATTTGTTCGCTATTTTTTGAGAGGCAAACATTTACACGCATTCAAAATATAAGTAATTTAATTTAAATATGTTTACAAAAAATCACCCATTCCAGAAACAAAACAGTAAGCAGTGTTCAAAGAGATATGAAATTAAGTTAATAGAATACAGGAAAAGCCGAATATTGCAAGAGGATTTGTCGCACAAAACAAGAAAAATGTAGCTGAGTTATGAAAACAGCTAAGAATGGAATGAATAATGTGTCCAAATAGAAAGATGTAAGCTATTAAATGTGAGTAGAAATAAAAATTGTGTAAGCAAAATAAGCTCGGATTGCCCAAAAGCGGTATGTCTTCCAGCGTCGGCCGTTTTACCCATTGCGTAAATAATATGCACTCGTTAATTTTGGCAATCCCTTTCAGGATCTGACTCGAAGCGAAATTGATTTCGGGCGAAACTCGCAATAGGCGAATGAAAAAATTGCGGTTGAATTAAATTTTTCGGACGAAACTCCCGATAAGGGTGATTGTTAGAGAAAAAAAACGCAAACTCATGTCCCGACATTAGTTAAATTAAACCTTAGAATATGAATTATTTACTTGAATTTTTAAATATCATACGGTCACTACTATTACTAAGTCAGCGAATCGGTAGATGCTGTCAAATCGACAAAGAGTGGTCTAACGGTTCTTGGATGTCGCAACATTTGTTTCACTCGACCGTCTTACGACCACTTTTAAAAAAACATTGTCTATCATTTCGAATTATGCTTATGTACCTCGGCTGAGCTTTATATCTGGTATTCTGCGCCAGCCGTAACACTTTCACAATTGAGCTTTAGCACAAATTCTCAATAATGCTCGCGAGCATTGGCATCACAGTTTCTCTCTCTACATCTCTTTGCTGGAGAAATTATAGCGCAGTTACTCAACTATGTGTTTACTGAGAGTGGCAGTAGAAAATTCGTTCGAGTTTTATATGTGATTACTCAGATTACGT
Organism: Philophylla caesio; assembly: GCA_963971545.1. Lineage (NCBI taxonomy): Eukaryota > Metazoa > Arthropoda > Insecta > Diptera > Tephritidae > Philophylla > Philophylla caesio. The sequence goes on from OZ020607.1 coordinate 11,895,979, forward strand.
AGAAAATGCAATGTCTTAAAAGACATTTTGAATTTCAGGTATAAATAATTAAAAATATTTTGTATGATAAATTTAACATACCTTACATCACTGTAGCACTTCTCAAGTTCACTGTAATCAGCCTGGCTTAAATTCGTACACAATTTTTTTTTCCGAAGAGGTACTCAATGTTGCTTCAACTGGTGTCGTTGTTGTTGTGTAACTTTTTATGATTATTGCATTCATAAAAACACGATTTTATTTGGCAGCAAATGAGCGCCAACAAAAACGAATATAATTATTTCAACAAAGTAAGATGATTTTAAAAGGACTTTTGTTTTTTCGGCGACACTACAAAGCGGAGGAGGTAAGCTCCAGACAAAAATTGTGCATAAAACAAAAAGCAGAATTTAATTCAACATTTGTGTCGCTTATAAATTAACGCCAACAAACTGCAAGCGAGCAACAAAACAAACGCTGCTGCTCGTCATGTTGCTGCAAGTGGTGCAACAAAATGGAGCTACGATTGGCTATGGCTGGACAGACAAGCGTTGTCTTAACGGCACCAACCAAAACAACGAAAGCAACAGCAGCCGCAGCAGATGTTGGTAGAAGGGCTAAATGACATGCGAATAACTTGCAACTTGCAATAGTTTTAGTTGTAGCAAAAACACGCCAAAGCAAGTTAGAGCGCTGCGTTGCAAGAACTATTATTTGTTTGCATGTAGTTTACTTAGTATGAGTGTGTGCGTGAGTGTGTGTGTGTGTGTGTATTCGCTGGTCATAAGAATTGCTACAACCAAGTGTCAACAGCAAAAGATGAATTTATTACCGACAGAAGGCGACAGGACATTGCAAATCCAGAGCAAAAAGAGCAACAGCGAAAACATACAAACTACAAACAGCACTGCATGTCAAGGCATGAATTCGTCGCAGGCACCAACCAAATGTGGCCATCAGTTGCTGAGTCAGTCGGTTAAATATGAATGAATGAATAAGAAGTGTGCATTTGCTGTTACTTTTGTTGTTGCCGCAGCCGCTGTTGGTGAGCTGGCGGACAAAAACTGGAAAGAAGAAAGGTAGTCCAACTGCCCATCCACCACTTCGTGCGACCGGTGGGGTCGGAATGGAAGCGGGACGACTGACAGCCGGATACGTCGGCGTTCGAGTGGGCAGTAGCAAAAATGAATGCTCTCATGTGCACATTTGAATACTTGCTGTAACTGATATTTATTGCTGCCATAATATACATACATACATATGTATGTACATACATACATAGAGTTCTTATGTACTGCTATAATCGAAGCAAATTTTAAAAACTAATTTTTATTTGTTTTCCTCAAAAGATTTTGTAATGTGAACGATTTTGAGTGCGCTTTTGATTATGGTGAAATGTGTTTCCCAGAATAAAAAAAAATAAAAAATAGATATACCTACTCTTAAGCCGCTGGACACCATCGTGATATAAGGTAGACCGACGAAAAAGACTGTAGATGAGTATTGGAACGATTTTCCGTCATTCCTTGTCAAGTTTGGTTTTAAGACAAACCGGTTTCGGTGTTGTGCCATCTTTAGTGTCAATTTTCGTCCCGCAGAAAGGAGAATTCTTTGCATTCCTCATCATAGATCTCGCGAACACCTGTTCTTTTGAGTGACGCCGTCTTACACTCATTTTTTATAGAATTTAAAAATTCAGTGTTGTCTTTCGAGAACGAAAAAGCCTGTCGGAAACTTTATTAAAAACAAAAAAGAAAACTGTAGAAGAGGTTGCGCACAAAACGAATAAGACGTGAGAGAATGCTTGAGACTTCAGAAATTCGATTCGGGCTAAATGTTTGGTAGAATGGGTTAAAGCTAAATAACGTTACATCATAAAGAAATTTTAGGTCCATTCCTTTACTTTTCCTGTAAGTTTCTAAAAAGTGTCAAAATGCAAGAGAGTAAGGTAAAAACGCTCTCTAATAGAGAATTACAGGAAAAAGTACGGGAATGCAAAAAACCATTTTTTTAGCCTAAGAAGCGAATGTCAGAATATTTATACAAAAAATGGTTATAAAAACACTTAAACGCAAGCAAAACTATCACAAAAACTTACGATTTTATTTTTTACTTTAGCACTTTCATTTTTACTGAAATGTTTAATTTTTTACACAAATTTTGTAATTTTCTTTATTTTGTGATTTCACAACAATACTGCTAACAACTGATTTTGACACTTTTTGGATTTTTACAGGCAAAAAAACTTCTGACTAAATCCTGTAACTTCGGACAAGAAGAGAGTCGCAATTACTCTCTCATGTGCGCTCTCAGTTACAGGTTTTTTGAGTACGGGAATGCTTTTTGGACTAAATCCTGTAAACAACTGTAAAAACTGTAAAAAACTGTAGATAAGGAATGGACCTTTTATAAATTTTTATTCACTACGATAAGTATTTCTTGATTAAAATCGTTAAAAGAAAGCTCTCAGAATTAACAAATTCGTTAAAATGAAATTTAATTTTTTTTAGTAAGGAGAAAATCTAATTACTTCTCCACCTCCTAGATGAAGTGAGATCATTCGAGCTCTTAAGCGATGACCAAAAATAATAAAGTTAAGGTTATGCCAGTTACTTTTACCAAGTGGAGACAGGTCATTGACGGGTCGCGGACGCCCTTGTTTTGTCCTCGTTCTCTGCTTGAACAACATATTTTACTTCCTTCTCTAGACTCGAGGCGATTTTGTTTCGTTTTTCTGATAGACTTTTAAGGCCTCACTTCAGCCTATTTGCATCATAAGTTCTGCGTTAAACTTGTTCAATACGCCAAAATCCCATCCAAACTATTTTACTCAGCCTATTAAATGCTGTAAATGGGCAGCGCATGTCTCATTAGTTTACATTTCACGAATAGTTCCGAAATTTTAAAATGTTTTTCGTTTCGTTCTGCGACTGTTCTGTTCATTTGTTCTTTAAAAGACCGTTCCTAAGACTTTCTGTTCCATTGTGGGAATAACTTAATGAACTCCATAAAAAGCGAGCGGTATACAAATTTTAACTTACATATATTTTGATGTTTTTACTAAAACCCAAACCTACTTATTCAACTTTTAAGCGAAGGGTAAGGCGTTTTTGCTGAAAGTACCATTAGAATACCTTTTTAGCTTTGTCATTGAAACTACAATTTAATATATGTAACTTGAAAAAAAATCATAAATAAAATTTACACTGATGTTTTATGAGCACAATATAAATAAACTGATACAGCTATTCCCAGCAAGTATTTACTTCTCATAATTATTTTATTTATATTGAAATTTATTCTCGCGTCTTCAAAAGTAAAGCCCTATTGCTAATTTTATAAGTTTCATATCTTGTATAGAATCCACACACAGTTTTTAAATATTAAAAACTCTCCATCAAAAATTATCGAAAAGGTGATGTGAAAAATAAATTTTAACATTTTATTTAATAGTAGATGACAGAAATTGAATATCATATAAAAGGCCTTTAATTTTAAACTTATTTCACAACTTTATAATTAACGTTCGTCTATTCGACAAAATTCAATTTTTGAACGAACGCATCAAAAGAAGCTTGTCACAGACGAATTCCACTGTCAACATAATTATTAAGGATTAATATGCGATATTGCTTTTGCAAAGCGACAACTACACACACACACGCACACACATTCTTACATGCATTCCACGCACAAATACACTGAAGCGAACTGGTGAAAATTTGTGCGCTGTGACACTTTTACGCCAAGCTTTATGCACCAAATTAAAATCCAATTGCTTTATTGAAAATCGCTTAAGCTATTCGGCAAACAAGCATTGTAATTATGATGGATTATGGCATTCGAAATTAATTTATTATTTTGATTTTTTGGAGGTATCAAATAAGTGCAGTGAAAGGCATTGCCTGCAAGGGGTAGCGAGTTGGAATGAGTATTATTCCGTAGAGTCCTTAAATGTGCGGATAATTGAAGCGCAAAAGTTTGTATTTTATGCAGTGAGCCAATGTGCCATTTATAACTGAGTGTTGGGAAATTTAAACAGTCACTATGGTAAGCCAGGCATTTCGTCTTTTCGGGCTTTCAACACTCTGCTCAGTTATATAAATATTTTTATAAACTGTATTAGCGCTGAAATCCTAAAAAGCGTTAAAGACTGTTATGCCATTCTTACTTAACTCCTATATTTACAGAAATTTTGGTGGTTTTATAAAATTCCGATAAATAATACATATCAGTTTTAGTAAGTCAAAAATGGATCCTCCTCACTTGTATGTTATGATTTTCAAATGGCTTGTACAAACCGTCAACCTTTGATTACGAACTTCAATATTCTAGGGAACGAAACAAAATATAACAACATTTCTATTCTTATCTTTGCTCTTTTGCTACTTGCTATTAAAAAATTTAGAAATTAATTTAAATCCTTTTTTTCTTTGATATTTCGACGAAATATTAAGTTTCATGTACTGGAATTTAAAAAATATTGATATGGAATGGCAAAGTTATCTACAGCTAAGCTCAACTCATTAATAGATGGTCAAAATTGTGTATACATTTATCCAAAACATTCTACTCACAAATATTAGCTTATAAAACGAAAAATTAAGTCACAACTCCTTTGGAACCCGAGTTTTCCGCAGGTACTTCATATGCAGCCACACATTTAGAAAATGTTGGAAAAACATATAAAAAGTTACAAACATGCTTGCTAATTAAAGTATCAAGCTAAAAGCCACAAATATAATCAGGAGGAATATAGCTTGATTTAATTAAAGATGGAAGTTACTACTTAGCAGTAAGTGGAACTAAAACTGACTACTTTGTGGTCATGAAAAAACTAATAAAAATAAATTTCCAAATCTATTATATTTGTACATTACTGTAATTACTTTGAATCGGCATTCATATTTCCTTTACATTTCCTAAATATAATTTATTAGAGATTACTTCACACAGCCAATATTCATATAAATTTGACTATGAAATAGTTAACACAAATGGTTATTAATATATACCCCAACATTTACCATAACTTACAATGATTACAATATCGATTAACCCACACAATTAGAAGTTCCTGAGTTGTCCATTAAATCTATAGTAGACAACCGAAACAGCAATAAATGTACATACAAATATTTAGTGATAGCACATTGTACGAGTATATGCTCGTTGGCCTCAATGTATATCGAATGACATCGAACTACCTATGTAGATAGTTAGGGGGATTCAATAAGCATGTACTACATGCAAACAAACACATTTTATTCATTGTCCTAGTTATGCGGCTTGGTTAAGCGCAAATCATTAAGCTCTTCAATACTTAACTTAGCAAACATTTACTCAAAATAACCACATTTCTAGGTACTATGATGTTCGATTATTCAATTTCTTTCTAAAACCAGTTTCAATTTTTAAATCAATAAAAAACTGAGTAAAACAGTTCTTGTTCCAAGTAACAAAAAAGCTATATGAATGTTCATACATCTAACTAAATACTATAAATTTTAAGAAAGAAAACTTTTGAAAATAAAATATAGTTTAATATCCGAGTTAAGTAAACAGTTTCAGTGTCTAATAAACTATATGTCATTATTTGGTTTCAAAATAAAATCTCTCAATTATGACCAGGTTATAAGCAGGTCAAAAAAATTATGGCAAACACAAAAAATAAAAACCTAAAATCGAGAAAGGCAATAATCTTCAAATCTACATAGTCTCAAATTTTAAAATTTGAGATCATACAAAATTACGGAATTTCACATTGAGCAAATTGAGCGTGCCATAAGGACTTATTGTCAATAAGGCGTTGTAGAATTTGTCAAGGTTTCATCGTCCTCTGATGACATTTGTCTAAATATATAAAATCTTTTAAAATACATTTGCTGCGTTTATTCCGCAAATAATTTTGATTTCGAATATATAAGTATAATTGGTTTTATCTAATTTATAAGCACTTTGGATGTAAAATTAGTCGATTTCTATTATTTATCAAAGGCTATATCCTTCCGCCGCTGTGGTCGAGTTGGTAGCGGTGCGTGCTATAACTTGATATGCCGGTGAGTTAGGTTCGAATCTCAGTCAGGGCAAGCAAAATCTAAAATCATAGAAAAAGTGTTTTCTAATAGCGGTCACCCCTCAGCAGGCAATGGCAAACCTCCGAGGGTATTTCTGCCTTGAAAAAGCTTCTCATTAAATACATCTGCCGTTCGCACACCACAAATGGCAGGTGAAGCTCGGCCAAACACTGAGCTTTATAATGTACGCACCTAAATTATATATATATATATATCTTCCCAACAACGAAACCGGGTTTGAAGATTAAATAAACCGATTTATTAGATATTCGTTAAGATTAAAAAAAAAACGGTACAAAAACTATGCAAAAACTGAAAAAAAACCCGGTTTGAGAAAACCGAATCAGTCACCCTACTATGTAGACACATTGACGCAAAGTGCTCTAGATAAGCACAGGTTTGAATCACAAATCATTGGTTAAAATGTTGCAAGCAACTGTCGATTTCAAAACTAAAAAAATGTTTAACTGTTCCAGCACTAAACTACGCAATCAGCTGCTTTGGTTGAATATTTTTCAATTGCAAAAACTTCCACAAATTTGTGCACAAATGTCGCAAAAGCAACTTAAAAAAATTTAGAGTCCTTTATTGTCGTAATAACACTAGTTATAAACCAAGAGTTCTTTGCAATAGTTAAAATTTTTACCGCTGGGTACATACATATATTCCAATATATGTACATACATATATACAAGTATTGACCAGAGGTAATTTCGCAACTCATTTGGCACATTGTTGATTTTGTGGGATATTCTGCACATTGGAGTCCGTCTATGATTTTGTATTGCAATATACTCGTATGTATGTACATAATTATATACCTAATTGCATACATACAAACATATACATATGTACTTTTGTACAAGTACAAACCGATATTTCCTGTGCTATTGAAGATAACTTGGTAAAAGTCATTATTATTTTACAGTCGAATTGTTGCTTCTGCTGCACTGCAGACGTGGATGAGCTGCTTTGGATGCCAAAAAGTAGGTCATTCAATGTCCATCCGTAAATTAATTGCCACTCAGAATTGATCGATAACAAGAATATTTATGAATGTGTTAATTGTGAAAATGATATTTAGCTGCCATAAATTGATTGCAAATGGGTTTAGCGTGGAGCGCAGGATATCCCTTTTTTCTCATATAAATTAATAATCCATTGAAAGTGTAAAATTTCAAAAATTTAATTAAGTATATAGCCATTAAGAAATAATATCATTATTTTATGAATTGTTTGCATATTAGAGCGCTCCTTAGTTGACAATTTTATTTTGACAAGTTTAATTTGTAGAACATAACAATATTTTTTTTCTAACTTTAGGCCCTTAAATTTGATCTAAAAATAAAATTAAAATCCTTAGTTTAAGATAAAGCCAAGGCACATCTAATAGGTAGGCACAACAAACTTTTTTTGAACTGTTTTTAATTTAAATTTTAATTTGAACTGTCAAATTTTGTATTTCGTTTAGATAAAATTACTTTCAGTACAATTTATGGCAGTTAATAACACATGATTCAATTATAAAATGTTAGGTAAATAATGACATTCGAATTTTGACACTCCCTTATAAAGGGTTGTTTTACGAAGTATGGAAAAGGGGTAAGATTTTGTTACCCTTTCTTAACAAGTAAATAATAAGTAGTAGAATGTTAGTGATTTTTAAATTAAAAATATCGAAGATATTTCATTTAAATTAAGAAATACAATAGCTACGCTTACAAAATTTAAATAATTATGCACTTCTTGGTAGATATTTTTTTTTTTTAATTTTTACCTAGCCAATAAATGTTCAATATATTCGTCCAAAGAACTAAACGATTTTATGTTATAAGGAAAATATAAGTTATTTATATAGTTTATTCCTTTTATTTATATACCATTGGTATCAGGGTTAATCTTAATATTGTGATGAACCACTGGACGGTGAAAGGACCAAAAATTGTATTCCGATAAATAGTAAGTGACTTTATGAAGTTAATGGAGTTGTAGGAAAACCACAATAATTCGAGATTTTAGAAAGAAATCTTTATATATTAAAAGAAAAATAAATCAAACTTCATTACTCAATAATTTCGTTCTAACAAATTCTTGTTTTTGGCAATTGGATGATTATTTTCAATTTCTTTAAACCCATTCTTTCTAGAAATTACAAAACTTTCCACGCTGTCACATCGATTTTATATGCGCGTAAAAAGCGTTCAATGAAAAAGCCAGGTCATTTATACACATTTACATGAAATATTTACGAGACGGGGTCAATCTTGTAATCAGAATAAATGCTGCCATTAAAATCAGGACTTAAACTTACCTTTTACGCGCACAGAAGAAACAAAAAGTGTTGCTTGTTAGTTTTTGGTATTGAAAAGTTTTGAGGTAACTACTATTATTATTTTTAGGAAGCAACACGGTTTTGAGGCTAAGGGAGCCGTTTGACAGAAAGTGAGGGAGCTAGCTACTTAGTTACCAAACCTTTAATAATTGAATCATGTTACTAACATACATATGTTTGAGCAAAAGACAGAGCTCATACATTTTGTTTTTCTTCAATTTTTCTATTGCGTCTATCTATTGAATATGCACCCTAATACGTATAATTATAAACTAATACATTTATTTATTGCTCATTTAAGAAGTAATTATGACATACACAAAAGCTTAAACCGCAGTCGTTAAATTTTTATGCGCTTGACAATCTTCTTATCATTACATAAAGCTTTTACAGTTCATCATTCCTTCTTCTTCGGTGACCGCCGCCCACCAAATGAATGTCATAAACTATAGAGACAATTAATCTCTTCAAATCCTTCAAGGACTGCTCTTCGCCTAACAACATCATCTATGCTTCTGGCGAAAAGATTGACAAGATGAGAGGTTAGTGTTTGTTAAGAAATGTTGTTGCTTTTTTATTGCCTACCTAGTCCAAAGTAGCACTTCTTGGCGAGAATTATTCTTCGCTGGATCTATAGGCTGACAAAAGTTTTTGACGAAAAGGTGGCATGTCGATATCTACGGTCTTTTCCGTGAATATATGGCCACTGGTCACACACTTATGTATAAGGTCTGATCTTCAAATAGCAGGACTACTCTACTAAGGGATTTGACAAAGTTAAGTGTACAATATTCTGGCATGAATTTTACCACTTAATACAAGTGCTCTGCTAGGAGCTTCGTTGCTCCTAAAACACCTCGTCCTTCCGAGTGGACAATGTGAATACTACCTCTAAAGATTGGCCTGGGCTCCCTTTCATCGGCAGCGCCCCCGCCGTTGTCTTTCTAAAAGAGATAAGAGATGTTCTTATGCAGTACGTAAATATTGTCACTGAATTTCTTACTTATTCTTTAGTAACCTAAAATAGAGTTGGGAAAAAAGTATCGATATATCAAAATATTTTTTTTTAGAAAATAATGGATACTTACGTCGATGTTCTAATCTCTATACATCGATAATTAGATATTTATTTCCAAATATCCAATTTTTATCAAATTCGATATTTTTTAAGTTCTCTGAAAGCTTAAATTGATTTGATTTGAACGCAAATGTGCGTAATATCCCTTTATAGTTTGTGAACAAAAAAAAATCAAAGCAAATAGAGTTTTGTATGAATTTTCGTCATATCAAACCGGTTCTCTCTGAAATTTCTTTAAAATATTTGACGAAAATTAATTAAAGTATTCTAGCTTTCTCAGTACCGTCCGAAAGGCCTGCTTTTGCTGTTTATTTATCTGTGCCAAATAATAGAAGCAGGTTAACTAGGGAGCACATCAAATAAAGTGTAATTGTGATGTTTACATCCGACGAATACTGTTTTGATAAAAACTTTTAAATTAAACCATAGTAAAACAACCCAATAAGTATAATTTTTTTCACTATCGAATATTTTGACAATACTTTGAGTAATTGCGATCAATATCGATATATTTATTTCATTTGCCCAACCCTAATCTAAAGTTTTTTAAGTATTTTAAAGTTGACCTTGCGTTTTGTTTTTAATCTTCGAGCAAAATTTCTCTAAATCAGAGTTAGAAACAAAATGGAAGGATTTAAAGACCATTCCTAAAAATTTAACTATTTCACAATTATTCAAACGCGTCACCAGTGTTTCCATTCAAAAGCGTTAATAGTACATATTTCCTCCATGGCTCTAGTGTATGTTCTAGACGTCTTTTTGCATATTTATATACCTTCCTCGGGGCTAGTCAGATACTAAATTAATACACTCTCTCGGCCAGATGGAGACGCAAGCAAAGAAACAAACGGTGCCATTAAATAACACGTTTAAGGCTAATTTTTTACGATTTCTATATAAATTTGTAAAAACTAAAGTTTATTTTCTGCAATGCTCTCGCACAAAAAGTTCGCTTTAACACTTGGTTTTGCACCAATTGAGTTATGCGCAACCGAAAAGTTCAAGTCAAAGTTCATTGAGCATTTCAACACCCTTCTCCGCCCAATTGATGTCGCGCGCAAAGCGCTATTGTACGCATACATATGAATGTACTTGTACATAAGTAAGTATGAATGTATTATTTAACTCTTTGCACTCAATGATTAAGTTGACTATTGTTATAAATTCAATTGCGAGGGCGGCAAGGCGGGCGTTGCAACATGGAAATGTAAAATGTGTAGCACTAATTTATGAGCGATCATTGACACTAGCTTGACAACGGCAAGAACATATAATAGCAAAACGAACATAGAATTGGTTACAAAATGCAAATTACAGGCGGGCAACAACAACAACAACAACAACAACAACAACAACAACAACAGCAGCAGCAACAACAAAAGTCGTAGCAAGAAATGCGTTGAGAGAAACACAGCTGCAGCTGATGCATAATGCGAATATTGTTGTTGTGTGTTTGGTCTGGCACTGACCGGCACCATTTGCGTGCAACTGCAACAATACCAAAAATGTATATATGTAGATCTTAGTTAAATGCAACTGTGTGTGTGACGTAAGCGTGAAGGCGACAATAACCGATGAACTTATGAGCAAACAATTGCACAAGTAACACACCAACAACAATAACAATATAACATTTTCTTATTATAGAGTATGTAATGGCAGCGTGTCCCACAAGCAATTCGACTCTGCGCCTGAGCGAACAAATATCAATACGAATGCGAATATGAATAGTTGCAGATGCGTCCGATATCCTATCCTACAAGCAGCTTAACAATTTCCATAGAACGTGCCACTAACAATAGCAGCATCGATGCATAAATATGCATGCAGATATACACGTATGTATGTACATATGTACTTGTACAGAAGACGCTCTAATGTGCAATAACCGGCGGGCGTTGCAATGCAAATTGAGCAGCAAATAAAACGAAATATAATCTACAAATCAATTGAGTTGCACGAATGCGTACGGCTATGCCTCGAGCATTTCATAATAAGTTGTTTGGGTTGGCTTCTTCTACGCGATGCAATTTGCAGCTGCAACAGTACGGATGTGCGACGCCAGTGAACTGGTAGTTCAAAGTTTTTATTTTATTTTATTTTTTTTCTTAAAATTATTGGTAAAACGTTCCGCCTTAGGCTGTTACCACAAAAGACATTTTGTCATCTTCACATAAGCGCCTGCCCGAAAACAATTTACGTTTTACATTGAGAGCGTGTAAGTTGCTGATGGATTGAAGTGCAGCAAAGTACAACTCGCTTAAGTCCTAGTACTACACAATTTTGTCTAACCAATATGAAAAGGCACTAAATATTATACGCAGCTTTACAAGTATTATGACAATTTTCCATTTAACAAGATTGTAAAAGTAATTAAAACCTCAAAAGATTCAGTTATATAAGATATATACATATATGTATATTAAACACGATTTTTTTTAACTATACCTACCGAAAAAAAACTGGGGAAACAATTTTTAAAGTAAATAAATAACTGAAAGAGGAGTAATTAAGCTGCTGACCTGTTGGCAGACGCATTTTTCCGAATGCAATCATGCAAATTATTCTCCAGGCGTAATAATGTCCTGTTGATTAGCCAAACTTACCTGAGCTAATCTTCGTTAGAATATAGCTAGAATTTTTATTGTCAAGGGTTGTGCGCCTTTTTTCCATATAAATATAAATGTCGCTTATGAGGCATTTCATACTATTTCAATGAAAAATCGATTTTTTTTTAGATTTTCGTCTAATTTGAGTATGTGTTGAAAAACTTCTGAGTAATAATAAAACGAACAGAAAATAAAAAAAAATTTTAAAAGTTATGAGACCTCAAAAATGCCTATTATTCGTTACATGGAAGAAAGTCGTTACACTTTTGACAAACAAAATCTATTAAAGTAACAATAATTCCTAGCCATTTTAACCTTTCACATTGCTATACTAGAATTGAATGGGCGATAAAACTGCATACTCTAAAAAATTTTAACACTTCTGAGAAAAAAGTTGAAAATCTTTATACAAATTTGTTGAATTAATTTTTAGTTGCCTTCAAAGTTTCAAACTTTGATTTTTATGGTTTATGTTAAAGAATGCACTGAGTTTTAATTAAAACTTCTTTAAAATATATAAATAAGTATACGTGGAAAGCTTTGTCAATTTGAATGCTGTTGCTATTGATATGCACAACACTGCGTATACTACAAACTTATAATACAGCTTTGCAACACAAAAGTCTACATTAAAAATATTCATAAACTTCACATCGATATATTGCCGGGGTTTTGATGTTAAATTTGATAATTGTATCCCCATGATAATCTTCATAGCTATTTTGAAACTTGAAATAGACTAGAAAGGAACTAAACTGTTTACAATACAATCCAATGTACAATCTTATTTATATATTGAACAAATTGTTTGCCTAACCTCTAAAACGAATAGTCATTCGGTATATTTGTAGATTGATATCTTCTATTCATCTCTTCCGGGCATACTAAACGAATAATCGATGTATGTAAGCGCTTTGGCAAAGAAGTTCTATACGCGCCATTTAATTTTACGCATAGTACTCGTAAGCTATGCATAGGCTATGGAATATTTCAAAAGTCGGAAAATCATTATAAAAAAACATAACCGTGGTCGGTAGTCGTCTTTTACATGAATTGATATTTTATCCCGTTTTTTGCAAACACAAATTTTTTTTTAAGAAATGTAACTTTTAACTTGGGAAGTTACAGTTTTAAAAAAATAAACTGTCTCAGCCTTGTTTTTTAGGCGGCGTATAATCTTACTAGTGAAATCTAAACAAAAAAATTACCAAACCGAATACGTTTCAAGCACATAAACCGGTTTCAGTCAGTTTTATGAAAGCTTTAAACATCATTTGGGGTTATATGTAGGTATGTAAATTATCAACATCAGATGCAGTAATATATAATATATAAATTTATAGTAACAATATATTTAAAGAACAAAGTACAATGTCATAAAAAAATTAGTAAACTAAACTTAGTTTGGTTTAAATCTAAAATCTAAATCTACTTTTGAAGACCGAAATCAAACAGGAAACGAAAACACTTTGAAAAGTAATGTAATGTATTTTTGAACCTCTTTAGTTTCTATATATGTACAAATCACTCATTATACCCTGTCCTGCGATGTTTGAACAGCCCAGCCATAAGTTTGCTGACATTAACTAAGATCTTCTTTTATCAATATATGTACATGTTTTTGCTTGTCAGGGGTTTTTATAATAAGAGCACTTTCGTTAAAATTTTTTTTAATGTAATGTGAAATTTTTGTTAGACTAAAGGCTATTTTGGAGCAATATTGGTAGAAAATTACTGCTTGTGCGGCAACACTGGATGTACCACTAACGTTGTACTTCTCTTTTTCCCACAGTGCTTGCCACCTGTTCGAATTGCTTTTATTCTGTGGCGATTGCTTTCCTTCACTCCATAGCTTTGCTGCCCGTTTTAACTGCCCTGTTGCCCGCGCCGTTCACTGCCAAATAGTAGTATTTTGTAATGAATCTGATGGATTTGTTATATCGTAATAGCTTTTTGTGGTAAAGTGCTTGCACTGTATCCGCTCTAAGGCTTAATCGCTTAGCTTTACTGCTTTTATATTTTTGCTTTTACGAAGATGAAACGAGTAAGTTGTATATTTTAATAGATTCTATTTTAAGAAAATTTGCAGTTTCTGCCGGTTTTATACACGTTAACTTTTTAATGATTTTTGATTTGTTTTGCAAATGCTAGTTTGAATAAGACAAAAGAAAGCATTAAGAAGCACAATTGGAGCTTAATTCCGTAGTAGCTGTGTATAAAAACATTTTATATCCTCCTATTTTAATGGCTTGTTTTTATATGGGACCTATAAATTCGAGAAATTGGTAAGTTTGTATAAAAAACGATGTTTTGAAACCTATTAAATCAAAAAAAAATATTTAAATTAATAATCGATTACGGTTTTTAAATAAAGTTACAATTTTATAACATTAATAGTTTTTTTTTTCAAGGAAGCCCAAAAATTAGTTGACATTATACTAGTAATTAGTTTAGTAGAGCAAAGTTTATTTAACATACCACTTACATTAGTACTTCTTAGGATTTTCTCTCTTTTAAATTCTCTGAGTGTATTAATTGAGATATATGTCAAGTAATTTATTAAAACAATAGTATCAAAGAAAATTTTGTTTTGTTTGTTCAAAAATTGTTTCTGAGTCTTAAATAAAGGGAATTTCAACAACAACAAAAAAGAAAATAAAGTAGTTGGCTAAACAGTATCTTTGATTTATTTTAGTGGTTTTTATTTATTTTTATTTTTTTTTTGTTATTTATTTTATTTATTTATTTTTATTTTTTATTTTAAAGGTGTTGAGCATATTCCTCGAAAGAACGTATTATCAATATCTAAGTAAGTTTATATGGCTGAAAATGCTTAATGAAATTAAATGGTTAAAGATCCTAATATATTTTTAATGAAAATTATCAAAAATAAATATATAAATACGAGGGTAGCATTTTATATAATGAAAACACAGACAAATATGAAATACGAGGGTAGCATTTTATATAATGAAAACACAGTCAAATATTATGGAAAATAGGTTTATTGTTTTTCAAAATATTCTCCTTCCAAGTCAATACACTTCTGCATTCGCTTGAACCAAATTTCAAAGCACTTTTGCCACTCAGAAGAGGATAGCTCTAAAAGGAGCTGTTTGAAGGCTCCTACAGCTCCTTCAGGCGTTGAAAAACGTTGACCTCGCATTTTTTTTTTTGATGTTCGGGAATAAAAAGAAATCATTAGGTGCCAAATCAGGGCTGTAAGGCGTATAAATATAATAAATATAAAAATATCAATTAGAAATGCAGGTTCACTTATCATTTTTGACAATTTTTTTTTTGAGGGTGTTTCTTATTTTTTTCAAGTAAAAATATGTTTGATTCAAACCAAGGCGAATGCATTAAAGGAGGTGTTGATAGAGCAACACAAACAACCACAAGAAATTTGTTTTTGCTTTTGGTGGGCTATTGTCAAAGTAATTTGATTGATAAAATCAAGGCGAATCTAATTCATAAAATAAGAAATACAAATATTTACAACTTTTTTAAGTTACCGGAAAGTTAACGATTTTAAATATTCTGGTTAGAATATGAAAATGTCGTATCTAGTGCAGGACTTTGTGCAACTCAAATTTCGTGAACCGGTGCCTAAAATAGTTAAAAATAAGAATGATCTAATACAAAAACATTTAGGTACTGGACCTTTGTTCATTCAACTTTTTGTGGTGCGTGCTATTTGGAAAACATTAAATGCAAACATAAGCTTATTTCACTGGAGTCACTAGCTAGTCATTGGTGATATCGTGAATTGTGTTTGTGTTTGTTCAAACATATTATGCGGAATTTGGCTTATCATATACATTTTGCAAACGATAATTTTGGAAAAGTAGTACAAAATCAGAGAATAAAAATGAATACTTATGTTTCTGGATATAATCCTTTGAACTTTTTAATAATTAAATTGTGTATTTTTTTCTGTATCGATCAAAAATATAAACTCGATTTTGAAAAATGGACTTGCACAAAATTTCATTGTTTAAAACTATTTGTAATATTCTTTACAACTGAACTCACTTAAATTTATTAATTAACTTATGAACGTGCACTTAATGCAATTTTGTTCTTAAGAATTTCTAAATTAAAAACTTACTCTAGCTGCTCATAATATATAGTTTTATTTAAGAAAATTTATCCAACAGGTGTGAAGTTAGTTACGGGGGCAAATTTGCCCTTTTTCCAATAAACAAAATTTGTAAACGCTATAAATGATCTCCGCATATAACTTTGCTACTACTTTGCTACTCCTTTCGTGCTCCACATTATTCTTGGTTGTTCCTCGCACGGAACTTGAAAAAAATTATCTTCTTCCACTCGCTTACCACACATAACACATTTGCCCACTTTTAAATTTATATTATTTTTAAATTTCAATTGCTTCAGCACACAAATTTTAAAAGATTTATAAACGTGTATTTTGTTTTTGCTGTTTCCATAGTAAATAGACAAAAAAACGTAAACAAAGATGACGGGTTTGAAAATCACGACAATAAAGCAATAAAAATAATTCAAATTCGCCGCTCAATTGACTTCACCTTGAATGAATTCGCCTTGGTTCAAACGTTATATGGAAGCAATATTGACAAAAAGAAATCTCAAAAATAAACTGTAATTTTGAGTACTTGAAATTTAAATTTTTTTATACGAAAATTTAAATGGAAAAAAGTTTATACTTAAAAAAGTCAGCATATTTTTATTAAGTTCGAAATTGTGAATATTTATTAGTTTTGTAAAGTTTCAAAAAGCTGCCAATCTGAATCGCAGTGGCACTACATCTAACAAAAGTACGATGCTGCTGACGATGCGGATGATATCGACGTCGATGGCCCTAACACCAGGGCCGTCAGTTCAGCATTTTCCAGTCCAAAAAAGGAAGCAATAGAGTTTGGTCTTGTAGTGAACGAGGACAAAACAAAGTACCTTGTGGCAACAAACAAAAAATGCTCGCGTATTGGGAGCCACGTCACTGTTGGCAGTTACAATTTTGAAGTAGTCAAGGATTTCGTATACCTTGGCATCCAGCATAAACACCACCAATAATGTCAGCCTTGAAATCAAGCGAAGAATAACACTTGCCAACAGGTGCTACATTGGGCTCCGTAGGTAGTTGAAAAGCAGAGCCCTTTTTCGACGAACGAAAATCTCGCTCTACAAATCCCTCATCATGCCCGTCCTTCTGGACGATGCTAAACAGCGATAAGAACGTTTTGGGGGCTTTCGAAAGAAATGTTCTACGCAAGATTTATTATCCTGTTTGCGTTAACGACAAGTACCGAAGAAGATGGAATGACGAACTGTATGAGCTATATAGTGATATACAGTGGCGGATTTAGGGGGGGGTTTGGGGGTTGAAACCCCCCCCCCCCGAAATGTTTGGAGTGAATTTAAAAATAAATGCAAATAAAATAAAGATTTTGATCTCTTAATGGTGTTACAACTTATAGAGTCTGTCAATACATTGTTTGTAGAGTGATTATACATATGTATGTTTATCTACCAATTGGTACACATTTTTTTAAATGAATCTTTTACTTTGTCTCAAAAGCATATGTATTTGTGTATAATTGGCAAAGGTGGCCATGAAAAAACGCAGTTTTTGGTCCAACGCCCATTTGAAAATTGGAAAAAAGCTTTGGAAAAGTTTAAAGAACATCAATCAAAAGCCTTCCATGATAACGCCGTGTTGGATGGACAAAATTTCAAATTGGTATTTGAAAAGAAAAAAAACAATATTGCTTGTGAAATAGATCGTGGGTTAAAACTGACTAAACAAGAAAACAGAAATAAACTGGCACCAATTGTTTGGGCAATCCTATTTTGTGGTAGACAGGGACTCTCATTACGAGGCCATAGAGACGATGGAGCGTTGTCAAAAGAAATGCCTATAGAAAATGATGGAAATTTTCGAGCGCTTCTGCGCTTTGCAATTGCAAAAATTGCTGCAACGCTACCAGTTTCCGTTGCATCAAGCGAACGGTCATTTTCAACTCTGCGTCGGCTGAAAACGTATTTGCGGAGCAGTATTGGGCAGGATAGATTAGTTGGTTTGGCACTTCTTAATGTCGATCGGGATTTGGAGGTTGACCATACTAACGTTTTAGATGAACTTGCTAAAAGACCACGGAGAATGCCTTTCGCTTTATAAAAAATACATTTTAGAATGTATATAAGTCTTCACATAATTATAACTAAACAAATCTTTCAAATTAAAAAATGTTGTGCATATTAATACATTATTTATTGTAAACCCCCCCCAAAATTTTTCCCTGGATCCGCCCCTGGTGATATAGTCAAGCATATAATAATTCAACGACAGCGATGATCTGGTGAAAAAAGAAAGAAAGAACACCCACGAATACACTGGAAGGACCAATTGCTTAAGGGTCTGTATTCACTTGGTGTGAATAATTGGTGTTACCTACCGAAAAAGAGAGGTACTGGCGAAGCTTTTTGGTCTCGGCCCAAGCCGACAAACGGTTGTAGCGCCATAAATGAAGAAGAATAAAGTTTCAAACTTCTATATTTAAGAAAGCATGAAAATTATGAACTAAAGATTTAAATAGTCATACAATAACTTCAAATGTTCGACGGTGATATAAACAGCATGACTAACACTTTAAATTATTTTAGTTTCGAAAAAACTTTAAAATATAAATTTGAAAAATTAAATATTTATTTAGTAATTAATTGGCTTCAAATAAAAACAATTGTTAAAATTTAAAATAATAATAAAATCAACTCAGATTACCACATCTTTGATTAGTTAAGAAAATTCAAAAAAAATACGCAAAAGTTTGCTAATATTTAACAAAACCGCTAAAAAAAATGTACATAAGTATTTCTTAACCAACATCAACAAACGGCAAGTTCAGACAAGTAGTTGAACGATGATATGGACATTTATGTAGTAACCACAAAATATTTAATCAAATCGTTATTAAATTATGTTAAACAAACTACAAACATTTGAAGACCGCAACTATCCAACTATTTAATTTAAAAAAAAAACTCAACAATTTCTATTACTTATAGAAATACTTGACACAAACAGACAAGTTTTAAGTGCAAATGCCACTTGGAAACTAACCAAGTAAGATTATTCTTACTATAAATAAAAATAAATATCTTTATATGCATGTGTATATGTATGAATGTACATATGTAAGCATTGATTATTACGGCAAAAAATTTGCCGAATGCACGAGATACAGCAACAACACTCACGCTGTGCTAATGTTGATGAGGCATAATGAAGTCATGACATTTTGCAGTCCATTTCAAGAAGAAACGCGTCGTTGTTTTTGCTATTCAAAAGAAACTGCAAAATTTATGACATCAAATGAATACTGGACTTCATTATGAAAATGAGAATAAAACGATTGCCGCGTCACAAATATACATACATACGAGAAAATGTATATGTGGCTATGTAAATGTGGTTGTACATAATATTGTTGCAACATCGCTGTACTCGTACACGCCGCGCTACAAACTCGTTGCAGCCAAGCGCGAATGGTCGTAAAAAGTGCGAGAAATGCTGAACGGGTGAGCAGCCAAAAACAAGAACAGCAACAATTCAACAACAACAGCAGACATTTTTTTTACGACTGCTGCTCATTAGACAAAATGTCTGCGTTAATGAGCTTTAAATGAGCGCAGCGCATAAATTGCTAAATAAAATGTGTTGCACGACGTGTCAGCTGGTGCAGCAGAAAGCTGGATATAAACGTGCATACATACATATGCATATTTAAGATATATGTATGTATATATGTACACATTGCTTGTGGAGGGCAGCTGGGCGCAGTGTCTTTCATATATGTATGTACATAGTACCCGTAACAATCAAGTCACCGTTGAGTCGTTGCATATTTTTGCGAAAATTGTGTGACAATAATATTGACATATAAAAATCATTTGCTACGCGCATATACACACACACACACACATATGTATGTACAATGTGTGTATAATAAAGCGACAAACGAAAATATGTTCAGTGCACACTACTCGGCGGATGTTGAGCACGAAATCCCGTGTGAGAAATACGCGTGAAGAGTCGTGTGTATAAAAAACGTTTGCCTCCACTTCCTTCCATAAATTCCCACATTTTATATATTTTTATTTCATTGCTGCATCTCAGCTGCGTGCAAACGTCATCTTTAACGCAAATAGCAGTATAAATTATTTGTTGTAAGTGCGCCAACATTTACAATAGCGGCAGCAACGTCTTAGGTACACGCTGAAAAATGTATGGTATGTACATTTATACATACAATAGATATCATCAAGAACGTTGATTAGAACTTCGCGTCGTTTTGTCTTCTTTTCATGCTAACTTTAATAAGATATGTATGAAGATATGTATATGTACATAAGTATAAATAAAAAAATATAAAATAGCGTATGATTTCCTTTAAAAATATAATATGATTTCTAACTTTAACGCCTTTTGTAAAACTACCACGCATTGAAATTGGAACCCCCAACGAAAAAACAATCAAAACCATAAGCATTGCATACCTTCACTCGACCCGTAAAATGGAGAATCTAATTTTTTTTTTTTTTGATTCACAAAATTGCTCTTCGCAATTACTTTCTCATTTACGTCCTCATTTAGGGCGCAGAAACAGGTTTAGCAACAATGAGAAGACTTTGGAACTTTGGAGACAAATATTGTGTGCAACACCTTGCCTAGTTACGCAAATTATAATAAAAATTCGTTATTAAGTATTTTTAGTTTTAATATTTCTCTCTGGGCGAATTTTGATTTTTAATAATTTTAGTTGATTTATTTTGACGCGAGAAGTATTGCAACATATGTAACTGTTATTTTTAGCAATGCGCAGGCTTAAAGGAGAAAGGGAATGTCGCATATGTATAGGAAACGAAATTGCTATACGAGGGCGGTTTGATAAGTCAACGCATTTCGAAATTTACCGCACAGAATCTTTAAATTCATCACTGCTGCCCTTAACTGCAATATATTAATAAACTACTGTAAAACTTTGAGGTAGCTGACTCATTTATTTTATGCTTGACAGCCATTGAAAGCAAATAACCTCTTGACTTTTAACAAAATAGGGAAAAAAGTGAATTTCGTGCGCTGATAAGCATTAATATTTGCATAAAAAAACCATCACCGAAACCAAGGAAAAGCTTGAAAAATACTATGGGAACACGGCTACATTAATTTCAATGCTTCAGAAGTGGTTTACTGAGTTCCGTTGTGAGCCATTTAGCACAAATGAAGCCAAACGTTCAGGTCGCCCAAAAGAGAGGCCAAAAATCGTCGATAAAATCAATACAATGATATTGAAGAAACGCTGGACTATGTGTATGAGTTAAAAGGAGACTATGTTGAGAAATAGAACACTTTTTTGCCAAAAAAAAAGTATATTTTATTCAAAAACTCACTGAATTTTCTTTTAAAATTATTAAAGTTCGTGGTTAATTTCTGTAAATACTCCTCTCATAATAAAGTAATTTTGCAACAATAATTGGAAACAATTTTTTAATTGCCAAAAGAATGCAGATTTTACCGTCTCTATAACAGATGGAACAAATATTGTGCCTTCGAACAAAACATGGATATATAATAATTAAGGGGGCCCTCTACTCCCATTTCCTGAAATCGCGTGAATGGATTAAAGAAATTGTAAATGTATTTTTTATTTTAAAGATACGTGTTTTGATTTTTAAATTTTTGTATTGAATACCTTGTCGACCTTGAAACGTCATTGACTAAATTGTAGTTGAAACTGCATAGTCCCGCTTTAGTAAAATTCTGGCCAGTTGAGTCATCTGTAATCTGTAATCTGAAATTAAATATTCTTTATAAGCACAGTTTCGTTGGTTATGTTTTCCCGAGACAGAATATTTTTATTTTGCAAATGCAACAATTTTCACGTAATTTTTTTTGACATATAGAGACTCTAAAAATTAAACAAAATAAAATTTTGCAAATCGTACTCGGAAAAACATACAGCAATGTTCACTGAACAATTCAATAAAAAAAATTTGCAATCGGTCTTACTCGGCAGCTAAAAAAAAACTTTTTTCGGGAAAACGCATTTAAAGAAAAATTAAAGTTAATAACTTGATGGAGACGGGTACATTAAGGAGCCCAAAAGCAAGCAAAGGAATGTGTTTTCTACGAATCCTCTCTGAGGCGTATTCTTGGACACATACATATGTATAGATTAAAATTAAATAACAAAAAAAATCGATTTTTTGAAACCGCGAGAGTAGAGGACCCCTTAAAATCCATCTATAAATGCCTTAGATAAAATGAAATATACGAGCGATAGAGTGACCATACAAATTTATGTTTTTTCTGATTTATCTGAAGAACTGATGGAATACCAAAGCAGTCACCACAATGCATCATTTAGTGCTATACTAATGTCAGTTCAAAAAAGTATTCAACTGAAGCTGAAGCGTTAGGCTCTTCTCCTGCCGATGGTTAATGTATTTAGTGCCTCTCACTTAACTTTTACATCAACTTTGATACCCTTGATCTTCGTCCACACCTCTCTTTTGAGCAGCGTTAAATAACCATTAAAATAGTTTTATAACTTATACTCAATATCGTTCATACATATGTACATACATACATACATACATATATGTGCGCCTGCAACAAGGTGTAGCTGCAGATTTAAGAGAGCGCGTGCGCGATGGACTGCACCGTCTGCATTCCCGGCACCGGCTGTTCGCATGCCGGACGACAATACCTGTTTGTTTGCCAGTTGCAAAGCTGGACTGCCTTTGGTGTGCGGCTTAAGTACTCTTCTCTTGACTGCTTCATTGCTTTCGCGTGCCTTTCTGCACCTTCGATCAGTTGTAGGTGGGTAGCATTTGTATTATATTTGTTTTTGTTGTTGCTTACGAAAGGATATCCAATTTCAACAACAAAGTTTAAGTACAGCAGTAAAATATAAACATTTTTAATACCAGTATCAGTTTCACAAAAGCAAAACAAAATAAAACGCCAAAGAATTTTGCAAGGTCTTCTTAGTCAAACGAACAGGCAAGCGCATACTTGCGAGATCACTTTTCAGAGTGCGCAAATAAATTAAGGCACGTGATTTGTATTCATTACACGCGCATATTCTAAAGTAAAAGAACATTCGGTGCTCATTCGTTTGGTTGCACACACATTCGTAAGATACATACAAAGTGTGACTGATTTGGAAGGAGGTCCCTTCACTGGACTGTTGGGCAACTCTGTTGATGAATGGATACACTGAATGGTGCCTCTGTTCAAATGAAAACTAGAGTAAATGAATATGTAATTAGTAAAATGTTTCTTATAGATCAACGCATTTTTATTTGATCTTTAGGAGAAAGTGGAATACCAAGGCAACCGCAAGTAAAAATTCGATGGAAGATTTTAGTAATTTTACAAAAAAAATTTAATCGAGTTTCTAAAGGAACCTCTATAATTTTCAAAGATTTTCGATTGGTAATTTTAGAAGCTAATAAGCTAATTATACAATCACTGCGACCAGAACAAATATATTTGAGTAACCACGATTCGACTAAGAGTTAACACCGATCTACATTACATTTTCAAGGTCTTCAAAGGATAGGATGTTTATGTTATTTACCTCCTGAAGGGATGATTTTTCGTTCTTTTTGTAAATAGTTCCCTTATCTCCAGAAATTTTAAACTAAAATTCCTTTCTAAACATATATTTATGTTCGAGGTAGGTATAAATTCATATTCTTATCGTTCGTAAAGCTCGCGGAATGGGGAAAGCAGTGAAAATAAAAATTAAAATTTACATATCTTTCTTAACAAAGTCTTAAATACATATAAAGTTCATGTATAACTTCGCAACAAATTAACTGAAACTACACCCTTCGCTTTTTCGTTGTTTGCAACAAAATTATTTTCCATCTTTTTAAAAAAATAAAACCGTTTACCAAGTAAAAGAAAATCAAATACACCCGGAAAATAACTAAGTAGAGGTTATAGTTATGGTCTAATACAGCATTAAAACTAGGGAAGCAAATTTGTTCGATATTTACGATCACGGGATTTTTGGGATCCCAGCATTAGTCCCACGTTTCAAATATCCATGATTTCGCAAAAACTTAGCCCGAAAAAATTCTAGCAATAAAGTTTGAGAATCCCTTCCTTATCTTACCTGTGTGTTGAAACGAGAAAAGTTTGCAAGTGATTGGCTTTTCGAATTCCCTTCAAATAGCTGCCAACACATTACTGCTCCACTGAACTGTCATCTGTTTATAGATTTTTGAGAAATCAAGTAAGGGCTGAATACATACTATGGGGATGTTGTATTTTAATTTTTAATGGATGAAGTGGATTCTCTACGTCCCCGCAGAAGTCTGTTGTTGGGGACTATATTCTAGTGATATTGATTTCCACTAAACGACGGCCACAACTTTCTTTAAATAGAGTCGCACCAGAAGAATTATGCGCTATTATCTTATTTTTGCAGAAATTGGATATATAGTAGCGGTGAAGGTGAGTTTAATGAAGACGTTAAATTAATTCATTCTGATTGGCGGCCGAGGTAAGTGTATACATTAATTTCTTAAAATGTCCATATAGGAGATTATATCAGAGAACGTGCATTGACAGAGCAGGTGTAAGTCCCGTTCCGTTCAGCTAACAATAAATGTCGTCCATTTTTATTATACTGGATCGAAATCGACAATCGTTGATTGATATCAGAATCCAATTCGATCTAATTGGATTTTGGTGAGTCGATAAAACTTGTCATAAGGATCGTACGCCACGTACAGCTTCTATGTCAATACACGTTCTCTGATTATGTGAATGAACGAGGGTAGTCTTAAAAATATACGACCTCAACGTGAAGACACATTGCAGCAGTCGTCAATAAAAGCTAGTCAATCTGGTCGCACTATCATTTACCGCAGAGAAATTTTTGCCAGTTGAATTCAAACGTGGCCGTGAGTGCTTGGGAGACGATGAACGTTCCAAAGACCGTGTTTGTCACATATAAAATCAAAATTTTGGTATGAGAAAGCTGTTCATGAGTTGGGCGCCGCTTTTACTCACTTTAGACCAAACACGTTTTTGCGAGCGGTTGCTTTGGCGAAAATCAAGGAAATGCGGTTTGAACTGCTTGGCCATCCAGCTTACTCACCAGATCTAGGCCCAAACGAATTCTTCTGTTCCCTCATCTAAAAAATTCGTTTGAAAGGCGACGTTTTCGTCAAATGAGGAGGCAACCACCTTCGCGAACAATAATTTTGCGGAGAAAAACGCCTAGTACTTTTTGGACGGATTATAAAGATGGGAGCATCGCTGGGAGTTACAAGAAGACTATGTAGAAAAAAAATTAAAAGAATGTTTAATATTAGTCGAAGATTTTGGACAGATTCGATATTGATTTTTTCAGATAAGCCGACCATATTTGGCCAACAAAAAAAATGTTGCTCCATTTAAATAATGTAGGCGTGCCATAACCAAAGAATATCGATACTATATCCATTATATTGTTTGGCAGTGAGAGATTTGTATCAAATAAATTGGTAGTCACTGAAAAAACGCTTATTTTGAGGTCCTTAAACGAATCTTTTATTTGGTTAGAAAAAAAAATGCTTGCTTTAATATGTATAGAATATCGAGCAAGAAGAGTTGAATATGTTTAGTAATAAATGACTCCGTTGCCAAATATATACATATGTAGATAAGAGTATGCTAATTGTCTCAATTAAGGCTCTGTCTATACGCCGCAGTACTCTTATTCATTAAGTCAATAATTTTCTAACTTCCCTCGTCTCTCAATCAATCTCAAACATAAAATAGTAAATATTTATGCTGCGCAATTTCTAATAAAAGAAAACATTTGATAATATTTTTATTCTTCTCTCCTTCGTCATCATTTTGAATGACAAAGTTGAGATTTAAACTTGCTAAGCGTCTCTAAAGCTGGAGCGTGTGAAGCACCAAATTCAAAGATTTTTCTAATGCGAACATATGTACATATATTTTTAGAAAGGAGCTAACTCTCGTAACCGCTTTACTTTGAATTACTTAAATATAATATGTCTAACCTGGCGCTTCGTGCTTGTGTTATTGTATGTATGATGTTGTGCATCTACATACATTTCTCAATATATTTTTTTTTCCAATCAAATCCTTAAGAATGGATTTTTTATGACAAAACTGTCTAAGCAAATGAACACACTAGCTTCTGCTTTTCGCAGCTATAAACATAAATATAAAGTAAATGATCTCCCTACACACGTTTTGCATATCAACACTTGCAGCAGGTGTATGTAAACACAAAGTAACCTTCAGTATTTAAAACGAAGGCCAAAGAGCGTAAAACTGAAACCTGAAAGCTAGCGAGCAGAACTTAAAAAAAAAGAAGTCAAAATTGCCTGAGTGGTCTCCTATTTCACTTAAACCAAATGCACAAACGAAAACAGATGGCAGTAGAGTTTTTGGGCTGAGTATAGACGCAGACTGGACTTCAATTACGTTTTCTATAGTAATTTGATTTTGCTTGCAACTGCCAGCACCACTGCCATCGTAATTTTCATTTTCATTTCCATTTAGTTTTACCCCTCCCTCCCTCATTCAAATATTCGATTTAAGTGCAGCTTTCAATGCAACTTCCTCAAATGGTTGCTATGTCTGGAGTGTCCTTTGCACTCACTTCTTTGCTTACTGCCGAAAATGTAATCTAACGCTGTGTATTCACAGGTGGGTAGAGGAATCGGTGGTGGGTCATAAGTTGGTTTGTTAAGTACTGGGGTAGCTCAGTTCAAGAGCAGTCAGTGGCATTAGATGCCGGCGGGCATTTAAACTTTGTCGACAGACGCAGCAGCAGCAGACAAAGGTACAAACACAAACACGCACACACACACACACATGCGTTGCAACACGAACTAAAAGGCGCAGTTAGACTTGTATTTGAATTTGAAGTTGAAGTTGAAATAAATTAAAACTTTGTTGCATAGCCAGCCAACGCACAAATGCATGCACGTAAGCAACCAAAAAGGCAACACCGGCAATGGTTGAATGTCAGCGAAAGCTCGTATTCAATGCAACCAGGATATGGCCAGCAATTTGGCATTTAAATGCACCTGTGACGCTGGCGCACATCCGTTCGAAAAGCTTTTAAATGTACGCGCCTGTGTGTGTGTGTGTGTGTGTATGTGTACAAGTGCATGTGTGCACTCATTCATATGCAGGGTTGCTTATAAGCATCCAAAATAAAAATGAAAAAAAGTGAAATCTAAAAAAAAAAATGAAATAAATGAAAAAGCAAAAATATGGCATTGCACTTGCCACAAAGCCCAAGATGTTGCATGGAAATGGAAGTTGAACGCAAGTAAATAAGGAAAAATCATTGCCAGCGGCAATGCGAGTACCTAAAGAAAGTAAATTTGGACAGTGGTCTGAGATGGGAAAATTCTTGGCGAATCTAGGCAAAAGCAACATTTTTTCCAACATTTAAGGTTTTTTGATCGCTGTTTGAAAAAATTACATCAGAATGTAAAAAATCATTAAAATGGCGGAAACAAAATGGTGCGCGGGTTTTCAGCAAAATTTGTTTGAAGAGCTGAAATTAAGTGTAAGGGGGTTTTTGAGGTATCTAATTTTAAAAATAATGTCAAAAAAAATTCAAGATGGCTGACAAAAAATGGTGGAAAGTTTTTCGGACAAAGTGTTTTTAGGGGCTGAAATTAAGTGTAAGGGGCTTTTTGAGGTGTCTGATTTCAAAAATGTCGTCGGAATGTAAGAATTCAAAATGGCTGACACAGAATGGTTGACATTTTTGCAGAAAAAAGGAGATTTAAGAGCTTAATTTGAGGTTGCTCAATCGAAAAATAACGTCAAGAAACTGCGACGCAAAAAACAATTTATAGCACCAATCTGAAGGATTCCGAAACTTTTTCTTGAATAACATAATACAATACACGTCTAACATTTTTTATTTTAGTATTTTGGCAGGATCTAATAGGATCACACCTTTTTCACACTTTTTGTTATAATTTTATGTAAAAGTAATGAAGTAAATAACGACGGCTACCCTGGCAGTGTCAACTTCAAACAGCTGTAGCAGAAAACACATGTCTGTAACTGCATTATAAATTCCTAAAATTTACTCACCAATGCCACCTCTGAGACATAACTAAGAACTATTTTGGCTCGGTATTTTTTAATTTTATACTTTTGGCCAGCTTTTTCGAATTTTCGACCAGTGTGCGTATGTATCTACTCGTATAGAGTAAGTACTATGTATGTGTATGCGTGCAAATATTTGTAGTTTTTAAACGAAAACGACTTTGCTTGGAATTTAGAGAATATATACTTGCATACAGAGTTAGACAAACAGTAGCAAGGATATGTGCAAAAGTAAACGTAAACGCAGCGGCTATCACTTGCGGCTATTCGCTGTGGCTTTGGCAGCGGTTCGCATTGCTTTCTCCTTATCCGTAGTAGCAGTAGTCGAGACAACATCGCCAGTGGCTCTTTGAAAAGTTCTTGTTGCTTTGCTGCAAAACTACGCAAATCCCTTGATAGTGACAGCAAAAAATAGTTATGCAATTGAAAGTTAGTCAAGCATAAGTAAAGAGTAGCAGTAAAGAAATTAAAAGCATATTTGATGGCGATGGAATTCGTTGTCTGAGAGGCTTATTTAAGACAAATTCAAATATCTACTTTTTTTCCAAATAAAAAAGGATTAATAATGTAAGTTTACGAAAAAACGCCAAGTTTACACTTTCGAAATCTTTCAATTAACTCTAAGTTTGATGTGAAAATTTCTAAAAGATAAATTTGATTTCAATCACCTATCACAGTGACTCACATAGTTCATATGCTTCAATACATAACTTAAGTAACATGCGCGTACATACATATCAGATCATTAAATTTTTCGAACAGAATGCCAAATACAAAGTTTTTAAATTTGTCATAAAAATTCCAAACTTTTTATCAGATTAGACAGATTCTGAGTATTCAGTTTTGTAGCCAATTTAATTCTGGTTAAATAATAGTTAAGTTTAAACTAATTAAAAATTTCGTGCATTTGGATTATTTTGTTCCACATATCGCATGAACGAAATCTAAGTTTATAGGTCTAGCGTAAGGTCATCGGCAAAAGAAATTCAAAAAAGGCGAATGCCATTCCCAGACGACTTAACACTTTCATTTTGTTATATTACAATTATAAGAAAATATTTTACAAACTTAAAAAGGGGCGAATTTTTAAAAATGTTCGTGTGAAGTTTGAGACTTTGAGGTACGCAGTTTTAGTTATAGAATTTATACTAATTTTATTAAAAATTAAAGACTATTATTTGTAACGAAAAATGTTGCCAATATTGTATGGAAATGCACTGAAATATTTTCAATGTATGGCGCATATGGGAAAGCCTATGCGTAACTTCCATCGGCAAAAATAAATTTTTAAAATCAACGGTAAGTTCTAGCCGCTTGTACATGCAATTTATGGTTGTGAATTTGAATTGCTTACGAAACTGCATACTCACAAATTTTAAAAAATTGTGATTTAAAATATTTTTTTCACTGAAATTTCATTGAAAAATTAAATCATTTAAAAAATGTAGAAGTTGAAGAAAAATATGCACTTTTATTTTGTTTATACAATATTTTAAATATTTGCGAAAAAACTTTGATATACGTATGTTATTCCATATTTTGTGCACTGTAAAATTTTACTAATTTTCTTATATTAAGCTTTTTTTTTGAAACCTACAAAATAGACCAACAAATGGTTACCTGGTACACGGACGGCTCGCTTACCGAACATGGTACCGGGGTCGGGGTGTATGGACCGAGGATTAAGTACTCGGAATTAAGGGGGTCACACATGTCTATTTTTCAGGCAGAAATTTATGCTATAGAAAGGTGCGCGGTGTTTAACTCCAGACTATTCTTTTGGACAGCCAAACAGCAATCAAGGCCCTCAAATCTTACCAGTTAACCCCAAAACTGGTAATGGAGTGTATTGATAAGCTGCACACACTTGGTTTAACGATCCTGTTCTGGGTTCTTTGGTTGCCAGGTCAAGCTGGAATCTCTGGAAATGAGATCGTGGATGTGAGTTAGGGAAAGGGCACTATCAGCGTCAACAAGGAAAGAGGAGGAAGCCCTCAGCAAATCATACTAAGACAATCAACCAGGCCTGGAACACTCCAAATCTCTTTCGGGTAGCTACAACCAAACAAGATTTAAGGAATACATGGGCTTGCCAAAGAACAATTTTAGAATGATCACAGGAATTCTTACAGGACACTGAAGGCAGAACTATCGCCTAAATAAACTGGGAATAAATTCATAAGAACGTTGCAGATTCTGTAAGGAAGAGAAAGAATCTTCTAATCACATCCTGGAGAAGTGCCCCGCATTGATGCACAAACGCCAAAAATGATTTGGGCTCAATACTAAGATTTATCTCGGAAGTTGGACTAAACGAAATTCTTTAATCCAAGTTGGGGGCACAATAGATCTCAAGGTCGCAGTGCTATTTCTCCCTAACAACAATAATAATAATAATATATTAAACTTTATTGATAACATTTTTTTTAATTACATTATATTTGTAATCGGGAAAAACACATCTAGGCATTTCCAGAACAGAAAATCTCTTCATTTTCGTGATGTATACAACTTTATTGCTTTCAAAATAAATTATAACTAATATGTGTAGACTTTTTTCACACGACTTGTAATCGTCAGGTTTTATCATTTAATTGTTTTTTTTTCTTTTATTTTATTTTAATTATTTTGCAAATAAATTACAGTTCATTCTATAAAAAAATCCATTGAAATCAAAAATTTAAAATTATTTTAAGTACGCAGTTTTCCATTTCAATCCATTTTAGTATAATTGAGTACAAATTTCAAGTGGCAGTTATCATCGTTGATTTCTAAATGTGTTGTTAATAACGCTCTTTCGCTCGAAACCGCGTTTTAGAGAAGTAATTGCCATAGAGTGGCAATAATATGATATTAAATTACATAGTATAAACGAAGGCTGCATGCCTTGTACTAAATAATTGTTTTCAAATTCGCAAATTTTACAAAATTTCTTTGAACTATTTTAAATATTATAGAATGCTTAAACATAATGTGGATTTATATATTTTTTGTTAGAGACGGATGTATTTTAATAAAGAATTATAAGCAATGTGTAATTATGTTAAGCCATTTTATGTGCAAATGTAATATATTAAATGCTAGTATAAGGAGTTGAATCCTCTCTGAAATTTAAATGTATTTAGTTAAGTAAATAAATTAATATGATATAGATATATATGAACACTTTAATAATAATAACCGTTTCCTTGTAATAAACGTAAATCACCTGCAGAGAATTTAAACTGATCGCTGTCATCTTACTATAGGGAATTCTAGCGGATTTGAAAATTTTGAAGTGGAGAAAATCTTTGGGAAAATAATTAAGTCGTTTCCCGTTTCGAATCTGCTAAACTAATACGGCTATATATAATGACGTTGAGCACAACTTTCAGCTAAGTTTAAGCTTGGAAGGACCTCTCCGAGCCGTTCGAAATCAGGTTTTAGACAAGGCGACTCACTTTCGTGCAACATTTTTAATCTGATGCTGGAATCCGTAATAAGAGCTGCCAATCTGAATCGCAGTTGCACTATTTATAACCAAATTACGATGCTGCTGGCGTATGCGGGAGATATTAACTGCGATGGCACTAACAAAAGGGCCGTCAGCAGCAAAAGAGGTTGGTTTTGTAGTGAACGAAGATAAAGCAAAGTACATTGTGAAAACAAACAAAATATTCTCCCGTATTGGGAGCCACGTCACTGTTGGCAGTTACAACTTTGAAGTAGTCAAGGATTTTGTACTACCACTTATAATGTCAGCCTCGTAATCAAGCGAAGAATAACACTTGCTAACAGGTGCTACATTGGGCTCGACGAAGAAAAATCTCGCTCTACAAATCTTTCATCATGTCCGTCCTTTTATATGGCGCAGAAACATAGACGATGCTGATAAGCGATTGGAAGGCTGTTGTGAGAAATGTTCTTCACAAGATTTATGGCGCTGTTCGCATGAGCGATGGGTACCTTAGAATCGGCACCAATATGTGGGCAACGAAAGCAAGAACTACCGCGAACATATTGGAAGGACCAAGTGCAAAAGGGTCTATCTTCATTTGGTGCGAATAATTGGTGTTACGAAGGACAGAGAGAACTGGCGAAGTTTTTTGTACTCTACCCAAACCGACAAACGGTTGAAGCACCATAAAACAAGAAGTTCCCCTTGTAATAATTATAAAGTTGGACATTGAAAGTGAATCTACTCTAAAACCAATTTCGAATTATTTTTAATTAAAGATCTGTTCAACATTATATGTATTATTATTTGTATTCACTTTGCGATAAAAAAGATAATGCCACAAAACAAAGCATTAATTGTATGAAAAACTGCCCAAACAAAGCAGATGAATGAATCCAGAGCAACTGAAATGGAAGAACAACGAAAAGTGAGACTTGGGGTAAATCGGAAACAGTGTCTTATTCTCGAAAGTTGTGGCAACAAAGGATCAACAGCTTTTTCACTATGGTTTTTAAGAAAAATCGTGTTAAAACCGCTGAAACACTGAATCTTGCCTTCAACAAAATCGCGACAGAAAACGAGATTAGGCTGATACGAGTACAAGTAATTTTATGTAAAAAAAACCGGTATCTAAATCGATTGTAAAGATGTTATAACACAGTACATATTTGTTGTTATAAACAGATCGAAATTAAAGTATTTCAAAGAACTTTTATCTACAACATCTATTATTGAAATATATTATTCTTTCGCTTTTGGAAGTAAAGGAAATATTTATTACAATTAAAACTATGGCCAGAAACCGCCTTTGTACGACTTTGATTATTCCATTATTATAGTGATTTAAATTTTTAAAGTACAGGCTATTACTCCAACAAAAATTTTGGAAAATCTCTCCGCTTAAATGAAATGACCGCAACAGATGTCTACAATTAAGAGTTGGAATGAAACTACAGTTCGATTGCTGCACATACACACATACGAGTAAGTAAAGTATGCATGCGGAGGCAAAGAAGGACACAAATTAGTAGCCCACAACGAAAAAAAAAACGAAATAAACACAAATAGTGGAATAGAAAAGCAATAACAACTTGCACAATAACAACTATTTAGTGCAGTTGAATGTCCTTTTTACAACACAAACTACTTTTGCAGTCAGTTGAAATTGCTTTTTAAAAGTTTCTAATGTGTTGCACAGCTGTGTTGCCTCAACGAGGAAGGCAAAAGTGCTTGGGCGCTGGAAAATCTCATGATGTGGGTTGCTAAAACGGCTGCTTTGTGCTTTTCAAATTTCACTCTAATTCACAAAAAAATCACTCATAGGAATTTTTGAAAACAAAACCCACACAAAAAATAAAAGACCAGCATACGCTTTTCACTTGCTGCCTAAACATGCATTGCTGCGCTCCTCCACATCGTTGCATTTACCTCGATGTGTTGCACTGTTTCTCCCCAACGGAGGAAAATAAAAACATCAGAACTGCAAATGGAAATGGAAATTCTGTATGTTATTCTTGCATAAAAGTTGTTTGTACGTTGCGCAATGCATCTGCGAAATGAGTTTTTGAACACAAGGCCATCAAGGACACACTGGCACTGAAATTGAAATGCAAATATATTTGTTTTGTTTGCTTATACAACTGCTTCGTTGCATTTCGTTCAATTCTCTCTCTCAATGCAATTCGGTGCTGCGATGCTTGTATTTGTTTGTGTACGTTTAAATGTCTTACCTGCATGTACGCATTCTCAAGTGTAATATCTAAGTTTAATGTACCGAAGCAGACACAAATATTGAACTCATCCTGCTAGCTTAAAATGACAACCAATGGCATTGCGCCCGCCCCGTTAGTTGCTATGCTGAGTAAATGTAGATCCACATTTGGGAGAGGCCTCAAAAACTGAAATGAATTGGAAAAAGAAAATACGATTTTTTAAACACAGCATATAATTTGAAAGCAAGTGGATTACACTCACTCAACCCACTGGTGATTGACTCTGACTTTCGATTATATCAAAATTTGAACATTTAAAAATAATTAAAAAATTTTCTTGTGCCACTTAAAGATCGCAGCGCAGTACTGCGTGATGCATTCGAAAACACTTCTGATAATTTTAACAATTCACTTCCATTGCTCAGGAGTTCCATGCCCTCTTCCAAACCCAAACTGGTGTTTGGATACAATATTTCGGTTCTCTTAAAAGTATCTTTTTCAATAACTTATTATTTTGAATTTGATTTTTTTCTTTATAGCTTTGCCGCTCAGAAGACTTATAACTTAGCAATCACTATTTTATTCTACCACCAGTTGATTACCTGGCGGGCAACGACGTTGTATTATTATTTACAGGAACGGATTCATGAATAATCCTTCGGAGAAATTTGTCTCCTCAAATCCATAGAAATTTAATTGTAATCAGCGTACAATTTAAAATAGTAGAACGAAAATAATAAGTCAACAATTATTCTAACATGGCTTTACAAACGCTTGCTGTTTTGGTCGTTTACGAAGTTACACCAGTTACAGGCTCTACTGTCGTCATAAAGGAACACCGCACGAAAACTCAAACGATAGCTAACAGTCACAATTACTCTGCAGAAGTTGACGCGATAAATGTAACGACGAATCGATTAACAATCTTCTGTGTCACAGTCCGCGTCTACACTCGAAGCGTGTTTGTTAGATATATAATTACTTAGACAGTCCGATCAGCTCGGTTTCATCTGGGCTAGCACTTCTTTCACGAAGGCTGTGCGACCTTTCAGTGTGGAATAAGCAACAAAATTCGTTATTTCAACTTAATACATACATTTTCAAATAAATCCGAAATATTTGCAGAGCTCAAGTATTGCATCTTGCTGATTTAGAGCTTTTATTTCAAAGCATAGTTTGCATATAACAAAATGATTAAATGTAATACCTAACAAACATACTACTTAGGTACATAAGTGTGTGCTTACTATTCTTAGATGCTAGATACTCACAAGACCTCCTAGGCCACCAAACAATTCGATACAATGCACTTAGCAATGTCCTTGTGCGTTTTTATGGTAATACCGGCTAGCTGTGTAACACTAAATTATTTGCTGTGGATTTCAAAGCCACGTGTGTGTACCAAGCTTTGATAGCTGTGACGAAGTACTTTAGTATTTTTTCTTTTATAGTAGCATACACTCGTTCATATAAATAAAAGAAATATATTTCCACCATGTTTGCCTTTTTTATTTTTGTATTGTATTGCGTGTATTTTGTGGACTTAAGTGTCCTGCCAGAGCTTAGAAGCTAACAGCATTCCATTGCGTGCTTCTAGTCGCTGTGCTTTTACAACAACTATGTTTTTACTTACATGCTATTGGCATTTTTATGCATTCTTATGCTCTTCTTTAGAAATTCTAACCCAGTCCGTTCATTTTTAATGCGATTTCTTTTTACAACATTTTTTTTTTAGCAATATTCAACTAAAATAACACCAAAGCTAATATTTGATATGTTAGTTTTATTTGCTCATATTTACTCTATGTGCATTTTTTGTAAAGCTCTTTATTGCTATAACATATTGCTGACTGATCTGGTATGCTTTCTAAATAAAACCCTTTTCGACAAATAAATGTAATCGACTTGGCATTAAAAACTCGTGTGACTTAGCAAGTTTTTCTTTGGTCACAATAAAATTGATTTTGCATAGACAAGTTAAATGTTTTAAAGATGTCTTCTGAAATGACTGATTTGTATAACAAATGGTTTGATAATTTTGTTAGGATAATTTTTGAAACTGTCTCCAAATTACTCTTGGATTTTGATTTTTGGCAGCACTCGAAATTTTTGTTAAGATATTGAAATACGATAAAAGAACTATAAGAAATAAGAAAGTATAATACTAAAAAATATGTATTTACATTTATATCTTTTTAACTTTACTGGCGTTTTTCGATTTCAAAATTTTCGATTTCGAAAATAACAAAAAATGTTTATTACATATACGGAGTGTATTCTTACAACGACTATTCAAATGCTCGAAAATTTACAGCAATTATATATTCAAAGCAAGGCACATTCAATAGGTAGCCGCAGTAGAAAAATTGAAAAAAAAAAAAATTTGAGCTCTGTATATTTTGTTTTTGCTTTTAAAAGCTAAAATTTCAAAAATATTTTATAAACTAAATTGAATTGTACTGAAAGCATTATTATCACAAGGGAATTCAAAATTTGACAATTCAAATTAAAATAAAATATGGAAAAAGTTAAAAAAAAAGTTCGCTGTGGCTATCTATTTGATGTGCCTTGATTCAAAGGCTCATATAAAAAAAAAATTTCATCCGAATCTATAACTGCCTTTTTTGTAGAACTTTGCTCTCTGAATTGATATTTAAATTTTATTTGTCAAATAGTTTTTCTCATATTTTTATTGCATGCTTCATTCGCCCGTTGCCGTCTGCTTTGGTTTATGACTTTCGCTAACTGGACAAAAAAATTAATTTTTTTTATTATTTACTTTGCGCTTTGACATGCAGATACTTTAGGTACTTTTACAAGATTTTTAAGAGAACTTCAACCATCATACCAATACGAATTTACGAATCTATAAGTGCTTATGTATGTACATATGTATATATTTGAAGATATTTTTTAAAAACTCTTTCATCGCGATAATTGCGCAAGATAATATAAACAAAATCCCAGTAATATTATTTGTGACTTTTAAGCAAAACTATAATTACATACAGTTTTAACTCACTAAATAGGTATACGACACTCGGCTATTGAAATATTTTGACTTTTATTTTTCCTTTCTTTTTAATATCTTTCAATTAGAATTCAATTCATTCTCTTACATTATCCCTAAAGAAAAATCAATTATAGAGATTTTTGAAGTAAGCAATTTTGTAGCGCATTTAATTTAAATGCAACAGTGATTTAGTCCCTAATAGCTAAAAAATTGTCAAAAATTAACGAAAATGTTTTCCTCCTACTTACAACTTCTACATTATTAAACTCAAACGGTTAGGTCTGAATATTGTAAACCAAAAAAAATTGCAAAATTTTATTTGAAAAAATGTGTTTTAAATGATACTTTATTGATTTTTTTTTTGGGTTATCTACCGATTGTTATCATTATCAGTAGTAAAAGTACTGAAAGATATTTAAAAATATTTTATTTTTAATTGCATTGGCATCTAATACCGCCATCAGATTAAAACATTTTTACGCAATTAAGTCTTAGCTAAGATAATTTTTTTTCGCGTTTTCACAATTTCACCTTCGTTTATAGCAGCGATATTTGCTACTAGCAGCTGTTTTAAAATTCACCTATTTTGCTGGTTGACGAGAAAAATTAAGCTCTCATAAAAAAAGACGCATTGCAACATAAGAAACGATTGAATTCGCAGCTATCAATTGAAGCCATATTCTTGCACTTGTTACCAAGGCTTCAGTGTGGTACTAGTCAATTAAACAAATTTTATATTTATTTACTGCATGGCATGAAAGTCAAAGAAGAACACAACATATACAAGTACATATTTATGTACATACGTTGCATTTTTTCACAAAAAATGCTGAAAATTCACTAGTCTAAAAGGCAAAGGCAAGTTCAACTCGTTTAGTTATTCCATACGCGTTCGAATTTCGTCTAGACGAGTACATCAAAAGCTCTAGCCTAATGCAATAAGAAAGTAAAGTTAGTTTCGATATACTCAAGAAATACATGTACAAAAGAATACACATGCAAAAAGTTTATTGAATTTTCTACATATGTATCATACATATAAACAAACATTTCCTATAAACATTTCTAAAATTTTATTTTGCAAATGTTAAGTTCCGCGTAAACGTTTAAATTTATTCGCGTCCACCCTTCATTAAATTTTCTTTAAGAGGTAAAATTAAAATTATATGTTCCATGAATCTATGAATCGTATTTAATAAAATAAAATACTTACAAGTATATATTGAATATTAAAAAAATAATTATTATTATGCTTTATATACCGAATAAATTTGAAATATTTTAATTATTGAATACATTTTTAGTTATTTATCTTAATAAATTTAAACTTTTATGTTTTAGCGATTTCTTAGAATTTACAATGATCTAGGAAAATTTATCTCATGTATGTGTTAAAACAATATTAAAGCTTTGGAATGAATAGTTATCAGTATTGTTATATTTAATATAATGACTCTTTTATAAATGCTTCAATTTCATTGTGCAGTTTGGGGGCAGTATACGTATTCTTTAAAAATATTTGTGGTTAGTCTACAATACATTTTTTTTATGCAGCGTTTCTAATTTTTATGCAAATGTACATTGGAGTGACCGCGATTTCTGAAAGAAATGTTGCTTGCGACAAGCTATAAAAATATAAAGTTATTCAAAATATTCTCTGAATAAAATTTTTACCAATCGGATAACATTTAGAGATCGCAAATCATAATTTTCTAATTGTTATAAAAATATTATACAAGAACAATGAGTTTTGGCGGCTTTGGTCGAGTGATTAGCGGTGGATAACTCGATATGCCGCTGAGTTCGGGGTTCGAATCTCAATCAGAGCATATAAAATATTAATCATAGAAAACGTTTTTTCTAATTGTGGTCACCCCTCGGCAGGAAATCGCAAACCTCTGAAGGTATTTCTGACATGAAGAAGCTTCTCGTAAAAAACATCTGCCTTTCATGCATTTGTCGAGCAACGTAAGAGACGCACACCACTCATGGGTGGAGAAACTCGGCCAAACACTACAATTTAATAAAAAATAATAATAAAAGCAACGACGCAGTCAATGATTAAATAACCAAATTCTATAAGTATAAATATTTTGTGTGTGATGTGCTTATTTTTTATATTAACTATTATAAACATAAATATTTAATCGAAAATTTCGTTTTAAAAAAAATAACATTGATAGGCCTTCGGCTTTTCTCGTAAATGGAATGGTTACGTTCAAGATAAGGAAATTATTTAATGGTCACTAGACAGAGCGCTCATTCAAAATTGAAATGCAAAATTGACAAAGAATCAAGAGCAAATTAAAATTTTACAACATTCGAAGAAAATTTTAATCAGCGCACCAACTTCATTACAAAAGCGAATATCAACACATCTTATATAGTTTTAAAGACACAATAATTTAATCAATCGCATAGAAACATCATCCTTAAGTTAAAGCTAGTCAAATATCATTTAGTTTTTCAAACGAGTATATGAAATTTTGCAACGAAAACTGTCTCTTCGAGAAGAAAATATTCGCAATCATACTGTAAGACCCCCCACTTGAAATGCCATAAAATATAAAAAACAAAAAAAAATGTTACATTTCGAAATTGCATTGCAAAAATACGTTTATTGATGAACCGGTCCAGTAAATACGCAGTTTTATATATGTAAACGTGTAATATATGCCCTCAAAAAAAAAGTTTATGTATGCAAAATACTAATACGATTATAAAGTTAGCAATGATATAAAAGAAGACAACGAACAGATTTATTCTGCCAAAAGAAGTTAATGTACCGCAAATGGCGGCACTTAGCTTTGAAGAATACAATGTAATGAGCTAAGAACTTCGTGTACACCCTTGCAAGAAAAAATGTAATAAAT
The DNA here is from genome assembly GCA_963971545.1 of Philophylla caesio. Lineage (NCBI taxonomy): Eukaryota > Metazoa > Arthropoda > Insecta > Diptera > Tephritidae > Philophylla > Philophylla caesio. The sequence goes on from OZ020607.1 coordinate 11,935,748, forward strand.
TCAGAAAACGTAACAACAATAAAAACGCTTCTCACTTCACATGCGCTTATGTGTTAATGCTTGCATGTATGTATATACATATTTTGTAATAATTTTTAAACAGTTTAAGCACTTGTGACTGACACACTTTTCTGATTGCCTCAAGTGACACAGTAACAAATGATTGATGATGACATAATAAATATGATGCTTTTACAAATTTTGGCGTAAAATTTTTTTGCACAAACAATTTGATTCTTGACTGCTTCAATGAACCTCTTTTTGCTGAAATCAAGCATTTACATACGTACACACACCCTACATACTTATGTACATATGTATATTAGGGATGTAAAATTTGGGCCCGGGATTTTCGAGATCTGAAAACAAAATCCCGTGATGTTGGGTTCGTCCTGAATTTAATTTATTGGTAAAATTTGCCACACATACAAAATAATTTATAATTCAAGTACAAATATACATTCATATTTGGTACAGAAGCAAATGCAACTATTTACAAAAAGTAAAATTATTTTTAATCACTGTTTGAGACCAATAATAAATATTTATATAAATTCATTTAGTCAAATAAAAAAAAATTCCTCAAGCAAAAATTAAATACATCACCAATTACATTTGGAGCGAAGCAGTATTATTCCTTATTATGATAAAAATGCAATCTTAAAGAAATTAAAGCCTTATATAAAACCAGCAGTATAGTAGCACTGCTCTGCCTCAACACTTTTTGGTTGGATTGTTGACAAAAAGTTAAATGCTCTTTGTAGAAAATTGCCTTTATCGCCCTCATTACAAAAACAATCAATTTATTTTACCAAGCTTTCTGATACATTTTATGACTTTCGATTATAGGAGACTTACGAGCTGCTCGTTAAAACTTGATAAAATTTATATTTGAGACTCTCTGCCTTATCAACTTCAGGCACCTCGTTGTTGGCTCTATAACCATCGCTTTCTCAGTCCGGCTAGTTTAATACTCGAGGAGGATATTTTTAGCTCATTTTTAATAGCAAGGGCAAAAAAAAATAACAAAAGGTTTTGTTCTCTTTTGAGGCTATAGAAAGGAAAATTTTTATGAATCATACAAAATTAAAAAAAAAAATGGCTATTAAATTCACCGTTTTCTGCAATTCCGGATTTGAAAAGACTTATCCCGAGAAATTTGGTAATTAAAAAAGGGATTTCGGGATCCGAGATTGACATGCCTAATGTATATGAGATCATGCTTGCAATTTATTTAATATTTGTTGAATTTCCGAAGAATTAATGTGCAATGAGCTTTGTTGTAGCATGAACACTTCTTTTCATTCAAAATTTGCAATTTTTAATTGAAATCTTTGTAGAGAGTTCCAGAACAGATAATTCATTAGCAGTTCTGTCACGTTTTGTCGCTGTCCTTGCTTTGGCAGTATCTGCTACTCTCCTCTTTTTATACCTCCTTCACTTTAGCTACCTTGCAGTCAGTTCTTCACCTATTTTTTAACCAGGCTTAGTTTTTATCGGTTCCATCACTGATACAAGTGACCAACTATTGAAAGTCAAAGAAGAATTATCTAGCAGTCTTTTCCAAACTGAGTTGCTCCAGCCTGCGCAGAATGTAGAGTGCGTTTTCCCCATTCATAAAGAGGCCCTCCATTGACATGTTTACTGTTTCTATCAGAAATCTGATATCTAGGCTACCGAAGTGTGGGGAATTTCTAGTTTATTAGTTATAATGGGGAGATTGGATTTCTGGGTTTGCCTTCACTCTGGAAAATACTTTGGAACAAAATCTTTAATCAGTAAAGAAGCCAAACACTTTATTTTAACTAAAATTTCAAGCTTTAGTGGTTTAGTGGACGCAAAATGGCATAAGTACATACCTGATAGTCTAATGTTATTGATCAATAAATTATAAAAAGGACGTGTGTACCAAATTTTAATTAAATAGTAATAAAATCTAAGCACTAATTTGAGTGTAAACAAACAGGTATGACTAAATCAACTCAGCTCGTTAAAGTGTAACTCTTTATATGCCTATCTTGTCTTATTCTTTTACATGCATGTAGCATTGAAACAAATCCGTTTCAATTTTATAAGAGATATAAAATCAAATTTTTGAAACAAATTTCATCTACAAAAGAAGGCCAAATTGAGGCCATCTCGCAAGCCAATCTTTTTTCAGTTACATCCAATTCCCATCGATATCCCTACAGTGCTTGTGCCTTTCTCTTGCGATCGCTTTTTTTCCTTTACTATTCTTCCATAGTTGCAATATTTTTGCATTTTATTATACACCGTATGTTGGCATGTTGCACGTTGCAAACGTTGACAGCATCATCGCAAAAAAAAAAAACGGCAACCGTTCCCTTCTTGGATTTTTCTTATGTTATGTGTTATGCCAAAGCGTTGACAGTTCCCAAGTCATGCGTCAACGCCTTTGCTGACATTTTTGTGTTACCTTGCCACACAAAGGCTGTCATTGTTGCAGTCATTCAAAGCAACTGCTGGTGGTGATGCCGCGCTGCTGCTGCTGGTGCAATTGTTGGCAGCACTGTTGTCTTCGAACATTGTTTGATAGCGCCCTCAATATGCTAAATTGCAACAACACACACAGCATTGGTGACACTCAATTTTTGGCGTGTAGCAAACCGACGTCAACATCATCGTCTGCGAAAGTTTAGCTGAGTTGCGAGTACTGTTTCTTGTTATGTTTTTTTTTTTTGTTGGCAAATATACTGTCTGTCAACATGCAAATATTGTTATTGTTGCAACGCATTTTTTCCGTAATTCCTCCATACTCATCACTTCCTATATCATTGCCGAAACTCTGTTACTTTTGTTGTTATCGGCAGTTGTTATTTTTTCCGTTGATTGTTATGAAATAAAGTGCTTACCATACACATATTGTCTTCCTTGTTCGCTTGCTGCCATTGTGTCGGTGCTTTTTGGCCGCCTTTCTACATACACACATCTGTCCGTCTGTCCGTCTGTTCATCTGTCATTCATTCACCGTTTTCGGTGTGCTTCAACCATTCATCAAACGCCATTGCTGCTCCTATAGCTACTGTTGCTACCGCCGCTTTACTCATATTATGATTATTGTTGTTTTTATTGCTATCGCTGCTGTTGTTCCATTGTATTCAAATTTTTGTCAGTTGTCACTTTGTCACTCCTGAGTAGACGTAACTTTGAATAATGACTTCTACCTACATATGCAACACTTCGCATTCATAAGAGCGTACACAGATTCCCAGTTGAACGGTTCGCCGCCAGGTTACATATTCGGGTCCAAAAGCAAAGCTCCATAGGCAGCAACAGTGTTTACGCTCAGCCAATATGTGTCTCAATGATTATTTTGTGTTGTGTTTGCGCATATTTATTTTCCCATTTTTTACGTATTTGATGTAGTAACTCTTTTCTCTCGTTGATTGGATTGAAATGGTTTGTGTTTTTGGAATTTTTTTATTCCGCCGCAGCGAACTCAGGCGTCGATAGGAATTATGAGGGTTATTTGAAAAACTTTTAAACTTAACATATGCGCGACATGAAAAAGTGTTTGCAAACGCTTGAGTAGAAAATTTACGAAAATAGCTAGCACTTCACGTGAAAGGGGGGGCTTTGGAATTTTTAGAGAAAACAGCTCGAAAAAACAAACAATTCAGTTTATTTTGTATTTTTTTACTTGGTTTCTTCATTTCTAGAAACTTTTGAAGAAATTATGATTTTATAGTTTTCGTCATCTATCCAAAGCGGAAAAAAAAAATTATTTTTTAATAGCTTCACCCTCTTTCCATAGACCAGAGCACCTATGATAAATATCGGTAACTAAAATTTCATTCAGTTCTATTTAGTTTGTTTTTATTAAAAATTGCATACGTTCTTAGTAATTTTGTTCCAGATGCCCAGCTGCCCTTCGATTGACGGCACTTCGATTGTGCTTTCGGAGAGTGTAAGGTGCCTGAGAGTTACCCTGGACAGAAAATTTAATTGGAGACCGTACATCGAAGATAGTTTGAAGAGTTTGTCGGTCGCCGTCGGGTCACTGCGCACAACTCTAACACTAGCTTTAAAAGTGATGCTTGGTATAGCTCCTGTGAACATTGCGGGCAAAGTTGCGGCCGCTTTGCGTACCATCAGGCTACGAAGCATTCGCTTCTCTCTAATTCCGGAGTATGGAAACTCGACGAATTTGAGACACTTCGAATTCATTGCGATAGAAACGGATCGGTGCGTGCCGATGAATGCTCCAAAAGTCTCCTTTATTACGCACATCCCATCAAGGATGGCCTCTGAGGCGAGTCCTATTGCCATAACGGCTGAATTGGACTCCAGGACACAGCGATATTGCTGGCAACTGTATTGCTGATTAGTTGGATCGGCACGGCACAACAGAGGTCATCACAGCTGGGAGAAATGGCATTGGACTTCCCTTGTTGATGAGTGTATCGCTTCTTGAAAAATACTCTTATAATCGGCTCAGTGAATGCTGGTGGGAAACTCCGACTTTGCATTATCAGGTCCCTTTTTTCCAATTATAGACCGCGAACGGTCTGGGGAATTGCCAAGCCACTACGCTAAGCCTTGATTTCTGTCCCGTTGGGGTTCACACCGTTCGACTGAACAGGGTCTCAGACCCGATGTGCGGTTATGCATGTAATATGATGAGGTGGAATCATCTCGGTACTACCTTCTCAGCTGTTCTGCTTTTGCTGGTTCGTATTTTTTAGACATTTTTGAGAGGTTCTCTAGTGCTGCGCTTCCCTTAATCGGATAGCTACTGATGGTTATTGTTTTTTTCTACTTTTTACTATTTCATCGAAAATCTTTATAAACATTTTTTTGGAACTGAAATATGAATATTTTTTTTTGTAAAAGTTTGTTATGCGTACATTCGTCTGTATATAAAAAGGCGATTCATTTTTTTAAACAAGTCGACTTTTCGATTTTTTCTGTTTGAAAAAATTATGTTTTAAGTCTTCGGATCGGAAACATTTTTTCTAAACTCCTACTGGATCTAATTTGTTCGTCAAAATTGCTCCATTAATACTGAATTGTTCCTTTTATTATGATCAGAAAAATTAAACTTAATTAAAAATCGTAACAAACTCTATTTGTTACATTTTTCACAACATCAACAGTGATATTTTTTCTCATTTATAATCTTGATATTTGAAAAATGTGTAAATTTATTTGTGCGAAATTTATTTAGTATCGTTTGGGTTTGGCTTGTGCTTTTTTTAATTGCAAAAACTTAGCATGTTTTTAGCCTTGAAATGCTGCAAGTTTCACTTCCAGCTAGATCTTTTTCAGATAATTGACCGCTATTGCAGTAGAAACTTGCTGGTGCCGGTAACATTTTTTTTTTAATTTTAGAGAATTTGAGTTCATTCAGTACTACGATATATTAATGAATAATTTCGAAAGATCGGAAAGAAAAATGAGAATGATAAATTAAGCTGCAGGAAATCGTACTAAATTGAACTGCTCAGGAAATGAAATTTTGATCAAAAGTATATACATAAATGCGCGTAAGCCTATGTATAACTCTTATTAGTATTTCTCAACATATTCAATATTTAAATGCTGATATTCACCCATTTATATGTCAAATGTTGTAAAAATAAATATTGCATTTGGTGTCGTGTTTTATTTTTAATAAAAGTTTTTAAAAGTTCGTTCTTCAAATACGAAGACAATAAAGATAAATTTGATCCGGTTTCAATTATTTTACTTTTACTAATTAGCTACATTCCAAAAATATTTCGCACGCACACATTTTTTCCTACAACCCTTTCCGCTGCTGCAATCACTCACTTCAAAATATCTAGTTGTACATAGTTTTCGTTGGTGCCAAAAATTGTCATCAAATGAGCAAGTATTGTTCAATCAAATGCCATATGCCACCGCCAATGCAAGCATGTGAATCAAAGAAACCAACATTGAATTGAATTGCAGCAACTTCAAATGCCTGCCCGCACGCTTTGAATGCAAAGTATGCAACACAATGATGGATGTGTTCAATTGTTCTCGGCAATATGATGATGAACCATTTTGCATAATGGACAAGAGATTTGCATTTGACCGACAATCGATGGCATAAATTTTACTTGTTGCAGTTGGGCATTCAAATGCATGTACATACATTACATGCTTGAGTTCATAATATATGTTTGCATACATACATATGAACATGAAAAAAATAACATCTTATTGACTTTTAAACGCTGCTAAATTGCAGTTCACACAAATTTAAGCAAAACAAATGTATTTGTGCAGGTGCTTTGCTTACTCGCCAAATGTACAATTTTCTGTTGCAAAAGTGTATTTATTAAACCAATTGAAAAATGACTTGACACTAATTACACTTTTAGTGTACGAGTATCTTTAGTGGCGGTCATTAGCGTAGCGTGGCATGCATTTGGGCGCTTAAGCCGTTTTTTGGGGCGGTAGCAATTGTAAATATTTTTGCCAAAAAAAAGTTCAAACTTTTCGGTCGCCAATTTATTACGTTTTGTTGCAAATTAAATGCGCGAGAATGCGTTGCAAGATGACGAATTGCAAATTATAGCCGCAGGGTTGCAAAATGCAAAAGCTACATCACTGAATGGTGAGTGAAATCGCAATAAAAACAAATAAGAACTTTCAGCAGTTTAATTGTGGCAAGCTGCAATGTGGCGGCCGCTGCATGAAAGGCTGAAAATATTTAGGCAAAATTCTGTATGACCTGTTTCGTAAATTTTTGATTTATTTAAGCATTTTACATTTATCTTTTTTTTTTTCTTAAACATAAGCCTGCTGCGGAGGCTTCTGCATTTACAAGTGGCAAGGGTTTTGTCAATATTTTGACTGCGCGCATTACCTTCGAAATTTCGCAATGCACATACATACATATGTATACCTTCGTATGTATGTAACTATGCATGTTGTATTTGTAATCCCGCAAATCATGACTTTCACATTTCACGCTGCATTTTGCCAGTCCTCCGTTGATTACTTTTTGCACCGCAAGTCTGTTTCGTTCATGTGGAGGACGCGTTTCGTTGCCAATTGGCGATGCAAAGTTTCGATTACATGAAATGAAATTTCGCAGAAAACTTCACATTTGTTTTTAATTGTTCACTACACATATGAACAGGGCTGCTGTCTTCTTGGTTTGAGCAATTTAAGTGTATGTTGGACGGCAATAAAGGACAAGTGAAGTTTCTTCGAGCACTGCTGTATGCTATGTTGCTGGCGTTTTGTGTTTATCTCCTTCTTGTTGTTCAGTTCACATTTTATTCTCATAATAAGTACACAAAAATATATTGTAGTTGTGGTTGTTTGGTGCTGTCGTTGCCGTTACTGTTCAACGCGCGTCCATGTCCAACAAGTGAGAAATTACACGCACATTAATTCCCTTCAATGGCTTGGCAAATTTACCGGCTACAACAAAAACACGCTTCAGCTCATCATAGCCACACAACAACAACCTTCTTACATTTGCTCTTGCAGCTCTTAGCGCCTATGCGAATTAAGGTGCTGTCAGACGTGGCGGTAGTTAATTGCAAAATCCACATGGCGAATGTGACAATAAAAGTGGGTAACGGTGCGTGCTATAGCTCGATATGCCACTGAGTTCGAGGTTTGAATCTCAGCAAGGACAAATAAAATCTTATTCATAGAAAAGTTTTTTTTCTAATAGCGGTCACCCCCCGACAGGCAATGGCAAACCTCCGAGGATATTTCTGCCATGAAAAAGCGTTTCAAAGAATATATCTGCCGTTCGGAGTAGGCACAAAACTGTAGGTCCCTCCATTTGTGGTAGAATATCTGGGAATTTCTTTTTTAATGTGTAGTAAACGTTTTTTGAATTATTATACATTTTTATAAAGTATGAAAATTGGCCAAATTATTTTTGATAGAAAATTTATTTTACTTGATTTTTAGAAGACAATACAAATGAAGTAAACTAAAAGAAAAATAAATTTGCTGTAATTGTAAAATGCTTACATCATTAATAAGTAATGTAACGGTCATGGCTGATCGACTTTCCATTGCATCGTCTGTATAATAAAAGAATATCGACTAATGGTATTAACAGAATATTTAAAATTTTGCACAAATATTGCAAAAAAAATAAATTTTATCAGAGATATACAGGCCTGTTCTGCATTTCGATTACGGCAAATTAAGTCAGAATGCATATATCCTTTCTCCTCATTATATTGTTAGTTTCTTCAGTTCTGGGAAGATGAGAACTTATTCTTTTCATTTCGCATAATTAGAGACAATACTTAAAAATCCAAAATAAATGCTCGCTTTCGAAGTATAGCAATGTCTTTCATACCAACTCCAACCAAATCGAAATGCAGAAAAGGCATGACATTTATTTTCTGATCATTTTTTTTTTTGCAACTCACTCTTAATAAAAAACAGCAACGTCTGATTTCACCTTAAAAGTTGCTTGATGTAACATCAGGTCTGTCTGAGCTGCATTGTAAAAAAGAAACACTATTTGTAATCTTTTTTCTTAAGCCGATACATATTTCCTACCCTCCACATACCTCTCGTTCGACCTATTTTTCATTTTATTTACACTCAGAAGCCGGCTTTTTCAAGACTTTTCACCGCTCGATAGATACCCCTCTCTCACACTCACTCCGCTCGCACTTACGCTGCTGTTTATTTATGCTGTGTTCGGCGTTCATCTTCCTTTCGGTTGTTGATTGCGTTCCTTCTGTTTATTTGACTTTTTCGCATTTTCGTCTTCTCGCCCGCGAAGAAAGATGTTCGTCATTAATTAAAAGCAAAAAGAAATTTTGACATAATTTGATATGGGCCGGAAAGTTACGCTTATTTATGTGTATAACAGTCACTTTAGCTTCCTTAGCCCAACGGGCTGGGCGCATTCGAAAAACAGATGGGACATAAAAATGGTTTGTATGTAAATACTTAAGAGAAGGAGGCGTAGTCAGTCGCTACTCTCCCAGCAAGAATATCTCATACATTATTTTCGTACACAACTTAAATTGTTACGTTTTGCAACATTATTTTTGTATTATTTACTCTTTCTTTCTCTGTTTCAATTTAACGGTACCGACTTTAATCAACATTAAGCAAAGAAACATCTGGCGTGATGCGTGAAATTGTGTTAAATTTGAATTGTCGCTTTTTGGATCGCACTTTTCGAGGTCATCTAAATTTCCACAAAGGAGATAAATATTTAACCCTTTCGATCCGAAAAGCCCCGAAAGTAAATATAACCTATTTTACATCATTAATCGTGACAATAGACGTAGAAGAAACGTTTTATCCATAAAAAAAAGAAATTTAGATAATTAAAGGCGGGGGAGGGGTTGGGACAAATATGTCCCGTCAGAATTTTTGGATGGGACATATTTATCCCGATTAGTATGTTATGCTCCCAAACTAGACATATTATTACATCCTGTTTTGATTTGAAATTTATTTTTATTTCTAATCCAATGAACATTTTCGATAAACACTAAACAGATACATACTTCAAATAAGATTATAAAATAAAAAAAAAATCGTAAACAAAAGAAAAAGTTAAAAAATCAGTATTTATTTGTGATATGGTGGAAAACAATCCTTGCAGAGAGGAATTTGGCATTCTTGGCATATTGTTTTCGTTCGTCTCTCTTTTTTTTTTGTTCTGCGCAACTAGCACAACGTCTTCGGTTGGGAATTTGTACAGGAAAGTGCCCTGCGGCTATTTTTCTCTTTCTCGAAGATAACCCACTGCGACGAACAGTTGCTCGTCTTTTTCCTTCTGCAATCATGTTTTCGGCCAAAACGATCATGAAGTCCATAGTGTCTAATAGATGGCAGACGATTATATGACATAATGCTCATACAGCCAATAACAATCTTTATTTCTCCAACATCTGTTAGCTTTGTATTTTTGTGCGACGGTTTAGATCTCAATGCGTTCGTTGGTACATTGAGTAATGCGCATAAAATGGCTTTCCGGAAAAACTTTCATGAATACACCGTATATATCTCGAATTCGATGGCTACTCACAGTTTTTCTTGGAAGAAAAGCCGCATTGCGTGCAGATGGTCTGGTTGAGGTATTTTGAAAATTGGCTGCAGAGTTTATTTCTTAGAAGTTATCATCTGTATCCTCCTCTTGATGATCATTATTGGCCTTCTCCATAGAGCTTTTATCAGAAGATACGTCACTATCTGAAGTCTCGTAGTTATCACTACTATCACTCGAAAACTCTTGATCCTCATCAGACGACTCTAAAATATCAGCAATTGTGTCACGATCAAGTGGTTTCAGCATTGTGAGTCTATACAAAAATTATAAGGTGAATTTATGAATAATAATAATATGAAAGCATTATAAAATATTGGCAGAAAATGAGTATGATAGATCCTGACTGGGACACTTTTGGCGCAACAAGAATACTGATGGGACACCTATGTCCCGGGAAGATAAATATACCAATAATATAAAAAATACATCAAACAATTGGTACTTACCGACTTCAGGAGATAACGAGAACACTAGCACAACCGATTACAAAACTTTCAGTCGATTTGAAACTTGTAAAATAACAATAATTCACAAAATTCACTACCTCTTACGAAATTCACGTCCAACCATGAGCTCGCTTTTGATAAATGAACACGTGTTTTCTTCTTAAAATGACACGAATGGAAATAAATAGCGTTAAGAATTGTAAAGGCTACGAAATAGGAGTAATTTGACCCATTTCGGCAGCTATTTTCAACGCTAGGTATCTTTGAACATGTATCGGGACGCATATGTCCCATTAGGATCGAAAGGGTTAAAGAGGAGCATATGTAATATCTAAGTTTGTGTGAGTGTGCTACGCATTCACGTGAGTTTAATGTTTGTTTTTAAACCCTAAACTTATGGAATAATTTGTATACGCGAAAAAAGTGACTCAATTACGAGATACTTGAAAAAGTGATAATATTTAATGTCCCATTTAACTGTATACATTGCAGATTATTACATTCTTAATACATTAAAATCTGCAAAATAATTTTCAGATTTTCAAACCTTGAGCAGAGTTATTAACATAATAATACATTTCTTTATTTTATTTCAAATGTTTTTATATTTTTGTAGAATGAAGTCAAATTTAACTACAAACGCTTTGTTTTTAATTGATAATCTTAGTTCTTGCACCTTTGAAAAATTCGAAAAATTAAATTTTGTTTTTTGAAGTGCTAATTATTGATTGATAATGATCACAAATTAACAGGTGAAAGTAGGGAAATTGAGCGCGAAAATTAACAGTTGACTCTGAGAGCAAGTTGCTAGTTTATGCTGAAAAAGTGTTGCCAACAGCAATTTCCCAGCAAAAAAAGAAAAATTTGCCGTCCATAAACAGCTGATAGCAATTTAGATAAATAAGAGATTTGTGTTTGAAATTTTTAATGGCAAAAATTATAAAATATGAGTAACTAAATATGTAAGAAGCATCTAAATATTCATTTGATTGAGTTTCTTTGGTAGAAGATGCCAGAAAAATATTTATTAGATATATGATTTTTATTTTACACTTTTTTTGAGAACCAGAATATTACCGGCTGTTTGTAAGACTTGAAATTCGCGGCAAATTTTGTGTTCTTATACGTTTCTCTTAAATGTTTTTAGATTGGATGTGGATCTATTCGAACATACTTATTGACCACGAAGGAACGCTTAATGAAAATAAAATCAAAAAAGACCTTGAGAATCTTTTTATGCAAAAATATGCGACAGTGAAATATAATTCATTATTCTACATAAACCCATATAAAACCAAATCTCAAACTTTGTGCAAAACTTTACCCATTCTCTCGCTTTGCCATACGTCACAAGCCCCGCGTACAGCTCTGAGGCAATAAAGAAACTAATTTCGTAGCAGCTTATGGAGAGCTGGGTTGGATGTTGCAGATTTAGCAAAGCTCAGACAGTTTCATGCAAATTTCAGCGCGACCAGCGTTTGATTACCCCATCTGCTGCAAATATGGAAAGCAGTTCGAAAGGCAGTCAAACATCACCATTGCCGATTTTTGGGCGCGCCAATATTCATCATAGAAGGAACGGTTCTCAACTCACGTCTGTTATATGTCTCAATGGCTGACTTTCGAGATTTCAAAATCTAAATTCTGAGTATTTACTAATTGGAGAAGATGTGGTTTCTGATAAAGGTGAGCAAATTCCAAGTGAGCGGCCGACAAATCGATTAAGTTGCAGGCCAGCTTGGTAGCTGAGCTTTTCAGTCAAATGTTTTGGAAATGATAGGTTCTGAACTTCAAAGGTATACCTAAAAGCTGGGAGTTGGACAAAGTATGAAGGCAAAGAAATAAGTGGTCATAAAAAATTTATAAAACCGTTTTATTGGAAAAATGGATATCTGAAAGCATTGCACACCCATAGCGACTTGTTGGATAGCAGTTTAACCATTTGAGCTGCTCACAACATTATAACCCGCACTGTTCATGATGAAAAGGTATTCTGGGGTGATTATTTTGTTTATTTTTTTGTTTGTTTATTTTGTATATAAAGTCTTTGAAATAACAAAATTCTTACAGACTATAAGTAATGCAAGTTAGAAGGAGGAGAGAAAGGGTAAAAATAAGAATGAGATAAAATTAAAAAAATATCTTAGGACTATAAATACAGATAATATACACTTGTTATTACAAACAGAAGAATGACTTAAGACTGTTAATTAAAATGACATACGGCGACGTAAAGTCAACATCCAAAGCATTAACGAACAAATTTAATTCTGAAAAAGTCCTCGGAGAAAGGGGCAAAGGTCGGAAAATTTTATTGATCGAAGATCAAATCGGAACTCTCTCAAGTCGATCAAATGTATTTCTTTGAATAAAGAATTTTTTGTTGATATAGTTTTGCTTCTTATAAAGCTGTCCATTGGTTTTTATAACTCCTTTAAAATTTATTAAAAGTTTTAGATATTTCATTGTTCAAATTAAGTAATTCATTAATTAAATAATTGATAATTTGCGCTTATTCTATTCCCAGTGTTTGGCTTACGAAGTTCGGTGCGTTTATTTTGTCAGGTATATCTGCTTATTTGAGGTTGTAGCACAAATGCTGACGGCGAACGGCTGCTGTTTGTGTGTAAAGCTATTTCAAGAACGTCCTTTGAAGCAACTTTATCTCTAAAATTAAACTTTACATTTAACTTAGGTTGGTGCCGATAAAATAATCAGATTATGTTCAATGCGACACTAAGGGCGAAAACCATAAGGCCCTATATCGATCTTAGTTTTTGAAGACTGCCACAAACAAGCGACACAAACCGAAGAAAATGAGAATACGCTACTGCACAAGTGTGGTATAAAAAACGCTTGGCAACCAGTCATTCTGATCAGTCTACCTGGTCGGCTGCTCAATACTTTGTAGAGACAAAGTAAGTAATATCGCATCCAAATACACCAACATGCCACAGATCTCATTACATTTTAATAGTACCATCCTTAAGCGTTCGTTCTTATCATGACAACGTGTTCCCGCATCCATTTTCGCTTGCTGCTAAATGTGCCGCCACTGAGGTGGCTGATTACCACCTAACGCCCACCTAAACTCTTCTCCTGAATATTATCTATAAGTACAGCTGTATTTGTTGTTGCCACCATTGGTTCACGTGTTGCACGAAAGTGTCGGTGGTTTTTCTCAAATTCACACATTGTTAGCGGCAATCGTGTGGTGTAGCATCGACAATAACAAAATTGCACTTACAATAAATGGAATTAAAGGTGTGAAAGAGGTGTTTGGAATTTGCGGCGCTTCTACTTCTTCTGCTTCTTCTTCTTTGACTTAAAGAGTACTATAAACACACATAGCTCAGTGAATGCACCACGAGTAGGTAGCTCGCGTGTGCAGCGCGCCGGCCATTGCCAACGATTTGCGGCATTTTTTCTAATTTCTCTAATAAGAGTCGCGCAGGCGCAGGCATTCAACAAGCAAGCGCGCCAACCCAGCCAACAGCGCGGTCTTTGTTGGCTGCGCGTGCATTATCGGTATATGCCGATCAGTTGCAAACTACAAGCGAACTGCAACAATTGCCAGCCGCTAACTTTGGCTACATGATTTAGGCGGCCAACAGCTAGCCATGCCGCAGCAGCCAATATATTTAGCGCGGCGCAATGGCGATTGTAAAAGCGACATTGTTGTAATGGCAGATGTTGACAATGCCCCAAAACACTTTGTGCTGCAGAAAGAATAAAAAAAAAACAACTCAGTTTGAGCATCTGTACTCGAAGTTTGTCGTCGCCTCAAACATATCAACATGCGAGTACATATATAAACATGAATGTACATACAAACATGCATACATAAGCGTATATGTATAATACACAGGTATGTAGGCTCGTAGTTGTACAGTCTTTGTGCATAGTTGTATGCACGTTCAAAGCAATGATCTTGCTGCCAAACGCTGCAAGTTACTCTGCATGCCGCAGATACCATAACTAGCGGCGCGACGTGCAATAAAAGCGTTCAGCATACAAATTCACACACACACACACACATACACACGCATATATATATTACATAGATATGTATATTCAACGTATGCATGTTAAATTACAGCATGCAGACATACCTACATACATACACGTGTAGACAGAGCCAAATGTGTGGCAGCAACACAAAAGCGGGCGCCCAAGGTGGAATTGTATGCTTCAAAGTAGTACTCCGTTGCAAGTATGCTTGGCTGTGCAGCACTCCAGCTGCTGTGGTGGGGCGCGGTGCTGCGAACACGTGTACCACTTTAAAGTCGTGCGAATGCAATCTATTCGAGATCATGTATTAATTGCACGACTTTATTGCTGCAACGGCGACGGCGAATCAAACGCCCCTACATGTCTGGATAGCCTCTTCCGCTACCCGCTGCCCATTGAACACTGAATGTTGGTTCATCAGCCGCATGCACACCAATTGGCAAAGGACCCGGTTGCGCGACTGTCATGCGACAATTGTCCCCCGTCCGTCTGTCTGTGTTGTAATTGTAGTTCGTCGTTTCCAGCACTTGGCATCTTCTTCCAAATTATTCTGTTGTTTTCTATTTCTCCTTTATTTTAATATTCTTTCGGAGTCGCAAATATGTCAGGTGCTTAGTTCAGGCGATTTCTGTCGCATTCAAGCGTGCAAATCGCCATTGCGTTGCATTTAGTGCACAAGAGTGCAGAGTGTTATGGAATGAATGTTTGGAGAAAATTTCTGGAATATTAGCTCGCTCTCAATTATTTACTGCTCCACCCAGTGCAGTTTCATATGACAAGCCAATGTGGTTGGTAGGTGGTGGGTTTCAACTGTCATCTATTTATCACTTTTCTGCTCGCTTGGTTTGTTTAGAGCAACCGTTTATGAGTAATTAACAAAATCATTACACCAAAAAAAACGCTGTCTTAAATTTGAACTCTTTATTCCAGGTTTAAATTAAGTTTGTTAATACCCAAATGTTTCAGCATAAAATTCAAAGCAATGTCGTTAAATCCACATTGTTTTTCTGAGCGAGTGATTTGTGTCACGACAAGTGAATCACGTGTTTCGCTATTTGAATTACGATTAGCGAATCACTTTGACAAATTGGTGATTCGTTTAGCATTTCCTGTTGATGTTGTAATACTCTTATACATAACCACGTTTTAATTCATTTTAGCATTTAATTGTTTGTTGTTTAATTGTTGTTTTGTTTTAATAGCTGTATGTGTTACGGCAGCCATTTTTGATAAATTTCCGATAAAAATTAGAAAAGACATCGATTTTTTCATGATTCGAATGCTGATTTAGATTGAATCAACTACAAGTGAGGTGATTCGCTCATAAAAATTTTGTATGTGGAATCATGTTTATTCGGTTCGTGTTTGGGGTGTCAATTACGAATGAGGGATCGAATCATGTGTCGTGAAAACATAACATTAGACACATATATAAAATTTGCAGGTATGTGGGTGGAGGATGAGTCGAGATGATTTTCTCCAACAGAATATATTTGTTCGAAAATGGTTTTATTGATATCCAAGTCGTTTTCCACTTTACAAAGATGAATTTTAACTATACCTCAATTGGAGAAAAATAACCAAACTCAAACAAAACAGCAAACTTTTTACACGTGAATAATTCCTTATTTGAGAAAACTTTGGATGTCGACATAATCTAGAACAAGAATCCTCATTTCTGAAATGGTAAACAACATCTCAAATTTACTTCCAATTGTTTTCAATTAGAATTTAAACCTTGGATCTTAAATTGAAATGAAAGAAGTTAAAAATCTATTTGAGAACAATTTCTCAAAGATCGGAGTTAGGTATTTCTAATTGTGAGCCGAAAATCCGGTTTTAGCAAATCACTAGTAATTTAATTAATTTTGTTTACTGACACATTACCAAAATTGAGGGAATTATTTTCTCAAATCAACTCCAACATAAACGTGCTTATATTTAATTTTTCTTTTAAATAAAACAGAGTTAGTAGGTAAACATAAAATTCCTGGACTACAGAAGCTAAAACAATATATTAAATTATTAAAAATTAAATTAATCATTGCGAACATTTCGTAAAGAAAAACTCAAATACAGCGATAAATCAGTTATAAGGCAAAATAATAAAAACCACTGAAAAATTATGATGCTAAGATAAACATTTTTTAAGTCATCGAAAACTATTATTTTGAGATTTTATATATATTTCCATTATTATTATTAAGTGTTTAAATACTTCTATTAAAGTCTGAAATATATTTAAAATGTTTGTTGAAATTAATTATGATAGAGAAAATAAAGTGTAAGTTCTAAAAATTAGCCCTGTTAGGCACTCTTTCATCTGGTACATTTAGATCATATCCGAAAAAGTACAACAACTTTACTAAAACTATTGCGAAATTGTATCGCAAAAGCACCGAAATGGAATTGCAACAGTACTGAACAAGCCTCGAAATGGTCTTGAGCAAGTTACGCTTAATAGGGCTGGGCGTATGGGCTTTTTATGCTTTCAACACTTTATTCAGCTATATTTCTACTAATGTTGTTTATCGAAATTAAAATCTTCTGAACTGAATAAAATGTCAATGATAAGCAGCAATTTGCACTCTGGCACGTTTTTTATGTGCACTAAATTTGTAACTGATTATGAAATTTTACAAAATGGCAATTTTTTCTATTAGCCAGTAATAAGTTTAAACTATTTGCAAATAACAAAAAGGAGATTTGATTTCTCTTTTGGACTTATCTGCACTGCATTTATTCCCTTTTGGAATTTTTGTGTGTACATTTGTAAGTACAAATCCTAATTCCTAGCAACGCTGGTCGTTACACTAAAAATTTCTTTATTTTCTCCCACTCCCTTGTGGAAGTGTGTGAAAAAATGTTTGCGTTTAATTTATTTACTACTTGGCTGTGTGCTATTGACAAATATTTGTGATATGAAGAATATTATTGAGACCAGCGGTTGCCCTGCTCTAACTTTTTAACGGTCGCACTTTGCCACAACCCCAACCGACCGCCCCTCCGTACGCATCATCACACCATGCGAATGCCCAACTTAATATGCATTAAATCAGCTGTGTCAGCATTGGTGATCAATGCTGGTTACATTGGTGGTTTCAACGTTCCTGTGTTGATGACAACGCCATTATGGCGCTCACACACACCCTTACGCTCACAGTTGGGTACATGTGTGGGCGTTTGTGCAACTAAGTGAAGCTAAATATTTCTATAGAACAAAGTTTACCACAAATTTGAGGTTTGTCCAGCAAAAGCAGGTCAATTACTTTGCTTCACTAAACTGGCGGCAACGATTCCTCGTCGGTGGGAAATGGAGGCAAGTTGCAAGTTTTTACTGTTAACCAATATTGGAAAGGCATTGAAACAAAAAATACAATGCCGGCGATAAATTTGGTAAAACTTTGTTTTTATCACAAAGCAATTAGCTGAACTATAACATTTGTTAATAATATTTTATTGGAATAAGTGATTTTCATGCTAACAGTCGTTATGTGAAAAGTTTACTAGTAAATTGTCATTACAATGATAAAGTAGTTTGTGTGATAATCCCTGAAGTGAATACACGTTTATGGATAAAATTTTTGATTTAGATTCAGCTTTGCTCTGCGCTTTAAATGACTTCATAAAAACTCGCCAAAAATCTCAAATAGAGGAAACTGGAGAAATTATTTGTGGCACTACAAACAAATAAAAAATATAAACCTTTAAATATTTGTAAGAAAAGCTATCTATATTTTAAAATTACCTTAGCTGGACTTACAAAGTGGATATCACGTTTAAACTTCTTTTTAATTTTAAAGAAATAATTTATTTAAATAATTTAATGTGGCGGTGGATTTGAAAAATAAATTCCGAAACATTTTTAAAAGTAAAGTGTTATTAAAAATTCTAAGTAGCTTAAAATACAAAGCTCCCTTTTTAATTGTTTTCATTATACTCAGTATTTTTTTTGTTTTGCGTTTATTAATAACACAATAATTTGGCGCTTACACTACACTCTTTTCACAAATTATAGCAGAAACACATATTAGGTACTTTCATGGAAAACTAAACAGGAAGTACCCAGCAACGAAATTTCTGAGAATTGTTAAGTATTTTCTCTCAAATATTTTATAATTTTCACCTATAAAACTCGGAAACAAAAATTTCGCATTTATCCAAATTGCTGCTTTAAATCAGCTGTTTTCTGGGCTTGCGCCTTTGTGCTGGGAAAAATTTGTCGCGAACGCGAATTGACAAAAATCGTGATATTTCGTAACAATTCGTAACAATTATCTGCACCACGAACACTCTTATTGACACGTTTTACCAGTTTATTAATCCTCAAATTATTTAAAATTACTTTTCAATTAAAAATTGTTAGTTTTCTAACAAACATCATTAAAATCATTTCTTCAATGAAGAATACACTTAACGAAATTTCGAATTACAAAAAAAAAGAAGAAATTCAGAACTTTTTGTGGTATTCAGATTTGTAGCGCATTCAATTTTAGTAAAACAAAGTGCAAGTTTTTGGTGGCTAAGGAATGACCACGTATTTAAAAGAAAAATTTTAATGACGTTTTTTCGCAATTCCTTCCATATAAAAAATAATCGCGTTTTTCCGTTATATGGAGGAAACTGCCAATAAAAAATGTTTATGTATTTTTCCTTTTGAACAAAGGTGCTACGGTTATCGTTGGAAGAAATTGGAAAGCAAACGGCTCCTGGCGATCCATAGGTCCGATGAATTTTAGAGCTGTGTTGTAAAGATACTGCAGACTCAAAAGTGTAACTTTAGCCCGTTCACTCTTATTCGCCAACTGGAGACACAATTGTCCATAGTTTTCATACTAACTAAGAACGTAGATGCTTGTAGGGAGCACTTGGAGCGGCTAATTACTATCATCAGAAAAGTTGCCATCATCCTATAGTGCATATAAAGGAGGAATCAAATTAGATCATATTGAATTACCCGGCAGTTTAACGAAAGTGTCCTAAGACTCCCACCAAAAAAAAGGCGTTTGTACAAATAAGCAAAACAAATTTATATTTAAGAGATCTGCATAGGACATTGGTCTTTAGGCGTACATACATGCCGAAAAGATAGCAATAGTCTTCCATAAGATTTGTCGCAAATCACTCTGCAATTCGTTTCTGCAAAACATTTGAGAAAACAGCTGTCTTTCTCTGGGCGACATCCTGAAATTTATAAGAAGTGGAGAATATTTGCGGGAGCAGTGCAATCAGCAAGCAATTGAAAATTTATTAAAAAAAAATAATGCAACAAATTTTCATCACCCAATTTCAATTTTGAATTATGGGCTTTATTTATTTTATTTTAGAATGAAGTTCTTCAATTTCATTGAAATATACATATTACAAATTATATAAAGAAAATAATTCACGGTGTGTTCAATGTCGGTTCTGCTTTGAAGATGATTTAGCGTTCGAATGGAGTGATAGCATGACGCAAATTCGCGTTATCTTAATTCCATTGAGTTACCACACTCGTGTAGAAAATAGAGCAAAATAATATTTCTACAAGGAAAAGCCTTGCGTAAAAGCTCACATCCGTCGCATTAATATATAACTTTAATACTTGTACGCTTATAAACTTGTTCAACAAAGATTTACCGATTCCTTTCTGCAATAAAAAAAAAAACTTTTAATTCTTTACTTATCAACTGCAAGTGCCCTAGTTCGCTAATCTAGCTTTCAAAAAATAGCAAACAAAAACAATATGAATGTAGCCTGCCGGCAAATAATGTAAATCCCTCTCAACGTACGAACTTTTCACAACCAACACCACCAACTGGTTGCAAGAAAATTTCTGTTGCTTTCAACCGATCCCAACAGCAGATAAAAGAGAACTTCCCGAAAAAGTTGCAAGTTCCGCGAAAAACTGTGTCAACATGCCAGCAGGCGGCAACATCAAAAGAACAAAAAAAAGGCAAGTCGGCAAGATTCAGTGAATAAGAGGAAGGTGAAGTGGTGTCGGAAGCGTTGCGTTGGTAAGGGAAGAGGGAAAAGGATAGAGCAGGTGAATTTCATATAAAGCAGAGTGGTGACAGAAAAGTGGTTGTCGATGGCTGTAACCGCAAATCCGAATGGCAGGCAATGGCAATAGTAGACAATAGCAACCTAGCAAGCAACAAAAAAAAAAAACAAAAAACACCAATAAATGCAATAAGTGCGAAAAGTGACAGCAAAAAAGTAACAACAATGCTGATGACAGAGTGTATTTGTACTAAATATGAGTAGTTGCCGAAGGTGTTGGACTATTTTTTCTTTTTTTTTTTTTCAAATTCTTGTGTGGTTCGCGCTTGGTGGCTTGATGAACTCAAGTAGGTTATGCGGGGAGTTGGGCATGGGAGAGAATGTTTTTGAATGCAGTAAACTCTAGTTGGTCCGCTTTTGAAAGTATGAGCGTACACAAACTTGCTGAGACATTGCTTTATTAAAATTTTCGGATACGGAAGTGGTTGAGAGAAAGTGTTTGAGCAACACTTAATAGATAGTTGGAAAAGTACCAAAAGAACATCGTTGCGTCTGAGACATAATTCAAGCGGTGTGTAGCAGCGAAAACTTTCCACTTTCTAAGATGAGTCCAAAAAATAAAAGCAAAATTAAATACAGAAAGAAACAATAAAGCGCGATTTTGTTCCAGGCGCCACAAAGCAAAATTATTAGAAAGATGTTGAGGGGTACGTATTTGGAAAATGACCAAAAAAAAAAAACACAAATATAAAATCTAGGTATGTAGGTCAACGTGGCAAGAATGTTGCAAAAAAAATGTCTCGGTAACATGAAGAGGTTGACAGCGGCAGAAGGAAATTTACGTAAACCAAAAGAGAAAAAGTGATGTGAGAAGACTAAAAATATCGCTGTTTCAGTCACAACAAACAGCTGTCGCTACAACAACTGTATTGGGTATACATTTTTTGGTTTATTTTATAAAGGCAGAAATTCAAGTATTTTTACTTTTAAATGTATTTTGCGCATGAAAATGCGATTTATATTTCTTCAAATTGTGGAGCTCTTCGCTGTTTTGTTTCACTAACAAAATTTTTATTTGTAATGCCAATATGCATTTTGAATAGATATTTTGCAATATAAAGCTATTTTAAGGTGATTCCAAAAAAGTAGCAGGATATCAATTTCTATTTGTTTAGCTTTGAATTTCGTTATGCCACTTCAATGACCTCAAATGTGTGTAATTGTAATGTGTAATTTGTTTCAGTAGAGTAGAAGCGAGTAATGTCTTGCAATATTTTCTGAATTGCTCGTATAGCCGTGTTTTTCAACTGAATACAACAAGCGAGCATACATTCGATTATTTTTACGTTAAACAACATTTTGGTAGCAAGAAATCTTCTTGGTGTAAATTAAAAAAAAAGTGCACGACATTACTCCCTTCGAAATTTGTGGGGATATGTCGTGCACTATTTTTCGAGCTTAGTAAAGGTACAATAATGTGAAAAAGAAATGATAATTAGTGGTTTGATTTAAGAAAGTAAACAATTATTAAGCATTTATTTATTATTCCACTATTATTACAAGTAGCAAGTTATATATATATTAGTTATATCTGTATAAATTCATATGAAGTTTAGAAACACAGTCGAAAATAAAAATATTTAAAAGAAGTAAAATTAGACTATTTACTAGATGAAATATAATAAAAGGAGACTTGATGAATCCACAACAAATGGTTGCCATGTAAAAACATTTAAAAAGATTGTGTCAAAAAGAGTAATTCGCAATTTATTAAAAAAAAACAATTATTTAAATACTGAAACATAAAATTTTATCGAAAAAACTAAATATCAGTATATTAAATTTACTTTACTTTACACGCAAGTGAAATCTTAATAATAGATAAAGTTTTTTTCTAACAGCGGTCATCCCTCGGCAGGCAATGGCAAACCTCCGAGGGTATTCCCGCCATGAAAAAGCTTCTCATATGCCGTTCGGAGTCTGCACAAAATTGTAGGTCCCTCCATTTGTGAAGGAATATAAAGACGCACACTACAAATGGTAGGAGAAGCTCGGCCAAACACTGAGCTATATAGTGTAAGCGCCAAATTATTGTTATTATTATAAATGAATATGGTTAAT
Organism: Philophylla caesio; assembly: GCA_963971545.1. NCBI lineage: Eukaryota > Metazoa > Arthropoda > Insecta > Diptera > Tephritidae > Philophylla > Philophylla caesio. The sequence continues at coordinate 11,958,332 of OZ020607.1, forward strand.
ACCATTAATAATCGATTTTTATTTTTTAATTGACCGTTTTATATTTTTTTAAATAATTTTCGTTTTTGTGAGAATAGAGATATGCCGCAGCAAATGGGTTTGGTTTTAATTGTTGTTGAAAGCTAAGATATTAAAAGCGTAAATAAAATTTTGAGAAAAAAAACAAAAAAAAAACTGAAATTAAACTTAAATCCTTAAAGACCTGCTCTGTAAATGTGCACATGTACACACAAATATATGAAATCTCGCCATATATGGCATTAAGGATTAAAGTGTAAAATTGTAGAATTTTGCTGCTGAAACTTCATAAACTTTGAAGCCGGCATCAAGCAGTTAACTGCTCAATGTTATTTTGCCAAAAAGAAAGTAAAGTAATGAAAAGTAGTTAACAAAAAAAAAAAAAAAACAAGAAGTAAATGAAGTCGAAGGCACAACTTTGCTAAGTACTTAAGTAAATAATAAAGATTGAAAATACACTCACTTGCACACGTATGAATTATATCCACCTTAATTTCCTTTGTAATTCCTTAAAATTAAAAAAAAAAAAACTAAGAAACTTCAAATTTGCCATTTGAAATATTAGCTACGCTTTTTCATTCTTGAGTTTATAAAATGTAATCTAAAACAAACAAATACGCGTTGCTAGCTTAAAATATAATTCTATACTTAAAAGACATATGCCAAGTATGACATTTAGCAATAAAAATCAGTTTAATAAGCTAAACGAAATCTATTTCTTAGAATCGGCTTTAGACAACAAATTGATAATCATTATAAAATACACTGTGCACAGTGGTCCCAGAGCCTGAATAATTTGGCCAATAATCAAAATTACAAGCAACAGCTACAAAAATTAGCATATTCATGTTTTCGGAGTCGCTGAACATGAATTTGAGGTTAAAATTTGAAAATTCAAAATGCCTGACACTTTTGAAAACAAAGCGATTCAATTGTAATGAAAACTTGTAGATACTAATTTATAAGGTAGCTGATAAAGAATAAGTTAGTAAAATTTTGTAAATTCTATATGGCGGATTCCAAATGGCCGACGGCGTTAAGAAAAGTTAGTATTCTCACACCTAATTAATCAGCATCTTGACCCATGGATGGAGATAGGATCCGAAAAGCTTCATATAAAATTAAACTATAAAGTTAAAGAGTGAGATACTGAGGCCATCGGTTAATAACATTATTATTTGATATGAATCAGTGATTTCTAAACTATAACGTTTAAAAAAATATGACCAATGGAAATAAAATTTCAGTTAAAGTTTTCTTCCAGATATTTAATTTCACTAACACGACAGTATCGCTTACGTTTCTAATGGACGAATAGAACTTTGACATGGATAAACCACATCTTTAGCGCTATAGGCAAAGTATGTATATGGCATGATCCGAAATCTATGGACTACTCAACATTTTACACCAGTGAAAATGCGACAGCTTCTAGCTAAAACATATTGCTTACCGATGTCAATGTATGGCTGTGATCTGTATACTAATTGTGATAGTGTTAGTCGTAGTAAATTTAATATATGTATTTTATAATAATATCGTTAGGTGCATCTACTGTAAAAAACACATTGACCATATTTCTATGTTTGCGAAGCAAATTGTGTCTGTATATATTGACGATCTGCTCAAGTTAAAATGTTTATTGCTAATTCACAAGATCGCTTCTAATGAGCCCCAACCTCTCAAGCATCGGCTTTAATTCTCCATACGTTCCCGTTCTCTCAACTTAGTCCCAATGAAATATTGTTGTTTAGTGACTGAACGCCAATACTTTGTGTTCTCTGTCCGTTCGTGAAACACTTCCCCGCTTAAAATTTAAAGTAGAAGAGGTACATTTCGCTTTAGACAGGAATTGCTTCGTTATTTTGCCGAATATTGCTAAACGTTATATCTTCTTTGATTCAAACTATTTAATAAATACAAGTATCAATCGTTTGCTTTATTACTTTACTGCACTACCATTAAGTCTTTCACTTCTGTGCTTACTTTCTTATTATTGTTATTATTAAATATAGTTTAATTGTTACTTTAAGTTTTGTACTCGTATATGTAATCTTATGGTTGTATGTTTCACTTAATAAATAAAAATAAATAGATCTTACGATCATCAACATAAAGCATACATTTTTGGATAAGAGAAAGAGCTTTTGCGGGACTCTGGAATTTGCAACGAAACGTTGTCAACAATATATGTAGTTACGTAGTTAAGTGAGAGGTTGTGTGTTTTAAGCAAGAAATTAACCTTTGAAGACTGAATATTTAAACTTTCCGACTGCTGTTTTTAGTACTAAGTTATATTTATTGTAAGAACCGATTTACAAAAAAATATGAGCAACTAGTATTATTTACACACAAGATACTAAATAATTTCATCCCGCTTTTATTAAGTTAATAAGCTTATTTTTTAAGATATCATGCGGGAATTAAATCACAAAAAAAAACACAACAAAAATTACAATATTTGAAAAGCATTAACCTCAATTCTCGCTCATTGCGGTAGTTACTACTATGAATATACAAAATTGAATAATTTACTCAAGCGCTTCACAAAACGAAAAAGAAAGAACAACATGCCAATCCAAAAAGTAATCCAGTCTCTACTGTGTAAAATATGAAGCAGCAAAAATGTGGCAAAAATGATCACATCGCAATCGCATTTCGATTGGTTTATTGAAAAACAGTGCGCAGTACCGTGATTAAAAAAAAACATTAAAAATCAACTTGCGTTATTCTATACTAAGATTGTATGAGCAACAAAACTGCATTTGGAAAAATTTGTTAAAGATTAGGATACAAAATTTGATGCTTTCATAGAAGGAATGGTTAATTTGCCTTTGAATTGTAAATAGAGTTGTAATTATGGTTTGTACGGGTTTCATTAGAGAATAAACAACTAATTTTTAGTTGCAAAATAAGAAAAAACAAATAACAAAAAAAAAACGAAGTTGTCAAAATTTTTCAAAACTTACGAGCTGAGATTATTGTTTTGAACCATTTTAATTAAATAAGTTAAAGTGTAATAAGCTCTGTAATCTCTTACAATTATCATCATCTTAAAGAATTAAAGCTTTTGAATTGAAGAAGTGGTAAAAAGAATCAATCGTTCTATTTGCCGAATTCTGCGATTGAACCAACTAGCTTTTAACCATTTTATTGTTTCAACATTTTGATAATATAAGATATCTAGAGTCTTAACAATATTTTCAAAATAAATAAGCTGCAGTTATAATTTCAGAGGACGTTTAACTTAAAATGTAATACAAAGTTTTTTTGGTTAAACTAATATTTTTTTAATTTGAAGTCAAAACTTGGTCAAGTAAATCAAAAGCTTCTTATTAAATTATAATAACTCAATATTTCGTGTTTAAAATAGTTGTTATGATATATAGAAGCGATATATAGATTTTAATATATGAGTTTAAAATTTAATGCAATCGAAAAAAATTAAAAGTGGAATCATTGCTTTTCTAAGAAGCTTCTTATATACACTTGCATAAATATGCAATTGCTGCGAGAACAAGTAAGAAACCGATTATTTCTTAAAACCAATTAAAGAAATAACCAAATGAAGCAGTTTTCTCATTTTGTCCACTTTTCGAGGAGCAAATTAAGTAACAGGGCAATTCTAGCAACAGTCTTTCAAAGTACAGAAATCTTTCGTGTAACCGATGTCTATTCTGGCTACTATCTGGAAAGCTCTTTTCTTATTTTCGAAAGACAAATTGAAAGATCTGGTAACGAGCAGGTCTTAGCGCTGTCAGCTGTGCATTGTTTACACGCAAGTATATTGAATTAGAAATAATAAGAGAAATAACATAAAAGGGAAGTGATTTAAAAGAATAAAAATACTATAATAATGGGGCAATTATTTTTACACAACATTAAAATGCGTCGGGCCAGAAAACTCCGTAGTAGAAGACGCTTGCTCCAACAAATGCGCACCGAGCACGAACGGAAAAAGTATTCCAAAAAAAAATGCACGAGGGCAGAAGTGGACTAACCCTTATAATTTTTTTGTATTTAACTGCTTAAAATAGTTTAGAGTGGTAAATTCAAAATTTAATTAATAACTAAATTAAAGAAATAACGATATAAAGCCGCTTTCTCATTTTGTCCACTATTCGAGGAGAAAATGAAGTAAAAAAAAAAATATTTAAACTTGCAACAAGTTGCAACCTATATTGCTGCAAGTCTAAAGCGGGCTGCCTATTACTCCACACACCCACTCACTCGCTCAGTCGCAGTTAATTTTTTTTGCTTAGCACACGGAAGCTGTTATTTTTAATCGCCACTGCCACCAAAACCCGTTGCAGCCACAATTAAAAGCCTCGGGTGAAAGAAAGATGCCACACCGATAACAACAACTAAGTGCTGGCAGTAGCTGCAGCAGCGACAGCAGTGGCAAGAGTAAAAAATGACGCGCAACCGGAATGTAACGAAGAGTCTACAAAGAAGTGAAGAAAATTGCAGACTTACAATGCCAAACGGGCGAGTGCCCCCATTTCGCGTTGTGCACGCAGTGTAGCAAGTGTGAAAATGTAGCAGCTCAAATGCTTTGAGTGTTCCTTCTCTGCCATCATTTTATTTTAAAACATACCTGCAACACACACATCGATGGCAATACATACATACGGACATATGCATACGCTCATAATTTCGTTGGCTTAGAAGCCCGATTTGCATTTCAGCTACCATACTTGTGTGTGTGTGTGTGTGCGTTGTAAGCAAATATGCGTGTATGCATTTGAACTTGACGTTGCACATGCCACATCCTTCCGCGCCACCTACTGCCTAACTGGCTCACTAAGTAACTGACTGACTCTTAGAGACACTCGCTTGGCTGACTCGCTGGCTGCCTGCTGGGCGATTGCAACGTTGCTACAACGAGCAGTGTGTTCTTACTTCCTTTAGCTGCAACTGTGTTGACGACACATGACAAGCATTCTTTATAGCATCACACGTGCTATACCTTTTTTCACTTGCAACATATGCGTACGCATCCATACATACATACATACATACACATGTTTGTGTATATATTTTGCCTGCGTCTCTTATTATTCCACCCACTGCGTTGCGTTTTTACGCGTGTTGCACTTACGATGGCTTTGCCGCATTATTGTTGTTGTCGTTGTTTCTTGGCTTGCTCTGCTGCCTTTATGCATTTTATATGATTACGAAATGAATTATGTGAAGTACTGTTCAAGGATGCGAATAAATGTTGATGGTTTAGCGAATGAAGAAAAAAATAAAAAATTTTGCTGGCAGCACCCGGCTGCTGGCGTGACGCAAGGTAGCAAAAGTAAATAGCAAAGCAAGGCTTGCAAATGCATACATTTCTAAGGATTTCATGCGTGGCTGACTTTAAATGAACTCAGAGCGTATGAGTTCGCATGAGACTTGCGTATGCCACACACATAAATACAGCGAGTGTCAACCGGCAGCATTGCAACAAACAGCGGCAACGACAGTTAGCACAACAATGACGGAAATGTCAGCCTGCGTATGCAACAAATGCAATGAAAACAAAAAAAAATAAATACAAATAAAAAAATGCAAATACGTAGTTACGCATGTGTGAGAACAATGTGGCATGCAACAAATGTACATGTGGCGGGCAACAACAAATCAACAAACCTTACCACTGTGGCAACGTGTAAGTAAATGAGGTAAATGGCGGCGCTTTGATTTAGCATGCAGCACAAATGCATTTACGCAGCGCCCGCCTCCTCAAACCGAAATGGCAACGTGCCACACATGCCGCAAATGTTGAATAGATCCAAAGGAAGTGCGTAGGCACTTGGGTTTGCCCTTTTGCTGATGAAAAGAGTTTTTTATTAAGAGACTAATGCTACAGCAAAAAAAAATAAAAACAAGGAACAACAATGCACGCAACAACGACGCACAAGTGCATAACGAGCACTTAAGTTTAAGGGCAACAACAGCAATAGCAACAACACCACAATTGCAGACAGTGACAAGTCACAATGCCAAGGACACACAAGGCACAAAACAAAATCGCACACAACAAACAAATTATGCCAATTAAAAATGTTTGCTTTATTGCAGTCACAATGCCGCAAGGGGTGCAGCCAGCTTATTGTTGCTGTGAAAGGGTCGCAAAAAATGCGTTAAATAAAAAAAAAATATTTAAAAAAATGCAAAAACACAAACAAACAAGTGCAATCAATGTTTTCATTTGTAGCCTGTTTCCGCATTTATTTTCTTTCTCATCAACAGTTTAATTCTTATGTGCTGTCCGTACGGCCAACATTGCTACCTGGAACGCGCCAACGCCAGCCCGTCAGAACGCTTGACAACTGTCATTAATAAGACTTAAATGGCAACCATTGGCGCAGCGTTCAATTCGGTTGTCGCAAAAAAATAATGAAAAAAAAATTGGAAATGGCTCCGAAACTTGTCATAAAATATTTCAAAAATGATGCTTTTGACGCACCAAACACATAAATATCAATAAGGTACCAAAAAAAAAAGAGTGGCATAAGAATGCAGCTGTAATCAAAATGGTTTTTTTGGGTGAGTTATTTTGGATCTTCAAATTTTCGTATTGCTGTAGCTGTGCTTTTAGGGATGAAATGTGTTTTTTTAAGGATTTTCGCTACCGTTTCTTGCAGCAAACATTTTTAATCAGACGACAAATTATCTGAAAGTTGTTTATCATAACAAATATTTATTTGATGAATGTGTTCGTTAACAAAATAGCATTTAAAAAAAAAAGAGTTGGCCAAACTTTATGTGGTGTGCGTCTCAATTTATATGATAACAACAATGTGTGGTAGAGTATAAAGACGCCCACTACAAATGGTACGAGAAGCTCGGCGAAACACTGAGCTATATAGTGTAAGCGCCAAACTATTGTTATTATTATTAACAAATTCGTGTAGAACTTTTTTACACATATTGTTTGTTAAGCTACATATACTATTACTTATTTTTATTTCAAAATCACTTAAACAACAACATTAAACACTTGTTGCTTTTTAATGATTTTTTTTAACTAATTAATAATGGAAGATTTAACTGAGTTCGAGGCCAGTTTATGAAGATTTTATTTATTTTGGTTCAAGGCTGGGTAGCGATGACGAGGAATAAAAAAATTAAAATCAAAATTGCCGATATAACTTCTACCACTAAAACTGCTAAAAAAAATCTTTAACAAACTGGCCTCTAGCTCAAAAAAGAATGTCAATTATTAGTATTCCTATCTAAATATCGTAGTAAATTTTGTAAATATTTCCATTAAAAAAATAGTGCCTTAAAACATTAGTTTTAACTTTATACTTAAGTATTTCAAAATCTAAGTATACTTTTCAATATTATACGCCTTTAGTGTCTTTAGTTCTTTATAAAGCTAGAAAGAATCCTTTAGTGTTTAAATTAAAAGCAGACGATCCTGACTTTAATGAATCAAGAGTATTTCGAAAGGTTTTATTTTAAATGAAATTTATTCCCGAATTCAGTGAAGCAGTTTTAGTCTCTAATAGAGACAAAAGTCACAATTTTAGACCTGTTGGCATTCTTTATTTTCAAAATAAGGCCTCTTGTCTCAAAATTAAGTCTCTAAATATTGATCTGGTGAGGAGCAGATCACTAAAAATCAAAATAAAAACATACGATAATGACGTGGAAACGATGAAAAGCAATAATCTCTAGCTCATTTTGAGACTTCAGATTATACCAAGTTACTGAATTCAGGCATTAAACAAATTTACGGAGTTTATTTTATTTTGATCTATGTATACTTATTAACTATTAATTAACCAAACTGTTAATAATTTTGAAAAATACAATTTTGTTTTTGACAAAAATGTTTGACATCGCCAAGCTTTTTATATTTTTATTAAAAAGCGTGAAGCTGTGTGAAGTATACATAACATATTAAGTGGCATCATGATAGTATTTTTCTTTCTTTATTATGAATTTATATGCTAACATTATGGATACCAGCGGCCTCTACTGGCTATCCAGCGATTCTGCAGCTTTTGTAGATATCATCATTTGGGGACCTTCAACATCTTTGCATGTCTCCCTATAAAAATGTAAGCTGTCACTATGCCCACTACCGTAAAAATTTCCTTCCTCCCAAGCGAAAATATGTTCTGCGTTCGTCTTATTCGCTAATTTGGACGACATGAGTTTTTTTTTTTTGGCTGCAGATGTCAAGATATTTCCATCTTTAACCAATTATTTTAAAAATCAAGTTTCTTACCCTGAACGAGTAGGAGTAGTATGCCTTATCTCTTCCATGATAAAAGCAGAACGTAAGTCCCTCTCTTGCAATCTTCGGCGCATGCCGTTAAAGGTTTGTATGTAAGAACGCTGCCGCATTCAAGGTTTTTTCTAATGTGAATACGTAGTCCATCGCTATGGTTGTAGAGATACGATTTGACCTGCCTACATGGGGTTAGCTGTTAGTAGAAAGTGATTAAGCTATCCAAGGATACCCACAACATCTTCAGATGAAAAGAGCTGCCGATATATTTTTATAGTACGCATGATATATGCCTCGAAATTAGATGTAGATGTATCCGGTGAAACTTGCCAATCATATCATAAATTCGGATATTCTACTGCATTTATTGTTTTCTTTCAATTTATTAATTTAATTATTGGGGCATACTTACCCAAAATCAAATAAAAAAGGGACTAAGATCCAAACACAGTAGAAGGGTTAAGAATTGCTTGGCTGTCTGAATAAACAATCTATGATCTATCAGCTGTTGTTTTTTCGGTCGCCACATGGAATTCAAGAATGCGGATACTTAGCTACACAGTATTTTTCGGAATATTTCTAAAAATATGTACATACATCGATTGAAGAAAGACGACATTGAGTTGGCAATCGACAGTTTCATGTTCGTCGAGGGAGTTCTTCGCTTTTTTCCATTCGTCTCCAATTCTCATACTTAGATTTTCGTACAATTGGCGGAGGAGATTGCAAAAAAGATAATTATTGAAATGAGTGATTGAAAACCTTTTGTCTACAAAATAAAATTGTAATATGTTTGTGCACCAAAAGATTTTGGTATAACAGGTTTCTTTTCTTTTTCAAAATAAAGTATTGCGCATATTGTTGCGGATTCGACTGCCGCATAAGCCAAGAAGAAAGAAGTCTGATAGGACATTTTTTTTGTTGATCTCGGAAAGTCTTGGAGCTTTTTAGAAACTTTGAGTTTTTTTTATTTGGTTCAACTAAAGAAAAATGCGAATAAAAATGTGGAGCACAAATCGTAACAATTGCTGCTACTCAAAACTTCCGTTTTGTTATACTAACATAGAATATATCTAAAAAAAATAGTATTTTTTTCGAAATTTTGTTAATGGTATACAAAGTTTTGAAGCGTGGTTTGTAGGGTTTCTGTTTGAGAATTTACTTTACTAAAATATAAAATTATATTTGATGCTGTTATAAATGTAACATCTGCCTTATTTTTTATATTGCGGAAATATTAAAAATAATACCGATTTTAATGGCCAAAACAAAAAAGACGCGTTTAAATGACTTCATTATTTCGCAAACGAAAAAAGTGGAAGAAGCATTAAACAAAAATTTTTGCAAATGTGCCGCAACAATGCTTTGCGATTTGTCATTCGCACTTTTTTCGCCCTACAAAGTTTTCGCCAACTTCAATATGAGTTTCAATATTGAACACTCCATTATTTTGTTTTATGTTTGTTAAATCTTTTTGGCGCATTTTTCTGCATCTGCCACGCGTGTATATTATGTGAATGCTGTGCTGAATAACTGTAGTATGTAGACATGTCTGCGTCAAGAACGAAAATATATAATGTCATGTTCCATGCACATATACTCGTAACGTGGTGCGGCCACAAACCGAACCTTGGAAGTTTTAAAAGGCTGACTGCAACGACTAGGTGGTGTAGTGCGCTGATAATGACGATGAATTGGTTGGTTGCGCATCGCTCGATGACGACTGCGTTGTCCGTTTGTATGCGTATCACGTTGCAAACGTCATTATTAATAATGCATTTTTGGCAGTAGCAGCGCGAAAAAGGTTTAGTGGCAAGGGAATTTGCTTCGTCATTGATATACCGCATTTCAGTTTTTTGTTGCTGCCTTCGTTGTTGGTGCAGAAGGCAGCAAGTTTTTTGCCTTCACTTCTTTTTCAAGCATATGTACATACATACATACATAATTTGCGGTTTGATTGATTTATTGAAATTACAGGCGGACAGCAGAAAGAGCAACAGCAATTATTAAAGGAACGACTGATAATTTTCAACAACAACAGTGGTTTACACCTGCCTGGGAGCTTTTCTCAACCGTGGAGGTGTGTAATATTTTGAGTATCTGTAATGATGTTTGCGTGTCGTGTCGATTGTTTGCCACCTTTGTTGGCTTTTCTCCCTTTTCACTTCCGCTTGGATACAGCGCAGTCGCAGATTGACGCCCGCATCCAAAAGAAAAGCCACAACAAGTGCTTTTCAATTACGTTTTAATTAATTTTAATGACAAATTTCTTGCATACATATCCCTTTCCGATTGCGGCCATAGCATTCCTGCTCTTATGAGGGTATACATGTGTATGCATGTGATTTAAGGTTTGTGCAAATTTTAAAGACCCAGCAGACTGTCGCTACATTAAATATTCGATCCTTTATGTGCTTAACCGTTATGTGACGTTTCTCCGAAAAGACACATTAATAGCAAAGTCGGTTCCTGCCTCTAGGCTAATGTAATTTTCATTTGTTTTGTTAACATTTCGGTTGCAAAATTTGTCTGCCTTCCATTTTGAGCGATTACATGTCTAATAATTTATCTTGACCTTGAGTTTAAAAGTTTTTCTTTAAGACGGAAACACAAGAATTCGACTACACAAGCGATGTGAGAAGTAGTAAAAATATTTTAACGTGCTGAAAGGAATTAGCGTACAAAATGTGTAACCGAAAAATTTGATCTTCATATTATATTATAGAACAATTGTCCGTCATGTCGTGAAAAAGTTCTTCTCGACATAAATCGGATTTGACAGTATTTTAACTTCGAAGAAATTTTTTTTTAAAAAGAGCATTCAAATCATTTGTTTTAATTAAGACTATGAATAATTTGCTTCATATTTTTTCTGCGATTTAGTACCTTGTTGAAGAAAAATTCTTTTAAATTCATGCAGAGAAAATTATCCGCAAAAGTTTTTGAAAGCAATTCCTGTAAAAATCAGTTAAATTTCTTTTAATTTTTTTTAATTCTTTATGAACTGTATTCCGTGAATTAATATTATTGACGACTTTTATGAATAAAAGTCACTGACTGATTTATATTGATGACTTCGATAAATAAAAGGCATCAATAATTGTTATCATAAGACTTATAAAATACAAATCACAAATAACTGGTTTTACTAGATTTCTTACATAACAATCAAAAACAACTGTTATTTCGTATTTTTAAAATAAAAATAAAAAATTAATTGTAATTTTGTATTTATTAAATAAAAATCAAAAATAACTTTAATTTTTTTTTAATTTTCCATAAAAGTTACAAAAAAAATGTATTTTATTAAAGAAATCGATTGGTATATTTCACTTCGCTGTAGAACATTTCTTTCATAGTCAAATTTTTAATGACATTTTTCATAAATATCTGTTATATTCGATCCCTGGTAAATGTTAATTTTTATTTTATTTAGTTATTTTTTATTATTTAGTTATAAACTTGCGAATATAAGTTCGTATATATTTTTTTCGTTAAAAAAATGTTTTTGCCATTGCAAGTTTCTGCTAGTAAAATTGTTTATTCAAAGAGTTTACGCTTTCGTTTTGACTTTCTCTATAATGATGTTTTTTGTTTACTTATTCGAACGCTTTTTCATCTCGAATTTATAACTCCACCTATGTTAATATGACAACTTGCAGTTATTTTATTTAATGTTATATGTTTTTTTGATCAAAATACAGATAGTTCATTTACAAAGCGCATATAAAGTCAGGCTTAAAACTGTATACACACTTTATAATAATTATTTTTTAAAGTACAATTTTTTGAAGCTCATCAGAACTTGGTAACTAAGTAGAATTTTTATAATACAGGTAAACTTTCACTTAGCGAGCCAAACGGCTAATGACTTTTTTATCGCAATTGACTTCATTTTCGAGTGCATGATAATACTGTTACATAAGTCTCGTAAGGTTTGCGGGATAAAGTAAAATAGATCGTAGCTGCTTGGTTGAGAAGGCTAGTCACATAAATTTTTCAAAATACGTATTTAGGTATTTACTTATTTCATCACCAATATTTAATTATTGTACATGTTCCGACTACAATGTCCCATATTTAAAATAATTCTAAAAAATTAAAAAATAGTGTATTTTAATTAAAATTGGATGTAATTGTAAATTGCTATATTTGGTTGCGTTATATGTTTATATGAAATGGGATTTATTATACTATTTTTATAATTCTTTTATTATTTTTGTTAAACATTTATTCTTAAAATATTACAATTAAAGAAAATTCAGTTCGTTCGATGGACGAGTTCACCAATTCATGAAATGAATATGAAATGAATGAGATCGATAGAAATAGCTAAATTAAAAAAAATCCAATTTATAAACTAACAATCTACAAAGGATTTGTCTTCTAGGCTGCATCCTCGAAATACGTGTATTATATTTAATTATTTTTTTCAGCTTTTAAAAAAGTAAACATATAACGAATAAAATCGGCGCATAAAAGTTTTCTTACTTGTTTTAAAAAATATGTTAGGTACATTTTAAAGTTGTTAAAAAAATTGTGCTGGGTTACCTCAAATAAATACATACATACATTTGTAGGTATAATCGTTTTCTGGCACCTGTTTGCTGATGTCTTAAATGCTACGCTAACGTTTCCGTTTCCGCTTTTAAATTTTAATTAGAGTTGCATATCGCTTGTATCTAACTACTTGTATGTACAAACTCATGTACATTTACACATTTGTACCAAGCCATTTACATGTATGCGTACACATTTCTTTGCCAACCCACATTTATGGCATTTGCTGATAATTCTCATTCAGCAAGCGTTAAATACGATTTACGTTGAAGCTTTTGTGCACGTCACTCATTAAGTTTTTCGGTTAAACATTCCGCGTTGTTGCAAAGAAAAAAGGAAACGTAGCATAAATGTTGTGAATGGTTTCATTCATTCATTGTGCAATTGAAGAAACGTATTTGTAGTAAGCCACAGCGAGGGTACAGAGGTTTTTGTATAATATTTAAAAATGTTATACCTTAATTTTTTTATTAAAAATATTTTGTTTATACTGCAGCAGTAAACGAGTTTATACTATTAACATTTTGCAATGAAAAATTATAAAAAAAACTTCGTAACCCATATAAATTTGGTATAATAATGTGCAATAAAATGAAAGAAGCTGTGCAAGACGGAAAGAAAAAAATATTACGGGAAAATAGAAGAAAATTAAAGCAGAAATTAGAGGCGACGATCTCTGTATCCTTGAACACCCATAAACGCGCTTGAGGTGGGAATTCCTGAGAAAGTTCAAAACAGGCTCCTTGACTGATTTTTGATTAAAAATCGTTAAAAAACTTATGTTTGCGTAAATTATAATAAAACTGTTGCAAAACTAGATTGAAATTTTAACATATTTTAAAGAGTAAAACACATCTTATTTAAGAAGCAATGCACATTAAGTTTTAGGATTACTATTGAAGTTTCTGTTAATAATTTTACTTTTTTCGTAAACTATACGTACACTAAATAATTTCTAACTATTATATACTTAACCCCAACTAATCTTATTTGTAATACAAAAGCATTTGCTGTCATATTATCACATAGAACCGGATTTAACATTTTTGTCCTAGGAAATTTATATTTTGTTCTAAAGTGCACTGTCAATAAATAGAGCATCTAGCAAATAGAGCTGCCGATCGCGGGCATTTAGTTTTGGATGGATATTTTGTCAATAATTTAGACTTTTTTAAATAGTTTCAGTAGTTAAGACGTAATTTATTTCCGCAACGTTAATATACATATATACATACATTTTTACAACAAGAAAACTTTATTAACGATCATTGTTATAAACAATAACAATGTTAGTTATTTGAAATCTGAAAGTTTTTACTTTAGTGTTTTGGTTGTTATTATAAATTAATTATTTCATAATAAATTAAGATTTCTTGATAAATGCGAAGACAAAAAACCAAAATGGGTGATACGCTGTATGATGTTAATGTAAAACTCGGTCCAGGTTTGACTGAGTTGTTCAAGTTTATGCTTAAAAAATCAAATATCTTATAATTAAATATATATTTTTATTAATTATTAAGGACTATAGTTTTGATGTTCTCTTCAAATGGACCTGGCCACGTAAATTTAATATTTTTATAAATATTTTTACAAAAGTCTAAAAATGTAAGTGCGCCTAGTTTAAATCAAGATAAAGTCATCTCTAAAGTAAGAAGCAGTTTGTGAACATAATGCTCTGTAGAATGTCCTATAGTTTTTATAATTTCTGTGTCATGAAACGGAATTGTTTTTCTTATGCCCTCGGTGCTTGGGTCAAATTAGTTTTATCCATTTAAATGTTAATCCATTTGGGGGTTAAAGCGGAGCGCTGAAGACAAAACAAAAAACGACATGACGTAATATGCTAATGAGATGTGAATTACTGCGATGATATTACTAATGATGTGAAGTCACGTGTTAGATGTTTTTAGCTGATGCGGTTGTTATTCATGTGATGTTAAATAATGATGTGATATAGTGTTGTGATATGGAGATGTGATATTGTGATGCAATATTGTGATGTGATATTGGGATGTGATAGTCTGATGTGATATTTTGATTTGATATTGTGATGTGATATTGTGATGTGATATTGTGATGTGATGTTGTGATGTGATATGTAGATGTGATATGGAGATGATATGGCCAAGTGATATAATAATTTGATATAGTAATGTGGCCGCTGTGGTCGAGTTGGTAGCGGTGCGTGCTATAACAAAAAAAATATATTTTTGTAAGATTCCAAATTTGTGTATATTGAGTAAAAATTTAAAAATTTTCGATTTGTACGAAAACAAGAAAGCAGCAGATTTTTCCATAATATCTAAACACTTAGTGGATGGCGTGGCTTCCACGGGTTTCAGGGATCGTTTGAATACAACTCAGCAATATAATTAAACTGATTATTAGGTTTTTTTTAACTTTTCCGAAAAGTTGGTCGCAAAAGGAAGTGTAGTAAGAATTATAATGTCTAAATAATTAATACAACGATGTAATGCACAAATTACAGATTTTTTGGTCATTATTAATTACATTTTTTTTTTGTATTAATGACAAAGACTTTAAACAAACAACATTATCCGCTTATATGCATTTAAATACATATTTTTTCTCATTTACAAGTGTGTAATGTAAAATTAATTTTCATGCCTGCACGACCAACCTCAAAGCTCTCAAACAACGCACCAACACATTTACCATATTAAATTATAGTAAAAACCGCAATTTTCCAATTTACATTTGATTAAGCCGTGTGTTGTTTGCCAATATTGATGGCATTTAAGTGAAAACAACAAATGCCGCCGGACGCACGGTAAGCGCTACGTTGCGCCAGGGCAGGGTAAGGGCAAGCAGGGATGATGCACATCTCGCACGTAGTAGAGTGGCGTGATTTTAAATTTCACCAACGTTCGGCGAACCGACAACAACTAAATAATGTCACAATTAACACAGATTGCACTTGAACGTTCGGTCAAATTGTTGATATTGGCTGTGCATGCGGTGGGCGTGGCAGCTGTGGGATAAAGTAAATCAATATTTAAAATTTTAATTTGACGCACAATTCTCGTCCTGACAACGGAATCGCTAGATGGCTGAGCACTCAAAACCAGTCTGACAGCCGTCAATTGCAGGACGGCAGGTGTGTTGAAATTCGAAAAAGTGGGCAGGACGAGCCATAATTAAAAGAATTGCACTCAGCGACAAATGGAATATTAAAATACAGAGTGCCGAAAGCCCTGGCAGTCAGTGCTCCTTTTTTTTCGTGTAAAAATAAATATATTATTGTTCCAATTTTGTTAAAAAATAAATAAAAAATACAGAGCGGTAGGGCAAGTTTTTTTATTTTTCTGTTTGTTGGGTGTGGTTATTTTGCGTGCTTTCTCGAGTCCAGACTAAAATGTGTTCTAGAGATTGCTAGTCTCTCCAAAAATGCAAAATTCAGACTGTGATTTTGCGACCAAAAATTTTATAAAAAAACTTAAATATAAAAATTTGAAAGTATTCCGATTTTAATTAAATTTAAAATATCTCAAAAAGTCAATTCTTCAAAGTTGATTGAACCAAACAAAAATATTTGAAATAGATTTCGATCAAGCAATATGTGAAAAAAGCAAAGCATTCTCGAAAAAATCGCAAAATATAAAATTGAATTGGCTACGAAGCTGGGTACACACAAAACTTTTAGATGGAAAAGATCACATACTCTCACAATAATTGCCACTGTTTCGCGATAATGTTTTAAAAATTGACTGTGTTTATGTTTGAGAAGACACCCTTTAAAATGTTTCAAGAATTGTTTTAAGTGACCCTCATCGAATTTTACTTATTTCAAAAGAACAATTATTAAATAATATTTATTAAATTTTCTTGTGGAAAGCTTGTCGCAGCTAAGCTTGATATTAAAGTAATGCAGGTAATATGTACGTCCCTAGTTTGTATAAATTCAATATTCAATATGTACATTTCTAAATACCAAAAATGGTTGATTTCATTTTTTTTTAGTTTTAATTTTGCCACATAAAAACCTTTATTTACCTATTCATTTGCAATTGTTTGTCCTGCAATTGAGTATTCAATAGCGAAATTGCCATTTGTTTATCTTCCGTCTAGTTGACTGTGGCAAAAATTGCTTCCGCTACATGGGTGTGTGTGTGTGTGTATTCAATTTGTAATAACAAAATATCAATTTTGAGTGATTATATAAACAACAAAGGCAACAGATATCATAAAACGATTCATAATTTGTGACACTTCGCAACTCAAGCGTCTCTCCAGCGGTCGCCTGACCAGTTTCGCTCTATGCAATAAATCAAATTTCAAGCGAATATTTGTATCGATTACATGGAGCGTCTGTTTGTATTATGAAAACTGTCAGCTTTTGCACAAACGTGTAGCCTGTTGCGTTGATTTGCTTGAAGCAGTCTTTTGGGCTTTGCGACTACCGTCTTCAGCCGTTAGATGTACTTGAAGGTTTGCCTTGTTAGCTGTTTCCTTTTATTTTCTTTTTTCTAACGGCTACTCGAAATATTTACTGCTAGTCCCAGCTGCCTTTTTTCCGCTCGTTTTCAATAAACATATTTCCATGCCTTGTACTAGTATAAGTATAAGCATACTTACACACGCACACAAACAATCAATTCACAAATATGTAAAGATGTACGTATTGATGACACTTAATGTCACTCCACTGCCATACACAGCTCACAGCCAATTTCTAAAAAGCCTACAGTTTTCGCATCAACCGTCTACGATCTGCTTTCAATTGAGTTGTCAGAAAGGAAAGAATAGTGGTGGAACATTCATATTTATTTGGGGTATTTGTGTGGGTCAACTACTAAATGACTTACTAATTTTTGTTTTTTACATATTAATGTTGAATTTATATACATAGATAATTTTATAGCGTCCACAAAAGCTTTCTGCGAAAACCAACTTAATATTATGTTCACTATCGATACTTTAAAATCATAAGTGGCTTTAAATTTCAATTCAATTCTAAATAGTTTTGAACTTTGTGGTTATTTTCGGCTTTATAATTTTTTTTTAATAATTGAACATTTGGTTGTTACCAATTATTTGTAATTCCTAGAATTCATTTCAGGTTTGCTCATCCTTGCATATATGAATTTGTTGTTGTTGTTGTTTTTAAATGGTAAAATAATTGTTGTTGTTTTTTCCAAATAAAATCTTCTGTAAACAGGCATCGAGCTCAATAAAATTGTCAATTACTAAATACTAGTTTTAGTAAAATAATTTTATAAAATATCACGCGAGTAATTTTTATTTATTATTTATTTTTCTTGGAATGTTACATTACTTTTCAATTAAAATTCAGTACATTCTCTAGCAAAATTTCATCAAAATTTTGAACTTAAAAAATTTTTAAGTTTTTATTGAGTACAAGCTCAGCTATGCCTACACATAAGTAAAAGATTAGAGAGTTTTTCATAAACGTGGAAAGCATGAAGAGGGAACAAATTTTAAATGTATGTAGATGCAACACAACCAAGTTCATGTTGACCAAGCGAGTGCTTCTGCTCTAGAGATTAGCAATTTCTTACTAATTTCGAGGCACGGCGGTCGACTGGCAGAGCTGAAACAAACCAAAAAAAAAAAAAAACGTTGCTAGCTTGTTTCATTCATTTACTGCAACTTACAACAGTTTATAAAGAACAAGCTTTTTATTTAAGTATCATACAAAAAACTTGATAAATTTTCATTATTGAATATTTGTAAATAATTCATTATTTATCAAGAATACAGAATCGGTCAGTTAATGTATACAATACCATATATCATTCTTAAACGCTTACCTAAATATTTAAGTATACGTTAACGTAGCTATAAAACTAATTACATAAACACCCAAGATACTTATTTTAAATTTAATTTATAATTAAATTAAGTCGTCGGGGCTTTTTAGCTGCGAAGTCATCTATTAAATCATCTGTTTCACTATCAAAACGACGATGAGTACTCATTATGGCTAAGCCACTGAGTCGTTGCAAAAAAGTCTTTTCATATTTCAGTGTCGAAATGGATATTATCGTGCATGTAGTAACCGGCATTGTCCCATTACTGTAAATAGAGAAAAAATTGCTGGAAAAATGTCTTATTGCATTGAACATGACCTTCAATGGTAGATTTTGGTTGCTAACAAGTTTTTTCATGTCTCCACTTTTTCTTTTACAAAGCAAACTCGGATGAAAGTGTTGCCATATCAAAAATACCTTTGTGAGTTTCAATTATTTCGAATCTGATACAGTAAAATCAATTTCTTTAAATTTGTGTTTAACTGATTTGTGTTGAAGAAATTTGTCTCGCAATTCTATATCAATTACATATCATCGACAAAAGTTAAAACGTGGTAGTTTTATTTCACCATTAATCGACATTGAAAGAATGCATACTTCTTGAAATATTTTGCTCAACTTTTCAATTATGTTACTGCCAAAATCATAATAAGTCGTAACACGGTTTCGATTTACCCATTTGCTTTTGGTAAATTCAAGAAGAGAGAATTCAAAACTTTTCATAAGGACAAAGTAACGAGAACATTATCAATGTCATAAATAGGCTCTCGTCAAATTTCGAGCTGGTTGTAGATTTCTGAAATGAACCGGCTTTAGATAAGACGTCAATATCTGAGTCAAGCAGTATTTCTTTCGAAGCTGGAACCCTGCTAACAAAACCCAACATCCCCCCCAACTCCTGTCACGTTATACAACACAAACATTTAAGCTTTTTTAAATGACCTACACGCAGAGAATAAATTTAAGCATACGCAAGACATAAAAATAATATAATGGAATAATAAAAATTTCTGTATTTGATTTTTCGATAAGTGTTTAAGAAAAAATCAGGCTTATAATTGGATAAAAATACGTTTGGTGAAATGATAGAAAGCCTCATGCTGGAGTAGTTAAAGTTGATAAAAATGTGTTTGGTGAAATGACAGAAAGACAGGAGTCTGGGTTGTCTGTGTAATCACAAACTGCCTAACTTAGAGGACGAAATGTATGAATGGAAACGCCAGTATTTTCTTCAATAAGCTAATCTCATATTGATTACCTTAAAAAGCGACTAGTCCATCATAGCTGATTGGAAATAAAAAATAAAAATTTGTTAAAAGTTTTAACAATCGCATGCTCCTTTGCTCGCTATCCTTTGTGACTAATTCCAGACTTATTCGAAACTTATCACATTTTTTGCAGCATACAAATAATAATACAGTCGCAGAACAACAATAAAAATTATTTAGAAACAACTGTAGTAGCAACAGCATTCGAACAACTCCACTATCAGTAACAACAACAACACCAAAAACAACAACAGCATCACCAACCAGTCACATTACAATACATTTAAGTATGCTTGTATATACATACATACATACATACATGTGTAATCTAAACATGTATGCATCAACAACAAATGCACACCAAGCACCGGTAGTACAATTATTTATAGTCTGTTGCCCTTGAAGGAGACATAAATTGACAAATAATTGGGGGTCCACTCGATGAATGATTTATATGCATCGGTAATGGCTATGGCCATGGCCAAGCCAAAGGCAGCCGCACCACGACGGCAGCAAGCAGTGAAGCCGAAGAGTTTGCTGCCTCTACTAAATGTTGTTGCCTGCTGCCTCCTACTTTCAGAGCTTACTGATGAAAGATGATGATAGCATCGGAGTTGGGCATGCTAATGCATTGCCAGCATCGTGCAGTCACTCGCATGCATCAGAGGATGAGGAAATTCTACACTGGTGCAAGGAATCACTACAAACTGCCATGCGGAATTATAGTATTGGTGAACTTGAATTGTATGTGTGTTTGTATGTATTTTTTAGTGGTTAAGGTTCTTGATGCTGCCTTCATACGTGTTGCAGCATTCTGGATCAGGGGCTTATGCCCAAGACCGACCATACGTGGCGAAGAGTCACACCCTGCACGAGGTGCCCCTGCTTTCTACTAAATATGGCGGATCTAGAGAGAAAAACTCGATAAAATCCGTAAGTCCTGGTGTCAATCGTACCGTGCCTTGGACTGAATGGCACTACGTTAGTGTGTCTTCTAACGGTGTACTCCAGTTACGTGGCGCCTTCTGGTTTTATTTAGCCTTTCCGAGGTACCGGGGCTCTGCCTTGGATGACCTCGCTCTTCCCCCATTACTCGTGGGACCAAAATTATGGAAGAAAAACAGAAAAACAAAATAAATAAAAACAACAACCACTCTGCTTCCGCCTTCAGCGGAGAGCAGTCGGTCAACTCAAAGGAGCACTTGATGCCCGCAGAATTGATCGAAGACATGGCAACAGCAGCGGACGCAATGGACGTAAATCCTACCGTTCGGGGCAGCGAGCCAATACCTCCTGACACTACGAGGGACGAAAAGGACCCCAGTCCAAACGGCCCAAGAGGTGTCACCGAGTGCCTGGATATTGTTATGGCCAACTTGAACTCAGTTCCAATGGACAGCGATACCCAGATCCCTACGGATGAGGAGGAGCTCTTGCTCTCATCCCAGCCGGAGGAAACGAGCACTCCAGCTTCCAAGCTCTCTGGAGCGGGCAAGAAACGCTACAAGTTCTACCGCTCCAGGGGAGTTGGTGAGCTTGAAGCGAAAAAGCTAGCCCTCCTGCCTATGGCCAAGGGAAAGCGGGAGCTCGCTGGCATGCTGAGTAGTTGTGGTAAGAGGGATAGGTCGGAAACGACTGACTCCTCAAATGTCCACAACTCTCCAAAGCGTAAAGTGGGACCGACCGACAAAAGGGCCCAAGTGGGACCAATGCAGCCAAAGGCAACCTTTGCTCAGGTTGCGGGAGCGGCATCAGGTAGAATGCCTACTAAAGATGGATGCAGGGTAGCACTATTGCCGCCAAGCTACCCAAGGATGCTCTGGTCTTTGCAGCAACTGCAGCTGATCCAGTCCGCTATCCTGGAAGCGGTAAGGCAGCAGCGCAAAGGCTCTATAAAGCCTAATTTCAGCAGCTGCTCCTTCCGGCCGGGGTGGCTGGCCATCAGCTGTGGGGACGCAGAGACCTCGGAGTGGCTCCGGAATATGACTCCCAAGCTAAAGCCGTGGAAGGGCGCTACAATTAAGGTTGTTGACGCAACTGAGGTGCCCAAACCTTCGGTTTATGTGGGCTATTTCCCGGAGGCGGGGACCACGTCGGTGGAAGACATCCTAGCTCTTGTCGAGGGGCAGAACGCGGGTCTGCAAGTGGGCAACTGGAGGGCACTCAACAGGGTACAACGAGGACCCACCTCTGAGCTCACTCTCTCGGTTGACCCCAACTCCGCTGAGACTCTCGACAAGCTGGGGCACGTGGTAAACTATGGGTTCGGAAGGGTGCGTATCCATAAGAAAGGCCCTGCAGCGGTACGTAACAATGCACCCACCGCAAATACAGCTGCAACAACGGCATCCACCACTGTGGCTAGCAATAGCACGGCGAACGAAGAGCGACCCTGTTGCTCAAAGGACGCCCAAGTATTGCGAAGGCCCTCTGTGGAGCTAACTAACGTAAATTCCTCGGGTGGAAACCCTAAGGAGCGGCCGGCCTGCCCAGAAGGGAACGCAAAACCGAGGAGGAAGGAACCCCCACTCTCGCCCGCAAGGGACGCGTCTGCCGCCCTGATCAAATTTAGACCCCCATTAAGGTCACATCGGGGACAGGGCGTTGCAGAACGGTCAAGAGAGGAAAGGGTACTCTTGGGAGGAAGCAGAGGGAGAAAAGTGGCTAAGAGGGCCCAGCGAAACAAATCGAGACCATCCGATGGCAGACCCCCCAAGATGCCTTACTAAGCACATGAAGTGCCTGCAGGTGAACCTGCATCACGCCAAGGCGGCCTCGGACGTCTTGTGCTGGCGGTTCAACAAGGAGAACTTGGATGTCGCATTCATCCAAGAACCCTGGGTTTCCAATGAGGCTATCAAAGGCCTCAATGACTGCGATGGTAAGATTATATATGACACCTACAACAGTAGGCCCAGAGCGGCCTTAGTGATAAGAAGTAACACAACCTTTTTTCCCATTTCAGAGTTGATACATCAGGACCTAGTGGCCGTATGGACTGAGGTGCCAACTCAGATGGGTGTACAACAGGTTGTACTTGCCTCGGCCTACCTTCCTGGAGACAGTGACGTAATGCCCACAAGGGAAGTAATCGCCCTAGAGGAGTACTGCAGGAGGAAGCGGTTGAAATTCGTGTTGGGCTGTGACGCCAACGCCCATCATATAGTATGGGGTAGCTCCAACACCAATGCGAGAGGTGAGTCATTTCTTCATTTTACTCTCAGTAACAACCTAAATATCTTAAACCGGGGAAATGAGCCGACATTCTTAAACGCTATTAGGGGCGAGGTCTTAGACCTGACTATATGCACGGCAAATATGTCCACATTTATCTCCAACTGGCATGTCTCAAATGAGGTATCCATGTCGGACCATCAGCACTTAAGGTTCGACATAGAGGCCTCAAGGGAGACTATCCAGTTCTACAGAAACCCAAAGAAAACAAATTGGGAACTCTTTCACTTATCTATTGAACAAGAGGCTAACACGGCCTCGGCGGACATTATGTCTACTCACGATCTAGAAATTGAATCAATACAGCTTCAAAATAATCTAACATCAGCCTTTGAAGTGAGCTGCCCAGAGAAGATCAAAAAATCTCAAAGGGACGTCCCATGGTGGAACGGCAATCTCAAAAAACTTCGACAAAAGGCTCGAAAGCTATTCAATAGGGCTAAACGGACTGGTGAATGGTCCACTTACAAAACAGCCCTCACTGCCTATAACAGAGAGCTGAGAGAGTCCAAAAGGATCACATGGCGTAAGCACTGCGAGGGTATCTCCACCCTTCATGTTGCTCAGCGTCTGCAGAAAGCACTTAGACTGGATCATACAAATGGCTTATGCACACTAAGGAAACCCGACGGAACCTACACGGGTGACCCTGAGGAGACCAACCGGCTTCTAATGGAAACCCACTTCCCAGGATGTATTATACAAGACCAAAATCCTACTGCGACCACTGTTGCTACAGTGTGCGCTAACAGTAGGACAAGAGGTCTTACGAGAAGAATTGTCAACCATGACAGGGTACGGTGGGCTCTTTCAACGTTCGGTGCATACAAATCCCCTGGTCCAGATGGCATCTACCCATGTCTGCTTCAGCGGGCTATGGAATCCATATCTGGAACCCTTGTTAGAATACTTAGGGCGAGCTTGCTTCTTGCCTATATTCCCTCACCTTGGAAAGAGGTAAGAGTAGTATTTATACCCAAAGCTGGAAAAAATTCTAATCAACTTCCAAAGGCTTTTAGACCTATAAGCCTAAGTTCCTTTGTGATAAAGACACTGGAAAAACTTATTGACTTTCACATCAGGGACACCTATCTCAAGGCTAAACCACTCTGTGAAAGTCAACATGCATATCAAGCAGGGAAGTCTACTATTACTGCCATACACGGCCTAACTCAAGTACTTGAAAAGGCCTTAGAGTACAAACAGATAGCCCTGTGTGCATTCCTTGATATATCAGGTGCCTTTGACAATACGAGTTATGAGGCAATCTCCGCAGGATTAGCAAGGAAGGATATCCCGAAGCTTATAACCAAGTGGATAATAAGCATGCTGAAATCCAGAACCATAATGGCTGAACTAGGTGGAAGTAGACTTCGGGTAACGGCCACTCGTGGCTGCCCTCAAGGGGGTGTTCTCTCACCTCTATTGTGGACACTCGTTGTCGATGAACTCTTAGAGAACCTTAAAGTGAATGGATTCAATGCTTACGGCTATGCTGACGACCTTGTCATCTATGTTGTAGGCTGGGATGAAGGGACATTAAGCTCCAGGCTTCAATCTGCCCTAAATCTGACGCTCAAATGGTGCTCTGAGAAAGGGTTGTCAATCAATCCAGCAAAGTCGACCATCATCCCATTCACCAGAAGAAGGAAGGTGGACCTAACTAAACCAATGCTGGGAGGTACTGAGATCGAATTCTCAAAAGAAGTGAAATACCTAGGGATCACACTAGATAGTAAGCTCAACTGGAACTCTCATCTCACAGAAAGTACCAATAAAGCGACAAGAGCATTCTATGCTTGTCAAAGACTACACGGCAAAACCTGGGGAATCTCCCCGAAACTCACATACTGGACATTTAACACGGTGATAAAGCCAATTATCACCTACGCAGCACTAGTATGGTGGCCTAAGGCCAAAATGGCGAGCTCCGGCGCTGCTCTCGGCAAACTCCATCGCCTCGTCTGTGTGGCCATTACGGGGGCCATGCGCACATGTCCCACAGAAGCACTTGGCATCATCTCGGGCATCCCACCATTGGCCATACTCATTGAAAAAGAGGCTTGTCAGAGCGCTCTGAGACTGTCCAATCTTAGTCGTCTGAAAAGTGGAGATTTCAGGGGGCATTTGGGTGTCCTACAACCACTCAGTGCCGATCCAATAATCAAACTCACAGACACTATGTTGCCAAAACTATCCTTTACCAAGACCTACAAAGTCATAATACTTGAAAGGGATGCATGTAAAGGGATGGTGAAAGCAATTAATAAAGGATCACAGGTCTGGTACACTGACGGTTCCAAACTTATCAATGGGAGCACCGGGGCCGGGGTGTTCGGACCAAGATTTCAAAAAAGTGCCCCAATGGGGTCATACCCAACCATCTTCCAGGCGGAAATCTATGCTATTGAGCTGTGTGCACACGAATGTCTTCGCAGAAAGACAAATGGAGCCACACTCAACATTATGTCAGACAGCCAGGCAGCCCTTAGGGCTCTAGACTCCTTCAAAACGGAGTCAAAACTGGTAGACAGCTGCAGAGCGGCACTGGAATCATTAGGAGCGAACAACAAAGTCACTCTGTGGTGGGTTCCGGGTCATGAGGGTGTGGATGGCAATGAGAGGGCGGACTATCTCGCAAAAAAAGGGGCCCAACAGAGCTTCTGCGGTCCTCAGCCGTTCTGCGGTCCTTCTAAAGGATACACAGCAGAACTTCTAAGAAGGTGGGAGGACTCGAGAATCGCAGCCCAATGGCGATCGTCAAAGGGTAATAGGCAATCTAAGAGGTTCATAAGTCCATCCCGTGAAACCTCTAGAAAACTTCTTAATCTCAGCAGGGAGGGTCTTAGAACTCTTACCGGGTACTTAACAGGTCACTGTAGGCTGAGATACCACCTTCACAAAATAGGACTCTCTGAGGTTTCAGACTGTAGGTTTTGTGGCTTAGAGGCGGAGACCTCTGAGCACATACTGTGTGAATGCCCGAGTATAAGTAGACTCAGGCTAATACACCTTGGAGAGCGACTGTTATCTCCATCCACAATATGGACAATCACACCCTCCAAAGTGCTTAGTCTCATAAATAGCCTAAAGATGGAGTGACAACTTAAAGGGTTAGCACAATAGATCTTTCTTTTAGGTCGCAGCGCTACTATGCCCTGATAATAATAATAATAATAATAATAATGTATTTGCATACCGATGTTTATTACAATAAAGTGTTTGTTACGCATTGGCATTATTATGCTGCACAATAAAGTGATGAGGTATGTATGCCTTGATATGAAAACTGGCATGCGAATATTAGGCAAATTGTTGCTGTAATAGCTGAGCATTTAGTTGCTCCTTATATCTCTATGCATTACAAAATGTATGTATGTAGTATGTACATCTACATAAAGGGTGTTTTTTTAGACGTGTGGTTTTCAATGAGGCAATACTCTTTTCAGAGTTGGTCTTTTTGATAGCTGTTACTCAATTTGGTTTGCCATTTCAAGACATCTTGAAAAAGAATATTCGGCGCGTTATTGCTGACATTCGGCCCAATTGCTGCAAAACGTGGTCGATAATTAATCTCGGCTGAAACTGCTAGCTCAATCTGGCATACAGAAGAATCCGTGATACGAAACACGTTAAAAGAATTTAAAAAAAATGTGTTAATATATTTTATATGATAAGAAAGCAGAAACGTTTTTAAATAATAATCCAAAATATAATTGCAAAATTTTTAAAACCTTTATTTGCCATTGCTTTCATTGTCCGTTGTCGTAGCATTCCAAGCAAATTCAAATTAATTTAATTTTATTTTATTTTCCACTGCCTAATTTAAGTACAAACAGCAGTTTTTGATAACACATTGACTTGTATTAAATAAATAAATAAGATTAGCATATTGTTTTCTCCTTTTTCTTGTTTGACGGGGTGAATTGTTGATATTTGTTGGAATTATTTTCCGTCATCTTTTGACGGAAATTCCTAAAATTTCTGAAACATTGAAGTTAGAAGTAAAAGCTTTTTTATTAAATAGTTGGATTAAAATAAACTTATATAATTTTTTTTGCATATAATTACCCGACGAAAACGACGCGTTGCAAAGTTTTTAAAATTGAATAGAAATTATGGAAGAGCTGAAGCATACATATTTAAGATGAAAGCGAAATGGAGCAGCCTTTTAAACATGTTTCCGCGTTTTGATTTGCTTCAATATGAATTTATTGAAAAAGCAACAGAGCAAATGCTCATCAGCTGATCGAATAGTAATATATATGTATGTATGTATCAATTATTGAGAGCATTGAGTATAGTTTTCTTTACGAAAAAAGGTGAGTCTGAAATATCAAAAGAACCGGAGTGAGTGTTAAAATACTGATACAAACTACGGAGTGGCTCATTTAACTCAAAATTACTTTTACATAGCTTCAGAAAAAGAGGGCGGAAACGTCTCGGAAGGGAAAGTTAACATAGTTAAATAAAACATTGACGCCAGCACACATACATACATACATACATACAACACACATAAATACATAACTAGCAATCAGTCTACTCCGCAGCTTTGTTTCAACTCCTTTACACCCACTCCTCCACATCCGTTGCAGCCTTCAATGACCTTCAGTCGTTCAGCGAATTACGAGTGTGTTGTGCGTTCAATTGTCGTTGGTTTGTTAGCGTTATGGCCAATGGCATCAGCATTGGCGGCAAACTAATAAAGCACCGATATACTCATATAATCACGCATACATACGCACATTCATTCATATGTATGTATGTAGGAGTAAGTACATACATACATACATATGTACGCGCTATTTGCCTAGTCATGAGCCGAGTCTGGCAACCCAGTCCTGCGCAGCAGTTA
The DNA here is from genome assembly GCA_963971545.1 of Philophylla caesio. Classification (NCBI taxonomy): domain Eukaryota; kingdom Metazoa; phylum Arthropoda; class Insecta; order Diptera; family Tephritidae; genus Philophylla; species Philophylla caesio. Next base: position 11,986,298 of record OZ020607.1, read on the forward strand.
CCACTCGCTCAGCTGCTCAATTACATTGTAATGAATTTCTTCCTTACTTCATTATTATTGTACTCGTATGCAGCGAAATTGTTGCCACAGCGCCGCCTCTAGTCATACAGATTTTATGTGCTTTTTTTTTTTTTTGTTTTGTTGTTTGCATTCATTCTGCCACGACATTCAACTGGCTGATGTTGGTGGGCATCATTTGACCGTCATAGATGTAGAAGTTTGTAGTACTACTTATGTGCCTTGCTGTAGCGCATTGTAAACTACAAGTAGCCACAGAAACACTTCCCTACAAACCCTTCAACTATGATATATTTAAATACACACATATACATAAAGATATGTATTTGTAAGTATGTATGTAAGCGAGTGCAAAAAGTTATAGTAGCTAGTGGTTGTGAATTATGTAGCTTCCTGCTGGTCCCATCCTGCCAGTCCGACCGGTTGCACTATATACATAGATTAATACATACAAACTCGTATATGTATATACATAAATATGTATATATTTTTGTATGTAAATATCTGTGTATGCGACGCGCAGTAACAATAATCATAATAATCAGCGTCAATGGCCCGAGGCCATTAAATGAACTGTCGATGGTCGAGATTTGAATTAATGTGCATTCAGTTATGAATTTATGACGTAAAACAAAAAAAAAAAACCAAGAACAATAATTCGAGTAAGTACTGGAAAAATGTTAACGTTTTGTGCAATATTTGCGTAGTTTAAGTGCATTCGGGCAGTTACATAGTAAACAGAGTTACATAGTTACTATTGATGTATGCAAAAAATCAACTCAACCATATTTTTGTATATAAATGCAAAGTTATGGTTTCGGCCTAAGCCTACAAATGGTGGTTGTGGTGTCACATATGACGAAAAAATAAATAAAATATTTATATGAAGGATATGCTCCTGCTTGGCCCTCGGTAAAACAGAGTAGTTGGCCAAATGTACCCTTCTAATTATAGCGTAGTAGGGAATAAATAGGAAATAAACAAACTGACTTTATTTAGGAATGTGAAAAGGTTCAGAATACAGCTCCTAGCAGCCGTCATTCCAAAGTCTTATATACCTACAATATTGAGTATTGTTAGATATTTTATTACTGGGATAGACTCGTAGTTTATCTGGAACCTCAGTTCATTGGTTAAGAATCGCCAGGATAATATCGACGGCTGGTACACAATGAGCACGAAAACCCTTTGGAGGAAAAGGTGCTGGAATCCAAGTTAAAAAAAAAAGTAGGGACATTAGCGCACATGAAAAAAAACCCAAAAATATTTCATTTGGAGTTTACGCCTTTAGTCCAAGTGCAATATCTGAAAAATCGGTTGTATGGGCGCTATATGTTACATTCGTTTAATCTTTATTTTTTCCACTTTTAAGACATGTCAAACAATATCTGATATTTGTGCAAAGTTTCAAGACTTTAGCTGATTAAATAAAAAATTTATGGCCAAAACTGCAATATCTGAACTATCGGTTGTATGGCAGCTAAATGTTATATTTCTCCCATCTTAATAATTTTCATTGCTTTAAGATCGCTTACAATAACTATTATTTTTGCAAAATTTTAAAACTTTAGCTGTTTAAATGGGAGGGGTTTTCTTGCTAAATGAAATATCTTAACAATCGGTTATACGGGAGCTAAATGTTATATACCTTTGATCTATATGACTATTACTGCTTATTTAGAGCTTAGAATAGCGGACCTCTTGCTGCTTAAATGAAGAACTTATGGAGCAAAATATACATAACATCTGAACAATCTTCTCCTATATACGTTATAGTCGTCTGATCTGTCTGGTTCCCACAAATGTCTAAAAGTTATATAAAGGCACCTGACCTCCAAGTTAAGTAACTAGATATAACTATAAGATTCAGCGCCTCTTTACACTTAGTAACACGGGTTCAATGGAAAATGGGAAGGAACTCAGGAATGAGAAAGCGATGAAAAGAAAAAAGTAAAGTATCAACTCAAATTTTATATGCAAAAAAATACAAAAATAACCTAAAAACCGAAAAATTCGAGAGCATATAAAAGAAAAACTCGTCTTAAATTTAAAAATTTTAGTAATGATTTTGCTACTGGTTTGATATAATAAAAAAAATTATTCGGTGCGGTTTGATTTTGACGACGATGAAATCGTAGAATAGTGTTATTGAACAAGTTTTCTATGAAGCTATATATAGTTTTCGAGTATGCCGCTTTATTTGCCCTTTTTATTTTTTTTGTAATGCTACAGTTTTAGTTGAATGACTAAGAGTTGCTGTTTGATATTGCGTTTTTTTAAAGGAACTTTACAACTCCGCCAAAACAACGCCGGCGTTCTATCAAATGGATCGCAAACGAAAAGGTCTTTTGTAGAGGAAGTTTGAATCCGGATAGATTTTTATTTGAAGAAAGTTTGTCAAGTAAAACATGTCTTCGCTTGGCCACCTTTGGTGCTCGTATACATATATTTTTTAATCGATATACCCAGCAAATATCATCAACAACAATTATTTAAGATGAAGAGAGATCATAGGTGAAATCGTCACTTTTAACATATCGAGCCATAGCCGCCAAAAAATGTACTTTGCTTTTGCCAAGAAATTAAATATAATTAGCCTTCTTCTTTAAAATGTTTCATTTGTCGGTTACGTAATTTTGGTGGTTATGGCTCGATATGTGTGTATACGAGCATAGCTGCATGAATTTATATTTGATTCATTAATATATATTTAAAAGCGTCATTTCAGCTACGCCATGACCAATTTATAAACCAACTCAGGAATGTATGAATACCAACCCAGCAAACAAAAATTCATCTTACGCATTGTTAATCATTTGAAACCGAATATTTTTTTTTCAAATTTTGCTACACATATTTTTCAACTTGAGAACGGGTTGAGAAACACTTGAGATACAAGTTGTAAATGGCTCCCAGTTACGCTCCAAAATTGTCAAAATGAAAACTATATTTTTAATTATCATCATATGCAAACAAGTTGAGAATTCATGAATGTTTGCAAAAAAGTTGAGAATTAAATATTTCTCAATTTTAAAATAATAAAAAATTTAGTGTTAAAAAGTATCTCTTAGTTTGAGGTTTAAAAAAAGCACTGTTTTTAAATGCAATCTCAAATTGAGATTTAAGAAAAATGTTTATTGGTATGTATACCTACATACATATTTACTCATACAGAAGATTTTGCCACTGCAAGTGTATTATGGTTGCTCGCAACAGTCATGCCGCCGAGGAAAACATATAGAAGTGGCAAAACGCAGTCGAACTGATATCGTCAGACGAATATCTTATCAGAGCGATTCCATCTGCATACAATATGGCCGGACCAGCTACAGCAGAAGCAACTACGACCATATCAATATACATATGTACATACATTCATTTGTGTGTCTGAGTAACCACACCGATTATGGCCAAAATACAGCAAGCTGTTGTCGAGCCAGTCAGAGAATTGTGTCGTTCGATAAGGCAAGCGACTGGTCGGTAGCTGGCCGTATACATTCGTAAGGCAAATCTTAGTAAATCCAATTTGTTGCACTGCCAACTTTGGCTTATAAACGTTCGCTGTTTTTGTTGTTATTGTTGTTTATGCTCCTGCGTCGCGCAATGCGTTGCTTTGTGTGCCCATAAAATTACCACATCGTAATAATTTCGATACAATCAGCCATTGAAGCAGCCGTCGAGAATGAGTTAGCACCAAACTGTGGGGGGGGCGGGGTAGGAACTCGGGTGGGGGAAGGTTACTTGGCTGATATTGCAGGAGTTTGGAGGTGTTTGTGGTGTATTGCATAAATGTTGTAAATGCATTTCGACCGCCCCATGCAACCGTACCAAGTCACAAACACACACACACACACACACATACTCGTACATCTTTTGGCGCTCGCCTTTCAAAGCGCCCTTGCCGCATTCTCCCCATGCCACAAACGCTGACTTGATGGGGTATTTATGCCAGCGATGAGTGCAAATTACCGCAACCGAGGGGCGTTTTGTGCGCGTCGGCAATAAGCGTTAATGGGTGCAGCAGCAAACAGCGTACAACAACAGTAGTAACAACAACATACATTTGTACAATATTCGCATACTGTGGTGTTGTTGTTGTTGTTGTTGTTGCATGCGTTGCACTATTAATTTTCCACAAACTTAAAGCATTACGGCGCATACATACACACATACTTACAGACTTATTTGTGATTTCTTGGCGCTTGTGTTGTTGTTGTTGTCTTACGATTATTGTAACAGCGGTTATTGCAATTGTATTGGCTTTATTTTGTAGCGAAGCTTGTCTGTACGCACATACACATAAATACACACAAATAGATAACATTTACTTGTGTCATTATTAATAATAAATATCGGATTACAGGCGCGCATGAGCAGCTTTGTGGTGAGTGAGGCAATGGGTGTGCGGCGTTGATGATGACAACCGCAGATATCATTAACATTTATGTACATACATATGTAGGTATGTAGGGAGGTGCGGGTATATCGAAATAAAAATAATATAAAATAAGAGTATCACTTAATTACGCTCATATCCTAAGTGTAGAGAAAAATTATCATAGTGAGGGAAAATTGGCAGGCGAAATTATTAAAGCAGAAAAGCTTAATTTTTTTTTTAACTGATTTTAACATTTCTTTGCAAAATATGTACACTAGTATACGCCAATTTTTTTTATGTACCCGACTTTGTTTCAGTAGTAGACAAATTTTACTGTGGAATCAAGCATAAGACAGCTATAAAGTAAATCTCATGTCTCCTTTTTTAATTTTTTATTTTACATTCTTACTGATGTTTAGCTTTTTGGTATTAGAGATTCAGTTGTGATGTTATACGAATATTTTCAGAATCAGAAAAAAGAGTTAATAACGTGTTTGTTTAATATTTTTTTAAATTAATATCTTTTGGCAGGCAACCTATACAATACTGTGGATATCGCATTTTGACTCTTTAAATGTTCAACTAATTCACAATTATATATATAAAATTATTAATTATTGAATTGATTGTCAAACAAAAGTTATTTTTTCCCACTACATACGTTTGTTGTAATATTTTATCCATTCTTTGCTACGATTTATTTACTTTTTAATAAAAAAAAACGTAGCACTTACTATGAGAATTGCATATCAATTAAATTTAGTTCTAATTAGCGTTGTCAAAAAATTTTACTGAAATTTAGTTGTTTTTATTATTTTTTAGCATCTCTCAATTGTCTTATCTCCATAGCCTTTTCGTGAGTTTCTTCAATATCTTCCAAGGCACATTCAATAGGTAGCAGCAGTAGAAAAATTAAAAAAAAAAATTTGAGCTCTGTATATATTGTTTTTGCTTTTAAAAGCTAAAATTTCAAAAATATTTAATCAACTACCTTGAATTGTACTGAAAGTATTCTTATAACAACGAAATTAAAAATTTGACAATTCAAATTAAAATAAAACATGAAAAAAGTTAAAAAAAAAAGTTTGCTGCGGCTACCTATTTGATGTGCCTTGATATATTCGTTTAAATTTATTCAAAATGAAATTGTGTTTGAAAGATATAAGTTTTCTCTGTATTTTTTTACTGTTTATAGTAATATTTATAAATATTTCAACTAGACAACAGCTGTTAAATTTAAATTCACAACAAATAGTAAACAAACAAATACTTTCATTCACAATAGAACACCTATCTGGCATCTGAAAACCATATGCTACGCAAGCGTTTATCGTATATCGTATGAAAATTCATAATATGGATGTATGTTAATTACGAAATATTAGAAAATAATAATTGACAATTTTTTAAATTTTTTTACTTCTTTTTTAAAGGAGCTTATTGGTGTCATAAAGTGTGGTATTGTCGTAAAGTCATAAAATTTGAAAAATTCCAAAAGCTGCTTCTAGCTTTTAGAGTTGAGTTTGTCTTGGCTATTACTTAACGCCAAATAAATTTATATTGCTTTGATAGCGCTTGTCAATGTTCATAAAAAAAATTGAAAGAGAAAAATATTTGACTAATTGAGGCATTTGGCGAATTGAGCAATAGTAAATTGCTAATTTTTCGATTTTATTATTTTTTTATAATTTTTATATTTCTTTTTAATATGACGTTCTTTCGGCAAACAATTAAGTATTTACGTATACATTAATTTGTTTTAATCCGGCTTATGACAATAATTACAATACTTAAATTGTACTAATATAAACACACACATATTAATGCGCATGTAGAAATTTTATTGATTGTTGTCAATTTATTGTTTACTGTTTGATATTAATCATTTATCAGTCAAATACTTTGCATCCAGGTAAGTGGTTAAATCAACTTTTGATCTGTTGATACGATTATCATTACACATAATTACATTGTTGTTGCTTATTGTATCTACGTTCTCGTATAGTATGTTACTACATAAACCTATTGTGGTTGGCTTCAGCTTTTAATAAACAATTTAAGCATTCGCGTGCTTGCAAATACATAGAAATGCAAATGCAAACGACATCAGCATGCTTTATAAATGTGTGTTTTTATTGATGTAGAGAGCGTGTAATTAAAAACTTGAATACAAATTAAGCTGCAATTTAAACATTTTTTGAAATAATAATTGAATAATACTAGACATTATCTTTTATTATTATACTTTTTATTGGTTTTATTGTGAACTCAGGGCCAAACGAAATTCAAATACTATTTTAAGCATTTCTTCAGGAATATGTAATTGATAATTTTAACTAAGAATGATCGATCGAGGTTATTGTAAGTATAATTTAAAAAGAAATACAAAAGTAAAAAAAAAATAATATGTAGTTAAATTATTTACGAGCTTTAAGGCCGATGAGTTTATGGGAAAATTTAAAGGAGAAAAAGATCAATAAACGAATGGGCCTTAAAGCTCGTAAATAATTAAATAAATTGTTATATAGCCAAACCATAACAAATAAAATATATAAAAGGATGAGCCAGCAAATTAATTCTAAAAAACAACAACTACACAGTCAAGTAGAAATAGCGCCTGAACAGCTCACACAGCGTAAGCTTAGTTCAGTGCGTTTAGATGCCGGCTTAAGTATTACGCATGATGTTGTGGGTTCGACTCCCGCAGAATCCAAGAAGAAAGCAGTCTGATGTGGTGATTTCCGAAATTGTTGTTTTTCATTAAAAAAAAATAAGAAGTGGTTATGAAAAATTAAATTAAAAATAATATAATTTAATAATCAAAAAGAAGTCTGATGAGGAAATGTGGTGATTTCCGAAATAGTACTATAACTTCAACCATTAAAAACTGTTTTTTCACAAACAAATCTTCCATAAACTGGCCTTGAGCTCAAAAAATTATAAAATAAAAAAAAAAATTGTTTTGAGTTTGTGCTTGTTTTGAGGTTGGAAACGTAACCAATATCATACAAAATTAATGAGTAAGCAATAAATAATTATTCCCAAAGATATTTTTAATATATTTTCAACAGAATATAAAACACTTTAGCACAGGCTTCAGACATTTTTTGTTCTAATTTTTACAACTCGTTGAATTCATTTGGGTTTACTGTCTGCGAATGAATATAAAAATAACAAATTCTCCACGTTCCCAGCTAATGAATTTATGATTTTTACTTTTTCATTTGCGCTCTTATAAATTTCAAAAATCATTCGTTTAAAACGAACATGAACATTTGAAAACTATTCTGCCGAATTCATTTATTAAATGTTGTAAATATTTAAAAAATTTTATTTTTTATTCATTTTGTAAAAGAAATATTTTATTTTTACTTTTGTACTTTAAATATTAGTAGCAAGAATAGTAGAAGCTAAATATATATTTGATTGGAAAGTTTTACATTTCAATTTAATAGTTCTTACGTATGCACATATGTATGTATGTATGCCTAACCGATAAATGCCGTAAAAGTATATATATTTTATTCCAATAACACATTTAAACAAATTTGTGTTGAAAATAATAAAAAAATAAGAAATTGTTATTAAAAAAAGTGTACTATTGTAGTAGTACTATATCGAGAGTAAAAAAAAATAACTAAGAATCTAGCATAAGTACATTTGTTTAAGAATGCACTGCGTGAGATTAATTTCCAGTCTTCATCCCTGTATACGCCAGAGTTAGCACCTTCCTCACGGAGTTTGCTCGACGAGAAGGCAGACCGAGACATCGGCGTACGAATAATATTAGTGCGCGCGATGTATATACTCGTACTAGTATAAGCATTGTGGAATTAGACCGATTTCGAAGTGGATCATATGCATGTTTAATAATTATGTATATATAAGTATAACAACGGAAGAGTTTCTTATCGCACAGACTCAAATATACACTTAATATTTAAGCTCCGTTGCACAGTCTCGAGCTTAAAACAGAAAAATTATAACATCAACACACGAAATACCTCAAGAAATATTTTTCATTATTTCTTTTGCTTGAAAAAGTACTTTGCTTTGCTGTTAATTTTCTTTCCAAAATAATTGTTAAAGCATTTTTTCTTGAGAACTTCAGACTGATTTAAGAAATTGTAATATAATAAAATTTTTATTGCAATTCTTAAATGACTTTTTCATTTTTGTTGTTTTTGACCTGCTTAATTTCATTATTTTTATTTTTAAATGAGGTCAGTTTTTGTTTAAAAAAAAATGAGAGAAAAAACAACAAACCAAAGCGGTAGAAGTTATAGCATTTGTCGATTTTCTTGATGGCTGTATGATAGGCATCACATTTTTTTAATTTTTTAAATTCTGAGACGAGAATTGTTTAGGATTTAAAAACCCTACTTAATAGTAAGAGTCATATACAATTTCAATATCTTTACTGAAAACTTTTGGTTTCGCCTAGTTTGCATTCAGTTCTCATTTTTGCTTAAACCTTGCACAATTTTTAACATTTTTTGCAGTTACGTAGGTAAATAAGCCAAGATCGCCAGATTAGTCTTTTTAAATTGATATCGGCTTGATAAATCGCAAAAAGTGTCGAGCTTAATAAACACACTTTCCTTACATTTTGATTAACAGGAAATTATTCGGATAAGTCATCAGTTACCCAAGCATGAAGCACACAAAGAATACATATAAGCCGATTGACTGAGAGACGCTATTTTATAAAATAGCATATTGCATGGAACCCTGTCATAGATATCCATTGGATTGGCCAATAATGCCTAGAGACATCGCAGCTGGTACTTTGTAACTTGCTGTCATTTGCACGAATTTATAAAAATTTCTTTAAGAGCAGCTTCCAGTTGCCGAAAGGCATACCAATGCGTTATTTATCAGGAAGCATCAGCTTGGTCATGCTCTCCTTTGCAAGATCGTTCGCTAAAGAGTTAGCCTCTATGTCACTGGGAGCAAAACCTTAAGTAATGTTAAGCCTTCTCCTCGAGAGATCGGCGGCAATCCAGTATTTGAGACGTAGCTGAGCGTGCAGCTTTAATTGCTGTGTGGCTGCCACTAAAGATAGACATCCTTACCTTTTAAAATAGTTTGGAGTTTTCCATCATCTTTTTACCTGTGACCCCAGCTTGAAAGGTACTGCAATAATCCAGCAATCGAAATGATCGAAAAGAAGATTCGTCCACCCACTAAATTAAAAAATTTCTAACCATTTTTAAAAATCGCGAGACTACAAAGTGGAGTGTAAAGTCTGTCTGACGACTCACTCTTGATTGGCATACGGGTGAGCATAGTCTTGCCTCAGCAATGTGCGTATTCCGGCACTATTGTAACAAAACAAAAGGGCTTTAAAGGCACTCTTTTCTCATAGAAACTATGAATGACTTGATCTGGAAAAATATGCAAAAAAAAGTATAAATTTTTTTCCATGTCTGCTAGTGTCAGATAGTGATGCTAAATTCTTCAACCGTAGTTATGGAAAGCGGCGTATCTACTCGCAGACTAAATTTTTATATCGCTTATCTCTAGAACCGCTTTAGCTACATACAACACCTTGCTTCTGATGAAAAACGTTTAGATACATAAAATTGGATACATTCTTGGATGATGTATTTTTCCTGCTGTGATGTAACAAATGAAGTCAGCCATTCTAATTCTTTCATAAGCAGAATTAATATACATAAGTACCTCTACATAGATATTTAAAGATAAACCAAATCAAATACTCATTTGACACGAAAAACCAATCAAATCGCATCCGACACACCGGCAAATGATGGGACGTGCAATCTATCAAAGGCCACACACACACACACATACAAATACAGAAACATGTATGTACATATGCAAACCTAGATCAGTCGAATGGAGCGACTGGTGGTCTACGGTGCAAGACAACAGACTGCACGAATTACCGCAACGAAAAGCTGGTGCAAGTACCTTATAACAATAGCAATGGCAATAATAGTAACAACAATAACAATAACACTAACAGTATCTATCTAAAATTGCCAAAGAAAAATAAAAGTCATACATACATACTTATATGCCAACATAATTTATTATTTGCGGTATTTTATTGCGATAAATAAAATTTAAAAAATAAAAGAAAATTTTAAGAACGAGAAATGAGAAAACTAATGTGCAAATGTATATTCAACTGCGTATGTCTGTTCTGTTGAATTGTAAATCGCCAACGTTGCTCTGCTGCTACTTTAGCTGACATCTGCCTGCATCTTGTCGCGGCGGTGGCGTGCTTCGTGTGGCACACTGTGTGTTTCTTGTGTCATGTAAAAGCAGCATTTATGGCATTGCATGATTTCAATCATAAATTGTATGCGCACAACAAATAGCAATAACAACAACAGCAGCAGGTAAACACCGACACTGAGTTAAGCAAATCGATGGAATTGGTGCAGCAACAGCGACGCTACCAAATGTGGGACTGCTCCGGTTATCAGCCAGCACCTAAGTATGTACATATATACATCCTATAGAAGTAAATGTACATTTACATATGTATGTACATATGTATATACGTATGCCCACCACAGGGACGGATCCAGAAAATATTTGGGGGGGGCGCATTTATTTTTAACTTTTTACGATATTTAACATATTTTGAGATATTTGATTATAATCCATTAAAAACATGGATATAATAATATTGGGTAAAATGTTTAATGCATTTTTAAAAAGCTACCGTTGGCTATATCATTTGAATCATAAAACGTCAGGGATTTAAAGTTCACTCGAAGCCACCGTGACTGGCAACGTGGCACTGATTTTAAAAAATCGGTAAATGTGTTTGTAAAATTGCAAATTACGAAGGCGGTTTGATAAGTCATTAACTTTACGAATAAAATATACTTTTTTTTAATTATTTTATTGTGAACCAAACCTCTTACCACACAGCCATTTCTTCAGGTTTGGAAATAGTAAATAGTCGCATGGATTTAAGCCATGGTGACAACACACGTGTACATTTGCGCTTTTTTTTCGAGTGTAAACAATCACCCATCGCACGGATATCTTTTTCATTTCCAAATATTCGTGTAAAATGGGATTGAGATGCCTACAACCTCAGTCACCTCACGCACTTTTATTCTCCGGTCATAAAATATCATTTCATGGATTTTATCGACGACTTTTTGTATAACGACTATAATAGACGCCAGTTAAGGGCATTAGAATAGCGATATTTATATTTTATTTAATTCATTTATATGCACCACTTAATTAAAGCTAATCAAATATAATAAACAAAAGAATATTGTAATTAATTGTCTTAAACTGCGAATTCACAAACAAAATCAATTAAATTCAATTTGAATAAGGCAATCTATTTGTATACCAGTTACTGGTTACTAATTTTTAATGTTTTTGTCTAGAGTGAGTTTTTGTGTGTGCTCTGAATTTGAAAACACGGTTAAAATTTTCTGAGACCCGCGATATATTGTCCAGACACCCAGGACCCCTCCCTCTTATCCATCCCTGGACCACCAGTATTTTTTTTGTTTTTTATGTATGCTCACCGAACTCGCAATATAGCCGCCAGCTTTGTACGGAATGCTCGCGACGTGAGTTGGTTGCGCATGTGCGGTTTTTGTCAGCAACTTCGCGCTAAAGCAGTCGCCCAGACGTTGCGCCACAATGAAATTACCTGCATTCAAACGCACAAGTACATATATATTTATAGGAACAGATACGTGCTCACAGTGAATTGCAGCGTATGCAATGTTCTTGCAACAATAATGTGCAACATGCAGCTGCTGCGCATATACGCTACAATAAAAGAAATTATCTTTTCAATTTCGCAGCGAGGATATAATATTTGGCGTAGAAACTGAAACGTCATCATGGTATGTGCAACAAAAAATGCTATTGGACGCGCTTACGGTGGCAGTGGCACGCGTGCGCGCGCATTAAAATTGTTTTTTTTTTTGTTTTTTTTTTGGTAAATTGTTATAAGTAATTCATTGTTATGATTGCGCAAAAATCGCAAAAAGCGCAAATGTGCACTAAAAACAAACTGAAAAAAAAAGCGCTGCCGTGGTCGTTGGTGCACTTACAACATGCCACCAACACGCTTGTGCGCAATGCCACCCACACCTTGTCGTACGTGTAAGTGTCAAACCGATTTACAAATGAATAAGAATTCTACTGATGATGTTGGAGAAAAATGAGCGAAGAAATGCCGCAGTGACTTCAAAGTTTGCCGCGTTAGTTAGACGCAAACAGGCGGTGGACGATTTTTGTGTGCGAAATAATAGCAGCGATTGCTATTTAATATTTGCACACTTCAATTATTCAGATGCCAATAACTCTTTAACAATAACTTGGTAAATAAGCCAAAAAAAAAAATTCATGATTTAACTTTAGTCTTACAAATTTGAAGTTTTAGTTAAAAACTTAAATGTATTGTTGACTTTTGAAATTTTTTTCGTCGGAGCTTTAGGCGTTTTCTTTTTTCATCACGGAACGCATGAATACAACTTATTTGTATATGGGAAAAAGCGCTCAACAGCTTTGGCAAGAAGAAAAATATTAAAAATAAACTACACCTGAAACTTGCACTATAGTTTTTAAATACTCGTATTTTGATTCGAAAGTATGAAATTTGAAAATTTAATTAAAAAATTAGACTTTCACAATTTTAGTTGGAAAAGCATTTATATTTTAATTAAAAAAATATATAAAGAATTCACTAGAATAATAAAAAATTGTCTTCATTTGCAAGCAAGAAGCACTGCAATTATTTTGTACACCGCCGTATTGCTTTAATTTTCCACATAGTGCACTTTGTGCAAACAGCGCGAAAAAACTGCTGTTTGAACTTAATGAGTGAATGAATATTCAAGTGAGAACATTATAATTCTGCTTAACGTAGAGTCGAAAGTTTTTGTTAAGATCAGTCTTTATAGACGAATAAAAAACGAGTGCTCATTTCTAAATTTTCGTCCCTATTGACCCCGATTATCATATGTACAAACGTCTTATATACAAATTCTATTTTAAAATCATGTGATTTTTATAAAAAAGTCATTTATTTTTATTATAAATTTACTCTTGTTTTATGTTTAAAAATTACCTATTAATGTTTTTCAATAATTTTCAAAAATTTGTGCATCCAGAAGAAACCAAAGTTCGAAGAGTAGTCGAATAAGTAGTACAGTTTTTTTTTTGGTTCGAACATTTTTCATGGTTGCTTTAAAATTAATATTTGAAATGCACAAAAGAAGTTGAATTTAGTTAAATTGAGGTTTCACATTTTTTAGGGATATATCTGCAATTAGTGTTTCAATGCTAAATTTATCAACCAGCATTAACGCCCCTTTAATGCGTTATTTTCTCCCCCCTCATTTTTAGGGGCTTCAAGCCAAGACAATGTACTAGAATTGCGGAATTCCCGGACTTTTCATGATGGCAAGGTGGAGTTAAGCTTGCCGGCTGAGTCGACAGACCACTCTCTCTTTTGGATTTCCGGCAATGGGCACATATACGGTTACAAGAGGGCTGACGAATTCGCGAGAGCAGCAGCCTCTCTTGAGGAATCTGAGGCAGCAACAATTCACTGCCCGCTGGGAGTCATCACCACATTTGCGGTTTGTGCGAATGACGGGAAGAAGATGAAGGAGGTTAACGACTTGACAAATCGCAAAAGAAATCTTGCGTAGCTATGACGCATCGAAAACGTTTAAGAAGGTCAAACGGTCCAGAAATAAATATTTATGAGGGGTCACTAATCGCATGGTCACATGGCATGGTGAGATTGGTCTCCCTTACAATAATCGCTGAAGGAGTTGCAAAGGCGAGCACAGTAGAGAAACCATTGCTCACTACCTCTGTGAGTGCCCAACTCTAGCACGCCTCAGACAAGAAGTATAGGGTTTCTACCAAAAGACTTAAAGGAGATCCCTTGATGTAAAATAAACGGCATAAGCATATACATCCACAAACCAAAACCGTTTGAGGAATAAGGGCAGAAAGACATACCAGAGGTTCCAATAAAAAATAGTAACAAAAAATCATTTTCAGCGCTATTACAAAGCTACTAGGAACCACCAACCAACTGGAACGGTCAACTCAGTCGAAAAAAGGCGTTTATGCAACTTCGATTTGTAATCATCTTTCCTTTTCTTTAGCTATTTTCACAAAAAATAAGCGTTTGTACATAATTATTAAATTTGTTTATTGGGAAGCTCACGAGCTTAAACAAAGCTATAAGGTCGAAATGGCTTAAGCACAAACCGATTCAAACTTGGCGAACATATCAACATTAACTAATATTCCGAAAAAATCGATTAGCTCTTATGAAGGCTATGCTAGGAAGCAGCATACATTTTTTATTTACATCTGACAATGACTCAGCGCTGATGGTTCTTTCCTAAGACCCTTTTCTACCATTCAATTCTGCCTGAATTTCAAAAACATTTTAAGTATCGACTTGACATACAAGTAAGAACGCCTAGGCCGGTGCATACTGAGATTACTTAGAAATTTGCCGGGATGCTATTCATTTGTATCACTGCTCATTTTCGTCACGGAAGGAAGGCGCTATTTGTGTGCAACTTCCCACTGGGATGCTTGCAACGCGCCGCATGACTGATGACGAGTCAAACTTCATGACCAGCCAATATGTTAATGGAATATTAATAAATTGCACAACAAATTGCGTATTCAGTGCGGGCTGCCACTGATATGCGGTGACATTTACAGTGATGTGGTGATGTGGTGGTGGTGGTGTTGGTGTTGGTGACGCCGGCTATGGCGATCCTGCTTTCGGTGGTTGATCATTGAAGGCGCAAATAGCCAAATGGACCATTGTGGTTTGAGGTTTAAGCTATCGCTCAAGAGTCACTGTAGCCACATACGCGCGTATGCAGGCACATAAATACATATTTAGATGTGTAGCTATGTACGCCAAACTATGTCCAGATTGATTCAGTAGCATCAAGGATGTACGTCAGGCAGATATATGTACATAGATATGAAGGTTCCCAACGAACAAAAAAAAATGAAATAATACGAGTAATCAGACTAAATGTAGCAGCAACCGCGAGAAAACGCCTTATGCGTTTCTGCAACAACAACTACTAGCGACAAGCAACGGCGAGGGCTGTTGCTGCTAGAAGGTAATTTTTCTGTTTTGTGACAAATTGATCGGCAATCGAATCTGCGCACAAAAGCAGCAGCTGCAACAATGCAACAAACGATCGTCCAGCCGTCCGACGGTTTTGCACATGCAACACGCAAGAAAAATGATGATTAGATGGACACGGACAGGCAGCGGCGACAACAGCAACGAACAGGCAAAGTTCTACGTCGCTGTGTAAATGGGCAAGCGAGGAGTCATTACAGCGCACTTGCAACACCAATAGCAACAATAAAAGCAACTGTCCAGCAATGAGTAGTGCGCTGCAGCGTCACAAGTGGCAAATCAACGTTGCAAATATGTATGTACACCTGTGTATGTATGTATGTGTGTATGTGCAAGCGATTGGCAGTGGCTGGTGGTAGCACCAAAGAAAACAACAGCAGCAACAGCCGGATTGTTGCTCTTTCTTTGGTGGTGGTGGCGGCGATATTTGTTGCCTGACAGTTGACATGGTTTTTTGCATGGAATTTCTCGCGAATTTGTGGCGGCAAGTGTGGTGCTAGTGCTGGTGGCGGCCCGGCTTGCTGTTGCCGGCATCGCTTAATAGTGTTGTTGTTACTCCTTTGTATGTACTTACTTACTCACGCTTCAAGTCGCTAGCGCAGTTGGGTGGCATTCGATTTGCTACTTAGTTTCTGTTTGATTTTTTTACTTCATTCCTCACCTGATGTTGCTCTTTTATTATCATTTTTTTTTGGGACCACTTGTAGTTGTGTTGCCAGTTGTTGCAAACTGTCGCTATTAGCCAACTGTGTGGCAATTATAAATTGTGCATGCCTATTTTTAGTTTGTTGCAAGTATGTCTCGGGATAGATCGCTGCTGTCCATAAGCATGAATAATGTTCGAGTATTTTAATATTATTGCCGTGGATAATTCATCGATGTTGTCTTAAGGTTATACATATATTGTTTTTGTTGTCGTTGGGCGATATTTTTCTTTCGTATACCTTCACGTTGTGTATTTTGAGAATTTTATAACAAATCGCAACTTTACAAAAATGACAAATCATGGCGGGTATTCATCTTAGAGCGTTAATGCCTCATAACCGCAAAAACCTCTTAACTTTTTTAAGTTTTTGGAAGGAAAACTGGTTTATTGACTAGGTTTACACGGTTGCGAGTCATCTACGCGTTTAGTTGAACACTGATATTATTTTTTGTTATACTTTTCAATTAAAAACGGAAAACGCTTGTCATCTTGCAAGCTTTGCTCATTTTTATATGTTTCCCTTTATTTAGTTAGTTTGTTTTTTGTAAAAACAGGGTTTAAGCAAATCGTTATAAAATTAAGTCAAATTAGTTAAATCACTTATTACTTCAGTAAGTCTGTACAGATTTTAATGATATTCGATTTCTGCGTACCGTGCGACAGAATAACAGTTGCAACAACCGCCTGATGATCAAGGAGTAGTATTCTTTGTCAAAATCAAATTTATGACTTGAAGATACGAAGCAAAATAAAGTTGCAAAAAAGACCCGCAAGGTGGCGCGAGAACTAAAATTGTATTTGTTGTCTAATGTACTGACACTATTTATAATATAATTTTGGCGCTCACACTTTATAGCTCAGTGTTTCGCAGAGCTTCTCCTACCATTTGTGGTGTTCGTCTTTATATTACACCACAAATTGAGGGACCTACAATTTTCTGCCAACTCCGAATAGCAGATGTATTTTATGTGAAACTTTTTCATGGCAGAAATACCCTCGGATGTTTGCCATTTCCTGCCTAGGGGGACCGCTATTAGAAAAAACTTTTTCTATGATTATTTACTAACAATTCGAATATAAATCTTATCGCAAAAATGCTGAGATTCAGCTGGAAAATATTGCTAATGAATAGCCGCTCTTATTATTTCAATAGTTACCTACTTAATTGGCGGAACAACCGCCTAAGCAATTAAAGCCGACGTCAGCATGGCGTGCCTTGCTGTCCCAATCTTTTGCTAACTGGCGCCAATTGGAAATCCCAATTATAGCCAAGTCTTTTTCCACTTGGTCTTTCCAACGCAGAGGAGTATTTCTTTTCTTCTGCTATTACCCTACAAAAACCTTCAGGACCGGAGCTTTGTCATCCATTCGAACGACATGGCATAGCCTGCTGGGCCGCTAGTTCTTAATTCGCTGCACTATGTATGTCTACGCGCTTGTACAGCTTGTAAAGCTCATCGTTTCGTCGTACGCGGTATTCGCCGTCGATTACTCCAAGAGCACTCTCATCTGATATTGTCATAGTTCATGGTTCTGCGCTATACATTAGGACGGGCATTTTGAGAGACTTACATATATGTAGAGAATGGTTGTTGTCTGTCGAGAGAGGTCTTTATTGTGCAATTGCCTACTTAGCACTTGGCATTTCAAGGCTGACACTGTTATTGGTGTTATTGCTGGTTCCTAAGTAAACGAAGTCCTCTACATTTTATCACTGTTAACAGTGATGTTAGATCCCAGTCATGAATATGCCGACTGTCTATTCGCATCGCTTCTCTATCCAGTTTGGAGAAGGCATAACTACCTGAGCGGTTGTTAAGGCCAGCAATTGCACACTCTTGTAAAAGATGGTGCCTGCTCTAATTAGTTCTGCGGCTCGAATTATCTGCTCCAGCATTAGGTTAAAGAGTTCGAACGACAAATAATATGAATATGTGTAGAGATATGTATAAACTTCAAAGGGCGTGTATCCGAATTAAGTATTACTTAGTAATTAAACCTAAATTTTTTGTGGCTGTCTGTGGGAGGGAACTTCTCTAAGGTCTCCGAACAGCATCGCAGCATTTAAGTTCCAGTATTTTTTTATAACATTTATTCTTATTTTTCTGATGAATTTTCCATGTCAACTTTATTCCAGATCCAGATAAATCTAATAGTTCTATTAAATAAGTGTCTCTACTTTGTTTGGTGCTTTGTGCAACCAGTACCACAACCTCGTGTTCTTTTAAACAGTTTCTGCCTTTGATAGTTTATTGCTTTGTATGTTGTTACTGCCACGAATCCAGAAGAGAGTGACGTTTATTGATTGCTACGCTGAACATGCTTCCATCTTGCACTTCCGCAAAAGCTGGGATTTGTTGGCAGGCTCCCAATATGGCCAAAATTTTTGCTTTGAATCAAATAGCATTATTTCCAATGCGGAATAGCTCAGAGTTAAATTTTGTATCTACACCACATACCAAATCTAAACCATCCATGAAGAGAGAAAATTTACATTTTCAGGCTACTTGGCAGCTCTTCAATTTTTTTTATAGGGATTTCACTTGTACACTATTGTTGATACTTAGGTTAGATTTCATAGAGTCGGAAGTTTCTCTCGATCGTTTTTCGAGTCTCAATTGGCGTGTTCGCCACATCTCTAACTCTTTGAATTTGACTGCAGATTCCATTGGTACTTATTTCCAGTGTAGCTCTATAGGCCTCAGATGTAGGATTGTGTTTACCGCTTTGGCTGATCACGAGCTTACTGAGTATGTTTTTCCATACCACGCATATAGTTTTAAGCCACAAATCATATTTCGGTTATCTCACTTCCTTATGCCGGACCACCACACCAGGTCTCCGTATGTTAGTATAGGTCTTATAATGGGAGCGCACTAGTAGTAATTTATATCGTGAGTATCAAACCATTTGCGACGGGACTTGTTTTTTGATTATATTTGTGTCGTTCACAGCAGATATAACTGTCCCTTTGTTGAATTTTAGTTTGCTCTTTCTCCTTTTAAACAAGCGAAATAAAGAAGAAAGAGGGGAGTATTTCGAAAGCAGGAGCAATAAGTGATTGTAGCTTTGTTGTATAAATAATTATTCTTTCTTTCGTAGCATTGTCGTAATAATATATCCGGTGCTGTCAGATTTAAGGATTAAAAACTGATGATATCGTATATATTATTTGTGCTTATCACAATCGAGTGCAGCAGCCTATTGGTAGCAGATTCGTAAGAAATTGTACACATAGCTTTTAAAAAATTTGAACGTCTGGTGGTGCTAGAGTCAATATTAAACTATATGGTAAACCATTCTAAGGGTTCGAAGCCTCATATTCGAAATTAATATAATTGAAATAAAATTACACTCATAACAATAATATTTGGCAGAATTGACACATTAGAAAAATGTAGTAGTATCGTGAGGGAAATAAATGTAATTGGTTTACAATAAAATTTGTAGCCTTAGCCAGTAGCATTGTATCCAATATCATGGGAATCCAACACATTTATAAGTCTAGCAAAACTGATAAGAATGACTTGATAATTTCAAATATTGAAAATAGAAATAGTAAAAATGTTTACATTTAAGTGATAGCAATATTGCAAATAAAATGTAAATGTCACATGCAAATTTATAAAAACATGAACATATGTATGTGTGTAAGGTGTTTTATATACGTAATTGTCCTTTCATAAGTAATCCATTTTTATTGGAAGTAAGCTGGCTGCAAGTGTTTTAATATTAAAAAGGAAAAATACCGATCTGAATCTAAAAAAATGTATGTCCTCACATATGTAGTGCGCCATACATAAATATACATTTACAAGTAAATATATGATAAGCAAAATATTAAACAGAAAACCCTTTATTTACTATAAAAGATCTGAAAGCCTATTCGCTTCACCAGTAGTATGTTGTTAATGTCTTCATAAATTAAAAGCACCATGCGCCTGCCTACCAGCTATGGAGGAGTGGCAGCCGCAAAAGAGGCACATTTCCAAACATTTACTCGCAGCAACGAAATGAACCAATACGAAAAACGAACAACTGCACCGCAAAGTCATGGAGTTAAGCGACAACGAAAAAGCAATTATGATTAAAATGGGAATTTATTGAACGATTTGCCAAACATCGTGCGACCAGCCCACAAATGTAGCCCAGCACTGTTTTCATCATTCGCGCGGCTTCTCTTTCGCGAAAATGTTTAGTTGGTTTCATGAGTTGGGTCTGCCGCTAATATATGTACAGTTGTACCTGTTTATATATATATGTACAAGTAGGCCTACATATATACACACATATGTACATACATAAGTAGATATCTCTACAATTTCATGATTCTAGTTGCGTTAGTGCACTACACTGCCAATAACTACTTTGGTATGAAATATCCTTCGGCATCAACTTGCAATGCGCATAATTTCGATTTGTAATAAAATAATCGAGAAAATCGTTCTGACGGCGCAAGCGCAAGCGCACTCAGATATTTGCTGACCGGCCACCACCAATTTATGTTTGTTCACTGCACGTGAATGCATTTGCACTTGTCCGGCTGCCAGTACTCAATTCGAAGTAACAACAATATCATTTAGAGTTACGGAGGCATCTGTTATCAAGGCAATGTCGTAGCAATCTCAGCGGCGGCGGCGGCGATGCTGCTTCGTGCGTGCCGCTTGCAGCAAAACGGCGAATGCAAAGCACATAATGCCAAAGTCCTTATGAGACTCCCAAACATACATACATAAATCCCCTCTGAATGTTTGTTTGCCGTTCGCTTTAGTCGTTTTTTTTTTGTAATATTTGAAGTCCTCGAGCAATTTGTTGAAAATTGAGTCACGACAGAAAATTAAAGTTGCAGATTTGAAAAGCAGGAAAGATCGAACTGTAACATCGAGTGAAGCGCCGCAGTAAACAGAATTGAACAAAAGAGGGACTTGATTAATAAAAAAGTGCATAGAATTAAGAAGGCTATAAATGACGAAGGGGAAATGTATATAGTATGTAGGAATATGAATATATATGTACATATACGAACTAGAACTGGTAATGAATTTAGATAGATAAGAATATTAATAATTTTAATATCAATATTTATGTAAATATAAACATCAGTATAAATATAAATAATAAGGTAAATACAAATTTTATATAAATGTGAATATAGTTGTTTATAAATATACATGTAAATAAAACAAGTAAAGAAGTGGCTAAGTTCGATCGAACTTTATATACCCGGCGCACGCTTTCAGCTAAATTTTTAAATTAGCATATTAGCTTCCATGGGAGGTGGGCGTGGTTACTCTCCGATTTTGCCCATTTGCAATACCAACCTACTGTGGGTCAAAGACAATCTACCTACTAAGTTTCATTGAGGTATCAAGTTATCGTATGCACGGACGGACGGATGGACGGACATCGACTTCTTTTTTCATTCTGAGCATTTTGGTATATATATGTATGTCTATATCTATCTTGATTTCGTTATGCTGTTACAGCATCCGTTATGTGAACAAAGTTATAAAACCCTTGTATACAAGTGCGCGGGTATAAACATAAATATGAATATATCGAAAAATAAAAAGAAATATAAATATCAATATAATTTAGAATAAGAATATGAATTTTTATATGAATATGATATCAATAAGATTTTCAATCTCATTACGAATACGTATGTATATTTGAACAAGAGGCTGAATATTAATTACAAATTAACACGAATATAATACGAACGTTAATATGGATCAGAATATGAATTTAAATACGAATTGGAATATGACTAGAAACGTGAGCATGAATAGGAATACGAATATGAATGTGAATATGAATATATACATAAATGAATATGAATATGAATATGAATAACAGTAATGAGTACGAACACGAACAGATATATAAACATGAATATGAAAAGATGTTTTTTTTTTTTTGGGCTGACGCCCGGGGAGAGGTAACTCTCTATGCATATGAAAATTTTTAAGAATACGAATATGAATATTAAAAGTGTCGAAATAAATATGCATATGATGACTACGAATTCGAATATGAATATGAACAGGAATTTAAGTATGGATATGAATATGAATTGAAATATGAGTATGAATATGAGAATAAATATTTATATTTATATATGTTTAATGTATTATAAATGTTTATGAATATATGTTCATATGTTTGAATATAAATATTAAAATAAACATGAACATAAATAGTAATAAATAGCAATAATACGAATATGAATATAAAAAGTTATATTAATATGAATTTAAGTATCGATATGAATATGAGTATGACTTTGAATATGAATATGAATAGGAATAACAATTTAAGAATGAATATAAATATGAATATAAAAACGAATATTAAAAAGAGAATAAATATATATCTTAAATAAAAATAAAAAAATGTGTATGTGTTTATGAATATATATGTATGTACATATGATTGAATATGAATATTATAATAAATATGAATATAAATAGTAATAAAAATATTAAAAAGAAAATTAATAAGATCATGCATATGAATACAAATACGAATACGAACATGAATAGGAATATGAATAAAAATATAAATATGGATAAGAATATGAATATAAGAGTGAATTAGTTTCAATATTTGTACACAAATATATAGCATATGAATTCAAATATCAGTAATTTTATTTATTGACCACTGTAATGCAAAATACCAATACCGGCACCATACAACTCGGGAAATACGGTGCACTGTGTATGCGCCCTGAAATCCGGTTACCCAGCCGCTGCCGCCTGCACTCCTATTAGGTGCTATCTTGACGGGTAATTAAAGGCGTGTCCTGCCAATGCCATGTTTTCTTGGTTTCAAATGCTGTGCTGGTTTTCCTTAAAAAAAAAAATATATAAGCACGTACGTTGAATTTATGTACATATGTATGTATGTATATCTACGTAGCTTCATTTTTTGCTTATTACTTAAGTTGCAATATTTGTTTGGCAATTTGAAATCGCTTTTGATTGCTTTTAATACAACCACAACAAACTTCAACGTATCGATTGCATTAAAAGCGACAACTTGAATAACAGCGGTTTCGTTGGACTTTTTTGTGTGTGTTTGTTTTGTAGAACTGTTTGCCACACGTTTTGCTTATCGATTTATTTTTTATTACGATTTTTATTGCTTTTACGAACAGCAAGGAAATTTAAGCGGCTAAAGTACCTACCAACACAACATTGACGACAGCGTTTTTTTTTTCAATCGCATCGCATTGGCTTTTATTTAAAAGGGGCTGAGCTGCTGTTGTTTGGCTGCTGTAGATATTGTTGAACAGTCGCTGTTCAAATTAAGCCGTGAAATGAGTGTATTAGCAGTTAAAACTGACACGTCTTCGCGGCTGATATGGCAGCCAACTAAACGCCCAGCATTGGACTTCAGCCAAGTAAAGTATCGCGGGCATCTTTTATTTGAGTTTTACACTTAGCGGCTTTGTTCTCTTCATTTCCTTATTGTTAAGATAAGATGTACTGCTGTGGTCTTTAAACTTAATATCGAACGTTGGAAAATTGTTATTTCTATTGACACTTTTAGTATTTCGAACTTCTTTGAACGCATTTCCACTCTTTCCTTTCTTCAATTTCACTTGCTATTTGCGCTGCTTTTCTGTTTTTTGAATTTCGTTGTTTTAAAAGTCAAAGCGAATTAGCTTAAAATGAATTGGCAATGCGCTTTGGTGATTTAGAAAGTTACTTACCCAGAAATATAAATAATAACAGAATCAATTGTTTGAGGAAAGATATTAAAAAAATGGTATTGAGTGTATAATAGGCTTACCACTTTATGGATTTATTGCTGTGTACACATTATAACAATGTTAAGTAATTACTTAATTTTACTTAGACCAAATTTTTAAATGTTATAATAATTGTAATTTGGCCTAAACACTTTAGAGCTCAATGTTTGGCCGAGTTTCTCTTAACGCGTGTGGCGCACGTGTGTCTTTATGTTGCATCAGAAATGGAAGGACCAACAGTTTTATACTGAGAAGTACATGCGCATGCACATTAACTACAAGCAAATTTCAATATTTCTTTATTTTCTTAAGACTGTTAGTTTCTTCATGGTTTAATGAAGACTTTTTCGAACTACTGCGATATAATTCGTTAGTGTTCATTTTGGGACCAACTCAGGAAATACCGTTACTTAAATTAAATTTCATTAAAATGAAATGAAATTAAACTAATTATTTTATTCTATACTACCATTGTTTTTAAGATTGCTAATATTGTATGAAAAATACATTTGACATTCCTCTTCATGGCTTTTGTGTTCCAACATACCTCCAAAAAAATTATATTCCACTAATAGCTATTTAACGATTTACGAAACCTGTGTTTATGTTATCGCATTTTAAATTGACACCGAAATACTGGCCGTAAACTGTATGTGGCAACACGCCTGTACTGATATGCACCGATGCAACCCTGGCATTACCTCTCTCTTCTTTCATCGGATCTCGTGGTGTCAAGTCCTATTGCCTTATTCATTTAAATAAAGAATACACGGTATCATTTTGTAAAGTATTTCAAACGTATTAATAAACCAAGAAGTACAAACGAACTACATTCGTTTTGTTGTTAAATTTTCTCGGGTTTAAGAGGAAACCTATTTTCAGAAAATCACCAAATGTATTCTACCATATGCAGTACTTTAGGTGAAGGGTAACGACATCTTAAATCTAGTACCTTGACTCTTGCACATGCACTCATAAAATGTGCAAAATATACTAGTTAAACTCTATAATACATATATACATCTATATCAAAACCTGATATTGACATTTTAGGACAATTTTAGATTGCTTGATATAAACATTTTTTTTTTAATTAAACACAGTTAATTTTTTAACAATATAAAAAATTTGTAATAATTCAATAAAATTACGAACTTAAAAAAAAATAAAACTTTATACTTTTTTTAGAGTATGCACGTTACCAGCCGATTTATTTTTAGAATAAAAATATGCAAGCTTCAATTTAATAAAGACAAAATACCATTCTTAATCGGTCCTGCGCAATATCATCCATATTGTAGAAACAGATGCCGAACATGCATTTTATATACGGTGGCCATAATTTTAAGTGTAAAAAAAGAACTGCCATTGGTATAAAAGATTCTAAGTTTTATACATTATATATTTCAAGGCACACATTTTTCCCGTTTAATTAGGCAGTGGATTATGATAAATCTTAACACTTGCTTCTAGGGCTATCGGTTACATTTGATGTTTAGGTTACAACTATTAATTCATTTTAAAAAGTTGAATAAATTCTTTATATTACTTTCGCTTGGGACGAATAATATGTCGTATGGATCTTATGAAAAGTAAGTTGTTAGTACAGATGAATCACAAAAAAGGCACGTTGGCAGTACTATTGTGTATTTATTTGGCTGTATCGTTTTGTATTGGTGTGTTTCGTTATCCAATTTTTCTCGAATTGTTCTCAGGAATTGTTGGACTGCCATATTTCTTATTTGCTTAATCTGAAATGGAACAAATACTTGGAGAGAAGCCGATGCAGCAGTTTGGGCTGCTGTATCTGCTAACTCATTTCCAATTATGCCAGCACGTCCTAGGATCCATATAAGTTTTACTTTTCCTTGCGTATTTATTATATTTATAATATTTGTAATTTCTTTTGTATGATTGTTAAGGTCTTGAATCGCAAGGACAACTGTGTTGCAATCTATGCAAATAACAAACTTTTTGCTCATTTTGGGTGGTATATTGCAATGCATTTAGAATAGCTTGAACTTCAGCTTCAAATGATGTTGCTTGTTCTAACAAAATACCATGTTATATACAAATATCACCATTTTCGTGTACTACAGCAAAGGATGTGCCATTACAGTTTTTAGAGCCATCTGTATATAAAATTTTCCAATTGCTACTTTTCAGAGAGTATCCAGAGCGGAGTGGGTGTATTGTTATTTTTGGATGCCCATTTCTGAGTTTGTGTCAAAATATCAAACAGCTCTGATAGTCCCGATTTTTTCGTAAGAGTACATTTTCTGGATTTTAATAGCTTTATTTCTTTACTTAAAATTGAGTTTTGTTTGTAAGTTAACATGTTTACAAAAAGTGCCCTGACGAGTTTAACACGGTCTTCTAAAGAAAGAAGTCCACGCTCTGCCAAAAGGCTGCTGATCGAAAAGCTCTCAAACTTAAGTGAATCGCGGAATGATATTCGCCTATAATTTTTGTAAGCAATGATTTAGACGCATTTTTATAAATTAATAATCCTTAGTCAGTGTTGGTAAACTTTGTAAAGTTAAGGAGAGTGTTGGTATGGATTTGAATTTTTTGATTAGTCTTATAATTCTGAGTAACTTAATTCTATGTTGCATTTAGTAAGAATGCTTCAATGGTCTTAATTTAGATTTTATTTTCCCACTTGTCCAAAAATGTCCGACAATTTTTTTTATAAGACTCGGTTTTCTCCAAAATTTCTTAAATTTTTTTTGCAAACAAATCACGTTGGTAAATATCAACATTTTCTTTGTATTAAAGAAACTAAAAGTAAGTCTCCACATCCGTTCACAGCGGAGAACTTTTTAAGAGAAACCATTTACATATGTAAAATTCGTAAAAATTATAGCACAACGAGTAATTGACACTTTTTGATGTCGTGCGTTCGACTGCCGTGAAAAGCCTTGAAGAAAGAAGTCTGATGAGGAAATGAGGTGATCTCCGAAATAGTACAATAACTTCGACCACTTTGAGTATTGTTGTTTATCCTTATAATTGCGGACAATTGTGTGTGAATTTTTTTTATTGAAAAATTAAAGTTTTTCCACTTTTTGGCTAGACTAATTATATAAAAATAAGACATTTATTTTCTCGTGACATTCTATATTCTTGTTATTTAATAATCAACCTTTTTTTTGTATCATTATATCTAATTAGGCAGCATGCAATGAGCGGTGTCTGTTATAGTAACTATTGTCAATGAATGCGATAAAGTAATTTTCAAACATTGCCAACTGCAATTTTTTTTCTTTTTACGATTAAGCTTCTTTCAATGCCACAATTGAGTCTGTGACTACACAGTAATTAAGAAAACTTGTCGTACGAAAACACACGAAGCAAAGGTGAGTAAACACCAATGAACAGAGCCAGCTAATCAACGGCGACAGCAACATGTCAAGTTATACGATAACATAAAACAGAAACAACCAAGGGAATAGCAACTACTTAGCCAGCTGAAGCAGCATTTGCAGCTTGCCACACAACTCACATCTTGCTAATGAAGCGTTCTGTGCTGGTTTTATTTTTTATTTATACACTTTTTCGCTTAAAAAGCTAAGATTATTAAAAAAAAAAAGTGCATTTTTGCTAGGTTACCGTTTCCATTCGTAAGTGTAGATTTTGTGTTCGGCTAAGCTGCATCTGCAATTCATTGTCATCATTTTAATATCGGCAATAATTTCATAATAACAGCTGCGCATGCGCAACAGCAACACAAAACGATTGGGCCACCCATAAAGCTCAATCAAGCGCAGCCCTGACAACTCGCACTCCCCTAACCCCTGTTTCCCTAATGATCAAAGCCAACAGCAGCATTACAGCCAATATCATTACGAACGCTATGGCTCCCTCCGCAAATACCTGCTGACGTTGCACTTAATTTCCGCCATTTAATTCTCATGAATTTGCTTTTACAGTATAAAAAAATAAATAAAATAAAATTACACCATGGCAGACGAATGTGGACAACGTGCAACAAAAAAATAAACAAACGAAGACCAATAAATTTATACTTGCAGCATACTCGTAGTAGGCATGGCATCTATGTCTGTACCAACCTACGCTTCACTTGAATATAGATGCGCTTCGCTGCTGGAACTATGAGTATTTTCTATAGCGACGTAAAAGTCACTCGCGAGCCTCAACTCCGTTCATCAATTGTGCGCAGCGGCTGTAGCGGACCCTCCCAACTCGCCGATTGCATACAGTGTCCTAGCAATTATGTTGCCACATGCACGATAATCAACGGCAATGCAGACTGCGACGCTGACATTGGCGCTGCACGGAGAACTTCTTCATCCGCACCCATCATCTGTCTGAATTTGTGTAGGTTGCCTCACCAAACACGTCCTCACTTCCATCTTCATTGAAGACGTCGTCGTCGCAGTCGTCGTCATCATCATCAGTGTCAGTATCAGTATCAGCCCCAGCCGATATAGGCCGCAATCCATTGGCAGGCTCAATTGTTGCCCCCTTTTGTTGGTCATTTTTAAAATGGTGAAAAGCGAACACAAAAGCGTGAATCGCTTTACGGTGACGTAGCTGTTGCAACACAAAATTTTTGTTGAAGACAAAAAAAAAAATTCAAAAAGTAGCCACGCGCGTCGGTGCCGCCATGTCGGAACTGAAAATAGAGTAACCAATGCAATGATCTGAATCGTGTGTTTTGTAAAGATGCAGAGCGGCTAGCAATACTGCCACACTTTCGTTTACTATCCTACAGCCATCTAGTTTGGTTTTGGAGGCAAGTACAATGAATTAAATACGTTTGCAACAATTTGTGGGAAACACGTGTCTGTAATTGTTTATTTGATTTTTATGTGATACTGTGCGGTGAATCTAGAAATGTTGTGAACATATCAGGAAACTGGCTCGACAAAGTATTGAAAAAGTAATTTAATACTCCCAAAATGATACAATACTTGTCCCGAAATCTCAAACTAGTCTGCAAGTTTTCCTGAAATATAAATGGAATATGCCAATAGTCTGTGCATCAGTCCCGAAATGAGACCCAGGTAAAGCTGAGTTTGTCTCAAATAGTCCAAAGCTAGTTTCAAATTGTTCCCGAAAAAGTTAAGAGCTGGTGGCGAAGTGGTGCTGAAAAAGTCCTAAAGTGATTTCGAACTAGTCCCAAAATGATTCTCAAATAGTATTTAACAGGTGCGAAAACGGATTGGAGATGATCCCTAGCTTGTCCCGAATTTATATTGCTCTAGTTCCAAAATGTACTTTAAACGGATGGGAACAGTAAATATTGAAACACGAAGCAGTTCGGCTGTCTTTACGTAAATTTTACCTAACCGAACTATTAATATCAATTCGGGAAATGATTTTAGATTTTAACGAAACTTTTATATGTTTTTTTTGAGTCAATTTAAGGAGACACGTATTTTTTCTTTTTGCCCAAAATAAATTTTTTTTTTGTGATTTTTTCGCAATTTAAGTTTTTTTTTGGTAAAAATCGATTTTTCGCGTGTGTTTCACGAACTTTGTTTTTCAAACACGCATAAATTCGCCAAATATCAACAGATTTAAGCAAATTTTTTTTCAAATGTTTATAATTAATTGTTTTATATATACAAGCGTCTGAAAAAACTGAAAATTTTAATAATATTTTGTTTAACAATAAACAAAAATTGCAAAAAAAATGTTTAATTTAATTTGTCAAGTTGCGTTTTTTTGCTATTTTTCAAAAATTTTCCAAAGAAAGTAGACAGTTGAAACTTTAATCGGTGTAACTGCCAAGTACCCGAAATTTGGTTTTCTTTTGAAGTTATAATTTTTTATACAAGCATAATTTTTTTTGCAAAGAGACGGTGTGTGGGCCTAGATCAATCTTGCTAAAAAGGTGGAATTAAAGAATACAAACATATATCTATGACAAGTCAACATTTTTTTTTCACTTTTGATTAGATTTTTCATTCGGTACGTGAGTATCTCACACCTACTTTTACAAAACAATTTTAACAGTAAAAGTTAGTAACATATAAGAAAATTTGTATACCTTCTAAACAAAATTAAATTGTAAAATTACTTGCAGAAATCTGTTTAGTTTTTTGAATACCAGCAATTTTTCCATACTACGCTTTTCTTAATATCACAAGAAAGCCCAATTCGGCTAATTTCTTGGAGAACTTCCAGACTTATTATATCACAAGCATTTGTTTATTAAATTATTATTTAAAATAATGATTCTCACTGGCAAAAAGGCAGAGCACAAAGTTCGCGGATAATATTTCGTAATTAGTTTTGAGAAAGAAGAAAGAGAATAATTTTGAGATATTTATATTGGCAAGATTAATGTTAAAAACATTGTGTTTTCCGTAAATTTAGATCTTTGGCGTTTGGAAAAACTGAAAAGAATAATATAAACCTGGAAAATTAAAAAGTCGCCTATAAAAAGGGCACTGACATACTCCCTTTAGAAGTCAGCAGGTATATTCATAGGTAGATGCTTCATTATGATATGTTGCCGTCATCTCAATCCACAGAAACTCTATGCGACACGAATATTTTAGACATTCTGACCTGCTTTGCGTTGGAAATATCAACACGAACCTAGTCTGAAGTAATTTTTTTGTAGTCTTACACCTACGGATATACAACTGCATAGATTAATAAAGGACCAACTACTATTAGCGGCCCCCTCTAACTCTCTAGGAAATTGCACGAAAATTGTCACGCAGTAATGCAAGAAGAAAATTAAAAAAAAGCCAAAAACACCAAAGTAGAACCTTTCAAATTCAATTTGTTGCACTCTGTTTTAGTTGTCTTGCTTTGTTGTAAAGATGGCGCTTGAGCAATGCAACGCCCACTTGTTGTTGTGCTAATATAATAGGAAAATAATAACGTGCATAAAACTTAATAATGGAAATTGCATTGCAACAGCGATTGCCAGAGCAAAGAAATTCAATGTACTGAAAGTATTGAAGTACACACATACTACTTGTATATAGATCGTAAATGTGTAGTGGCCACAAGTTTCTGTTTGGCTTAACGGCTGCCTGTCATTGGCAGTTGCAACGTGCCACGCATTACTATCAACTGGCGCACATATTGCATTATACTAAGTAAACGCTCAAATTAGGGCGAATCAATGCTTGCCTTGTCCAAACTGAGCTCTCTCTTTAGAAAAAGTGGAAGAGCGACCGCAGAACAGCATTGCCACTTTGGTATTTTTTTACCAAAACTAAAATGTCTGTGTTGGTTCAAAATCAATTTACAGGCCTATCATGAATTCCGTCGGAGCTCGCATTGCTATCATCAATTTCGACGTGATCACGAAATTCTTACGAAGTTTCGAAATTCGGGAGATTGCCATCACGGATTCCAAGTGAAACGCAATTTTGACATTTATTCGTGAGAATAATCTACGAACGCTTTTCCTTATCGGAAGAAGTGAAAATAATAATTAAAATGAACAAAAAAATACAAGTGAACTAGAAACTAGTGGATATTTTTCACTGAAGTAATTAAAAAAGTAATAAGTGTTTATTAATGGCTGTAATGCATAATTTTAAATCTATTTTTCAACAGGTCAAGACCCTCCACTAACCGGAGCTAGTATGAGACTGGTGAAAATGATGGAGGAGCGGGCATACATTGCGAAAGGTTTCCTAAAAACCCTGTGCAGCTGAAAAACCTTGTGACTTCCAGTTAAGGATACGACTTTTGTAGTCATCTTAGTGAATAGATACATATGCACCAGAAAGTTTATTTGAATTGAATGTTTCATATTTAACATAAGTATAAAGTGCTAATGTACATTGAACCAAAATATAACATAAAATTTCAACAGTACCCACCTGGAAAACAAGTAAAAAGGCAAAAAGTTTGCTAATTTGCTGAATTATTATGAAAAGTAGAACGATATTTTTTTTATGTTATTCTCTTTATATTTGAGGTTTGGTTGGTCCAGAAAAGCAATGTACAACAGAAGCCATAACTAAACAAAATTGAACTCAGAGCAATAAGAAAAGAAAGCAACCACATTCACACATACAATAATTTAGAGGAAACGATATAAAGGATTTGCCGGTTGAAAATGTCTATTTCGGTCTTCGCGCTTTCTCTTTTAATAAAACAGCTTTCACAATGGAACTCATTTAATTATTTTTTGTATTTAAATAACTATTGTAAACTTTGCCTGTGAAAATGTATGCATTTTCTTTCAACTGCTGTCAAAAAAGTTAACAAGAATCCGCTAAATTTCGTGTAAAGAGTTAACACTCATTCGAACTTAGCGTAACAGTTGGCAACGCAAGTTCATTTGGAATCATAATAATCTCTAGCTCATTTTGAGACTTGAGAGGAGACTGACTTACTGAATTCGGGTTTTAGTTTCTCTTTCTACGTATTTATTTTTTGTTTTGTTTTCGTTTGGTTTTTGGCAAATAAACCTCGACTTGAAAGTTTGTTTCTTAGAAAATCCCTAACAAAAAAGACACACTTAACTTCCAACGAACGCTCTTGTGACAAAAAAGTCTGAACAAAGATATTATCTCTTTGAGTTGCAAATTAACATTATTTGACCGAATTAAGAGCAATCTCACAGCGCACAATTAAAATTTTTTTGAAAATTACAATTTTTCATCAATTAGTTTACAAAAGAGAAAATTTTGAAAATGATTGCATGCATTTTTTTTTTTCAAAAATTTAATTTATTTGAGTTTAGCGACCATTCATTAATTACGAAAGGACAATTTTAGTGACTTTTGAACGTAAATCTAAGATTTATATTTTTTAGAAAATAATTGAGATTATACTCTACTATTGCTATAAGTTTAAACAAAATATAAAAATACACATTATTATTAGACAACTATCTAGTTTTTGGAATATTAATATTATAATTGAAATATTTTTTAAGGCGCCCTCTACAAATGTGGTTTAAAAAATCGATATTTTTTTAAATTTTTCTACTCTAAAATATGTTACAAATACACTCCTGAACATGGCTGCGAGAATTCATCCACTTCATTCACTTAATTTTTTAAATGCGATTACCCAATTGTCGTATATTTGCTACTGCTTGGCAAGATATCTCAAAGACTAATTTATCACCCGATTTGGAACCACTTGGGAATTGTTCGAAAAAAGAACCGCTATCGTCTGACACGAGCTGTTTTTTTTATCAATTTTGCATTTTTATAAAACTGACTGCTATTTTCTAACCAATTTTTTTTTTCTTTTTTTAAACTCAACCATTTTGCCAAATTTTCGAAATGCGGCAGTACAACGAAATTTTTTCTTCATATTTTTTTTTTTTTTTAATTTTGGTAGGCGAACAAATCACCGCTGCTTAAATACATTGGATAACCAGACTTCTGAGGGATCTGTTTTTCGATATACTAAACATGTTTTGCTCTATTAACATCGATCTGTAAATTTTTCTGTACAAATTAGCTAAGAATGATATTCACTTTCTTTCCAATCGCTCCACCCTAATACACATACCAAGTGCAGAAATGTTCTTTGGCGCATAAGTGGCTCGCAGTGGCGGCGTTCGACGCATCTTAAGCACCACGTGGCGAGTCCTTCAGAAAATAACTTTTCCTTCCTAAAGTATTTTTGTTGTTGTTGTTTTACTTCGCCGCCCGCTGCTGTTAGTTTGTTGCAATTTAGAGATAAAGCCGTTGTGTTGGAAACACTAGATTCCATTATATTCCTATTTACTATACAATTTAGTTTCGCTGCAGTGAGCAAAGCGCGGTATACAATTTTTTCTTTATATTTTTCTTTTGTTTTGCTGTTTGCTTGGTTTACCGCTGGCCAAGCGCTTTTGAACGCACATAAAATCGCTATAAAATCTGTTTGCAAAATAGGAAATTGAATTTTATTTTATTAAGCGTTACAGTAAAAAAGGGCTAAGAGGAAAAAACCAACAACGAGCGTTGTAAGCATATCCAGCGTTTTGGCTTTCGCTGCAATCGTTTTTGAATCAAAGCTGGGATAAAAGAGATTAGTAGGGGATATTTAAGTAAGATTGTGTAATATAAAGGAAGTTGAGAAGTTGATTGTTTTTGGATGTGTCAAAGCAAATATATCTAACAAGAAGACTGATTTGCAATGCGGGCGTTTGGAATAGATTGTCATATCTTAACTAAACTTACTTATTCTTTTTTTTTTGCGAGGTTAAATTATTAATTATATCTCAGAAACTGCTCGGAGACTGAATCTGACCTCATACATACATATATATGTTATTAAGAAGCAAAACAAAAATTTATAAATTTTCAATATTTATTATTTGTAAATGTTTGCCAATTTATGAAGGAAATATAATCGGGCAGTTATTATAAATATGGGAGCAAAAATTCAAACGGAAGCATGTATAGCATTTTTTAAACGCCTTTACAAAATATTTTAGTACACGTTAATAATATACATTTATAAGTATGTGTATGTTTCTATAAAACTAAACACGAAAATCTCGTAAAATTTCGTAAAAAAGTTTTTAATCTTTTTAGTGTTGAAAAAGTAAATTGCTGGAAAAATGCCTAATTGCATTGATCTTAACATTCAATGGCAAATGTGGGTTGCTTACAAGTTTCTTCTCGGCTCCACTTTTTCTTCCCCAAAGTGAACTTGGGCGCAGGTGCTGCCGTGTCAATAATAACTTTGTAGGTAAGAAGAAAAATCGAGAAAACGTGTCACCCTGAAATAAGTTTCAGGATCTCTTGTATTAATGTTCGATATTTCATCTTGGATACAGACGATATGCGGTAGTTTTATTTCACCATGAATCGACGTTTAAATTTTTATACTTGGAATATTTTGTTGAACTTTGCATTTATGTTACTGTGACAAACGTATTAACATGTAAAACGATTTCGATATTTGGTTTTGGTGAATTCAAGGAGATCGAATGCAAAACTTTTTATAAGGACAAAGTAAACGAGAACACTTTAAATGTCATAAAAACGCTCACAACAAATTAACAGCCGGTTGTAGATTTCAAAAATTAACCGGCTTTAGATGACAAGTTAATATCTGAGTCAGGCAGTAACTCTGCAAGAGCTGCAACGTTCGTAGAAATCATTTGTTTAAACCTGAGTAAAACATCATAATTTTACATCCAACGAGTAGCGCAGAGTGAAATTAATTTACTAGATTTAGCTTCCGCAAATAAAGTTTTAATCTTTTCAGTCAAAGAACCAACACCAAAAGCAATGGTAGCATGATATAAATTATAATCCCTGTAGTTGTATCTAATTGTAATTGTATTTAATATGGTCTGTTTGCAATTATTTGAATGTGATCTCATAATATACATAAATTCATATT
Source organism: Philophylla caesio (assembly GCA_963971545.1). Classification (NCBI taxonomy): domain Eukaryota; kingdom Metazoa; phylum Arthropoda; class Insecta; order Diptera; family Tephritidae; genus Philophylla; species Philophylla caesio. The sequence goes on from OZ020607.1 coordinate 12,021,618, forward strand.
TCAAATCCTATATTTAAGAATACTTGCGAAATGTTTCATAAAAGTTATAAATATTTTAATTTACTGTATTGTGAATATTTCTTCAGACCTTTACGTTCGATCATCCGACATTATAGTATTAAAAGTTGTTTACTGTGAAAAATAATAATAATTATGTTGCGTTTAAAAAAATATGATTAAGTTTTGGTTTTAGTTTCGTTCTCTTTGTATATAGTAAACGATTCAAAGAAACTTTCAAATTATTATTATTTTTTTTTGTTGATATACTTAGCACGAGACCCTTCGAGTTGCGATAGTTCAATATCATCATATAGACTTACGATGTTATGAATGGACGTTTGCGAGTTGCGCTACTCTTAAACAACGCTATGGACTTAAGATGGAATGTTCGCTCTCTTTTGAGTTGGGTTAAACTCGCCCGGACCCATCGATATACATTTGATTTTTCTTCTCTTTAATTTTACTTTATGTTTGTCTACATTTTATTGTATTTATATTTCATTGAATATTTTCTTTTGTTAATATTGTCATTAAATAAGCGTGTTTAAACGCTCTTCACATGCGTATTTATACTCGCCACATAAATAACTACCACAACAACAACCAACGGCATAGTCGATTATTGCACCTGATTAAATTGTATATTGGTTTATATTAAATGAAAATGTTTCAAACGGCGCGTTGCAAATGCTGCACATCAATACACACACTTAACCGATTCATATCATTTACTTGCCTTGCTTTCGCTGATCATTGACATTGGACGACTGCGGTGGCGGCTTTATTAAGCGATAATTTACAGTAGAATTCCTATGCGGTGGCAGTGATTAAAATCGCAGCCGAATCATGACTGACTCGTAGTTATTGCCACCATATGCGCCCGCTGTTAAACGTAGGTGTAAAATCGTTGTTGCTGGTGAATGTGGCCGTTATGTGATTAAAATATTTTACAGCAGCACTTCTGTATATGTTGCCGACGCAAATGAATTCACATTTGTGTGTTGGCTGACACTTGGATGGGGGAAGCATAAGTAATAAATAGTGAAATGCAAGTTATTGAACAAAATTGAATTGCATAGCAGCACCAAATTTGCAAACACATATGTACATACATACATATTTCGTACCTATGTACATACATACTCGAATAACACAGATACTTAGTTAAGGCACAGCGCATCTGCAGCTGCGTACTACTTGCCACACGAACATTTCGTATCACACTTAAAACAATCACCTTACCTGCCAAAGGAATTGTCACACATTGGGGCAGACGAGCAATAATGGCTGGAGTGATCTTAAATAACAATGAAATAATCTAAACGTTTAACCGGTTTGTCATTGGTAGTCTGCTTATAGGCGCTCAAGGAGGAAATGCATATACGAGTATGTTGGTACTATTCGCTTATAATATACAGTTGATCTCCTTTTAATGTCGTTCCTTTTGAAGCGGATTCTCTGAACACGGATTATTCTGCAATCATCCGTGGCTCTTTTTTACGCGGTTTTACTTTTTTGACGCGTTTCACGATTCATTCAAATTTTGTCATTTTGTTTAATTTTCAATGCGTTTTGCAAGCACTTTTTAATTAAGAAGGATTAGGCAAAGCTGCTAAACTTGAAAATCATTTCATAAATCATGATCCTAATGATGAACGTTTAGAAAATTTTCGTCGAGATTTTAAAAAAGCTATGGAGTGCTACCTTGATTTATATTCCGACATGCAGGAAGAGAAACCTAAGCGCTTATTAGCATATTAGTTTAAGAACTGAATATTGGAATAATTTTTTTGTTTAATATAATTTAAGTTGTAAGTGATCTCAATATTATTTTTTATTAACATTCTGTTAAATATAGGCTTTTTAATATAAATGTGGTTATTTTTACGCGTTTTTTTTCACGCGAACGAATTTAAAAGAGTTTAAAAGATATAAAATTGAATAGTAATATATAACTATTATTATCTACACCTTTTCCAATAGTACTTCAGAAACAATAAAATGTACTTCGGAATAGTCAATTGTACTACAGAAATCTTAAAATGTATTTCAAATTAGTTAAGTGTACTTCAGAAACGGAAAATTGTACTTTGGGAAATATGAATTGAACTTCAGAATAGTCAATTGTTCATCGGAAACTATAAAACTTACTTCAGAAAATGTAATTTGTACTTCAGTAATGATTTTAAATATTTCAGTACACACGTTTTTAATATATATTCCAAATAACAAGTACATAGAGGCAGTTTTCGCACAATTTGTTTGAAATAACGAAACTCTTAATCAGTTAAAGCAAATAAAATTATGCACCAACTGGCACATCCAATAAGGAACGAATATCAGAATAAAAAATGGAAGAATGATGAATGGATCGGCCACAATCACCACCGACAACTATCGCTTTTGCCTCGTCAATAAGTGGTTTAAAATTCGAGAGCCTTTGTTCGACGACGCCCGGGCCAAATTTAGCTGGAATACCGATATGTGTCTTCACAAAAGTTTTAATTTTGGACCAAATATTCACAATTGGATTCAACATCGGCCAATATGGTCCAAGACGAAGGAGTGTTGCTCTGTCTGAACAGGTAATATTAATATAAAGTAGCTAGGGAGCCGCGACGCGAATGCTTTAAAGCTTCGGACGAAGCTCAGTGATTTCCTGCATATCTCCAGAAGTTAAACTTGGGACGCATGCCAGTGGATTTATATTGTGCTTCAAAAGCGAATAGATTTGGCAAACAACTTGGTGGACTTGATCATTGCCTGCCATAACGCAAGAACATTTTACACTTTCTGAAGTACAATTCATAGTTTTTGAAATACATTTTCCAGTTACTGGAGAACAATTGATTATTCTGATTTTACCTTTTCCAAAGTACAATTAACTAATTTGAAGTACAATTTATGTTTTCCGAAGAACAATTGCCTATTCTGAAGTTCATTTAACATTTTCTGAAGAACAGTTGATTATTTTGAAGTACATTTTAAGGATTCTAAAGTTCAAGTGATGCTCTCTGAAGTACTATTGAACAGAAGTAATTTTTCGTGAAAATTCTTAAGAGTTGTTTTGATGTTTAAGAGATTTAGGCTTAAATCTAGCTCTTTCTTAGAACTCGATTATCTAACTTTTTTAGTATTTCTTTGAAAATTTATTTTCTGTTTACTATGCTTTGCATGTGTTTTGATAATAAAAATAGTTTAAAATAAAGCCAAAGCCAAATCGATGCCATGAAATCTATAAAGATAGGATGTTTATATATCTTATGGACTTCTATCAAAACTGCTCACACATTAACAGCCGTGCTCCCAGTTTCATATTTCCATTCCACAATGTGATTTTAAAAATTTCCTGTGAAAGTGAATTCGTGTGCTCCCAATTTCACAAATTTCTTCGCATATTAGGTCATCCCTGTCAAACATATCGGTTGTCGTTGTGGCAATTCACAAACAGCTGTTGTTGAAATTTCCCTTTCGGATTCAGCTATGTATTCTTTTTTGAGCAGCCATCAGTAAAACACTTAAAAATACGAATACCTCAATAAATAACTAATACAGAAATGTTTTAAATAGCTTCTACAAATATCAAAGAATATTTAAAAAAATTAATCCAATCGAAAATAATTAAACATTTACATACGTTTTGTCATTTACTATTCATTTCACATACAACCAAGCATTCGGATTCAATTCACAAAAATGTATGTGAATGTGAAACTGGGAGCACGGCTGTAAATATACTTTTTATATAGTAAATTAACTACTGCGACATAAGTACTTAGGATGTAAGTTCCATATCAAAATTAATAATAATCCGTATTCTTACGAATTTTAACAATATGTTAGTCTTTTATTTGATTTTTAAATAAAACACAGTCTGTGCTCTATTAAAACCCATAGCTGAAACCATTATAACATACATATATGTATATAGAATATATTGTGTTTGTAGTTTTATATAATGATATCGAAAGTACGTTATTTCTTCAACACGGGCAACCCTACATACCATACATCAAAATCAAACAAAAAGTTTCCATTATTTAGATAAAATGTTTCAATATGGCGGATTACAAGCGACCCGCTTTGCGAAAAGGGTAAAATATTTTCTATTTTTGTTTTGGTAAATATGTATTTGTATGTGACTTTTCAATAATATTTTGAATAAATTGAGGCAGATGACGGTGTCGCGGCTCATCGTCAGCAAACTACAACTAATTAAGTAGCGCGTTCAGAAATTTTTTGGGTATATACCATTGTAGCCCATTATAAACTAGTATAATAAAAGGCACATTTTAAAAGGTTCACACTTTGTGTTGATTTTTGATAATTTTTTTTAATTCTGCTGTTAATATTTTTTTTCTTCATGTAACGCAAATACACTGTAAGTAGTTTAGTTAGATCATATTCCTAACCATTCGTGAATTACAACATCCAAAAAGAATTAACTAGCATTAGTACCTTCCATGAATGTACATATATACCATGATTCCATATATACAAGCCAGTCCTTTACTATTATTATGTAATTAAATTTCTTGCTGCAAAACTGTCGAAAAATAAAAAAAAATAAAAACAAGAAAAAAATAAATTATACATAGCTGGCAGTGCTGCAATTGCATTTCGCATAATGAAGCAGCTGTTGGATGATATATTATTTTATTCACTTCCGAATCACATGTACAAAAGCTGTCTACTCGAAAATGCACCCACACACACGTACACACATACACAATATTGCATCCATGTGCATTTAGTGTTGGATTTGGCAGCGCATTTTCGTGCATGCATCAATGGTTGAATGCCACATTGCCAACGCCATTTCATTTGCAGCGCATATTTTATTGCAAATGACTTTTTTTCGTATTGGCGGTATTGCTGCTGCTCTTGTTTTTGTTTTTATTGTTGTTTTTTTCTTTGCCACCATTGCTGCATTCAACATCGACAGCTCGCTAGCACTTTTAATATTTAAACAAAAACAAGAAACCAAAGTATGCTCCCCACCCGCTATTTTTTCATGTTCTTCCATATCGCTTGCAGATTTGGCAATCGAAAGCGAATGTAGCGGGTGTAGCATATATGTATGTACATATGTAGTAAGTGTTAGCGTGTGTGTGTGCGAGTTTCTGACTGTGTGCACTCGAATATTCCACATACGCCAAGTCCGTCTGTCGGCTGGCAGGCAGTTGGAGCGCTCAACATTCGAAAAATACATTTCACAGATTTTTTATATTGAATATATTTATTTTCAAGTACATGCGTACTCGTATGTACATACATACATATGTTTTTGTACTCTGTCGGAAATTAGAGTACTTTAAAAGCAATTTAAAAAGTACTTTTTTTCTAACGACAAGTGGTTTAAATTCTTTCTATTTTCTTGTCATCAACTAACTTTATTAACATGGCGACATTCTGCGACAAGTCAATTATCCGACTCTGCATTTGATTTCAACCGGTTTTAAATATATTCAAAAGAAATAATATTAAAATGACTTTTATTTTAACTGCAATAAAATGTGTTTATTTTCAACTATTTTAAAACTGCTTTGTTTACAACTATTTCAAAATCTATTTGTTTTAAACTTCTTTTATTTAAATAAACGCATTTCATTTTATAGTTTTTATAAAATATATTTACATACGTATTTTTTGTTTTAACTACATACTATGTATGTTAAGAATTCAGTAAATTTTTTCTAGATAAACTTAACCTACGTTTACACTTACTACTTTTATAACCTGCGTCTGCGAGACATATGCTTTTTCAATTTTTCGCTATCTCTCACGCGAATAGAAAGGATGAAATTGTTATTGTTTTCTTAATAAAAAATTTATGAAACCTATGTAAACGTATTTGTTTCCTTATTGTTTAGGAAATAATCAAAGAATCCACGTAAGTACAAAAAAATATTTAAGTACATTTCAATAGGGTTATCAAAGTAGGGTTAATGTAATCAAATGGAGTTTTTTTTTCTGCATACATACATCGTAAAATTATTGTTTATATACCACCTGAATGGTCTTGCGAATAATTTCCTCTGGATCCTGGTTTTCGATACAAAAAGAATCTAATGATGATAAAGGAAGATTTGAAATATTTTATTTATCACGCATTTAATGGGCTCGCCCACTGTCATACCTTTCAAAAGCGAATCAAATTAGGAAAAGCATTCAATCATTTTTTTTCGTGTTTTCCGTCGAGGTTAAAGTTCATAACAACATCCTTAAACAAAATAGCCAAAAACATCTTTTTGGGTTTATCTTTCATTAAAGATTTCCTTCCATCAAGCTATGGAATATATAGCTTTAGATAGATATTTAGAATTTTATGAATATTAGAGCTACTCGCGTAAGTTTTTTTTTTTTTTTGGAATCACACAACAGTCTTCTGCTCTCGGATGAGAGTCGTAATGAGTACAGTGTATATACTAAACACTTATACTATATGTATGTATATACATATGTACATATACGAGTATACTAAATGCAAAACGCCTAACTACTCGAAGCATGTATGGTATAACCTTCTTGTGCGAGTAGTTGGGTTAGACACACCGAATTGTGCCTTGCTGGCAGTAATAATAAATATAATAATAATAATACTAATAATAATAATCCCAACAGTTTTTTACCCTTCATTCCCGCCCGACCGACGCGAGGGGCGCATCCGCATGACGAACGGATTTAAATTTTATTTTATTTTTTGCATATGCAGTGCCGAGTCATGAAAGGCAGGAGTTTGTTGGGTGTCGAGACTCTAAAACTATTCAGCTACAGAATTAAATTTCATCAGCTGATTTTAAATTTAAATTATTTTAGATAGTAAAAATTGTTTTAAAGCGTAATTGTGTATGTAATCCATCATCTATGGAGAGTACAAAGTATAGTATTCTTTATGTAAAAAAGTGAGTCGGAAATATTAAAGGAACCGGAATGAAAGTTAAAGTCCTGGCATAAACCACGAAGTGGCTCGTTTAATTCGAGTCAGTGTACGTTTTAGTTCATGGCTTCTAGCCGAAAACAAGTCAAAATTAGTTAAAAAAGGTAGATATGTATGTTAAATTCACAAATGTTTGCTTTTCTCCAGTATTATTAAGTATAATTTTTTCGCATTTTTCTTCTGGACGTAGATATTTGCTTTTAAACTTTATGCCCCCGCTTCTCGTTCAGGTATTATGGTTTTATCTGCAACTACAAATTTCAGATTCACTGTCCCGCAAACAGAGAGCTAACGCTTATGAGCTAAGTAAAATCATTTCAAAATGCACAACACATGCTTGAAAGTGGGCAGGAAAGGTGTGCCACAAATGAAATTTTCACATGATAAAAAACAACAAAATCGGAGAAAAAAAAAATAAAAATATAATATGATTTATATTTTTTGGATTTATTGTGTTCATGGATTGGTTTAGTGAGCAAAATGCGGCTTTAAAAATTTCAAAAGGATTCATATAAATAACTTCCCAATTTCTCTTCACTACAATTTTTTTTTTAAATTATTTTTTATTACGCTGATTTGAATAAATGAAGAATTAAAGATTCGCATGTTGCATTTGTTTCAAAGCAGTCGATTTCCAGCTACTTTAGAATTTGGTAATTTTTCTTACTGTCTGTTAATTTCCGACAGGATAGTCATGTAAGCATTTTTTCTCGCATGTAAGTTATGTATGTATGCATTTATGTACGAGTATGTGTGTGCTTGTAACGGCACCTTGCACTACCGACGGCATTCGATTGTATCTTGCACTGTTTTCATGCATTGCCAGTGCGAGTGTTGCATAATGCATATACGAACGATGCCTCGTTGCAGGCGCCAAAGCTGCTTTTACGCTCGCCCAACGTCAATGGGCATATGTTGTTGTGACTTTTTATAAGTTATTTGTTGTTGATGTTTTTGCATTGTATCAGGTTGCTAGTTCGGTTTTAATGTATTTTCCGTTTGGCGCTTTGCTAGTTTTATTTTCTTGTTATAGTTTTTGTTATGCATAGAACGTAAATGTTGCATGAACACTTGCAAAAAAATTGATACACGCCATACTGCCAACGGCAGCTTGTGAGCGTGTGCTGATGTACATACATATGTATTTATGTGATATGTGTGTCGAAGTGTCAGAGTGTCGGTATGTGTGACTGTGTGCGTGTGTGCTTATTATTCAATAGAGCAACTAACATGCTGGGCGGATTTCGCACCACTTTGCTGAATGCAATTTATTTTCACAGAACTTAGTCATTCTTTCACTACTTCCATTTATTTACTTTTTGTTTCATTTTGTTTTTCACTTCCGAAAACTTCTTACTTGCGATGCCGGCATATGTTTGTGTGTGTGTGTGTGTGTGTAAGTGTGTCTTTGATCGCGCGCTCGTTGCACATTGTAAGCAGCAGTCGTCGGGCATTTCCTGCTCATTGTCTGCCAGCAAAGTGTCGAAAAGCGGATTTTGTGCAATTTGCGCGCAACGAGGCTGAATTTATTTAGCGACGCCATTGCAATACACAAAACATCACACACACACACACACACACACAAACGCATTCACAAAATTTTAGATGTGCATAGCATATGTGAAGCATTAGACTGGCGTCCAGTTAAAGCTTTATCGCGCATTTCACAACGAATACAAAGCAAACCGAATCTCGCAACTAATGCAATAAATTCTCAGCTCCTTGACTTCTTCACTGCGTTGCCGTTTCGTTGCACCTCGTTTGCCAGTTGGTGGAAAAAGTTGGAAATTGAAAGTCTCGGCAGCGGATATCAGCAAAAAAAAAACGTAACGGATACGGATACGAGTGTCTTAAGGAAGTGCCGAAATCAGTGTTGAGCAGTGTTACCAATGACTCCTCTTTATATATCGAAAATGCTAAAATTAGCTATTTACTGTGAAAATGTTTTTTTTTTGCGGCCGCGTGAATAACACACCACGCTACGTCCAAAAGTCAAGCGCTTGCGATTTGGGTGAAAATCAAATTATTTTTAAGGAATGATTAAAATTTCAAATACTTTTACATATATGTAGTATAAACAAACGTCATCGGATGTAAAAATTCTAGTACTGATTTTTTTTTAAATATCATGTATTTGAATTTTTTATTCTCCAATTAAAGTACAAAGTACTCCCAAACATAAATCACATAGACTCACGGTCGAAACCAAATACATGGCTTATTATGATTTAATTAATATTTAATTTTTTTATATTTAATATGATAGTTTGGAATCTATTTTAATGAAAACCGAGCTAATTTTTTAGATTTTCATATAAATTGAGTATGTTGTTGAAAAATTGCTAAGATGTGACAAAACGCCCGGAAATGAAAAATAATTTTTTCAAAATTATGCAACTTTAAAGAAGTAAGGTGTCTCGGCATAAGCCGCTGTTTATCACTTCATCGCTCGCAAAATATTAGTTTTACAAAAAAAAAAGTTTTTAACTACTTTTATATAGACAAAGTCTTAAAGATTAATACTTTTTTTTTTTTTGAAATAGAAAACTTTTATATCCTTACATTTTTCACATTGCCTAACTTTTGAAAAATCACATTTTATTTGCTTTATTTTACCTCTTCTAAACATATCCAAAATTCGCGCAAAAGTAGTTTTTGATATTTTTTACCGAATTTTCTCCCAAAGCGTTCGGATAAAATTTATTTTTATGTGGGCCAAAATTCAATGGTAGTTTTTAATGACTTACAACATAAATTTCGCTATTAAAAGTGAATAGGATGCAACACTGCTCTCTTATAATTAAATAAATATAAAATTTTCTGAAATGGTTAATAATCCGTCAAATACTGAGCTATATAGTATGAGCGCCAATATTATTATTATTATTAATAATTTTATTTAGCCAGTTTGTAAAAGATTTCAATTGGCAAAAAACAACAACCACAGTTTTAGTGGTAGAAGTTAGAGCAGCTATTTCGGATATCACCACATCTCCTCATTAGACTTCTTTAAATTTAATTTTATTTATTCTTCATCACCGCTCCCAGGCTTTGGGCCAAGGACGACGTTGTTGCAGAGCCAACACGCTGTATCCTGTTCTACACTTGCCGAGTGGACTGTTGTGTTTTCTCTTTCTTTAAGAATCCGAAGACAAAGAAGGGCTGTGGATTTTTCGCTTTTTAAACTTTATAATATCGCCATTAAATGAAACAATTTGCAGTCGAATTTTGATAATTCCTTTTACTGTAGTTTTAGTCAAGTTTTACTGTTGCTCTTTCGGATTTTTTTTTTTTGTAAACATACACACAAGACTTGCTCGAAAGTTTTTGTTGTCAAATAATAATGTTTAAAAGGTCTGCCGTAAAAGTGTTTTTTTACAATTCCGCTTAAAACTCCAGTTACTTAAGAAATTCAAATGTTTACCTTGTTGACGGTAACTCGAAATTTGCTCTACTTGCTTGGATTCGTGTACAACGATTAAAGTATAACTCACACACAGTTTAATCATCGGCAATGCTCACATTCACACTATCTCGAACAATAATAGATGAAATTTTAATTTTGGTATTCTTTACTTAGGTGAAAGTGCTTGTTAGTCAACTGAAGGTGTACTTTATTAAACACAATGTGAAAGTCCTGCGCTTAAATCTATGGCTTAAGTCATACAACTCATTAAGGTGACACGTAACTCATACGCAAAATAAAGACACTCCTTTGCGACGGCAGTAAAGAAAAGTTATCATAACGCTGTAATTGAAAAATTGCAATTAAACGGCCGGAAACATTGACTTTATTATTTATTGATTATGACCATGTTAGCATTACGAAATTTTCATGTTTACTGAAAAGATTTAGGTTATATTATATTATATATAATTAAATATGTTTATCATTTTATTCACTACTCTCTCTTTTCCTGTTAAATGTAAAGAACTGATCAGATTTTTTTATTACAATTAAAATTTATATTAAATATTAACTCAGGCTCGTTTCGTTTCGTATTGTGTGATATAATACTTTGGCAACAGCCATTATCTGCTGAAAGCAAGGCAGCAATCATATTTTAATTTCCTTCAACCTGCGTTTTTGTTCATTTTAGTCACATTTGGTCAATTTCTTATATTAAAAAAGTATGATATCAATAAATAAAGCTTACGTTTTCCGTCGTTTACCTACAGTATTTTTCTAACCTGTAAGAGGAATGAATTTTTGTGTTATAAAATTATAAATTTAAATTAAAATTTTTAAAACTTATAAAAATATAAAAAGAAAAAAAATTATTTTTTGATTTGTTTTTTTTTTACCTTGTAATACATAGATCTCGCTTAAAAAATAATGAATTTATTATTTCGTTTTTGGTTAATTCGTATTTAGATTTTACGAAAGTTCAGCTGTTAAATTATCTTGTTCTATTTGAATTTAAACTTTAAGTTCGTGTAAATTGATTTGAACCTTTTTTTTTAAATTGTGAGCAACAAATCGGTAACTAAAGTTTACCAAGTGTAATAATTTATATGTAGAGAGCGTGAACTACATTAATAATAGTCTTGCCTATGAATATCTCTAAACCTGCATTTTAAAATCCAGAAAGCGTTTGCCAGTGTGCCCGAGTACGATTAATTGCATTAAAATCGAATAAAAACATAGAAAATCGATTCAACTTTATATCCGCCAGCTAAAAAAACATAAACACACATATAACCATATGTATATATGTATGTATATGTACATACATGCAACCTTCATGGCATGTCCTTGCGAGTTGATACATAGATGTTGTACCATGTGGTATACTAAAATATACCGCTGTCCCCATTTATAGGACACTCAACAATTTACAAATTTTTATAATTTATTTTGCTTGTAACTATTTTATTTCTAATAAATTTTATTCAAATTAAGTTTATTCTCTATCTTATTTATTATATAACCAATTTTTGAAACTTTCTACAATAATTAAAGTAATCAAACACACTTTCATCCAAATTTCGTAGTGTTGAAAAAGTTCTACAATATTCCGATTAAGAAGTTTTGTAACGCAAAGTTGTGGTATAAAAAGTTTGTTTACTGACACTCTTCCGAATTTTCTTTCACTTAAATAGCTATTATTTAAAAAGTTCACACTTAAGCCGTAAAATTTCGTCACAACATGCATTTGAATTGCCGTGAAAGTTTGAAAGCAGCATGAATTGTCAAATGAGAAAAAAAGTCTAATAAAAAAGTAAGAAATGCTAAATTCGGGCGAAATCGAATTTTCTAAACCCTCGCGATATATTTTATAGGTAACTCATTAGATATGCAAAATGTTTTGAATTTTAAAAAATTTGCAAAAACGCACTTTAGTATGTGCTATAGCTCGATATGCCGGTGAGTTCGAGGTTCGAATCTCAGTCCGGGCAAGCAAAATCATAGTAAAAGTTGTTTCTAATAGCGGCCACCCCTCAGCAGGCAATGACAAACCTTCGAGGGTATTTCTGCCATGAAACTGCTTCTCATTAAATACATTCGGAGTCGGCACAAAATTGTAGGTCCATCCATTTGTAGAACAACATAACAGACGCACACCACATAATAATCGTGTAGAAAGTTTCAAACTTAGGTTTTACATGTTTTTTGTTTGAGAATTCTCTTTATTTCAATCGAAAAATAAATAAATGAAAATACATACATACTATATTGTCTAAATACGTCAATATGAAGATGTGCTAAAGTTTTATATTCGACGTATCTTGGACATCAGACCACAAACAATTGGCGAATTTTGACAATGTTCTGTTTATTTAAAATGGCTTGTCAATTTCAACGAATTTCACTTTTCGCTCAATTTTAAATGAAATGAACATTTTAAATACGAGTGAAAAAATGTTGCTGTCATTATGTTGCTTTAGTTTGAAATTTTGGTTAATTATTTATTATTATTGAGTTCGTACATTCGTTATTTATAGAAAAAAACTGCATTTTAATTGACAAATTTTAAAATTTCAAAAAATGTAATTAATTAGTCGAATCTTGTTCTATAATTCCGATATGCGCTATATATGCACGTATCTCATAAAATCCTAGATGAAGCACGAATACTGCTTTCTTACACACATACAAACATAAATACAGATGTGTCGGCATTCCATGATATGTATTTATTCAGTTTGCAATCATTCTATGGGAAACTGAACATTTGTCCTTTCGTGCGATCACAATCAGTGTGAAACAATGCTCTTCGCTCATTCCTCGCCAACGCCAACCTTTGCTTACTGAATGAGAGAGGTATCGAAAAAATCAGCTTTTTGTACGACTTTCATGCTACACTTTCCTTCCTGGCTTGCTTCCTTTCGGTACTTCCTCTCCATGTGCAAATATTTATTTGTATGTATGTGTGTACACACATATGCGCGTATATGTGTTGGTACTGCGTACGACTTCTGGCTTTCCTGTATGCCACTCTCCTACTCTGTTGGCCTTGCGATTGCCTGAAATTTTCCAAACAAATGTTTTATTTTGCTGCAAAGTGCTAAAAGGCGGCACTAAACGTAGCAAAGTAGCAAATTATTCGGGTTTGTTGTGAGTTCATGCATGAATGTCGTTGTATTAGTGCGCCATTTTATGGCTTTATTATGTATGCTTTTGTAAGTGTGGGCGCCATTATTTAGTGGCATTGTACAATTGTCATTGTATTATATTATTTATATGCGAAAGGAAGGTCTGTGAACAGTTGTTCCTCTATTTTGCACTTTATTTTTGTGGGCATCAAGTCAGTGCTTGGCGAATTCGCAAGAGTGGAGTGCGTATATATACTAAGAAATTATGTACATATGTATGTATAAGCAACCATCTGAGGTAATATATTTGAAATTTTGTTCACATACTCGAAAATAGTGGTGTTCACAGCTTATATATATTTTCAAAAATAATCAAAAAAAAAACACGTTTGACATAGAAATATTCATAAAGGTAGCTTTCGAGCTGCAGATAATATAATCAAGTAAGCAATTTGCATTGTCTTCGAAAATGGTTTGCCAATTTTATATTATTGCATTATTTTTTACATCATTCAATTAAAATATTTTTTTTTAGAATTATGCATTTATACGCGTTTCTTAAGTCTGAGTTCTCATTTTGACAGACAGATGATCTTTAACAACAAACATAAACACTTTGTTGATTAAAATTGAATTTGGGTGAATTAAGTTGTAATATTTTAAATAAAAATAGAAGAGCACGTTTTTGCTTAATTTTGTGGTTAATTAATTTTACTTTTATCAGCAGATTAGACATTTCAAAGGATTTTCAAACGATAAACTATAGATACACCTACAGTAGCTTTAATGTCTATCATCCTTCTAAGTTTCACTTTCTTGTCGATACATAGAGCAAAAATTTTACACAGTTTATTTATTTGCAACACATTCATAAGTAATCTTTTCTTCTGTATATTTTAGTACAATTTATTGTATTGTCATTTTGTAATTTCGAAGCTTCACAATATTATTAAAAAAAAAACAAATATTCCGATGCTATTTTAGTTCAAAAATTTAAAAATACAGAATGTAATTTTTCCATTTCTTAATGCCTGAATTTTTGTAAATACGAGTATGTCATAAAATAATTAAAGTACAATCAATAGGGAGATAAAAACAGGTCATCTGTTTGTTTTTAATATTTAATAACTTACGAGTAAAAAGCAAACCAAATTCATATGTCGATGCTTCGCACCAAATATTTGGATAGTAAAGTTTGTATCAGTAGTATTCTACGAAAATTTATCTGGTGTTAAAATACTAAGTTTAATTTTATGCACCTTTAAAACATTAGTACAATCAAGCGTCCAAATATGAATCTACAGATACACACATACATAAATATGCGATAATGTTTATTTTAATGTCGATAAATCATAAAAATGATAAAATAATGATTTACTGAATTTTCATTTAAATATAATTATTTCTATATTTTCAAACAACAAAACTTCAGCCTTGATAACCAAATTTTTTTAAATGTCAAATTTACAGCAAAAAAAATAAACACAAATTAAAAAGAGTTGTCCAATTTTATAGTTTCTTTGGTTAAGAATGCTTTCAGTACAATTAATGGTAGTTGATAAAATAATTTTGGAACCTTAGCTCATATCATGATGAAATAATATAAGGCGTTGTCAGGGCCGCCAAGAGAAACTCTGGGCACGGGGAGTATTTCCCGGGGCCCCCATCATAATCTTTTCTTTATAATATTTTCTAATTTGTCCGCTCATCTATGTCCTTCATATTGAGACAATTTGTTTGTACATTTTTTTGTCCGAACAGAATTAAAAACAAAAAAACATTTCTATAAAATTAGAACAACACGAGAACCCGGACCAATTCGAAAACTCCAAGCCCGAGGGGAATTGTACGTTGTTCTAATTTGTTAAAATCGTTTTTCTGATTTCGAGAATTTGGAATATATCAAAGAACTGCCTATCATTCGCAGCCTGGGCCTGTCTGAGCATGTAAGCCAGGAACGTTCCTATTTATAATATACTTAATAAAATGAATGGCACCTTTCTTCAAACGTGTCTAAGACTTTTGGACTTGTTAAAATGAAGCGAAAAGTGTAGTCATAGCACAGAAGTCAAGGATGGTAGATAACCAGATTACGCAGTCCCAAAACCAGCGACGTAAGTGCAGTCTGAAAATAGCGAAGTAAGCAGAGCGAAGAAGTAGAGAATGAGAAAATAGTTTAAAGTTTCATCATTTCATTACGATATTTTCAATGTTTTTTTAATATTTGTGAACGTAAGAAAGCAAAGCCTTAACCTTGAACTAAATTAAGGTGCAAGCGTACCTATGCAAACGAAATACACAAAAATATATCAACGTCGACATCTGTCAAGTTCGGCAAAACCAAAGTAGCGCTATCCCGCAATACGTCATCTTTGGTTTGATGCATCGTACATCGAAGTGAAGAAGTTGTTCTTTCAAAAGCCGAATGCGCTTTTGTAGAAAAGAGCTGAATATGAAGCTTAAGCATTTGTGCCTCAATAGAATCGCTCAGTACCGTTCATTGTTATTTTGTAGATGGACTTGTTTTGTTCTTTAAATGTATGTACATAAATGCATAATTACGTTTGTTTTAAAGATCCTTTTACCGCTTTAAAAATATGAAAAGATGTTTTTATTATTTTTGCGGTTATCCATCGTTGTACAGCTATCAAATAAACTCTAATTTTATATACTGGTAATGGCATATCGTTCTTCGCATTTTTCTTTACATTGAAAATACGACGTTGAGCTAAGGCAGTTGTCATTTAGTGGTCACCTACGTATAGAACCTTTAATAAGTGAATAATGAGCAAACACAGAGCTTTTTATTTTAAATTTTCAATTATTCAATTGCTGCTTGCTGTTAAATATGCCTTGGCCCTACTTATTAAATGTTTCTTGACTGCTTTTTTATTCTGAAAAAAAAAGATATATCGGAAATAAAAATAAAACTCATCTTAAAGCTTATTGTAAAACGTGAATGTATATGTTTAATGCGAAATATACAAATATTGTTCTTGTTATTTATATATGTATGTATATTTTTATATTTTATATTAGAATAACCACTTCTGTTGTGCAACGCAATGTACCGCTGAGGAAAATTCAGTAATGTTGCACTTGTTTTTGCTGCACTTCGCATTTCTCGGCAAGCAAATATGTTGCAAGCGAAGCGTAAAACTGTTATGCTGCATAAAATTTTTAACAAGTTGCAATCATTTTGTGGCATATTCATTGCCGCTTCGCTGAGCATAGATTTTTTTTTGTTCTGTATTTCGCTTATGTAAATATATGTATATGTACTTACATACATACGGCAGTGGTCATATATTTGAAACTAAATTCGAAATAAAATTATTTGCCACTTATGTTTATTTATTAATTTTAAAGAATTTCGAATCAAAGTTCTTTTAAGTTTTAAAGAGAACTGCGGGAACTTATATAAGTTTCCAGCTTTATAGAAAACTAAAAAATTAGCAAATTCATAAAAAAAACTCACTATGTTCAAAAGCGTTTTAAATTTGTATAAAAATTTGCTTCATGTTTTTTAACTTTCTTGAGAGAATGAATAAGCTACATTTCTATTGAAAATTATTTAAAAAAAAAATAAACATAAAAGGCAACCACAAAATTTTTAATTTTGTTGCATATAATACGACCACCACTGTGTGCACATATGTATGTACGTATGTATGTAGTCGCATGTATTTGCGTTCTGCAGTTTTCATTTTCTCCTTGAAATTTGCTGTTTGTGGGTCTTACATTGTTTTCCGCTACTGATTTGCTAGGAACAACAGCAACGACGTTTCGTGGCATACAAAATGTTGCAACATTGTTGCACACGTTAATTGCAACAAAGCAACATACGCAACAACAGCAACAACAGCTGCTGCTATTGATTCATTATCTTATAAATATGCTGAAAGGTACTACTTAATGCCGCATTTACTTAGCTGTGTTGTTGGTGTTCGCATATTCGTATCCGGCCCATCCCCAATAATTATAGTTTTACAAGGAATTTTCCAGCGCACTACAAGTACCACGAATTTATGTATATAATTGTATACATATACACTGTACGTACTGTATGTACACATGTAGTATATAAAAATGTTTGCAAGCACATTAAATCAGCCAAAAATATTTAAGAGTTTATCTTTAGACTTCTTATCTTCTTCTTATTTTAGCCTGGACAATAAAAAAGCTTCAAATATACATATTTACATGTACATATTAAATTGAACAGAGCATTAAGTATTGAACTTTTAATATATCTTACCATTATAATTCATTGTGGTTGATCTGCACCCAAATTCCAGCTTTTGCTATCGCTAAAACTCCATCGCCAAAATTAAGAGGTATTATTTTTAATATTGCTTGTTTAAAATGCTTGATTATATAGAAAAATTTAAAATTAAAAGGACAGAGTAGAAAACTAGAATAGTAAAAAAGTGACCAAAAATATATGCCGGTTCGCAATGCTACAAGAAACGACGATCCAAAACATGATTTCCTTTGCTGCATAAAAGGACGGATTTCATTAAAAACAAGTCTGCATATTTCCTTTAGAACTCGCAAAAATTCAATAAATCGATCATCTGAAATAGAGAAACCGTCTGTGGATTCCCGCAAAAATTTTCTTTTGCTTTAAAACGGTACCTTAAAGTTCGCTAAATGCTCGTGTGCCGTAAATATTTTATAATTATAAGCGTTTGGAAATTTTAAACACATTTAGACTTTTAGCGATAGCGAAAGTTGGAATCCGGCTGCTGAGCTCGTCCAATCTTTTTTTGATTACGATTTGCAAGAATTTGATTTCAGTTACATAGTTGTTGCCTGCCATTTTACGAGACGGATGCAAATTTGCAAATTTTCCATAAAATCTTGAGTTGATCTAATGTGCTTACCTCCTTGTAAACACACTTACTTCGGTTCTGTTGATTTTTTGCATTCAATGAAAATAACGCCAACTGATTTTAATGCAAATTTTTAATGAAATGAATAAAGAAGCAATTTTTCAATTGTGAAATATTTTAAAGACAGAATTCTGAAAATTATTAACGATTTGCTGAACTTTTTATCTTTTTATATGGAATAAACACTTCCCCTAGGCTTTAGTATGTCCAATAAAAAAATTAATAATTTTGAATGAAATGTGAACCAGATGCTCCCAGTTTGTTAAGCGCATAACTACATATTATTCTAACATGTATTCGAAAGATGAACCACTCTCTTTTGAAATTAATCGCACAGATTATTGCAGGGTTAATAGAAATCCAATCGGATATATCAATGCTATTCTGAGCGTACATGTTCAATAACGAAGCGCTTCACTTTCGCTACTTTTCGAGTAAATAGAGTGATTAACATTTGAAACGCATTATTAAAGCAGAAATGAGAGAAACGTACTGTCGCAGCAAGAAAAAGTGAAATGGAAAAAAATGTACTATTTGTATAGATTTTTTTTTTTAAATGCTTGTTTGAGTTTAGAAGTATGTGGCACATTTTTAAAGAAAGGTATATATGGAAGAATGAGCTAATCGTAAAAGGGTGTAGATGCTTTATTGTAATGGCATATACTCCTACGAATTTTCCTTTAGACACTGAAACTAACGCGTTGGTTATCGGATTTTGATGTATTTTGAGCACTTCTGATGCTTCAACTTTCCGTACAATATTTAGAATCATCAAAAGGTTCAGACGGAATTATTTCCTATTACCGGCAATGAAATTCAAAGTGACCAATTTATTATAAATTTATTATTCAATTAAAGCAATATGTAGTGTTGCTTAAACGACCCTGTCGAACGAAAATAGATAAAACTAAGCAGTTTACGTAGTTGGAAATCTAATGAAACTAGGATATTAATTAATATTTTTGTTTGCTAATTAAAAAGTTGGAAACAAAATAATTTCAAAATAACTGCAAATAAACACATTTTATTACATTGGAAAGAAAGTAATTTTGATGTTCTTTCAGTCAAATATATTTGAAACTGGTTGACAACAAATGTGGATTTGGCAATGCCAATGAAGTATATAATTTGTTAACAACAATAAAGGGATAAGGGAATAAGCCAGATGGAAAAAAAAATTTGTAAATTGTTTTTAAAGTACTTTGGTTTGCGACAGGTGTACCGCCCAAAATGGCTATGTGTTTGCGGTCCCCCCCCCTTTGATTTTTAACCACATTCAAGTGTTGGCAGTGAAAACAGCAATAAGTATAGCAGTAATACAAAATTTTACGCACTTTGCCAAACAATTCGCAACCAGTGCCATGCGACGGTGTTCATATCCATCTGACATATAATTAATCGCGGTTAACCAACAAAAATGTTTGCTTTGCTGTGAAATTTTGCAACCGCGTTTCTGCTGTTTTGGCATTTTAAAATTCGCACTTCAAATTTTTTAGTAAATATCAATGAAATGTGTTGTACATATTACACGTGCGAGCGTGTTAATAAAGGGATTAGCCATTCTAAGTATTTGGGTTATTCGCGAGCCCGCTCATGTCTAAAACGCTGTTCGGCGAATATATCTCTGGTAATATATGTATAAAAAATATTTTAATTTTTACTTTTACAGTCTGCCAAACAAATATTGCATTTCAACATATTCACAAAGTTTGGCAGTCCATTTGTTTTTTTTTTAGGTTGAGTAGCTTAAGACGCCCATTCGCCATTTTAGTTTCATGTGCAGAGGTCAGAAAAAGGCTCTATTGTTCGCTCCGCTTTGCCAAAAAAATATATATTTTGGTCGTAAAAGATGAGTTTCCGATATATGTACATATGTTTCACTCAATTACTTACGTAACGCCACTCTTTGATATCAAGCAGTTGGAAGGGTCTAGAACCTGTGTACAAGCTTTTCGGTCGAGTTTCCCATTCTTGCTTTCTTTATTTAAACCAGATAATTTTCTAAAATAAATTGTTTAATCGGAATTTCAATATGTGTTGTATATTTAAAAAAAATCGAACATTTAAAAATTTTTTTGTGAACGCAGAACTTTCTTCTTCTTCTTTTATGGCGCTACAATCGTTTGTCGGTTTGGGCCGAGATCAATAAGCTTCGTCAGTTCTCTCTCTCCTGCGCGAGGTTACGCCAATTACTCATGCCAAGTGTAGACATGTTCTTCTGCACTTGGTCCATCCAGTGTGTTCTTGGGCGACCTTGCCTTCGTAGCCCACCAATGGGTGCCGATTCGAAGGACATTTTCAGCGGAGCATCATCATCCATGTGACCAAGCTATCGCAGTCGTTGAGTTTTTATGCGCTTGTTTATGTCCATATCCTTATACAGATCATAGAGCTCGTCATTCCATATTCTTCGGTACCCGTTGCTTACGCGAACAGGACCATACATCTTGCGAAGGATTTTGCTCTGGAAAGCCCCCATGCGCCATATAAAAGGACGGGCATGATGAGAGATTTGAAGAGCGAGATTTTCGTTCGTCGAGAAAGGGCTCAGCGTTAAAACTGCCTACCGAGCCCAAAGTAGACATTATTAGTGGTGTTTATGCTGGACCCAAGTATACCAAATCCTGGACTACTTTAAAATTGTAGCTGCCAACAGTGGCGTGGGTCGCAATACGCGAGGATTTTTTGTTTGTTGCCTCGAGGTACTTTGATTTGTCCTCATTTACTATTAGACAAACCTCTTTTGCTTCCTTCTCTAGACTGGAAAATGTTGTTAGGGCATCATACTTTTGTTATATATAAATAGTACCACTGCTATTCTTATTACAGTTTCCAGCATTTGATTAAAGAAATTGCACGAAAGTGAGTCACCTTGTCTTAAACTTCGCTTGGTCTCGAACGGCTCGGAGATGTTGTGGACGGAGCTAAATGTTGTGCTCAACGTCACTCTACATAGCCGTATTAGTTTTGCGGGGATCGCAAATTTAGACATGGCGTCGTACAGGCAGCTTCTATTCGTGCTTTCAAAAGCGGCTTTGAAGTCGAGAAAAAGGTGGTGGGTGTCGATTTAATTATCTAAGGTCTTCTTCAGGATTCAACGTGCTGTGAATATCTGGTCGATAGTGGATTTACCAGGCCAAAAACCACACTGATATCGTCCAATCAGCTGGTTCATATACGGCTTCAGTATTTCCGAGAGTATCGCCGAAAGGACCTTATATGCGATTATTTAGAAGGCTGATTCCACGCTAGTTGGCGCAAACAGCAGGATCACCCTTCTTATGGATTTGGCAAAGAATACTAAGGTTCCAATCTTCTGTCATGTACCCGTTGGACCAAATTGTGCTTAACAGCTGGTACATGTTTCCTACCAGCTCAGTGGAGGGATTTGTTGTTCAGATTTTTAGTACACACAAATTGATTTATTTCCAAAAAAAATTAAGTTCTGATTATAATCGCGATGAAAAAGTTGGATTATTTCAGGAAAGACTCATTCCATGTATGTATATAGAGTTCTAAATTTCTTATTGTGGACTTCATATCTTTACTTTATATGTGATCTGCTAGAGTTATTAAACAAAAAATAATTTTTTTAATGGTAATTTTATAAAGTGTATGAGTACTTATTTATATCGTTTTATGTGGCCTGCTCTCTCATTTGTAGATGAAAACTTTTATGTATGTTATTTCTATTTTTGCATCTCAATTCCACTATTGAGCTGCATTTGACCAGTTGAAGTGAAATCACTTAACCAAAGGACAATGTACAATGCGTTGAGAAGAAATCCACAACACTTTTCACATGCCAAAGGTCTTAATCTTGAAATATTCAATTTTCGAAATGTCAAACAGAGTTGCAATAATGAAATAAATGCGTTGTGATTGTCGAAAAGAAGCGAGAAGAGCTTTGAGGCGGCGGTAATGCATTTTCACTCGTCCATGAGAATGCAACATGCGCAGTGATAACCACCAAGTGTCAATTTTTACACACAACCAATGCACAAATAAACAGCTCTGTCTGAGAGTGTGTTTGAGTGTGTGTGTTTTTGCGTTTGGCATGCGTCTGTTGCACGCAAATATGCAATTAAGCCATCTTAAGTTTCCTTAACAGTTCAAAGCTTTCAATCTGTCACTTCGATTTCAGCACCACATTGCAATGCAGTCGCAGGCGTAAGAGGGCGACACTCGCTATGAGATGGAAATTGTGAAGCACTCTACGCAGGCAATTGTGTACGCAACATGCAACACTTAGTGATGACAACAACAGCAAGCAGCGAAACTTTTTGCAATTGGGCAGCAACGACCTTTCCACTTCAATGTCGAATGCAGCAGCAATGCACGCACATACATACATACATGCATACATACATACATATGTTTGTACATATATGTGTAAAATTGCAATGGTGCTTATTTATTGCAGCGTTTCTGGCACGTCACGCAGCGCATGCCACATGCCACATGCCACTGAGTGCATGGCAACTGTTTGCCTGCACGAAGCATTGCCTCAGTTATCACTGCTTGTGCAAAATATAGAGCACACGTAAATGTATGTATGCATACACACACACACACGCATGTATGTATGTATGTGCGTGCATGTAGTATAATGTTGCAATATTCTTCGAGACCACTGACACGCTCGCATGCGAAGCGTAATCGCATAATTTCTGCTTAATCAGGTGCCTACGCATCGGCGTTAATGCTCGTTTCAGCTGCAATTGTTGCTGTTGCTTTTGTTATTCGTTGTTGTTGCTGTTGCTGCTATCGCACATTCACCACTTTCTTACAATGCGTTCTGTTGCCTGCACTCCGTCACAACATTTTGCCACCTGTAGATATGTGTTGCATTTGCATTGCGAATATTTTCTTCTCTGCTTTGGTTTTATTTTTCACATTGCATTCATTGCTTTTGTTTCCATTCATTTACTTAAGCACTCAAGTGACATACGATAAACATAACAACAATGGCACGCATCGAAAACAACAGCTATATATGTATGTATGTATGTATGTACTTGCGATGTCATGCATGCAAATTTGGTTGCAACTGCGACAGAAAAATGCTATCAAACATGCGATTATGCACGTATGTATGTATGTATATACATATGTTTGCACATAATTGCAATTTGCAAGTGAATGAGCTAAATAAAAGCAGACGCATTACTCAAATGGCAAAGTGAGACGGCGTAGAAGTAACGAAGTGGCTTGTGGTACGATTGAAAAAGTTGGGTGGAGGCACGTGAAATGCACTCAAACAAATGCAATTAAGTGTAAAGAAAAATGTGAGCTATGCCGGAAAGCGGTCGCAAGATTAATAAATAACTGTTAAATATATCTACACCTTAGTATAGATACATAATGGAATGTCGGGATACCGGGATCCCGGTCTTTTTTAACTCCAAAATATTCCGGCATTAGTCTATTTAAATCACGGCGTTGCTGCTAACAATTAATTGACCGCTTTCTCCTTCACCTCCGCTGTATCATCAACTGCTGTGTTTTGTCCTAGTGATTGATATACTTGTCCCAGTAATTGATTATGCCATGTCATAGTAATCGATCAACTTGCATAAGTGTATTATAACATCACCGCAGTTAATTGCAACAAATTTCAAGGAAGTTTGAGTATTCAGAAGAAAGCAACGTTTGAAACTTTGATGAACTATGCATCTATATTTATAACCTTTTGACATATGATAGATTTTTTTATTCTCACAGATATTATCTGTCAACAGACAAATATTAGGTCCATTCCTTTACTTTTCCTGTAAGTTCCTAAAAAGTGTCAAAATGCAAGAGAGTAAGGTAAAAACGCTCTCTAATAGGGAATTACAGGCAAAAGTACGGGAATGCAAAAAACCATTTTTTTAGCCCAAGAAGCGAATGTCAGAATATTTATACAAAAAATGGCAATAAAAACACTTAAACGCAAGCAAAACTATCACAAGAACTTACGATTTTATTTATTACTTTAGCACTTTTCATTTTTAGTGAAATGTTTAATTTTTTACACAAATTTTGTAATATCTTTATTTTGTGCTTTCACAACAATACTACTAACAACTGATTTTGACACTTTTTGGATATTTACAGGTAAAAAACTTCTGACTAAATTCTGTAACTTCGGACAAGAAGAGAGCCGCAGTTCCTTTCTCAAGTGCGCTCTCAGTTACAGTTTTTTTTGAGTACGGGAATGCTTTTTGGACTAAATCCTGTAAAAACTGTAAAAAACTGTAGATAAGGAATGGACCTATTATAAAATTGTACAAAATTTTAAAAACAATATTGGAAAAACATACATATGTATGAAATGAAAATGTTCGAGAAAAAAATTACTAATTTTCTTGTTGTATTCGCAGCGCGATTCGGGAACTTTTCACTTTTGGTATGGAAGAACATAAAGCATCGACATTTTTTTCAGGTTTCCTCTTGCGTCCTCGTAAAGATTGCATACATTAAAAAAATGGTTTTCGATCAGAAAAAAAGCACTTAATCAGAAAATTCGTATGCATTTTCAATTTGCACTTTATCGTACGAAATTGCAGGGGCTATACAATTTCTCACTAAAAAGTATTCCATAATTTATAAAAAAAAAATTAAATTTTAATCATCGCTGTTTTAATTTTCTGCATAGTTAGAAACTAATTAGATAACGAACAGTATGTTAATTCAAAAAAATTTTACATAAATTGAAAAACAAAACAAAAAATTGTTATAATTTTAAGTTGCGAATGTGTGCTATTATTTATTGAGTAAATTTATAAACTCAAAATATCGATGAATAAAATATTTTGTTTACGTTGGTAAGACCATATCATCATAGCAGCCATTCGCATGCGGCTTCTTCAGGCATACCACTACTTTTTAAAAAGTTGGCTTATTAGATCGCCGATCTCAGTATTTTAAAAAATCAGGAGCTTTGGGGATACTAAAAGGTACGAAAACCTTTTACTAATGGTGGCGTTGTCAAACTAGCAGACTTGACTCTACGGGAGTTTTCCTTTACAAAGCCCTTCCACTTCTTATATTTATATAAAACTGTGTGTCGGTTTGGTCCGAGGTCGAGAAATTCTGCCGGTTTTCTGTTTATTTGAAATTTTGTTATGAAATGCGAAATGAAAATTTACGTTGACCCATGTTCACTTATTTGATCTTCAATTTAATATGACTTTAAAATACTGACAAACACAGATGAATTTCGAGGATGATTCTACCTGAATATGTTTTCATAATGATAAAAAGTGCAATGATTTATAAAAATTTTCACAATTTTTAAAATTTTTCTTCGAAGTTTGAAATTTTTGTTGAATTAATCAAATATATTAAAACCAGAAAAAAAATTAACAAAAACATACTATTGCAAAATCTCCATCAATCTTTCAATTGTTTGGGTGACTGTTCAACGGCATTATTTGAAATTATTTTTACGAAAAGATCGTCTTAAATTTTAAATTTTATAGGTTTTGAAAATTGAATAAGATCTCTATTGATGCGGCTTCGCATACAAGATAGTGTTTATAAGTAAAAGGTGCGATTTAGTCTGAATCCACATTAGCATTGACGGATCGAATAGTAACGACACTATTTCCGGCCCAGGAGAAATAGTTAAATCAGCCGGTAAACTACAGATATAAAGTGATACCAAAGTCACCTCACAAGATTTTTTACTCAAGATTTCCGACAAAAAGCGCAGAGACCTGATGGAATCCAAAATCAAATCCTCTCAAGACAGCCTTTCGAAAAGGCTTTCGATATTTCTAGAACTTTTCGATGCCTGCATTAAGAAGGGTGGGTTCTTTTGCAATAACCAGGAAAATTGCATAATCAACCAAACGCGAAGCTAAAAAAGGCGAAAAGCTGTTTATATTTCGTATGTTCAGATCAACCGGCGTTGATATATAGACGTTGATACGTATTTCTCCAGTGATAAATTTGGACATTAACTAAGCATTTAACAAAGCCAATTAGGAGCATATCATGAATGCGCTCGGAAATTCTGTTACTTCCGCAAATCTATGCAATATATTCAGAAAATACTCAAAGCAAAATGTCCCCCTTGTGACCCTCTGCGATCCGTTCTAGGTTCGATATCTCCTAGTCGGCGTCATAAGGTGCCCAACGGTAGTTCCGCGAGGTCTTACGATTTGAATAGGATTAACCTCTTTTCAATGGGCCACTTGAGCGTCCCACACCTACCAAAAAATACAGCACAAATTGAAGAGAAATCAAACGTACGTACGGAGTTACTACATGTAAAATTTTTGTTGTTAAATAATATACAAAACTAATTTCATAAGATATTTTCATATATATACATTTGAGTTTTTAGAACGAGATATAAAAAAAGGTTTACATTTATTTATCTAGTTATTTTTCTTTTATTTATTTTTGAAAATTCAAATTTGCCAACGATTGAAATTTAAGGTAATCGTGCTTTTATTGTTTATCTTCTCCCACACTTTGACTCTATTCTAACACAGTGAAAATAATTGAAAATGCCAGTGAAGCAAGTGCACACAACAAAATTCCAGTACGCGTTCAACTGTGTGCAAGTACGCATTTATGTATATATGTATGTATGTATGTATGTTATATATATACTTACAAAGGTATATGCTTCCATTCCAAGTGATTGACAAAAGTGGATAAACGCAATGTTGCGGTAACATTGTAGTAGAGAAGATTGCTGATCCGCAAGGTAAGGACAACCGCAAGCCGCTTATGCGCTCCATTAGTGGCGACGTTGCAACATGTAAGCGAACTCACGCAATTTTTGCAATGGCAGTGCGTTATGCACACATACATTTGTATATATATTTCAGGGAAATATCGGTGTTGCAACATTCACAATTACTGTGGGCGTAGTGTTTGTTCCATTCTTTAAGTATAAATACTACGTAAATCTATTTCTAAGTGTAAATCGACGATAATGGCGAAATGGCTTATGCGCTCATTTCAAAAATTGCTAAAATTTATGAATTTTAAAAAGATTTCACCTCATTTGAATATCGGTGGGAATAACTTAAAGTATATGGCACAAAAGTAAAGTAAAATACAGGCTTCATCATGTCAAGTATACATTTTTTCATACTATATCAAGTTTTGTTACCTCGTTAATCATCGGGGCGAAACCTTTTTTCACTAAAGAAATCTTTTTTTAAAGGAACCTTACTAGTTTTGAATAATTTGTTTATTTAATATTTAGACACAAGTAAGACGCAGTCTTTTAACGTGCTATACTAAAACTAGAAATAATAAGTACTTGATATAAAAGTGAATAATTTAATATAGATAATAATTAAATTCATTAATTTCAAAAACCAGCCTAAGTGCTTCTTGCATTGATTCTCATAACAAATTACCCAGCCTCATGAGGTTGTCTGGCTTTTATCTCAAGTACAATTCGTGTTTGTAAATTGCAGCGATAGAAAATAATAAATTGTGTTCCTAAGAACGATTAAAATCCCAAAACGAAATGAAACGAGTATTTTCACAAGTGACACTGAAACTGTCGAGAACGAATTTTATAAGAACAAATCGCAAGATAATCAACTGAATGAAAAATAATACCTATGTGAACAATAGTAGGATAGAAAATACTCAAGTTCGTTCTAACAGAGAACGGTATGGTAACAAATATTCTCGTTTATATTCGCGAAAACTTCTAGCTGCTTGACAAAGTGAAAATTCTAGCCGATTAAAATACAAAGAGGTGATTTTTAATTAAATAAAAATTTCAAGATCTATTTCTTTAAGAAATAAAAGTATAAATAAAATAAAAAAAAGCGGAGATTTTATTTATCGTTCTACTATTGAAATTCACTACGAATCCTTTGCATAGTTTCATCAAAAACTTTTCAGTAAACAATATGCAAATATCACATAAACCAAATTGACCTCGAAAGTTCCAACTGGCGCTTATCCGCAGCATTTCCACTTTCATACCTAACCAAAAATTCTCAAAACTTTAGTTCTCGTTTTGTTCTCTAACAGAACGATCCCTTAAATTGTCTTCTTATTTTAGTGTCCATCAAGACGTTTTTTTATACATTATTTCTCATTGGGAATGATACTCAAAGTGTCGTCCTCATTATTCTTTATTCGAGAACGTTATTAATAGTTTTGTTTTCATTTTTTTCTCTTTCAGAACGTCACTCAAGTTTGTGATCTAATTTTCTTCTTGACAATATTCTTGTACGTTTTGTTTCTTTTGCGGCAACGTTCTTGATATAAAATTTTTTTCTTCTACAGAACTGAATCAAAACCGTAATAGGTTCTGAGACCCTGGTAAATAGCCTAAACATTCAATATAAAATATTGGCTCACCGATATTTCGACAAGTTCGCAATTTTACCAACTGATATTGAATGGCTTTGCAGCCATATTTTGGGATTCAAGTCTCATCAATTTTGGGGCTTAACTTTATACTGTGTTGGCGAAATATTATGCAATATTTGAGTAGTTTTATCCATTGTTTTTAACCACCAGAGGAAAAACTTTGCAGAGATTATCTTCAATATTTGCCTGTAATTTTCTCAATTTCAAAGCAATCCACCAGCATAAAAAATATTGAGGACATAGCGAAATTGTAGTGTATTTTATATATAAAAAGTAAAAATTTTTTTGCTTTCTGCCTCTATGAGAACACTGGCAGGGCGACAGTGGCCCCCTTTCAAATATTTGTAAGAAAATTACACTCTAGCTGCATTCTGTTTACCTGCTTATTCGCGAAACCTGCTTTAAAATTGGTGCGACTAATTTATATTATTATAGGAAATACCATGCTTAAATACCTGCGTTGCCTTTATGTAAAATTAATCTTTTCTCTTGCAAACCAACATTTTTCTCTTCGTTCAAGCTATTTCAATTAGCTAGCTTTTAAATTAATAAATATTAAAAAAAGAACGAATTGATCCTTGTGATCTTTTAAATACTTTTTTTTAATATTCTGGAATTTTTCTGATCGCTAAACGCTCTTATATTCGCTTATTGAGTTTTTAATGGGTATTTATCTACATATTATATGTATATACATATATATTAGTTATACATATATAAATGCAGAAAATTCAATAGAAATTGGGTTTCAATGATATGACTTACAAAATTTTGGATGCGATTTATTTTTAACAACAAAAAAACTAGTGATAAATAACAATGAAGATAGAAGTATCCACAGTAAAGTTATTGGAGGCTCTGTCAGGTTTCATTATGAAATTTTCCTTTGCAAAACTATTAAAGTCTTGTAACGATAAGAAATATTATCTTAATTTTGGTTGGATTTTCGAAACGTAAATAAAAAATACAAATTAACTACTTTTAATTAAATAAACAATTAAATTGTAGAAAACAATTTATGTTTTCTGAAACAACTTTTTAATTAATTTCCACTTAGGTTAAGTTAGGTTAGTTTGAAATGGCTGCCAGCATTCACCCTGGCCAGGTCGCCTAGGTCGTTTAAGAAGCAGTTCCTAAGAATTTCATTCTTATCCTCAATAGTGCGGGACATTCACTAAGAAAGTGCCTTATGGTTTCCGGCTCTTCCTTATTTCTGTAGCTTCTGCAAAAGTCATTACAGGCTGCGCCAGCAGCAAGAGCAGACCCTGTAACCTTTTGACGTACCACTTTGGCCACATTAGTTTACCCATCAGACCCCTGTTTATTTAAGAGAAGAGTCCCTTAAAAGTTTTTAATTTAAAAACACTTGAGAACGAGTGTAGCTTGTTTATTATTCTAACACAGAGAGATGAATTTCCACATCCGTTGGCATAAGATTGCTGTGTATAATTAAATTTCTTTTGTATTTTATATGTGTGTGAGTGTGTTCCTACTTGTTGTTGAAACTGTAAATCACCTCCGTGCAAACATACTTGCGTATGAACATACGCACTCACACTTCAAACCAGATTATTTTACTTTTAAGAAAATGCGTACACATTTTGGTTTCAATGTCAAAAGCAAAAGCTCAAAAAGGTTCAATTGGCAGACACGCCCCTTCCAACTCTCTGCTGCTGCTGCTACAACTTCACATCCGTACGTACATAGCACGCATGTCCCTCGTTGCCTATTGAGGTGGAGTGGCTGCTTGCGACACATTTCGCTCTTTGAGGTATTCATGAAGGGTTTATTTGGTTTTTTTTTTACTTGATATTTTTTTCCTGCATTGCACAGTGCTGTGAGACAATATAAGCTACAGACAAATATAGTAAGTGTGCTCCAATTTGACTAAAATTCGTTACGTTAAGTGGAAGCAAATCCGAAACACAAATGACGAAAAAAAAATTTTTAATCAAAGAACATTTTGAAACGAACAATTAAATGCACATTATTCATCGGAAATTTTATAAGCCGCGAAACTATGTACTCGTATATAAATACTTCCACATTTTTTAGTAAATCCCAAAAAAAACTTTGCGATGTTTATGTATGCGCATTAATAAAATTTTTATTGAAAATAAAAATAAATATGAAGTCGGCGAGCATTCTTTAATAAATTCATATACATATGTATGTGCATACAAATTTTTAATTCTTTTCCAAAGTTTTAACATTTTTATGACAATTTTACTAAGTATTGGTATTCATCCGCTCTTGGATGAATAAAACAAAAATCAGTGTCAACGTGTGGAATTTACTGCAAAATTAAAACCGATTTATAAATAATAAAATTTTATTACTTCTGATGTATTTTTCATACGCTATATTTATTGTACTTTAATACAATTATTTTATAAATCAACTATAAGAATTTCTCGGTAGTTGAATAAGCCCACGATTTTTACCATTTTTACCCGCACTCGCAACACTGTACATTGCATAGTCGGAATTTCAGTTATGCTTTTTAATATATGTAATTTGCGGCAATACTATGCTAAACGCTTTTGACAATGATATATGGGTTGTCATTAATGACATAAGGGTAACATAGCAAAGGAACTGAATGAAATGGGGAGGAGAGCGAAAGCGAAAGCAAACTTCAAAAGAACATGCGTGGCAAAGAGGCTCATTGTGATTGAATTGTTCTTCAAGTAATGTGATATATGTAGGTGACATTTTTATTCCTTTAATTTGCTCCCTTGCCTTTTGTTAATCATTTATGTGGCTAATAAGGTACTAAGCGAGTGCGTCATTGATTCAATGTGCGTTGATTTAGTTATTCAATACTTTGTGCTTTCCTATTATTATACACTTTCGTCCAAGTAGCATAGGATAAAAGGATAATTGGTTTCAATGAGCTTAAGGACTTGCATATCGGTTCGGCAGTTAATTGCTTAATTTCTTTTGTTTATTAATCAAACATTTACTATTATTATCAATTGGCTGTAAAATACGAATATTGCTTCAACAACTCATTCACTTACTGCTTAATTCACTGAACGTGTGTGAAAAGAAATTTCTGCTCTGGTAATAAAAATATTCAGTAATTCTTTAAGATATTTTCATTATTTAATTAAACAATTACAAGTGAATTTCGATAACTGCTCTTATAAAAAAGCTAATTGATTAAAGTAGAAGCAAAGGCGTAAAATTCTCAAATTCGATTTTATAGCTAAGCTTAAATGTTTTACATAATTGAAGTGCATTTTTAACAACCTTTCATTTCCTGCTGGTACGGCTCATGGTTGAAAAACTTATGAGTTCATTGCTCACTTGTATCATAGTTCGTAAATTCATGAAAATTTTTAAGTGCAAACCGATTTCAAAAATAAAAGAGCGCTAGCGCTTAAAATATCCCACCGATATCAAATTTCCACATATTTGGCGCACAAAAGAAATTTAAAGACGAGAACTTTGTAAACGAGGGTTTTCGTATTTACTTTTATTTTTATTTTTATTTTTATTTATATTCTTATTAATTATTTTTGTGTGGTCAAAGGCCAAATAAATTGCAAATATTCTCGTCGTAGCACGATATTATTTGATTATTGTGCTTTCTTTGTTTTTATACATTAAAGAGAAAAACAAATTATTGAAAAGAGTAGTATTGAGAAAAAAAAAAGCACTTTTTTGTAGCAGTGAGAATTATTTCCTTGCTAATTTTTTTTCCGAAATTTACATAATATTAAAATTAAATGAAAATGAAAATTATATTAATAGTTTTAATTTCGTTGCTGTTCCTTTTAAAATAATATAAAAATTAAGCGCTGATTAGTTCAACGCAAAATAGTCTTGCTTCTCTTGTTAGTGCAAGCTGATAATGATGATTGCAACTTTCTATGCACTGGTACATACAGAAGTGGCAAAAGTGCGAGGGACATGACACATTTGACGTCTGCTGACAACAGGCAATTTTTGTGTCAAAAATATATTTCACTATTTTACAATAAAGCCATAAAAAAAAAGCTGAAAAAAAACAAACGTATATTAACCTGTCGCAATGTTAAATATGCTGAGTGCCTGCAGTGTTTGCAAAGCCATTATTGTAACTGTTACTTTAAAACTAGACACTACATACACGCCCATTCACTTGAATAGAGGCAATGCTTTCGTTTTTTGTTTCATTTAATTTTTTTATTAATTTAAATAACATACATTTTGCAAAATTCATATCAAACTTAAAATGAAATTTTCTGCAAAATATCAAAATATTTAAAATTTTTTTTTTGCTATCGTTTGAAGCATGCAGCTCTAAGTGTAAGTTTAAAGTAAGATCAAAATAAACTTTATTTTTGACAATTTTTTTGCTGGCACACAGGCATGCCTGAGATTTATTATGTGGAAGAAATTGCAAGAAAACGCTAGCGAAGAAATTTACAAAAATCAACGGTTTATATAAAGCACTCGAAACTTGCACATTTTAATAAAAATTTGAGTAATTTTGTTGAAAAATTCGTTTTTATAACTTTTGTTAGAGTACAGGCGGTAATATTACAATTAAATTATAATTGGTAATCAAATTAAAGAAAAAAATATACCAGTGGTGTGACTATTCAAGTGATTGTGAGTGTAATTACTTGCACACATGCAGATCTCCAATTGTTTGCACTTGAAGTTGTGGAATTTCTTTTTGATGTTGTCATTGATGATGATGAATTATTTTATGGCAAACTGCTATTTCACTCAAATAAAACTATTTTTATTACTTGCACATATTGTCGGTGCAAATAGGTTTTGGTCGATATTCGTTCATTGCATGTTGCGAAATATTTATCATAAATCATATATAGCACGTGTTCATCATTCTGGCGTTGAGAATGTGTTTGAATATGTTTAAATTCGTACATATGTATATATGTATATAGGTATTCATATACCAATGTACATTTGTTGTAACCAATGACGAAAATGTGTATGTTATGTCTGTGCAAACTATAAAATGCAGTAAATATTTTATTAAGACGAAAGAGGCGGCATAGGTGAATTAGGGTACGCCAGTTAAATATGTACGCGTGTTTGTGGGTTTATTGCGTCACACTAGGTTCGCAAATTTTGTCCCAAACACAAAAATGTCGTTATTAATATATTTGTATCTAAAAAAACCTCTTGCAATATTTTTATTTATTTGTTTTTAACGCGGTTCCCTTACCGAAATTAGTGCCTCAAATGTAGCCAATCCAATGGCTTTTTTACTGAGGTTTATTGCAAACATTTTTTTAATAATAATATTAATTATAATTTGGCACACCCACTATGTAGCTCAGTGTTTGGCGGACCTTTCTTACCATTTGTGGTGTGCGTCTATTATGTTGTACCACAAATGGGGCACCTACAATGATCAAAATACCCTCGGAGGTTTGCTATTGCCTGCCGAGGGGTGACCACCATTTCTATAATTAAGATTTTACTTGCCCTTTCGAACCTCGAACTCAGTGGCATATCTAGTTATAGAACGCACCGCTGCCAACTCGATGGTCGTTGTGACACTTAAAATTTCAAAAAATATTTTTATTTGTATTTTATATTTTCTTAAATAGCAATAATTTTTGATATTTTTTAATAAGCGTGCAAACAACAAAAGAAAATTATTTACTAAATACTTCTATTTAATAATGTTACATATAAATCAGTAGGTGATTTTCATTTCTAATGTCGTATTTTAAAAACTCACTTAAATAAAAATGTGAATGTTTTATTATCGACCTAAAGGTATTGGTCTGGTTCATATTCTATTAAAAGCAATAATAATGAATGCTTGCAATTATTATTTTTAAATAATTTTTCTTTTTTCAATAGTGCGGTCACACACACTAGTCAAAAACGTCACGGCTGATTGCTTTCTTTAAAGCACTTTGTTATTATTTAAAGTAATTATAATTTTAACAACTAATAATAATCACTAATATTCGTGATTATTTTTCGTTAAAAGTTATTCAAAAGTGTAGTTAAATATTTAATCATTCAATTTGTTTTTAATATTTTAAATTATTTAATTATTTTATTAATAATTATTTTATCAGTATTTCGCATAAAAATAACCAATGAGTTGTTAAAGACATTTTAAGTGTTTTTTAATATTAGTAAATACTTACCGAAAAATATTTTGTGGAGGAAACATTGGAAAATATCTATAGAGTACTCAAAAGGAAATTTTTAAACTCAGTATGCAGTTTTTCAGGCAACTTTAAACGGAGTTTAATATTTGTTTAATTAACAGCTGTTAGCTGACTACTTCGTTTTAGTTGCTACAACTTTAGTTGAGCGCAAGTTTAAACCAGCACTTAAAATTAATTTTTAATTTTGTTAAAAATAATATATTTTAATTAACAAATTCCTTTTAATTAACTTCATGTATACAGTAGGTTAGGATGAAGTGGCTGCCAGCGGTCACACTGACACACCTAGGCCATTGATAGGCCAATTGTGGTACCACATGGATCTTAGATCCCTTTACTCCAACCATAGTGAATATTCTGCATATTTTAAAATCCTGCGCCCTCTACGCTTCGCAAAGAAATGCCATATGGTTTCGGGCTCTTCCTCATTTCTGCAGCTCCTGCAGAAATCATTATAGGAGGCACCCAGTTTCTTCGCATGTCCTCCGATCAGTACGTGACCTGTTATAAGTCCTAAAACTAAGGACATACTTAATCTGCTTAGCAAGAGCAGACCCTGTGATCTTTTGACGTTCCACCCTGGCCACATTTGTTTTGACCTAATGCAGTTGTTATTATTTCCCTATCGGGCTCCTGCTTCTTTAAGAGATGTATCTCTTAGAAGGAGCTTGCAGGTAGCGAGCGTCATTCCTATACCCTTTCAACGTGACGAAAGCGGGATGGATGTACACTCTCTAGCAAGCTCGTCCGCCATACTGCCATACTGCGCAGCCATGTATACAGTAAATCGATAAAATTTTATATACCTTAGTATTTTTTTAAAATGCATGCATACATAAAAAATGTATTTAAAATATATATGTATATACTCGTATATATTTTTAATTTTACTTGTTCAAATTTATATTTGAAATAATAAAGCTTTTCTAAGTGTTTTTAAATAAATGTGGTAACGAGTGCTGACTATTAAATATTTGCTTTGCAATTTATCGCAGAAGCATAGGTTTGATAAAATCTTTCCAAAAACCCATTGTCTTACTTGGGAAAATTATTAATTTGTCAGTTACGTCCTACTCAATACTTTTATTACTATACACAAAAGGTAAGTTACTTCAAAATATTAAAATTTTTGAAAGATTGTCTTCGTTTTTGTTAGTAAGCGTTTACATCCATCCAAGAAGTTTTGAACTTAGTCTCGCGGGTCCCGATGTAAGTATTTATATTCAAACTTCATTCAAAAGTAAACGTCCGATGATGCGCGAATCACAAAAAAAAAATTAAATTTTATTTGAACGCGAATATTATTTCACACGTGGTCAGTCCTGCGGCGAAACTGTTTATTTTTCGGTTGAATGACGAAAGTTTGTAGCACTCTGGTAATAAATACTGGAGGTGTATACGAGTATATGTACGACGGCAAGCAAATAGCCGAGCGTAAAACAATCAGCAACAGAAATATTAACGCCTAGGGTTGTTTGTGCAAGCGGTGGCCGCAGAATAGCAACTGCAAAAGCGAACTTATCAAAAAAAAAACAGAAAACGAAAAAAATCATAAGGACAACTGTGGCTACCTTGATTGTACAACATCTGCTCACATATCTACATACATACATACATAAACATACGAGTTGGAGCGTGGACAGACATCACTAAAAATGGCAGCAGTTAGCGCATTGTAAATAGGGAGGCGGGTGCAGCAAACATTGCGTTTTCGCCATTATTACTGCGAGCGCCGCATCTTGTGTTTCAATTTGCATACATACATATGTATATACAGAAGGTAGAAAAAGTAAGTTATCAAAGCAACTAGCGCCTTTTTAAATGCTTTAGACTTTTTCGCTTTATCCATTTTTTTGTATATGTTCGGAAAGTACCGTTATCAAGGTACCGCAATTGATGATTTTATTGGCGATCGCTTGTCTGGTAAGAAATTTGCGTGCCATTCTATAAAAGTGCTCAGTGAAATTTGCGTGGCACTCTATAAAAGTTCTTAGTGATAAAGCGAGGAAAAAGTAAGTTATCAAGTGCAATAACCAGTATTTTTGCATTAAAACTTGAAAAAAATTACAAAAATTAATTAAAAATGCAAGTATTCTTTATTTTATAAATTTTGAAATTGAATTGGTAAGTAAAGCTTTCCTTTTTTTTTTAATTTAAATTTTTTAAATATTGATGCGATTTTTTTAGAGTGAAGCAAAAAAAAATTACTCAAATGGTAAAGTTTAAGCAACTGATGAATGAGGAGCGTACAGCCATAATCAATTTGCATAAAGATGGCCACACACAGCGATATATTGCCGAAAAATTTAATAAAAGCCAGGTCGCAATATGGAAAGTTATTGCTGGCTACAACAAAGAAAATCGAGTCATCAGGAAGAAGAGACAAGTTTGCCCAAAAATTACCACGGAGAGAGTTGATAAAAGAATTTTGGATATTTCCAATTCTGATCCCTTCAAATATGTTCCAAAAATTCGTGTACAGCTTATAAAAGAAGGTAAAAAGGCTCCCTCAGTGCACACTATCCGTAACAGATTGCGCCAATACAATATGCATGATCGCGTTGCCAGAAAGTTACCCTACCTAATTGAGGCAAATAGGAAAAACCGACAAGCATTTTATATTATTTAAATATTATTTAAATATTTTAAAGGAGCACTCCATCCCCGAGGGTCGACGACTAATTGGACCGGATTGCCTTCTTCAACAGGACAACGCGCCCATTCATACAGCAAAAGTCATCACCGAATGTCTAACAAATGAAAATGTGAGTGAGTTGAAATGGCCTCCTCAAAGCCCTTGCTTGTCACCAATTGAGAATGCTTGGGCAATCCTAAAGTTGCGTATAGCCAAAACCTGGCTGATTTGAGAGACTGCATTTATAACATTTGGACAAATTTTCCTCAAAATGAGTGTTTGAAGCTTGTAAACTCCATGCAACAACGATTGGGTCAACGCAACGCAAGATTATCAATATCTATAATTATATTAAACAATTTGATAACTTATTTTTCTAAATGAAATTTACTGTATGTGTTTATGTTTTCTTTTTATAAAATCAAAATAGTTTATTTTGATACTTTGAAATATAGTCTCAATAAAAAAAAATATTTTGTTTGAAAAAAT
The DNA here is from genome assembly GCA_963971545.1 of Philophylla caesio. NCBI lineage: Eukaryota > Metazoa > Arthropoda > Insecta > Diptera > Tephritidae > Philophylla > Philophylla caesio. The sequence continues at coordinate 12,059,616 of OZ020607.1, forward strand.
ATAAACTTTAAAATTTTATTCACCCTATTTCACTTTGATAACTTACTTTTTCTACCTACTGTACATATATACATATGTACAACCCTCAACCCACAAAAAAAATCTAATTAATTTGAAGTTAAGTCGAGAAAAAAAGTTGCAAAACTTTTGGCAACACTGGAAACAGACATAAATTGTCCCAAGCCCTGCCATAGTATGATTGTATATATGTACATACATATGTACATATATTAGAGTGGATCGCGAATAAAAAATAACATTTTTGTTGTGTGTGGATTCCGACTGTACGCTGAGAAACATTTCTCTTTTCATAAAGCTTCAAAATGGAAATGTTAAATTCCTTTAGAAATTTTTCTTTTCAGTTTTCAAGACGCATATTTTCAAATTGGAGTTTAAACAATATAATCGTTTATATGTAAATATATAGAAATGTGAACAATCCGCAGTGTAAAATTTGAATAACTAACATATTAAACTGCTAACTTAGGTGATTAATTTTAATGTTTAAATATATAGTTCTAAAAGTAACTTGTGACTTATTGACTATGATGAGTGTTATTTTCAACCAGGGACCGAAACTGATGCAAAGAAGTATTGATAAATTCTATTAAAAAAATTTGCTTGTTAAATATATATCATTCTATTTATATTTTCATTGAGAATGAAATTTTAAAACTAAATTTTGCAAAAATTAAAATAAAGCCTCACTTCTTATTTGTATGTCATAAATCTGAAAAAAAGTTATTTCGGATTTTTATTTACATTATAAATCTGCAAATAGCAGTTATTATTTTATCTTATCATACTTCAGAAAGTCACTCGTTTTAATTTTATAATTATGCATTTAGGGAAGAAGTTTTGTCTTTCAATCAGTCATCTTCATAAAAATATATTCGATTTAATTATATGTACATATTTGGGTTATTATATTTTTTGCCGCAAACATCCCTTACATCACATCGGTATTTCAGACTGCAAGGCACTAAAGGAAATACGACTATCTCATTTGCCTTTCACAGAAATTTTCAACATACATTTGTGTACATGCACATTTGCCTCTTCTTTACAGTTTGTTCAATATTCAACACAAATGCTAATATTCCAATTATTTTAGAAGAAACGCGCGGAGTTTTAAAAAAAATGTTTATCTTAAAGTTCCGTTCTCGATCACCCCGCACGACTTTAGTCAACAAATTATCTTTTCTTGAACGCCGTGTGATCAACTAGTTTCATTTCATTTAACTTTATAGTATGATACTGAATATAGAAACTGTTGTAGAAAAAAGGCATAGAAAACGCAAACATCTTTGCTAAAGAGCATAGTGGACCTCAAATTTATCTGAAAATATAATTTTAACAAAGTCTATTTTATTTTCAAAAAATCCACTTGCGTATTTAACATATTTAACTTAAATATCCTCACATATTGCTAAACATTAAACTCAAACTTGGCGTTTTAAAAAGATGTAGTTAAGCCACAATGCGTTGTAAAAGCCATCTTGATCAACACTAAAATCGTAATATTCCATTTTAGTTATGAAATAATTTTAAATTGAGTCTTTAAATTGATGCCAAATTCTTGAAATTTAGCGAAAACACAATTGCAGGCATAGCCGATTTAAATTTTGAATAGCTGGCTGCCCTACAGCTTAATGCTTTTCATTTGATTTCCCAGTTTTGCAAATTGAATCGTTGTCAATCTGATATTCTGAACATAAAATGCAAACAGATTAAAGCGGCATTTGTATGTATGGCTTTTTTAAATTATTTTAATAAAAACTTGAGAACACTCTTTGTTTCGTAATACAGTTAACAAAAAGATACGACTTATTCGAAATTCAAATAATTTGTAGAAAAAACGAAGAAGAACAAGAAGATTTTATATATTTAGAAAAATATCATAAGATAATGGGAAAACCCTGAAAAATTGTACAACCTGTTATCACCGGGTCATAATTGAGAGACTTTATTATGAGACCAATTAATGACAACTGGTCTAAAATTGTGACTACATTTAATTTTCCAAAGATTTCATTCATACAAATAATAGCATTTAGTAACATGTATGCACATTTATGTAGCTTTTGTTTTGACTGGGAACAACAACCGGTTTACTCGCTTTTTTTTCATTAAAACATTAAAAAACGGTTTTTTTTCAAATTGCCAGTTTTCGAGTAATGCGAAAATCGGTTTTACAACAAAAATCGAATAATCGAACACCCTAATATATATATACTATTTATGTTACACGCATACATATCGGATGAATATGCAGCTGTGAACTGTAATGTGTTTGCATTGCAATGTTTTTTTATAATCAAGCATGGGCTGAGGCTCATAAAATGATGGCGGGCAATAAACAAACAATAACAGCGAATGTACAGATAAGTACATAGTTACGTGCATCAGGTACATATATCAGTATATGTAGTTAAAAATCTTGATTAACGCATTGTAAATGAATTACAATTAAAGAAAATGACTATTTTAAAACAGGGACCGAATATAGCAGTTATTTATAAAAACTGTCATTCAAAATTTCACTATGAAGGAAAAAATTTAAAAAAATAACAAGCTTTTTTGATTTTTATTTAATAAATCCAAAATAGCAATTTTTTTTTTATATTTTATTTTATAAATCCGAAATAACAGTTATTTTTGATTTTTATGTAAAAAACCTAGTAAAACCAGTTATTTTTTATTTTAATTTTATAAGTGTTATGATAATGACTTTTATTAGTATGACTTAAAAATCAAAGTCAGTGACTGATTTATATTAATGACTTTTATAAATAAAAGTCTTCGACTGACTTTTATTGGTGATTTTTATAAATATAAGTCTTCAATAAATGTTATCATAAGACATATAAAATAAAAATTATAAATAGTTTTTATTGGTAGATTATTTTAATAAAAATCAAAAATTATTGTTATTTTGGACTTATAAAATAAAAATCAAAAATAACTGTTATTTAAGGAGTAATTAAATAAAAATCTCAAAATAATCGTTAAAGAAAGACTTTTCAAATAAAAATTGTAACTCTTACGGTCCCTGCTTTAAACAAAAAAAAATGGAAGGACCTGTAACTGCCTCCTTTACATTTCGCCTGCACAACACACAATTTGACATTTTCAAGTTTTAAAGAATAATGAAAAATCTAAATTTGCAATTCCATTAACATCTTCAGGCTGTGGTGCCTTTTAATTGCGCACAATGTGTGAATTGACTGCGAAAAGCGCAAAAAGTCGAGCATGTGGCAACATTCCCATGACAACCAACATGAATTTGTACGCCAACATAATTCGTACTCCTTTGTCGTATACATTTGAGCAGACATTTATAAGCCAAAATCGTGAAGTCTTTTACAAATGCAAAAATAGCAGAAGAGTATAAAAACAACCGAATTGCCCAAAATCCCATTTCCATGAAATATCCAACCCCTTTTGGTAGACAAAAAAAAAATGTGCACATCCATGCATACTACAACATACGAGTACAGTAGCAAAACCACAGAGGACCGTCAAAGCAGAAACAGCAACAATATCAACAGTATAACACCCAAGCAATAACGAAAGGATACGAGAGCGCTGGCTGATTGTCTGACAGGTTGGGTGGCTGACTCACCACTGTGGCTGTGGGGCAAGGCTGTGGTTGAGTATGTAGGCGGAAAATACCGAAAAACAATCAAGAAGGCAGCTTTGTTAAATACCGACGCGGGTTGCTAGTGATTCGCTTGTGTGTCCATTCGCCGCACACATACACACACACACACACAGTCAAATACAACGAATGACTCCAATTCGAAAGCGGAAGGAAGCAAATTGTGCGCCACGTTGACTTTTAACTTGGGCGCTCGTTGAATGCACGCAACTTAAAATCCTCTATCCTCTATCCGCTCTCCACGTTTTCTCATTTGTTTGTAAATATACTCAAACACGATGGTTAACATACTCGTCTCCTCTTCGGTCTGTCTGCCGTTTTGCTTTTATGTTTTTTTTATTGCAATATAAGCCAGAATTGCGTACTCAGTCATTTCGCTTTTTAACCAAATTCCTATGGATTGTCTTTAACTGGTTCGATTTTGCGAGTTTTTGTTGTTATGTATTTTATCCGCCCAAACGTTTGGGTATTTGTAACGCTTTGTAGTTTCACGCTTTTTGCAACAAAATATATTTGGAAAATAAAAGCAAAAATAAGAACAACAAAATACATTTCTCAAAGTGTGCGATACCAATTTCAAATTAAATTCATGACTTTCAGATTTTGCCAAAGGGATGGTTTAAAAAATGATTTTTTAGTGCAGTTTTATTCGCAAAATTTAATTTAAGCGTACTAAAAAAATGTTTAATTACTTTTCTTTTTCGTCTATGTATTAATTGCAACTATTGATGAAATTTTTGATTCTTCGGTACTACATTTTAAAATCCTTAAGAAATTTAAAAATAAGCATTTCTAACGACTGAGGGCTGAAAAACAAATTTTTACGCTATAAAAAAGTTTACGACAGTTTTTACTTTACATTTTATTTGCTTGCAATAAATTTAAAGATGAATTTTTTAACGGCTGGAACAATGTACGAATAATGTTACTTGATTATTATTCAAAAAGAGTTTTACAACATGTTTTATATTAAATTTTTAATAATATTCGTTTGGCATAATTTTTTCTTATTAGGGGATTTTTAATGAAGTCTTTTAAAATAAACTCCTGCTAAAACGTCCCGTCAGTATCTGGCAATATTTTCTTAATTTTAAGATTTGTAAATCACTTCAAACTGCAGGTATTAAAGAGAGCAAAGGTATTCAAGTAGAGTAGAACAAAGATGAAAGATAAATCTGTGACTTTTTTCAAAAATATATTATTCTAATATCTTATAATTTTGGCAACTGTGCTGACTAAATTAATTTATTTTATTACCAAGATCTGTGAATATTCCTATATTATTAAACTTTATGAACTTTATGAAGCCTGCTGGAAAAATATTTCTTATAAAAATATCCTTTCATATAACAAAAATTTCGTAGAACTTTCTATTGTACTAGAAATTAAGTTTAACTTCCCTTTGCGCCATTCTTCTCACTATAAAAGTTTCAGCTGCTTAAAGTTACGTATACGCACTGGCGCACTACAATTGCGTTTGCACGTTCTTTATAAGTTATTGTACAACAAAGAGTTTTGCGAAGTTATCATAATGTTTTTGTTAATATTTTATTCAGCGTTGCTACTCTTCAGTAAAATTCTTCTGGCTGTAGTTTAATACTTAAAATATATAACATCTGAAAATACAAATAAAGGGCGCCAATAAAATGGTGTTGGACAGTTTTTCCGAAAGCATGCAAATTCAAATTATAATCTGGTAACTTAGTTAATAATATTGTGCTTAAACTATGTTGCTTTTTGTTTAGCTTTAAAAATTTGATCTGCAAACATTGCAATGAATTAAAATAAATTCAGGGAAAAGCTAAGGTCAATAATAACAAGCACCTTCCGTTTAAAATCGGCTTGAAATTTTATTTTATATTTTAAAATAATTTTGTATCGTTTAATTCGTTTTTTTATTTTTATTTTATACCATAAATCAAGATAACATCATTTCACTTTGTCTTTTCCGATGTCATAATTGATGCGTATTTTTGTGCTTACGATTTTCAAATAATCTGCTATACGTGCAAAAATATATGAAAACGCCATTAAATAAGATATTTATTCAGGCTATAGCGTTGTTATGAATAAAAAAATATTATAAGCGCCCGTAAGCTGTTTAAGTTAATTACGATTTATTCTGGAAAGAGGAAAATAGAAGCAGAATTAGCGAATAAATAGTTTTAAATGCACCACGATTTATATGTGCGCAATTTAACATTAAAATGAAAAGCAAAGTGTATTTAAGATTGTGTGCTAAATGTACTAACAGCTTTTAAATACAGCAAGCATATAATGAAAAATTTATATAATTTGTTAACCCCGATGTGAGTTCAAAAATAGGATAAGTAAAGCTTGGAAAAATTTTAAGAAATAATTTATTTTATTAAACAAAATATCTCGCGTAATTTGCAAAAGTAACAACGGCAACTCACGGCCAGCATCTTCCTCCTATTCTTTGTTTGCACTTTCCTCAATCTTTAATTTATTATTTAATCCTAATTTCCATTAGATACTCGGTACATACGTTTGAATAGGCATTGATGAGAAGCAAAAAAATTAAGAAACTATAACTCGCATTTATTTAACAGGCATACTGTCGTTTTGTGTGGCTTATTTGCATGAATAATGCAAAATATTTAAAATCTTGCGAAAAACTTTTGTTAAGTAAGAGGTGAAACAGTTTCAAGCGTTTTTGAGCAAACTTTTATTAATTGGTCTTTAATATGTGTTGATTTTAATTCGGTTCATCAAATAATAATTTTTCATAAGATCTATAATTGCTCGAAAGAAAAAATTTGCTAAATTGGTTATTGTGGCCATAATTAATATATATTACTGCGCAGCTATAGAACATATTGACTGGGTTTAATTATACATTCAAGAAATAAAATTGACGTGGTAAGTTTTATTTTTATGTTGTGAGTTATAATCAAAAATCGCGAATCTTATTTTTCAGTTCAAAGTTAATTTGAAGAGACGAACAATGTGTTTAATAGCTTGAGCTATATATTACATTTTTTGTTGGAAAATTAACTACGCCCAAAGCTTCACATTTAACTTTTTTTTTCCAGACTTAACGAGTTGAGCTTAGCGTACGCTAACTGCTGGCCAAAAGACGAAAATAGAAAAAAACCATACTGAAAACGGCTGATACAGATATTTTGATGTCCCACGAGTGAATTGTTTGTTCTAGAATCCATTTTGGTTCTTTCAATTTTTATTTAAATCTAAACAAAACAAAAAAAAAATATAAAATTATTTAACCCTTTTCTTTTATAATATTTTGATGAAAGTTCATGTTCAGCTATTCCAAAATCATATAAATAATTAATATCGGCAAAATAAAAAGTGGTTTTCAGCAATTTTGTCCACCATTTTCTGTTGAGCGAAATCTACAATCCAAGTAATAATTTAGTTTTAGCAATAGTGCCCACCATTTTTTATTTGCCATTGGTTTGGTATTCAGATTTCATATTCTTGCTCAGCGTTCTCAAATATTTCAAAGTAGAGAGTTGATATATAATTTAAATTAGATGTCGACTTTTGGTCAGCAATTTGCTATTTGGCCTCATAATGTGTCGTGGTATTATTTTGGATTACAACATTATTCATGTATTTGGGTATGAAACTCTCAGAAGTTTAATATTGTGAAATGATTTATTTATTTTAATTTAAAAAAAGGGCTTCTCTTAAGCTAGCTTTTATCAACTTTCTACATATTAACATTTGTGCTTGTATATTTACAACTACTGAAAAATATGAACATTTCTCTCTAAAGCGTTCTTCAAATTTCTGTACATAATTTGTTTTGCTGCTTGCTCTTGTTTGACTTTCACCTGTCAAATTGTCACGCTATCCGCTTTGGCGATTAATTACATGACACTTTTGGACTTTCTTTGAATTTATAGAAATTAAATATGGGTTCTACTACATGCATATATCTAAGTAAATATGTATATTAAAGAATAACTGAGTGTTGTCCCCATAAATGACAATTAACCGCATTCATTCAAGCATAATGATAAACATCGCTAATGTAATATGTATCAGTTAAGCTGAACATTCATGCATTATGTTGCATGCCACGCTTTCCGTCGCGGAACCGCAGAAACAATAGAGTCATGAATTGGATGGGCATGACTATGGATGGTGGATTGAAATCAACAAAAAACGAATACATATGCAGATGTGTAGAGTGTATTTACTGGGCTTTCTGAGGTGACATTTAAATTTCACGTGAACGTAAACAAGCGAACCGAATGATTGCACAGTTCAACAATTTAGTTAAGAAACAGATTTTAGTGCAGAGATATCGTTAGAGGTGTGTTTTGATAATTCAAAATATTAATTTTATTTTTTCCTATGTGAAGTTGTCGAGATATAGTCACATATCGGGTTTTGTCAGAGATAGCAGAGAGAGCATAACAAAATTTGAGATTTATATTGCTATAAAATTAAAAAAAACCAGTTTCGAAAATGAAAACAAAAAACTCATTTCCAAAAACAGCACGTTTAACCATCTGCGGAAGTCAGCTATTACAAGACGATTCCACTGATATCAGTGCCTCTCTTCCATAGTTGTACATTTTTGACAAAACAGCTTCTCTTATTCTTCGGAATATGCTTCAAGACTCTCTGCGTATTTTACACAGGACATTACAAATCGTTCATTGAATTTAAGAAAGCAACAATCTCTGTTATTATATAAGACAATCACTTCACGCTTTTGTCCAGCTCCTTAACAAAATATTTCATTGGGCCCACGGGGCAATATAATATTATCTTTGGAAACGAAAAATGGTTTTCATCATATTTAATTTTATCTTACACAAAAATTATATACTGATAATTTTCTTTTCAATTTGTTGAATGAGCAATGAGAACTGAACCATTTTTGTTAACACTCTATAGAAAGGCACACTAAAAGCTTCGTTTAGAAATATATATAAAATTTCTCATTCATTTCGTTGGTGTTTCTAAATATCAATTTTATGCACATTAGAACAAAAAAGAATTTATCACTGAGCTCGAGGACAGTTTATGAAAGATTTTGTTTGGAAAAACAGCAACAGTTTTACTTGTAGAAGGCACCGTGTTTCACTTGAAAGGTACAAGAAACATCTGTCGGACGGTGTGTTAATTTCTTTGGGTGCAACATTGGCCTATCAGCCGCATATGTAAAGTGCTATTATGGCAGCATATACCATTATGACTCATAAAGAAATTGTGAAAAAAGTCGGATATGCGGGTATAGCCGGAAGCGGAAAGAAAATAAAAAAAAACTTTACTAGATTGTAGAGAATATAATTAATTGGTTTGTTGAATGTTTTGGAAATGATTAAATTGTTATACCTAAAGTATCAGTTTATTTTTAAAGTATGTTAAAAACTTTATTAATTTTTTATTTTCAGTCAGTCTTGATATAAAACAAATCATTTAATATACGGAGCTTTAACTATCATTTTACCATTCATTTGAACTATGAATAACTTCCGAAAATCGGCATGGATAATTTGAAATATTTTTTTAATTTATTATTAAATAACACTGTATAACAGCCAAAACATCCGATCAGATTTCTCAACGGTTTCTAAAGCTTTTGGGTCTGCTGAATCCGAATCTGAAGTCAAAATTTTCGGGTCACCCTAGGTACGTGATTCGTTCAGAAATCAGCACTTAAAAAAAAATTTAAATAATACTTGAACAAAAGTAACTAAAGGCTTTCGGGGTGAAGCAATTATTATATAATATTTATTTTTAGATTAAGCCGATAGCTCTGGTAGCTAGTGCGTCTATATTAATATTGTAATTTTAATTATAGATATTAATGAAATAATAATAATTATACTATTTTTAGATTTGACCCCATACAGATGTTGCTGTAGTAGTAAATAGGAAATTTTCTACTAATTTTAAAACTTTTTTTATATGAAGTAACAAAGTAACAAGTAACAGCTTGCACAGGGTATCGACAGCCGCTTTGGATTCTAATACTTCTATCAGATGATTGTAGCTGATTGTTGTTCTTTTTTACCAACTCAATAAAAATTGTTCCAAATTTGTGCATTTTTGGCTTTTCAATATACTTGCATTGAATAAATTTTATTTTTCAAAAATGAAATGAGTAAAAAATGTACTAAAACTTTCGAGTATCGCTTCGATACTTTTCAATGGAAAAACAATAAAATGGTACTTTAACAAGATCTAGTAATGAAAAGTTGGAAACTAAATCGAAAATAAATTTAATATATAATCACTTTTAGAAAACCCTGCTATGATCACACTCTTGCCTCATCAACATATTCCGTTTGAATGTTTTCTGAATTCACAGCACAGTAGGCTGCAAATTTAAAAAAAAAAATTCACGAGAACTGAGATAAAAAAGAAAATCGGACCGCAAAAGTTAATTTGATTTGACACCACTGCCCTTACACACACATACATATGTACAACACAGTGACTGAGTAAAGTTATTATATGGTACCCAGCAAGCAAACTCACTAGTTTCGAATTTGTGCCGTAATAGTGTTTGAGTTTGCTTTTTTCTTTATTTAATTTTGAGAACTGTGAATGGTGAAGCAAATGAATGGGCTTAGTGAAATTTATTAAAACAAATTTTCCAAAAAATATTCTTTAAATGATTTAAAGCCATCTGAGACTGCGAATTTCACAATCAATGGATCAATGAGATGTAACAGACATCGACAAAGTCCATCAAGTTTAGCGAATTAATGAAGCGCCCCAGTATTCAAGGCGGTAACCGCAAAGCGGGACAGTGAACGGTCTCAGCAGAAAATAGAAAACAAAATTTTTGGGAGGCATTTCACAAGAATGAAAGTGGAAAAAATATTTTTATGGTAATAATCCTAAAGAGAGTTTCATAAGAACAAAAAACTGGGGAACTTTACCGAAAATGAGAAGAATAAACTTCGCAACTTTTGACAAAATAATGAGGAAACATAAACGTTAGAAACAAAGCTCTCAGCAACGTTCGAACAGAGATCGAAAAGCGAAAAAATGTTCTCACAACTATTCGCGAATGAAGAAATTTTAATGGTCTACGTGGTGTATACGTAATTTTAAGCAGATACGATTTTTATAAAGCTGTATTATAATCCGCAAAAGTGAATTTTTAGAAAAAAACATAACAAAATGAGAATGCTTCGAAAATTTTCCATAAGCTTAGGACTAATAGCAAAAGAAATATGTAAAAAAATATCACATTCTAGTGCTTCTTTGCGATATAAAAAAGTTTAGAAAACATTTTAAAACTTAAAAAGATTGTTGGATACATTAATTGTTCCTTATTGTATTGCTTCGCAAACGTGACTATGTATCCCTACCATTTGACATTTAATTTTTTTTTCCGTGTTCCACCAAAATCCTCAAGACATTGTTTGCTTTTAATGCAAACTTCGCAGACAACCAATACCCTTGAATTCAAGTTCTCGAAACGCCATTTATCCAAACCAATTTCTCAAGTTAATGAACCTTCGTTCTTCTTAATGTTATGTTTTAACAACTTATTTTCTGGTTTTAACAGAAGGTATCGCTCGCAATCTGGTCTTTTTGGGAAATTTTCTTAGGATCTTTTTTATTCATATTGTTTTTTATTTATTTTTCCAGAACAGAATGTTCTCATTTTAATTGTTTGAAATATGTTTCCGATAGTATTGTTCTTTTTTACAACGTTACTCATAATTTGGTTTAATTCCTTTCTCATATTAAATTTTTTCTGTTGCGAAGCTTAATCAAAATCTGAATGCTTTCTCAAGTCTTGCAATATAAGCAATCAGTTTTACTATGTTTTTGGGTTTTTTGACTTAAAAGACTGTTTCATCAAATGATCGACAAGCTTATGACCTTTTACTTATGCACTCGGGCCGATCAATGTCTTAACTTTCATTGAATAAAAATAGCTATAATTCAGCTTATAACTAAAAGCTTAAAAATCGTAAGAGTAAATGTATTTGTTGGGTAAGTTTCGTTTGCGATACAAACATATTTTCGGTCTAACGAAATGTTCAGCATGTTCAATGTCGATATTGTCATTTACGGCATTAGATCCCACTTGACAAGGACATGCTGTTTTCCCCCAGCGCGTTTGTGTCTGCTTACACAACCTTCACATACATATGTATGTACATACATACATACGTACTATTCCAACCACCGTTTCCCCACACTATAGCAATTTTTCTCATTTTCATGCACAACTCACCTCTCCAATATGCTCTTTGTCATTGTATGCAGAAATGTATTTGATGTTATCGCACATAGAAATTTCCATTTCTTTTATTGTCATTCGTTTTCGCTACGATTTGTCCACATCAATGGCAATAGAAGTGGATGGGCCGTCGTGTCTTTTTCTATGTCGCTTTGACTGCTACAGCCGGAATTTACAACTCACAAGAGCTGACAAGCGGGATTTTGTACATTTCACCAGTGCATACAAGATGTGACACTAAATCCTTTTCGCTCTTGTTTTAAAATATTTGAAAGGTGGTGCAATTGTGTGCTTTGGGTATCTGAATGTAGGCTTTGTTCTTGTTTCAATGGATTCGCAATCAAATACGGAATAACATTTATACATATCTGCAATGAGACAAACAGTATGAGCTTAAGCCAAGACTACACTAAAAATTGAAATTAATTAAATACGCTTTGGCTGTAACATTTTAAATACGTTTAGTAAGTGCGATCTACAAAAGTAAATGCAAACAACGGTTTGGTGAAGTTTTATTTTTCTCAATTAATGCATATAAAGGAAAGAAAGCGCGTTTACTGCGCGTATATGTGATAACTCAAAATGATTTTCTTTTTAATTAGATAATTTCAAAAAATAAAACTCGAGTTACAACGCGCGCGAATAACCCAGTGGTGATGTATCCACAAAAATGTAATTCGGACTACTACGTCTTACCAACAATTTTTTATAATTTGTATTGTTTATAGTTTCCTATACCTTCAACTCAATTGTGACTGGCACTATAACTCAAAACCAGGAAGAATAGCTTCCGGTGAAATTTTAGTATATCAATGTAAAATGTCAGATTTAGTCAACAATATTCGCGGCAGCAAAAGAACGTTTGAGAAAGTTGAAAGCTGGTACCATTTACTTCGAAGCGTGTTGTATTGTGTGGTAAGGTATGTATTGGTTTATGGCGTTCTTATATTTTATTGAGTTTGAAAATTTTGATACAATTTTGTTCAATTATAAAAACCATTGCATGTTGTTTGAGACTTTACTTTCATATACCCTTTGTTTACATACATATTACAGCACAATCAAAAGGAGGACAATTTTATTTTCCTCTAATTATTTAAAACTTTTGTCCAAATGAAATTAAAATTTTTTTGTACTCAAGAATTACAGATGGTGCTAGTCCAATACTTTTAAACAAGTAGACTAGGCATCCCTATGTATGTAATTGCATATCACGCCAGCGGTAAACTGTAATCAAATTGATGGTAATGGTAAAAAAATTGATCGTTGAACAATCAAAAGCAATACAAAAACTTACTTATTAAAATTTTGAATGTTTTTTTAAATAAAATTTAAAAAAAAACTTTTGTCCAAATGTGTCGATATGTATCTGGATCTGATATAATTTTTTAACAGAGTTTTTTTAAGGTTTTCATTAGAAATTTAAAAGTTTTTTCATGAATAAAATTAGAAATTATATAAAAATACAAATAAATAATAAACACATGTGTGAACGTAAACGACTCGGAAGATGGCACAACGCCGTAACCGGTATGGCATAAAACCAAATTTGACAAGGGATGACGGAAAATCGTTCCAATAACATTAAATATCTACCCTGTCGGAAAATCAGAAGAAAATCAAAATTCATGTCAGTACCTTAGTGTTGTACAATTACAATTGGCTGAGCCGATGGGCAGAAATCTAAAAAAAAATGTATCATACCTTCCCTAATTAGATCTTGAGCTGCATCTGTGGAACTTAAGTTGGTATTCGGAAACACTTTTCCAAAGACAAAATTCCAGGAAATGTACTACGGAATGCTTTTATGTACCATCGGCTATAATTAAATAAAGTTAAAAAGTTTAAGCTTTACTCACGACCCTCAGTGGGATGCCGAGATTTTGGAGAATAATACAATTTTAAGTTGTATTTTTTAAATACTATATTCTGCACGACGCAACAATAGCGGTACAAATAAAATTTTAATGTAGCAAAATAGTTACGATTCTATATCTTCGCTAAAGTAAACGATGCACAGTGAAACATAATATTATTTTTAAACAATAAAAAATTAGAAGCAGTAATTAAAAATATTTATACAAAGCTACCATTCAAAAAAATATATTGGCATACATTGCAATCAAAATAAAGTACTCGTTCGTATTTGCCTTCGTAAGGCCTTTTGTTAAACTTGTAATTTCTTAATCTTTTAGGAGTATATATTGTCTTAAACAATAAAAGTGAACCACATTTCGGCATATTTGGGTAACTTATTTTCTCCAAATTAACTTAAATAATATTTAAATATAATATAAATCTTATTCTAACAAAAATCATATAAGCACTAGTTTTAAAACTTGCCCATTCAAGTTTAGTTAAATTAGTGAAAATTTGAAGTACTTAAAATAAACTAAAATCAATTTCACAAACAATAGATAATCACTTTTGAAAATATCGCTACTATGAGCAAAAGTAGCGATAGAATAAAAGCGGTAGACCGCGTAAACATTTATGCAGTCAAATGCCTATAAAAAAATAATAAAATATAAATGGAATACCATGTAGAAAGTTTGACAACAAACTTGTCGATGGCAGACAAATGCTGAATCAAACTTTTATTATTATATTCTTGTAGACATGTATACATATTCGATTGAACTTTGGAAAATCATGAGTGCGCTTCAATATAAACTTTTTTTTTTTTGTTTTTGCCAGCTGAACGGCCAACAAATGTACAAACGAAGAAGGCCAGAGCAACACGCGAAAACTAATTAAACCGCGAAAATTGAAATAAGAGCCCCACCTAAGTAAAATATAGCAAAAGTTAAGTATTTTTATGTAGTGAAGTTTTGCTTCGCAGCTAAGTAAAATCCAAATACTTATGAAAAGGAAAGTGCTGCGGCGCTAAGTTATTGCTCACTCATGCGGACAGTTATGGCGCAAAGCATTCGCGTTAGCCAAGCGTTTCATTTGACCAAAGGCGGTTAACCTTTCTACGCACAAAACAAACAGACTTTCAACTGCTAGAGCTAATAGTGTTATACCATTAGCGTTAGCCTCAAGCTTATTAAATTTTAATTAAAAACTTGCCACAAAGCAAAAGAAGAAATAATTTGCTTACTATTTTTCTTGTAGCGACTGCAGTTCAACTCGGTTGCGCTTTAGAATATTACTGGCAGGAAAGGGAATGGATACGAGTCTTAAGGGTCAGTTTAATGAAATATATGCTTTAAAGTTTATGAAAGGGCTGTAGTGACGTAACCTCGAGTTTAATTATGATTACTTATCAGGCTGAATGCCGGTTCGAAAGGGTTAAAGGCTAATATTTAAGTTATAATAAAAAGAAGGCGTGATTTAGCTCATATGCAAAAATGCCAAATATATAAATTTTCTTAGAAGTAACTTGCCTTTTTTTTAATATTTATGCGATAATTATTTTAAGTAAAAGTATTCCAGTTTCGGCACAAAAGTTTAGTCTCAATGCGGTTGAAGGAGGCTGTTATCACTGGCTACAGTTTTATTTATTTAGAGATAAATAATTATTACGGCAGTAAAACAGCTGCCTTTTACAGCTTAAAGCTCTTCCCAAACAAGTTTATTAGTATAAATATGTATAAACATAAGTGTGTTTATAAAACTCCACTTAGGCCGTGCAATTGAAAATAATTCACTAAAGCGCATTTTAAATTATATACAAGTGTACTGCATACCTAAATTTAATTAAATAAACACGTTTCGCTGTATTAACTAATATTTTTTTGCTTTCCATATATAACAGGTGAATGGTGTGGAAATTACTTAGTTAGCGGAAGGATAAAGTTGAGAGAGAACAAATAGCAAAAAATTAATAAAAAAAAATTTTAATACGCCACTACTTTCTTCACCACTAAGTTAACCACTAATGGCCGTGAACTTTGCACAGATTTCTGCTAAACAGATTAAGTTGCAGTGGAAAATGGAAATGAATAGTTGAGAGTAATCATAATCGTAAATAACGCAACGAATCCTTTATTGCCAAGTAAAACTTAAACTGCGAGAATATTAAGATACATTTTAAGAATAGTTATTACCTTGTAAATACTTTGTGGAAAATGTGTAAGCAAAAGTCTGACTTAAGATTTTAATGTTTTGTTTGCGGGTGTTTTTATAAATTTTGTTTGTCTTACGATAAAAAAAGTATTTAAAAGTTATTTTAGTTTCCTAAAAGCTTATATTTCTAGCGCTACATATTTGCTTCTTATTCTTCTATAATGCCACTCCAACTGCTTGTCACTTTACGCCGCGACTAAAAACTTAACTAGCCAAGTGATGAAAGGTGCTTATAAATATCGTCCTTCCATTGCGTTCGGGCCGCCGATGTCCACTCAGGCGTGATAAGATAAAGAATTTGTTCACAGGGGTGTTATTAGACATATCGTACCGCTTGACTTTTCCAACGTAGAGAAGGCCTTCCTTTTCTTCCGACACTAAGGCGAAAACATTCAGTTTTCATTCACTCCGGTTTATGTTAGGCATAAGATGACTTTACTACTCAATTGTTTACTTAGTCCGAAGTAGCGCTTGTTGGCAAGAGAAATTCTTCGTTGGACTTCAAGTTATTATTAATATAATTAAATATGTGAAGTCCTCTACTCCTTCAAAGTTATAACTGTCAACAGTGATGTTAGAGGTAAGCCGTTAATGAGATATTTCGTATTTTCCTTGTTCACCTGCAGACAAATTCTGTTCGAATCTTTTACCCGTTTGGAAAGGCAGAACAAACCGTGCGGTTGTTAAGGCCGAAAATATCAATGTCATCGGTATACGCTAGCAGTTATGTATATGGGCTCGAAAAAGATTGTGCATGGCCAATTTAATTCTGCGGCCCGAAATATATTGTTTAATAAGATATTAAGGAAATCGCACGTTAAATAAGCTTACAGTTTTAATCCTCGTTTGGTATGAAAAGGATCGGAGATATCTTTCTCAATTCTGGCGGAGTTGGTGGTGTTGTTCCACATTATTATACGAGAACTTATAAGTTTTATAAGAATACCAAATTCAGACATTGATGTAACTTCTTTATTTGCTTTCATAAGTGGGATTTGGATCGATGATTGATTTATCAGGTCTAATGCTTCACATATCAGGTTAAATCAGTACATTTTCGGTGAGATTTAATATTAATAGCATTTTTTCGATCTTAGCTGTGTAGTATTTAGTCGATTGGCGAAAGAAAAATAGACGTTATACTTGCAGAAGAATGTGGCAATTGTGTTCGCTTTCACATTGCTTATCCGTTGCCCAAGATTATATTTATTTTTGTTCGCAAATATTTATTGTTAGTGCTCTATTATAATTGATTTTAACCGACAACAAAAGGGTGGTATTCTACATTTTCGTTCGTTTAAGGAGCAACTAACCATAATCATAAATGCCTCAAAACCGCAGCGATACCAAAGAGATTTAATTTTTTTACGCTCGAGCCTCAAAAAAAAAAAAAGACAACGAATAAGATAACACCTTTTGCACCAAAAAAACGGTACATTGGTTGTGGCGCATAGCATCGTTGAAAGCTTATTTACTTGACCAACAAATATGCTCATGTTGAAAATCGTAATATTTCAAATAAATAAAATAAAAGTAAAAACGGCCACAACTTGCAATTTTGTGCCCCAATTACATTACATATTTTTATGACAGACACTGGACGTGTCGTTAGCAAACTTTTCGTGCATTTCTAACCGAACGATAGACCTCAAAATTGTATGCTACACAATGCCTAAGTTCAATTCATTTACAAGATGGTGAAAACTTAATTCTATTTTATTAACTTTGCAACACTTGCGCTATTTTGTTAGCCTTCGAATTTTAATGACTTTCTCAAGTAGAGGTTTAGACGAGAGTGAAGGAAAAGGAAAGGTCTTAAATGCTTTTTCGAAATTGCAAAATAGATTATTGTCTTTAAAGTTATTTTATCAAATCAACATCTAGCAAGCAATATCCGCGCTTAAGTCATAAAAAGGTAATTGAAAGTTTTTAATACCTGTTTTAAAAATGTTACTACTTGAACTTTTATATCTAAAGCAGCTGGCGAACATTAAAGAACAAAAGGCAACTTATTTTGTTGCAAGAAAAAAAATTATTTTCATATACAATAACAATAAATAAAAGTTGGGCTACGACCCAGCACAAACAGGACTTACCAAAATATCCTGTAATACAATGTTCCTAAAAATACATTTACACATATACAACTAACAAATGCAATACCACTGCTTTTAAACACAAACATTTTAGTAAACCAAAATTCAAAAAATTTTAAAAATAAACTATTATTTTCACACTATCCATTGCGAAACTTTTCCTTCGTAAAATAACTTTTTTTACTTTATGCAGGCACGCTGAAGAAAGTCAAAGAAATTTTCAAAACAATTTAAAACAAAACTTATGAATTTGTTACGTTCCTCCTTCTTAAATTTTCAGTAAATTTCGGAGTTATTTTGTAATCGTGATAAAATGATTCTGGAAGTAAATTTTAAGTAATTTTTTGTATTGCTTTGGATTGTTCAACAATAAATTTTGTTACCATTACCATTAATTTTATTACAGTTTAACGCCAAATTATCTTCAAAAAGTTTTTTAAGTTTTACAAAAATTTTCAAAAAAATCTAAAAAATAAGACTCATTGACTAGCTGGAGTGATATGCAATTACATGCGCATGAATATCCCTATGCCTAGTCTATTTGTTTAAAAGTATTGGACCAGCACCATCTGTAATTCTTGAGTACAAAAAAATTTAAATTTTATTAACTGAATATTAATGAATATACTCGTATATTTGCCTTATAAAGAGCGCTCATGAGTTTATTTCTTTATTGGTATGATGCAACAAAACAAAACAATATAAATAAATAAAGAAATAGAAAGTAGACTCGAATATTTAGTCTACGAAAATTGTTTTAAATTATTAAATTTTTTTAACTGGCGCTCTTCCCAACTTTTCTTATTTAATAATTTAATATAAAATAATAATGATTTGGCGTTTACACTTTTACTCAATGTTTGGCCGAGCTTCTCCTACCATTTGTGGTGTTCGTCTTTATATTATAGCACAAATCGAGGGACCTACAATTTTGTGCAGACTCCGAACGGCAGATGTATTTTATGAGAAACTTTTTCATGGCAGAAATACCCCCTGGAGGTTTGCCATTGCCTGCCGAGGGGTGACCGCTTTAAAAAGAAATTCTGTGGTCACAAGCGATAATCGCCTAAGTCCTGTGTTAAAGCATAGGACATAGGCGGTTATCGGTTGTGACCACTGAGTTTTCTATAATTTAGATTTTACTTGCCCAGCGGCATATCGAGTTATAGCACGCACCGCTACAGGTCGTTAATATAAAATTCAGAAATATTCTGTAATTTTTTTCTACTTTAAATTTGGATATTAATTGCATTAATGGGCAACAAAACGGCAAACATTACAAAATCCTAAATTAATATTTTTGTAGAACCTTTTTTTATTTGCAAAAAAAAAATTAATTTGTTTTATTTTGTTATGATTTTGGGTTTTTATTTTAATTCATTTTATAGAGCTTATTCTATTAACTGATCTCCAAGTATAAAAACTAAATTTTCCTTTACCTTAATATGTGTTGAAAATAAAGAGTTCTATACACATTTCTATGTACATATATTTATAAACTTGTAAAATAAAATTATTTAACAGTGCAATCTTTATAGTTAGTAAACGCTTTAGAAATATCATTTTGTGGAAGGTAGAGCGCTTCAACATTAACTTTCTTTGCTTTATCCTCAAGCGGCAACCGCATGGAAAAAACATTCTCATCAACACCATTTTAGTTGTACTCTAAAGTTTTTAGAATTTCCAATGATTGTTTAGGTAACTTTCCTTGCCGTAGCCGCAAAACTAATTGAAAGAAACCCTCGCACTTCGATATAAACTGAAGTTATGGAAAGTCTATAAAAACTTGGTAATTTGTTTTTTTTTTCTTTTCTTCTCGCATCAAACATGTGTGAATCCTTCCTTTGGCTACCAAGTAATTACAGTCATTCAACATTTGCAGCTGCGGCCAGTTAGTTTGCTTAGGCGCAATCAATTGCAATTGATTGTTTTCCTGCCAATTCAAATAACTAATCGTAAAATGAAAGTTGCCTAGAAAGCGGAATGAAAGAAAGCAAAAGTGGTCAGGCAACAGTTGGTGCCGTTGAAAGAAATTGTAGAGCAGCCAAAGGAAATGTAGGGAAAAGGAGCAAACTGGGAATGAAAACTAATTAGGTCGATTGGCAGAGCGATTACAAATAAGCAAAAACCGCATATGAGCATGTGCGCTGAACGATAGCCCAGTACAAGTCGATGAATGGGTGGATAATTGTGTAGAGAAACAGGAAGCTTTAAAACTGAAACTCGTTCATTCTCTACGAACGTTGCTAAGGAATTTTAATTTAAAATGTATAAGAAATACTTGATTGAGATTAGTAATTCAGCTTTACTCGCCTATATACAGGTAAATACTGTGCGTAATAGGTTCCTACTGACAAATTAAATTTTTGTAAGAATAAGAATAAGATTATATCCATTATATGTTTTTAAATTTACAATATTTCATTATTTTGCTTGCATTCAATAGTTCTTACTCTTATGAATATATATATTGCTTATGTCAATATTTACATTTACATCTAGTTAAGGAATTTTTGTCAAATTAAATACTACAGTTTTCCAATATTACAAATTATATGCCAGTTAGGAGGATAAACTAATTTTGAAGATTCTTAAACTAATTTACTTCAACTTAAATGCTTACTTTTTGATTTCGCTAGGGTGTTTTTTTAGACGTGGGGTTTTCAATGAGGCAGTGTTCGCACGTTCGGTGAATGGGCCCAAAATGAGATGGCAACAAATCCCCATTTTCACAAGAAATTTTGTTCAGCGATTAAACTCACACTGGGTTGAATGTCGCATTTAGAGTGATGATAATCCCCAAGCCTTTGTGTAGACGCCGTTACATCCTCAAAAAGTCACTGTTTGGTGTGCTCTATCGACAAAGGGTGAATATTGGTGAATATTTCTTCAAAAATGAAGCTGGCCATAATGTTAAGTCAATGGGGAACGCTATAGAACCATGATTAATGACTTTCTTGTGATATTTGTTGGAACGATTTTCCGTCATCCCTTGTCAGGTTTGGTTTGGAGACAAACCGGTTTCGGCGTTGTGCCATCTTCAGTGTCAATTTTCGTTCTGTGCATGAATTGGAGGATGTTGATATGGACGACCTTTGGTTCCAACAAGCCATACAGCAAACGAAACAATCACTTTATTAAAGGAAACTTTTGGTGAGCGTATTTTCTCGCATCTTAGGCCTGTGTCGCGATATTTATTTGTGGAGTTATGTAAAGTCGCTTATATACGCAGATAAGCCCGAGACGATTGGAAGAGAATATTCGGTTGATATGCGGCCCCAATTGCTGCTGGAAATTATTCGAGTCTAAAAAAAAACACAATTTACATCAGTAAAGCAATTGATAGCTTTGCACCTCTAATAAAAGCACAATAACTAGTAACAATGAAATATTAAAAACAAAAATGAAAAGGCATTTTACTATCTCTGCAACAATGATATGTTCATACATTAATATAAAATTACTTGTATACTCATTGCATTCACTTGCGTTAAATGTTATTTAGGTGAAAGATGTATTATAATATCTGCAGACAATTTTTTGGTAAAAGCGTCGGAACAATACAAATTTTGGAGGAATCGAATTGAATTATATTGCTATACATCAAAAGCGAGCATTTCTTTTTGATTTTAAAATTTGTCTCTGATACCCCAAAAATAAAATAATAAATTCTTGGCCTCACAGATCTGAAGTCACTAACAACAGAGCGAGGCGAAATGATTTATACAAAATTTGTCGAAAACAGTGATAATTTCTTTCCTGTTTTTTAATATTTTTTTTTTTACTTATAAAACTTAGTACTGTCTTTAGATGACTTCTTTGGCAATAATTAAATTTTCTACCATATATGGACTTTTATTTATCTGCCCTGAAACAAAAGTCCTTGTTCATAAAACAATACAATATTTTGAATTTGAATATGGGGATTAAAAAATAACTGGATCTTCTTACCTTTTTTGTCCAAATCTACAAAACTTAAAATTTGTGTGAGGGAAAAAAACTACAATTTAGTTTTAAATCTTGAATATAACTTTTTAATTTTTACCAAATTTCATTGAAGAAATAAATTATTTCATTTAACCGGAAATAATTGAAATTATTCGACAAATGATTCAAATTCAAACGACATGAAGACCTTGTCGGTATGCAATCGTCCTTACAATCCCTGCAGCAAAAACTAAATAAAAATGATTGCAGACAAAATAATTGCATTGGCCCGGCTGCTGCATAAAATTTAACTGCCAAAAAGTTTTTCTACAGATTGGCAGCAGTTAAGAACAAAATACAGAGTAATGCCGCCAAGTTTGGATGGATTCAAGATGGATGTGGCAGTGATATGCGGCTGCCAGCAACCATGCGCTAATGATGTCGGGACACAGACAAATAAATCTACACCAATACATACACATACACATATGTACGAGTAGGTTTGCATATGTGTATGTGCTAGCAAGTGACAAACGCTTCAACAACGTTGGAAATTTTATATGAGCGGTGGGCGATGAAGTTTGGCAGAATGTTGGTTGCAATATTAAATACGAGATGAGAGCACTTTTCCGCTCCATTGCAGCGAAAAATAATAAAAGCATGCCATATGCATATATGTACATACGTATACGCGTGTGGAGGCGGAGAGTAGGGGTACATGTAAAACCATATGCAGCAGACCATGTTGCACACAGAGACAAACATGCACGCATAGAATCGTACAACTTATAAACGAAATTGTCCAGGCCAAAGACAAAAGCGCGTAAACGAAGTGAAAAGTTAACTACCGCAGCAGCAGCAAGAACAGCCAACAAAAGTTGTCATTCCACTGAATTCGCTCATTACATTCTTGCTGCCACAAGGCGACGTGCTACAAAAAGTTTCAAATAGAAATATTCTCCCCTTTTTCTGCATAGTCGAAGCAGTGCAACCGAGTAAAATAAGAACGAGCACAAAATAAAAGAAAACAATACACAAGCCATGAGCGGTTATGAGCCGACTGTCGACGACGGAAATGGTGAAAGTCAAAGTTTAAGCAAAGCATTTCCGTTCGCAAAAGACAGAAAGTCAAGTTCAAATTTTGAAGAGATAGCGAGAGCGCCCGACCAGCCGATAAGTAAGGATGAAATGTAGATGAATAAGAAAAAAGTGAAACCATCAAAAGAACAATTAGATATATGGACACATACATAGATGTGGTTCGAAATAATAATTGAGTTAGTTTTAAAAAGTTGAGAGGCTTGAATTTCCACGCTTGAAAGGCTTTTTATTCTGAAACAAACAAAGAAAATGGTCGGAAACAAAAGCCATAATTTTATTATTAAACTTGTAATGAAGGTTAAATTCGGGCGAAACCGAATTTTATATACACTCACGAAGTATGTTAGTATAGGCGGTGCCACGCCCGTTTTTCAAAATTTCATAAAAACCAAGAGCAAATATTAAATTTTACCCAATTTGTTCCAATAAAAACGAAAATTTTTTTTTTCAAATTTTTAAAAACTTCCATTATATGGAAGGTGCGGGCGTGGTTATGGTTCGATGTCAAAAATATTGTACGATGATACCAGTTATATCAAGGTCAATATGTTTACCAAATTTTGTGACTATCACTGTTATTGCGATACCGACAAAATTTCATAAAAATCCAGTTTCTCCAAATATCAAATTTTACCCAATTTGGTCTTATAATACGAGCGAAAAAATGAAGTTTTTGCAATTTTCAAAATTTCCGTTAAATGGGAGGTAGCCTTGGTTATTGGCCCATCTCAACCATTTTCAAAATGAAGCTTCACCTAAGTTATCGTGTCCACCGACACTCGAACAAATATACAGGGCTAAATGGATTCCTCTATTAATACTGATCATTTTGATATATATCTCGGTTATTTTTGGCTGTTACCAACAATCGCTAGGCGCACAAAATAAATATATTTGTACAAGTATGCTCGGGTATGAAAAGCAAAAAATGCAACGATAAAATACAAGTCTCCCTAAACACTTGCCACATTCAGAATATATAGGTACATACATATATTCTATTAAACTGCAAAATTTACTAGGACTGTGCTCCTACGAATTCTTAATTTTCTCCATATAAATATGCAATAACATATATACAAATCAATTGTTAATACAACATATCGTTTTGATTTAACATACATCCAATGCCTTGGCACGAAAACCAGGCTTGTCATTTTGAACGTTTACTAGAAATTTAGAGCAAGTATAGTTTGATATTTGAAATGTATCAAGAGGACGAGCATCTAAGACATTTTTTTAAGGAGTTGAAGTTCAACTTTAATTAAAATCAATTTAATATATTTTATCAACGGATTATGAAGAAATTTAATTAATCGTAATGTGAAAAAAAATGATTTTGATTTAAAAGTAGTGTTTTATAATGAAACATCACGTAGCCTATTAAAAAAAATATCCTTAAATAAATATTTCTGCAATTGAAGTCAGAAGTTCAAATATTTTGTCGCAGGGCACCAAATACTGCTCAGTTCCTTGTACCAATACACAAAAGTATGTGTGGATACCGTAAGTGACATTTAATAAAAAATAATTGCAAAGAAATGAAAGAGTATACATATATCTTTTGTATCAATAATCGCTTATTGTTATAATTATTAACAAAGGTTTTTAAACGAAGCTGCTTATTTTTTTTTTTTGGTAAGTCGTAGAAAAGTAGTCGCTTTGTCTTCCGCCTCTTTTGTATTCTCCCAATATTTTGGTCTTTCGCCTTTCGTTTGTTCACTGTCACAAATTAACAATGGTTTCTTCTCTGATGTTTTAACTTACTTCTTAAGATCTTAAGAATATAGAGTTACGTAGTCAGAAAAACCAAACATAAAACCTAAGAATGAAAAAGTTTTCAAAATTGAAAAAGTTGTAAATAATTATCAAATTCAAATCCACTTTCACGATAATAAACCCCTCACTCTTTTACAACTTTCTCCCCTTGATTTAGGTAACGCGCGCTCGAGGCCATTTTCTATTGAAAGTTTTTTAGCCTTTGCAATGTTTTCAATATAACTTTTATTGAACTCGATGTTGGTTTATGGATGATTTCATTTGGAAAAGCAGCAACCGCTCTTAGTGCTAAAAGCTTTCCACATGTGTGAAATACTGAACCTGTTGCCCAAATGCTTCACTCCATTGTGATTTCCTATTTTCATAAAGCAAATCAACTGCACTTAAGAGCAACTGATCCGTCGCTTGTCTAAAAGTTTTTAAACAATCTTATTTTTTTACTATCTTGCTCATCTCTGCACATAATGTATTAAAATTTTATTAGCTATAGTTATGATTTATCATTGAATGCTATTGAGCTTGAGGCTAGTTTATTGACGAATCGTTGTAGTTAAAAAAAAACTTCCAAATACTGGCATCAAACGCAAAAATAGCCAATTACAAACCACTGCCTTTTTGTTTGAAATTTCTTTAGAAGCAAAGTCTTTCATTTTATTCAAAACGACGATTCATATTTAAGGGGAAAACTTAGTTGACGCCCAACAATTTTCAATACATTTGATTTTTTAATATTTATAGTATAATTTTTAAATTTTAAAATCTCTCAATAATGAAGAAATTTAAAATAATATCAAAGAACTCAACCCCAGAAAGCTTCTTTTGTTTAAGGTGAATATTTTTCAAAACTATTTAAAATAATATTTTTAAAAAAAATTTAATTACTGATTTTCTAATCTTGCTTGGATAGAACATTTTGAAAACATTGTCTACTTCTAAGCCGTCTGAAAGAGTTTTTTCTGCAAGTATTTCAGATATTTTTACCATTTGCAAGTCGAACGAATCAAGATTACCTCTTAGCTTCTAGCCCTTCATTAATTTTTCACTATGAAATTGAAGGTTTAAGTAACTATTTCTCATTCATGATGAATGTTTCTCGCATTGAATTTTATTTAGGTTTGACAAAAAATAAGCAGAATTTTCACACAATTTTTACACAAATCAATTGAATTTAGAAACACACAGACGCAAATAAATAACAAGTTAAAAACGTCAATTTTTGAAGAGCAAATAAGGAAGCAAAAACGGTAGGTAGGTTGACGCATAATTTGCAGTCGTCCATTGCAATATACAAACTATATATGTGACCGTCATAAAATTTTTTAAATTTTTCAAAAGAACGAGGACGAGGGCCTTATTGTATTTTTATTAAATTAAACTGAAAACTTTTAAGAAAAAAATTTAACTAATTTATTAAACAAATACAGCATTTAATTGATATTTAATTGCACTGGACGAATTTAAATATTTATTACACTGTGAAAAGTTTCTTAAGGTTTCAACAGTACAAAATAATAGAGTGCTATAATTTTCCTTAGATTAATGCAATCAAATAAGAATTAATCAGGCAAATTACAAATATACGCGTATGTACTTAATGTCATGAAATTATTATTTACTATTTTCCATGTTATTATAAATATGTATATATTTATATACATACATATATCGTGCTTTATTTCTGTATTTATATTTTTAAATCAGCCAGTGGCCAGTAGAAACTGCTTTGCTCTTCAACTCAGTCGACAGGACGTATGAGTAACTATGTTCTGCATACTCGTACAATCACCGAATGTCAACCGCAGAAAAAACACGTCTGCCGTAAATGCAATTAAAATATAATTTACGCTGATGAATACAAAATACATGCACACGTACACTTGTATACAACATGCATATGTAGATATGTATGAGAAAAACGAAAATATACCCATTTGTTCAAAATAAATGCAAGCTTCAATATACTACAAACATATATCAACGAGCCTTGCACACTAGGTATAAAAAAAAAAAAAAAACAAGCGCTACAAATGTACATACATACATACATACTGAAGAACAAAATCACAAAAAAACACTTATTAAAATTGCAGAAAAATCGTTGGAAACTGACCTCACATGCTTGTCCTTTTTTGCAGCGACTCATCAAAATAAAATATCGTAAAAATTGCATATACTTATTGCCATAATTTAATAAAAATGCGTAAAAGCTGTAGGCCGAAAAACGTGGGCGTTAACCGTTATACGATATTGCGACGTCAGCATTAAAGCACATGCCTTAACCATGCCTAAAGCATGAACTTGTACGAAGGTTGGGTGGATGGATGGCTGAACGGGGGTGGAGGTGAGTTGGAGCGCAAGTCCATGTCCTCGACATGGCTTGGCAAAAGGCTGCAAGCCATCGTCCATTAAATACGCTGTCAAAATGTCAGTCTAGGCATGCACCTGTCCTTTGTCGCTACTTTAACTTTTGTTTCAATTTTTTAATATTTTCTACCATTTATGATACGTGATTGTTCATGTTTCAATAGGTGCCATATTTTTAATCACTATCTTTTGTTGCAAGTGCGACCAGTCTCTGCACAGAAAAAAAATATATATACTCACTTTAGTTTAATTAACCTGATGGCATTGTGTGGTCACAGTTATCTCGTCGCTTTTTGTTTGTACATACATATGCACTTGTATGCTTGTAAGTATTGTATATATAGTACAACAGTAGGTTCGGAGCACTTTAATAAATGTGTATCGGTTAATATGACTTTATCGCGCTAAATGACCAAAAAATATGGCATTAAAACCAACTCAAGTACACAGATAAAAAATATTAAGTTTTGTTCAGGTAAAATTCGGTTATTTAAAACATTTAGTAGATATGTATGCCTTGATTTTGTTTTCGAATGGAAAAACCATTTTAAATCCATAAAAATGCAACTAATATTTTTCCTGATCATAATCAGAATGTGAATTGATTGGAATTTATGTAGAATATGTCAATCGCATCAATTAGATATATTGCATTATTGGTGGCCGCTGTGGTCGAGTGTGTAGCGGCGCGTGCTATAACTCGATATGCCACTGAATTCGAGGTTTGAATCTCAGCCAGGGCAAGTACAATCTTAATCATAAAAAAAGTTGTTTTCTAATAGCGGTCACCCCTCCGAGAATATTTCTGCCACGAAAAAGCTTCTCATAAAATACATCTGCACAACACTGTAGGTCCCAATATTTGTGGTATAAACTCGACCAAACACTGAGCTATATAATGTAAGCTCATAATAATAATAATTATTATTATTGTTATTTTTATCTGCATTGAATAAAAGGGATAGGATAAATAGAAAACTAGCTGCTAACCGCGGCAGCGCCTACGTAGCTTTCAAAGGTTTTTGAAATTGAACTTAAATTAAACTCAAAATTAAATCTTTCAGTTCTTCTGGGGTAGGCCTACAAATATATAACGAAGATTTTGACTGCAAAAAACTTATTAGGCATGGACAAAGTCAAACTTTACATACGTACAATTTTTTTTAAATTTTTTTCTACAGAGATATGAAAGAAAATATTTTTGGCAAGTTAATGCACTTCTTTAGTTTTTGCAATTATTGTATATTAAATTTTCAGTAATTTTTAACTAACACGCTACTACAACTAAGAAGATTTTTATATATCATTTATTTTTGAATTTGAATTGATGTCTTTAGCGTACGAAATATCTAAACTTATTTTTTCTATGATAATTAAGAAACGGAAAATTGGTTAATACCTTACTAAGTTACGAGCTCATAGGTGCCCAAAGGTACTCAAGCAAATCAAAACTTATTTATGTAAACACACCTGTTTTACTCGACGAAATCCACAAACAAAGAAACATTACTTTTAGTAAATTTGGAGTGTTGTACTTGTAAGCTATTTTGAATTCAAATTAACGCTAACCGATGCGATGTTTTATGATTAAAACGTAAAAAGAAGGGGAATCTTAACTCAAAAATCAGTCCTTGGCATCTAAATTATTATGTGTAATATAAAATTTAACTCAGTTTTACAGAAATAGGCACTGAGTGAAAAATGTGATTGTGATGAAAATAATCATTACGTAATTAAACTTATAAAATGCAATTCAACCAACATATTTTTTTGAGTTGTAACTCTTTTGTAATATGTTTACGATATAGCCTGATAATGAAACGGAAATTAAGGCCTTGGGATCTTTGATTCAATCTAGACGGAGAAAATCCACTTCCTCTATCAGTAATTAATTTTGGTTTTATTACTTTTGCTGAAACCTTCGCTGGAGCAATCATCAGTTGCTTGCGAAAATGTATTATCGCGGAACCATTCTTCTTCAACTTTCTTGAACAAAGTAAAGTAATTAGCCCCACTCGGTTTCGGGTCTAAAAGCGCTTATGATTTTACTGTATATTACACAACTTCAAACTAGCAAAAGCGCCTAATTAAAAAAAATAGGTAAAAATGTATATATGTATACTAGATTTATGTTAAAGTCATGATTGAGTAATAACTTAAGTTAAAGTAAAATCGTAAGTAGAAAGCACAACAGATATTTACAAATCTCAAACCTAATATTTAAATGCCCCAAATCAACAGACATGCACTTTCGATTGCTTGAACTGTCATAGTTGTCAAAAACTTCTGGGGTATTTTTTTTTTATTTCAGTCTTCAATTCGTTCACTTTACATAGCACTTTCTCTAAATTTTTGCGCAGTGCAAATAATTTTGTACACACAGCAACCACCTTTCACAAAAGAAAAAACAAAACAAAAGCATAAAGGGTAAAAAATTGCTTTTGCTTCCCGAAAAGTTGGTTATGTAGAAATATTCCTGAACAAAAATGATAAATGACCACACAAGCATAAATCATATTCGCGCCTCCACACAGCGGTGCGCAGAACCTGACACACGTATACATACATACATGCGCACACCTATAGATAGCAAAAAAAAATACACTACAGTCAGAGAGTAGAAGCGAACGAGCAGCAAGCTACACATCTATCCATTAGTTAGTCCCAGTGGCAATTCACGAGCATTTAGGAAGTGGCAAAATCATACGGAAGCCGAAATGAGGGGAAGCCGGGAGAGAACACAGAAACTGTGGGGTACAAGCGCAAATTTAAATGTGAATTGGAATAAATTTTGCCATATTTCCTGACATTTTTAATGCTCTTGACAATGCCATTTTTATGCGCTTCGCAAACGTAAATAACCAAAAAAAAAATAAAACATCCTTTACCAACAAAGCGCCTTAAATGTACCTGTGTGGCACGCAGTCAATCCCCTTTAATTTAGTAAGGCTAAAGTAAGTCCCATTGTATTTTATATACATACATTTAAATACTTACTGGTATGTAAGAGTATGAATACAGACATATGTAGGTATCCATTTTACCTTCAACAAAAAAGTAATTTGGAATTTGCGAAGGTGTTAAAATTCATGGGGAAACCAAACTTTGGTGCTATTATTGGATTATTTGGCATCTAAATAAAAGTCATGAGTAAAATATGGGACGAAAAACTATCAAAGAGTATCAATTGGCTTGATATGTGAAAATTCCATATGGTTTTATTTTGACAGAATAAAACATAAATTTTGAACAATAAAATACAGCCGGAAAAATTTTACAATTTAGGGAAAATAATTTGAGAATACTACAACATAATGACATATTATACATTTTAACTAAACTTTATTGTATAATAATAGCATGCCACTAAATTTCCAAAGAAATCAAAATTTTCTGTAATGAAACAGATATATAAAAAATTTTTTCTGGTAGTACTTTGAAACAAAAAAATATTTTTTTTAAACTTTTCTTATACGATTGAAAAAATGTATTTCTCTTTATATAAATTTTTTACGGTGGCAGTACTACTTGAGCAGTTTAAAAAAAACTACCAAAGTGTACAAACAGAGTTTCCATACAAATTTTGGGTGCATCAAACGTCATTTGAGCTATTTTGTTATTCGACTGCCATTATTTGTTTACTTTACAACAAAATATTATTTTTTTTATTCACTTAATTAATTCGTCTACATGGGTTATTACAGATTAATAGCTTAATTAAACACTTTAAATAAATTTAATTAAAAGTTAAGTACATTTTAATTAGAATTTGTAACTTCAGAATAAGTAAAGAATCTAACCTGTGCTGAAAAATTGTGAAGAATCTTATTCCTCAATTGTTTGTTTTGGTTTTTGTAATAGTTAAAGGTATGTAGTTAAAAAAAAAGTTTTTCGTGACTTGTTCAATATATATTATGGTAGAAAATTGTGGTAGAATTCAACAACATTGTTAACTCCTTTTTTGCGACCGAACTTGAACTTCGCCAGAGGAAGCGTTGGCTCCTTATATTGATTGAGGGTTTACCAAAAATTTATATCAACTTATGCAATCTGGTGCAAAAGCTCGCAATAGTGAAATATACCCAACATACGATGTTATGCTAGCCGCCAAAAAAATGTGTTATCCAGATGCAAAAAGAACCGAATAATGTTGTGCTGAAGTTTCCTTGCAAGAACTACTGGATCACACAATTAAAAGAATTGTTGAAGCCCACCCGGAGACATTCAGCCAAATATCTGCTGATGAAAAGAATTATGAACACCCAACTGTCATTCATAAATGGGGGTGCGATGGGAGTTCGGAACACGCAACGTATCGGCAAAGATTTGCCAATTCTGAGCACAATATGGTAGATGAACATTTGTTTGCAGTTTGTATTGTGCCACTACAAGTACAATGGCGTAGCAGCATACTCTGGAAAAATCCGCGGCCTTCTTCAACTCGGTATTGCAGCCCTCTCAAATATGAATATCCATGGTTCTACATGCCTAGCTCGGTTCATAAGATATTGATTCACGGAGCTAATATAATTGAATGTGTACCACTTCCTATTGGTATGATGTTGGAAGAGGCCTTGGAAGCTAGGAACAAAGATTTCAATAAATATAATGGAGGATCTTATGAACTTTTTATTAATTTCTTCAGATCCTTTAATAACAAGTTTATCCAAAAACCCGTCTCGTCATTCCAATAAAGACATTTTTTTGGATAGGGAGATGAAATATCTGCTTTTAGATGCTTCTAAAGTATCAGAAAACTCCGATTCAGACTGGAGCAATGACGCTGAATAATTTAATAATTAAAAAACAAATTTAAAAAATTATAAAAATTAAAAAATTTTTTTTTTTTAAATAAAAAAAAAATGTGTAGATAATTAAAAATTCTCAAACAAATTTTAAAATTTGGTTCCTTATTAGGCTACTGTTCCAGAAAAATTATCATTTGGTAGAAAACTTTATTATTTTTTAAGTTATTAATTTTCCTACTTTTTTTTATATTTTCAAAGAAAGATTAAAGGTGCTCTTAAGAAAAACGTAAAATCGTTGAGTCAGGCACACTCGATTATCGGCTGTTACATATTAGTATATTTTACAATCTAAATGATAAAAATAAACGAGGTTATTGTGTGGACGACGTAGTTTCAGTCTATTTTCCGTACAAGAGTAAATCGTTTGTTTGTTTTTTTTTTTTTGAAGAAAATATGAACTAATTGATTGAGCTGAAAAATTTGTTTACTTGATAGCAGATGACTAAAATGAATTATATAGTTGAGAAGAAATATATAATTTGAAGCTTAACTTTGCGTTCTTACCTCACATTCTGCGAGCGCATATAATTTTAGTAAACTTCGAAAATAAAAGCATAATAAACATAATTACAAGTACGTAAATAGGTTTTGCTAATAACTTTTTTAATCAAGTGTTTTATTGCAAAAAAATATCTTTAGCATAACACAGAAAGGCGTTAACTCGATTTCTTATTTGATCCAGATTTATCAAAAATCTATTGAACTGCTCACAACGTATTACGGAAATAGATGAATAAAATAAACAGTTCCATAAAATAAATCAAAAAAGACACATTAAAAATATTTTGAATATACATATAATGCTAATCATCGTTTTTAATTCTAAATAAATGCTGATACGTTTTTACTCAAATAATATACATATTTTCCATACATATAGTACTTGGAAAAAAAAATTTGCTATAGTATAGCTGCTGCCTTTATTCAATTTTAAAACACCATTTGATGGAATTTGAATGTGGTAAAGGGCCATTTTGTGTATATTAAAATGCGACATATTACTTACATATTTGCTTAAATAATTCGTTACTACAAGAACGTACGAACGAACTTAACTAACTGTGAATCCGGTAGCTTGTTAGGAAAGCCTTAACTCGAACACAGTAACATCCGGCATTAATCAAGTGAGCATAAACTTCCACGCATCATCGGAAATTTGTTTAACGGAAGTAAAAGCTGGGAAATGAAAATCAAAAAAAAAATTTATAAAAATTAGCAAATAAAAGAAATAGTCTCGAATTTGCTTTAATAGAAAAAGAAGCAAGCAAATTGAAAGTTATAAATTTTTTTTTAAATTAGTATGTTTAGCGAATTACATTTGCAATTTCTTTGAAAATTTTTATCGATAGCGGCGATGTTCAAATCTGATTTTTATAGTTTTCTTTTCGGAGACCAAGAAACATGTAAACTTTAGATGCGTGTACCCATTTTTAAAATCGATTCTTTTATTACAGTTTTTACATACGAGCACATACAAATACACATACTTGTCTGTATGTGTGCGTGGGTTTAAATGTATGCATGTCTGTATATAAATCTGCTGCCACAAACATTTACCCCAATCGATGCGGCATTTAACTGCAAACGCGAAAAAGCAATTTGCGCGCTATCAGCAGCAAATAATCTTCGAAAAATTTCGGCTTGCAATAATCTAACGACAATAGGCAACAACAACAACAACAGCAACACGCAGAAGAACGTAAATTCAGTCTTTGGTAGCAATCTAAGCGAGTTTGTACGCTGCCGCTGCACGTTGCCTGGCTTTGTTGCGGCGACAGTTTGTGCATATTAACACAGCATGTTGCATGCCTCAATCAAATTCGCTATTATTAGAAGCGCACGCACCCCTTCGATCCGCCGTCAATTGCTATCACACCCCCACTCACACGCACACACGCACACACATAC
Source organism: Philophylla caesio (assembly GCA_963971545.1). Classification (NCBI taxonomy): domain Eukaryota; kingdom Metazoa; phylum Arthropoda; class Insecta; order Diptera; family Tephritidae; genus Philophylla; species Philophylla caesio. The sequence continues at coordinate 12,093,543 of OZ020607.1, forward strand.
ACACAGTGATAGCTTGGCGCAGATAGCAGTTGAGCAGCGGACATTTCCACCACCGCAGTGCTCACTGTCATTTCTGACATTTGGCCCGCCCATATGCGTATTTTATGGCATATATTGATCGGCATCAACAGCGCGCCGCCACTTTGAATTTTATCAGGAGCCATGGATGTTGTGATTGCCATGCGGCGCACGTTTGGCCGGAGTGTGGGTGAGTTTGTGTGTGTACGCTACACACATGTATGTTTGTACCTGCAATCATGGCTTTGCTTCGTAGACGTCGATTATGTCACTACCACCCACCCACATTCTAATAACGACGCGTCGGCAACATGTTACGCTGACAAATGAGGGGTTGTGAACTCTTCCATGCGCCCTCTTCCTCGTCCTCCCCTTCACGCTCACTCCACTCTCGTTCGTTGCTATTAAATTTTGTTTGCATTGTTGTTGCTATTGTTGCTCATACTAAAGCTATTGAACTTTGATTTCTTGTCATTCGCCAGCGCTTGGCTATCTGGCTGGCAGCAGAAACTCGCTGTGGTCCTTACCCTGCAGAGCAGCTTGGTGCGTAATTTTAGTTCTTCAACTGTTTGCTGAGCACTTTGAGTGATTTTCACGGCTGTCAAGGATTTTCACACCCAGCTCAGTAGAGCGCCTTCAGCGTCCTTGCTCGACTGGCAATAATCTTAAGTAGCAGAAAATGTTTGCGTTGGCAAAGAAAAAGTGTTCAGAAGGGTGCAAGTTCAGAGATGTGACTTTGAGTGTGTAATGGGGAGTGAACGATTTCGAAGAGGCAAGAAATGGACGTAAAAAATAAGCTTACGAGAAAAACTTCGCAACTATTATTATTGTAATGTATTTAATCGTTTTAGAAAACTTGAAGCACTTTAGTTGTTTACTACTTTTAGATTATAGTTTGTTGTACATGTGTGTTGAGGAGAATTGAATTGTTTTGCATCTTAGTGCTTGTACTGATTAAGTTTGAAAATTAGTTCATATTGGCTAACAAACATATTTACTTCGAGGTAATACGATGCTGTAGCTATTGGCTTAAAATTATTGCCCGCAATTTTTTTCATTCAAAACAAAGCAACAGAAACTTTAAAAAGTGGCAGAAAAAAAATTTTATTTTTGATATTAAAAATATTTACTTTTTGCGAAAAACCTTTATTGATTATTTTTTCAATAAATGAATTTTGAATTAAAATTGTACCAACTTATATCTGAACTAGGCTCCAGTACACCGCCGAATTGTTGCAATTTTTGGGTAACAGGGTATCGGGATTACCCTGTCGACTTTTGGCCAGCTCTTGGAAAATGGTGGATTTTATTCCTTTTAATTGTTAGGTAACTTCGGACGACTTGAGAAGCTGCTTCAGGCTACTAAGCCACAACTGTCAGCCTTGATTGGGGTCCTTCCCCGGCAATGCCCGTTGGCCGTCTACACTCTCCGTTTAATATATTTCAGTACAAATAGGCCTGTTCTGGGACTGTCTTTGACTATTACGGAACTTCATTATGAGCACTCCACTATTATTGTAACCTTGGTGACTACCAACAACACTGTTTCATGAATTGTAGAGTTATTACAATAGACTTATGATAACATAGATTACTAAAAAATGTTAACTGAAGAAAACTTGACAAAACTCTCAGGCTTAAGCAATACTCTATTAGACGGAAATACATTGATGCCCTTGGATCTGTCTTGGACCAAATGCTGCACAATAGAAAGGATTGATTTTTAAAATTTAATTGAATCAATATGAAAAAGAACCATATTTAAATAACATATAAATAACTTTTTTTTTTATATAAAAATTTACCTATTTTACTACTTATAGTAAACTGAAATGTAATGAATAACCAACCAAAATACTTACTTAATGATTATAGTTTATTTTCTTACTTTCAAAACTGACGTCATAATTTCCCTGATATTGTTATAAGCTTTCAAGTTTTTTATCTGGTAAAAATATTCAAGCGTTTTCCCAATAACATTATTATTTTTTAATAACTCACACTTTTATTGAGCTCAAGAATAGTTTATGGCAGATTTTTATTAGGATAAAATAACAACAGTTTTTAAATGGTAGAAGTTATACTACGATTTCGGAAATCACCACATTTCCTCATCATACATCTGCCGTTCGGAGTCGGCAAAAAACTGTAGGTCACTCCATTTGTGATAATATAAAGACGCACACCACAAATGGTAGGAGAAGCTCGGCCAAACACTGAGCTATACAGTGTAAGCGCTTAATTATTATTATTATAATGTAAAATTTCTTTTGATATGTTCTAAGGCAAAACAGTTCGGCATTTGAAATTATTTACACAGTGGTAAAATTTTCATTTAAGTCTGAGGGAAAACGGCACTAAATAACATAGGTTTATGCCTGTTGAATAAATCCAAGAAAAAATATTAAAATTTTTTTTGATTTTTGAGCTTATTGATCGAGTTCTTTAATGTATTTGTTGTTATTGTTAACTTAGGCTAGTCGATCTAATTTTTTATTAGTACAAAACCGTAGTTGTAAACTCCTAAATGTAGAGTTTACGGCGACATCCATAAATTTACGTATTTTACGCCAAAAACGAACGAGGCGTAATGAATGAAATCTTTTTGCATAATTGCAAGCCCTTGTTTCCATTAGTTTTAATTTAATATTGCCGAGGGTTAAACTAGGAATTCCTCATTAATTTGATAAATATTTATATGGAAGTTGTTTTCCCGAGCGATTAATTTTAGCAAGTAACTATAAAAGATATTAAATCGGTAAATTAGCAAACCAAATGTTTACGATTTATTTTTAATTGAACTATATTTTTACTATATTTTTTTCTGAACTTGATTCAATGGCTACAGCAAACAATATATTCATAATTTTGGCATCCTCTCATTTAATTAAGGTTGTGAACACAGAACCAAGAATCTGTAAACACAAAATTTCGTTTTAATTTCAGCTCAAAATCCGGATATACCGCTTCTTTTACTAAATTTGTCATTTCGCACATTTAAAAGAATTTATTTATATTTTTGGTATACACTTTTTTATCTGTCAAAATAGAGTTTTGTTCGTTATCGTCAACTTTTCTTTTTTTGCAATAACCCAATTTTTGTGAATGAACTGGCAATGCCTCTCGTTCAATCTGCAAGCTAAGATAACATTTCACATACCAATATAATTACTAATTGGCTAAGCGTTTCATACAAAATAAGTAAATAGCAGTTGCTGGTCATATAAAATACACCTAATAATAATAATTTCAAAGTGAAGTTTTAAAAAAGTCATCCAAATTTCCTTAGGAACTATGAAGAAGAAAAATGTTCGATCAATGACAATACTCATTTCTTATTCGAGACCATTTTGGTATAAGTTCGGAATTATTTCGAGATCAGATCGGGATTTTTTGACTTAAGCATTTCGGCAAATGTTGCGTACTTTTCGGGACTAGTACCGAACCAGCTTGAATGGAAACTGATAAATTAAATTAAATGGAGATGTTTTAAATTTTGAACTTAGCATAGTCAGCGTTTTGTGATATAAAACAATTGATAAGTTATACTTAACTGATCCCGAAATGATGATGACTCGCAAAGGAGTGCCGAACTATTGCCGAAATGGAAGTGGTAAAAAAAGAGTCGTTCAAGGCTTTAAAAAATGTACATATCTCATAATAATTATTACTATAAGACTCTTATAATAAATTTCTCAAAATAAAAAGGCTTATAAATATATAAACACTGATAATTATTTTGAAATGACTTTTTTAATATAAGATTTTCAATAATCATAGATTTTAAAAAAAGTGTGTCTTACTGAATTAGTTATTGATTAACGTATCTGGTTTTGGATATATATTTTTCTTTTAAAAAAGTGTTTACGGTAAAAAGATTTTATGAAGTACATATAATTTACATACATATACATACATATACGAAAAACAAGCCCACAACATCAACTTGAGTCCTCCATGTTTTATAGTTTTCGTTGTGTATTTTGAATTAAATTGCTGTTAGGAGGACGTCTAGTACTGTTTTTCTTTACCAGAGTCGAATTGCACAACCTTTGTCTCATCGGTCCATAAAATATTACGCCAAATTGTTTTAGGTTCATTAATTAACCGTTTTGCAAATTCGAGTCTCCGTCCTCTAATAAAGAACACCGGCATTATGGATGCAATTTATTATGTTAATAATATTTTGCAGGACATGGTTTTACCTTATGCAGAAGAGGATATGCCACTGTGTTGGGTCTATCAACAAGATAATGACCCAAAGCATACCTCAAAAAGGGTCAAGGACTGGTTTCGCCGTAAAATTATGAAATTAATGGATTGGCCGGCGCAGTCGCCGGACCTTAATCCAATCGAACACTTATGGATGAATGTAAAAAAGGGAATAAGGGATGCTAAGCCACAAAATTTGGAAGAATTATGGAGAACAGCAAAGAATACTTGGGAAAATATACCCCTATCTAGATGCCGCTCCCTTGTAAACTCTCCATTCAGTCCAGATGTGCCGAAGTTATAAAAAATCGTGGGGGAGCAACTTCATATTAAATGTAAGGCCATTTCTATGCATTTCAAAACAACAAACATGTGTTCTTATAATTTTTTATGCTTTGTTCTTATTTTTTCGAACAGGGTGTTTAAGAACCAAAAATATTTTTCGAACTTCATGTAAAAAATTATTACCAAAATATTTGCCAGTTACCAAAAATTGAGAGAACAAAGTGAAGTTTTATTCCAAGAGAGACATTGATTTTGTGCTAGCCGAGTCTATTTTTCGAAATGCTTCTGGTGAATATGAAAATTTGGAGAAGTGCAATTTTTTTTTTCTCCCAGGACACAAAACTTTGTAAAAAAAAACCGCAACTTAGTTGACAAATTTTGTTATATAACTACTAATACTCGTAACAATGCTTTCCGTTAAAGAATTTTTGGAGAAAATTTATTGTCTTTCCTATCGTTCTTTGCTATACTCGCATTCATATATATAGTATGTATATACTAAAGATAATTATAAAGATAGTTGTAAAAGGTTGTGATGATTAGTGTCCCACAAACCTAATACAATTTACACCATGAATATGTTACTGAATATAATTAAAATTAAAGTCTTATTCGTTGGACACATTTAATTCACAACTTCTACTTTGAATTATGCACTGAGAGTGCTGGCACTTAAATGCGTTGGCTTTGCGACATCGCCGATCTTGGGCAATAAAATGGCATTTACGCTTATCGCGGCGTCAAACTGGCCATTAAGTGAACAAAGCAAAAAAAAAATAAATAAAAATAAATAAATGCATTAACGTAGCCGCCGTCGATGGTGGCAATGGCGCAACAACAGCAACAAGAACAAAATCCATAATATGCGCTTAAAGCAAAAACGAGAAACAAGACCCGCAATAAAAATTAGTGCAGCATGCGGTGAAAAGGCAGATTGGAACAATATTAAAATCAACTGCAACTGCAAAGACAACATCAACGGTCATGGCGCTAGTGGAAGCTGGCTTGCAACAATACTTACGCTGTAATAACGCCAACGTCCGGCGCAACGTGCTTTATGGCTGTCTCCGACTAACGACCAGTTTTCAGGTTATTCAATCACTGCGTCCTTTGCTGCAGCTGCCCTTTTGCCATGCCAGCAACTTCTTCCTTTTCGCTTAAAAGCAAGTTTCTCCTTTGTCTCTTCCCCAACTACGCGTTCCGTTGTATGTTACTATTTGCATATGGGCATACGTAGTATGTCTCTATGTTTACTCTGGCTGCGGCAATCTTAACGGTTCCATTGTTCTGCTGATCCAGCTGGTCCGCTTGTGTTTGTTGCTTTTCGTTTCGTTTGTTGTTATATCGTATATGCCCATACATCGTCCGACGCTCTACCTCCCACCCGTTCACGCGTTTGCCCTGCAGGCCACACAAACCATGCGTGATAAATGACATCGATCACATACAAGTCTCGCCTGTATTTTTTAAGCTCGCACTCCCTGAAACCATCTGCCGCTCGCACTGCAAGCAACGGTCATTCATTGTCTCCTCCATATGCGCCACCTTCGCCACCTTCGCCGCTTCGTTGAGTGCTTGTAATGCGTTGTCATTTCAACCATTGGCCAATACAAACATACTTACATATTCGTTTATATCTGCGCGTGTGTATGTGCAATCGGATGTGTATGTGTATGTGTGTGTGTGTGTGCGCATCAGCATATGTCACACTGTCCCGCACTTTCTGGTGTCTCTGCAATTTGGTTTTAAAATGTCGTCTACATTGTCTGCGCCTGTTAATTTTGTAATCCTTTTACGTGGCACTGGCGTCGGCAGGCATTGGTGCCTCATATTGGTGGAGTTGGTTGGTGCCCTGCCTCGTTGTGACATTCAACTTGATGGTCTCAAATAAATGTCAAGCGGCCTATTGGCCTAGCTGCTCCGCATGTCTCGCAGTTGTGGACTATGCCAATGCGGGGTTTGTCTGCCACCGGGTTGCCACCCTTGCCCCAGCTAATGAAATTTGTGCCGCTATGTGGCAGTAAGTGCTGCAATTATTTTAGTTGTTGTAACTCTTTGCTGATATGCCACCAGTATTCAATGGGAAGCCATGACAGCGGTGGTTAGATGTGGTTTGGTTGAGGGTGTGCTGCCGAGGTAGCGTGTGTAGGATATATACATTTTGTTGCAATGTCATTTCGTGTGAGATATCACATTAATTTACTGATTAATTGCCGTTTCGTTGCGCGCATATCTTGTTTGGTTTTTGATTCCCTTTTGCTTCCCGCGCGTTGCTGGAATTCAGTCTACGTTGGTAGTTGTAGTTTTTTTTATTAATTAATGTTAAATTGTGCTAAATCAGCGCATAATTTCAGTTGCAGTTGCTAAAAACATAAATTTTAATTTCGAAGAAAGCTTGTTCTGTTTACTTATTTAACATAAAGTCTTCAAATTTTTTCTTCTCAATGAATTTTCAGGTTTTTTTAATATTCCAGCGTAGGTCTACCGTATGACGCATTTATTAAAAGTTGAGTAACTAATCAGCTCCCTTAACATTTAAACCGCGTTGCTTTTTATAATAATAATAATAATTATAATAGCAGCAAAGTCAAAAAATTGTTGATACTAAAAATTAACAGCCAAAACTTTTTGTTTTTTATGTGCGCGTAGACATTAATTTAAATCCGGCTGTGGTTTCAATAATATATTTGGTGAATACTTTTGGTTACAGCATTTTTTGCATATACTCGTACATACATGCAAGATCAACCCCATCTGGTAAATATTGTATGTACACTTTTATAAATGAAGAACGTTCTCTATGTTCTCGCCAATATAAATTGGATATGACAAATTGACAAGTTATACAACTTCCAGCAGGAATAGTTTCAAATATATTAAAAACAACTACAAAAAGGCTGTCTTCGAAGGCTTTATACCTTTCATAAATGGAAGAATTGTATGTGAGCCAAATATTTATATTTATTCGATATACATACATAAATGATTGTGGCGTCTATAATAGTTCTAATCATAGTTAATATTTGTGCAAAATCAAGTCTTTAGCTGATTAAATGAAGGAGTTGTGGCCCAAAATATTATATCTGAACTATCGAATGTATGACACCTATATGTTATATTTATCCGATCTTAATGAATTTCATTGATAAAAATGCTTTAATAATAACTAAAATGTATGCAGAATTTCAAGTCGTTAACTGCTTAAATGAGGGGATCTTCGGACTAAATGCAATATTTGGACAATCGGTTGTATGGCAGCAATAATTTATATTTCTTTATTCCATATAATTTGCACTGCTTATATAGAGCTAAAAATTGTTCACATCCGATCTGGTCGATTCCGACAAATGCTTCATAAATAGCGAAGAGCCAACTGACTGCCAAGTTTCATTCAAAAATTGAGGGACTAGTTTGCGTTGAAACAGGCGGACAGATGGACAGACAGACGATCATGGCGAAATCGACTCAGTTCCTCATCCTGATCATATCGGTATGCTGATGGGTCTAACTCTTATCCATCTGGTACTTTCAAACATCAGACCAAATTAAATATACTATTTCTATGAAAGTTATAAAAACGAATATTGAAAGACAGCCTAATTCCAGAAACATAAATTTGTTAGAATAGTTGAGATATTAATTTTAATGCACTTTTTTGTGAAGTAAGAAGAATCTTTTTTTTTAAATTTCGAATTACTGTGGTTTTTTTTTTAATATTGTACTCTAGATCTTGGTAAAATATAGAACATCCAGTGGTTAATCGAGTCCATAAACTCATTTACGGTTTATCAGAATAAAACTTTTTGTCCTTTCACTGCACAGTGGGTCATCACAATATTACTTAAAAGAAATAAACATAATCGATGTGTACATATCTGCAAATTTGTTGTTATATTTTTTTAAATAATAACTTAAATATTTCAAAATTATGCATTACGATCAGTTGCTAACATTTGTTTTTTTTCATAAAATCTTTTAATTCATTAGAATAATTAATAAAAAACAAAAAATCCATCATAAAGTACATAATTATATTTTGCAACCATAACAGTTATTTCTTAATAAAATTGAAATGTTTGCGAAATTTCTAATTAAAATAATAAACAATATCCTACTTCTAATTATTTACTTTTCAAGAAAGGGAAGAAGAATTTGTTGTTCAACCCGTTTTCCATCCGTTGTAAAACAATGCTTTTTAAGGGAGTGTTAAAATTCGAATGTTATTATTTATACAACCTTTAATAATTGAATCATGGGTCTACCGCGACCCATCGTTTCATGAGAGAAAGAAAAAGAAAAATAAATTAATCACAAACCCACCAACTATAAAGACTTAAAGTAATCATATATCAGCACCTGGCAGTTACCCCTCTTCTTTAAATTTTTAATAATACTTTCAAATTTCGTTATCTTAAAGGGTTTATTGCATTAAATTTTTCATTGTAAATTTTCTCTTCTATAAGGAGAAGTATTTTGATATATGATTCTATATAGTCCGCCTATTCTTTGGCATTCACAATGTATATGTTCAGAAGTCTCCGCATCTAGGCCCCAAAACCTACAGTCTGCAACCTCAGAGAGTCCTATTCTAAGAAGATGGTATCTCAGCCTGCAGTGACTTGTTGAGTAAGAAATTAAGTATGGCCTAAAACTTTGGCATTACTCTTATATAATTTTGTATTAATTTCTATTTAAATTTTCTCTTCAATAAAAATTAAAAAAAAAAAACAAGTAAGAAATGCTAAATTCGGGCGACACCGATTTTTAAATACCCTCGCGATGTATTTTTGTATGGGCGGTGGCCATAATTTCATAAAAACCCCGTTTCTTTGCTTCAAATCGCTACTAGTATTGAACTTTACGCAATTTCTTCCAATAAATATTGAAAAACGAAGTTTTTTGAATATTTCAAAATTTCCGGTATATGGGAGGTGGGCGTGGTTATGGTCCGATTTCAACGATGATAACAACAATATTGAGAAAAATTTGTTCACCAAATTTTGTGACGATACCTTACACCGTTATTGAGATACAGACATTTTTTCCTAAGAATTTAACTCAATTCGTTTTAATAGATACCCAAAAAATGAAGTTTTTGCATTTTCTTAAACTTCCGTTATATGGAAGTTGGGCGTGGCTTTGATCCGATTTCAAAAGTTTTCTACGATAATAATAGCGATATCAAGAGAAATATGTATGTCCACCAAATTTTGTGATGATAACTACTACTGTTTTGAGATACAGAAAATGTTTCGTAAGCGGGTGTGGCAACGCCCATTTTTCAAAATTTCATAAATACCTAATTTCTTAATTCAAAATCTCTTCAAATAACCAATTTTGTTTTATTTTTTCTCTCCTTCTTCTTAATATGGATCGATATCTATATTTAAATATTCATTTTAATGTTCTGCATGCAAATGTTTGTTTTTTTTCCATTCAATTAATATTTTACTAATTCAATGAGCAGTTTTTTTAGAAGTAAATGATATGTCTCGTCAAAATTAAAAAAAAATTTAGTTGTTTCAGTTCACACTGTAATAAGCAGGTTTCAAAATTCATAATATGTTCGCTAAAATTGACCTTTTTTCATTTTGATAGTCAGAAAAAGAGATTTCAAAAAATAGAAAGAGAAAATAATTCTTACTAAATTATTAAATAATAGTCATTTGTTATAAAATATAAAAATAGAAATAATAAAATAAATAAACAAATCTTTTACAGAAACAAATTGAATAAATTTTAGTCCAAGTCCAAAACTTTTTGGAAAGAAATTCGAACGATTAATAACATTCAGTTTAGGAACTTACAACTGTAGTTGTGCCTGAATGTTGCCCTATAATCTTTAAACTAAGTTCTAATAAAGCCCTTAAAATTTTTTAGGGACTTATGGATTTTATTTTAAGTTTTTTAGGAACTTATTTATTTTATATTAAGTTTGTTTTCAATTTGTGATTTTGTTTTACGCAAATAAATTGTTGCGTATACTCGTATGTACATATATTAACTCGTAAAAGCTATAAAAAAAAATTTTATATAGATATCATTTCTATGCCAAAACTATTGAAAAATTGTTTAAGAACAACTGTGCGTATGAGCTATATTTACATTATAGGTATTATTTTTTGAATTTTTTTAAATTCTTGGTACAGATTTGTCTACATGGCGCATTCACAACTAATAGAATTAAAAAAAATATTTTATATATTTCTTTAATTTTTGAGTTCACAGAATATTGACAATTTTTTGCCATTTCTTTCTTTCTTTAAGTTGTGAGTATGTAGTCCTGTAATGCATTTAATTTTGGCTTAACGAAAATTGAATTTTGTTAATGTAACATTCAAATATGTAAGACTGAGTAACAGAAAACGTCTGTTTAAAATCTGATTTAAAAGTTTGAAATTTAGAGGAACATTTTAAAAATAATTCGTTTTATTTTTAATATTTTTTTGTTGTAATCAACTGACATAATATTAATAACAATCAAATTAACTCTTGCAACTTTTCAATATGTGCAAGTACTATGATTTTAAATGGATTATATTTTAATCAATATATAATGTTTAAAACAATTATAAAGCACCCAAAGAGTAAACCAGTTTTATTTTTAATTGTTTTTCTTTTTTGCTTAGAATTATTGTATGAAAAAGCGATTATTGAATAGATTTTGTTTTGTGAGTGATTAAACTGTATTTAAAGTGAAAAATATTAATAAATAAAAGTAAGGAAAAAAAACTGTCAAAATCTGAGTGTCGCGTTATCTTTTCGTTTCAAAGCAGATTTACATATGTATGTATGTATACGAGTGGAAATAAATTTTTGTTTCCACAAAAAGTGTTGCGGCTTAAAGATTGATTATTTTTCGCAAAGCAAGAAGTAATTTTTAATTATAGAAAATAGTTTTTCTAGCAGTGGTCGCCCTCGGCAGGCAATGGCAAACCCTCTGCAATGAAAAATCTTGTCATTAAAACATCTGCCATTCGGATGGGGCATTAAACCATTGATCACTACATTTGTGATAGAACACAAAGACGTACACTCCAAATGGTAGGAGTAGCTCGCCCAAACACTGAGCTATATAGTGTAAACGTCAAATGATTTTTATATTAAGAAGCAATTTTTACACAAATTCGAAAATTAAGCAAATCAAAAACGTTCGCTTCTTATCTGTTCTTTAAGTAGACTAAGCCACAGTGTGGTGTGTTTCCAGTTTAATAATAAAACTTTATGTAGCAGCTACTTTATTTTACTATCCATATTAAATCTCTGGGGTTACAGAAAGTAAACCGATGTTATATTACATACATACATACTATATATTACTTTTATCCACAACAATTTTCTGAATTAAATTCCCATTCCGAAAACCACATCGCGTTGCATATAAATGTGTATGTGTATGTGTGTGTGTTTCGTCACCTTTGCATACGCTTACCATATTCAAACATGTTTACTTTCAGTTTTCAATTCAATCACTCAAAAGTGGTATAGCGGTTCTGACGGCGTTGGCCGATCCCCCCGCGCTTCGTCTACTCAAAACTGGCAACCACAACACAGGCGACTATTAAAAAGCTGAACACCCACAACAAATAAAATAGAGACTCTGTATTGGTACTAAAGTTTTATGCTCAATATAAATAAATGTGTATGACAAAAAGCTGAAGGCAAAAGGAATGCGAGGAGTAGCGGTGCTTCCAGTGACAAATTAAAAATAAAGCGTCATATTTATTATGCACAAAAACACAAGTAAATTTGTATGAAATGCAAACATTGGGTGTGATTTGGAGTGTGCAGCTGTATGAGGTGGCATATTTAAATAAACATAAGTACATACATTCATACATTAATGTACATTCATATCTTTTGTAAAAAAAAGTCTGTTTTTTTAAGTACTTAAACCTTTCTATGAACATACTCGTACATACATACGTGAGTATTCAATGTATGCCTCGGTATTTGTTGGTTTTTCCACTCTATACACATAACTATGCATGTACATATATATTTGTTTGTGTGAGTGCGGTTTTCCTTCATTTATAATTAATGGCAGTGCTGGCACGTACCGCTCCCCGTACTCCTCCCCCTATCTCACAGCAGCTCACTCGCTGGAAAAGGCGATGTGTCGTGTGGCAATAGCTGTTCATTGCATGCAACAGCGCACAGTAAAGTCAAGCTTGAAAAACTTACAACTATGTGCACACATACATACATACATATGTATCTGCATATGTTCATGCGGTGCCAACCACCGACTATTTACTTAAATAGCAGCGACCATTGAAGCGCCCAAGCGGACTTGATTGTGGGCAATGTACGTACGTATGTAGGTACCCTCTCGTTGATGTGTCCTTTTTTTGTTCATACATATGTATGTATGTATAGTGGACCTGCAGGAATTATCAGAAATGAAAATTTTATTTTATAACAATAATAATACCAACGTTTTTAACCTACATTTCCGCCCAACCGCATTTTTTTTTCATATGCAATGCCGAGTTATGAAAGGCAGGTGTTTGTTAGGTATCGAGATCTAAAACTGTTCAGCTACAGAAAGAAATAGTTCATAAGCTGATTTTAAAGTAAACCTATTTTGGATAGTTATAGTTGTTTTAAAAGCGTACATGTGTATGTAATCAATAATAATAAAAAAAAAGTAAGATTAAATTATTTTACAAGGCATTGGAAAAAGAGAACGGAAATGCCTAGGAACTAGGGAAGGAACGTACCACTTCCCTTCGGCCAGAAGATATGAGCTAGAAATCAAGCCCGTCAGTAACTTGACCAAAAATATTAAGCCTAACATTTCGCTGCGACTAGGAAGGCTAACAAATTTCAAACGATTATATATTTATATTAACCCGGCAGCAAAAAAATATCAATTGCCAAAATAAGCTAACTTATACGTTACTTCCTTATGGAAATTGTATAAAAGTAACGCATTTTTTAGCAAACGAATAAACACTGATGTCTAGTTAGTCCTTAGGTTATGCATGAAAATCCGAAAATCGCGTACCACTTTTACTTGTTTCAGCTGTTGAATGAAAACAAACGATCAACGAAAACGTTACTTTGCCGCCGCGTTGTACCAAATTAGAGAAATTAATTTAAAAGTAAGTATATATTAAATGAAAATGTGATATGATTTAAAAAAGGTGCAAGTGGAAGAAATCAGCGTAGGTTAGTGCAAAAACAAAAGGAAATATATTTGAATAGACTGGAATCAAATTCTCTCATTGGAGGATTTGAAAGAAATTTGTGAAAATATTTGCGGAGAAAACAGGACCATTTATTGAAGATATACATATACAGCTTGTTATAGATATGTACATACATGCAGTATTTATATTTTTGACAGATCAAAGCACTCAAGATGTTACTGAAGGGAAATTCAGCAAAGAAATGCCTGTAAACATTGATTGCGTCCATGGAAAGCAATGTCTAAAATAATAGCGGCAGTTCTTTGATACTTTATTGGGTGGATATGTATATTAACATATGTACATATATAAATCCAAGAAGATATATTGCCATAAAGTGTGCTTTCAAAAAGTTGCAGCAAAAAGCAGGAACACTTACCCGAATTTGAAAAGAGTAATTGAATAATATTTTTGATTGTATTTACTTCTATAAAACTGATACAATATACATTAAAACAATCATTTTGTATCAATGGAAAAGCCACTTACATTGTACGAAACAAGATTTTACTAAAAATGTATGCATACTTGATTAAAAAAAATATGTTTATTATTATATTTATTAGAATTTACTAAAATGGATTTCAATACCATAGGAAAACGATATTAAAAACAAAATGAAATGAATACCTAGACGTAACTCCCCGAGGAATTTTCACCTACTTTAATACACCAAGTAAATGAAATAATTTTAATTTTAATTTATTTAACTATTATTTCTTCGCTATAAATCCTTTTTAAGCAAGCAATATATAGAACATGCAACATACTGATATAACATAGTAACACTTTTTTTAAATGTTATCAATTTTGTAACTCAGTTTAAAGTTCAAATTTTCATTTTTTGTTTTTGACGTTAAAACTTGAATGTATTCCAGTTAATTATATATAAAAAAAATAAAAAATTCAATATAGTACATATAAAAAAAATATTTTTTATTGACGTGTTTTAATCTAGTTTTTTAGCAACCGGCATTAAACCAACTACTTCTTGAGTAGTTATTAATTTGAATAAAACAAACTAATGATTAGATGGTTTACTTGTAAGCAAAATATAGTCATTGACTATTTTGGGATTGATAGTTGTTAGATAATATATGAACAGCATTTGAAAATTTACAGTAAATCGTCAATACCAATTGCTTTGAAAGCAACTTGAAACTACTTTCCTGCAGTGCAATTTCTACTTATATTAAATTTCTTTAAAATGTTTGACAGTGAAAGAACTTTTACGATTTTTTTATTTTAACTTTGCTTTAGATTGATGTGAACGAAAGAGAGAGCAACCAATTGGTGCTCGCCTTATAAATAGTACATATAAAAGCATTTACTTGTTCAAGGAAGAGTATACCTCTTATTTCTGATTTCCCTGCTGGGTGCGGTGCGGAACCATTGCGAAGGCAAAAATACTTCCTTGCGCGCTGCTTGTGGCGATAAGTAAAAAGGCGTAAATGCATTCACACATACAAATCAACTTGCACATATGCATGTGAGTAAATAAAATATTGATGTGCTTTTATGTACACACACATACATAGTGTATACAATACAATGTGTTGCTGCTGCATGCAACATTGATAAGTTTTAACTGTAAAGTGTCGTTTATTTCGATATTATTACCACAGGCACAAAAAGCTAGCCAAACGAACATTGTGGTGTGAATGAAAGGAGGCGATGGAAGGCAGCAACAGTATACAATGCGCTTCATATGTATTTTGACAAATTTTAACAACTTATTTTTCATATACATAGTACATATATAAAATCTTCATTCATTTTCAATTAAAAGACAGTTCATTCCATAATAAGAATCATACAAGTATGAATTGCAATTTCAAACTCCGTGCAAAACTTAATCACCATTTCAGATATTTTTCCTTGAATATTTTTGAGCACACGGCTTAATATTCTTTCAATTAAATATAAAGGTTCCAAATTATAACATTTCTGAGAAAAATGCTTTACCGATTTTTTTTTATTTTTTTACAGAGTTTTAATTGGGATATATATTTAGTATATGTTTTTTATTTCTTGGAAAAATTACTAGTATGTATTTCAATTGAAAAATAATGTATGTTAAATTAAATTAAGTAAAAATGGATTGTCGAATATGGTTGTGCCATGGTTGTAAAACATACTGTATGTAAAATTAGAAATGTGACTTTTTCTATTATTTAATTATTATTCAATATTTATCAATTAAAATATATTTCATCCTCTTAATAAAACCATTTAAGCTTTAGTGTAAAATTGTATAGAAAATTTTAAAGAACTGATGCATACTCAATAACATTTAGGAGAACCGTTAGTTTTTTAATGATACATTGATAGAAAATTACCTAAATTTAATATTAAAATCGGTTAAAGTGATCTAAAATTGTACCGTAATATATATAAAAATAAAAAGAAGCAATAAGCAAATTTAAGGCAAAATAAAAAGCAATCGACTGCATTTTACTTATATTTTTATTTTATTTTATTTTATTAATTATTAAGTTATTTAAATAAGTAGCAAAATTAAGCAGTAGATTGATAGTTGTATTTATAAAATAGTTTGAATCAAAGTTATTAATACGTTCAGCAATATTCGGCAAAATAACGAAGCCATTTACTGTCTAAAGCGCAATGTTCCCTTAATACTTCAAATTTTTAGCGGCAAAGTTTTTCACAAACGGAGAGAGAACACAAAGTATTGACGCTCAGTCATTAAACACCTATACTTCATTGGGATTAAGTTGAGATAACGGGAAGATGTGGAAAACTGAAGCCGATCCTTTGCTTTATGCTCATAAAAATCAAAAGAAAAAGACAACTCAAAATATTCCGACGAATTAATAAAGAGCCTTTTTTTTTGATTTCGGTTAAATTAAAAAAAAAATTGTGACGACGAATTGATAACCTTCTCAAGTCGTTTAAAAGTTATTTATTTACAAGGGAAATCCGTAGCTAACAAAAATCTGTTTATTTTTTCATAAACAGATAATTAGACTAAGGAATGGATATGCCCGTTGAGGTCCCTTATATGGGTATAAATTAGATGAAATCCCATATCTCAAAAAAATATAAATGAAATTTGACTTTTGTAGTAATTCATGTAAACCATGCAATTTATAACTTAAAAAAAATCAAGAGCACTCAATATGGTTTGTCAATTCAAAATTCTACTGAATTAAAAATTAAATAATGAATTTAATTCAGGGTGTTTTCAATACAATTCAAAAGCGTTGCAATACAAATTATTTTCAAATTTAATCATAAAAATGTTTCTTACTTTAAAAATGCACTACAAAGGAGTTCAAACCAAATAATGTGATTTTATGTGAAGCAATTTGAAGCGACGATTGCGATCATGTTACGTTGTATATTGTGTTTATAGGACGTGATGTCTTTATGTGTTGATGATCTGATGTGATGTGATGTGATGTGATGGGAAGTTATGTTTTGTTTAACCGAATCGCATGTTTGTGTCACGCTCAACTCGGATTGTAAACAAACCTTGAAACCAAATTATATTTCAAGAACTTGAAATAAAAGTTTTGCAAATTTTATTATTTTCTGCTTATATTTACCCGCTTCTATATCACGATATTTCTTGTCTATCGCTCACATATATTTTTTCAACAAAATTACCTTTTTAACCAGAAAAGAAAACATTTTAAAATCGCGAATTAATTGTTTTACAAAAATGTGTTTTTCAAAATCTACACAAATATCTTATTGAGATTTTTTTAAGCCTGTAGTCTTTTGCCTGAATCTCTTGCAATGTTGTATACAATTTGCATGTGTAAAAAAAATAGTATAAATAGTTTGAATAAAAATAATAATTGCATTTATTGGACAATATTTCGACCTTTAATTAATTTTTGGTTAAATATACTACAAAAACTTCTTATTAAAAATAAATACGAGTTTACTTTTTGACATAATTTTAATTGGATTAAGTGGCAAAAGAGCTGTAACTGCATATGTTTTATTATGACAATCACTACGAATCATTGACAATTTCACCACAAAAATAAGATTAAAAAAATTATGGATAAAACAGAGGCAAACATATAACGGTGTTCCAAAAACGTATGAACAAAGTTTTATCGAAATTTTAGTACTCTCTCAATTGTTTTATATCAAAATACATGTAAATTATTTTGAAATAAAAAAAAATGTGAGGTCACACAACCATAGAAAGTTCCCTTGCAATTTAAATCGCCAAAAAAAAAATGTTCGTAGAAATTGTATTGGACAGAGTTGGAGTTAATCCTGAAAAGTCAGCTAATCTGCATTAGATTAGATTTATATTAACCACATTTTTATTTAGTTTATAATATAAGCAACTTAATATTTATTTTCTTAATATTTCTTATTATTTGATTTAAAAGTTTTTCTGGAGACCCGAAAAAGTAGTTAATGACAGCTGTTAAATAAGGAATCAATTATTACGCTTTGAAGTCTGCTGAAGAGAAACAAAGTTTGCCAATTAAAGACTGAGGTATATGCAATCATTCTACGAATTATTGCATATTTTTTGATTTCAAAATAAAAATGTGTGATATATTTTTTCGGTACATAAAAGCAGAGGGAGAAGAGCATTTATATGCCGAACTAACTTTTTTTAGGACAACCCTAACATACATACATACAGAAGTACGTGTAAACCACTGTTCATTCAACTCCGCAACAGACACCAAAAGGCACCGCCGCATCTGACAATTAATGCAAAGTAAAAATGTAACAACTTCATCGACCTGACAGCAGCCAAAGAAAATGTCATCTGAAAGACTATATAAATACTGCAATATTTTTGTGCCATTACAAATGACACTTGACTGTAATTTATGTTAAGTTGACTTAGTTCTTTGTTGTTGTTATTGTTGTTCTGGTTGCAGTACATTTCGTATGTATGTATGTATTAATGTGCGAGTTCATTTGGCAGCAAAACATTGCAGCTTACAATTTTAATTAGGCATCAACTAAATATACAACGTATGGTACGAGTAAAAATTATTCGACACTGAGTGCAAGCGACGACCAACTTGTCATTTTCATTCATTAAAGCATGCAAAATACTAACAAAGTAGATATGTGTGTAGGTATGTATGTATGGTGAAACTAGCAGCAGCTGAAGTACGATGACGATGGCGATGGCAACGGCGAATGTGGCGCAGCCGAATGTTGGCATGCAAAGTGAGTAAGTACTTATAGCCAAAGTGTTGTTCTGTCAAGGTGCCAAGATGCAGCGAAGTTGTTCGCTAAAAAAATAAAAAAAAGCAACAATAAATGTTGCATGCAACCGCATTTGCGCACAGTTGCGTATCAGTTGTTTGTTATGTGGCAAATATTGGCATTTCTATTATTTTTGTTTAGGACATTTATTTATTGACTATGCGGCAATTAGTTAATGCAACAAATGCTGCCAGAAGAATTAGTATACGAAAACGATGCGAGGGGATTTGAATGCCGTGATAAATATTGTATGAAAATAGTTTATGTTTTGCCAAACGCGACAATTTGCATGCTCAAGTAGTTTTCGCACTAAATAGAGGAGTAATGAATGCACAAATATTTGCACAATTTTTTTTTTTATATAAAAAATCAGGTACCGAATATGTTAGTTATATACGAAAATTATGAAGGAAATGTTCTACAGCGAAGTGAAATATAACAATCGAATTATTTTTTCACCGAGAATAAAATTTTACAATAAATTAAAAAAACACTTATTTTTTTATTTTATTTTATAAATCCAAAATATAAATTATTTTTTTATATTTCGGATTTTTATTAAAAGAATCTACCAAAAAAATAATTATCGTTGGTTTTTACTTTATACATGTTTTATGATAACAGTTTTTGAAGAGTTTTATTTATATAAGTCATCAATATAAATCAGCCACTGACTTTTATTTTTTAGGCTATACTTACAAAAGTTACAAATAGCAATGGCCAAAAATTGATCTGCAATCCCAAGTCCATTGGTATAGAAAACGATATAATTAATTATTGGGAAGAAATATAAATATACACTCTCTCACCTATAACAATTGGCTATGGCTGTTCCCAGCGTGGTTAGTGTAGAAAGTGCATTTTCTGCACTTAACTTGATTTTAACTGACTTAAGATCTAATTTTTCCTCTAATACGTGTACTTTACAAAAACTCTTGCTAATAAACTTAATTAGAAAATAAATAGTTATTAAAAATAAAAACCTTATACATTCATATGTCTGATTTGTTCGATTACAATTGTTATGAGCCTTCTGTTTTCCAATAATTTCTTTCCTGCGAAAAATGGTGATGACTTCTAATATAATTATGACTTTAAAAATAAAAGTCAGTGCCTGATTTATATTAATGACTTCTATTGATGATTTTTATAAATAAAGGTATTCAATAACTGTTATCATAAGACATATAAAATAAAATCCGACTATAATTGTTATTTTAAGAGTAATTTAATAAAAGTCTAAACATTATCGTTAAAGAGCAAATTTAATAATAAAAATTGTAACTGTTACGGTTCCTGTAGAAAATGGTATGCAATATTACTGCGACCAAGTATATTACAATATTTCAAGTCAAACATCAGAGGAAGCAGCTACGAACTCTGACGGGGCTAATTATGATAAGGTTCTTTTCAGCTTATACTCGTAATTTCTATATAATTTTTTAATTTTTTTTTTCATAAAGAAAACTTGGTTTACATACTTTGTTGTTCAGTAATAATGGTATGTTTTTTATTTAAATCTATTTTCTGCCGAGTAAAAATTTATATTTTTTTTTTAAATTACCCCAACTTTGCTAAGCCAGGTTAGGGTTCATTTCAAATAGTTGTAAATAGACACATTTCAATTGCAGCAAGAAAAAAAATTCATTTTCATGTTTTTGACTAAAATTTTTTTTATAGTATGTATTTGAAATCAATTGTACGACAATGGACCACCTTCTAAGCTATCGCCATTTTGAAAAAGTAGGAGTGATGAAACGAAAACAGTAAGAATTTCAACCACTTTCAGCTCGTAAAAAATGATATACCCTACAGTCGATCTTTTTTTAATGCAATTTACTTGAACAGAAATTTGTTAGCGTAAAAATGCCACATTTGAGTTAAAATTTGATTTTTCTTTTCTATTATACGAAAAAAATTTTTAAACTAGAAGAAGTAAAGGACGTTAACAGGTATTTTTTTTTATCTATTAGTTTTTCGCAACTGTTAATTAAGTGACTCGCCAACCTCATGAAACTTAAAATAGTTGAAAAAGTTTTTATTATAGTATACAATTGTTTTTTTTTTTTTGTGGTTGTAGTTATAAACTACAATTCAATGCAAGTAATTAAAAGTACATTATAAACATCCAACATAATGTTGCTCTCAAATGAATTTGACATAATATAAAATATCATGACATTACCCTGGGTGGCCTCGCTTCGCTGTCATGTGGATAAGTCAGATGGAATTAAGTGGGTTTATGTCTGTTGAGTTCAGCTAAGACGTCTTTAAGGGTTGTGAGTTTATATGTGTTTAGTTTATTTGTTGAAGGTTCCGGTATGGTGAGTTCAGTTCGGTCAGTTCAAGTGTTAAATATGGTAAATATAGATTTGGAAAATTTAAGTATGGTCGGCTGAGGCATATGAATATAGGTGTGGTGGGCTTAGTTGTGTTAAGTTTAAGTATGGTGAATAGACGACGTACTTCTCTCCCCTCAACCATTTCCGTGCACAACTTCAAGATATCAGAGGAAAAACGAACCTAGTTACTGGGCATCCAGTTTTCATAAGCTGTATTCTTTTGCATCAGCTGAAATTTTTATAAATTTAAAGGTCAATTTTTAGATATTCAATGCTCAAAACCACACTTTTACAAAGTTTTTTATAAACTTTAATATTATATTTTTTATTATAATATAAGTTATAATGATGTGCGTAAAATTTTTCATAGAACTTCAACCATTTGGTTGCGATTAAACTGCTACAATTTTACATGCAATGAATAAACCTTCTTCTGCGAATTATGCCGCAGTGTGTCCAAATGAAAAATTCATATTTTCCAATATTCAGGCGTCTGGTTACATGTCACTTTTGCTTATTAGCCGACCGACAAATGAGCAAAGATATACGGCCAGACAATTCCACAACCAAAATAAGTCAAATGCGACAGATTGCAATGTAAATCACTTGCCAGCTAAAGGCTAAGCCACAAAAAAAAAACATATTTATGGCAACATAAAAATGTGGCATGCAACATGAAAATGCATGCTAATTGAGCGGTACCAGAAACGTATGCGTCTACAATGATGCTCCTACCGAATGGTGGGTGCCACAAAAACTTTGCGCAGCGCTGCGGGAGACGCCTCGAATGCGTCTATAAAGATGTGGCTTAGCCAGGAGAATCTTTTTGTGTGTACAATGTGCACTGCACATACATACAAAGGTATGTGTCTAGCGAACAGGAATGGTGTAACTGGTGTAAAATTAATAAAAACATAGAAAAAAAAAAAGAAATATGCGAACTGCCAGACGGACAGCTGGGCGTATTGTAAGCAGTTATTTATTAAGAAATTAATATTCTGCAATTTGTGTGCCTACAGCACTCGTACAACACGCAATAAAAATGTCAGCAGAGGGGCACGCGGCTGCAAATGCGTCTGCTCGCAACACCAAATGTGCCAATAAATTAGCTTTTCTCATAAACATGAACATGTTGCACGTCTGCGAGAAGGCAGACAGACAGCTGTCGCATCTTTTCATAATTTTTAATGAGCCAAAAAGCAAGTTGTGCAAATAGTAAGCTAACAAAAAATAAACGAACAAATATAATAAAAAAAAACAATAAAAAATGAAAGATGCTGCTTAACACTCGTTTTCAATGCTTCTAATTAGTGCATGAATTGTAGATTGCCTGCGGCTTTGCAACGTTAAAGCAAGTAGGGAGCTGCTAATAATAATTTTCTGCGATTCAACAAGCAAATCAATTATCCTTTGAAAGTGAATATGCACAAAAAAAGGTGCACTTTTCAAACAATTAACTTTGAACAGAGCGACACACACACACACACATTTAAACTACCTCTTGCAAATGCTTACAGCCCTTCACACATGTATGTACACATATATTTATCTACCTAACTGGTTTGACTGAGCACTTGGCAAACAATTAACTGAAACTTTGCTTACAACATTTTAATGAAACTTCTAAACATGAACAACAAATTAAGCATAGAAATTTAATTAATTTAATGCAGGCCATCCCAACCGATTTCAGCGATTCAACATACTTTAGTCGTATGGAATAGACGCAACAGACAACAGGCGACTGAAAAGTCAATGTTGTGGCTATAGTAGAAATTTATAGTAGTATATCCAGTGCATACATAAGTGTGTGTGTGTGTGCTTGTCTGTATAAATTCTTACACTCACACACAACTACAAGTAAATACAAACCTATCTCAACTAATACAAGCCAGTGGTTTGTTAAGTACGAGACCTCAACTTGACAGCCACACACGAATGTTGGCGGTCGGAGGACGTGCTTGTCCAACCAGCCCCAATACGCACACATACACACACACTAACATATGCACACTTTACTTAAGTTTAAATGCGAATGCATGAGCATTTGTGTAAATACGATTCGAAAATTGCAACAGTTGCAAATGAGTAAACTTCAATCGAATATATTGAATTATTTAAGCAGCTCACCAACTATATATTGTTTGTATAAATGTATGTACATACACATGTAGTTCCAGTAACGGCGCAAGCTCTCAACCCAGTGTCCAACTAATGTAAGTTAAATCACATACAAACATACATACACACATACTAGCGTTACTTATTAAGCTTCGACCAAAACTCGTACATACAAAAGGGCAAACTCGGCATACAAAGTGTGTGTGCGGCAGCGTTTGCAACCAAAACTTCTATTTATTGACTTAGCTAAGTTGATGGCGTGGGCTCTTTTGTAAATATTTGCACATATGCAAAGTTGATGCGATTTCAGTAAGCAAATAATTGCCGTCACACTGTCTGGCTGTGTATGGGGAAATACTTGCGGCTATAGAGTCGTACATGAATTAGTTAAATATAGTCAACAAATAAGTATGGCAGTTTCACAAGTTTCACAAGTAATTTGCTAATACAGTTGAATAGGTACTAAAATACTTCATTATTTGTTTTAACTTTTAAGCGAAGCCTCATGAAAACTATGGTAAGCTAACAAAATACTCTACAGCTCTTTGTGATTCTAATACAATTCGGGAGTGGGTAAATTACTTGCCATACGATCTATGCACTTTGACAAAAATGTGACATTTCACCAAGTTGTTGTTGTATTTAATCTTAAGTTTTTTAAAAAAGGTATTACTCATTATATAAGAAAACATGTTACAAAAAGTTTTAAATACGAGTATGTAACCCCCGATAATCCGGTGTGCTTGACTTAACAACATTTCGTTTTCTATAGAGCAATTTTAATATTTTTTTTTTAAATATAAAAAAAGAAAACATAAAAACTTCTTTTAATTAAAAACATTTATTTTTATTTTATTACATAGCAAAAGAAAATTAGAAAAGTACCACGTTATATTCGTATACTAATTACTCATATATAAATTTGTATATTTTTTGTCGCAGATCGATTGTTAAATTGATAATTTTGTGCAAATGTACGTATCAAGACATTTATTTGATATCAGCTCTGTAGATATTGTAGTTTAGTCAAGCTTAGCGCCTTTTTTCAGAATACACAAAATAGATACGTAATTTTTTTTTTTTAATTTTAGATCAAAAAATTACCTTTGAAGACCATTTTTAGTTTAAAGTGCATAAAAAGTGCGGTTGGTATTCTAAAACTTATAAAGAAACACCATCTACAAAAAAAATTACAAAAAAAAATCTGCGGTAGGTGCAGTTTCCCTAAATTTAACTTTAATAATAAATAAGTTATCAAAAAATTTGTTCATATTATCTGTTAGCCTAGTAAATGTTATGATTTTACAATTTTATTGAGCTCAAGGCCAGTTTATGGAAGAATCCGAGCTCCCGGGTTCAAAGCCTGAGAGAAGTGGTAATTATTTTTTTATAGATTAAACCCACTTGATCACAGCGGCCGGTCCGTATATATGGCGCAGAAACATTGACGATGCTGATAAGCGATCATTAGGATTTTTGGGCTTTCGAGAGAAATGTTCTTCGCAAGATTTATGGTCCTGTTTGCGTTAACGACTGTGATGGATTCGTATGAATGATGTTCCAGTGGAAAAAAATATGTGGGCAACGAAAGCAAGAACACCGACGAATACACTGGAAGGACCAAGTGCAGAAGTGCCTGTCTTCACTTGGTGTGAATAATTGGTGTTACCTAGCGGAAGAGAGAGGAAGCTGGCGAGGCTGTTTGGTCTCGGTCTAAACCGACAAACGCATATTTGAAAATTACAGTTATTGTAAAAGATAAAATAATAATTCTTAGAAAGCGCCTTCA
This sequence comes from Philophylla caesio, assembly GCA_963971545.1. NCBI lineage: Eukaryota > Metazoa > Arthropoda > Insecta > Diptera > Tephritidae > Philophylla > Philophylla caesio. The sequence goes on from OZ020607.1 coordinate 12,118,724, forward strand.
TTTATTTCAACTCCGATATATAGCAAGCTTTAAGAATGATGATATTTTGTGTAATTTGTATCACGTTTTCACTGAACAAATGTATTAGAAATTTGCTTTAGTTTTGCTTATTGACTAATTAAATTGATTAATAAAATATTTTACTCTTACTGTACTAAAAAATATAGCTACACATTTACATATATTACGTCTCATTTATTTTTTATGAACCAGGTAGAATTCATATATAAAGAGTAGTATGGCTGTGTCATAACTGCGTCTCTCGGATTTCCAAGTTCAACTGTGCTGGTGCCATCGTCGCTTCGGTCTGTTGGTTGGTGTTTTACCATGAATATTTAAAAGAAGTCTTTTAGACTTATGATATTTTATATATGCAAACAAAAGATAGATTCAGAGAAGAGTTGACTATTGTTATTTAAAAGAATGTCGAAGCTTCTTGGAATCGAAAATGTTACTAAACGACGGTTATGTGACGAAAAGAAAATACCTCAAAATGTCGGCGCTTCTCTCTCCGCGACACGCGCTTAGTTACGGTGCTCTCCTAATGTACCGATTTTTTTTTGATATTTTTAAGCTTTATACCATGACTGCAACACCAAAATGTATCGCAAAATATTGTTAACATTTGTTTTTAATGAGCTAAAGGCCAATTTCACACTGTCGAAGTAAGTTTAGAAGGCGTAATGACATCATAAAATACATTTCATAAATATTCCACAAGTATGTATAATCATGTGAATAATTATTAATTTAATTATTATACCCTGCCTGCGAAGGCAACACTTAAAATGTAGGTTTTTATTTAATACTAATTTTTAGAAAATATTATTCAAAAACTGTTTTTCTACGCCTAAGTTCGGCTTGAACTAATTGCCTTTGAAACCCCCTGTACTTACTTCGGTAATTTCTTAGTAGTTTCATTTTGTGCCTAACACAATTATTCAATGGATTAAATGACTATCGGATATTGTCAAGTTTAATGAGCTCGCTCGCCAATTGACCAACTGCGATTTTTCAGACCACAACAATTTGTAATTGGTTGGCGTTTGGTAGACAGCGTCGGTGCCATTTTGCGACAGCTGACTAGAAATTTACAAGTACGCCCACCATATTACTTGTATAAAATATCTTAACTTTTAATAAAATAAGCAAATGTTTGAAAAACCAAATGGCATCGCCTTTGGTGTTATAGAAAGGACTTCATATTTTTTACAAATTGTTAAGAACTTTTCACAACTAAATATTTACCTACAATAACGACTTTTACAACACTACTTGCTAAATCTAAAATGGCACTACACCAAAGCCGCTTCGTCTCAAAACCATACTTCGCAAGTGATGACGGAAAATCATTTCAATATAAATCGACATTTCTCCCTGTCGGAAAACCACAAGATCATCAAGAGCCATTTTATCTTACTTCTATTAACAATAAAATTCGATTTATACTATTTACTTTAAAACCAGTAAGACAATAGGATTACATATATACGAGTATATAAATACCATACACCCACAAGCACCGATTCCATTATATTTAACGCTCTGTCCAGCATTGCGGCATGCTACATCAAATGCGTATGTACCACTAATAAGTTTTGGATTTGAACGCGTGGTAAATTAAACCAAACACCACAACTGACATTCAGCTACATGCAGGCGATCCATCGCTCCATACATGCAGCCCAACCTCCATTTGCCCGCCTGTCGGGCTATACAATGCGCCACATGGTTGTAAATAACAAGCAGCTTACGCTCTAGGCAGGCAATGTCCGATAACTTGCAGCATACACTGTATACCATGACAACCGCATGAAGGGCAGGCGGCACGGAAGCGTTTGCCGACGCCCACCTGTGGTCATAGCGCCCCATAATTTGGCATCAAAATGTGTTGGTCGAACATTAGCAACCATTTATTGTATCATGTACATATGTATGTATGTATGTACATAAGTGTGTATGTAAGTATGCAGCAACAACATGAATGGAATTGCTATTCTGCAGCGCCACCGCTCAGCACGCAACATTGACACTTGGCCAAATGCATTTGTTCGCTGCATAGGCTGCTGTCGGTCCGATTGCCTGGCTGCTTGGGCGCTTGACTGGCGCTTGGTTAATCAACAATATTCACACCACCGGCCAACCTCACATACATAGAAGTATATGTATGTAAATACATTTATGTATTTTCTTAGTAGGTGTATGTATGTACATACAATCACATGGCACAAAAACTACTCCGCATCAGCAGTGTAACAAAAACCACCAATAAAATAATTACACATTGCATTTGCGTCGGCCATCGTTGTATTGTATTGGTTGTCGGCAACAGTATCATTGCAAGGCAATCCATTTGAGGTGCTCCTATTTTGAAGCATGAAAAGCCAAGTAGCCTCTCGAATGCTGCGAGTGGGTCATGTGGCAGCCGCAATGGCAGTAAATGATGCGCATTTGGATGCATTAATGTGAAATGTTTAAGTAATGGTTTGACAAATGCACTTGCGTTTATTTGAAAGAAATAACAAATAGTAAATAAAATTTCGAAACCTGGTTTTCGAACTGACCGTGGCGATTCATTCAGATTTTTTTATGGTAATGGGAGTGTTGTCACCCACAACAGATCACGGCTGCGTAGAAATTTTTTTTTTATTTAACTACTAAAAAATTGTGTCAGTATATCGGAAGATGTACGTAGATGGGAATAAATATGCTCAATACGCGATCTATGCGAAAGTGAAATGAAATCCTTTTTTCTCAATCAACATAAATAAAATACAAAGAAAAAATTGCTTTTAATCAATGCTCTGTATTATAAAAAAAAAAAAAAATTTATATTTAAAACCAACTTCTCAAATATATAATTATAATTTTTTTAAAGTAGCTACCTTTATAAATTTATGTTAAGAAAACTTTTTGTTTTGTCAAGCACCTCCACAACCATTTGGCAGATCCGCAAAATTTACCAGGGAAAAATTAGAAAATTGTCTTTAAGCTATTAAGGATATTCAGAATGGAAAAGTCTTGCACACCATAGTATTTTCAAATCAATGAAAATTTTACCATAATGTTTTCAATTAAACCTGGCGTCGAATGGATTGCGATTCTGCATGCGATAGATATATTGTGCTCTGGGGCATACGAATTTCTCAAAACTAAATTTAAATTATATATATTAATAATAATCATGATTAAAACCATTTTTTTTTGTCAACAGATTAATAATTTTAAACGCAATTATACCATGCGACGTTCATACAGCGCTTAATTTAGTCAATAAGTATATTTTGCCCACTCGAAATGTACGCTCTTCATAGAAATCTCCACAGTAGATAATATTTGCATTCTTTTTTTTGTAACTACTAACAATATTTTTCAAGCAACCTATAATTTGCGATACATAAATCTTCCGCTATTGTTTGAAGCAACCCATACGTTCATATATGAATGCGAACAATAGAAATGAACGTTCGTGGACGATTCGCTGCAATGCGCGATGTTTCATTCCCCTTCATATACGCGTGTAAACAATAAAAAACATTCGCAATCGTGAACGAACTGGGGTTGAATCGCGACAATCGTGAACGAGTGGATAATCGTACAATCACAAATTACGTGCGCCATCAATCGAATAGAGTAAATGGGATGATGACACTTGAATGTGAAGGTATCGTAATTGCTGATTTTGCTAGCGATTACTTTGCTCTTCTTTTTTGTTTCTGTAGGTAAATAAAGTCATTGCAATGTCAAAATAAGATAAAATTAAATAATTAAAGTACCAAATTCAAATCGATCCGAACTTATTATTTCATTTAAGTTTCAGCGATAGCGAAGCCGATAAAGGAATTGTACCGAAATTCGAGAAAGGAGCAATTCTCTGGCAAATACCTGCAAATAAACATTACCATTTTAATTTTTTTTTATAATAAAACCATACTTTTGTCCACAGTTGACTTTCCTTGCACGCAGTGTGGCATTGAATTTTTGGCCAAGTGACATGAACTGCGCCACCATCTCCTTTAGTGCTGCGTTTAATTTATTATTGTTTGTCTAAAAATCTATGAAATGTTTAAAAATATACAAATATTTTAAATTTATTTACATTATTTAAAATTTAATTTCTTATTTTCGCGATCTTACGAGTGCCAGATATTAAGCGAATAGCAAATCGAGCGAACAAGTACGATCACGTATGCTATAATTCGATTCGTTTTTCGTGACAAGTTGCTGGTTCACGTCTGTCACGATTCGACCCTTGGATTTGTTATCTGATTTTGCTTCTCGAACGAGAACGTCTAGAAATTGTTGTGTCGTTCACGTTCGCATGTAAATTCATAAATGTATGCTCTTGAAGGTTCTTATATGAATATTTGCGAACTCTATTATTTATATACGAACTCCACGCAGTCAGTAAACCTTTTTTAAGCCATACTTATACTTTTATTTATTAATGAAGCTCGGAAACCATCTACAGCCACCACATAACTGTCAAAAGTTTATTGGCAAGTGGAAAATTTACAAGCCGCAATTTTGTTTCAGTCCGTCCAATTGCATTCAAATGCGGACTTTTTTATATCACCTGTTCCACTTTTTTTTTATTAAATATACATACATATATACTTTTTTTGTGCATTACATTTGCGCCAGTGCTCTGAGGTCCTCCTTTGAGCTTCGTAGACTTAGAAAACACTAAATTTTATGTTTCATACTAACGGTAAAAAGCGAAATTATTGCTGACTGCCATGTAACTTGACCATAAAAGAATTACATACATTTATGCAACTGAATAATTGGCAACAAATAGAGCTGAAGAAGTAGCGAAATGAATGCAAATCGAATGCAAACGAAGTAAACACAAACACACACAATTCACATAAAAAGATATACACAGTTATGTGTTTATGTACGAGCATGTGTGAGTGCTTTTAATGGGTGAAGGCAGGCCTTCATGCATTATTTGTTTGTGCAACAAAGCCCACGCAGAAGTACAGCTTATTATATTATTTCTACGAGTTTTGTTGCAATTTAGTTTGCTTGTTAGTTTTGCGAGAAAGCAAACAAATCGCTAATGGCAAAGAAAAGTGGCCTGCCGCTTGTGGTATGTGCCGATGGCACGAAATGTGCTTGAAACTAACTAATTGGAAGCGCACAACAATCGAGCGAGCGGAACGTGGAAATGTCTTAATTAGTGTTTGTCGCATGTTGCAAGTACATTTACTTATTCGCCACAACTGAATGCGTACCTTAAGTGGAAACGGAGGTAAGCAGCAGCTATACAATTGCTGTTCGCTACGAGTATTTTGCCACTGTCAAACAACCCACATACGCACTCAAAGACAGTTGCGGCTGCTGTTACGGCTGCCAGTTGACATGTGTTGCACCGAAAACGGAAGCAGCACAATGACAGCGGCTGCGACAACGACAACAAATTTGCCACACACAAAACACGCGTAGCATATTGCCAAGCATTGGTAGTGGCTGTGGCAAGTTTTCTATGCCATGGCCACCACAGCTGGCCTCTAAATGGATGAAGACATCAAATGCGGCGGCCGCAATGCGCATGAAGCTGGTTCGACGGCTACTTTCGCCATGCCAAGGAGGAAGAAAATAAAACTAAGTAGAAGAATAGCGAGGAACCAATTGGAAGGTGGACTGAGGTCTTTCTCATGTCGTAAACTGAAGATACATACATACATATGTTTGCATATAGAAAAGTACATACATAAGTACGTATGCAAGTGGCATATGTTCCAATTTACAAGGCATACAATAATGTGTTTTAGGTGATATCTTGCAAATGTGCAATGATAATATATACATCAGAATTCGGAAGCGCATCTTCGATACCAAACGAGGCTTCAGCTAGGATCTTATTTCTTAACTGTTTTATTGTCGGACGCATAGGCACAACCATTGATGATTACAATTACAGATTAGAGGGGTTTGAAGCAAAGTTCGCTAATATTTCTAACTGAGAAATACAATTTCCATCTTTCTGCTAATTACTATTCAATTCAAGAGTTATCAATTTTGATTATTTCTTTTGTGAATAAAAAACGATGGAGTGCTCTTTACCTAAAAATATCTGAAATATTTATAAATTGTTTTTATTCAATATTTTTTCAGGCTCTTTTGCCACTTAAAATATTACTCCTCAAAAAAAAATTGCTAGATGTTGCGCATCGACTGGGTGTATTTAACGCGATGTCAATTGTTTGTGACCAAATAAGATGAAGAAATAACTGACGTGAGATACTGTAAACAGAGTTCCTTCAAAAATTTCGATGATATAAAATACAAATAAAACTAGAAAAAGTAGTAATAATGCTTATGTCAAATCAGCTGGTTTGAATTTTACTAGAAATAGTTCACGACTTAAATATAAACTGTAAAAATTAAATAAATTTGTATAAATTATATTAAATTTAAAAATTTCTTTAATTACATAATACCCTTATACTTCGATTAATATTTATATTCAACTACAGTTCTTTTCCCTGCATATTTTATATAAACCCAAGTTTCAAACTTTTACTATATAAAAATGCAAGGCTGAAGTTGTTACACACTAAGTACCTTTGATTTTTTGATATTTTTTTATTAGCGTCAAACGAAATTTCTACTACAAAATGAATGCTCGGCACTTTTTTTTATTAGAAAAACTTAAGCAAAATTGTCTGCGTAAAAGGTTGGAAATTTCGATAAGAAATTGTTAGTTTTGATTGTTAGATTATAAGAAGAAAATCATTAAGTAAAGCCTTCTTTGAAAAGTGTAAGTTTTTATTACCAAATTGCATACTTGAAAATGTTCGGAAATTATATAATTTACTTTTATTTACACGTATTTGTATATGTATGTATGTGTACAAGCATAGTATTCAATTCTTCACACCGCAAATTGCAGGAATTAAAGGGAATATTAATATATTTATCACGAGCAGCTGTAACGAAATTTACGTTTTGAGTAGCGAATAAAAGAGCCATTCCTTAGTTTTATTAGCTGTAAAGATAATGATAATTAAACTTGTTCTCACAATAAATGGCCATTACCGGCTAATTACTTTTTCTCATGAATGTTTGTGGTACGTCAGGCAGATACAGACATAAGAATGTGATGATCCCAAAAAGAATTGGGTGAATGTTTATGTTAGAATGCTCGTTGATTTCTACAACATACATGTACAGGTTGGTTGAAAAGTAAGGAAAATTACATTTTCTACCAGTAGTGGAATCACAAATTCTCTGCAAAAAATGCGATTAGTCTAGGAAGAGTCAAGTGAACAAGGGACTAATACATACAACTTCTGATCTCTTTATATGAAATGAACTGTTCCCTTTTCTTCAAGCATGTCCTATGAAGAGACAAATTGTCTCCTTTTACACCCACATGGGTATAAATAAGGTATAGTATATTTCTAAAAACAAAAATAAAAATCAAACGTGACAATCCAGATTTGAAAATTGGACATTAAAAAAAAATTGTTCGTGTATAAAAAATCATAACTTCCAAAAAACAAATTTTAGCTACTTGGCAGTTGGCCAGATTAAAGTTTTAACTGTTTTTTTTTTTGAAAAATAATAATAAAAACGCATTTTGAAAAAATAAATTTTGAAAATTTGTAGCAATTTTTGAATAATTTTCTTTTTTTTTTAATTTTCATATAGTTTTTGACGCTTGTATTTAAGAAAAATAGATAATTACAAACATTTGAAAAAAAATTACTTAAATCGGTTGATATTTGTCGAAGTTATACATGTTTAAAAAATAAAGTTTGCGAAACGAACGAGAAAACTTGATTTTACGAAAAAATTAATTTACGAAAAATTCACAAAAAAAATTGTTTTAGGCAAAAAAAAAAGTGTCTCCTTAAATTGGCCCAAAAATAACATATTAAAGTTTCGTTAAAATCTAAAATCATGACCCGAAACGACCGGACATTTTGAAATGGAAAGGGCCAGCTTCGAGTGAGAATCGAACCGGCTGCTTGAGGGTTGCTAAGCTTTGCTTATATGACATCGACGCGCTTGACACTGCGTTGCCTAAGTGCGTACATACATATGTATGTATGTATGTATATCAATGCATCGTTTTTTATACCCGAAAGATATGAGCACAGGACAAGTCTGCAATTATACCCTTTTGAGACTTGTTGCGACTAATTATTTCCCAGTTGTACTCGATAGAGACTAATCCCGGAATAATATCTTTAGAGATTAGTCGCATAATTTTTTGCAATAATTGTACACCTTAAAATTTCATATTTCTATTGAACCCAAAATTCAAAAAAACGCAAAATTACTAGATTACTAGATAAATTAAGAAGTACATATGAGAAAGCTGTGGAGCGAACTGTTTGACTGCCATTCCTGTTCACCAGATCTGTCTTTCGAAATTTAAAAGGTTTGTTTCTTTCAGTTTTATTCGGAGTGTGTGTATTTTTGGCTATTGAAGTGCTGAAAAAAATATCTCATTTATGAACGAAAAGCTTAGATATAAAAAGCTTTAAAGCACATATAGAAATATTTTATCACTTTTTTGGTTAGCTGGAAAAACGTTGAAAAAGTGTACTGCAATTGGCGGAGAGTAACTTTTTTATTAAAAAAGTCACTTTCCATAAATTTTTTCAAAAACACATTTCAGCCAAAATATCGGCACTATAATCTGCTTAAGTTTCTTTTATATTTCCCTTGACACCACTCTAAAATACTGTATGTACTTTCCTTCCGGTGCAATCGCTCCAAGAGATGTGCACTCATGCATGCGCACAAGAGTTGCGCAGCCATGAAGTACAAGCCATCAATCGAAAAATTGAACTTTAATGCCACAGACAATGCATTCGATTGTTTTCTAAATCAGCGCTTTATGTCGAAATTTCCATTTGCTACATGCACTTATACGTACATATACAGACATAACATACAAACATGCAGTCTACGAATACAGAGAAATTCCTGTACAAGCTCAGCAGTTTACAAATACATAATCATGACTATGTCCTTTTGCATATCGTACAAGGACACTGTACTAGGATATCCAGTTATAGCAATCCACTCGAATACGCATTGTGACCAAGTACATGTGTAAGTATGTATGTATGTACATACACGATGTTGTTTTGACACTTTGAAATGCGAAAATAGTCATTGTCGCATCATTCGTTAGTATTTTCACGCGTCAAAAGTGCCGCTTACTATGTGGCAAAGTGCAACGTTGGCGCACAGCAATTTCCTGTGTCACTAGTAAATTCGCATACTTTATGTGTGTGTATTTGGTGCAGTGCTTACCCAATCGGAAATGGAGAGCATTTCGAGCACTTTAGAAGCGTCCTAAAAGTATCAAAGCGCATAATGCCAAGAGCGGATATTTTAGCATTGTTATGATATGACACGAATTTCGTTCTTGCTGTCTTCAATGCCTTTTCGATGTTCTTCCTTTGAAAATAGATTTTAACTCTAGCTTAACTGTGTTAAATCTTATTTATCCGTTGGTATTCAGATTGTGTAGAAGTTAGAGTTGATCGCGTTTTACGATCCAGTCTTTAGAATCGACAGTACTTGATCCGCAATGAGTGATCTAGATTATATAAAAATATTTACATAGCCTTTTGGAAAACTCTGTGCAATTTAAAAAGTTCCTACTGTTGATGTTGTCGAAAGATAAAAACCATCAATCTTACCGCTCGGAACTGAAAAACATTTTTAATAAAGTTTTCGTTTTTTTCATTCCATATTTTTATACATGAAAACATTTATTATATATTATATATATAGTTGAGATCACCACTTGCATCTCCCAATATTAGCCTCCTTACGCCAGTGACAAGGTTTTTGCTTAAATTGCTCCTTCATTTTATATTTTTATATAAATTTCGATATTTTTCAATGAAAATACAGCTTATTTCCAACAAATACATTTTAAACTGAACTTTATATAAAACTGAAAGAAGAGTTTAATAATATCTTAATCCAAATTAATTATTTATTTATTTACACACGGAAGCTTACAAATAATTATAAACAATGTTGTTAAAAAAAAAGCTATGGCTACTTTGGCCTTCTCATACAATGCTAGTACTTATTTTTGCATTTATGAAAGTAGTACCTAGATTTATTTGTGTTGATAAAATATTCTTAAGAACAATATTATTTTTTCGGTTGTAGGGTTGGATATGTATTCAAAGGGATCGTTGCCATGGAAGATATGGTTTCTATGTGTGCAAAAGTGGTTACAGTCAACAATGACATGCCTGATAGATACCGGAGAAGAGTTATAAAATTCACATATACTTGAGGTGTTGCAGTTAATAAGGTGATGATGGATCAGCTTTGAGTGACCCAATCGAAGTCGCATAAATCTCACCAAATTAATTCTAGAAAATGTTCGGTCGGTATTGCGTCTTAAAAAGTGATTCACGGTCAGTTTATAAGCGTTTTTTGCTTTGATGCATGTCGCGCATTTTTCCAAGTCTTGGTTTTATTTTGCATTATAAATTTTTTCTTGAGTAATTCGACTATGTCTTGAACATTAAAGTTCGATGTTGTTATAACCGGACCTATTGAGGTATATTTTCCCGAGTTGTCCGCGAATTTGTTACCCTTGAAGATTGCTTGATGACCCAGAGTTCAAAGAAGAATAATTTAGGGTTTTCAAATCATACTCGGATAGTGGTCGTTGTTATCAATGTTTGATATAGCGTCGAGAGATGAGAGTGAGTCAGAACATATTACAAATTTGCCTCTTCTACTTTAACAAGGTTAACCGCGAAGTTGATGGCTATTAATTCGGTCGAGTAAACTGTGCTATATGATGGTAGGTCAGAAATTAATAATCTTTCGGTTTCAATGGTCACGCTAAATCCGGTCATACTATTGACGTGTGGGCCGTCTGCGTATAGAAAAGTGTAGTCTCTGAAAATATGTTGCAATTTATTATTGGTATTGGATTCGGGGTGTTTCGGATTTTTTATGTATACGGAGTTTTGTGTAAACTAATTTATCTTTGTAAAGGCAAAAATTATCTTTGTAAAGGGACAAAATTGGGTTTAGAGGAAGGAAAGGAAGATATTTTACAATATTTTAAAAATGTTTCCGGTTTTAAGTTTTATAACAAGTTTGGTATTTTAGCAAAAAAATAACAAGTGATTAAAGATTACCATGCACTTTCTCTTTATTATAAAAAAATTTTAAAAAATATGCAATCGAACACTTAAAAACAATCTATAAATTTTTCTTAAGGTTTCAAATTTGTATGTAGTATGGCACGGGTGTGCGTACAATATAATTAATTTGTTAAAAAATGATAACAATCGTTCTTAAATATAATTTTTATTAGTATTTGAAGCATAGTTCTTTAAGATCGCGAATACATTGGCATGTGACCAACCAAGTGTCTTTGTTGCCAGATAGATGCCAATTAGAATTTCCGATTGGGTAGCTATAGCACTACATACATACTACATTTTTCTCACACCAACCAACTGCAGTTCTGACAATGCCAAATGTGTAATTATGAAACACGTTGCTGGAACAAAAGTTACAAATATGTACTTACAAACATATACAAAAATATAAGTATTTGCAGCAACATTTATACATTTCTGAAGTTTAATCACATTTTGCGCAGAGGTCAACATTTTAAATGAGTATCCGCAGCATTTGTGGCTTGGCAACGTTGATCACACGTTACGAGTATAAAAGCGTTGTAAAGCGAAATTTGATTGGCATAAAAATATTAAATGGCGTCTGGGAATGTGTTTTGTGAATATTTTCACACTTGAACAACTACTGTGTTACATGGAAAATGTTCAGTACACTTAAATTCTATAAGTATTTTGTGCTACGAAAACTTATTGTAATAAAACATTTTTTTAAGTCCATGTTATATGTATGACACGTATTCAAAAGAATTACGCACAATATTTTTCAATGCAATACATACAAATATTTGGAAGGAAATTTGCTTTAGTATGAAAGATTTTCTATCAGCACATTAAATTTCTTATAACAGTTTGGGTATTTATATAATTTGTAAACCGTCCACTAAAGAATCGCAAAATCCGATTAGTAAAAGTTCTAGCTTCTTGAATTGTGGTAAGGTTTCGGGATAATTATATTATATATTTGAGTAAAATATTTTGAAAAATATCTTTATATATCACTCCCGAAAGCCTACACGCATTGAAAATAAAACAGTAAAAGTTGTTCATTGAACTTATGTTTTACAACTTTTGTGAACAACGAAATTAGTTCATTATATTTCAATTACCTGCTTCGTTATAGGACCCTAATTTAATTGAAGAACAGAACTGAAACGATCTCCAATGATCTGGAATGAAAGATGCTCAACAAAACTAAGTAGTTATATGAAACCAAATACAAATCGGGTTCGGAATAAAGATATTTTGGATTCTCTAAGTTTGCGAGCTGTTGTTTCTAATATGTTGGTGAAAGTTCAGCTAAAGGCTATTAAAATTGAATTTGTTTCAAGGCGCCATGGCAGGCCCTTTTGGTAAGCGAAGTTAAATACTGCCACTTGAATTTCATACGGAATTATGTTGAAACATCTTCACAAATTTATTGAATCTAAGAATGCAAATCGTTGCAAGACGTTAATTAAGTCATGTTTTAAACTTCAAAGTTTGATTTTTTGTACAGAAAAGTTTAAACAATTCTGGCAATACTTTATCTTTAAACGCTACAACTTTTTTTCCTTCCCAAAGACTAATGAAGGCATCCCGTGAGCGCAAAGTTTTAAAGATTTAAAATGCTTTTTATTCTTTAGATATATAACCGTCTTTACCCTGCTTACGTTCCATGCTAGCGTGCATTTCCAATTAATATAAATCCATTGTTTGAATCAAATTCCTCTTGTCCACTTTGTGTGCAATGAAATTTAAAAAAACTGGCCTAAGAATCAAATTTCTAAAACCAGCTTGAAGAATATAAAGCAAATAGCTTCAGTGTACGAAATTGCTCGAAATATAGATTTACAACCTTAGCAAAAAAAAATTATTATCTATTGAAATGCGTATTGAAATGTTTGCTATTTTGTTTTTTGTTTTGCAGGTAGTGCTCCTGCGAGCGCCTAAGCATATTCAACGTTCGTGATGTACGAAAATTATTGCCAGCTCACTTAAAATAAAACGTTCATCGTTTCAAATTTAACGATTGGATTTTATTTGCGATAAGTTGAATATAAAATTATTTTGATAGTTGCGGAAACGATAACAAACTGACTTATTTTAACGGTTAGAGTGGTTTTTTTTTTTTGGTAAACGTTAAGATTTATGCTGGGATGCATTCTTGCTCAAAATCTCTTTTATGTCATATTTTCTTTTATTGAAGGGAAACTTGGTTTTGGTTAACAAAGAAATTTGTTCGCTTTCACAAACGTAGTTTGAAAATTAAGTAAAAGATAAATGTCTAAAGTTGCTAGTTTCAACCTGTTTTTTTTTAAACATCATTTTTTTAAATTTAAATTATTACGTTCTCACATTTTAGCTCTGAGAAAACCGAGCATTAATTAAAATCATAACAGCGCTACTTTGCGGAATATAGTGAAATCTTTAAATCACAAATCAATAATGTTTTTCATTAAAAATTATAACAAATACTGATGTTCATAAGTATGTTTCTTCTTATTGTACACTCACTGAAAAGTTTGAAGGATTTGGTAAAACCTTCATTAGCTCTAATATTGTGAAACCACTTTTCGAATGCAAAATAAACAAGAAATAAATCAAAATAAAGTACACAAAAATGAAATTCCACAAATTGCATGTAAGCTTTGTTGAGCTGAGTAAAAGCACGATAAGAGAATGTTATTAGACTTAAAAAAAAACCATGAAGGGATGCAAATTAGTGGAGGTGGAGCAGACAACAGTTTTCTCGTAACCTAAATAAACACAACCAATAACTTTGACACTCAATGTTTTTATTTGTACACAGCTAACAACAAAAGCTATGGCAACATACCTAAACATTTATGTAGTTATGTACTTAGTTATGGGAAAGAATAAAAAAATAATACCCCAAATTGATTGTGCATTTCAATAGGAAACACACGAGCAGCAAAGGAGTCATGGAATAAATAAATAACAGCCAAAGACAAACAACAAGATTTTAAATAATAAATGAAAAACCCCATGAACAAACAAATTGAAATCATTGTATGTAGAACATGTCGTTACATCAGCAAGAACCAGATATGTACATATATTCAATTTGTATGTTGTGAGAACAGCAAGGAGCAAGGACATTTCACATACGGGTTGAGGCATTTGAGCTATGATAACGCGCTTGCAAGCTAAGTTTTAATATTCATACATATGCACATATGTACATACAGTGTAACACTAAAGTTTTCGTTTAGTACCCATTTACGATTTGTGAATGTCATTCACCTCACCCTTATACTTTGTTTTTTTTTTATGAAGTATTATTTAGGGGTTTAGTCGTTTCAGTTGTTTTGGTTTGTAATTTTTGAACTAAATAGTTCCTAATTATATTCATATATATTTTTGTAATTTACAACAAATCCCCTTATACATAAGGATCTATCTTTTTTTTCAAATTCTGGTCTCACACATCTGTTCTTTGCAATTGAACTTGTTGTGGAGTGCTGTACGAAGACTTCACTGGCACACTGTAAAAGAACTCGTATGTCGTTTGCCTGCTCGAACAATTAGTGCCCAAAAATTAAGATGAGCTTGGAGGGAGAGTACAATGAAAAACAATTGAACAAGTTGGTAACGTGGCGCATGGAACACTCACACAAACAATGCAGCCAAAGTCAGAAATAAAGGGCAAAAAGCAACGCTTGTCATATTAGTCCCAAATGACTTACGACTTTACGTCTTTGACGCGAGCGGAAGTACGCGAATGGGACTTGCTGCCGATAAGAAATGTTGTGAATTTTGTTTAGGGAATTTGAGAAATTGGCTAAGAGTTCTTAACGCATTTATGTAGTATATGTCTGTATGAATGTATGCATATCCGAAAAGTTTCGAACGGATGTTGTAAATCACTTTGCGCTATGCTGCTGTTGTGCATTAAAGCTTCCTCTTTGGGTAATGTTGAAATTCCTTTTTTAATATAACTTAAAGAGAAATTAGGATAGGGCATTTTTATACCAATAAATAATATTTTCTTTTAAATAACAACAAGAAATTTTACGAGCGCGTTACGTGTTATCATCACATCGGCGAAAGTGAGCTGATTTTGATCATATTTCAGTAAACATATTTCACTAATTTTTGTATGATTAATATGTAAAGTAATTCGCTTTTCTTAATGAATTTGTCAATTCTTTTCGAAACCAGCTTCGAACCATTCATTAAATCTTCAGTTTAGAAATACCTTTCAATCGAATTACAAGTCCTTTCAAAGTCAAAAACTACGATCCAGACTCGGTTCACAGTAATATTAAGCTGATCAAAAGTTCATAAGCGAATACTTATGTATACATAACATACTTAGATCTCCAAGTATTTCAGACGTCTTCCTGTTCATGAATTAGTCCAGCGAACCATCTGTTCTAGAATGTGCACCTTCATAAGTTTCAAATTTTTGGAATTTAAGAGATTTTTAGAGTTTTAGTGATAACTAAAGCCAGACTCCGGCTGCAGTTATAGATAAATATGAGGCTTACTTCGATGACATACGAGTACTTTAGAAAAAAGTAGAGAGACCATACCTGGCTGTATCGGATTTTTAACAAAATAAGGTGCTGATTTTTTTTAAAACAGAATCTTTTTATACAATTATAATGCTTTATTCGCTTTCTTAAAATTACAATAAGTCCCCAGGTTTTGCTAAGCTTTCTAACTTTAACCTAGGCTTCATCTTATTTTTCCATAAAAAAGAACTGTGATAGCAAGTTAATTTAAAAAAAAAATGCACCTACTAGTTCATTGGCCTAAAAGCCATTCAAATTTACATGCTGTACCGATATTAATGTTTCGTTCAATTAAATTTATCACATTATTGATTATAAAATTACTAATAGCTGAATATTTAATTTTATATTATAACCTGTAGTCGTACTTTTAAAAATTCTTCAAACATGAATCACTCTTAATCTGCACGTGTCTACAAGGCAATCAAACAATAGCTCAAAGTTCGAGGACAATTCAAGTAACTTTAAGCGCCTGACTCACTGAGCTCATTAGTAATTAAAAAACACATAACTGCCAATAAAACATATCGATACATACTCGTATGTATGTTCACGTTTGATAACTTGTATGCACATAATTCGAAACAACCTTTCAACCTTTGCGCTTAATTTACTAAAAGTGTCATGATCAGTCTGTTAAAAAAAATAAAAACATTACGTTGAAAATAAAGTCAGTACCGAAAATTAAAAAGCAATTTTGTACACTGCCTTGCCATTGTTAAAAAATTCTAGATAAGTGTCAGCAAGTGTCCATGCCGACAAGCAAACAAAAAATAAAGAACATTAATTTATGTTATCTTGTGAATTATTAGATTCAATTAAAATGTGCTCAAAAACTAAAATGCAATTAATAATAAAAAAGGATTTAGCTTTTGATTTAATTCTTATTAATGCACACTTACACTGTAAAAAAGTAGGGCACTTAAATCAAAATGAAATTCACAGAAATTTATTTAGTGCTATGACACAAACGAAGAAAATATTAGCAACCCGAAATTGTTTAGAAATTGGCGTGACTCGGCGGCACGTTTTATATCAATTGGCAATATCTGCAAAAGCAAATTATCGAGTAGTAACAAACTTTGTG
Source organism: Philophylla caesio (assembly GCA_963971545.1). Taxonomy (NCBI): domain Eukaryota; kingdom Metazoa; phylum Arthropoda; class Insecta; order Diptera; family Tephritidae; genus Philophylla; species Philophylla caesio. The sequence goes on from OZ020607.1 coordinate 12,135,484, forward strand.
CATACAATGTATTTGAAATTTTAAACATTAGAAAATCCAAAATAAACCCATCCCACATTTAATATTAGTTAATCTAACTAGAAAGAAAAAGTGTACCAAAAATTCTATGAAGAATTAAAGAACACGCAACTTAGAATACGAAGCTTGTTAATGGGGATAAACCTGCAGTGTGTGAATATAAATAAGTGTGCTGAATATAAAAAAAAATAAATAATCGAAAAGGCAAAAAGATATAAATTTTTAGTGGTTATCTTTTATATTAAACAGCCTTTCCAAGCTCTTACTTTTTCCTATAGAAGAAATTGCGTCTACAAAAAAATCCAAAAATCAACGGCTTAAGCAACTTAAGCAACTTAAAATTGACAAAATATTGTACTTAAATTAAAAGAGCTACAAAATTGCATTTTCAAAAGTTGTAAAATTAAATTTAAAAGTGCAAATTTCTGATGAAATTTTGTGAAAAATATGTACATATATGATATTTATATGATATTTGTTCGAAATGAAACAACAGTACCGAAAATTAAAAAGCAATTTTGTACACTGCCTTGCCATTGTTAAAAAATTCTAGATAAGTGTCAGCAAGTGTCCATGCCGACAAGCAAACAAAAAATAAAGAACATTAATTTATGTTATCTTGTGAATTATTAGATTCAATTAAAATGTGCTCAAAAACTAAAATGCAATTAATAATAAAAAAGGATTTAGCTTTTGATTTAATTCTTATTAATGCACACTTACACTGTAAAAAAGTAGGGCACTTAAATCAAAATGAAATTCACAGAAATTTATTTAGTGCTATGACACAAACGAAGAAAATATTAGCAACCCGAAATTGTTTAGAAATTGGCGTGACTCGGCGGCACGTTTTATATCAATTGGCAATATCTGCAAAAGCAAATTATCGAGTAGTAACAAACTTTGTGCATACAATGTATTTGAAATTTTAAACATTAGAAAATCCAAAATAAACCCATCCCACATTTAATATTAGTTAATCTAACTAGAAAGAAAAAGTGTACCAAAAATTCTATGAAGAATTAAAGAACACGCAACTTAGAATACGAAGCTTGTTAATGGGGATAAACCTGCAGTGTGTGAATATAAATAAGTGTGCTGAATATAAAAAAAAATAAATAATCGAAAAGGCAAAAAGATATAAATTTTTAGTGGTTATCTTTTATATTAAACAGCCTTTCCAAGCTCTTACTTTTTCCTATAGAAGAAATTGCGTCTACAAAAAAATCCAAAAATCAACGGCTTAAGCAACTTAAGCAACTTAAAATTGACAAAATATTGTACTTAAATTAAAAGAGCTACAAAATTGCATTTTCAAAAGTTGTAAAATTAAATTTAAAAGTGCAAATTTCTGATGAAATTTTGTGAAAAATATGTACATATATGATATTTATATGATATTTGTTCGAAATGAAACAACATTTTATTTGAAAACAATTATGAATTTAACGAAAGAAGAATAATAACTAGTCAATATCTTGATGTCGTGAAATTGTGAAAAGCTCGATACGTAAGTGACCACGCCAAACGTGCGCCCATAAATAAAAGTTATTTCAGATAGAAAAAATATAACATAAAAATCCCATTGCTTCAATGCAATATAAAATGATAAGTTACTATTACAGGTAGTTTTTGAATATAAAAAGTAAAGTTTTTAGTTACGTTTAATTTCTTCAATAGAGTACAAATGTTGCAGTCAAATAAATTGCTTTGATCAAAATTCTAAAATATAAAAAGTATTTAACAATATGTACAGTTGTTGTAAAAGGTGTGCCTCTTAATACATATGTTGTACATACAACATAAATGTGAAAGAAAAAGTATCTGCGACAAGATTAATAGAGTAGATACGAAGTTACGGCACTTAGCATCGTTGCACTTTAAGTCAAACTCGTTTAAACATACGCGTCAAGCAAAAAAGGCGAAGCTGATTTTAAGGTAAGAATAGGAGATTGAAATCAAATAGCTATGTGAGCATTTAAATAAAATAATTTTCATGGCACAAGGGAAAAATTCAGAGTATACAAAGTTGTTATGCACCGTAGTGAATATAAATTCCCTTTCGGAAAATTCAACAACACAAAAAAAAACATACTTTTATTTGCCACTTAAATTTTTTTATTTTAATTTTTAATAATATTCAATTAATGTAAGGCTTATTCTCTTTTCAAAATCCAATGTTTCAAAACTTATCTTCAAATTTCAAACTTTTTTCTCAGAACTGTTAGAATTTATTTAATTATGAGCTGTACTGCCCAGAAAATGCTTTAAATAGACGTTAAGCTTCTTATAATTTTTAATCTCTTCCCATTCCAAAAACATAAACTATAGAAATCAGTGTAAAAATGTGTACTAAATTATTTTGTGAAGAAATTTAATCAGCGAAATCTGCAAATAAAAACAGAGGCATCACTTAAAAACAAAAAACGAACTTCTGCAAATCAGCCACATTCAAAGTTGGCGATCGCAACACCTCTCCGCTGTCAACACAATGGCGCAGCGTAATCTGCACTGCAACAGAGCCACCCACACAATGACCACTGTTGTGACGTCTACAGCCGGTAAGTTGTGTACTTATGTATGTAAAAATGTTTGTTTTGGACGGCAGCGGCTTTTTTGTTGGCATTGTTATGTGCCTGTGTTCTCAGGCAGGCCAATATTGTCGCTGCTACTGTTAGCAATCAAGATCACCGGCCTCATTGATCGCAATGCAAGATTAAAGGCAATTTTTAACGGTAGCTATGAATAACGGTCTATCGCGGCATGGGTGTTGCATGAAGTGTTATAAATGTTTTTTTTTTGTACTGATTAAAGCGTAAATTTTTTTTTTAATGCTATTATGAAGCACGATTTTGTGCTTCATGTACACGACAACGAGGATAACTATGGAGACTACTGGAATTTCGTAAACCGTAGTGTCGGATCACCAAAGTGCAACTGCACTTAAAATTCAGACATATGTTTAAATGTAGGTACCTATATACTACAAGTATGCCACCAATAATTGGCATTGTTAGATAAAGCTTTTACTCCATTTAAAAGGTATTTGGCGTGAAGTGTCTATGTAAAAATATCTCAGAGTCTTATAAATAATCGTGAGAAATTTCTGACATTGTATTCAGTTGAAATTATTTCAAATGTACAATTAACCTATGATTCAAAGAAGAAAATATATCTTAATATTAGACACTGAGCACTCAGTTCAAACTAAGCGTTGTTATATCTAGATCAGGGCTCCTTGGCAGACAATGGTAATTATCCTAGTGTATGACTGCAATAGCGGTCACCCCTCGGCAGGCAATGGCAAACCTCCAAAGGGTATTTCTGCCATGAAAAAGCTTCTCATTAAAAATACATCTGACGTTCGGAGTCTGCACAAAAACTGTACGTCCCTCCATTTGTGGTATAATATAAAGACGCACACCACAAATGGTAGGAGAAGCTCGGCCAAACGCTGAGCTATATAGTGTACGCGCCAAAAATTATATTATTATTATATATTATGACTGCAATGAAAAAGCTTCTTATTTAAATAAAACTGTTGTTCGAATAAGATATAAAAAAAACTGCAGGCTCCTTCATTTGTAGTACAACATAAACAGCACGCAAAAAATAGGAGAGGTAAGCGCAAGTCTCCACCCATTACATTATTTTGTTTTAAGTTTTAAACTATGAAACGAAATATAAATACGACCATTTTTGGAATATCTTGACGTCAGGTGCGATAGAAATAAATCATTTGCCGCGAAACGACGCTATGCGTTTTCACTTTGGCTAGTTGCAATTTCATTCACGTGAAGGTGATTTAATTTTGAAAGCGGAATATCGCTTTGGTGACTTCCCCATCCATATTGTGTTGCAGCGATGAGGCGATGAAGCGAGGTGAATTCAGGGGAGGTCAGTTAAGGGGCTTTTACTAAATTATATCTCAAGAGATCTGCTAGTTTTCTTACTACTTAAGTGATACTATTTTCAGCCCGAAGTATTCCCGAAATTATTGTGAAAAATATCCATGACAAATACAGGCAAAGAATGAGATTAAAACTTAGGTGTTGGGCTTTAAAAACCGTTTTTTTTTTAATATTTTTAAATTAAATGGAAATTTTCTGATAAAATAGTAAACAATTTTTATTTATTTCCTAAAGGGTACCGAAACACATTTTCGCTCTGATCGCTTAAAACTGCTCAGCCGTGAAGATGTCATTTGGACTAATTTAATATTTGACCATCAAGATTTATTTTAATCTTTAATGTTCTGAATTAGTACGTCATGGCTTTTTTAAATGCATTAAAATTAATTTCAAAGCATTCATTTTTGAAGTTTTTAAAAAATTAAACAAATATCATAGCTATCTATAAAGATAAATAGGGGACAGAAAATACATATGTACATAAGAGCATACATTTTTTTTAAGAATTTGTAAAATTTTTTTGAGCAGGCGATTTAATTGCTCATTTAATTCCAGTAAGGTGAAAATATCAGATGGCTGCCATAAAAGACACAGCCGATTTTCGAACGATTTCTTTTGCCATGATTGTTGCATAAGAAGCTAAATTTTGCTCATGCGTTTAATTGCAGCCAATTGAAATTTGCAAACAATTTAGAGAAAATACTTTTCAAATCAAAATAATATTTTTGACATGAAATGATAATTTCTTTGTTTCTGAAATAAATTTCATATTTAATGTGATGTATGTAATTTGTCAGTCTTTCTTGTGTTAAAGCACTGCATACGGCTGCTACACACATTTGTAGCTACCACAAAACTAAGTATCGCAAGGCCAAACATAAAATAAATAACAAAAAATAAACATTGCCGCGGTGTATTCATAAATTCTGGCAAACAGCAAAAGTGTCAGCGCCAAAAACAACTGTGACGCCAGTGTACGAAAAGCTGATATACTGAGCGAGCTACTTAGGATGCCAGTTACAAGCGAAAACAACAAGCAGACAGCGTATACCTGGCAACTTTACCACTTCCGCAATGGCAGTGCGGCAGAAAAAATGAATTTAGTATAAACTTGTAGGTATCCACATTTGTATGTAGTGGAAAGAATTTTCAACAGCCACCTGGCGACACCTAGTAGCCGAAAGAAAAGAAATATTTTCAGTACCACTTACGTATGTAAGTACGAGTATGTACATACGTTTAAACAATATTCTAAGCAATGTGCACCATGGGGCATGCAACTTGTATGAAGCGTATATAAAAAATAAACGTTCGATGACTTATGAAACGCCGGCAAAAGTAAGTTCAGTGTACATTTTTTTTCTTTTTGTGGCAACTGCCTGACAATTTTACACACCTTAAGGTACAAGCTACTTTCGACAGCGCAGCCTTGAAGCGGTACTACTTACTGCCGCAATGCTAGTGGCATTGTCATGAGAAACATGACAACACAAAAGTGGCTTTTGCAGTTAACACCGGCGGGGAGTTGAATGTGTGAGTATTTGCGGCAGCTACAAGATCAAAACTGCGCACTCTTTGGCCATTTGGTGGCACAAGATTTGGAAAATGCGATAACGGTGTAGCATGAACGCCTTGCAACGCCTCATTTCGTTTACAAGTAAGAGAATCGTGTGTGAAGGTCTTATGCGAGATTTAAGGTTTTCCTTGCTGTACATTCGACGCTGTTTGCTGTCTGCTTTTGTTATATGTACGAGTATAACTATTTTACTTTTTCACATTATTCGAACTCACGCTCAGTTGCAGTTGTAATCGCTGCTTAACTACTTAACTGCAATTATTGTAGGCGAAATGCGAGTGGCCATGGAAAAGTCGTGGCAGATGAGTGCAACTCATGAATGCAATTCGATGCCGATTTGGTGACCCTGGTGGCACAACACTAGCGAGTGCAAAACCCATTGAAGTGCAACGGGCGTGCGGAAAATGCCCAAGCAGCGACACCCAGCATTCGCGCAACATGCCACTTGCCACCACTTGCCACTGTTGCCGCAAGTGTGATTTACCATGTTCGTTGCCACAAAAACTATTCCACGGCGTCGATTAACACTTTTTACAGACTCCTTGCAATGATCAGCGATTCAAAGCGCGACGCGCCCGTGCTGCAACAAATGCAATTGTGCCACACTTCGAGTGAAGTGCAGCAGCAGCAGCAGCAGCAACAGCAGTACGCTCAATTACTCGCATCGCATTAGAAACGTTTAAAAGAAATTTAATTGGCCAATGCCAAGAGGTAGCTAAATAGTCGCACAAGGCGAGGTACAAAAAAAAATACATACTCCTCTTGTACCTGCACGTAGTACTTGCAACATTGGTCGCGTTGCTGGTGCTGCCTTTGAAAGCTGTGCACACTACTGCCATTGCTGCGTTTGCTTTGCTCATCTGATTATGTTTGCTGTTTCTTTCTTTGTCGAGGTTATGTTGCTCATTGCCAGCCTCGGGGTCGGTGTGGCAGCAAAACTAAAAAGTGTTGCACAATTAGCTACAACAGCTGCTGCCACTATCCACTCAACGTATAGCGGCCATTCCTTGTCTTGCGGCACCACCACTGCACTCATATCGTAAAATTACATCTTTATTTTGTAGCAAGCTGTGTGTGTGTGGTTGCAAAATCGTTATCGCCGCTTGCTGTTTCAAGTAGTAAATTAATGTGGAACGTACGTAAGTGCATCCGTTTGTATGTATGTACATATGTACCTATTTACACGTACGCTGCTCATTCGCTGCTCGACCATTATCCACATTGAGGGCATTACTACTCTGCAAATGAGCCTCATTTGTGGTACTTTTTTTTTAGTGAAAGTGATAAAAAATGTGAGAACATTTCGCTTGTAGCATGTGCAGTTGCAGCGTGTGGCAGGCAATTAAATGTATCGTGTTAAAAGTTGGGATTGATTTTTTTTTTTTTTTGCAATTTATTTTGAAGTACTATAGCAGATTTTCCTGATACTTGAGCTTCGTTGCTTTAATGTTATGTTTTTTTTATATTATTCCACAAATGGTTGGACCTACAGTTTTGTGCCGACTCCGAATGGCAGATGTATTTAATGAGAAGCTGTTTCATGGCAGAAATACCATCGGAGGTTTGCCATTGGCTGCCTGTCGCCAGGTAAATACTGCTAATAACAGCTTTACGCGTCTCACATATTAACAATCTATTTTGTTTTTATTATCAGATTTACATAAATAAATTTAAAAAAAATCAGTTACATAAATTAAATTTTTTTTAGTATTTTATAACTCAATCATGTTCTAAACTTTTAACTACAAGGTTTGGAAATTTGTATATTGAAAAAAGTAATAAAGTAGCAATTCAACGGACTTGGTTTAAACGTTGAGTTCGCGCATAACTCGGCATTGCACTTAAGTATCGGACAAGACAAGCTAAATTCTGATCATAAATATGCGTTCAACATATACAAGGGTATCTGTTTAATATGGAAAAATTTTTCGGAAACTTATTTTATATTTTATAATATTAAAATTTTTTAAATGCTCAATTTTTTAGCATTTTGCTCAACCTCATTTACAAAGCAACCTAATATGCGCCAATAAGAAAATCAAGAATATTTTCATTTAAACGAAAGAAAATATTTTTATAACCAAACTTCATCTACTGCTTGAAATTACTCTTAATCCTCTTTAATTTTTATAACGCTTTTAATACTTTAACGTTCAAACCCTCAAAGATGAGACCTGTGATATTAAACTTTTAATAGTTGTATAAATGTTAAAATGCCTCCCATCATTCAACTTGGTATTGCGAACGTCGGTTTGAACGTGTTAATAAAGGGAAGAAATATACGAGTTTATGCAAGTTTAAATTTAAATTTAAAGCTGCCTTCAATTGACTAAAAATATTTTATTTTTTGCAATTTTTTTTAAGTCATCGCTTCCAACACTTTGCGCAAGCCTAGTAAGTATACTGTTTGATTTTTTTAACAGTCAATATTTCACGAGTATTTGATGTGCGAAAAAATCTTCATATTTCATGAAAATTTATCTCGTCTCGTCGGTTGGTGCAGTTGTCAAAGGCCAAACATGACGTTTTATTACAAAATTCTTTACTCTAACTCGAACAATGATTACGCATATCTTAACCCGTAATACCATCAATTACCATGTGGTAATTCAAAAGATGCCGTTACATTTACACGAATAAATTCATAACTACATTACAAAACTACAAAAAAACAGTATTTATTGCAAAATATTTGTGGCTTGCTAAAAAAATAGTGTTTCTGTTATTCTGAGTTCAACTAGCGAAGCTATTGCATGTCAAATTGAGGCGACAAAAAAATAGTTTATTATTTCCGTTTTCCGATTGGCACGTCGGTAAGTAAGCGCATATAATAATATTTTTTCAATCCATTTTAACAATATTTATATTTATTTCATATGATTTTCTGTGATCTTTGGCAAAATTATCTAATATATTAATTAAAATTTTGTTGACATTTTATAAACTTACGGCTTTCAGAGGTTTATCGTTGCAACAAATGCTAGACTACGAGCAAGAGCTCGATGAAGCAGAAGATCACAGTCATTGATATACCAACTGCTATTTACATCGAGCCTTCTGCGTCACCATGCGTCGGAATCGATTTCAAGAGATTTTGCAAATTGTTCACTTCGAAAACAATTCCAATGCTTCTTAAAAAAAGGGCGCAAATACTGACAAAATGTGGAAATCGCGTCCTCTCATTGATCACTTGAAAGCAAAAATGATTTATGAAAATATGATATCTTACTTTGGTAGACATATATAAAAACAATTTATAAAAGGCAAACCGTTACGATTCGGTTATAAAGTTTGGTCTCTTTGCATTCCATCAGGCTACTTGGTGAACTTTGAAATTTACCTTGAAACCAGGGAACAATTCGCGAAAATCGTATTCCAGCAAGTTGTACACTGGTGCATAAAAGAAAATTCAAGTCAATGGAAAGAGGCTATTCGGAATCAATTACGATAAGAAGCACTCGCTTGATGAAATGGAAAGATAATAATGATGTCTGCATGTTATCTACACGCTTTGGTGAAAATTTGAAATCAATGCCACAGCGTCATTCGAAGGCAAGTGGAGCCAAAATAAAGGTACCCCGTCTTTGTGCGATCAAGGAATACAACAAATATATATGCGGAGTAGACCGATTCATTCAATATCGCATCGCATACAGAGGGAAAAAGTGGTGATCTAGCATTTTTACCTGACTGAGAGATGCATGTGTTTAAAATTATTGGCAGCTATATCGAAAAGTGCAACCGAAAATGACTCAACTAGAATTTCCAAATCATGTGGTCCAATGCCCTTCTACAGATATGCACAACAACCAGGTCGAGTGCAACACACACTCTGTTATGATCAGATTGAGCATTTCGTATTGTCGTTCAATCGTAGACAATGTGCCGGTGAACGGTGCAAAGTAGCAACGTAGCATTTTGCGTGAAGTATTTTGCCAATTACCATAAAAAACCGTGACTTGTTTCCGTTCAACGAATATCTCTCTTTTTTTTTTTAATTTAGTTTTTCTTTACTTATAATTTCAATAAAAATCTTTTAAAACAAATATAGCTGTTTGTGAAATTTAAAGGTGTAGCAATTTATTGGAAATGGACTTCTCTTTCGTGCTCAGGAGGTCGAAATATATAGGTCTACAAATTTTCAACAAAATATAAGACATAAAAAGTTCTGGAAAAGACCTGGTTAAATCATAAATTTCGAAGCTACATATTATATATCTTAATCTTCAATTAAAGCTAACACATTAAAACACTTCAGCATACAATATCATTAATATAATAAAATTTGATCATCACATAAGGTCATCATATCAAGTAGTCACATAAAATCACATCATCACATAACATCAAACAAAATCACATCACTTTATACAACATCATATCACCTCAGATTATTTCATCCAAACATCACATCATATCACGTCACATCGTGGCATCATCACAACCCATCACGTCAAATCACTTTAAATAACACTAAATTATTTTTATATGTCACATCAGCATATCGCATCACATCGCATAAACACGTTATATTCCTTTACATATAAGTTATTGTAAAATTTTATTGGGGAAAAGAATATATAAAATCGATTTGTGTACGTATACTCGTTTATCTTTTGTATGTATAATTTTTCCTTCATAGTGAATTGTGCCTGTGTGTGTCTGTTTATTTTATGGTATACCCATTCCCTATTTTCATTGAAGTAGGTTTATATTTTTCCACTAAAGTTATTAAAGGGAGGAATTCAGGTATATTGATAAATCGATTTCTTTTGTTATTCTCTCATTTTTCATAACTGCATGCATGCGTGTCTGCATATACATATATCAAACCTTTTATTCGCCACATCTGCTGTAACAGGCAGTATCTAAATGAAGTATCTAAACGAATTCTCATATGTGCTTAGTACAAGTATGCTCGAGTACCGAAGCTTTGATATCTAAACGATATCGTATTAAGGTTAAATTCGCGCATTCTGATTTTAGTGTAAAATTTAAAGTGAAACTCATAACTATTTGACCACTTGACGCGCTATTCATAAGTGAATTCAAATAAAAAGTTTTAGACGTACTTCTCTGCGCTAATAAATACATGAAAATATTTAAATTTGTTCGCTTCAATAAACACTGGCTGGCAAATCTGCATTTAATTCACAACAAAATTGTAGAAAAACTACATCACTTTGACAATGCGCTGCAATGCAATGTGCGCTAATTTTTGTTTACATTTTTGTTTCAATTGTAAGCCAACAAATAATGATTTTTTTTTTTTTGCATATACACGCATAATTTCAACTATGCAGCTGTCTTTATGTAAAAGGGCATATACCAAAATACAAATAAACACATACATATGTACGTATGCGCATGTTCGCCTTTGTGAAAGCTGGCATTTTTGACCACAGGAAGTGAGCGAAATCTAATCAACAGCGCAATAAAATCTACAAAAGTTTTGTTTTTATTGCGGCCTAAAAAAAACCATTGCTAGTAGTTTTCCCAATGAAAACAGCAAAATTAGTCGTGTGTTTTTCGTCGGTGGTGTAGCATATTTGGTGTTAAAATTTGGTTGTTTGACGATACAAAACCCACAAATAAACAAAATAAAAACTAAATGTGTTTTACTGCACCGAAATGTGGTATAAAATGAAATTGCAACCATTTCGTAAAAGTACACAAACTTTTTTTGCAAACAACACAAACATGCATAAACATAAAATATTATGTTTAGGCCGCCTCGCGTTGACATGCATACTCATTTTTGGCCTAAAGGTTAAGCCATAAATGACCCTACATTCATTTGAACCTATAAAAAAAAAGTCGCCTTAAAACCCGATTTCCAACTAAAAGCAAAAACTACTATATGTGCTATAAAAAGTAACAACAGTAATAAGCAAACGCAAAAAAAAAAAAAAAACGAATAAAAATGCATGTAAACCATTTTGAAGAAAATATCACGCTGGCATAATTGGTCACTTATACGACCCGGCGCACGCAGTGGCTCTTCCATACATGACAATCTCAACAACAGGCAAGTAAGGCTCTTGTAGCGGTAATTTTGCTTCTTTATCTCTTAGCTTTTGTAGCAGTAATTGAAGTCGTCGCTTTATTGGATGACAATTATCAAGTCCTCGGTATGCGAAAATCACCCATTAATAATTTTTTGATTACCCGATCCTTGGGACGCAAGAAAGAGTAAAACGTATTTCTGCCAGAAGTTAGGCTACGGTAGGGCATCTGGTGCTTAGAGAACAGTTCTTCACCAATCTTTACGAGAGTAAGGATAACAAAATTCTCAACCAAGAAAGTTTGGTATCAAGTTTCATAAGTAAAGGAAGTTTTACTTCAAAACTGTAGTCAAGCATAATTTTTTTTAATTTTAAATAATCTTTTTTCTTTAGTACTCATTTTCTCTTTGTAATTCTATCATTCGTTTTTTTTTTAGATTTTTTTCTGAATTAGTTTGGTATTTAAACGTCATTCAAGTTGACTATATATTTACTTCTTTAGAGTTCCATTGAAGACTTTGCATATGTTGTCAATATATTATTTGTACAAAATTATAGCTTTGGTGAGCTTTTTTTGAAAAACTCGAATGTATTTATTGTCGTTATGAAAATTTCCAGAAATTGAAAGTTTTAAAGTTACAAAATTTGCTAAAATTTTTTAATTTAAAAGAAACTAAAATGCACCGGTCCTGTAACATAATCAATCTTAATAGGAAAACTTTAATCACTTAATAAAAAATATGTGAAAAAAAATATTCTAAATAAAATCGAGCGGTATGAGTGTTTAAGCAAAGGATCATTTGAAAAAATTGACAATATACATACATATGTATACATAAAAGCAGCGCCAGAAACTCTCTTCAGAAAATTTATTAAACCTTGACGTAGACAATGCAATAATAAGATTTTACTTTAATATATTTCTTATTATTATTTCGTAAAACTTACCCCATTTGGGTATTTCTGCGTGCAACTAATTATTAAAAGTCCTCATCACATGAATACAACCATTGTAGTGCATTTTAAGAAAGTACAAAACACAATCAGAGCTGTTGAAATTAGTCCGATTAATGCATTGTCGAATGATGAAAAAGCACTTGAGTTAATTGTAAGGAAGTAACTTATGCATTTTTTAGAAAATCATTAAATTTAGATCACAACCGTTTGCACGTAAGAGAGCTACTTTTGTGGAACTGCTGTTTATTCTATCAAAAGCTTGCTGGAAAGAAGCACTGAACAGAAATAAATGCAAAATTGCTGGTTTTGTAGATTTTAGGTGTGCTCTTGCGATGATAGGACAAAAATTACTCTTAATAAAAGTGGTGGATACATGCTAAAATTGTTTTAAACTCTTATTTTCAATTATATTCAAAGGACAAAAGGTGGATAGTAGGATTCTGAATAAAAGTCTAGTTATTGGTCTATTTCCGTGCCCAGTGCTGTCAATTCTGATGTTGTTTCGAGTAGTATCTGACATTAAATTTTTAAAGATTACACGTTATTTACTCACAAAGAGTGGTTTTAATATTCCAGTTATTGTTTCAAAATTTAAATATGATTGAAATGAAATTTATAAATGGCTGCGTTTACACCCTTTATAAAGTTAGTGTTGAACACAAGCATGAACTTATATAAGGATATTTTACAGATATATTCCAGAATATATTTTCCAGAATATTTTCCATAACTATTTAACTTAAATTAAGGCGTTCATATAAACAGCAAAAATGCTAGCAAAATAAATATTACAATTAAAATCATATAAATAAATTCTATGCTACAAATATATTAAATGTTACAATGAATCACTGAATAATGTTAAGCAATGTAAAAGCATCAGTGAGTTGAAAAAGAAATTATTTAAGTATTTTAAGTGCATTCCAAAAGAATATTATAAGTTTATATATTCTCTTCTTTCTATTTTCTTTTCAATTTCCAAATGTCGCATACCGCGAACGGGTCAAAAATTGCTGTCTAGAACAGTTCTCATTATTGATTTAATGTAAAATGGGCTGCGAAATGTAGTCTGCAAACGCTTACGAAAATAACAAATTTTTCACTTCGCACAAGTTTGACCAAAAAGTTTTGCCTTAATCTGGGCGAATGTTTTAAATTAAGTATTAATTTTAAGAAAGAAACTTAATTTTCTACAATTATCATAAGAAAGTGCTTTAAGTGTCTTTATTTTTTGCAAAAGTTATAAGAATTTATAAAAATCTCTCAAGTAACTTCCGCGTCTTTCGGGACCGAATAAATAAAAATACTGTTTTTTTTTTAGAAAAAAATCGATTTTTCAAACCAACTTGGTTTTTCTGAAATTTATTCCAGTGTGGGATGTCTTAATGCAAGCACGTACATATGTATGTAGCTAAACTTTGTTTCACGCACAATTTTCAATGTATATCCTTTCATACGCTTTCTAGCTGTTTGCAATTTTTAACACGCTTAGATTCTTTATTTCAATTTTTGTTGACAGCCAACAAAAGGAAACAAAAAAAATATTATGAACAAACAAAAAAAAAAAAAACGAACACCAGCTGCCAACTGCCAGCTGTGTTGCAGGGTTACTGCTGATGACAACGTCGATGACATTTTCGACATCGGATCGTGTAAAAACACAGCTAAGCAAATATGTGCAAACACATTACTGTGTAAATAAATATGTATGTACAACGTGTTGGCTGTTCGAAAGATGGCAAAAGCGTTGTTTGTATGCACACTAACACACACACACACAAACGCATGTATGTATGTATGTACAAACTTATGGTGATAACACCAATGCCAGTGAATGCTAGCGAATGCCAGCGGGAATGAGTAAAATGTCAACGTCATAACTTTTGCTTGTTGTTAATTTGGAATTTAGATTTAGTTGCGAATTTGTGTCACAACAACAGCTACAGTGACGATAACAGCGGCAGTGAACCGATGAAAATGGCTGCCGTAAAAACAAGCGCAATGTCAGCAGCATCACCAGCAAACGGCATATGTTGTAACAACTTTTGCAATGCCTCTCCTCTGCCGCTTACCGGTGCGTTGTAAACAAAAACTTAGTTTGTGCCACTTGCACACAATTTTCGCCACTCCACTTACCCACTTACGTCATACATTTATGCAGATTTGATGAAAAATATTCGACGTATCTCATGTTTGCATCGTAAAAAGTTTTATGTTCCCTTCTTGCGCCCAACGAGGCATGCTTAACTAGGGTATTGGGGGGGGGCGATAAATAATACGTGGCGTATGCGCAACTACTATATTACTCACCAGCTGCTGCACTGAAAATGGGCTCCGTTGAGGACTCACAACGTAAAAGTTATGCGATTTAACCTGGCATATTGTTAAAAATGAAATAGCAAAGCTTCTAATGACTAATAAAAATAGAACACTGCTGTAAAGTGAATCCCTGAATCATTACTAGCCGCCGGGTTTTTTAATTGCTGTCGTTTTTACTTTGGATCGTACAGCTCTTTTATTTCCATGTCTACCCTCATTTTGTTACTTTCTCTTTTCTATTTGGCCTCTTCCAACTTAACCTTATTTAAAACATACTACAGCACCTATTCTCTTTTGCTTAGACAAATTTAACTACATACATATTATTATTATTATTATTATTATTATTATTATTATTGTATTATTATTGTAAGGCCCTACATATTTATAGCATTTCCAGGAAAGTAAAGCGCGCGCACAGCATCAAATAAAAATGAATTTTCCCCATATGTCTGTAATGGAAGATTTTGTTTTCTTTTCTGAATATCTATTTTGCATTTTCAACAAGCTGGGGCTTTCGATAAAGAGATGTTTGCATGTTGGCTTGGTACTAGTTAGAAAAAAGGGCTTCAACCGTTCGTGGATCTCATTAGAATAAAATAAATACAACAAAGAAAGTTCAAATTGTGTTAAAACTCAGATACTTTTCACAAAATAAGCAAGGCGATGAGATAAAACAGATTATGTGTTTTCCCACCTTATTTCGTACAGTTTTGATCAGCTTTTTTTTCGTAAGACTATTTGCTACTAAAGCTTTTCGTCAAACCTACTTACCGTCCCATTTTTTTAACAAAATGCGTGATGGTATATTTTTCCCCCGGAGTATTCTCGATTTTATAAAATTAATTAAAAATCTGTTTTTTTAGTGTAATTGAGTTGCTCCGTCTTTATTGTGATTATTTATAAGAAATATGATTCTGAATTCACATAACAAATGAGGAATTTGAACAGTGTGTGAACGAATCAGGGTATGATGAGCTGAACGAAAATAATTTCGATGGAAGAGATGTGCCAAAAAAAAAGCTCAAATGAATAGACGAGGAGCAGGACTTGTTTTGGTAAAAAAAAGAAAAATTAAATCACAAATTGATAGAAATGTACCCAGAAGTTCAGAAAACATTTTGAGTGGTAAACGAATATTAAATTAAGCCAAGAAATCGTGAAAATAATAAGGCTGCTGCAGCTCCTCTACTATCGTTGTTGATGTTTGTACATGAATAATGGCAGTAATTGTAAGAGTTCAAGAAAGTGTAAATATACTATATGTGAATATATTTAAGACGAACATAGACGTTATCTTATAAAGTTCTGAATCTTGTCCCTCAAGCAACTCAAACTCTATGCGCTGTGGATGGGGGTGGCCATTCTACAAAAGTCATTAGCTTGTATCCAGTCACTATCGATATTCTGGCATGTCTGTAGTCTCGACCTCTGCATCTTACTAGTTCCTGGGATTTTATGGTGCTAACAACGCTTCTTTGCTTTTGCTGTAGGCGACCAACTTGGGGGAGCTTTTTGATGAATAAATAGAAGTCTTATCTATCGTATTAACTAGATCTTAAGTTAGTATAGATGTTTCCTCTATTCAAAAACTGTTAATAAAAGCATGACAGGTAACAATGCTCATCCCTAAGAACTTCTTAACTTACTTATATTAATCACCCAGTATGACGGCAGCATTGCCAGTTAATATAATATTTTACTTGTTAATTTAATTGTTTCTCAAGTTTTATGCGTAAACGTGGGATAATAGTACAAATTGTATGTATTGATAAGATATGCTCAGTAGGAAATGTAATTAAAAGCACTTGTTTTGTAAATAATTTTATAAAACACTCCTAGAATTTAAATGATAACGTTATATTAAAAATCTTGAAATATAGAACTTAGTACATTTTTTTCCTTTTGTTCTTTTTTTATTTAAATTCAAATCTTTTTTTTTAGTCTTTCGAGGAGTAGCGCCGGCGAAACGCAACAAAGAAAGTATAATTTCATAGAGAATAAATCACATAAAAGACACAAACTCCTAATTCGTTTGAGCTTCTTTTTGTGAATGCAACAGCTCTCCAAGCACATTCACTTGTATGTACCATTTATCAATTTGAAAAAAGCTCATATCATTTTGTATGAAACCAATTTATATGTATTTTTAAATGCTAATAAGAGAAATACAAAACATTTTATCCTGTAAGAGGCAAATTTTTCTCGTTTTTGAAGATATGAAAAAATTATATTCCATACTGTGAATTAGCAAAATAATTTTTATAGTTGTAATGCCTAAGTCCTATATAAAAATTAATTTTTTCTAATTGGAAAAAATTTGAAAAAAAGTTGTTCATACCTTCGGAAGACTAAAAAATATTACCCACGATTATGAATAAAATTCTTACTTCTAGAGAATTAAAAAAATGCACCCCCATACTAAGTGTTTTGTAAATTTTTAAAGAGAAATTTTCGTCCAGTTTTCTTTGATTTGGATAATAAAATGTATCACTTTTTAAAATTTTTGGTATAATAATAAATTTATTTAACTACTATTTACTTATCTAGATTTTATTTTTCATAGCTTTTGCGTTGTTTTTATTTTGTTCTAATAGTTTTTTTATTTAATATTTTTATCAGCATGTTAATTTTTCTCGAAATACCGAATTTCATTCAACGCGGAATGCGCTATTGTTGTTTTTTATGATTCTCTAGTCTCAATAATGAACTTGAAATATTTTTAACGATCATTTCCATGTTTCAAACTTTGCGATTTTATAAAAATTATCGTTTTCGAAAAACAAAATGTTAGATATCAGAGTATGCAGTTTTGTAACATAAATAATTTGAATATAAAAAAATATTAAAGGGCTTTCCCCAAATGAATTTTTATTTTGTAACAAAAATCCTGGTAATTATTTCAAATTTGTTCTTGTGCTGAAAGCCACTTCTAAATATATCTAAAAATGCGAATTGAATTTGTTATGTCTTGGATTACAATTAGAGTAAGAAGCGTGATAAAAATTAACAATAATGGTCACATAATTAATATAGCACTTTAAAGTACCTACGTAGTTATACTCTAAACTTATACTTCTTTATCATAAATACTTTTTATTTATATTCTTTAAAAGTGTTACAAACCATAAATGAATGCAGTGACTGAGTTGAATGGATTCGCTCAGTCGAATCCACTCACTACATTGGTTGGATTTTTGACGTAATAGCAAGTGACATGGTAAAAACAACAAATTTTAAGGTATGTATGTAAGCAAACCCAAATTTAACGTAGGAGGTAAGTAATCTTGTTTATGGGCATTCTCTGCAAAATGTGTGAAATCAAAGTCGATATCTGTGTTGTTCGGTAATAAAACAAGAACAGTCTCATAAATATTTATGACAGCACATAATTTTAATTCAAGAGTTAATCGAAATTTTTACGTACACTCCACAATTTGCATGTTCAAATATAAATATCCAAAATATTCATACATATGTACATACATACATACATACATGCATACTTGTGCTGCCAAAATCCTTTCCAATTCAAATATTGAAATAAAAAACGTTTCAAATCGGAAAAGGATGACGCCGAACAAAAAGAAATTCAATCGCGCTGCGGCAAATGCCGCTGAACAAAGAGAAAGACGCAACCTTTCTGGATTTGCATTGCTGTGTCGCTATAAAGTGGATATTCATGCATACAAACACTTGCACATACAAGTACGAGTGTATGATTTTTTTTTTTCAAGAGTTTATGAGACTTTTGCGCCATACGAGGTCATTAAAATTCAGTCGTTTGGCTCATGCTGAGCGCCCAAGTTATTGATTGTCCTTTTAGAATGGTACCTATGCATCATACTATATTCGAATTCTAAAGTTCTTCTGCAAAATTATTTATAATGACAGTCATGTGTATCATATGTATAAATTGTAAGAATTTTTCTTCAGACCATGCGACACTGCCAGTGATTTAAATAAAGCGTTTTTAAAAATACTAATCGGCTTTGTATGATTTATGAGGCTTTCATATTATTATTTATTAAGACAGTGAGGTAAAAAGATTTGACATTTTTTTTTTTAGACAGCGTAGAGAAAATTTTTCAAACTTTACGTTTAATAATACAAAGCTAAAATTTTAGATACAAGCAGAAAATTTAACAGAAACCCGGTTGGGATGCAAATAGTGTAAAACCATGGTTATGGTAGAAAATGGAGGGTATTGGTTAAAGTGGCGATCCTTCTGCCCGTTTGTGGTACCGGAAGAGAGTAACGCTACTCGAGTAAGTATCGGCAGAAAAGTATTCAGAATTACTAAACATCAACACCGATAAAAAACTTTCGTATACATTTTAAACTTAAAGGAATTTCATTTTTTTGTTGCTATTTTATGTTTTAAAAGACATGGATGTAATAATTATGTACCAAGAGAGGTGTTTGGTTCTTAACAAGAGAGGGACAGGAATAATACTTAAATTGGATATTTTTAAACTTAAAAAAAAATTTTTTTTTAACAAAACTTTGGGTTAAAAATAAAAACAAAAAAAATGATTAGTAATATATCCTAACGACTATTACTCTGTTCACAAATTATTACAATTATTTTTCAAGAAAAATATCGTTCACTTTCTTAGAAAAACAGTAAACACCTATTTTATAAACTGTTGAGAAAATGTAGGTACAGTGATTTAAAAAATTTTGAACTTCAAAAAAAAATGTTAACAATTTTTTCGAGTATGTAGTTTATAGGCTTATTAAATTTTAGTCCAAAAAAGTGCAAGTTTTAAGTATCTAAAAGTTATCACTAATTTTTGACAATTTTTTTACTGGCAGTTTCCTTCATAACGCAAAAACGAAACAGAAAGTATAAAAACGGTCAAAAATCAATCGTAATTCGCAGCCACTAGAAATTTGCACTTTTTTATACAAAAATTGAATGAGAAACAACTCTGCATACCCAAAACATACTTTCTGTAAATGAGTAACTAATTGAAGTTAGTGTCAATGGCATGCAATTTCTAGGTCATCTCCACATTTATGTCAATTATTGAAATTAATTTTCAATTCGAGTTTCTCTACCGGTGACGTAGCGGGTAAGTGAAAATGTTTCACAAATATATAAATTCATTAAATAGAATACGCATGCTGTCAAAGGTAATTATGTGTGTATAGAATTTACATTTCAACGCTAAATAAACAAGTGAAAAAATATCGGAAAATCAGGAAAGTACTTGAATAAACATATACACATACATACATAAATATAACTTTTATTAAAATCAGAAGTATGTATTACATTATTTTTATAAAAAAATGTTTAGTTCTTAATAATATTAAATATTTACATATATGCATATATATGTTTGATATTTTAACAATAGTCGTTAGAATCAAAGCTGAGTACAAATTGATAAAAATTAGACGATTTTTTTTTAACATTTTATACTTTTTTAATCGATTTTTTTGGAAAATTTTTAAAAATTCAGTTGTGTAGTCTGTTCAATTTTAGTGTGATATCAATACATATGTTAACGTTTCTGTCAAAAAATATGCTTTTAAATTTTACTAATACTCGTATGTTAAAGATACACAAAATCATTGGCCCGACTATGATAGAGCACGACTGACTATGATAGATATAACAACGAAATTGTGCAATATTTCCAAACTTATCCATTGTTATTTTTAAATAATTTACCTAATTGGTTTTACTAAAAAGTGGAACAAAACAGAATGTGAAGCAAGAATTTTAACAGCATTAATTTGCCAATTATATTCCTGTCTATTATAAATGGAAACAGTTCGAGATTTATTTTTGTGATTGCTGGTAAAGAATAAAATTAATATTTTCTCAATAAATTTTTTTATGTTTAACCAGACAATATACGAAAATACATATTTATGTATATGTTTGTATGTACAGGCAACTGATTTCATGGAAGTTTTCTTTTTCCAATAACAGGTTGAATGGTTTCTTTTAAAATTTAACAATATTTGGCCTGCCTTCCAAGTATTCACATTTTACTTTGCCATTTCTATTCCTTGATCTTCTCTTAATATTTCTCATATGAATAAAAGATATTTTTGAATTGTTGAACGCTATTTCAAACACAAACGGTACGGTTTTAGAGTTAAAACTAGCAAGGTATCAATTAAAATACTAAATTAACATTTCATTAATCTACACATAAATGAACAGTTAATACTTAAAACGAATAGCTTTCATTTTAGAAATTGTCTATTGGAATAAAGAAAGTATTATTTGAACTCTTGTTATTTAACAGTTCTTTACAAAGATATCAAACATACTTTACAGTTTTCAAAAGGACTTAGAAAATTAAAAAATTTGGCTTTTTGAATAAAATCTTGATTGAATTCAGAGTATCCAATATTTTACCAAGTTTTCATTTAATAAGTCTACACAGCCTTACATTAATTATTGTTCTATAAAAATAAAAAAATGGTTTTTCGTTGAGTTCTAATTTTGTTTAACCTTATTTTGAAATATTTAGATTTTAGGTCCTCAAAATTTTTCCATGTAAGATTCGAAAAAAAAAATTAAACGACAAAGTGTTATACATAAGTAACTTGCTTAAATCGTATTGTTAAGCTTTGTTATGAAAATATTACTTAAAATTTAATTGTTAATTTATTTTCTATTGAAATCTGCGTTAATCATACGCACTGAAAAAAAAATGCTAAACCTCATCGAGTACTTATATAAATTGAAATACAAAATACACAATTTTTTATATTATATTATAATCGACAATTATATTTCTAAATTTATATATTTATTTCGGCTTTAACCTGAAGTTGCTCCAAATTCGTGGTGCAAAATCAAGTTTCACTTTACAAGTTTTAGGCGAAGCTTGACCAAGCATTACAATAGATTATGTAAGAAAATCTTCAGTAAAATTCAAGTTTTTTAACTCTTTTGTAAATAAATTTTTTTCTAAAAAAACAATGCTCTAAGAGCTCATTTCTGGCTCTTTTGTGATTTATTATTTTTTGTAAAAACTCAAGAAGAAAGGGAATTACTCGATTTCTAGCGATAAATGTACATGCGAGTATTTATCTATTTGAAGCAAAAGCAAATTCCATTTTCAACGATTTATGTCTGAAAACTTATCTCTTTAAGCAAACTTACGAAAACTTACCAAGTTGCCATTTCCTTCGAACTCAATTTCCATTCTTCCTCTTAGACAATAATCAGAAATAGCGCACAATCAATTTCGTAGTTTGTAAGAGCAATTCACTTTGCCCTAGTTTTGCATTAATATTTGATTTGCAATGTTTCGTCCCCTTAGCTACCTTGTATGCCACGCAACCCCAACTGTTTTATTCTATTGGGCTTTTGAATAGGAAACTCATCAATTTTAACACGAACTTGCCGGCTTTCATCATAAATTTACTTCCGTTCGCCACAAATGCAAAATGTGAGTGCTTCGACTGTTGTTTCTATCATTTACATCTTCATCATTTTCATCGTCGGCAACAGCCACCACTGACCCACAAATAGTTTAACTCCCCAACCGCGCTGCCTGCCGCAGCTGGCTTGGCCATTGTGGCAGGCGCGGTTGGCGCTGCAATCGGCATGTGGCATATTCGCTTGCAGCTGCCAGGAACCGCAAAAGCATGCGGCTGTAGTGGAGTGCAGCGATAATTCATTGAATTTCATAAACCAAAAATGGCTGAACGACTGGACGTCATCGTAAGTGCTGGCGTTCAACTGTAGCTGAACTTCATCTTCTGGCCTCCTTATCGCATACGCCGTAATCGAAATAAATCGTCTTAAAAGTATGCCCAGGCAAGTAGGCAGAACGGAAGAAGAACAAGTGGAAGAGGAAGCCAACAGTTGGTGGCAGTTGTGTCACCCAAATGCATTCAGCTCAGAGCCTCTAGAGCGGTGGAGACACCAAACGGCGTCGACTTTTACGTTCGACGCCCAAGCCGAACTGCGCCTCCGTTCGACTGACTGTGTCCTTTGGTATTTTCAAGTTCTTTCCCACTTCACTACCCGCCAAGCAATTGCACATTTTGTCTTGAAAAGCGCACAAATTTTCCTCTCGACTGCACCGCAAAACATAAATTGCAGCTGCTGCTCAACCAACCCGCAAGCTGCAGCAACAGGAGCGGCAGCAAAAGTATATTTCTGCAAACTGTGCCATTCATGCAGCGTGCAATGAATTAGTTTCGGGTGTGTGTGTGTTGTGCATGTGTGCTGCCATCAGCGCTCAAGTATATTACAACAATTTCCCTCGGCTTAGCAACGCTTTCTCCTCGCCCTGACCAACGTTGTCGCTGCATCCGGAAATGCATTTCAGCCGCATCCGCACATTCATCGCAATGGAAAATTCATAATCGCAAATTTATGAGTGAACCCATTCGGATTTTATCATGCGCTCAGCTAGCAGCAACAAAGCATGGATGATTTTTTCTCTATCCGCGCCACACTCCTCCCTTGGTTGCATTACTTCCATGCCTGCTACGATTATCCTCTCATCATCAACGCATTCATAGCCCACTGGCTGTGTGAATGTAATTCACAGAGAGGATCTTTACTGCAAATCGCAGCGCAGAGACCTAAACCTTTGTACAATTCCCCATCTCCCGAAAAGCCTTGCTCCCAATTCACTCCCATTTCGTTTACTCTTTCACTGCAATGCCCCTCCTTTGCTATTACACACAGTCATCCATTGCTGCATTTGCATGTGTGTGTCTTCTAAAATTTCTTTCAAGTTCGAGGATTTCATGTGTCGAAGGCTGAAGGGACGCAACAAGGCAACGGAAACCCAATAGTTGGGACACACTGGCATATAAATATCAGCTACTTTCCATCTTGTCGCAGCTGTGCTGGTTAGTGTGCACACTGAATTTCTGAGTGCTAACCGCTGCAGACCGCAGATAAAATACTTTTGGCTCTGAACTCTAAAGCCGCAATTTGGAAAGAACTTATCCGCACTGATTTATGTAAATATGTACATTATTTAAAATGTATGTATGTATGTGTTACGTGTGACAGCTGCGGTACAGCTGAAGGGTGCAAGCGTGTATCTGAATTTGTATGCACTTTCGCATAAATACAATAAGTTGCATTTTCTAGCCGATTGAGTGTGAAATTGTGCTGACAGTAGACTTTCAGGCTGGACAGTGTATCGAAATAGCACCGACTGGCTGTAGCAAGTTATTAGCAAGTATTGAGAATGAATAACTTCTTCATGAATGTATGTATGTATGTATGTATTAGATATGATATAGATTCACATTTTCCCGATTATTGCAAGAGTAATATAAAATATGTCAATAATGTATACTCCAACATGTCATCTCAAAAAGCAGCACTAGATAAAATCAGTACATCGCCTTGTTTGCTTCACACTTTATATGCATAAATGGCCAATACACTGCAATCGAGTGATACCAACAGTCATTGTGTTAATATGCTTTAAAAATCTGCTCCGTTGTTTTTCACTAATACTTGGCGATCTAAATAAGTAGCTTTAAGTTTATTTTTTAGTTTAGGCTAAACATCGTGGCGACGAATAACTGTTACCTTTTCTTAAACGGCTACTGTGCCGATCATAACAAGTATAGACATGCATTTATATTTTGTTTTGTTTTTTATATTAGTTGTAAAATTAATGTACAAGTTAAGTAACGAAATCATTCAGTGTAAAAACTTTGAGAAGCATGTTAGCGTCCACGAGAGCTTGTCATAAATCTTCACTTGGAGGGTTTTTTGCCAAGTGAGATTGTTAAATCGGTAAAACAATTTAAAATTAATAAAACGTTTGTGAAACGTGTTATCGCGCGATTAACAAAAACTGTAAGTTTTAAAATTGCTAAGAAGACCGGACGCAAATGTACCGTAAGAACTCCAGAAATGGTGAAGAAAGTGCGTGAGAGAATACGTCGAAATTGCGCGATTTCAGCAAGAAAAATCGCCAGAGACTTAGGTGTGTGCCACAAAAATGTGCAAAATATTATTTAAAAAAATTTAAAGATGAATGCTTATAAAAAAAGAGAGTTCACGGTCTAACAAAGCTTCAGACAGTAATGAGAGTGAAAAGAAGTGGCCAATTGCTTCGGCGACACTCAAACTGTGAAATAATTTTTTTGGATGAAAAACTATTTTTACTACAAGATAGTCATAACGCAAGGCAAGCTTCCCCTGCTTTTTATTGAAAAAGGCGTGAAAATTAACTCCAAGTATTATTTGGAAGAGGTCTTAAAAAAAGCATATGTTGCCTCATGCTACGCAGCTCTTTGGCAATGCACGATTTTGCTTCCAGATTCTGCTCCAGCTCATAAAGCTCGAATTGTTCAGAGCTGGTGTCGAACCGAAATTCCTTGTTTTATTTCATCGGATGAATGGCCATCCTCATCTCCGGACCTGAATCCGTTAGATTTATTGTATATGGGGATATACATATGACGGATAAATTAAAAAATATAAAACACCTGCAAGTGGAACAATTTCAACGACGCTTACAAAAGATATGGAACGAAATCCCCGCCGAAGTCGTACGTGCCTGTAGTGCCTTCCCAAAGCGTTTGCGGCTGGTAAAAAAGGGGAAAGATTTGAAATTAATGATTAAAAACTAAGCAAAATATTAATTGGAAAAAATAAAATACTTTTTTTTTTTCAAACTCAATATTGGTTTTTCATATTTTGAACAAAACATTGGTAACAGTTATTCGTCGCCACGCTGTAAATTGTAGATTTTAAGAATTATGTTTGTATAAGCTAATCTTAATAAAGCTGTATGAAATAAATAAATAAATACTAAGACCCGTCTAAAATTGTATTTCAATGAATATTTTGGTTCACTTTTCGTTGGATACACATATCCAAATATTCCGTTTTAATTTTATAAATATTTATAACCCAGTTAAAATTTTGTATTAAAGCTGTTTAAAATACCTTGCGTTTAGTAGCAAATTTGCCATATTTTCTTCAAGGTACATAATTGCAACCAGTCAGACTTACTTACTTACCCGTTCTTATACTTACGCGCGATTACCCGATGGAAACCGAGTCAATAAAAGAGGTTTTAAACTTCACAACAACTGAGAAATATTTTAAAATCTACGAAAAACCATTTGAAAACAAATTTAACATTGGTAGTCATTTAAAAAAAAATTCAGCAAACCTTCATAGAAACTTCAAATATTCCTCAAGCTTCTAAGCAAGCGTTTAGCACATCTCAACGTCACTTCTCGTTCCAGAGCACATAAATTGTTCAGTTTCTTTAAAAGCTTTTCTCTCGGAATTAAAAAAAAAAAACAATGCCATGCAATTTGGCCAGTTTCAAATAAAAAAATAATAATAAAGGGAAATCATGTAAAGAGCAATGCCTTTTATATCCTAAAGATCTTTGGTATTAAATTTTTACAACTTTTCTTCTACAAATTACTTGATTATTGAGTAAGACCAAACTGTTGAGCATCGTCTGAACAAAAAGAAAATTTTGCAGATTGCTCGATGAACTTTGATAACACCTTACTAACCCTCTAATAATCGTTTTTTAAACTTAGCTTACCAAACATTTTTTGGTTTAAATCTTCAAACTTAAAATACTAATTAGTTGTGCACTTCGCAATATTCCCTTCTTTATAGTATATTCAACTGATTAGTATTTGCTTACAGCATCCCATATTCAAGTTCCATTCAGCGTTCACAGCTTCAACTACGCTATTCAATCACTTGAAATTGGAATTTTTTTCACTTTAATTACATGCAAATTTAAATTAATGACTATCTCGCTAAAACAAAAAATAAAAAAAAAACCCGCTGAAACATCGCAGTCCTTTGTTCACGACTACACTATTGACCCACTGCAGGATAACCAACAACAGTTAAAGCACCATACTCATCCTTTCCTATTTGCTTCAAGACTGTGCAACTTAAGTAATGAATATCTTGCCTTCTAGTTATGTACCTACTCGCAATTTTCACTGCCACTGCTCATCGCTGTGGAATTTAATTAAAATCCAATAAGAAACGCCAATCAACGCATACGAATGCAGAGCGAAGAGTCTCGTTATGGAGCGCTAATGTCGTTACAGCACTAATGCCTGATGTCGAAGGAACGAAGATGAACGCGAAAAATAGTGCAAAATGAATTTCGCGTTAGAATAATGACTCACTGTCAATGCGAGTGCGGATAGAAAATCAGATATTATCGATAATTATTGAGCTATTGCCATTGCATTTGCTTAACAACACCCCGAGCATATCCTCTTCCATTGCTTCTTTGTTCACAAACAAAAAAGAAACCCTCGAATATGCTTTCGCATTTGTTTGACTTCTTCTACACGTACGAATGTATACCAAATTATGTGTGTATGTATAACAAAAAAGGGTTCGTTCATTTCTAAGAAAAATTGTCAAAGTTGCAAAGTGCAACAAGCCACTCTTAAGAAACGCTCTTAATGAGCATTTAGTTCTTAAATTTGAGAGAAAATCACCGGTAACAGTGTAATGATTTTTCACTAAACAGAAGAAAGTGTGTACTTTCTTTACAAATGCTTGATATTTAAGCGAATTACTTAAATTTTCTTTTTTTCTCCTATCTCTCTAGCACCTTTTCTCAGCGCCAATTTTATAGTAGCCTCGTTACGAATGACACCCAACGCTTAACGTTGAACTTTAAACACTTCTTGCGACAGCTGTTGCCGCACGTAATCCGGCTGCTACTTAGTGTTAGCGTGAGCGTAAAGCTGGACAGTGGTTCGATTGAGTTAAGATACAAAGTAAAATGTTATATGCCATTATTTGTAAATTATTTTATTTATATGATATAAAGTTGGACTAAGAAAAGCAAAGGATGCAAAAGGATAAAGCGAAATGCACGAGGGTACTCTCCAAATAAAATCCACCGAATATGCAAATAAGCGTGGCCTTGCCGAACAAACCGAGATGTCAGTTCTTTTTACAAAATGAAAATTAATCTTAAATATTTCTAAACACTTTTTTCTGCCAATGTGCTTGTCTTGAAGTGTTAATCATTATCTTTATACTGACACATGTTTACAAAAATTAATTAAAGCGCTTCATGTTCGATAACCCGGTAACACAGCTGTTCAGTTACAGAAATACAAGTTTCTCACTCGCCTTCCCTACCATCGAGTAAGAATTATTCGACTAGTATTTTCAAATAGTTCATCAGTAAAAAATATCCAGAAGCATTTCATCAAAAAAAAATATATCCAAATGATTCAGGAACACCAAATTTGCTCAAACGTGAGCTTTTAAGAAAAGCTCATTGAATTCTGATTCCCATCCAAAAGTATAAAGTATATTAAATAACTCGCATTTTATAATTTTTACCTTCAAAAATCTAAAACGTACATTTCTTGTTTGTCTAAATTGTTGACGGCTGTCTTCTTGCTCAACTTCAACTTTCCATCCAAATCAACTTTCATTTTGCGCCAATCAATTTCCAATACTTTGATGAGCTTTAACGTACATGTAAGCCAAATGTGATAATTTGTAATAATTGTAACTTCTCGAGCCAGCCATAATTAAAAAAAAATCCCAAAATTGTTCAAAATATTGACTCTGAGGTGATTTATTTTGGTTTAAATTATTTTGTATACGCGAATTTGTAACGTTCAGGGTTTCGTCTCGCTGAGAGTAAGGCCAGGCACGTCAAAATTAAAGTGCTGCATTGGAGATAAAAAATATTGTTATAACAATTAGGAAAGGCTAAATTCGGGTGCAACCGAATTTTCTATACCCTCGCGATATATTTTATGGGTACTTCCTTAGATAAGTAAAATTTTTTGTGAACGTGAATATTGTCTGAGTATAAAAATTCCGGGAGGTGGGCGTGGTTTTGATCCGATTTCAAAAATGTTCAAAGAATACTTTAATAATGTCAGGGACAATATGTGTACCAAATTTAGTGAGGCGTGGCAACGCCCATTTTTCAAAATTTTCCAAAAATCCAATTTCCTTGTTTAAAATCGCTTCAAATAGCGATTTTTACTTATTTTGTACTAATACAAAGATACTGAAATAATAAAATTTTTGCCATTTTTCAAAAATACTAAATTCGATTCCTCTTTTCATTCTGTTAATTTTGGTCTATATGTATATGTCTATATCAAACAACCGTTACGCGAACAAAGTATCTATATCGTTGTGTACAAGTACGCTCGAGTATAAAAATTAAATAAAAATTTTTAAAGGTCAAAATAAGCAAGCATTTAGCCTAAAAGCTTTCAGCAAATCAGCTGAAGTCAGATTTCCGGTGTTGCACTGGGTGAAGACTAAAAGTTTTGTAGAGGACAACTTCAAGGTCCTTATAGCCTAGGGTAGGTCGAGTGCGATCTAAGCAGCCAAAAACGCTTGCTCTATTTTTGTGATCAGAAACCTCTGCATTGGTAGAACATATTTAACAAACCCCTTTTGTGGTAAATGCCTGGAAAATGAATGACTAACGTAATAGTATACAATAAAAGTTGTTACTGTAAAAATATAAATGTCCGTAAAATTGTATAACAATTGGAATTTTTGAAATTTTGGGGATCGAAAATACATTTTAATTTAGGGCAAACATGATTGCCTTACAATTTGCAATACTTATCAATAAATATAAGATACTCTTATATAAGTAAAACTTTTTTTCTTTTTGCATGCTATAAATTTGCAAAATAAAAATCAATTCCAAAATCTCTGAGAAAAATGGGATACAATTTTAATGAAAATTTGGGTATCGTTTTATTTTTTTTTTTTTTTAAACTAAATGTTTAACGTTTAATATTGCAGAAGTCACAAATATTCAGAAATTCTTAATGTACTAATGTCCATATATGTATCCGATTTCACTTTAGCGTATCTTTATTTAATATAAAATAAAACAAAGATTCAGTATTAATTCAGACGTGATCCACTGTACGCTAAACCGTTACTTTTCTACAACGACCATGAGACGCTTGAAACTTCAATTAATTTCCATTAAAATGCACTGAATGGAATTTAATTTCTTTTCCGACATCTTTCGTAAACTGCAAAGACATTCAACTCGTAACGAGGGTAGAAAGTAAATATGTTTGTGCAAGCACTGCGTGGCATGCAACACTTTTTGGGTAAATAAAATGCAAAACTATGTAGAAGATGTACTAGAATTTATATAACTAAATATGTACGAGTATCTACTATATACATACATACAAAAAAAAAGTATATAAAATTTTACATCCTGCATCTCCCTTTCCGAACTCTACGAGTTCAAAGCAAAAATCACATTTACGGCGCATAAAAAGTTTTCGACTGACGGGACGCATTTTCGGAAAAAGTATTTTTATATTTCCATTTAAAGCTCTTTCATTATTTTTGCCTCTTAGCAACAATACCACCAAAAAAATTTTTTTTTATTTTTACATGACTTGTATTTTTTAACTTTTTCCTGTCTATGCCGTTATTACGATAATGTGCGTATGCTTTGACCTTTTCTCTTAAAACCGAATTACACAACTTTTTAACTTTGGTGCCGCTCAACAGTTTTTCCTTTCAGTTTTTTTTTTGTATTGTTTCTTCTTTAACATTTCGCCGAATTTTTTGGGAAGGGATTGTGAGAATTCAATGGCATGATTAAAGCGCTCAAAGCTGACCACATTCATTGTTATTTTCAAGTTTGAAATTCGTACTCAAGCCCGCACCTTTGTTTGACTGTATATGTATATTCTTAAGTAAAATGATATTCCAATGACTTTCTTTTAATACTAAAGCGAACTTTGGCCAGACGCAATTTCATTATAAAAACCAACTCGTAGACTACGCAAAAATTGTGCGCACTTCACGAAAATGCATTCATTGCGGCAAATAAGAGCGAAAAATTGCGAAAAAATAAATTCAACTTGACTTCAATGTAAAAATTCGAAAATCCACTTGTTTTTTTTTCATCTTTTGAGTGCTTATGTATGTAACGTTGTAGAGCTGTAAAAATAAAATTCAGCCTAAGTTGTTGTGCTTCAGACATACTGAAGTGCATCACACAAATTTATCTTGTTACCTAATACTTATGCAGATATGTATACTCGTATAGTGTATGATATGTGTATGTAAGCATTCAAGTAAATCTGTTTTCGACACATTGAAACCCATCAGCCAAAGCGGAAAACGTTCGTATTTCTTATTAACTACTTAGTTATCTTCTTTTCTAAAAATTCAAATGTGTAAGTAGCTTTCTTAGCCATTCTAAGCACTAGTGATTCGATATGTAACTCTAAATTTAGCTAATATATGTATGAATGTGTGTATGTATGCCTTTGTCTGCGTTCGGTTCAGGAAATGGAGAAATGGCAATGTTATTACTTGAATATATTATGCATGCAAAGTAGTATCAGCTTCATGCTCAGTTTCACCCCGCATACATATGCGACTAAATTTCTTATGAGATGACAATATTATGCAATTCTTGCAATCGATAAAGGAGCTTTATTTGAATTGCTTGGATTAAGGGTTCGTATTGACCGTTATTTTATATACGGTTATCTTCGTCGAATTGACGAAGTCGGTTTTATTATAAATTTTTTGTATGAAAAAAATGTAGCTTACAAGTTCATTAAACTATTTTTAATAATAACAAACGTTAACATGAAAGAAAACTGAGGGTAGTTCGATTTAAAATTTAATAAAATGAATTGAAATTTCATTAATTGTGGGCGTTTTCTTCGGTCATTCCCCGGTAATAATTATATTTCAAATAAAATTTTGTTTACCTTAATTGATTATTTTCGATTTTAAATATATAATAAATAAAAAAAATGTATATGAAAAGTTAATTCATCATAGATGTTTTTCTTATTTAGAATAATTAATAAATAAATAAATTCGGTTTTTAAATTTTCCGTTTGAAAGGTCTTATTCTTAGGTTTATTCTTCCTAAATTAATATTTTTACATATATCTTCTTGATTCAAACTTCTACTTAAATTTCTAACAAAATTTTTAAAAAATATAAACTTTATTCATATTGACTTTAACAAGTTTTATATTTTAAATTTCCAAGAGTGAGCGAGTGTTTTTCGGAAATAAAAATTACATACTAGTTACGAATAACCACTTTCTTCGGGTGTCTGGAATCGAGTTTCGTCAACCCCATTTTCAAAATTTTATAGTGGAAAAAAATTGCAAAGTCTTCTGCTCCTTTAGAAATTTATAAAACCAATTAAAATTAGGACGAATAAAGAATTTTACCAAAAGTTTTTCTTTTGTGGTTGTTTCAATCGCGTTTAAAAGTATCAAAATATTTTCACCGAGTATCCTCTCCTCAAATTTCAAAATAAATTAGGTAAAAGACCCAGCATTTGAAGCATAGTAAACTTTTCTCTAGCCCTCGGATGAAACAAAATTTGTAAATCAGTTAGCATGAATTTGATGAAATGCCATAATCTTAATAAATTTCGATTGGCTTACAACAACAACGAATGGAATTATTTAGAACCCCCTTATATTTTTGTATCAAAGGGTTAACTTGTACATTTTTTTTTCGTAAATTAAAAACAATATAAAAATTTAAATTCAATATGTCTGTGTTGTGGTCGATTGAGTATGTAAAAGCTGCTCATAAAATACCTCTGTCGTTTGGGGTTGGCACAAAACTGTAGAGACACACACAAATGATAGGAGAAGCTCGGCAAAACACTAAGCTAAATAGTGTAAGCGCCAGATTATTATTATTATTATAATTTGTGTCTCTTGTATTTTTATTTGTACATTTTTATTTCAAATTAGAAAAAACCGCTGTGTTTCAAAACACATAGGTTCATCAAGATTGATAGAATATTTATAATAATTAGTGGGGACGTATTTAAAAATTCTTGGAAATTGTAGGCACAGTGGCAGCAATATTAAAATTTTTGTGCCACAAATTCAATGAATTTTGAATGCATTTACAATAATTACTAGCACAACGCAAAATACTTACTAAAAATAAATTTTAACCATACTTTTTACAATGGAAAATGTTCTAAATTACATTTTTAATGGATTATTTTAAACTTTTATTTAAATCGGAAAGTATGTATTACATTATTTTTATAAAAAAAAAGTTTAGTTTTTAATAAAATTACATATTTATATGCATATACATATATGTTTGATATTTTAACAATTGTCGTGTGAATCAAAGCTGAGTACAAATTGGTAAAAATTAGACGAATTTTTTATTTAATATTTCAAACTTTTTTAATCGATTTTTTTGGAAAATTTAAAAAATTTCAGTTTTGTAGTCCCCTCAATTTTAGTGTGATATAAATACATATGTATAAGTATGTATACTTTGATAAAAATGTATCTATGTTTTTTACCTACAACAACATACATATGTAGGTACATGCATGAATCATAATGTAAAACTAAGTAAAGTGTGTATATATGAAATGGATACCAATTTTCCTATATAATATTACCGTACTTAATCTTTATGAGCTACAACACAATATATATACTTACAAAAAATTTTATATTTTTTAAAATCGAAATTTAAACGGCTTTGGCTTAGGGAGAAATTGACTTAAAAAACTATACGATTATTTATTAAAACAAAAAAAACGAAAATTAATAGTCGAGAGTGCCTGGGTCAAGACAGTTTCAACGAAAATGAAAGAGAACATAAGCATAATCCCATACTTTTCACATTATTTGCACACTCGTATAATTTTTTTATATATGCATATATTACCTTTTGGAAAAGAGCAGAGAGTCTGAAAAATTAACCAATTTTAACTTACTTAAATGGCGCATCAACCACCTAAGCGATGTTTGCCGAGGTTTTAAAGTGGTTGGAAATCAACTTCTTTAAAATAAATGCAACATAACATAAGTTCTTGATTTATTTAACTGAACGTAAAATATAAAAGTTGTAATGAAAAATAACTGGAAATAAACTAAATTTTTGCAGTTGGAAAATTATTAAGTTGACGTGTTTTCAGTCAACTATATTTGAAAGTGGTTGAAATCAAATGCACAGTCGGACATCGCCATATTAATAAAATTAGTTGGTTACGAGAAAAAGGGAATAATTTAAACCTCTTGTAGTTGCAAAAGTTTTATATTTCTTAAAAAAGTTCTTTGTGTTTTCCGACAGGGTTGCGAGGGTCTTTTTTTTTGCATATATGCTTTAGTTTTTCACTTTGGAACGCGTTTATATAAATAAATCCTTGTAATACAAGAAATGCTTCTAGTGAAAAGTGGTCTGGACTGTTAACAATTTTATAGAAATAACCCTAGAGCAAATACAAAATAGGAACTCTCTAAATTTAATACCTTTAAAAAATGTATTTCCTATCTGCCCGCTGAAAAAAAGCTACAAATTCAATGTGCCGCTTTCATAAACAGTCTTTGCGCAGCACAGATTTATATATGAGAATTCACGTGAACAAAGTTATTTATTTAATATTTAGACCCCTAAAAATCAGATATCTACAGTTACGAATGTTCTACAGTTTTATAAATTTTTTTTTAAATTTGCTTAAACTCTGAATGAAGAGCACACAAAGCAAATAAAATTCAAAACAAATTGGTGTATACATATTTGCTTGAACATGCATGGGTTCTTTTATTTGCTATTAAACTTTTTTTAATTTTTTATGATTTTTACCTTAATTAATTTAATTTGCGAAATGGGCATATAATAACTTACAAATAATTCGATTAAATTATAATTTTTTTCTGCATTTAGCAAAAGAAGGGTTGAGTATTTTTTGTTTTAGATTATGATTTTCATTGCTGCATTCGATGCTTCGCAACAACGTTCAGTTAAAACTTCGTTAAAAAAATTACTTAATAAAATAATCAACGACAGTACAATTACTCGGACGAAAATCATAAATTACGTCGCAAAATTATGGCATCAACCAAATATGAATTTCGACATTCCAAAGTCAAACGTGCCGAGCTCGACTAAGATACTACGTTTGCGCCGAAGGGCATAATTAATGTTAGTTGTTGTGCTAGTATTGTGTGCAAATAATGCAAAAGTCCTTTAAGCACCATAAACCAAAATTTACTGCTATCCAGCTAAAATAGAAGACGATGGCAAATGCGATGCGTAAGGAGTGGAAAAGCTTTTATCAGAAGCAGCAACGCTAGCGCACTGCGGCAGTGGATGGCAACGTCCCTCAAGCTAACAAAAAGGAATACCTGATTTATTTATATGAATGTATTTATTTTTGTTTGTTAGTGTTTGTACTATTTGAAACGAAACGAAAACTGGTGAAAAATTCAGTTCGTTGCAATGCCACAAAGTTTTCCATTTTCATTTTCTCCATCATTTTTTCACAATTTTTTTACTACCCCTTTTGCCCACCGCATTTCTCGCCTTTTATCACGAACACCTTCAGACATGAATAATTTATGACACAATTCGTTTATTCGTTCGTTCACTCAGATACTGTAGCTGCAGGCAAAAGCTGCAGTGAATCAATGGCGACGGAGGTGTTTTGTGAACACAAACTCCAGCCAAGCAGGTATTTACAACTTTAACTTGCCTACCTGCGCCAACACCGCTTACGGTTTGTACGTTTGTATCGCATTCACTTAGTTTATACATTTGCACGCTTTGCTGGCCATACTGTGATAATGAACTGGACTCAAGTAAGAAATTCAGCTCGCGATCCCTAACATCTTCCGGCGTCTCCTTCGCTATTTTAATGTCTTTTGTATTCACGCTTTAGTTCTGCAAGTAAATTTACTTTTGCCGCATGCCATTGCTCAATTGCTCTGTATTGTCGCAAAAGAAAGCAAAAGTCGCCGCAGACAAACAGAAAGTAAAATAGAAATGATAAAATGTAAATGGTAAAAGTAAAAAAAGCGAAAAAGTGAAAAAAGGTAAAAGTATAAAAGCCTATGCTACGCCAGCAGAGATGTGAATAAACATTTTTATGGAAATGAAGTAGATTACTAAAGGTAGGCACTCTAGGCAAATATAACTTGAAAAGCCATCAAAGGACCCAACTCAACTTGACTTTACTACGTGATATTACGTTGCTCTCCAAAATACTTTAAAAAATATGTACAGTAAAATGTGAAATATGTAAGTATACGAGTATTTTAGTTTGCTTCAATTCAAAAGTCTTTAAAGGAATCTAATTTGCATAGTGGTTCAACGATTTTTGTGGCTGCAAGGCTTTTCAAAGCAACCGAGTCAACTGCTAATAAAGTCATTATAATAATATGTTGGTAATACATGTTTTTGCCACCTACG
This sequence comes from Philophylla caesio, assembly GCA_963971545.1. Classification (NCBI taxonomy): domain Eukaryota; kingdom Metazoa; phylum Arthropoda; class Insecta; order Diptera; family Tephritidae; genus Philophylla; species Philophylla caesio. The sequence goes on from OZ020607.1 coordinate 12,171,475, forward strand.
AAATTGGGTCAAATGTTGAAAATGGCAGCTGCGCGCTTACACGAGAAGTTTATTTACATAATAAGCCTTTATAAAGTCAACTTTTGTTAGTGCTGAATTGCACTGCGAGAATTTAGGAGTTAGAAATATATAAAAAAAAAACACGCGATTTTATTTAGTTACAGTGATTAAAAAAAGACGAAAAATTTCAAAATAAAAATGTACCAACTCGTTGCTGAGGCTTTGCGGTTTTGTATTTTCGATAGCGACAATAATGTGCTATCGCTAAGTATTATTCGAAAATACTGTATAATTGTACTTCGCAATTTCTATTTAAAAAATGTGGCTTTTAAAAATCATGCTTCAGCTGAGATAAGAGATATTTTCGATTTTTATATTATTAATCCGAGAGTAAGATTTATTTTAGATCTTTATTTAATACTGCTTCATAAACGTACTAAAAATCCGAACCAGTTAACAAGACGTCAGCTTCTTACCATTAGTCTAAAATAATAATATTGAAAAAAATAATAATTTACTTAGTTGCAATCTTGAAATAATCTTAAGAGAGTTAAAATATGTTCAAATACTCAAGAAATAGCATTATGTTTTTTATTTTTTTGTCTTATAAGAACAATTGTCATTAATTACATTAATAACATTTTTTTTTTAAATGTCAGCAATACAAATCAGCCAGTTTTTTGTAATAATAACGATCAACGGAAAAAAAAACAAATCAGTCATTATCAATGCAAATACGTGCAAAAAATCCCCGTGCAATTCGTACTTTATTTGTCTTTCACTTTGCAGTTTTCCATGAAATAAATGACTACATTTACTAAAAATTTGAAATAATTTTTTAAGAAAAACAACATAAAAAAATAATTTTTATTGTATAAAAAATACTCACTAAAGTATTATTTAATAAATTAAATTCTTCGATACCTTTAATAAAAAAACGAATTAATTCAACTTAAAAAATGTCTTTAAAGTATTTTCATATTTGGAAAGTAAAATCAAGTTTAACTGTTCAGGTTAAAAACCAATTTTTGACATCAAGTAGAAATTTGGTTTTTTGTTCTGAAAAGTTATATCTGTAAAAATTAATTAGTAATAAAAAAAAAGAATAAATTTGGAACAGAATTGCGGGAACGTTTTTGATATTACATTTTGTTGTAAAACTTAAGCAAACCCGTAAAGTGTTCTCGAACCCTTGCTTTAAATAAATTTATAAACGTCGCTTCGTCTACCTTGAAAAAAAATTTTTTTTATTTATCTATTGTACAACTTTAACTATTTTTAAAGAAAATTCTCGTCTATTTTCTGAAAATGTTTTGATAAATGTTTTTCTATTAATTTGAAAACGAGTTATGAAGTTTGCATTTCGAGTGGTCCCCAAATTAGAGAGATCTCAACAATTTCCGCTAATGGATATACAACATCAGACATTTTATGGCAGCATTTAAAGGTTTTCATTTACAGATTTTGGAAATTTTAAACTCTGCGACAATTTCTTCCTTTTATTTTCTTTGAAATTTCACGGACCAGCTACTCAAACGTAGAAATAGTGCAAAGTAGGCTATATAAAAATGTAGCTTCGTGATTTTAAAAACGCTCTTGCCAAAATTTCTTTGCTACTCACTCTAGTTTTGTTTTTAATCCTTTTAATCATACGACTTGCGAAATTTTAGCTGAAAATTATACAAAATACAAAACTTAATAATACCACTAAAACTGTTGTTGTTTTTTCCAAAAAAAATCTTTCATAAACTGGCCTCAAGCTCAATAAATTTGTAATTATTAATCATTTTAAATGTCTGATAGAAAAATAACAAGAATTCAAAATACAAAACTTGACCAGATTTCAGAACAACCTCGGTGGAATGACTTTTGGTTTTATTTCTTTTAAAAATCTTAACATTCACTTCTCTTTTTTATTTTCAAGGTATATATTTTGCGGTTCCCTAATATTTTTCCGTGCCTAAGATGTGTTTATGTATATTATTTCATGCATCGAAACCACGAAGGTAAAATGCTAGTCAAACCGTGTACGGTTATTTTAAAAATTTCCGCTAACCATTCATTAATGGACAAAGCAAGCAAAAACCACACGAACAGTGTTAAACACTGCCGTAGTACTAATATGTAGTAACAATGACGGCATAAACTTGCTGCCAGGCACCTGCCGCTGAACAACACAATTCGAGTACAGACTGATGGTGTTTTTGTTTTTAATACCCCAATACACTCGCACGTTGGTTCGAATTCATAGTAGCATGCCATTGTAAACGTATGCGAAAATGTGCTGAAATTATAGTGTGTGGCCCGCGTTTTTGATCAGTTTTTTTCCTACTTATTTATATATTTACAGTTTTGACTTTCCAAAGCTCGTTGCTTCACTCTGCATGCTCTTTATTCGATGGGTGATAATCAGAGGAAAGCGAAAAAAAAATGCCGAAAACAAAATTATGAAACAAAAAATTTTTAATACTCACTAACAAGAGTTCACAAACAAAGAGCTAACGATGTCAGTTTGCAGCGCGCGATGCATACTTAGAGGCGCGTGCACACTCCTACATGGTTGCTCATTTGAAATTATGTTTGTACGTAAATATTCAACACGTTGCGCTTGTTTACGCGTTTCTTTTCATTTTTCGCTTCGTCGCATAGTCACAAATAAATTACCCTGTAAATTACTTTATGAAAAGTGTCAGCATTTTAGAGTCGTTTCGCTAGTAATCGCCTGACTGCAACACACATAGTAAATAGTATGTATACTTCATGCACATTTGTTTGTGTGTATATGAGCACTTGTGCGTGGCATGCTAACGTAGAAGCCGCGCATGTTTCACTCACTTTTAATTAAATGGACATGCAACATTATACATCCTTGTAACAGTCACTTTATAACTGGGATGATGTAAATAATAATGAAGAGCATTTAAATATATTATTCTCTAGAACTGTTCCATAATGAAAACATGCACTCTACGTATATTTTCTGAAATCAAAAATATTTAAAAGGTTGCTCAAAGCGCTTGAAATTTCTCTTGCATTATGAATGGGAAAAATTGGACTACATAGTTTTCGTAAAAATAAGAAAAAGTCCCATAACTCATATCATATGACAAACTCAGTTTATTTTCACAGAACAGAGAATGAATTATACACAATGGAGTTTTTAATTTTTTTTAAATTTTCCTTTTTAAAATTAGGCCCCCTATAGCCCACAAAAAAACATGCTGGCACTATCAGCCTTCTGAAGAAAAACAGAGTTTGTTGGATAAAAAGTTTTAATTCTAAGGAAGTCTAAACCATTTGCATGAATTTCATTTTTTTTTTGCATTAAAAATAAGTTTTTTTTAATTAAAAATTTACGAAGTTTATCTCTTTCAATGTAGAAGAATTCCATAATCATTAAAATACAAATTTTACTACTTACACTTGCATTTTAAACTACCCAAATAAAGGGTGTTTTTTAGACATGATAGATTTATTATAGAGAAAAGGGTTTGCCATTATGTTTTACGAAAGATTTCAAGCAAGTGACCGCCGTAAAAGAATGGCCGGCTTCATTTTTGAATAAATATGGACCAATCTTTCACGCAAAAACTACTAAACGGATTTTAATGAAACATTACAATAATATAGCTTATACACCAGTATAACACATACGCTATGATTTATAAAGAAGTAGTGTAAATTGGTCAAAATATAACAATAAATACCACGCCAAGTCGGTAAAAATCTCCCATTTGCGAGGTCATTCTGGCGTGCGCTGCAAAATCCGTAATTCTACAAAAATGTTTATATATAAGCCATTTTCGCTAAAACTGTAAATCGAAAATTCAATTAAAATTTAGTTATCTTTATATATGTATATGAAAGTAAGCGGCGTACGCATAAACGCCCATAACTCGAAAATGGATTGTCCCATTTATGTATACTTCAAGTTGTGTTTGTCTTTGCCCAAGCAAAAATGTTACAGAGAGAAGACTTCGATAGGTGACGCTGGTGTCGAGTTATAACTAAAAACATCTCTGAGAAAAATTTATCAAGTAGGTAGCGCTGGAGTCGTATTTCTAAATTGATTTTGATGTATTTAATTCATGTGTATTCTACTTGCATGATGAAAAATGGGTTTGCGAAAAAGTATGTTGCTTGGAGTCGGAAAACTATACACCTTAACCGGGACGACGAAAAATTTCTTTTACTATATTTTTAACAAAGCTGCACTTTTAACTTGGAAAATCTGACATAAGTATTAAGAAAAGAAGGAAGAAATACAAATGGATGCAAAATTTCATTATATTTAATTGGTTTGTTTAAGAAAAATTAAATAAACACAACAGCCAACTCGGCTAGCGTAGCACAATATGTAGCGTATTGGCTCTGCAACTCCGAGCTCCCGGGTTCAAAGCCTGGGAGAAATTGTTATAAAAAATAAATTTAATTAATTTTTAAAAAAGAAGTCTAATGAGAAAATGTGGTGATTTCCGAAATAGTACTATAACTTCTACCAATAAAAACTGTTGTGTTTTCACAAAACTCTTCCATAAACTGGCCTTCAGCTCAATAAAATTGTAAATTATTATATTCAATTAATTTTGGGCGAGACAAAGTTCGCCAGGTCTTTCAGTATATATATAATGTATTAAATTTAAAAAATTTCCCAGCATCTTAAGATTAATCCCAGTTGAAAAGCAAAGTGTAATTTTCTTCTGAAATTTGCGCGAATAAGGAAAATATTAGTTTGTGTTTAACTATGTACTTCTTCCATCAAAGCGACGAGAATCACTTTCGCAAAACGATAGATTGAGCTATTTTTAAAATGCGCCAATATTTGTATTATTCTTAAGTATATTGATTTGATATATTTATTTTGCATATGCCTTGATCTATATAACTTCTTTATACATTTTTTTAAATGAAAGTGAAAGAGAGCGCTCGAAGCTCGATAGCGGCGGGCTTTAACCGATAACTCTAATCTCTTGACAAATGTCAACAGATAAGAAATTAATCCAAGCAAACATACGTAAATGCTTCTCTTGATAAACGAAATCGTAGAATAACGCTTGAAGGATATTCAAATAATAATAAGATTAATAATTTGGCGATCTACTATATAGATATGTAAGTTGTAGGCCGAGTTTTCGTAAAAGTTTGTGGTCTGCATCTTTTTATAGTACGACAAATGGAGGCACCTACAATTTTATGTCGACTTTGAACAGCAGATGTGTTTTATGAGAAGCTTTTTAAATACAGCAATACACATTCGGAGGATTGACATTCCCGACATAGCCGACATACCGAGTAATAATGCGCACCGCTACCACTTCGGCCACAACGACCACTTAAAACTCGCACCTTATTGTAGTAAAATAAAATGGATTCCAGAGAGTTCAACCCAGAATTTTCTAAGCACTCCACTCGGCATAGTTTTTTTTTTCAATTAAACCAAAGCATAGAAAAATAAAAACAAATCATTAAAAATCTTTAAATTGTTGCAGAAATGGTTACAGAAATAATACAAGTATATTAAAATAATTATTATGATTTTTTCAATAATATTTAATGTAGTAATTCATTCAAAAAAGGTTACCATCTATCTTAAAATGGAATATTATTTACATATTCCCTTATGTACGAATATTAATTATTTTAAGTTGTTCCCGCTTATATCTATTGACAACATAAAAATTTTCGCAGCATTGATTATATTCTCATACTGAACAACATAGTTTTTGAGTGAAGTTAACACTTAACTGTTTTAGATTTTTCTTTAGAAAGCTTTAACACAAACATGTTTTTATATAATTAAAAAAAGGTTTGATGAGCAGAAACTATTACAAGGCTTAATAGTTCTTCCGAACTTCTATTAGTGAACGATTTTATTTCGCCAACTACTTAAACCTAAGACAATAATTTTTATTTTGTTGACTCAACGTTTGACTAAAAATAAATAAATACCAAAATTTAAACGCAATTAAATGTCTCCTTTTTGATTTTAATTCACGTGAACTTAAAAATTGATTTTAAGCGGAATTACTGGAATTTAGACTGAGAAAATTTCAGATATGTTAAATAAAATATATATGTTTTTACATAGCTCATGGCGCAACTCAAATTTAACTTGATATTGGCTGCACTTAACTTCACCCTATCCGAATCAAATTTTATATTTGTGTAATGAGTATTCATTGGGAGTATTGTCTGTTCTGTTTGTAGGGCCATATCTTTTGATTCTGCATAGTCGTAGGTTGCTGACTATTCATTGATAATCAAATCCACAATAATGTGTGTCATACTTAAGATCAAATAAGAAGGCATTGCTATTAAACATTTATTTCTGAGCTCATCCATATTTTCACGAAGTGCTAATGCATACATTATAAATGCATATGCGTATGTATGTATTCGAATGCACACACATTGTGATTAGTATGCAAATACACAAATACTGAAGAATAATCGTAAATGTATTCCAAACGATTTGCTGATTTGCAAAACAAATAACGCTCGAAAGCACTCATAGATAATATTTCAAAAGACCGAAAGTTAAAGCACACAAGGAGAGGTGCATCCAACAAGAACCGATGGCTTTCAGAGCGGTGCTGCCACGCGCTAATGGCAACGATCTCTAAATGTGCTATACAAAGTAAAAAGTGCCAGCGAAATAGATGTACACACACACACACACACACACAGGAGATAGCACAGCGTAGTCATGAATACAGTTGACCAGGATAATGGTAACGGAAATGGTGATGCTGCCATAAAACATGCAGAGTGGAGCGCATAAACGTTGCATTTACATATGCACAAGTATGTTTGTGTGTAGATATATGTACGTTGCACGCTCCTGCAAACTTAGTAGCCAAAAGCCATAGCCAATATACATTCAACCAAGTGTAGATATTGGGACAGAGACGAGGACGTAGCTCAACTCCAATGCGAGCCATAAACATGTGGATTAGCAAAGTTTTGCGCCAGGCTAAAAGTGCAGGAAAAAAATAGTGAGTTGCTTGTAATGGCTGGCTTTTTCCGCCATTATAGCTGTAGTAGCCGCTGTTGACCGCTTTCAGAGTAACGGTACTCTCGACATTGCCACACATTTCATTGCAGCTTCTCTGCGCGCGCCATGTTGCTGTGAAATGCACATTGATGCGATTACACATACATATATGTACATACACGAGTATGTGTGCGTAGTAGTTTAGCTCAGAAAACTAAAAAATCGATTTGATTTATATCGATGCGACAGTTTAATTTTATTTCCATAGTGTCCAGCATAAAAACTGACTCTAATTTTTGATAAATTAGCATTAATTTTACTTTATTTTATTTTTCAGGTAGAAAATGAAAAAAAAAATGCAGATCAAATTCCCCTGACCCGATTATGGGTAATCGAAGTTAAGCGAAGCGAGAGTCGGTTAATATAAAAAAAAATATGTTTTTTGGAAGTCATCAATGACGCCTCTGCTGATCAGATGGTTTTACTATATAAAGTGTCCTTTAGTCAGCCCGACCAAGTCATTTCTTGTGATTAAATAACTAATGATAACTTATTCGTCAACGAATTCATTACCTTCAACATCAGAGTGTCCAGATAATCACACGAGTTCTGGCCATTCACGTTTTTATATCAAATTTTATAAACTCTCCACATTCTTGGACGAATCTCAAAGAATGTAGATTGTAGTGATTTGTAAGCTTTACCGAGATTTTATTGTTACTTTCAAACTAATATTTGGTACCCACGGCAACCTTCGCCAAGACCTCCGATCGAAAAATCATTTTCTTCGACATTAAGCTGAAAATAGTTTGAAGATTATCTTCTAAAACTCACCAGTTTTAGTTTTTGATTATGCCTTGGAGCTTTCAAAAGTTTTTATTGAATATCCGAAGTGATTGTGCGGATCGCTCCATGATGTTATTGTAGCTTAACTTAATGTATGTATACTGTATGCAGAGTTTCCTTTTATAAGGGCTCTTTGACATTCATTGTTCATCACTTCCTCATAAATCACGTTATTCATGGATATCAATACCAACAAATTTTGAAGAGTAATCAAAGTCTCAAATTTGGTTCACGAGCTTCCATACTTTCTCACAAAAAATAGACGCGGTTGTACCTACTCTCTGTGGTTACTTATTTAACTTATTTTCTTAATTTTTTGTACTTTGATTTCCTTCTGATTTTCCGATTGAAAGTCACAGTTTGAACTTTCATAGAATAAATATTAAACCGTCAGGATGTTTATTTAATTATTAAATTAAGAGTTATTAACTCAATATATTCACAAAAGAAAATATTTACAGATATAAAAGAGTTTAGTTAATTACAAGTACTGTCCAAGTTTTCCCGTTTACCATTCATTATCATCTTCCCGGGGTACCGCACGACTCTAATATCCCTGATGTTGCAATATGAATTCAGTCTTTGGTTTTCAATTCATCTCTGCCAGATTCGCTTACACGATAGGGTGGAAATTTGATGTATATTAGAAAGACTTTCCGTCATCGCTTGTCCAATTTGAGTTTTGTTTCGTTCGAAAACGCCGAAACCGGTATGTCACAAAACCAAATTTGACAAGGGATGCTTGAAATTCGTTCCAATATACATTATTTACTTTAATCTTAAACACATATAGACTTGTGCGAATGGCATTTCAGCTAACTATTTCAACTTCTACGCAAATTCAAATGGTTTGTTGTTTTTTTTTTATTAATAATTATTTTTACATTTTTTTTTACAAGGAAAGTATAATAATTAGGAAGCAGAAGCACGACTTATTCACATAACAAAAATACTGTTCTCTGACCTCTACACTTTTCATATTTATTTACTTAATTTTCATTATTTTTTTAACAAAACAGTTTCTCGTAAAATGAAATAGACTGAGATTTTTGTTCCTGAAGCGGCAAATAATTAATGAAGCCAATGTAGTATTGTAACCATACATATATTTGTAATTGTTTTCGAATTGAGGAAGCTACATATAAATTACCGAACTTTGATATATAATAAAATAAATTTTTTTTATTGCTTTTTATAAAAAAAATTGTCTTTATTGAATCATCCGGTAATGAAAAACAAAACATTCTAAAAAGTCCTCCTTGAAACTTAAGCTGATCTAATGTAAACATGTGCATATGTATGTATATATATGTATATATGTATGTCCATATACATATGTGTATGTGTCTAACTTCGATATGCAAGTGTTTGTGTTTGCCTGCGAAAGCTATTAAAAAGTTTTTCCCCGTTGTGTTTGTGGCCAGCAACATGGTCCATTAGAAGCACAAATTGTGCGAACGGCAATGGCTACTGATAATTGCACAATTAAGTTGGCGAATGGGCAGCGCGATAGTCAAGCAAAAAGTGTTAGCTGTAAAAAAGTCAGACAAATGTTTACTGAAAATTTTTGTACAAAGTTGTAGTTAGTCTGGTTAAAATTATATGTAGCTAAGCAAACACAGGAAATTTTGCGCGAGATTTCAAATAAATTCAACCAAAAAAGAAAAGGTTACTAAAACAAATTAATTTTTTAAATATGCAAACAACTTAAACAACCGTTTTGGGACTTTTTGTCTCGGTAGCAACTTTCTTATAAAGATATAGTATGTATATGCACAATTTTAATTATAGACATAAATAAGAACTTGAACAAAACCATTTATACTGTTTGAACTTAACGATTATAATAATTATTTTTCTGGCATAGTTAGTTCAAAAAGTGTTCTATTTAAGAGTAGTTTTAGGCGTGTTGGATTAACCAACAGTCTTCATCTGCTTCAATGTTTGTGTATTGATATTGTAGCTCTATTATTTTTAATATAGCAATAACTTGCACATTGCCGTAGCAAAATATTATCGCTGATTTTTTATATTCTTTTTTTTTTATATGTTTTTGAATTTTTTTAATATTTGTTTGCATTTTGTGTTGCGTTTTTTTTTCATTTAAAAATTTGTTTACTACTGATTATTTTCGTGTCGGCATTCAGTGAATATTTTAAACGAATTTTTTGTTAGTCTAATCCAAAGTAAAGCTCAGACTTTCAAATAATTAACTTGTCTTAAACAAACTTGGCCTCAGTCAAGTGTAAATTCGGCATTTAAGATTAGTTGCATTTAAGAGGATGCATAACATTTTATGTTGATTCAAACTACTATTATGCGAAAGGACTATATTAAAAAAAATTTTGCAGTACATTAAACTTCCAGAAACAGGCACTGAATGGACGAAATCAGCGAAACTTTGGCATTTTAAATAAAGCAGTCACAAGAACTGATTTTTTCGATGTTCTTTCGTTGAAATCTAATTGAAATTTAAAAAAAAAATTCATTTTTAATTTATTGAAATTTAATATTTTTTCGTGGAATCTCAGCTTTCTGTCCATTGGAAAAAGAAATATTTCTAGTGGTTTTTTTTTATTATTGCTATAGTATAGTCTAGAACTATCTGATATGTTCCGATGATCAAAATTTTTTAAATCATTGTTGCTTCTTAACTTCTAAATACTTTTAACGTGTATGATGACTTTTAAGAAGCATGAGCCTTGGTGGGTTAACAATATTAGCGCTTAAACCAGGGTTTCTGAAAACAAGTCTTGGAAAAAATTGCAAAATTTAGTCATTTACAATTTTTCGAATTTCGGCATTTGTATATTTTGCTTTCTTATAAATGCATACATATCAAAAATATGAATAAATCTTAATATAATTTTATAGAAATGTTTTTATTTGTACATCTTAATTTTTGTGAACATCCTCTCTATGACTGTAAACTTTCTTCTTGCACATTTTCAATTTTATTAATTCTCAAAAAACCTTCTCATTTCAATAGCAATTAAATAAAAAGTAATAATTATTTAAATAAAGCTCATTGCTCTTCTGACCACTACCAGTTACCCTACAACAAAAACGAAAACAACGTAAAATTTGAGAAAGTGAACATTTCACAATTACCGAATAAGATGCTTTCCTTTTAGCTTTTGAATAGAGCTTAACTTTTTTTCAGATAGCCACCACGTAGCCACTTTAATTGAAGTTTGAAGTGCCGAAAGTCGAGTGAAGAATTTGCCAATTAGTTTTGTTATGTTACTCAATTAAAGTTTGGACTTTCATGGAATTTTCGTACAAATGAGGCACAAGTACTTTTATGTATTGTGAAGTTTATATCAAAGCTTGAAAGTGCATATATACATACATACATACTTCTTTATGTGTATTAATGTACAAACATACATATATTGCAAGATTGATAAATAAGAGATTGCGCCTTGCGCAGGTCCGTTACCTTTTTGCTTTACGATATTGACATTCAGCTGCTCAAAATGACGTCACATCGGCAAAGTTTTTTTTTAAATTCCAACACGAGTGAAGTGAATATTTGTTATTATATTATTTTAAAGGTTTAATTAAAGTTTTTTGTGAAATGCAACGCGATTTTATTATATTATTCGAACTTATAAAGTAATTCTCCAATCAAACTGAGAATACGTTATTGCAGGTGTGACGTACATGCGCAGATCGTAAATTATTTTTGTTAGCTGCCGGCGCAATCTCTTCTATATCAATATTACGAATATACTTAGTAAGAGTAGCTTAAGCAGAAGATCTTTTAAGGCCACATAAAATAGCCGAATCCGGAGCAAACACCAAGCCAATTCGAGGGTGCCAAATTCATGTAATGTTATTGCAGTGAGTTTCTTCAACTTTTGTCACAAGTTAATATGCCCCTGTCTGGTCATGTCTGGACAAAGAGCTAAGTAGCACGGATCGATAGGGATTGACGACCTACCTACGAAATGTTTTTTCTTATTTTAGAGAGTAGACTGACCTCTCCTAAAATATATGCCCTTCAAATTATTGGAAAATTTATAATATTTAATTACATGTCTACAAGTTAGTTATACGCCCCAACATGCGCAGTTCTGAGTAAATTTTAACTTTTTTGTTTTTTGAGATAGTACTTTGACGTTGTTGAACTTTTTTTTTTTTTTTTATCACGTTAATTTTTTATTTGAGAGCTTCAGACTGGTTTAAGAAATTATATTCATTTAATCCTGAATTATAATTAGACGTTATGACAAACATAACTTAACATACATACTCGTACATTTCGAATTCGAATTAACGAAATAAATTATTTACACTTACTACGGATAAGGTGAGTTGAATTGGGCAGATGTAAGGTTAGATGTGGTAATATGAAGATAATTTAGATAACGAAGGGTGATGTAAGTTAAGAAGATTTGATTTGTTGTTAGTTCAGGTAAAATGAATTTTAAGTTCAGTTGTGATGGGTTAAAGTGTGGTGGGTTTTGTGTGGTGAGTTTAACTTTTGAGAAATTTGGTCTGGTGAATTCAGGTATTGTGAGAGTAAGAATAAGCGCATATTTGCCGTCTTCAACCAAACCCGCGTACGCCCGTACCCGCGCACCATTTTCTTTTTATTCGTCGTCTTGAAATTTTAATTTATTTCCACCGCTAAAGCTAAACGTACGACCCAACAAAACATAATATCACATAAACTAACATTACATAACATTGGAAATAATAACATAACGTAATATTACAAAACATTTACGCAACATAATATTACACAACATCGACTTAACGTTTTATGTGAGTGATTATAACATAACATGTGTTAAGGTGTGATTAATTTTGGTGTGGGGAGTTCAGATGTGGCGAGTAGTAGAAGTTATTGTCATTGCCTACCAATAACTAACGCCATGCTCATTTCTCGTATATTGCAATTCAAGTTTTCTTTCGGTATTTTTGTAACGAATAAGTCAATATTGATTTAAGGCATTTAAATTTTCTTCTTGCAATAATTATTTTTTAATCCGGTCTAAAGTAATAATGCAATAAATACATATGTACTAACATACTCTCCAAGCTTTATATTTTTATTGAAAAACAGAGCAACCCTGCAGTTAATTTCAAGATTCTCTCCTGCTCTTCGCCTATCAATACTTCAATTGTTTGCGAAAGTTTTCCTGCAGCTATGTATATAATTTTCCCAACTACTGCAGGTTCCCACTGAACGAACCCATACACCCACAATTGCTAATCAACTCTTCCATTGGTGGGTTAAACCAATTCGCTCTAGCACAGACAAGTTTTCATAAACACTGCGCAACGTTTTAGATATAATTTGTTTCCTTTTCGAGTTCTTTTTTTTTCTGTCCCAAAAAAGTTTATTTTTATAGCAAACCTTCACATACACACACATATCTTCAACACATATACACATGCAGGCACATTATATCACGGACTTTGTTACCGACTCTTTCAACACTTTTTCAGCAATAAATAAAACGGAGCAAATACTGACTTCCCCCCACCCACGCTTTCCGGCAGCTTAAGAAATAAAATAAAGCAAAATAGTCGAAAAGCCAGTGGGAAAAGCAAATAAAAATTCCGCTCGAAGACAAACTGACGTTGATTGGAAAATTTATTCATGCCCATGCCAAAGGACGAACTCCGACTGTGATGCACGAACGAGCGCATTTCATGTATTTGGTCGAAAGTGAAAGACCATAAGAAAGCAAATGAAAGCAGAAAGCGAAAAATAATACAAAATTCAAGAGCAACAAAGTTAGGCAAAACTAGAGTTCCTGCGATGGCTGGGGATTGAACAAAAAAATAAACGAAACAGAGCTGCAAATTTACTTACTCGATCGCACGAAAGTTTGGTAAGAAATCAAGTTTTGCAAACAAATAAAACGAACAAATTCCGCATTTACAAGTAAATATATACTGCAGAAACCTATGTATGTATGTATATCGCGCAGCGGATAATATAAAAAAAAATCTCATAAAACGTAGAACCCTTTCGTTCGCTAGCTGCTTCGTTAAACATTTTGTGCTGACTGATTTGCCAAGACTGCCAACTAAACTTCAGCTTCAGCTTCAAACTTCACTCGCCCCACAATTTTGCCAACAAAATATATATATCTATCTATATATACATATATACAAATATGTATATGTCTGTACGTATTCCAATGTTCTTACGGAGCGTTTTTCACGCTTGTATGGCTGTAACAGTTGCGTTGTTTTTCAGTTTGTTGTTGTTATTACTCTCTATTTGCATTACATGCAAAATAGTTAGTAAACTTTAACACTCGGTTACTCGTGCCCTCATAAGTTTAGAACTTTGCAAAGAACGTCAATACTTCATCTACAATATAGTAAGAGAATAATTTAAAGTACGTCCATAGTAGATTCTCAATAAGTTTCTTGCTCCAACACTTCGTCTTTCTTTCTGCTATTTATGGCAACATAATTTGTATGTGCAAGCAAAGTTATTTAGTTTCAATGTTCTATTTCAGACTCTATCGATAACTTAAATTATTGGCGACCTTCTTTTCTACTGCTACTGCTTGTAAGCTTTGAAGCTATACCATGAACTATTGCATAGGTCAATTGTTTTTTATAGGCGTATTAATTTATTTATTAATCAATGGAAATTTTGACAAAAATTTCAATTTCAATCTATCTTCATCCTCCTTGTCGGAGCCTTTTCAATCTTTCTCTCCCTGTGTCCAGAGATTGGGCTACGTTTTAATCTGAACAAAGGAAAGCTAATGCTGTTCATTAACTAAACGAAAATTCAGCAATTAAGACATACATCCAAATACTGGAGAAGAAATTAGACTTAAAAGCTTCCCAGTGAAGTAGTAACTGAACAATGATTCAATAAATCTCTACACCGAACGATCAAAATGATATCAAAGATTCTAGAAGAAAGTTAATCAAAATAGTGTTTCACATGAATGTAAATTAGGTTTTGAGCTTTTGCTGAACTACCTAGCTAGACAGGTGAGTGCTTAAATCATAAACAAAATATTTTCTATTAGCGGTCACCCCTCGGTAGACAATAACAAATTTCGAATGTATTTATGCACTGAAAATGCTTCTCAAAAAGTAGATCTGCCGCTCGAAAGTCGACTTACAACTATTTTCTGGTAAAATATCACGAAGCACAAACACTGATATTTATTGCATAAGTTGTAAATACATTTTTATTAATTATGTTCTAAAATTAAGAGAACGCGCCCATGTTTTCGTTTTTTCTTGAAAGATGTTCATTAAGGTTATATAAAAAAATTAAAGATATACGCTTACTCGTTCTAACTGTGTTCAAGAAAATAATATAATACTTGATTTCTCAATGTTCTCCTATAAATGAAGAAATGAAAAGCTCAAATATTTATTTAATCCAAATGTATTATGTTAATTAATATATACTCTGTTCTCAAATTATACTAGCTTAACTATATATTGACAAATTTGGGCACTTCATTTTTTGTCAAACTAATTAAAGTCATTCTTCAAGTAAAAAATGGTTAATTCTCTAACAAAAATCATAAACACTCATTCTTTAAACTATTAACAAAATGTACAATGATTTACCAAAATTTCCTCAAAATCTCTAACATGTTGAAAAAAGATTAAAAACATTTTTGAGTATGCAGTTTTTTGGTCCATTCAACTTTAGTGTGTGAAAATATGTTAGTTTCAAATTTTCTAACAACTGGCAGTTTCCCAAACAAAGCAAAACCGCGATTTTTAGATGAAGGAATTGCGGAAGAGCGTCAGTAAAAGAATTGTCAACAGTCAGTTGTTATTCGTAGATAATAGAAATTTGCATTTTTTTTTATAATAAATTAAAACTTTTTTTTAAAGTTCGAAATTTTGCTGAAGTTATTATAAACGTTTTCCACATCTATATATATAAAAATCAATTGCTGTTCGTTTGTCGCGCTAAAACTCGAGAATGACTGGGCGGATTTAGCAGATTTTTGTTTTTAATTGTTTGTCGTAGTCCAGGGAAGTTTTAAACAGTGAGAAAATATAGAAAAATTGCGAGGAAGACGGCAAAAACAAAAATTGCATTTTCCCATATAAACAGTTCTACATTGATCATGATAGAAGATATGTACACGTGCCTCGTGTTTTTGGGCATGGCTGTACCAAATGGTCAAATGCGCGATGCATTTAACAGCGAGTTACAAAGAGAACAACAGTACGAAACTAAAGTATTGGCTGAAAAAGTTCGTTTAGATGTTCCGCAATTGAATGCACAACAAAGGATTGCATATGATACTTTGATGCTCCCGGGTGACTGGAAAACCGTATCAATTTCATTGCTTTTGGCAAAGATCAGATCGTAAAATGAAGTAGCTCTTTGGCGCGTTGGCTACATCTAAACATACAAATCCACGAAGCACCAGTTTGCAACATCGCCAAAAACAGCGCATGGCGAAAATTCTTCAAATATGCAAATTGATCGTTTGGGATGACCGCGCAATACCCCACAAGAGGTCACTGGAGGCACTGAACAGAACATTAAACGGTTTTCGTGGAGCCATTATTCTGTTGGCAGGTGATTTTCGTCAGACTCTTTCAGTTATTCCTCCATCCACAGTTGCTGACGAACTAAAAGCACTAAAAGAACTAAAATCATCTTATTTGTTGCGGCACGTTAAGACACTCCAATTAACAACTAACATGCGAGTGTTTTTGTAACAAGATCAAACTGCGATTTTGTTTTCGAAGCAGTTATTAAATATTGGAAATGGTAAAGTCGCAGTTGATACCACCTCACCGACTCAAAACAGGACCCTATTCAGCGAGTCCTTCCGGACATAGAACAACACTTCCACATTCATATTGAATTGGTTTAGTGAAAGAGCAATGTTGGCGAACAAAAATAAAGATGTCAATGATCTCAATGCGAATATTCAAAATTTTCTTCCAGGAAAGTTGTTTTCTTACAAATCAGTTGACACACTTACAAACCAAGATGGCGTTGTCAACTATCCCAGTTTTTGAATTCATTATCTGAATTACGACCTCACAATTTAAAATTAAAAGTAGGATCAGTTGTAATCAAGCTGCGTAACATTAATCAACCTCGACTGTGCAATATAACGAGACTGGCTGTGAAAAGGCTAATTAATAACGTCATTGGGCCAATATCATCAAGGGAAATTACAAAGGAGAGGATGTCTCCGCGTATACAGATCAATGTGACGGCGAAAGTAAACCATACCTAAGGACTCTGCTCGGCGGGAGACCATTTTACCGAAGGAAGAGTAGTAATGTTGTGAGGATACGTGATACGAAGTTCACCGGGTCATCTAGTATTTTATAAAATTTACAATTTTTTTAAATTGGTGTTTATTACATAGAATAAATAAAACTAGAATTTTAATAGTTTTAAATATTTAACAGTAACTATTAAACGTATGAGTAAAATTAGCAAAATATTAAAACAAAAATTTATTTTCTCATATTTTTATAACTTTTGCCAAAACGAGTACAAAGTTATATGCAATACCTTGTGCTAAAAAGCTTATTTGGTAATTTGTATGCTCTAATTACAGATGTAAGGATTTCCGTAGTTTCATCAAGTACCGCTTGAAAATCAAAACATTGTCTGCGTAATTTTTTCGGATGTTTCGGGCATAAAACGTGTCAGCAAAGGTAGTTCCGAAACCTCTGAATTTTGATTAGAAGAACCGTCGCATGAGCATCGCTGAGGAGCTCTTGAATGACGTCAATGATGAAGCTGATTTGCTCAAAAGGGTCTTAACTGGTAATGAATCATAGGTGTATGGTTATGACGTCGAAACCACAGCCTAATCGTTCCAATGGAAACAGCCTCGAGAGCCAAGAACGAAAAAAGCACTGCATCGCACTGAATGAGACGTGCTTTGAGGATTGGAAAAAGCGTGGGCACAAATTCATTGTATTTGAAAAGGACAACATAAATATTGATGAATAAATAAATATGTTTTCATAAAAATAGAAAGTCTCCTTGCCTTTTTAAATACACCTCGCAAGTAAAAATTTAATACGTCTTTTAACACTGTTCATCAAAAATAATTTAATTTTCTTTTTAAGTGTGAAATTCTCGAAAATCAAAAAATTATTAGAAGTTAAATTTAAGAAAAATATTGTAATTGTAATTCATTAATATATGTACAAATGTATGGACGCACGTCGCAGTCTGCTTTTACACACCCACACACAAACACACTTTTCCAAATATACTCAATTTGTGAATGTAGCACAATATTGACCATATTTTCATCTTGGCATTTTGTGACAGTTTTTGTACGCCAACTTGTTTTTGATGTTGTTGTTTATCTTACCGTTATTACTGCGACCGCCATTCATGTTGTTCATGTCACTTTAACTGATATGGAAGGTGTCCTTTTTGCGGTATTTGTCATGCGGTTTTTAACGTTTTGTTTCATAAGTTAGTGAGCGAGAGTTTGTGTGTTGATGTAGGTTGCTATGACCAGGCATTTACATACATATGTATGTATGTGTGCACATATAGACACACCGAAAATATTCTTCTAAAATGCGTAAAATGCTTTAAATCAAAATTTATTATTTATTATAATTCTTTATAAAAAAAAATGTTCACAGTGCACTTATTTGATTTCTAGCAAAATATTAAGTAATATTTTATTTTAATTTTCTATTTAAAACCAATGATCGCTGCCTTGACGCCATGCAACTACAACGTATATACTTTTTTTTGTATTTCCTAATATTTGAAATTATTTTGAGTTAATTGTTTCTTAAAAAATGTGCGCGACATGTGTCAACACATACATACATACGAGCACATATGGGTTGTGTGCCTCAAACTTTTTGTGGGTGTATCAGTGGATTGGCTTCGCTAAACACGTGTTATATTAGTGCGGCGCCATTAACTCAAACACAAATCATTCAAATTGAGGCGAATAAGCGGTCGGTCGCTATGGTCACATTGGGTTTAATTTGCTCCGAATATTTTTAATGAGTTAGCTGCAAATGTTGGTGTTTAACTTTTACACGCAGCTAATGAGGCAATTGCTTAAACTTTTACATTATTCAAGATTATTTACAAACATACATACATCCATGCATACGTCTGTACATAAATTCAGTTGGTTTTGGTGTTTGATTGGCACGATTTAATCCTCGATAGCGTTTTGTAGATGTGCTGTAATAACGAAAAAGATTAAAATTATTCTTAAATACCGGAAATTTTTTAATGTTTAAATAAAATAAAGATTTAAATTAATGGTTTTTTTCTGCTGTTCAAACACTGTAATTTTTCAAACCAAATTGTAATATCATTGAGTTGCTTTCATTTTAATTTATATATTTTTAACCAGGTCGGTTTGCCAACATAAACAAATTCAGCTAGAGTAGACATTTTCGTTACACTAAAATATAGTAAAGTAAGATTTCAAATTAGAGCAGGCAGAGCATGCGACTAGCGTGTCGCTATGAACAATTTTTTTCGGCTCAGCTTTAAATCGATATATTCTTTGTAGTTAAGTTTATTCGATTGCGCATTTCCTTTTGCCTTTCATCTGCCCAAATGATACAAACATATGCCCATATATATTGTAGTACCAATCTGCTACGTTGTTATTGTTGTTGTGTGCAACATATGCGCTGACACATAAAAATTTGCTACTGCCTGTCATTCTTTAGAAATTTCCTTTTTCCAATCACTGCTCTGCGCGCGCCGTCAGTCAACGCATGCCAGGGTTAAGCGAAAATTCAAATATTCGTCAGTCACTTCAGCTCTTAGTTTAGTTGATGGGAGATCGTGTCGCTGCGAATCTTAAATTCTACCTTTATTTAAGTCAGCGAAGTAAATTTTTTTTTTTCAATTTATTACGAAGTTAAGTAATTTCTTTTTTTTTCTTTTTATTAAAAATTAAAGCCAATGCTCACCGAGTAACCGTGAAAAAAATATTAGTAGGTGTGGAAAAAATTAAATTTTTTTTTATAAGCAAATTATTTTATCAACTGCCTCGTATTGCACTACAAGCATCTAAATTGTTCTTGAGTTTTAAATTTAAGCATTTTTTTATATCGGCACAGTTTTTTTTTTTGAAAGTTTTCGCTTCTTGAAATTTGTTGCCG
Source organism: Philophylla caesio (assembly GCA_963971545.1). Lineage (NCBI taxonomy): Eukaryota > Metazoa > Arthropoda > Insecta > Diptera > Tephritidae > Philophylla > Philophylla caesio. Next base: position 12,191,417 of record OZ020607.1, read on the forward strand.
TTTTTACTCTTGAAAATTACGCACGATGTCATTTGCTCTAGGTATATGGAAAATAATTTCTTATTTATTTTATTCCACATTCCATCAAAAAAAAAAAAATGGAGCTGGCATATAGCAACTTTATCAAGAGTGTTTATGCAATACATTTTAAAATTTGCAATTCAGCACAAAACACAGAACCATTTTCTGGAAGAAAAAATGTTGAGCGTTTTATATTATTTTCCTCAAATCTGCCGAAATCATTATTCAAAACGATCTCCCTTCTTTCCTTTTTCCTTTAAGAGATCTGGACAGATTCGCTTCGGCAAACTCCTTAAGAACTTTGGGAAGATTCGGTGTGGGGTGAACAATTCTTTGCAATTGACGACTCTTCTGTTACTGAAAAAAGGAATCGCCTGCTATTGAAAATATTATAAATGAGAGTATAAACGATTTTTTCGATATCAACATTTTTTGCTAGGTTGTGTAGCATGATAATAAATACGATGTCAGACAATTAAAAGCACAAAAATGGAAAATAATATTATTAGCAACTTAAATATATTTATTTACTTTTAACAATTTTCATTTAAAATATTTTTCGATCTATGTAAGAAATCATGTAAAGATAATTTTCAAATGTGTATTGAAACGATTTTCCATCATCCCATGTCAAATTTGGTTTTATGACATACCGGTTTCGGCGTTGAGCCATCTTCAGTGTCGTTTTCGAGAAAAAAATCAAAATAAAATTTTCAAACTTTGTACAAAGTTTACAAAAATTAAACAAAATTTTTTTGGAAAATTTTCAAAAAAAAATTTTTGTCCAGCGTGTTTAGCAATTTCTTTCATACAACGAATCATCAAAATCAAAATTTATATAAAGGAATATGCTCAACATATTTTATATAGTTTCTAATACAGATCGAATTACATACATATATTTGAAACGAAAATTGTAAAATGTCAATAAATATATGTACATAAGTATGTACATACATACGTTGAAAACAATATTAAATTTGTATTTTTGTGCTTTAGAATTCTCTGACAAGATTTTGCAAAATTCATAAAAATTATCTAACTAACAATCTAAGTAGTGAAATTTTAGTATTTTTTTAAACAATTTTGACGTGTTGGAATGTCGCAAAGTTTTTTTTTAAATATTTTTTGCCTACTTTTACTGAAAGTAACTGCACATTTCCACTTTGCAAATTCCACATAACATTGATAATCCCCTAAACTAACTTTTTGAGTACCTTGAAAAATCAGCAGTGGCAATGTTTGCTGACAAATGTCAGTTCAGGCGACAGTTGACGTGTCTGCAATGCGACGCTGTTGCGGTTCACAGTCATTATTTATGTATGTAACTCGATGCTCGATGACTCCAACCATCGTACACATTGGAAAAATCCACAATATCACCACCATACTCACCGGCCACTATACTCAATGCAATGTAAATGCCTACAAAAATAATGTACGGTTGTTTATTTTCTGTTTTTATGCATGCTGGTGTGACATGTGTTAAGACCGTGAACGCCCAGAGAATTATCAACAATTGCAAATTCGAATGTCCAAGACCATCGGCTGTGGCAAACATATCAGACTCACGCCGCCAACAAATGCTAGTGGACCACACACACAGAAAGTACAAGGATACTCATTACAACGCAGGACTAACTACAACGGTGAGTGCATCTGTAGCCAGAAACCATGCAATAAGAGTAACAGTACGTACAGAGTTAAAGTTGAAAACTAACCCCAAAAGCAAAAAAGCGACAGCCGTGTAAGTGGTAAAAGCGACAGCTACATACAGCAGCCGTCACAGCACAGCGGCCAACCCTAGTCAACTTTACTAAACATACAAATGCGCTACTAGAACACACACGTGCATACATATTAAGGCGGAAAATCTGATCCCTCAAGAGAGCTGCGCAGTCATTTGCATACAATTTTTGGAATGTTCCTTTGGCGCCAAATTCATGAGACTGTGTTTATGTCGATACGATTGCAAAGGTTTGGAAGCACATTTGTTCGAGAATACTTACAGTTAATGGTTAAACTCTTATTGCACGTAGCCTGAATACTTTCGTGCCGCCAGTTTTCAATTTCAGGTGTATTTGGATCTCATATTGATGCATTTCTTTGTGTTTGGCTTCGTTATCGACTGTGTGTGTACTCTGAGCAAAGTGTGTCCTTATGGTCAAAAATGCCAGTCTGCATCTTACAATTTTGACAAATAATAGCAATTTTACAAGCGTTTGGCACAATTGGAATCTGTTTGCATGGCACATTTCCATCACTTCCATTGTCGCATTTGTGTGTATGTTTGTATCAATGCACACTTGCGACATGGCAGTCACAATGGATCCGGACGTGTGTACAAAATGCCAATAATCGATGTGCTCGTACGACTGTCACTTGTCATTTTGTATGTACGCCCAGTTTCACTTTGGATTTTGTTGTTGAACAAACCTTTGTGCGAAAGAGATGAGAAACTTTAGTACTTTAAAAAATTTCTGTTTAAGAAAAAAGTTAAGTTTTAAAGTTACTAGCTTAAGGCAATGAACTTTAAATTTATAATGCAGAACCGCTTAGTTTGTGGTAGATATAAACTATAACCTTCCAATACGCGCGCTTAAACGTTGACTATTTCGAAAGTCCAAATCCTGTGCAACATAAATTTTCAATCAGTCTGATCAGCTAGACCGACAGTTTTGACGATGCCAAGCCACTTTACTTTTTTTACTTTTCTCAACAAACTTTGTAATTTGGAGGTCGGCAGAGCATTGGAGAAGAAAGCACCTAGTTGGAGCCCAATTTTTATAAACTCAGCACAATTGTAAACTCAGAGCATAAATAATATTATTAATTTACACTCTTGCAACAAAATCCAAAAACTCAACGAACAAGGCTCTTTAGTGGAGCAGTGCGCAAACAAAATGCCAATTAATCGCTCATACGCCTAGTTGGTCTTTTAAAATTCTCTTAAAGTTTGTACACCTTTCACTTCAGACACATCACCGAATTAGTCGTTAAAGTTTCCGCACTTCAGAACAACATGTAGAAAAAAATTGTACACTCAGTCATATATCAGGGGCATCGATTGCCAGAAATGGCCGGAGCGCTAACCCAATGATTTACATAAATGATATATTAATTCCATAGACCACTAAAAATGCACGCTGTGGCCGTCACTATTTAAAACTTTGTAATCCAATAGTAAATTTTAATAGGAAGCGATAAGAAAAATTTTTAAAGGAGTAAGAATTTTTAGGTTCATGTAAAAAGTACCTAAAATTATAAACTAAAATACCCAAATTAAATTTCGTAATAAAATAATTTTAAATGCAAACACCTTCTACAATTTTTGTATGATTGTTTCTCTGATTAAGATTAAAAGTTTAAAGTAAAACATTGAAGAATTAAATGTCATGAAATGTGATATTTTTTCGTTAGTCAATAATGGGAAATTTTAATCAAAGAAACATTTTAGTGTATGTTTTTTATTATTTATTCCTTTGCAACTTAGCAGTTGTTTAACGTATTTTATGAATACTTAATGTAATAGTTTTTTTTTTTTTGGTGCCATTTTTCAGAAAATATTTAATTTATTGTTCTCACAAAACTATTTTTCTTTTAGTAACAGTTTAACTATAAAATGTTAAACTTTAATTTCGGAGATTGTCACATCTCCTTAAAACCCCCAGTTTTAGACCAAATGGATATCAATTTTTAAAACTACTTATACAGATTTAAAAAAATGCTTTAGGTGCGAGATTTGTGAGTGTACTCGTGTTCTTCTTGCAGAGTATTAATGGAATGTCGAACTCAAATGACATTAAAATTTTAAAACAGTTTGCCGCAGATTTTGGAAAAATATATTAAAACTATTTAGTAAATGTCATCTCATTTTCAACAATGAATTTATTTTCTATATTGCAATTAAATAAATCTTAAGTTATTATGTAATAGTTACAACTAAAACTTGCACATCGTAGAAATGTACGATGATCACAAATCAGAATGTGGATAAAGAAATGTAAACAAGCAACATATCTTGACATTTTCTGTATCACCGCAAAGAAAAAATTAATTAATTATGATGCTTACAATACCCCCCGCTAAATTCGCCTCGAAGCAAAACAAAAATATGTATCAAAAAAGAAATATTTCTAATACTATTTTAGTTTGTTTTTGCAAATGAAGGTAGGAGAGTGGGTTACCCTGGAAATAAGACAGCTATGTATGTCAAAATGTACAGCTATTCGGTTTACTGACATCACCTGTATAAAATTCCACCATGAGTAATATTTAATTTAAGCTTAGAAACTATGGGAACTTTATCTTCACGAATTCCATTTTAGTCAAAATTATTAATATTAATTAATTAATATTAAATTTAAGCTTAGAAACTATGGGAACTTTATCTTCACGAATTCTATTTTAGTTAAAATTGATATCGGCGCTTTATGTTGAAAATACCACATTTATTTTGAAAGCTTTAAGAAAAAAAAAACGGTGAATGCAAACTTTCATTCACCTTTCTTTCACATAATAAAACATCACAAAAATGGTGGCGGATTAATTAAATATACATAGAGCTCCCAATTATTGTGGATAATAATTGTCGACGTTCGAGCTTTGAAAAGAAAATACCAACAGGCAAAAAAATTAAAAACAGGCACTTTTTCTTCTGTTAGTTCGACCGTAAAAATAACCGATTTTTTTTCTGCTAGAGAAACAACTATTGAAATGATTTCGCTCTTAAGAAAAATATCATTGAATATTATGTTCAATCATCTGTATGATTTTTTAAAATTGTTTTTATATATAAAATATACCATTTTTATAGATGTTTTTAAACTGACTCAGCACCTGTAAATTTAAATAATTTTTTTCCTAATTTCGGCGGAAGTTTTTTTTTATATATTAAATAAAAAAAAATTATATATATTAAAATATATAATTTTTTTATGGTGAGTGATGCAATCGAATGTACATGCGTTCGATTTTTTATTATTTTTCTCATAAATATTTTTATGTTGCTCTTGCATTGTATACGAATCAGAGCTTTTCTCACTGTCGGATGAAAAAAAAGGAAAACTTAAATTCAAGAATATTTCAAAAAAGTATACTTACAGGGCTCTACAGTAATTCCTCTTTCGTGACTAGTTACACATTTTTGAATGAGCAGGTGAATCAAGGCATTTAGCTCATTTCTGAACATCAATATTGGCCATACACAAACGCAGAGATATTGCTACGCAAAGAAATTAATAATACATGAAGTGAAAAGTAAAAAAATACTGGACTTCAGGGTTAACATTGCAACACCAATGAACACCACACAACAGCAATAATTGATGAGAGCAACAACATTGCCGATGGCTATCGAAGTCGGCGTTTGCACTGTCACACATGACGACTTGCCTTTTGAGTAAATATTTGTGAAAGGTTGGGTGAAGCACAGAAGCTATGACCGCACACACACACACATATTGGCGCAGCTTTGATAAAACAGCTTATTTTTTCTTTAGCAGGTTTTACTCTGGTTGCAACAATTTTGAACTTTCATAGAAAAATAAGATATTTCAAGCCGACTTATGTGAAGATGGTGCTCTCGAGTACTGATGAATACGATAAATTGCTTGAAAATTGTATAAGAACAATTTCATTTAAAACTAAGTTGGACAAAGTACTAAGTTGAGATAAGTTGTTATGCCAAATTTCCACCGAAACGCATGCCAACGCTCACGAATTCATACCAATGCAAATGTGAACTGGAGCAAAAAAAAAAAGTGCCATGCGTAAATATCTACGCTCCGCAGAAACCAACTGCTCATGCCAGTGGTTGTGCACGATTGGTAGCGGCGTTTGGGATGGCGAGGGAGCGACGAATAAAGGGCATAGCGGTAAAGCGGCACAAAGCGGTATGTGTGCCTTGCACTTTGATGTGCTTATGGGGGCAATTTGCATTTTGCATCCCTAAGCACACGCAAGAGGACCAACGGCGAGTGTGCACAGAGACAAATTTACATATGCAGACGTTCATATGTATTTTATGTGTAAACATTTGTTTACGTGCGTATTTCTATGTACGCATGTGTGTAAAACTCGTTGCCAAACACGTTGCACGCTTCAATACACTACACGCATTGCCCACGATGAAGCAAATTTGCAAGAGCAGTTAGCCAATATGCGCACGTACTCACACAAACCCTGTAGGTAATCGTACCAGCGCGAATAGTTCAAGTACCATATCTTTTAATGTAAGCAACTAGTTTCCGGCATCTGGTCAAACCAGTAAGGATACCAGTTCGTTTGGATAAAGAAAAATGTTATTGCTTTATTGCTGTTCGAAAAAGCATGTGGTTTTAGTTTGGCTCATTGCTTACAAACGTGTGGTCGTGGATTCGAACATTTTTGTAGAAGTAAATAATTTTTTTTATTCCTTCATTATTTTGTGCCATTAATTTGTTTTTATTGTTTTAATGTTTTGTATTAATTAAATAACTAATATAACTTTAATTAGATAAATCCACATGCCGCAGACCGCACTTGAACCCGCGCCTTCGGTTCGCGCATAGTTTCCGACTGCTTCCCGTTGTTGTACTAAATCTAAAATTTTAGCTATAACTGTCTAAAGGCCTCATCTTTTGTAAGCGACTTGCAAAAGAACACTATGTAGCTTATCGCATAGCGTGGAAAGCAACAACAAAAATAAGCGAATTGAGTTGAAGTGAGCGGGTTGAAATAAACTTAAAGCTTAAAAAATAGCCGACCTCATTGGAAGTGAGAAGTGGTGCTATTGTGAATAATCATTGGAAAGTACCAAGGGAAATTGGAAAATTTTTCGTAAACATCAAAATAAGTAAAAAACAAAGATAAATAGAGCAGACGTAAGTAAAATCGCCTCTTATAAGAATTTCTCATATTGTTTTGTTTTGCTAGCAAATTTTACAAACGACCATCAATTTTGACAAACTAGTGTTGTTAAGTGAATTCGAAATAAAAGAGAGTTGATTATAAGAGAGTTGGACGTTCTTTGGCTAGTCGCTTACAAAAGATGACGACACGATTGGCAATAGTTGCCATTAATTTCGAATTAAAATTATAAAATTAATGACAAACAAATGAACTTTTCAAATGAATTTATTTCAAGTTAAATTGTATTCAATAAAAAAATATTCGTATTCATATTTTTTAGAAGTTATGTTACAGTTTTTTTTAATTATAATAGCTAAAAATAATTATTCTAATTTAATCAATTTTTTTTTTTTGTAAATTGCAAAATCAATTTTGACATTCGCAATTAAAAAACGAATTTATAATCAATTTTGGCTTTAGATTAAAAAGAAACATTATTTTTTCAATAGCAAATTATGTCATATACAATTATTATTATCTTTAATAAATTTCCTTAAACTACAATTACACTGTGGAACAAATTCAGGTTAGTAAAAGTTAGGTCGATTCTGAGAGTGAGGGATGAAAATAGAGGCTAAATTAGAAGACCCGTATCGCGGCGTTTGTTTATGCTAGTTCGAAATGCTTTTTTTAATTTTAGTAGTGCTTACAAGTATGAAGCAAAATGTTTGAAAGTTTTTTTTTCATGCTTTTTGAACATAGTTTCCACAAAACTAAGTCCTTTTTGCTTTCTGTTTGATCTATAATATGCTTCTCAGTTTCTTCAATAAATTTCATTTGAAAAGAAAACAATCATAATACAAAACTTGCGTTTTCCAGCTTAATATTAATTTACTTCTCATTTCTTATGTACCAATTTTTTCAGTGTTGGTTTTGCACACTCTATAGTTACCTTATTTCAAATGAAAGCGCAGTTTGGTGATATTTTATTATTATAGATCAAACAGAAAGCAAAAAGGACTTAGTTTTGTGGAAAATATGTTCAAAAAGAATGAAAAAAAAATTTCCAACATTTTGCTTCACACTCGTAAGCCTTACAAAAATTGTCTAAATCAATTTTTTTAAACATTTTAATTGTTGCACAGGTCTCTAGTAATAATTTGGCTTTAACAGATTGAAAAAATATCAATTACCGAGTTGTAGCCAAAAAACCATATAAACAATATGCTAAAAATCGGCATTTGACTGCAAAGTTCGAAGGTCGATTAAAAAAAAATTCGAACTAACATAAACAAACGGCGCGATACGGGTCTTCTAATTTAGCTCTATTTTCACCCCTCGATCTCAGAATCGACCTAACTTTTGCAAACCTGAATTTGTTTTACAGTGTTATTGTTATATATGCCAGAATTCAGTAATTTGGTATCATCTCAAGCCTCATAACTTGAGATTATGAGCAGGAGATTTTTGCCTATCCTTGCTTTTGTTTATATGTATATAATTTATTTATATTGAGTCTAACGAATGCCAACTGGTCTATAATTGTAACTTTTGTGTACATTACGAAATTATTTTGTAGTGCTTTCGTTCTCCCTTGTAAAAGTCATTTCTCTAACATGAACAATCGGTGAAATGAATTATAGAAGGGAAAGAGCCAGAGAATGTATTTCTAGAATCGATTCCTTACAGAAAAGCTTGCCAATTTTTTTACTGGGTAAACATACATACAAATGTACCTATGTATGTACGTACATATGTACATACCTGCCTATAGCCGCACCTCACTCCTATGCAAATACGCTAGCGAAAGTGGCCAAATGGTCATGTAAACGCACGTTTGAGCAAATGTTGTTCGTCCATATCAAAGGCAGCAATTTCACCACTGTTGCACTGTATGCGTAACGCAACGCAATTGCAAAAAACAACATTAGCAACAATTCACTGCACCTTCCCGACTATCGGCTTCGTTTTTACATATTCGCATTTTTTTATTCATTTGCATATAAAAAGGAAGGTCTCAAGCACGAATACAGTTAGCAATCGTAAAAATAACAACAAGTATTTAAACCACTATGTCTGTATACAAGTTTATATGTTATAAATAAATATGTATGCACATACAAACTGAATGTACTTAAAAAATATATATTGTTTTTTATTTAAATGCGGTTGGTTAAAGTATTGCAAGAATAATATTGGTTTTTGCTTGTATCCTATTAATTTTGAAGTATCCTATCGTTTCAGCACTTTTTATTGTACGGCAAATGTATACCTCTGAAAAAATAAAAAAATAAATAATTTTCGTTAAAATATACTCAGTAGTTTTGGGCCAATATACCCTCAGTTTCATACCATTTATCGTTTAATGAGCTAATACCAAGGCGAATTCATTTAAGGTGGTATATTCCACATTTCCACTTATTATAAATAAAAAACTTCGCGTATTTTGCAGTAAGAATGTCAAAAAAAAACTTAGGAAAACAAAAATAAACGAATGGTTGGAATTAAAAATTGTACGCAATAAATAAACGTAATGAGCATTAATAGTAAAATAAATCAATTTTAAGCATTTTTAATATCTTTCCATGACGAGCAACACAAGGGGTTTCCATCACGAACTTATATAGAAATTGACAGGCCTATCATGAATTCCGTCGAAAATGTTATCATCAATTTCGACGTGATCACGAAATTCTTACGAACTTTCGAAATTCGGGAGATTGCCATCACGGATTCCGAGTGAAACGCAATTTTGACATTTATTCGTGAGAATAATCTACGAACGCTGTGCCTTATCGGGAAAAGTGAAAATAATAATTACAATGAACAAAAAAATACAAGTGAACTAGAAACTAAGTGGATATTTTCACTGAAGTAATTAAAAAAGGAAGAAGTGTTTATTAATGGCTGTAACAGGTCAAGACCCTCGACTAACCGGAGCTAGTATGAGACTAGTGAATATGATGGAGGAGCGGGCATACATTGCGCAGGGTTTCCTAAAAACCCCGTGCAGCTGAAAAACCTTGGGCCTTCCAGTTAAGGATACGACTTTCGTAGTCATCTTAGTGAATAGATACATATGTATATGCACACGAAAGTTTATTTGAATTGAATGCTTCATATTTAACATAAGTATAAAGTGCTAATGTACATTCAACCAAAATATAACATAAAATTTCAACAGTACCCACCTGGAAAAAAAGTAAAAAGGCAAAAAGTTTGCTAATTTGCTGAATTATTATAAAAAGTAGAACGATATTTCTTTTATGGTATTCTCTTCATTTTAGAGGTTTGGTTGGTCCAGAAAAGCAATGTACAACAGAAGCCATAACTAAACAAAATTGAACCCAGATCAACGAGAAAAGAAAGCAACCACATAAACACATTCAATAATTTAGAGAAAAGGTAAAAAGGATTTGCGGGTTGGAAACATCTATTTCGGCCTTCGCGCTTGCTCATTTTTAATAAGACTGCTTCCACAATGGAACTCATGTAATAATTTTTTGTATTTAAATAACTATTGTGTCAAGTGCAAATACTTGCAACCCTGCATCGTTTTCAAAAAGTTCATAGGAGCAACCCGCTTGGCTGGCCGAACAAGCAGTTGCCGATGAGTCGTCGCCGAGTAAAAATCTACTTTTTCTTATATTTAAAATTCAAGATTATTTAAATTCATATACTTAAATATTAACATTAAACTGATGTTGTTACTTGCTTGCTATGAATTGAATTAAAAAAGCAACATTATAACATACATATGTACATAACTTATGTGTCGATTTATTTGTGTTCGGAAATAAAATATCACGAGCCATTGCATCACGGGCTCGGTGATAATTGTAAACTTTGCCTTTGAAAATATATGCATTTTCTTTCAACTGCTGTCAAAAAAGTAAACAAAAATCCGCTGAATTGTGTGTAAAGAGTTGGTAACACTAATTCGAACTTAGCGTAACAGTTGACAACGCAAACTACGAATTGCTGATATATGTACGTAGCATTTTTGCCGAATTCGTGACGGGAAATTTTATCACGACGAGAGTTCGTACGGAATCAGTGATTGCACTGTGAAAATATAACTTTTGACTCTTAAAACCGTTTAATTATTGCTGTTTAAATTATTTTAAATATGACTTTTTCTTATCTAATTTTTATAAGAAAGATTTAAAAAAGTTACGCTTACAATCTTCTATATTTGTCGTCTCGTACTTGTCACATCATTTGAAAAATTTAAATGCGTTATCATCTTGTTTTCGTGTTTTTTTATTTGCTTGTAAAACATTGTCGCTTTCCATACGTCATCTGTTTATATTTTTTGTTGATGAATTGAAAATTTAATAATTTTACAATAACATCAGCAAAACAAACTTTTTTAGCTATGCACATCAAAAACGCAATAGTCAAGTATTAAATACTTTATTTTTTTTTTGTGTGAAAATTTAAATGTATGTTATCTGAAATATGTACAGTACATAAATTCAATGTGACGACTTATCATGACGATAAGTGTGTTGCTGTGTCTTGCTCATAAAATACTCGTCTTGACATGACGAGGTTAGTACATGACGATAAGAAACGAGAAATGTGCAGAAGGTCTAAGTGTGTAAATTTCTTTCGCTTTTTAAAATAATCAGATTTCTGGTGTTTACAAGAACTGTGTGGCATTTTAATGGTGATTTTGAGTTACAATTTGTTTTTATTACAATCAGATTGCCATGGTATTACAAATATATAATCGAACGGCTTACGACATTTAATTTTTTATGTTACTTTTCAGTTGAAATACAGAACTTTTTGTATCGAAAACGATTATGTTAAACCTAAGCTTCAAATCATGTACGCAAGTTAAAAAACTTAAACAAAGCCTTGTAAGATGCAGTAAATTCTCAAAAAAAAATTTGAATTTTTTTAAATGTGAATGTACATACATACACGTTAATACATATGTGCTGGTACAGACATATATTTTTTTTACAAGCAGGAAACTTTAACAGCCTGTACCCCGTCAGTGTGGGACTTTAACCAGCATTTAAACTCCTACTGTCATGTACCGTTCCCCTCCCGACACTAGCGTCAAGTATTTCGTCGGGAGGCGGTTTGAGCACTAAGCTCCTATTTCTTTACTGTCTTCATACAGTCGTAAAAGTTGAATCAACTTGGAACCACCCTCTCTTTTCAAACTAACCCTGCCGTGTCGGGTCTAATGACTCAATATAGATACTATTTATTATATATTTTTTTTAATTCATATTTAATTCACCTATGTTGTTTTACATAAGCTACTATACATAGCATGTTTATCGCCGCTTTGCGTTGTGTAATTGAGATGATAGAGCTCGCTTTCTACGCTGTTCGGATATTCTAAGTTTTTGCATAATTATAATATATATGTATTTGGAATGTCAATATCCCGGGATAAGTCTATGTAAAACCCGGAATTGTAGAACGCAATGAATTTAATAGCCATTTAGTTTTTAAATTCTTAAAAATTTCCCTTTCAAGGGCAAAACAAAGCCTTTAGCCTTGTCATTATAAATTAGAATATCATTCTTGATGTAAAAAAATGAACCGTTCTATGAAAGCGATGTTAGTAATAATAACGACGAGCAGCTCGCAATTGTCCAATAATCGAAAGGCTTGGTAAAAGAAATTTATAGTTTTTGTAATGAGGCGATAAAAAGTCTATGTCACACAGAGTGCATTTAACTTATTGTCAACAATCCAACCAACAAGTGTTGAGGCGCAGCAGTGCTTCTCCATTGCAGATTTTAAATGCAACAAATTAAAGTCTAGGTTGGAGGATAACACACTTAAGGCTTTAATTTCTTAAACATCAAAGTAAGGAATAATTCTGCCTCGCTCAAAATGGAATTGGTAATGTATTTAATTTTTACTTGATGTATTTCTTTTTTACAGAATGGTAATATATTAATATTTATTATTGGTCTCAGACAGTAATTAAAAATAATTTTGCTTTATGTAGGGACAATTGCTTCTGTACCAAATATTGAGATTTGTACTTGAAGTTTAAATTATTTTTTTATGTGTGTGAAATTTTACGTTTATTTCCTTTTTATTCTTGAAAATACAAATAAATACCTTCATGCTTTACAACAAATCGTTCTTCTTTGTTATATTAATGATATTTTGTTTACTTCTATAAGACAACGATTAAAGACGTGTTACGTTTTTTGGTAAATTAAAAATTACGAATCAAAATTTCGTAAAATTCGGGATCCCGGGATTGTTCCGGGATTTCGTTTTCAGATCACGAATATCCCGGGATCAACAAAATGACAAAAATTTACATCCCTAATATGTATGTATATATGCTCGAAATGTTATATATGCTCGAAATGTTTTGATATGAATTGAATTGCCTTAGACACTTTACATATATTAAAAACACTCATGTTTCTTTAAGGAACGTTTAATGCGCTGTAAACTTGTATGTAAGTTCAAAATTTTGATAAGAACCTACTTGAATTATTACAAATTTTGTGTAATGTTTAACACTTTGACATTTTTGCTTTCTATTTGAGAATGAACTGTATTAAAATTTGAAAATTAAGAATAAAAGAAAAATGTATTTTTAATTGCTTAAGAGCTTTAAGGCTGATTAGCTTTTGGAAAAAAATATAAGGAAAAAACAACAATACGCAAAGCGGTATAAGTTCATTGCTATAAGTTGTGAAGGGGGGAAAGAAGGAATAATAACAACAGCTCAAACAGCGTTAGATTAACACAGTGCGTTTAGCTGCCGGCTTAAGTATTACGTTTTTAAGCTCATAAACAGTTAAAAATTAATTCATAATTTTGAGTTGGATTTAATTATTATAAAAGCCTTTGCATTAAACATTTTGTATAGAAGATATGCGATAAATTAACCGATTTTTGTTTAATCAATCTAAATATAAAAAATTCTTATTCTGATATTCATCAAAAAAAATCAAAAAAATTTAAAGAGTATCACTGTTTTTACCTCCCTTTTTCTTTCCACTTAAGGAGCACCAAGAGTACTCTTAAAGGTTTACTATGCACCCTCGATGCGTCATTGCAAAGTAAAAAAAAAATGAATAAAATGATTCCCCCCTCACAAACAGCCATGTACTTACAAATTTATCGATGTATGTATGCATGTATGTGTGTAAATGTAGTGCAGCGCTAGTCTAACGCTGCAGTGTAGTGTTGTTGCGGTTCGGTTGACCAGCGCTTGCAGTTGCATATTGCATTGTATTTATGCGCTTTGAAGCGGTCAGTGTGCTAGAGTATACTCATTCACTCGTTCATTCGTTCGTTCATTCGCCCCTCTACACAACGCTGCTTTTTATGTGCTTTATGCAAATGGAAACGGCAAATTGCATGCGGCAGTCGCCTGACACCGCCAACTAAAATGCTGCAAAGCGTTGGATGGAGGTATTGCAGTTGAATGCATGTTGTCGTTAGGTTTAATTGCAAAAAGGATTAAGGCACGCGTAAAACGTGCACTGTGCAAATAGCGAATGCAACCAACAACCAGTATAAGTGTATATTGTGCATATGTATGTATGTACATATGTATGTATGTCTGTGCGTACTTGCTTAGTCGTCGTGTCCATATGCGTTGGTTTGGCCGCCTGGCTTGACTTGAGCTTGTTGATATGCACGGCGCAGGCAGGCAGACATACGTTGTGTTGCACTCGCGTGTTGCAAGCATTTGTAAATGGACTGATGGTTTTCCATTTGCATTTGTCTACGAAGCATTCTGCTTTCCGTTTCGTTGCACAGCATGTTGTTGCGTGTTGTTCTTGTGGCGGCTTTGGCGCAGGCTGACCAAAAGCGGTGAAGATTTACGAGTTGTAAATAATCTAATTTCGTATTGTATGGCAAGCAAGGATTGCAATTTCCATCGCTACCCCGACCTTAGCAACAAGCAACCAACAACTGCCGCCGCTCGTTTCGATTATTAGCCTACAAGCCTTTTATGTTTTAGTTGCACCGAGTGTTGCCAAGCTAACGGTATAAGAACAAATTTTAATATTAAAATTATCTAAGGATAATTAATTTTATTAGATGTGAAATATATTTGTAAATGTATGTCAGTTAATAATTATTTTAGACATTCGTATGTATATCGACAGATAGGAATTAAAATTCTTTAAGATCAATAAACTAAAATTAATTTATACCTTAATTAAATTTTTTTAAAACAATATTTTTGAGATCGTTGGTGCAGGCATCAAGAATTAATGAACAATAGGACACTTGTACCACTGCGGGCGAGGTAGTCGGCTATTACTAGCCATTCCAAAGCAGCATTGACCAGATAGTCACAACACGCCAAAAAAGACTGAGTAAGACCTTAGTTAGATAAACAAATCGACACTCACCATCTTTTTGTCGACTTCAAAGCCGCTTTTGACAGCACGAATACATAGACTAAATTTTATATTAAAAAAAAACATGTACGGCTATGTAGAGTGAATTTGAGCACAACTTGTAGCTCCTTGCGAGTTGAAACGGGCCCAAGCCGATCGAGTTCAAACGAGGCTTAAGGCTAGGCGACTCACTTACGTGCGTACAATACTTTCGGAAACATAATTAATAGAACAGAATGAGTGCAAAAGTCTCCGGAACGTTTTAAGAAAGAAAAAAAATTGAACAAATATCACTGAAATGTTAGGTTTATCGTGACTATCTGCCGTTGTATAATTCGGAAAACCAAAAAATAGATACATATGTACATAAAAAAACATGCGAACTTTTCAACAGAAAGCAATATTTGATTAAGTTTCATTAATTAACAAAAGACTCATAAAATACATTGTCGTCCGCAAACGTCAGTACGAATCCGTTCCAGTTGATGTTGATGTGTTGTCGCATTTACCAAAAACCGTACGCACTGCACCAAGTAGCCCTGAGTTCAATTATCGAAAACTATTTCTTCAAACTCTCAACGCACCCGTCATTGTTAACGCAACGTTAAAGGGCCGTACACATACAACTTTCCTCGCTTTACTTGACAATTCGAAATTTAACAACAAAGCATGAGGTGTAGAAGGTTTGCTACATAGAACGCTTTGACAGTCTCTACGTTAGTGGTTTGTTTTCAATTGTTATTTGTGTCTATTCCAAATATTTTGTTTAATTAAATATTAAAAAATTAGTTTTGCTTATATAATTAAGTGGTAGTTATGCTACTTGTGTATGTTGCAAAGTCGCGAGTGTAATAAACTATATTCAGGCCGAGCATATTTCGACAAGATAAATAAAAACCGATTGTATTTACCAGCACTCATATAACATCTGTACTTTAACTTATCTGTCAAAGCGAAACTCTGAAGCAAAGCAAAGCGAAAGTCTTATGTGTACGGCCCTTAATAAAGTCAGGTTCTCAAAAATTTTGTTTCTATTGGAAAATGTTCTCGATACCAAGAACGATAAAATACAAGATTGCGCCTTCCCGACGAAAAATGATGTGAAGCAAAATGCGTGCAACGTCACGAACACGGTTTTTCTGAGAATCGAAAGAAATTGTAAACAAAAATGTGAGGTTAGGTTCTGCTAGGATTTCTAAATTTTAAAGTTTTTACCAATTACGGCACTTTATGCAACATATTTATATTCAAATAACTTCATTTATGCACTGTGTTTGATTGGATGCTTTGAAAAAAACTGCATTGCAGCATTAGGAGACACAAGAAGCTTAACTTGCTACCAAGTGCGCACAGCTACACTTTCACATCACTTTTAGCGAGTTTTATAGCCCCGTATCATTGATAGACTCTCTGATTTAACACTTAACACTGCGCACTTCATGTTTAATAACTTTATTTTAAATAAAATTGCTTTTAAGCATAGAAATTAAGTACAAACAATTGTATGCTTACAAACATACAAACAAAACTAACCGCGTTCTGTGACGTAGCATAAACAGCTGATTCTGTCAAATTTGCTGAGAGCGAATAGCGGTTTGCGGAAGGCGCAACCTCTGTATTTTCTAGATCGTGCTC
The DNA here is from genome assembly GCA_963971545.1 of Philophylla caesio. NCBI lineage: Eukaryota > Metazoa > Arthropoda > Insecta > Diptera > Tephritidae > Philophylla > Philophylla caesio. The sequence continues at coordinate 12,208,261 of OZ020607.1, forward strand.
GATACTTTCGCTCTCATTGCGCTCTCATTGGTGACGTTCCCAAAAGCCTAGTTCCCATTCTACTCTCTTTGAGAACGTTTTTGAGAGTTTTGTTCTCATATTCTCTTATTGAGCACGTTCCCGTGAAATATGTTTACATTTTGTTCCTTTTAAAAAGATTAGTAAGTTTCACGAAATATCATATTATGTGTGTTCAATGAGATAACGGCGGCATGAAGTGAACCGAAAAGAAGGATTGGCTTTAATATTCAAACGTTTTTCAGTTTTGACTTTAAAAGTCAGACTCCTTTATTTTGTGTAAAATGAGCTTCATGCGCTTCGAAACCAAAAAAATTTATAGGATGACAATTATGTTTAATTATTTTGGTACTGAAACATACGAGTATATATATTTAAGTATTAGCTCTCATATAAGATGTCTATAATTGTATCATCCAACATTTTATTTATCTCTGTACTGACAATTTTTTTTTGCCACAAAAAGTGCTACGTTCCATATCAACTCATATACTTCTTAATTACATTTATCACAATTTTCATTGTCCTTCTTTAGCATTGACCTTCAACTTTTGTTCGGTTATATTTGTAGTCATTTCATGTCTCATAAATGTCAGTTTGCTAATTGCATACGAACATTCTATGATGTTATTGCTATTATTGCCAAGGTTAGTAGTCCTTATTGTTGTCATCAAGAACTTTAAAGGATTAGCGATTAAATGCAAGAAGCTGTCCATAATTAAATGAAATAGTTCTACTCTGCGGAATATACGTAAGTCTCACTGTTGCTTGGCTGGGGATCATATAGAGCTATGCATTCTTATATAATAAGACAATGCATTCATCATTACAAACATTTACGGTAGTCTTTGCTTTTGTCCAATTTATTCATAAAAGCTGTATTCCGGGTATTCGGTTTGCTGTTATACGGCTATTTAGTTTAAGGTGAGATAAAAACACGTAACATATGCAAAAGCTAACGTCTTGTGCTGAAATAACGCTCTTATTTCCTATTTAAATGTTAACTCAACGCAGTCTTTTCATCATTGAATACGAATTACAGACAAAATAAAACTCAAAATATGATTTTGTTTTCGTAGTGAAAACAGTTAAGAAGTTATGTTTTATTTTCCAACAATTGTGAACTGCAGTTACACAAATTTTGATTCCAAATCAATATAAATATGTTTATAATACGACACTCAAGAAATGAAGAAGAAATTTTCTTCTATACATATTTTTAATGAGTCTGAAGCTCTTTAGACTGATCGTATCAAGGCATATTTAATAGCTAGGCGCAATAGAAAAATTAAAAAAAAAATTGAGCTCTGTGAATTTGGTTTTTTCTTCTAAAATCTCAAGTTTCAAAAATATATGTTCTCAAACATGATTTAATGTTCTAGAAGCACTCTTATAAGAATGAAATTCAAAATTTGACAGTTCAAATTAAAAGTTGAAAAAGTGTTAAAACCAAGGCACATTCAAAAGGTAGCAGCGTAGAAAAATTAAAAAAAAAAAATTTGAGTTCTGTATATTTTGCTTTTGCTTTTAAAAGCTAAAGTTTGAAACATATTTTATCAACTACCTTGAATTGTACTGAAAGCATTCTTATCACAACGAAATTAAAAACTTGACAATTCAAATTAAATAGAATATGAAAAAAGTCCAAAAAAATTTGCTGCGGCTACTTATTTGATGTGCCTTGGTTAAAACAAAGTTTGTTCCGCCTACTTATTTAATGTGTCTTGTTTGTACCATGAACGAATTACTACAGATCACGTAATCAACCGTGTATTTGTTATTGATTTTGAGAAAAAAAGTGAGTGACGTAGTACTTTTGAAAATTTTCGTTTTGTTTACACTTTATTCTTGAGCGCGTGTAAAACAGTTTATATTGCGAAAACCAAATTCCATAAGCACTTTATGCTAATTTCCAATAAATTTTTCTCAGTAAATCTTGTTACAATTACAATTATTCATTACACTCAATCACATCACTTTTTCGATGTTCTTTTGTTTTGTCCTCTTCTTTATTATAATTTCGCATCATATGACAGCAAACAAATATGATGTGAAAAGTATTAGGTCACTGGCAAAAAATTATTATTATTTTTTTCACTTCGTATTAGTATAATTGGTTCATGGGTTCGTATATTTATTTTTTCAAGAAAATTTTTCAGCAATTACAAAGTACTTTTTCAAGCAACGAAAATAAAAGTGTTGTCATTTTCTTTTACGGCTGTATCCTACGCGTAATGCCCACAAATTGTTGTGTACTATTTTTAATTTATTTACTACAATTCATATCTATAGCCATATACTCATTCTTACTAAACAAATATTTGTCTCAAAGTTGGCCCAAGTTGTATGTACACATACAAATATTTAAATATATATGTACCTATGTCCATACATTAAACTCACTCTATTTATTTAAATTTTCAAAAGGTTTATATAGAATACTTCCAGACAATTTTGGTGCTACGTTGCAATATAATGGTGTAGGAGAGCGTGTTAATCTGCATATGCTGCTGGCACTTTGGCTTCGCGCCAAGTATATGCTTCGGTTTTGCCCTGAGTGCGACAGCCGGCATGACAAGCTTTGCCGAATATTGTCTACGATTTCACTCAAACCACTTTCATTGGCCTTGGGAATATGAGCATATGTGCAAGACGCCTATATGTAGGCAACATCTATTGCAGTAGTCGTGTCGATTACAACCACATGCACACATACTCCTGCATGCAAATATACTTTTGTGTAGTAAAATGGCTGGTGTGGTTTGGTTTCTGCTGGAAAGCCTCGGAATTTACTTTTAATTTTCTCTTTTATCCTTGTATTTTTAGTATGTATAAAATAGCAGAGTGCATGTGTAAAAACTCACAAGCATTATCAGCAACCGCTAATTATTCAGTTAATTAAAACAAACACACTTTGTTGCTAATGAACGACTGTCCAGGTGGATAATTTGCAAAGAACAAGGATATAATTGTAATGTGCGCTCACTGAATGCCGTACTTATATAAAAAAAAAACATTGAGAAAAGAAAAAAGGTTACTAATCTAATTACTTTAAAAATTATGTGTTGTTGAAAAGAACGAAAATTCTTTAATTAAAGAATATGTTGATATTTCGGGAAATGCATAGACGTTACTGGCAACTATCACAAAGCTGATGGAGATTGGGGCTCTGTACAAATGCTCTCCAAAATTGGTGTTAAGCATGCTCATGATTTGGGTGGCCACTATGTAACATACATATGGGTAAGTCCCAAATAAGGTCTACCGCGAACGGAAAATTCAAAGTGGTCAGAGTATGTTTTTATTATATTTCAGCATAAGTTAAATATGTATATGATATGGATATAAAATATTTTATAGTTTTCTCTAGACCGATAAATAGGACTTCAAAAAAAGGCTTTTTCGGCTTTTTCATTTGCCTCTTTTGCAAACAAAATATAACATATTTTCTTTTTGTATTGAGCCTGTTTTAACTGGATCCATATAATTGCTGTAATTCCGATATTTATAGCCTCTTATATAACATTGAAAAAAACTCTAAGAAACTTTGGAAAATGAAGATTTTCTGATTCGATCTTACCCTTATCCTTGTGTCGCGTCCGTTACCAAAAAACTACACAAGTTGTTCCTATAAGCAAACATGTCCTCCAACCAAAAAAAAAATTTTTGCAGTTAAGTAGGCATATGTACATCTTCCAAAAAATAAAATAATTTTTTACCGAACTGTTGAATAAAATATTTTATGGGTGATTAAAATTTGTCGCGTCCGCAACCGTGAGTACAAAAATTCACTTAAACAATAATACATATTAGTATATTAACATTTTTGTTTATAGATGGAAACAACCAGTACAGAAAAAATTAAGAAGTGGCGGGAAAAGATGTATATTACTTTTAAGTCTCTTTATTACTTTGTTGCACTTGAAATGTAATTTTTGTTTATTCTTATGAGAATTTCATTAAAAAACTGAAACAGACCTATTTACTGTATATTACTCATTGAGGTGGTCCCCATGTTATATAGTATGTAGAGTGCTGGTTCAAGTCACGGGAGAAATAATATCAAAATTACTAAGAAAACTTTTCTGAAGGGATTCGCTACTCGGCAGTTTTTTGCCAAACCCTTTTTAGTGCATTTTTGAAAGCTGGTGAACAAAAATTCATTTGGCTTATCGGATGCCGGTTAGAGTCGGCATGAAGCTTATAGTAGGTTCGCCATTTAAAAAAGTATCAGACTGCAAATTTGAGAAAAAACTCGGCATACATCTGCTCGGAAATGATATACTTTATACAATTTATTATGTATTATTATTACTATTATTCATTGGTAAAAATTTGTCGCGTCCGCAATTTCGCGTCCGCAACCATACTTTAGCTCGTACCCAACTTTTTATAAAGATATTTTAAATTTCGTAAATCTACAAACGGGGGGCCTTATTTGACTTTACATCACTCATTTAAAAAACATATATTATCTTCTAATTTTCGCTAAGTTTTACATACTTTCGCAAGCATTAAAAAAATTCTTCCGTTTCCTGTCGCGTCCGAACCACATTATATATTGATATATATAAGGACTTAAATCCTTAAAGTCCCCAAAAAATATATGGAGCGAAGCACCCCGGCAGTGCTTTGCAATTATTATAATATGGATTGAGTTCGCTTCTTTTTCCTGCCTTTTAACAAGATTTAAACACGTGCGAATGTCGCGTCCGCAACCCAGGACTTACCCATATGATATTTCCCAAGTATTTTAATTAAATTTTTTTTCACAAACACCTGGCTAATTTTGCTAGAATAGTCAATTTCCTGTACTTGGAATTTAGCGTGCAAATTTATTTGCCATACAGTTATTTGTTCATCAATGTCCATCACCGGCACATCAAAAACACCTGCATTATTCCCGACTACCTCACCCACTATCTAAGTAAATTGCTCACATTTTGCCAGCGAGAGGCGTTTCATTGAACGGATATACACCTTGTAGTTAGTGGCTTCCACCAGCAGGCATGAGGAAACTAACATACCCAAACTGCCGCTGGACATGGTATCCATGAGCGAAAGTGTAATATTTGATTAGCACCTGCTTGCCTAACATGTTGCCGACGAGCTTTTGCCTCGCCACCAGATTGTCGTACTTGCGGCATGCCTGCCAATGTGTGAGTAAGATTATAAATACATACATATAAACCCTGCAGGAATTGAGGCTAACGTTATAACGTAATTTTAAATTGCATTCAAAAACATTAGTGGTGATTATTTTCTGTATATTTTCATAGAAGCAAACTAACTACTTTTGTATGGCGATGATAAAAAAAAAATTAGTTTTGGCTAGCTCTGCATGAGGTACCAAGTAGCAATTATAAAACCGGATCGTTACCTACTATATCTACGTCCATTTTTGCCTTTTTTTATACATTTTTACCTACATTTATCACGATATATCTGCATAATTCAAAAATTTCGCGTTCGCGTTCACTTTTTCCTTTAAATTTTATGTTTACAATTGTTTGAGAGCTGATTTATTTCATTGCCAATTTTGTTGCCACAGCTTTATTTTATGAAGTTTTTGAATTGTTATGCATTATTTTTCAGCTTACTATTTATTAGTTTGTATGCGTTTGATAAAAATGGGGTATTTTTTTGTAATAAACGCAAAGTAGTCATTTAAAAGTTAGTTAGTTTCAGCAACTGATATTTTTTGACTGCAGGGTAGATACATATGTACATACATACATATGTACTATATATGAATTTGTACACGCGAACATTTACGTGCGGTTGGTTGATGTTTGCCTGTCACTAATAAAGTTATTATAAAATCGAGTGCTCCATTTTAGTTGTAGCTCACTCGCGATAACAATGATTTTTTCTAGCTCGCATACACAACTGCCACCTAACACAAATTGCCATCTAGAAAGGAAAATATAAAAAGCAAAAGAGGCAACACCACGCCTAGATGTATGTGTGTATATAGGTTTGTGTCAGCTTTGCTGCAATGAATGCCGCAATCGCGTTGGCAATCCGCTCTTTAGCTAGTTTGACCGTGTTTAATGTTTTATAATGTCGATTTGTATATGTGTGTGTGTGTGTTGGTATGTTTATAACAACCTAACTTCAATTTTAACCACACCACTCAAACATCAACGTCCATTATCTTCATAAGGCATATGGGCTCTTTTTTGTTGCAGTGGCGAGATTTTGACGTTGCTGGCATTACAGGCGGTACATGAAACCGGAACTTGGCGTTGGCAAACGAATATGTGAAAGTGTAAAAAAACAACGTGTACTGGCTAACTCGATGAACTTCCGCTTGTGCGACAGTAATACAACTTTTCACAGGACAAAAGTTTTAAATTTTATAAATTTGACTTGCGAAGCAAATTTAATTTGAAATAAAAGTGAGATTAAAGAAAGGGAGAGAGCGAAACGAAATGATGGGAATTTAGCAATTAAAGCAAAAAATAAATAAATATTAAAGCTTTATTTTAAGTATGCAGTTTTATTGCGCATTTAATTTAAATATAATTTAGTGCAAGTTTCAAGTTTAATTTAATATAATTTTGGCGCTTACACTATATAGCTCAGTGTTTGGCCGAGCTTCTCCTACCATTTGTGGTCTGCGTCTTTATATTATACCACAAATGGAGGGACCTACAGTTTTGTACCGACTCCGAACGGCAGATGTATTTAATGGGAAGCCTTTTCATGGCCGAAATACCCTCGTAGGTTTGCCATAACCTGCCGAGGGGTGACCGCTATTAGAAAAAACTTTTTCTATTATCTAAGATTTTGCTTGCCCTGACTGAGATTCGAACCTCGAATTCACCGGCATATCAAGTTATAGCACGCGCCGCTAACAACTCGACCACAGCGGCAAGTTTCAAGTAGTTACCATATAAGATGAATTTCATATCAAATCCAACATGCGTTGAACCCGACCCCCTCAGAATTTGATGAAATTTTGCATATAGGTACATCTTACCTACCCAAACACATCCTTATTTTTAGAAAATGGATTTTCGAAAAATTGTGGGCGTGGCAAGGTATCGAAATATTTGAAATTTTTGTGTTACCAAGGTCATTAATTTTATATTTTGGGAATGCCTGAACATTTTAACAAAAATTCTTGTTCGACTCTATTAGAATAAAAAAAAATCTGTATAACTTCCAAAGTATAGCTAGGTACCTTTTTTTGTCACACAATAATATCAAAATAAAAAAAGTTAACAAGAGATGCATTTACTTAAATAAATTAAAAAAAAAAAAGAAAAAACACCCCATTTTAGTTTTCAGATATGTTATATATATTAAATAGACCTTTCTAAAATAAAATTTTGTTTTTCAAAATCGCTTGATCTTTGAAGTGTTTTTTCAGTTTAAAATTTTATTTTGAAAAAAAATTTTTTTTCAGTGTACTAAAAAATTTTTACAGTGTATTTTTTTGAAAGCGGTAAAGCCATTCCGTAGTAATCACACTTTAAAAGTACCTATTATCGTAATTTTTCGAATATTTTCGAATATTTCGATACCTTGCCCCGCCCACAATTTTTCGAAAATCCATTTTCTAAAAATAAGGTTGTGTTTGGGTAGGTAAGATGTACCTCTATGCAAAATTTCATCAAATTCTGAGGGGTCGGGTTCAAAATGTACGTGTTTTTCAGCCTTTGAAATGAAATTCATCATATGTAAATTACGTTTTATTTTTGAAACTTTTTTCATTCGCTCGGTCTGCTGGCATGTTCTTGGAGCAATGTTGCGGCATTTAAAGGAATACGGCCAATGCATGCATGGTGGGCCAAAAAAAACCGGAAAAAAATCTATATTTACTTCGCAAGAACATGCCAGCACGAATAGACTTTAGTGAAATGAATTTGAGTGTATAAAAATATATCGAATACCAAATGTGCTTAATAAATGCATTATAAATTGCCATTAGTTCACTTTGACTTCAAAAAATCATAATTCCTAAACAACGAATTTAGGGTAGTTGAGGCTGCTACATAATTTAGTATATATAGTATATACATACATATATATAAAAAAGACATCAATCTGTAGTAATTACAAACATGTACTTTTTCATACTAAAATTATAAGAGCTGTAAACAGTTTAAAAACAATTTAAATTAGTTTCAATAGCATAAAAACATCTAAAAACAAGTTGTTTTTTTAAATTTTGTTACAAATTTATAATTTTATTGAGCTTATGAAAGTTTATGAAAGATTGTATTGGGAAGAAACAACAACAGTGCCCCGTTGGGTGTATTCCCAACCATCTTCCAGGCGGAAGTTTATACTACAACCGAGTAATGCGCTAACGAATGTCTTCGCAGAAGTTTAAAATCATGTCAGGTAGCCAGGCAATCCTAAGGCTACTAGACTCCTTCAATACAGAATTAAAGCTGGTAGACAGTTGCCAAATGGTACTAGACTTATTAGGAACCGACAACAGAGCTACTCTGTGGCGCTTGCTTATAGTCGCGCCCAACGTAGTTCTCATTGCCCTCAGCCGTTCTATGGTATTTTCGAGGGATACACGACAGAGCTTCTAAAAAAAGTCGGTGGTTCAACAATCTCAGCCCAAATTCTCTCAAAGATTACTTAATCTCAGCGGAGAGAATCTCAGATTTCTCAGCGGCTACTTGACAGCGTAAATGGGACTCTCAGAGGTTGCGGAATACTGGTGTTGTGGCCTATTATTTGGCATTTAGAATCACAAACACAACAGAAACAAAATTTTAATATGTGCAAAATTGCATTTATATACATAAGGCGATGCAAAAATCAGTTGCCTTAAAGAACAAACATACATGTCGTATGTGAAAATTAAGACAAATTTAGTTAATAATGCAGTTATACTAAACTAATCGCTATCAGGTTTTGTATATATTTTTTAGTTTCCGAGTTATTGAGTAAACTTTTGTCGCATGTGCATGGTCGAAACGATTTTGTCCAATTTGGCGAATGTCACAAACATTTCTTACATACGACAATTCTTTATATAAATTCCGTGCTTTGAACACTCGAAAAAATATTGTCAAATGCTTAAATTACCTTGGACCAAATTTTAAAATCCATAAAATAAAATTCCACAATAAACATCTAATTAATGAAACATATGTATGTTCGAATCTCAGTCAGGGCAAGCAAAATCTTAATAATAGAAAAAGTTTTTTCTAATAGCGGCCACCCCTCGGCAGGCAATGGCAAACCTCCGAGGGCATTTCTGCCATGAAAAAGCGTCTCATTAAATACATCTGCCGTTCGGAGTCGGCACAAAAACTGTAGGTCCCTCCATTTGTGGTGTAATATAAAGATAGAAGCTATATAGTGTACGCGCCAAAATTATGTACATACGTACATATATAAAATTAACAGGATTTATGTTTGAAATACAACAAAATTTAAATTGAAATCCCTAATGTCTGTTTTGAATTAGTGGCAATATTGGGCGGCTGCCACTGTTTCTGTCAAAAAATTTTAAGTGAAACTACCACTAAAAATATTTGTATCATGGTGCAATAATGGTGCAGTAAAATTTTTTTTTCCGATACTGAGATGGAAAATATTTGCGTAAATGTGACTTTGTCACTGATACGAAAAAGTCGCCGGTCACTGCTGTGACAAAGTAGTATTCACAATAATGCAATGGGATATTGGGACTGTGAAAAAGAAGCAGTCGTAATAACGCTTGAATACAGCGACCGTAAAAAATTGTCATTAGACACACTTCAAAAAAGGGTTAATTACATATTGACGAGGTAAATTGTAAGCCTAGCTATTTTTAAGTATTTTAATTTAATATATCTGAATTTCTGTAATATTTTGTTATTGCTGCATTAAGTTATGTTTTTTACTTGTTATTCTCTTTAATAAATACAAACAGATATATGTATAAGTATGCATCCGTGCATAAATATGAAGTTACATTAAAACTTTTGTTGCATTGATATGCATTTTTCTGTCACTGTTTTTTACACAGTCACAATTCATCATCGTGAGTGGAAAGTCACAGCCACGAATAACACTGTTTCTGAAAAGTCCCGAGATCGCCCATCACCAGCAGGTTTCAAACATTGTGCAAACCTCAAAAAAATTCTCAACACTCGAAACAGTCTTATCAAAATTGCTAACTTTTTGTTGAGAAAAATTTCGAGTACGTAGTTTTGAAGCGTATTCAGTTTTATTGTAACCAAGTGTTTTATTGTAACCAAATGAAACAAAGTTTGAACTTTTGTATTGTATAAATTGTATGAATTTGTATGAACGAATTTTTCGACTGTATCAAACAGGGTTAATAATAACAAACAAAAAAATGGTATGCATGAGGTTATATCCAAAATGCATGAATAAAATATAGTAATTTCCCCTCGTGCCAATAAAAAAACTAGGCCAAATTAATAGAAAATGGCTACCAATTACCAACAACCAATAGCTATTTATTACAAAACAATAAAATTGTTGCATGCAACCGGATTCATGTTCGTTGTCAATAAATCAATAGATGCGATGAAATCGTACGGAGCAGCGTAGCGTTACAAAAACAACAGACAGCTGACATAATTTCATTAAAACAATACAAGCACTTGGCGAATGGCTACAAAGAAAGACGAGCTTTCAAGTTGTCCAAACAAAATTATACAAAAATAAGTGTGCGTGTATTGGCGTGCTAATTAAAATGGTCTGTGGAGAAGAGGGGAGCCCTAAGGAAGATGCTACCGAGGTAAAATGCGCGTTGTGTTGTTTTGTTAACAAGTTCCTTAACTCTCTTTGAATGTACTATTTAGCTGTATGTATGTATGTTTGTATTATTGTTGTTGCAATGTTCCTGGTAATTAAAACACAATTCACTTGTTTGCCTGTCGCTCTCGGGCCGTCCGTGCAACGGCATGTGGCATCAACGACTTTTGTGGCTACAAGTTCGCATGTACACATTTGCCTTTACATCCACACATATGTGTATGTGTGTTAACATGTTCCTGCCAACACATACATGTACTCGTGTGTAAGCATAATGGAAGAGAATAACACTTTCAACGTGCAACACAATACAGCACAATGTGTGTAACCGCATCAGGTGTGGCGTGAATGTTGCCGCTTTTGTGTTACAACAGGCAACAAAGTGATTGGCGTCGCTACGAAGGTGGAGCGGTGGAGCGTGTTGCTGCAACACACGCAATTTCTGTGTCGAATCGGCGGACCACATGGTCAAACTATCAACGGAGCAGCCTCACACACGCGAATAGTTCAATGCAACGCGTATTTAATTCGTTTGTTTTTTTAATTTTAATTTTTTGGAAAACCCAGTGGCGGAAAACTTTAGCTGGTTGAGACTTTTTTTTTTTTTAAATATCAGCACGTGCCACAGTCACATACACACTTGTTGCAGGCTATATCGTACATAAATTTTTATATCGCAGCAAAACGCGGTAGTAGTCTAATAAATATCTGGTTTAAAACTTTGTTTTAATACGAGTATTCGTACACGCTTGATTGCAGCTGTGCTATATCAACAAAAATTGGCGATTTTTCATCTGATTCTAACGACTTAAGTTCGCACGCCGTCAATATAAACCGAATAATCCGTCCTTCTTAAAATAATGTAAGTCATATACCCAGCATCGCTTATTTCTGCTAGCTATAACTTATCTCAATTTATATTTAAATAGTAAATAATTAGGTCAAAGATATCATAAATGTAGATACTTTTGCCCTGCTTAGTGATTTCCTCAGTGGTATGTTTGCTACGTTGTGGCTGCTGTGGTCGAGTTGGCAGCGGTGCCTGCTATAACTCAATAGGCCGTTAGGTTCGAAGTTCAAATCTCAGTTAGAGCAAGAAATGAGATGCTGTATCTACTGAAACATTTGCGTTTTTCTGAAATACATTTGTATTTTTTTGAAATACTGTTGGAAAAGGTGTATTCGCTTTGATCAACATGAACACAGACGAGCTAATAAGAGAAAATTTTGCAAGGCCATGGAACCAAAAAAAATGCAAAGTTCTACGAGAGTGAACGTCACGCTCGTCACGCAAAATAGGTCTGCTATGACAATTGAACCATTTTTTCCTAACTTTTCTTCTGCTATTCGTCAATAGTTGGGTTTGCAGAAAAATTGCCGCCTTCCTGTGCACTTTTAAATAAACTATGTATATAAAGAACTTAAAGACAAAAACCACATTTCTTCATCGGAATCGGATATTGTTTTATTTTTATTCACCTTCAAACTAAAACCGCACTGATATGAACTCTTTTTTCGCAGTTTCAACATAAACTTCACATCGAAGCGTTGTTCTACGCTATGCTCTAGTCGGTGCACTCTCAGCTCTCTTCGCTTTTATCGCAGCTCCAACATAAACACTACATCAAAGCGTAGATTTTTTGCTATGCTATAGTCACTCACGATTTAGAAAATACAGAGGTTTCGGCTTCAGCGTCAGTTAAGGTTCAAGGTTCAATTAGAGGTACCATACCATAAAACCATAACCATAATCGTAGTCATAACCATAACCATATTTAAGCCATCGATTAGTGGTGCCATAACCATAAACAGCTGATATTTGCAACAAACTGAAAGTAAATAAAAATTAAGTAAAGTATGTAAAATGCGGACGCAAAATATATATTAAAACTCACCAAAACAAACAAAACAAAATAAACTGCACACGAAGAACAAAAATATCGCAATAAACAAGGCGAATCAGCAATCAGCTGTTTATGGTTACGGCAAAAACCAAAATTGAGTTGGTCGCTATGGTTATGGTTATGGGATGTAAATTGGCACAACAAAGAGTCTATATTTATCGGGTGAATTTGCCATCACATTTTCCTTTGACCAAGTGACTGCTTCTTGTACATTTTGTACATTTGTGCTAAACTTAAAAACATTTGACACAATTTAATTCTCCTTGACATTTTTACAAGCAATATGCGATTCATAACTAATCACACAAGTGCTTTTATTTCTTACTTTGTACTTTGTGTCAACGAAGATATTCAAAGAACAATATGCAACAAAAATTAATCCTCAAAAATTAAAAGCAGTTTTAAGTGTTAAGTCGCAAAGTCTATCAAGGATACGGGGCTATAAAACTTGCTAAAAATTAAGTGGAGGTGTAGCTGCGCACTTGGTTGCAAGTTAAGCTTCTACTGTCTCCTACTGCTGCACTGCAGTTTTTTTTTTAAGGCATCCAATCAAAGACAGAGCATAAATGAAGTTATTTGAATATAAATATGTTGCATAAAGTGCCGAAATTGGTAAAAACCTAACCTCACATTTTTCTTGCAATTTCTTCCGATTCTAAGTCAATTCATGTTCATGACGTTGCACACATTTTGCTCCACATCATTTTTCGTCGGGAAATCGGCGCAATCTTGTATTCTATAGTTTTTGCTAGTCATTAATATCTTCGCTATCTTCGCTCTTATCGCAGATCAAACATACACGCACCGTAATGAAGACAGGTCCAACTGCACTGGATCCTTTAATTGTATTCAAATTTCGGAAGAATATGATATGTATGTCCTCATTAAATCGAGAAAACTCGTATATAAAGATTAAATAATTTATTTGTTATTCTTAATAAATAGATTAAGTACTCGAATATACTCGTATTTATTGGTCATAGTAATTCATAACCTTAAATTTGATCTTGTTAAAAATTAAATTTTTTTTTTTAAAGTTCGAAATTTTGATGAAATATTTTCGACAGTTTTTTAATAGTGTTTTAATTGAAAAATAATTTTAAATAGCTGGAGAATAAATAAATTTTCCTAATGTGTCAATATGTATTTGTGCTATAATTTGTGAACAGAGTATATGTACATACATATATTGTACCATAATTCAGTTGTAGTCTTAATATTTGAAAATAAATAAAAGTGTAAATTTCATTAACAAGGGATTTTTTTAAGGCAAGACCTCAGTGCTGGTTCCTATTGACATCAAAAAATAAACATTAGCTTGAAATTCCTATCTGGCATGAAACAAAGAATCGATTTCGAATTATGGACTTATATTTTTCGCTCAAAGGTGGCAGAAAGTCGAATTATTGAACTTTCAAGTGGTTTATGAAAAAAAAAAAATTTTAGCGCGGTATTAAAATTTTCATTCTTTTGTTAACAATATTTTATTGTATCAAAGGAGTATTTGATGAATCAGCACGTTGTACTCACTCCCTTTACAAATGTTGATTGATAAGATTTTCGCTCAATTTTGCACAAATTTTGAGAAATTTTCAAAGTGCATTGCTAAAATATATTTTAGATAATTTTCGTTCGTATAAAATTTAAAAGGTAAACCAATTTATGAGAGGAACATTTTTACAATACAATTTAAGGTAAAATCATTTTTAACTTTCGTTTTTGTGAAATTTTTTTCCGTCCACTTACCATCCACAATTCGCGGTACGCTTCCCTACACTTTTAACGATTTGTGGCTGCGTTGCCAGGCTATTGAAAATGGTTTATTTGTTGTGTTTTCATTTGCAGCAACTGTTATTGTCGTTGTTGTTGTCGGTCAAACTTACTATGTATTAAATTGTAGTTTTAAACTCATTCAACGGAAAATTCGACGCTATGCTGGCATGGAATTTTTTTTTTTTTTTGGACTAGCATGTATCTTTTTACATTGAATATATTTGTTCTTGCCGTTTTTTTTTTGTTATTTTTCCATTCATGTTTGTGTTACTCGCATTACTTGTTTTTCACCGCACTTTATTTTAATTGAAATTTGAGCGCCACTCAATTTTTAAGTGTATACACAAGCCGAACTGCGTTTACATACGTACATAGATACACATGTGTGTACATTAGGGTGTGCTTATTTCACAAGTTCGATTTAATAATAGCGAAAATTAGCGGAGTGGCACGCATTGCAAGAAATTTGGTATAAGTTTAGGGCATTTGAAAAAAAAAGAATAAACAAAAATAAATCATTATTTTCCATGCATAGATTAAATTCTAAGATAAGTAATTTTGGACAAAAACTACTGCTCAGCGCAAATTTAATATCTTTTTTATTATTATTGAAAAGATTAGATAGAATTAAAGAGGAATGATTTTTAAGTTTTCTTATCAATGTCGAATAAAATCAAATGCTCAGTCGTTGTTATGTTATGTTAGTTTTAGACAAAATTTAAGTAAGAGTTTATTACCTGAGTTTGTACCTGAAGCATGTGTCCTATTCAATGGGGTGTATTTATGGTATTTGATGTTTTTTCTATATTAAGGCCTTTGAAAAGGGAAAATTTTATAGAATGTTCTCACTGTTTTGGTGATAAAGAAGCGAATTAAATAAAATTATTGCAAATCATAAAAATAAACTAATGAAATTTTTTTATTTTTGTAACATTTCATACAGACTATTTAGCATAGAAACATAATATAATTAATTACTAATTCAACACACTGTTTAAGTGTAATTCGAAATGAAATTTAGTCAAAGAGAAATCGATAGCCGAAAAGTTTGAAAACAAATTAAATTAAAAAACAAATTGGAACTCTACGAATAGCAGCATTATTAGCATATATATTTCTGACAGATTGCAATGCAAAAATTTTATGATTCCAAGGGCTTCTTGGCGGGATATTAAATATAATTCCAAAAAAATCAAAATTGTAAAATGAAATATGGACTTAATTTTAAACACCTACATTTTATAACTGATAAAATAAAAACATGTTTCGGCCTGAACATTAAATTTTAAACATAACTTTTTTTTAGCGAAAAAGCACCTTCTGAATAAAAATGTTGATGTGTCGCTTACGTTAATTTGGCGGTTATGGCTCGATATAATTTACTTAATCGGAAAAAAATATGACAAAGAAATATGAAAGAAAATATCCATATGTTAAATTTGCCTTACCTTACACAACGAGTTTTTGCACTTTTGCTTTTTATTCTTCTTTCTGTAAAATTTGGGGGTACTGCAATACCAGAAAATTATTTTTTGATTAAAAATTTATGTTCCACTAAAAAGATAAATCGACGAAAAAAAAATATTTTCCACTCGAACTTGCCTTCGTTGTAGAAAAAGTTTCAGTAAAAAAATTTACCAAAAAAAATTACACCTTCTCGCTACTTTAAACTAAAATTGCATAACTCAAAAACTACATGTTAAGGGAATTCTAAATTTTTTTTATTAACTTTCATTAAAAGTTTTATATTGAGTAACTTTCGGAGGAATTTTTCGAAAAATTTAACAAAATCTTATTCATAGAGCGATAAATTTCTTTCATAAAATTTAAACTACGCATTGTTGTTTCAATGAAAAAAAAAATATTTAAAAAGTTCAAAAATACCATTTTATTTCTAAGCGAAATGCAAAGTGGAAATCGCACTGAAATTTGGAAGTTAATAATTTTTTTGGATTGGGCAATAACGGACACCCTTATATAAATTCCATATAAATGTATATGTAATTCGTTTTTTGCATCAATACACAGGCACACACATACATACATATACCCGTATTTGTGAGTATTCAAAAAATAAAATTGTTCGCATTCATTGGTGCCAATGCTGGAGTGTTCGAGTATGGAAACCGCAAAAATCAATCAAAACGCCATGAAACTGTCAATTACAAGGGCGCAGCCGGCGGCAGGTTAAGGGTGGCGCTTTAAAATAGTTGTAAACAAAAACAATGCGCAGAACTGATCACCAATGGAAATGCTATTCGTTGGCGCCTGCTTTTTTTTGCTTTATTTTATCACGTGGAGAACTCTCCAGCTGCTCCTTAAAGCTTTTATAATGTCAACCTTCCTTTACTCAAGTATCACTGTAATTTTTACGAAACGATTTTTCGTTTTACACGTTTTTCCGAAATTTGTGGTCCCGTGCTCGACGCGTGACAAATACAACTGCATTCTTGTGCCCAATATAGTGAAATTCGGGAATTTATACAAAACGCATCAACACACTGACAATATTTACGCACTAAAACATGGAATCGGTAGTATGTAAATGTGACATTTGTTTTTGTTCTACGTTCGAGTATCGAGCAGTCAATATGCACTCACGCAAATTCTCACACGCATACACACATATTTACTTACACACACACACACATTCACCAATTCAACCAAATTGCAGTTCATACAGCGGCAATTTCGCCGCCATATCCTTTCGGCACGCAGACGCACTTTTGCACTTTCCATACCCGTGCACATCTTGCAAAGCGCGCGTGATGTGTGTGTGTTATCATAAAATGCCATCATCCGTGTACAGCAGCAGCCGCGATTTGAATTCTGACAATGCAACAAAGCACCCGTTCGCGTATAACCGCTTCATTTCGCCTCATCCTCAATTGGTCTTTTTGCCAATGTCCTCTGACATTTTGTCTGCCTACCAAACGACGCCTGTTGTGGCTGGAGCGGTGCTGAGTAACGGCGTTGCGCGATGATTCGCTTGTCAGCGCAATTTATGCATCAATTTTGGTGCGCATAAAACGTAAATGGAATATGCAGATCATCGATTGAAATATTAAGTGGCCGCCATTGCAAATGCATCGAAAATGCATATTGCAGATGGAAAATTACTAGGAAATGGTATGAGGCGTAAAATTGGCGGTTTTGTTTCTGTGCGCCCATAATTAAAGGTGCCAGTGTGCATTGTCTGCGAGAATTGTGGAAGAGCACCGATATGATATTTGGGTAAAAGGGTAAAAAGGTGAGCCTTCTACATGATATAGTGCGATCTGTATGTATGTACATATATACAAAATATGACAAAAACAAAAAATATAAGTAAGAATGATTTTAACTTAGTATGAAAGTTACTGGGGCCATAGCGTAAAACCTCCAAATATTTTTGCATGCTTAGATGAACATTTGTTTATGGTAATTTTAAATTT
Source organism: Philophylla caesio (assembly GCA_963971545.1). Taxonomy (NCBI): domain Eukaryota; kingdom Metazoa; phylum Arthropoda; class Insecta; order Diptera; family Tephritidae; genus Philophylla; species Philophylla caesio. Next base: position 12,226,133 of record OZ020607.1, read on the forward strand.
ACAATTTATTGCCTAAACGCTTTTAGAATAAATTTAAAAAATGACTGTTTGGATATGTATGGTAGAAAACTAATCCGAATTCAAAGCAATATTTAAGCAAATTTTTTAAGTTTTCAATAACCAAAAAAAATGTTTAATCTTATTTAAAAAAATGTTTTTCTTAATGCATATCAAAAATGATCGCAAAGCAATTTCTTAAAATGTATTTTTAAGCTAACTGGCGTTTATATCAGCAACAAAATGGGAACATATGTATGTTTTTACTTTTTTATAGAGTTTATATAAAATTTTAATTGATTTTTTACTACTTTCATGGAACTGGCAATAAAATGCTCAAATCTCTTCTAATATTATAATTTTTCAATAGTTTGTGTTTCAGGCGTGAAACCTTCACAAAATATGCCATCCAAAAAGTGAGAAGTACTAAAAAATATTACAACTTTCCATCAAAGTTAAATTATGATGCACCATATCTCTGCCAGTTCTCAGCTAATAAATATGTATATAAATATTTCCTTTACTGAAGAGCCTTTGTAGAGCTAATAAGTATGTAGGTATATAAGTATTTATTTTACTAAAGAGCATTTTCATATTCAATTAGAAAAATAAAATAGTTTCGAAAACTTCGCAATATTGACAATTCCACAATTTTCAAAATCACACATCTTATATTACTTACTTACTTAATTGGCGCATTAACCGCCTAAGCGATTTTGGCCGAGGTATATAGAAAGTTACAAATACAGCAAATTTTGTTAAGATATTTTAATTTTTGCTCTAGCTACGATCCACACACAAACGGACGGACGGACTGGCAATCACGATTTAATTGATTTACCTTTTTGTGCGGATAGTTTTGATATATCTTTATATATCTATCTGAATGGCTTGCACAAAAAAGCGTTCGGTTATAAAAAAAAAAATATTAGTTATTTATATTATTTACCTTTCAAGCTTTTCCTTTTCGCTTTTGTCTCATTTTATTTCGAGTGTTATTTTCATTAGATTTTCACCTTAAACCTCAATAAAGGACACGTGTGCCATATTGGCAGTTCATAAAATAATTATGTTAATTAAATATCGCAAGCAGCAACCGTCGCTGTACCACATATTAATAAGCGGCAGCAATGCTGGTGTTTCCTTCATAACGCTATGAAATAACCACAAGCACACCCGCGCACTCTCTTCGCCGTTTATGGCCTTATGAGAACTTTCGAAGACACTCAATAAACCACTTAAGCAGCAGCTGTGGACACGTTTTGAATATGAGAAGGAAAGCAGTATGTATGTAAATACTTATGCACATGTGTATGTACTCGTACGTACCCAGCAGAAATAGTATCTGTAAAATGATGCGTTATGTAGTCCATAGTACTACAAAAAGTATGCGTTAGAAATTCAAAAACTTTCCATTATTTTATGAAGGGCTTTGGGACTAAACTAACGCATACTCTGTTGTACATGTGAGCATCTTTCCTTTTCTGCTGCATGCAATTTTACTATTTAGTTATCGTAGTGTGGTCTCTTTCCAACTTGATATTGCTAAGCGTTATATTATATGATATTTAACATATAGGATGCTGTATAAATATTCCGTATTCCTAACTTATAAAAAATGTATTGTTTATCCGTTATACCTATTCGTATACATACCCTATAAATAACAAAACATCTAACCGTTAATATTTTTATATAAACTTTTAGTTGCATTTATTAATAAATACTTATCTTAAATATTACATTTTAAATACTACCTTTATTTTATACACACATATATAAGTAGATATGCATACAGTATGTGCGGAAGTTTTAAATTCATGTTTAATAAAATAATATTTTAATAACTTAAAAAAGAGAGTTATTAACTTAAAGTTATTATAAGTAGAACATATGTAAATTAAAAAGTTTAGATGCGAAAATATTCATTTAAATATACATATGTTTATAGAAATTAAATAATGCTGCAGTCAATTTTGAAGACTATTGGGAGATGTGCCAGAGGAGCTAAAAAAGGAAAGTTAAAAAAAGCAACTAAATGTTTTCTTTAAAACAATTTAAAAACTTACTTGTTGGAGATTGTACGATTTGCTAATAACTTCTTTTGTCGCCACCTGTTGTGGCTCAGTTCCACACATTTTCAGAGAAGTTTCTCGTATGTTGGACGCCCTTCAGATGAAAATACATCTGCAGAGAATTAATATAAACAATTTGTAAGAATATATACATACATATGTATATTGGTATGGACTGGATTGGAACTTTTTTCTTTTCTTTAATAAAAAGAGTTGTGGGACAAAGAGGCAGGTCATTAACGCCAATTTCTTTTAAGGTTTTTAACAAATCAGTCACGGCGTTGCGTGAAACACTATTGCTTATTGCCCACGCTCTTATAACAGCAGCTTTTCCATGAGCACCTGAACGGATATCTACCCTAAAGCTTGAATTCTCCTGTTGCTCATTTTGACACAACATTTCTTCACTTTCATTTAAATATTCATTTATGGTTTCGCTATCGTCAGTGCCTACTGCTGCAAATTCTCCTAATTTTCTATACTCCTCTGCCCTAACTTCACAATTTTTCTTCTCTACACTTAACGCGTTTCTTGTGGATTTCATTGTCACTTACACTATTAGCCGGATTCCAGATGAAGTGGTCCTGGTCAAAATTCCGCTTCCAAGGAATAAATAAATATCCAAAAATTTTTTTCTCAAATTTATGTTTTCACGTTTGCACAGACAAATGCATAGTGATGTACCTTTTTACTTTGGCGGCTTAGTGCATTCTAAGAGCGACCGCAAAGTAACCGGTTTTCGAGTACATTTGAATTCACTTAATACATTTAAAATTGGTTTTTATTATGATATAGTATAGTATATATACACATTCTTTTTTGATAGCGATAAACTCGTATATGTATATTATAATAGTATGTATAATATAATAAGTTCATATATATATATATATATGAAGATATACTAGAAAAATTTAGTTGTATATAAATATATATTTATATAGATTTATATATTTATATAGATTTATATATGTATATAAATTTATATATGAATATATATATGAACTTGTGGAATTGTGTACCCATCAGTTATCAGTTATTTGACTTTGTCAACTATTATATTATACATATACGAGTTTATCGCTATTTTTTTAAATAAGTTTATGTATATAAATAAAATTGCACTAGATGTTCATTAAATTACCGAGAAGTTGCTGACATTGCGAGATTGTCGTTTGTATAACATTGTACCTTTTTTGCTTACAATTACTTAAATGAAATTATTTAAACAATTCATTCACTTCTATGTAGACTTGATTGCGATAATACTATTATTTTATTAAAATAATTGAGTTTCAAAATTCAACTTGATCACTAGAATATTGCTATGCGTATAAGATCCGATTACTTGGATTTATCAAAGTAATAATACCGTATTCGCGCCTGACAATGCTATCGAAAAGAACCATTGCACGGATATATTGTTGCGCTGGCAATGCCAAGCTTTAAAAGAAAGGACTGAGAAAGATATATGTATATATTTCGCAACATATTTTGACTGTCTTTTTTTAACATATAATGGATATAGGAAAGTTGTGTACATTAGTATTGGTTCAGCGCTTAGATATTGTTTAAGTGTTGGTGAATGCGTTAGGCGGTTTTTGCTGGGTAGGTATGTTTATACAAATGCACATACATATATATATGTAAGTATTTAAATGCGTCAAGCACAAGTGTAACAAACACGTCATAAGCTCATTTCCTGTAGGAAATTTGAATTTTAAGCACATGTGAGACATTTTTTTTCTTGAGTCATTTCCAATTAACACCAATACTCTAACAGTCCGAAAATGTTAACTTTTACAGTGAATGTACTAAGTTTCACAAGCTTGCGGCATATCTGTTGGTGGTACGATTGATTATAATTACACCACCACAAAGAGTAAACAAATTTTAATTTTCTTTGCTATTAATCTTTAGCTGCTGATATTTTACTATTAACAGTAGGAAACTTGATGCAATCTATAAAATCAAAGATACTTTTCTGATATCAACAATCACCGTGATATCTCGAAAATTGTTGTCTCTGTGATAGGGATGTCTATTTTTAGAATTTTTTTGTCCCGAGATTTTCGAGATCTGAAAACAAAATCTCGGGACAATGCCGCCTTCCCAAATTTAAGGATGTTTTGATTTGTATTTTTTAATTTGTCAAAAAAAAGTGACACGCCTGTAAGCGTCCTATTATAGTAGTATTCAAAATAAGATGAATACGAGTATAACAAAGAAGAACACTTTGTTGTAATTCATGTATATATTTATTGGTATTTTCAATCCCAAAAAAAAATTTTTAATTTAACCAACATCCAAAGTGAATCATTCTTCAATTACAAATATACGAGTACATATTTGGTGCAGCAGCGAATTCAAATACAGCAAAATTATATCTAATCACTGTTTGAAATTCTGGTTCTTGATAAATCTTCATTTACTATTTACACATATTCAAAATTAAAAGCATACCAAGTTGTATGCATTCTAATCAAAAATAAAACGGTTCATCTTTGCTTAATTATTTACAAATTACAAACTTTTTAATATTTGTATATGTTTGATAATCTAAAAAGAACACAGAATCGGACAGTAAATATAGAATAAAAATCAAGTAAAAAATCAATGCATTACCCACCCTATTTTGAGCGTGGCAAAATTTTTATTTCTTTTGATCTAAATGCGATCTTAAAGAAATAAAATCATAAAGTGTGTTATTCTCAAACCTTCTGATAAATTGTATGTCATTCTTTTGTTGGGCACTCCCTCTTTAAAATTTGATGAAATTAATCTGTGAGACTTTCTGCCTTAATCACCTTAACCACCAACTCGTTAGTTTCTTTAACATCGATTTCATAGAAAGGCTCTTTTTCTACTCAAGGAGGATATTCTTCAGCTCCTTTATAATGCCAGTAAAATTATAAGGATTAATTAAAAAGTGTACACAGCTGACAGGATTGTCCTCGGTTGTTTGATTTATGAAACGAGTTTGATAAAAATTGATTTCACAAAATTTAAAGCTATGTCACATTTAAAGAAGACCATGTTGCGAGCACATTATGCTTCAAGAGTAACTTGACTAAGCGGGGCTATTTTAGTAAATAGTTTTACAAATAATGCTTTTTTTTCGCGCTTGAAAGGAAGATACTTATGATACAATTTTATAAATTAAAATTTCTATTAAACTAATTGTTTTCAACAATCCCGAGATTTGAATAGACTTATACCGGGATATTCGTTAGTTAAAAAGTACCGGGATCCCGCGATTGACATTCCTAATCTGTATTCAAATTTTCCTACAAGGCACAACAATTCGCTGGCATCATAACCCTCCTACTCATTAATAACATTCAATACTTACATACTTGAATATGTGATTGGCATAATTATTGGCTGCAGGAGAGTAACAGCAAGCAGCTGCCACAGATTCCGCTAAGAAGCGCTGATAGAGGTATAGGGAACAAGTGACAACTGGCAGCTTTAAAATGAATACCTGCCGAAAGCAACCTCGACATACATACATACATATGTATTTATCTCCTTATGTACAAAGGATGCTACGCACGAGTCAAATACACTTATGTATGTATGTTTGTATGTGCATATTCAAAGTGTGCATTAGCCGCTAATACAAAGAAAATGCGTGCGGCGGTAATTGTATTCGTTGTCTCAAATAAGATGCGCGTTTCCGCGTATTCACTTCAGTAATTGCTCTTCCGCTTAGTTGTCTTCAACGACGGAAATATAGCACACCATATATTTGGAAATTTTTTAATTTAAAATTTATATTTTTTTCTTCAATTAAAATGCAGAGTGTGTCTAGCCAAGAGCGAGCTTGTAAACCCGAGTTTGCAACTTTATACAAGACTTAAAATATTAAAACAATTTTTTTTTTCGAAAGTACAAAACTTTTCAAGAACTTTTTTGAGTATACATATTATGGTTATAGCTAGTTTTTGATATTTCTTTTTTGGCACATTTGCTTTTGACATATACCATATACATATATTTGAAGAGATTTTATATACTCGTACAGAATCGAGAAAAAATTTGAGAAGTTAATTTTGAAAGTTTTTACAATAAACGTCTGCAAGCACAATGAAAGACAAATACTTCACAAGCAGTAGAAATTATATTAATATTATTATTATTAGAAATTATATTAATATTATATTATCCAGCTCGTTCGGTCTTGATGTCTATGTCATATAACAATTAAAAATGTCTTAATCCGGGATCTTTTGCGAAACTTAAAATAACCAAACACGCTGTTGATAAATTTAAAAAACAGTCTTACAACTTTTAAATTCTAGTAAAGCGTTATTATATTTTTTTCAGAAATAACTATTGGAAACTTTGAAGAATATTTAAGAATGTACGCTTAGATTTTTTTTAAATATTTTCCCAAAAACTAATCGGCCTTAAAGCTCAAAAACAATTAAAAATACAATAGTTTTATGGCCAAACAATAACATGCAAATATTTTTGTTTAATAAGAAAGAAGTATTTATGATAACACCTTAAATAATCGATATAATTGCGAAATTCATGGCCTAAACAAATGAAACTGCCTTTTTTAGATTTTTTTAAAAATATTTTTTTTTTCGGCTTTAAAGCTCGTGAATGATTAAAATAATAGAAATAAAAATAAAATATTTATTTGAGCAGGAGGCCAGTTTAATAAAAGATTTTATTTGGAAAAATAACAACAACTTTACTGGCAGATCATTACATCTCCTCATTCAAACAAAATTTTTCATTAGACTAGTATCGAGCTCAATAAACAATGATTATTATTGATTTTAAAGGCCACTTAAACGTTACAAAATTAAATATATGTACTATATATATCTGTACATATATGTACATATAGCAAGCAATATAAAAAACGCAACACTCTAGTCAAAAAAGTATTCAGAATCTATAGTAGTTGTTAGACTATGACTTGCAAATGCTTATAATAAATTAAGTTTAAAGGTTTTTTCTTCCATTACAGTAATTTAAATACAAAGAATTTACAATTTTTATTGGCTTATATGAAAATGTTTGGTTAAATTAAATTAAGAACTGCCTACTTTTAATGAAATTTTGTAGTAAGAATGAAATTTGGGGTCAAGACTTTATATTTTGGGGTCAATGTTTAATTTCCTATAAGGATGTTTGCGAAGCTTTTCACAGATAATTTTGACTAAAGCAAGCAAAAAACGTTCTGCATACCGCCAGTTTCTTAATATAAGTGAAAAGAAATTTTACTTTTTCATTAAATTCCTATGAATAACCAGCAAAACTTCCTGTTATAAAAAAGTATATTGCCAATCAGCGGGTGTGCTATATTATTGTCATGGACTGTACAAACATATGTGGGTAAATGTAATCTAATCAATAAGTATTCAATCAACCACAAATTCACTTACTTGATTTATGAAAGTGTGGGTAAGTATGCCACAGCGTATCTGTGTGTTGGTATCAGTTTGTGTGTGTGTGTGCGTGTGTGACATTGATAGGAGCTATGACGACAATTTATTTCAAGGTTTTCAGTCTGCGGTTTATTATGCGAAGTATGACTGCCGCCTGCTGTTTCGTATATCTGCTCATCAGTCGCCACCCCCATTTGACATTATTTGCCAAAATCTTACACCAATCGTTTTATGCTGGTGACACATTTTTTTCTTAATTGACAGGCAAGCGCACCATAAGGCAACCCACAACTCGCGCCAATTAGATAATGTAAATATGTGTTTGTGTGTGTGTGTGTGGGGGTACATTTTCACCTGCATTTTCTTGTTTTATTTCCTTCTTACACATTCTTTACAATTTCATTTTCCTCACGCTCCCACCACACATATTTGCATAATACACTTATCCAATATTTCTTTCACACATTTCGAACTTGGATTGGTATTTTTGTTTGAGTGGTAGTACATACCCTGTCGGAAATGAAATTTCTTTAAAAGCAATTTAAATAAATTACTTTTCTTCCAACTGCAATAAAATGGTTTTATTACGATGAATTAAATAAATGCAGAACTAAAGATTTTCAACTACTTTAAAGTTGATTTGCATTTTTCCGGCAGGGTAGCAATCACACAAACATATAAACGCGCACATTCGTGTATACATATGTAACTGTATTGTGCTTAAGTAGCTTAGTTTTTTATTTTTCCTGCAAATTATATTTTCTTGTTCATAATTGCACTTTGAAGAATGAAAGCAAAATTATGAATGGAAAAATTTGTGGTTTAGAAATGGTTTGGTATGCAAGTACAATTTAATTAAAATGGTAAGGAAATTCAATTTTGCAATTATCTATTGGGGAAGTAACGACAAATAGCGCGATAAGAAAAGCCAAAAATTCAACGAAACCGAAATCAGGCAAATGCTTAATGATGAAAATCTTGCTTCCGTGTAAATATGAAATCGCATTGAACGGTGAGTTAAAATTCTAAAACAACAAACGAGTTTCTTTAATTTTAATATTGTATATCTTCACGATTTTTTGGACTCGTAAAAATTGCATCTTTTCGCTAATCCTGTATTGCTGTATTTCCGAAGAATGTATTTATTAAAGGTTTAAATATTTGAGATCACTGCAAAATTTTCGATTCACACAAATGTGGTGGATATTCTAAAGCCTTCGAATAAAGTTTTCTTCAGACAATTTTTAAATAAGTTCCTAACGAGAAGAGACACCCTTAACCCATTCCCACCAACTCTGAGAGCTTATTTCTTTTAATGTATGCGACAGGTATCTGAAATCTTAAGAGACTTATTAAATTATAATTTTGATAACCAATAAATGTGAGAAACAATAAAACAAAAAATTAACAGAGTGCACAATTTAAACATGTTAACGATTGAAAACTATTTTCGTTTCAGGTACAGAGGAAAGAAATCTCCAGATGCAATACTCGCTGAAATTTGTTGGTGCTATAAAAACACCTTTGAAGAAGAGGAAGACGAGGAAAAAGAGGAAAAAGGGAAAGACAAAGATTAAATTCCAGAATATCTGTTGGACGAAATTATCGACCTTTCTGATGATGATGACGATGACCAAGATATTGGAGGAGTAGTGATGTTGATCCACAGCCGTCTGCTAAACGGCAACTGGCCAAATCATTAATTTAATTAATTTAATTTTTTTGATTTTTTTACTTAAAACTTTTCATAACTAACATTTCAAAATTATATTTTTTTCTATATTTTTATAATTTCTTTTTAAATATTTCTTCAAAACCAACACTGAAAAAATTGGTACATAAGAAATGGGAGTAAATTAATATTAAGCTGGAAAACGCAAGTTTTGTATTATGATTGTTTTATTTTCAAATGAAAATTATTGAAGAAACTGAGAAGCATATTATAGATCAAACAGAAAGCATAAAAGCATGAAAAAAAAATTCGAACTAACATAAACAAACGCCGCGATGCGGGTCTTCTAATTTAGCCTCTATTTTCACCCCTCACTCTCAGAATCGACCTAACTTTTGCTAACCTGAATTTGTTTCACAGTGTAATTTTAGTAAGTAGAGATGTAAATTTACTGTAATTACCATTTTAAGTCTGGCAATTTTTTTTTGTATGATTATAATAATTTCCCCCAAACGATTATTTTGTAATTGGTTACAGGTTATTTATATTATCCGAGACTTTTGTGCATATTTTATAAAGAACGTTTCTAAACTAATGCATAGCTGAATTTAGCCAGAATAAATTTATTGCAAACCACAGCTTTAGTACAGTCGAGTACATTCTTTGAGAGCACGAAAAGTTTTGAGATTGATTACGACAAAAAAGGCAAAAAGATTAAGCTAGAGGGTTACAGTTTTCAACAGAAATATTCTCCGGTAAATGGCTCATGAAAAAGCTGAACAAATCGTATGTACATATATAATGTGAGAATCCTATAATTTGTTTCTATAACAATTTACAAATACATTTGCATTCAGAAAGTGAAAGCTTTATATTGTGTTGAATATAGAAGGAAAATAACTTTAAACTTTTACCAATTAACAACCGGTTTCACCAACAACTCAAACGAAACGTATTTTTTAATTATCGGTTTGTTTTCATACGTATACAATTAAAAAAAAAATGTTATAATTAATGAGTTGCATATTAAAATATCAAATCAAATTATATAGTAGTATATTGTGTAATTTCATTTTTATGACTAAAAAATTATATAAATTAATTAGAGGATTACTTCTTCAAAACTTTTCATCACAGCATTTTCAAAATAAAAGCGATTTGAAAACGAGATCGAGAACAACTAATCAAATATCCAGACAAACAAGATCTGCATGTAGTCGCTTCTGGAACGTGTGTACTCCAAGTGGGAGTACTTATCTAACATACGACGATTCAAACATAATAATATGATTTATAATACTTACATATATGTATACATATGTATGTAAGTAGATGTTTAGTATCTACATATTATCTGACAGTCTTTCAATGGCGACCTGTGAGCTTTATCAAATTTAAAATTTCAGTTGCTTAATCGCGATGCCTAGGCGCTTGTCAGATTACGCATTGAACTTGCCACCCTTCCTCTCATTTTTGGTGTGTTCTTAAACTCCCTTTTTTTCTGACTGACGAGCGTTTATCTACAAGGATATTGAGTTTTCTCATTTTTAATTTGATTTAAAAGTTTCACAGAATAATTAAAATGCAGTAATTGGTATTGCTTTCAACGTACATTAACGCGACTAACAGTTATTGAAACGCAAAGTTAATGAAGAAAAGCAAAAATATATTAAAATTCAAAAGCAAGTAGATATTAGTAACATAAATAAGCAGCACAGCTTCGACTGCAACAGGTTGCGGCATCATACTAAAGCCATGCAACAAGATGCAGACCTCTGACTGAAGTCATCTACATACGTAGAGCAGAAGATGCCAGAAAGTTTGCTACAAATATAGCAGCGGTTGCCACGTTATTGCAACACTTTATAATGCTTTTCAAAACTAATCAATTTTCAAGCGAATCGCGAAATTTCATTAAATTAGTGAAAGACAACAAAAAAAAAAAGGCATGAAAAACATTGCAAGCATCAAATAAAAATTACCATCAGCAGCAAGAGTGGCAGTTGCAAAGTTATGTGTTCTTGTTGTAAACGGCTGTAAAGTGCAATATGCTGTGACAGATGCCTTGCGCCGCAATTAAACGCCGTCGTCTGGGAATGGTTGAAGGCGGGCGGACGCTGCCTTGGGTCAACGTGTGCCGCTTGATGTCAAAGCGATGTCACAGTGCGTACGACAAGTGACAGGCAACAGCCAACTGGCTGACGCTTATTGCATGCGGTGACACTCACGTTTGGCACACACACACAATAACATACATAGACATTTTTGAAACCCTTAAAGCGAAGTTGTGTTTTTAATTACGAAAACGTAAACAGTGCTTTATTTTGAGTGGCAATACACACTCTTGCCATTAACTTTAAATTACAAGATAACATTCCAGAGACAATGATTATTTTTAATATGATAGAAAAAAAGTGGCAAAAACTAGTACAATAAAAGCAGAGCAATTTAAGGCGAAATTCTAAATTTATGTCGTTTTGTCGTCGTAATATCCAATAAAGTGGAATGTATGCATGATTCAACAATAAAAGGTTCCTTAATAAAGCAGCCCTCACGTTGCACATCACAGTTTTTTTTTTTTAAGAATTAGAGACAAGTCTTTAAAACCAAAAAAAAATACTCGCTTTCGATGTATAGCAATGCTATTCATTATGATTCCTTCCAAATTTTCAAAATCTAAATACATAATAAGGCTCTATAATTCCTAATACTACAAATTTAAAATTTTATATGTTTAAAAATGAATCATGGAAAATTGGGTAATCGAGTTGGAATGGGATTTAGCAGGAATAAAGCTTATAGCCTGCATTGAAAAATAAGATTTTTTTTATAAAAATAGCGATAAATGGGGATGAAACGATATGAGGGATGTATGTATATAAAATCAGTTGCATATTCATTGATAAAACTATAAATTACAGGAGGAGTGGCCGTACCACCTCTGAATTTTTCATACCACATTTCTCAGAAAATACATACATACATATGTATGTGCGATGCAGTACTAGAATTGTGTTTTTATACACAACAACGACTATAGAGTTTTTTAATTTAAATTTTTATTGATAATATTGATTTTGGCGACTTTTCCATTTAAAATTTGTTTCTTTTGCTGGTTCGAAGTTCGACCTTTTATTTATATTATTTGCCAATTAAATCTCCATATATTTTATTTGTATAAAATAAAGGGATAAAATCCCGCAGGCATAAGCTAGTTAATACAAAAAGTAAATAACTACTTAAAAAATGCTAATTTAATACGTAAATTAGTATTTCTCTTAGTACTTTTCTACAACTTTTTCGCAAAAAGAGATCACATTTTCCCCTTTTCTGCGTACTTCTTAAATAACTATAGATTAAGGAGTGTTAGAATTTAGCTGCCAGTAAGCACAGACCCTTTAATAATTGAATCATGGAATGTATGTATGTACATACGTATGCATAACAAACAAGATATCTTACATTCGAACAGAAGCAAAATAATTTAATTTGTAGACTTCGATTTATCGCACCTGTCACGCCAAAACTTGTAACTGAGTCATCGGAAGTTATACAAAATTGAAATAAATTCTTAACATACATACATACATAGATAAATATCTAACTTGTATTAAGCATTAACATTTTAAAAATTTCCTTTTTATCCTTACTTTCTAAATTAAATATTAAAAATATTTACAATTATGCATTGTGTAGGTCCGAAAGTCATTACTTATAAAATAATTGTTTCCATTCGAAGATACGATTAGTAAGACTCTCTTTATTGGTTTATTATTTTTCACTCAAATAAAATATCATAGTCATTTACAAGAGCGTTAATGGAGTACGTAAATTTGTGACGATATCCTCTTTTACATGAAACGTCGCTTCGATTATTTTTTCATTTTAGATTTCTTTAATATAAAATATATACTTTTTATTTAGATTTTAAAATCTTGACACAATAACACGTTCGATATTCAAGAGTAGAGAGTTTATTTTCAAGTCATCTGAAAAGAAAATAAATGAGTAGGAAACTGAGAAAGGCGTTTGTTTATTATAAACAAGGCTTGGTTATAGTAACAAGAATGTAAAGCCTAAAATATTATCTTGATATATCGAAAAGATTTTTTGTGCTCCTTGAAGTCGTGAGTTTGATCTCATTTTTCTAGTTTTGTAATTATTGTACATTGCACTGTGTAAAAAACTGCGAATTTTCTTGTTTCTTATCCAAAAATTGGCTTATCAGTCAGAAAAGAAATTGTGCCAAGATTTTTGGCATATTCATTCTTCAGTTAGCTCACGCACACATGAAAAATTGAAATAACCGATAAAGAGTAAACATTTTGGGTATTCAGTTGTTTAGCACTTTAGATTTCAGTATACTACAGTGCAGGCTTGAAGTGAATATTTTTGCGAAAGAGCGTCATAAGCCTCGAATGGGCTACAAAATAGTTTACACAAAATTATTATATATTTTAACTGCTAAAAAAAGCGCAGGTAAAAATTTGTTTCGTTCAAATTCAACGCACATAAAATAGGCACCAGGGTATTGTTTTTGCTTTTATAAGTTTAAGTTTATATAATATTACATGAAAGCGCTTTTGTCTAAACAAAGATACAAACAAAGAATATAAAAAATATATTATTTTCCTATCTTAATTTCAAAATTTTTGTTTTTAATATTTCAGCATGCCCATTCAATGTTAAAGCAACGAAATACAACAAAGGCCAAATAAGTGAAAATTTATTTTTAAAAAATATTAAAAACACCTTTGAAAATTTGAAAACGACTCGATTATTCGATTTTTTCCTTCAAAGGTTTTTAGTACATAATAAGCTTAAAGTTTGGTAACGATATTTTGTTTTATAATACATAACTGTTGCTTGCTCATACATATTTTTCATATAAAATATTCGGTTCTTTTATCAGATTTAATCACATTTACGATATTTTCAATAAATCTTTCTAGACGATTGCCAAAGCAAATTTTCCGCGACACTTCCGCAAAATTTAAATAACCAAACGTTGATTCAAAATAATTCAGAAAAAAGTAAATTCATGGCTTTCATAATCTTACGAGTACAAAATAATTTTTTTTTGTATTATATATTTGATAGATTTACGGCAAACACCGCCATATGTTCTTCTGAAAGAATCCCAGATTTAGTTTATATGCATACAAGTAGGTCTATGTTTACGGACGGCAATTACATTCCAATTGATTGCGTCAAAGTTGCTTGCTCAAAGTGCATCGTTTAGAGTCCATCACAAATAATCATTTATTTGCACTTGTAGGCCACAACATTTTCCGTTCTCCCTTCACTTTCACGCACTTTCTACACGTTTCGCAATGATATTTACAATTATTGCTAACCCTCCGAACGCGACACTTACAGCGTGCCACACCACTCTCTAAACAGCAGCCTTTTAGCAGCAATAAGTGCCAAGCCAGTAAGTGGCGGTCGAGGCTTCCTGCCCTTTGTGCAAACAACTGACCGACCGACCAGCCCCTTCGTCTATTTGAAAGCACTTATCGCGACCCACTAATGTGGTCAAGTGGCAGCTCAGTTAAGATTTTATTTATTTGTTGCAAATTGCAAATTGCACTGCAACATTCTAAAGTAAGATTGCACAAGATGCGACAGAAGAAGTTGGGGCCAAAGGCGTTAGGCTTTCGTGTATCGAGGGTGTACTCTTAAAGTAGTGGAAAGAAGGCAGAGGATGCCTCTGGCTGCGGGTGAAATGGTCAATGCATAAATGCTTTTGTCAATATTGGGTTTGCAATTTTCCAGCACAACAAGTGAGCAGACAATTTTCTTAATTAATTTCTTCTTTTTTTTACAATTCGTTGCATGATGTTGATAAAAGTATGGAAGTTGTAACAAGAAGAGCTTGTAAAGCAAAGAAACTTGTGATACTTGATGTTGCCATTGATTAAAATCCTCACTAGTTATGCATTCGAAGTGCTTAGCTTTAAGGAGTTAATAGATGGAAGTAGAATGTTCTCGTGCTAAAAAAATTGAAATTTTCATATAAATGATATCAAGAAAGGCGCAATTAAGGTTTAAGTCTCTCGTCTGAAATACAAAAATTTAAACTCTTGGGTATATTATAAATTTCAACCAACAAATTTTCTAAATAAAAGAAAGAAAAAATGCGTCTTTGTACCTAGCTGCCTTCAACTATTAGTTACTCCCATAATTCTTCCTTGGCTCCGCAACTGTTTATAAGTTAGAAACACGATTCAAAATCTTCTTTGCGAAATTGCATATCTTTCCGGGTTTTGCTTTTTCATTTAGTTCTTTGGTATCCTTGCTTTATTTGCCCGACCGTTCGAGGCAAGTCGATGAATATTTGTTTTGTAAAGATCTTAGCTCCCGGTATAGGCAAGAGTTAAATTAACCCAGAGAAATTTATTTTAATATATATTTTTTTATTTTTTTTTAATTTTGAATTCTTTTCACACCTTCTGATACCTGCAATAAACGATTTCAATAAAAAAAGTGTGTTTATTGATCAAGTTACGAGCATAGTAATTATTACAGTAGAGATGCGATGATTTTTTTTGCTGAGCTGCAACAGCTGATCGAAAAAATGGCGTTTTGTGCAAATCAATATTGTGAGAACAACAAGATAAGTGTGGTTGGTAAACGTATAATTTGAGCTGCTTTTTGTGTGTACGACTCATCATATACGGAATAGTTAAGACTGTTTCAGAACCATTTAGGGACTAGTCGCGATCAGTTATTATTTCGGAACTTAGTCAGGATCATTTCTGGACTAGTTGAGAACTTTTTCTGA
This sequence comes from Philophylla caesio, assembly GCA_963971545.1. Classification (NCBI taxonomy): domain Eukaryota; kingdom Metazoa; phylum Arthropoda; class Insecta; order Diptera; family Tephritidae; genus Philophylla; species Philophylla caesio. Next base: position 12,242,069 of record OZ020607.1, read on the forward strand.
AGCTATACCAGACTAGTTCTGGACCATGTAAAGCTTAGTAAAGACTAATTCGGTACTATTTTGGGTCTTGTTAAGGATCAATACGATACCTATTCACAAATTTTTTAAGTTATATTCGAGACTAGATCAGGACCATATGTAGTTTATAAATGAATTTAAACTATTTTCGCAACCTATTCAAGTCTATTTTTAGACTATTTTAATAAAATATCGTCACAACTATTTCAGTATCATGCCCAAAAAGTTTTCGCGCACCTATTCAATAATAGTAATAGTTCGGGAGTATTTCACAATTAGTTCGGGAATAATTCGGAGCAAATTCGGAGTAATTTCGGGAACTTTTAAACACTTTTTAAAGACTAGTTCTTGGACCATTTCGGAACTGGTTATGGAATAACTATTTTTGTAGTTCGAAACTAGTTCGGATTCATTTCAGAATTGCTTTACATACTTACTACTTAGCCACCAATTCGGGACGATTTTGAGATGAGTGCGTTGCCATATTAACTAATTTCGCCATCATTTCAAGACTCGCTTGGGATAATTTTGCATTGTTTCGTAACCTGTTAAGGATGATTGTTTAATGAAGAATCCGGTACTTATTTGGTATAATTTTTGTTTTAAAAAAATATTATTCAACAGTCCACAGATATTCACATACAACCAAAGAAAGTCAAATCAATTTGTAACACCATAATTTCAATTTGTTTAAGACATTCAGGTTACATGATAAAAATGATATCTTATTATTAAAAGCCACTTAAAAATAGTAATACTTTCAAATATAAATAATAGCGATGAAATTTCAACGCAACTGTTTAAACACCAAGTCAATATCGCCATCGAGTGTCAGAAGAAATGAGTTCACAGCAAGCTTGTTGTCACAACGTGTCTTCGAGCCACAACTCACTTGAAAGTGGCAAATCAACTCAGACACGACCACCTTAACTTCTGCCAGACCAAGTTTTCTACCTAAAAATATATTGTAATTACTGTGCGAACTACTTCGAAGTGTAGTTTACTTTAGCCGCAATCTTACCTGGACACATTCGCGGTCCCTCTCCGAAGGGCATGAATACGCCCATATCGTGATATTTGCGCACACCACCCAACTCCTCAGCAAAGCGCTCCGGATAAAACTCTGCAGGATTTTCAAAATATTCTGGATCGTGATGAAAGGAGTATGTGGAAATGTAGATGGCGTCGCCAGGATATAAATGCACTAGGGAAGAATCGTCGTTATGCAAAGTTATAGGTGCGGTACAAAGCTTGAATAGCGATGGCAATGGTGGAAAAAGACGCAGAGTCTCTTCAGTTGCAAATAGAAAATTGAGTGAAATGAAAACTTGAAAGTGCTATATAAATCACTCATCAACAGCTTACCATTTAAACACTGATCTAAATAAGGCAACCGACTGAGTACATCAAAGTCATCAGTGATTTCAGCGGAGAGTAATTCCTCCCTAAGCTTCTGTTGGACGCGAGGATAACGTGCAAGCTACTTGTACAAACAAAACACAAATTAAATTATGTAATATGTACAAACAAATAAAACTACAGCACTTGGTCTGTAACTTCCACCCTCATCATATTCACTCACCAATAACAGACAGTGTGCAATCAGCATGGCTATCGTCTCATAGCCATCAATCAACACTGTTGTTGTGTGTCCAGCAATTTGTAATATGTCGTGTATAGATTTTTTATTCATAAGATGCTGCAAATAGTCTACCATATCGCTGCGGACTCTTTTGCATCGTTTACTATTCCTTGGTTCCACTAGCTGATTGCGTGCAGCCAAAGAGTCGACGAGTAGTTGTTGGTAGAAACGATCCGTGAAGGCGGGAAAGAAGCGAACTGGATGAAGTTTACGCAACCATGGCCAGATATCGGTCTGTATGTAGTAACGTACACATTTTAATGTTTGCGCGATGAAGGCATCGTTCATACACTGCAACGGACAGAGCCACGCCGACGGAGGAGCACAGGCTTGTGTTGGATCACTAAAGGCGTTCGCCTCTATGCCCCAAATAAAATTGGAAATGAATTGTGTGGTGCATCTGTTGGCGAGCTTAAAGTTGAACAACGCGATACACGCTATTTCATAGCATTATGTTAGATAGATATATAAGTGGTGAATTGCTTACTTTTTTGACATCTTGCGGCACTGCATTGACAGTTGTGAGAAAATCGATGGCTTTCGTCGCACTGTCACGCATTCCAGGGTAGAAAGAGCGAACCTAAAATGAGTGCAATGCATGTTACAAAATTTGCTAATTACAATCGGTTAGTTATAGTTATTATTTAGTTGAAAATTTTTTTCATATTCCTGTGTGTATGTATGTATGTAATTACCCGATGTTTAGTCAGCGCGGGCACTAGTTCAGATCTTCTCGTCTTCCAATTGTCACCGGTGGACACAAAAGGGCTGTATGTTCGCATTTGTTCCACAGTTGCATTGGTCTTCAAACATTGAACAAAAAATTTATTGGAAATTATAACAATAATACCAAATATACTAAAAAAAAAATTGCATGTGTTTTTCTTAGCGTAACAACAACACTTTTTTCGGTAAGTTTGTACAAAAAATAAAGTTCATAAGTTAACTGAAATCATATAATTGAAGTTTCGCATTTTAAAAATGTAGGAAAATTTATTTTAAACGTACATTTAAAACACAAAAGGAAATTAAATCATCATGAAAAACACGTCCCTTAATGCAAAAAAAACACCACCTGAACATTTGTACAATGGATTTGCGTATATTTATTTCAAAGCGGCCCCTCAATTGGTCGAAGGTTTGGGTGAGTGGGTTTTAAGATAGATTTACATTCGCTCAAAGGTGAATATATTTGGACATATAGGCTGTCCGCAGAAATTTTTTTGTTGCGCGCAGTAATAGTTCGTTCTCTCTACTTCAAATTTTATTTATTCCTTCCCTTTTGTTAGCAGTACCTGCTCAACGAACTAAGACAAAAGGAAAAAAAATTGTTTTGCAATACTAAGCAAGTTAAGACAAAAAATAAAAGGAATTTTCATCAAAATTTCTTAAAATTCGCACTACTTTTTAATATTTTTTTCTTTTTATAGACTTTCGAATATTATTTTATAAAAGTCCTTAGGCTTAAGTACATGAAGGGATAGTTAACGATTCACAACAAAATAATTGTTAAAAGTCAACGCGAATAAAATCTAATGGACTATATACTATACTTTATATAAATTATAAAAACAAATTTATGGTTGTTTAAATATTTTATTTCCCTTGCAAGAGAGCAATGCAGCCAGTTAAGTCGGGCGATGTTGTTAGTGTTAACTGTTGTTGTCATACGCAAACCTGTAGACGCGCCGTTAGCAATATCAGTGGAAACAGAGTTTTGGCCGGATGCGAGTTTGCTGGTGTTAACTTATATATATATTTTTGTTTTTAATTAGATCGGAAATTCTCAGTTTTTGGAACGCTGTGAGGCTGACGAATAAAAGTAACTTGGAGAGCGACAATTTTACGCTAAAGTAATCTAAATCCATTTATTAATAGTACCGCTTTCAAAGTAGCAGACTCAAGCTTTCGTGCTTATTCTTTATTATGCGCTACAATATTTTAAAACGTAAAAGGGGCGCTATTCAGTTCAATCATCACGGACTCTCAGGTTTGCTGCAATGAAGAATCCTAACTTGATAATGGGAATACTGAGACCGGTATATAAGGACCTGGATTTCTGAAAATCATCTTGAACATTTTTTTAAACTAAGATGTGTGCTCACAAATGTCTTGGTAGGAGGATTAATGAAGCATCTTGTCAGAAATTCAGGCAAGCTGAGAGCACTAGACTCTTGTAATATGGAAGATAGTTGCAAAACACCATCTGAAAAACTAGAAACTAACAACAGAATTCTGGGTTATGAGGGCTTTAATGGGTTCTGTCCAGGGGATAAACGGCAGAGCTACTAAGAACGTGTGTGACATGCCAATTTCTACCCAAAGGCGATCTACGCAATAGACGGTGTAGTTTTAATCTAAGTGTATATTCTCACGAGCGCAACTATCGTAACCCAACCGATCTTAAACTACACTCTGATTATTTTAAATGCACTTACCCACTGTGACGATTCATTATCATGAAAATATTTGAAGTGTTGTGTTAAAATCTGCAACGCCAATTTGGGATCGCATATAAAGAGCTTTGGTGTTCTCGTGGTGAATATGCCTACAAATTTTTGCGCCGATCTGTAATGACTTAAAATTTATAAAAAAAAAAACACGATTATGATAAAAACGAAATAATAACAAATTGAGCAATATCTTGGCGTACAGATATATTTCATGCAGCTCCTCGATTACGTTGCACTGCCCGGCACTACTTTTGGGAAACGTTCCTGTGAATATCTTCGGTCGTGGTCCTTGAACACCAAGTTTGCGCCAATGGTCGAAGTGATAGCGTAAATAGCATACGACGAGTGCCCATATAATGCCAGCTAATGTACATAACAAGCAAAATACTATCAAAAAAAACATTGATACACGAAATGCTTTTGCAGATTTCCAAAACAGAAGCGAACTGTTGAGGGTGTTCTCTCTCGAATGATGGTCAGTAACCGAATGTAATTATATTATGGCGGAAGCGATGCTTTTATATGAACGAAGATATTTTGTTAGTGCTTTTGGTTGTAAATTTCCGAATTACATAATCGAATTGATTTTAAAGAAATCTTACAAAAAAAAAAAACAATTACACACTGAAACGTCGTCCACCATTTGTGTTGTAAGACACTTGCGAAGTGGCTGGGCATTCTATTTTCGTTTGAAAGTGATTTTACAATAATAATTACGGTTTCTTAAGTTAATATTCAAAATTATATTTAAATTTTATTGTTAAGCTTATCGTCAATTACGGCAATGATCGACCACGTACACACAGCAGCTCAGAAATTGGCGAATACGAATTAAAGAAAATCACTCACGTATTATCGCAACCAATGAAAATAAAAAAATATCAATTAAAATTTGTTTTGACACGACGTAATCATTTTGATTTCGACTTAATCAAAAGTTCAATAGGATGCTTTTTTCAATTTCCGTATTAATCGTAAGAGGGTGTGAAGCGCGCGAAAGAAGACATTGTCCGACATATCAACAAAACGAGAGATTAAATTTAAACTAAAGATTAAATGCTTCATCTTCAGTTTAAAACACTTACTTACATAGGTATTTAAATATATGTACATAAATATATCTTTAAAAAAGTTATATAGAACCGAATTCTATGTTTTTGCGCGCATTGTGTTATATTCCCCCAGGCCCGAAGTTTTCGGAGTCGGCCAGGATTTTTCCAAAGTATTTTCGAACAATAGACGTGTTTTTGGAAAATTGTCGGTATTCGTATGTGATGTGGAGGTATGATCGTTGAAATTGGTATTTCGCATAAATCACGTAGACGACTGTTACTTCTGTTTAACAACTGTGAAAGGGTTTTCAAACAAATCAAAACATTCGGTGAAGTATGCTACTGTGTCATCAGTGTCAATGCCGCTACCACATTCTTCAGGCATTCCAGTAGCGGAAAGATTTTGTATTTCGTCAAGTTTATCTAGTCCTATTGAAGATGAAAATAATAGCGAAGTGGTATTTATAGATAAAAAAAATAAAGAACCAGATATGATTAGTCAATCAGAACTAAATGACCTTGTTAGAGATTTAGATTTGACGAAACAAAAATCTGAAATATTAGGCTCGAAATTAAAGCAATGGAATCTATGGTAAGCTGGAGTTGAAATTACAGCTTATCGAAAAGGTCACATTACCTTAGCTACCTTTTATTCAAAAGAAGATGAATCAGTGTTCTGCAATAATATTATGGATTAATGTCAGCATTAGGTCACAAGCATATATCAAAACATGGGTTCAGTAAGTGATGAACACGGTGAAAGATTTTATCAAGAAAGCGCAGAGTACGAGAAGCGTTACCAGTGTAGATGGGAGCCAGCCATGCTTGCAAAATATTGCTGGAGCTTCCAGAGGGATACTGCCACTACTGACTACAAGAGGAATGCCAATCGTTCAAAAAAAAGTTTTTTTTTAATGTAGAATAACAATTTATGTCACCGCTTCATATAATTTTAAGTAAAATTAATAAATAAGTTTCACTACTGCCCTTGATGTGATAGAACAATTTTATTTCAATATTTCAAATAGTTTTAAGCTGGCGAATCATAATTACATACTGTGAACCCAGTTAAAAAACGTATGTACTTTGCTGCATAGTGTTTTTAGAACCCAAGGTTATTTAATTTCTTAAGTTTTTCTTGAAAAAACTCTTCATTTTCTAAGGAAACTTTATAAACATTCTGTTCGCAAATTATATCAGATCCACATGTCGAAACACCTGGACAATATATATTTTGTTAAATTTTTAAAGTTATTTTTCAATTAAAAATTTTAATCAAATTTTGTAAAGTCAAAAAAGTTAAAAAAAACCAGTTTTTATTGTTTCTAAAAGAAAGAGTAGTATTTTAATCAAAACATAGTTTTAAATAATTCTTTGCAGCTATTGTCAAAACATCAGGTATTTTTTATTTTTAATAAAGCATATTATATCATTTAAGATTTACTAATTTACATATGTTCGAGTATATGTATAATGGTAATTACCTTATTGATAGCCAGCATTGGCACCAACTCCGAATGTCGATTATTTCATTCTTTGCCAGTCTATGCAACAAATGCGTGTCTTTGCATTTAAATTACACACACCTAAGCGCAAGTGACTCACATAAAAAACTTGAAGGGAAGTACTTTCATAGAAATTTGCTGTGTATATTTAGAAAATCGCAGAATGCACCTTACTTACGAATATTATCATCGAAGGAGTAGTCCAGTTTTTTGAATAAAAAATTTGCAATTTATAGAAATACCTATTAAAAGACTCAATAAGGGAAGTATATATTTGAGAAATTTTCATACATATAAAGCATTATTTGTATAAAAGCAAATTTATAACTGCAACATACATTGGACATTTTTTTTTCAAAATTTGCATTATTTTTTAATTTACAAAGTTTATTCAAACAAAACCTATACTTTTTCAAATTTTAAACTTTGTAAACCATTAAAATGGCAAATTTGTATGTTGTATGGAATACACGAGTACAGTTGTGCTGCCCATTCAATTTAAGTATCCTACAAACACAAATTGAAGGAAAAGCTTGTTCACACTTCAGCTGCGTCACGAAGATTTTTTAAGGAGGTATTCTGGTCTAGAAAAAAAAACAATTTTTTTTTGTATTTTTAAAGTTTAAGTATTTAAGAATATGTCTAGAAGAGGATTTTTCAAAATTCAAATTATTTTCGGAAATATAGGTATTTTGCTAAGTGTAAATTTCAAGACTTAGACTGCGAAAAACTTTACGTGAAACTTTAAACGCGTTTTTCTCGAAACTGTATTTTTCAAAGAGATACCCACGATTTCTCAATTTCTACTGGACCTATTTACCTGCAATTTTTAGAGAGTATTCTTTATAAACTTTTATTCGTCTGGAACTATCCCCATCCCTAAATTTTATTTTAAAAAATTTTTTAAATTCTGAAAGGTAGTTTAATAATATTTATTGTTTTTTTTTTTTCAAATTGCTAATAGGGTTGAAATCGTGGTTATGGTCTCGTGCCAATTTTTTGAGACACCCCACCATCAACTGCTAATTGGAATTTTCAACTTTGTTTATGTTTCGAAATTTTTCTGTATTTTTGTAATATTAATAAATAACTAATAAAAAAATTATAGTAAAAATAGTGATTGCCTTTTTTTTACGACACTTCATAAATTACCTCAAATTCATACCTCTATACCAGAATACCCCCTTAAGCCGCTCATCTGTGTTTAAAGGTAAAATTGTCTTATCGGTTCTCTATTATTGCTGGCTACTTATTAACTAAGGCAGAAATTAAAAAACGTTTTTTGAACAATTTTTACATTTATATTATAAAAGCATTTGCTTCATAACAGTGGTAGTATTTATATAAGAACCAATAGGAATTGGTGATATTTTCATTTGATTTAATCGATATCTTTACCACCCAAAAACGAGCTCTATGTTTCACAAACAATTGTTAACTCATAGTTCTTAAACAATGGTAAGATCTCGGGTGCACCCGCAGAAGCTGTACTCGTACACTTGCATACTCAATATTATAATATGTGTTCTCATCCAATCGGAAATATTTTTAGAATCGTATGCATTTAGCGAGAATTTGAATAAAACATCTTAGTTTGTAAACCAACAATCTTGGTTTTATTTACGAAAATAGTTATCTCCGTAGCTACCTCATAAAAAGACTTAAGAAGAAACAAAGCTCTTTCTACCCAATAGGAAAAATTCACAATATGCAAAGAAAATTTCCTTGTAAAGAGACTTATGCTTTTCGCCCAGAGGTTCAAAATAACCAATTTTATCATTCTCTATTACAAGCCAATAATGAAAAGTGCAATCCATCTCGAATTAGACAGCCAATCTGATCGTTTAGAATAACGTTTATTTCAATCGATTTTTTTTAAGGTGAGCTTCTTGAACGACTTCACTTCACCTCATCACTTCTTCTATCAGCACACTCAACTTTATATAATTTTTATATTCTCTTAAATTCAGTAATTGAGCAATTAATCACAAACGGTCCTGTGTGGCCCAGGAGCACCGATTATTTTTTATTATCTTGGAAGATCCGTACGCATTAGTTAGGCTATTTTTTCCTTTTCTAGGCAACGAAGATATGCCGCTAAGCCAGGGCAAGTAAAATCTTAATCATGGAACAGTTTATTTTTCTAATAACGATCACCCCTCGGCAGATAATGGCAAACCGTCATGTAAATGATTCTCATAAAATATTTCTGCCGCTCGGAGTCGGCACAAAATTGTGGGTCCTTTCATTTTTTATATAAATAAAATATAGCAGCAAGTTTATAAGCAACAGCGTATCCTTAGCAAAGAGATTTTAAGAACTCTGAGCGGTTATCTGACAGGTCACAGCAGTGACAGCACACAAGTCAAAAAATCGAACTCTGATATTGTAACTACAGATATTGTGGACTGAAGTAGGAACCTAGTAGAAATTTTCAAAAAAAAATTACACGTTTAAACGTTGGCCTCCATTTGTGTTGCAAGACACTTGCGAATTGACAATCCCTTCCACTTTTTTGGAAAGTTTTCTTACAATAACAATTACTCTTTCATTAGTAAATATATGTATGTTGGCATTTTAATGTCTTCCTTATCGTCAATTATGTAAATGATAAAGAACGTGCACGCACCAGTTGCTCAGATGCCGCTTAGTAATTATAAAATACGAATAAAAGACAATGAATATGCGTACTATCGCAACCAATGAAATTTAAAAAATAAATAAGGTACATTAAAAACAATTAAAATTTATTTTGGCACTACGTAATCACTTTGATTGCGACTTCATAGAAAATTCATTAAGAAGTTATTTTTCAGTTTTCATATTAACTGAAAGTGAGATGGTATACAGAACTGACTTCTAGATTTTTGAGCGCATAGCGCCAATTATTACAGCTTAAGATAAAATATTACACTTAATAAAAATCAGAACTTTACTTTTTGCCAAATTCTCAAACTTTTATTGTAAAAATAAAAATGTGAGATATGGCCTTCCTTATTAAGCTAATGATAAGTAAGTAGTAATGTATTTATCTATTTCTAAGAAAAGATAAGAAATATCGGAAATCGACATTAGGTCCATTTATATTAAAAAACTTTTGCGATCTGTTACCAACACTTGTTTGTTTTTAATTTAAATGCGCTCACATTCAAAAAAAAATGTCAAGAGAAGGCAAATTTGAGAGCGTAACAACACGTTGTTCGCTGCGATTTTCTGTCTCTTCTTTCAAATATAATTTTCTTTGTTGAAACGTATGACAAGTATAGGTAGACCGCTCCGTCGCACTATAAGGCCACTGCTACAAAAAGTGTAACAAAAATTTTAATTTAATGGAGCCGTTCTATAGAGTAGATATTAGAGCACATTTTTTCAGAGACTTCAAAAATATAAAATTTTCATACATGGAGAAAATGTCGTATTTTTTCTAATATTTTTCGTCATCTTTGAAATTATCTCATATGTAAATTAAACGGCTGGTTGTTTTTGGTTTCTATTTTAATGAAAGTTTTTTTTAATTTGAGGTATAAAAAATTAAAAAATAAAAATGTCTTCAAAGTGGTTAGAAGTACTGTTTTTTCGTACAGTAATTTTTTTCCAAATTTAATAGAATATTCAAAAATTGCCCAATTAGACCTCTCTGAAATAAGAAATGAAAGTAAAGAATTTATTACACTGAAATGAATTTGGCTAGGCGTACGCTCCCTTTCACTTTCTATATCATTTAAAGTGAGACAACCTTTGGTAAACAACACGCTTAGGCATTTGGTTTGGTTACGAACTACTTATTGAGGGAATCCCGAAAATACAGAAGCATAAACCATAAAACCAGTGGGATCATACATCCAGATGACTATTTTTTTATGAACATTTCCTCTACATCTGGAATATGAAGCTTTAGAACATTGAAAGTTAATTGCATCAAAATTTACGAGCTTTTGCTTCAGAAGTATTCTAAAAAGAATCTTACCCGTACTCTTCATAAACTTTGGGCATATGGAGAAGGTTTACTAGAAAACAAGTGGATAACTTAAGGACGCCAGTCGGAAGGTATGATATTGCTTTTTTTTAAAAGGTTTAATCTAATAAGATAACAATGACTAGCATAAATAAAAACACGAAATTAAATTTACATTGAGCAATTCTACTTTATTAGTGACAAAATGGCACCCTTAAGATAATTTTCAACTTATTTGTAAAATCATTTATAATATTTTTATAATATCAGTCAAGTGGTTTGAATTCTAGGCTTATTTTCCCATCCACCATTAAAAGAAAAGACTCAGCAGAGATTTTGTTATCGGTTCGTGCATTAGGCCCAGGCGCGATCACAAATTTGCGCACCAGCTCAGCGACGGCAACCTTTGCCTCGAACAACCCAAGTTTCATACCTGTTATGAGAAACTCACGGCTTTCAATTACTCTACAGCCTATTGTTTTAATGCACACTTTTATTCACCTGGACACATACGCGGACCATCACCGAATGGCATAAAAACACCCATTTCACGATATTTGCGCACCCCTCCAAACTCCTCGGAAAATCGTTCGGGCCAAAAGTCTTCGGGGTTCTCAAAGTAATCAGGATCATGGTGGAAGGAGTAGGTCGATATATAAATCGTATCGCCAGGTTTTAAATTTATCGTTGTTCTGTCGGTATTTTGCAAAGTGATGGATTCAGTGCAGAATTTGAAGAGCGTTGCCAGCGGTGGAAATATTCGAAGAGTCTCTGGAATATGAGCAGGCAGAGACATTAATATTTGAGCTTTTCTTTTTACCGTATTCACGCTAAGTAAAATGTCTAGCATTACCATACAAACACTGTTCCAAATAGGGCAATTCATTGAGCGCATCAAAGCTGTCAGCGACATCGATGCTGAGTAACTCTTCCCGGAGCTTTTGTTGAACACGTGGATTACGTGCCAGCTAAAGGTATGAAATAAAAACAAAAGAATTTAAAAAAAAATGCAAACACATAATATTTGTATACACATTTATATAAAATCTCATCATTTTCACTCACCAACAACAAGCAGTGCGCAATCAGTATCGCCGCTGTCTCGAAGCCATCAATCAAAACAGTTATTGTATGCCCAGCGATTTGTATGTCGTTTAAGGACTTCTTATCCCGGATTTGTTGCAGATGATCGATCACATCACCCCGCATTCCGCCACCATCATTTAATTGCTTGACGCGTACCTTCATAGCGTCGGACAGAAGCTGTTGGAAGAAACGATCAGTGCTAAGGGGAAAGAAACGCACCGGTCGTAATTTTCGCACCCATGGCCAGGCAGCGGTGCGTCCAAAGTAGCGGACACATTCAAACGATTGTGTAATAATATCGCTCGCCATGCGGTGTATAGGTGAAAGTGACGCTCTAGATGCCTCCAGTGTTTGTGGCACCGTGAAAGCATTCGCTTCTAGGCCCCAAATGAAATTGGCCATGAACTGCGCTGTGATTCGGTGTGCAAGCTTGGCATATTCGAATAATATTTGTAAAGTGATTGCCGATAAATGAAAAATATTAGTGGGAGCAATAAATGCAAGAAAAATACATGCATACCTCTTTAACATCTTGGGGGTGCGGGCCGACAGTTGTAAGGAACTGTGTGGCCTTCTGCGCGCTGTCACGCATTGCAGCGTAAAAAGAACGAATCTACATGGCAACATTATGAGGAAGGACATAATTATAAAATAACTATTGATTAATACTAAAATGTACAGTTTCCTTCTATGAACTTAATAACTGTTAAAGAAACTTTACACATGTCTTAATTCAAAAAGCATTTTGGGAGATTTTTTGGCTTGAAATATTTTAAAAATATATAGTAACGCACACATTAATACGTTTGCTACATTTTAAAACGTGTAGCTATTTTCTTTTCTTAAAATTTTTTTTTGCTAATAATAAAAAGCATATCTCTTTAGATAATAAAAGCCATGTTAGATTATAAATATTTCCATCTAAGTGTAAAAATTAATTTAAAATGTGACAAAGTTTCGCACAGATTGTTCTATATATATGTACAAATATGACGCAAGAGTTTTAAAACAAGATTCATTGTTTTTTTTATCAAAATAAAATATGTCATAACGATGTACTCTTTCACATATTTAAATAATATTTATTACCTTGTTGATAGTCAGCGCTGGCACCAGCTCCGAACGTCGATTCTTCCACTCTTCGCCAGTCGTGACAAAGGGACTAGAAAAACGCATTTGTTCCACCCTTGAATTGGTCTTAAAATATCAAAGCGTATTTCTTAAAAACAAAGTTGAAATTGTTAAGAGACTAAATAAAAATATTAAGATCCAACTACAAAATTCTTTGTACTACTTTACTTGTTTTAAAAACTTTCGCTTAAAAGCCTGTTAGAAATAAATTTTTATAAATAAGTAAATTATAAGGGAATTAAAATGTGAAATCATCATTCCCTTATTAGAAATTGTCTTTGACTTGAAGTTTCGTATTTTCATTGACCGTTTTTTTATTAACTTTTCACTAATTCGAAATGACACTTGAAATCAATAAAGAGGTCTACCGAATAAAGCTCACTTAAGACCATTTTTGCGATTGATAGATATATAAAAAATTAGTATTAAGTCATAGAAATTGAATACTCATATAAAAAAAAAACTTATAACCAAAGCACGTATTAGCAATTTTATTATTACTAATTAAAATAAAGTTTGTTTTATACAGAAACAATAAAATCCTAAGCTTCCAACTTTGTTAATAGAAATTTAAAGAAAAATGTATTGAAATTTCACTAAATTCTTTATTATTTTAAGTATACAATTTTGTAGCCCATTTAATTTAAATAATAAAAAGCGCCAACTTCAAGTGATTTCAAATTAGCTTTGATTATTGTTAATTGTTTACAGTTTTATGCTATATATGTATATACATATATATGTATATGTATATATGTTTGCATATACGTCTAGCAATAACACTCTCGGTTAAATAACGTATTTTTTACCATAGAGCTCTACCAGAGTTTTCAGGTAAAGTTTCTATGAGATTCTTAAGACCGAGTTGACAATTTTACCCGAAACTCTTGCATTCCATCTCTCTCATGCAATTCAGTATGTTTACAAAATATATATGTATGTATACGCAGATCACGCTTACTCATTGTAAGTAGTACTAACAGTGATATCACGGTATAAATACCCAAAACCACTGCGGGAAATACAGTTTCGGTTAGTCGTGTCTTGTAGGGCAAGCATATTTTTAAGATTGTGTGCTTATCTAGCAAAAATTGTTTATGGTTTAAATAGTACATATGTACATATGAAAACTAGGGTGCTCCAAAAATGTATGCAGAAAAATTAAAAAAAAATAATTTTTTTCCTCATACCGTAAAATTCTTTTTTTTGCAAAAAATTACTTATATTTCTCTTATTTTGAACTTGAAATAGACAATTAAATATCGCTCAATTTATACCACGTTATATATATCTACATATATGTATGTATAAGAAAGTAAAACACAGAAACTGGCGGGGAAAAAATGTATATTTTTCAAACGGAGTGTGCAGTTTTTTTTTTTTTTTCAAAAGACTTAAACTCAAAATGAAAGTGTTTGCTTGTAATTAATATTTAAATTACAAAGGAAAATGTTGGTGAGGATTATCAATTGATGCTTAACTACGATTAAGGTTTTACGGAGAAAAACCAAATTAAATTATTTTTTTTGGAGAAGACAGTGTTTGAACTTGGCTGAAAAATTTATTTCCGCTATTTAAATGCCAGACAAACTCGGATATAGGGGGTGGTTTTTAGTGTTCCGGACCCCTCTCGAAATTTCAGAAATTACCCCGCAGAAAAATGTTAATGTATGTTCATCTATCATAATTTGTCTACAAAAATATTTTTTTGGACTCCCCTCCCCCAAATTTATTTTCTGTATCCGCCCCTGATGCCAGAATATGTGAAAAACGCATTGCATTTTTTATTTATTTTTAAAGAGCAATTTCAGAGAAATTTAATATTTAGTTATTTGGATTTCACCGAAGCAAAAAAAGGAAAGGCGAATAAATCTAAGGAAAGGCGAATAAATCTAAGAAAAATATTATGGCCACATCCGTTTAGGTGCCTAAGGAATCTTACTCTAAAATTATAATTAAGTATCTTACCCATTGCGAAGATTCATTATCGTGGAAGCTTGTGAAATGTTGGGTTAAAATCTGCAAAGCCAGCTGTGGATTACAAATAAAAAGCTTTGGTGTACGAGCCATGAACAGACCCACGAATCTGTGCGTCGATTTATAATTACTGAAAACAAAAAAAAAAATGGATTTATATTGCATCACAAACATTAATTTGTATTATTTGTATTTTTATTGTATGACTTGAGAATTCTTTACTGATAAATGTCGTTCAACTCTTCGAGTAGATTGCACTTTCCAGCGCAGGCTTTTGGGAACGTTCCCACTAGCAATTTCGGTGGAGGTCCCTGAACGCCACGACTGCGCCAGTAATCAAAATGCCAACGCAAGTACAATATAACCAGTGCATAGCTAATAGATGCGAATAAACAAATTATACTAATTCCTATTAATAATGACATTCTTGGTAGTATTGTTCACAAACAATTAAATTTAAATCGCGTGCACTTCTCAATGCTTTTTATAGAAGACTGCCAGAATTTTCACATCAACTATTAAAACATAGAAGCTACATGCATTCATAAGTTTATACACATGTACAGTAAATTGCAACTTTGTTCAGATGCTGCCTACTGATAAGATACAATTACTGATAATTTGTGCTTGAGCTTTAGGCGACAAATAGTCTAATCTATAAAAATAACATAAAACTTGACCAAACATGTTTACATTTTATTTTTAAATAGATCTGCGCAACGCAATGTTTTTTTAATACGAAATCAAAGGTGATCATGACATGAAGTAGTTCAGCGTTTATGTTAGTTTATAAACTTCACGATCAGTTCAAAATTATAATCGTAAATAGTTTGAATTTTTTAGAACACTTTTATCGAATATATGTGTATAAACGAACTGAGGTTTATTTATCTCTTATTAATTTTTACCAGTTTTTCATAACATTTTTACATAAAAATGAGGAGATAACAGTTGATATTAGAATATATATTTTGTAGAGCATTAAATTTTAGTGCAACAAAGTGCACCAGAAAAGCTCAGAATTACCGTTGACGTTTGAGCATTTTTTGGCTGTTGCGCAATTGTCTTTAGTTCGTTTTGTTCCGTTTCGTATTTACATCATTTCTTGTTGCCTTCGACAGGGTTTAAATGATTTTTTCTTAAACTTGTTAAATTTGGTTGTTAGGGAAACAGTAAATCGTCTTAAATTAAAATTTTTTCGTATTCAGAACCAAATTTATTGGCAAAGGAGGCCGAAAAATTGTGGTTAAATACTTTATCAAAAAAAGTCTCAATCACCAAAAGCATAAAATATAAACTACACAAAAAAGAACTTAACAGAAAAGTTTAAAAGTATCGATCCAATTGCTCTGCTCTATGTAAAATATGGGAATAAAATTTTCTTATAAACTTAGGTTTAAAAGTTATTAAGGCACTTCAATCCAAAAAGTAGCAAAAGTTATTAACCAATTTTTACTGAAAAAATCTTTAATGCAATGCAAATTAAGAAGGAATTTTAATTGTTTAATAAGGTTTGGAGAACACTGAGGTCATAATAAAAACAGCATATTTTTTTTTTAGTGCAAGCAAAACTATCAACCATCGCTGTCGCTAGACCAATCAAAATCCAAATTAAACCAGTGAACAGATTGCATTGATTGACATTAATCTATGAAGTAATTTTAATGCTCAAACCATTGAGCTTTGCTCTTGAACTTGACACTAAGCGACACATACATACATACATATATACACCTAAGTTCCATGCCTGTCTGGCATGGTGCCAAGTGTGTGTGTACTACCCTACAGTAATTTAAATTTATTTTTTCAAATAATATATCTTTGTGGTTAAAATGAGTTTAGAGTTCCTGGAAATTGTTCTTTAAAAACGCAAGAACGTATATAGAAAAATAATAAAATAGGATATTGTGAACGATTTCTCGGCATCCCTTATTATTAGTTTATTAATTTTTTTGTTTTTTGTTCCGTGTCATTTTTCGTATTAAAATACCAGAAACCAGGCTCCACCTTAAAAAAAAATGAACAAGGGATGACCCAAACTCGTTCCAAAAATCATCACATTCTACCCTGATGCAGTAGACAAAATGGTACAAAAATTCAACAGTAAAGTGATGCAATTAAATTGTAGTGGCATGTGAAATGAAAATTATAGCAAAGAAAGGAAAAAGTGTTCATACAAGCAATTGGTATTTTTATTTTGGAGATGTCCTACGAGGTTTTGATCAGAAATGTATCAGTCTCATATAAGTACAAAATACACAAAAACATACCAGTCCAATTATGGACCAAACACACCAAACTCCCGCCAACTTATTGAATCCACCTTGGTAGCCACTATATTCATAAAATTCTAAATATCTATATAAAGTTATTTTCCATAGCTTGATGGAATGAAATCTTTAGTGTAAGGAATCTTTAAAATCGGTTGAAATTAAATGCAGAGTCGGATAATTGACTTGCTCCTAGGACATCCTAATAAAGTTAGTTGATGACAAGAAAAGAGAATGAACCACTTGTAGTTATCTAGAAATAAAATCGTTTTTAAATTGCTTTTAAAGTACATTAATTTCCGACAGGGCAGCGATCTTTACACACAAGTACACCACACACACCTACATTTTCATACATACATATTATTTTTGATAAGCGTTGTGAATAAATATCAATTCAGCGATGCAGTAAAATACACAAAATCAAAGTATTAACACTTGGATCGCTAACATCTCTTTGCTTACTCAATATACACATGTTCATACTTATCTACAAACATACATTCATTCATATCAGTAATTTTCCTACCGTAAGAAGCCAATGTAGTAAACGAATATTCTACGTACTTTATGATCTGATATTAAATGGTGCTGACCATACTAGTTTGACAGTTCCACTCTGCT
Source organism: Philophylla caesio (assembly GCA_963971545.1). Classification (NCBI taxonomy): domain Eukaryota; kingdom Metazoa; phylum Arthropoda; class Insecta; order Diptera; family Tephritidae; genus Philophylla; species Philophylla caesio. Next base: position 12,259,782 of record OZ020607.1, read on the forward strand.
CGCCAGCAATGGTCTTCGAAATGTGGAAATTTCCGAAGCAAACATAAACCGCAAGAAATTATTCCAACGAAATCAATTAATGGTGGCAAGTGAAGAAGCTGACAGACATTAATCAAGTGAGACACGAAGCCTTCGAAGCGCATTTCGAGCTCGTTTACTGAGCGGTTTTATACTGACACGAATGCCGACTAGTTCTTTAACTGGTGTAAAGCTGATGCATGCGTTGTATTGAAGACCGACCGGTGAAGTTACAATGTAAACTTATAGTAAACCAGCTGGTCTAATGGTATGTAGGGTTAAATACTCAAGAGCTTCAATGAGCACACTTTTACTTTTCGCACTACACATGGACTCATCTGTTCAATTACTAATAAAGAATTCTAAAATGCTTGAAATAATGTATTTCACCTTTGATACATTTTAATGAACAGTCTTAAAATGGAGCCGCTCCTAGTCACACTCACTTTGTTAATTGTGATCGTTTTTTTAATCTACAAATATTTGACTTGGCATTACGATGTGTTTAAAAAAATAGGCATAGCCGGTCCGCTGCCAAAGATATTGATTGGCAATTTTCCTCGCAAACAGCACTTTGTCTATGAATTGGATGAAATTTATAAGTGAGTATCGTTTTTAAATACAATTCTGGCACGACGTTGAAGTAGTTCTAAATGCAGTGGTAGAAAAATATTCAAGTGTCCTTACTTGAAAGCTGGGAATACTGTATAACAACATTTCGTGAAATTAGAGTGATAAAATTTTTGAATATTAGTAATTATAATTATGTAGGAATATAAAGATAGCGCGTTAATGAAAAAAAAATATAGCTCTTTAAGTTCAGTACATCAAAAACAAATACATGTAAACCTCCTACAACGCGGTGAATAGGTTCCTGAAAAACTCCGCGTTGTAGGAAATCGCGTTGTAGGAGACTCTAACTCCATACATAAATCAGAGTTTGGTTTAAAAGTAAAAAAATGTTCAATAAAATATTGGAATCTGTATAGTAAAAATATGTGCTTAATATAATTTTGTGTATTTATTTGTTGAGTCATAAGAACATACATATTATGTAATTTAATAACACTCCATTTATTTAAACAAAAACAAAACAAAATAAAATTTCAATTCAACGTAAAATATTCAAGTTAAAAGATTTAATAAATTAAAGCCAAAATAGAACGATAACTTTCTACTCCTCCTCATCACTTAGTATGATATCTTTCGAACGTTTTGTTAAAAATCTGTGCTTGATCCACTATCAAATTCGGGCATCCTCTCGACGATTATTGGTTTGAAAAAATCGTGCATTGAAGTTTGTTTGCTCTTATTTTGCAAATCTTTATAAATTTCTTGATAGGGAGCTAAATTGTATTAAAGATTTGTTTTTTTTGTTGATATAAGTTCGGTTTATTTAACTTCTTATTGGTTATTGCTTTATTGTAAGAGGTCCTGGCCAAACGGCGTTATTACTTTTTGCAAAACTTTTGTCTACGATGTTTCTTGCTCTAGTAAAACTATGTAAGGGTGAGTGAAAAAAGATACAAATAAATAATCGCTTATGGTCAAATATTTGCTTTGACCACTAAGTAGACATAATTTCCCTTCTCTGAGAGTCAAAAACTTTTTTTGCCAAAACTTTTTCTATGATTAAGATTTTGCTTGCCCTGACTGAGATTCGAACCTCGAACTCACCGGCATATCATAATATAGCACGCACCGCTACCAACTCGACCGCAGCGGCCAACATATTAATAACACAACCAAATATTGAACATAAATCTGTTATTTTATTATTCCCATAAAAATCCGCTAATTTTACAACAAAACGCATGTGACTAAATATAAACACCAGTTGCAAACTTATAGAAAGATTTAAAAAACAACAAACTTTCATTCAAGCTATGTAGATATCCTTTAACATTTTAAAAGATTATTTCATCATGCAATTTAATGGTCCATGCAATTTTACTATCATAAAGTGCAAGTTTTATATATTTACGATTTTCCGTTGATTTCAAAAAATTTTATTCAATAAGGCTCTTTTGAAATTATTTCAAACCACTTTCACCTTACTTTACTAAAATTTCAAAAGTAAATGCAAAATTTTTATATATTTTTTTAAAATAATAATTTTTGTATGAAGTCAAACTGGTCAAACTATCGCATTTGTATAAATTTTTCCGCCAGGGTATAAACATATAAATCGACCAAACCGACAGGGTAATTGTTTATAATTGTTTATAATTCTCGATAAAAATTATTCCGATAATTGTAATGAAGGTCTACATTGTCTTAAAGGTCTAAGCAACAAAGGGTTAATTCAATGTAATTTGAAAAAAAAAAAACCAACGAATAAATCATTTCAGCTTTACGATAGAAATGAGGAGAAAATGGCATCGGCCAACCCCTTTTTCAATGTTGGTGAAATATGGAAGACCAGACGTGCGGATGTAATGAGTGGCCTAACTCAAAATAAGGTGAATATTTTACAAATAAAATAAAACCTATTACTAAACATTATTATTATTAAAAAAAAATGTATTTCATTCAACTTTTCAGCTCACCTCAGCATACCCTATTTGGAAGAGCTGCGCGCAAAAACTAAATAATCTCCTGAATGAGCTAACTTCAAAAAGCAGTGCCGTACTTGAAACGAAGAATGTGAGTATGAAAGCCTTTAATAAAATAATTATATTTCGGTATACGAATACTTTCACAGCTCATCACGCGATTCAACGCCAACGTTTTGGGCGTTTGCAAGTGTTTCAATCCGTTACCTGTTACTTTAAATATATAGCGTTTCCTTGGCTAAGACGCTTAGCCGATCATCGTGTATTTCCCGTTCAAGCAGAAAAGTTATTCTCCCAACTCACCAAGGATGCTTATGTGATGCGCGAAAGGGATGCGATCAATAAAAATAGAGTAGATTTTTTGAATTATGTGCGGCAACTGCAGGAAAAGAAGCATCTTTCACATGACGAAGTAGTTGGATATATGGCAACCGTTTTCGCCGACGGATTCGATACTGCGGCAGCTGTCGCTATTCACACTCTATTCTATGTGAGTTGATATAAAATATCAAAAATTTGCTTATACATTTTTACATGTGTATGAAAAAACAAAAATTTATATTTTCAGTTAGCGCATCACCCCGATTGTCAAGAGAAATTGCGTAAAGAAATTCTGAATAATCTCGAAGCCGACGGTACAATTAATTATCAGACTCTAGTGGGCCTCACATATTTCGATCACTGCGTGCAGGGTAGGCTAACACACCTACGTACATATATGTGTACATCTAGATTATGAATTAATATCGTACTTTGTCATACTTGCAGAAACGATGCGTATGGTGAGTCCGCTTGCCTTCACGGCGCGCATTTGTACTGAGTCCACTGAATTAGAACTGAACGATGGGCGGCTTTTGCCGATCAAAGAGGGTGAGGTAGTCTTTTTACCCGCATTCAGTTATGTTCACGATCCGGATTACTTTCCCCAACCGTGGGAATACAAACCAGAACGCTTTAGTAATGTTGATCTCTCGGAATTGGCAAAAAGCGGTATTTTTAATCCGTTTGGAGATGGACCACGCATTTGTTTGGGTAAGTAGTGGTTATGTTTAATTAATTTTATCTGCATTTATAAAATCTATGACACCCCATTTAAGGACGCCATTTCGGCATCTTGCAAGTGAAGACAGCAGTTGCGGAAATACTAAAGGCTTATCGCCTAAAAGTGTGTGACAAAACTGCACCGGAAGTAAAGTTAAACTCGCAGACACTTATTTTAGGAATAGATGGCGATCTTTTCGTTGAATATGAGAAACTATGATCAGCAAAATATATATGTATGTACTAGATTTGAAAAATATTGAATTTTTCTATAAAATAAAGATTAATATGAAGAATACATTACTTTTAAACCATTTTTATCCATATTCAGTTTTTTAATGGTAAACTTAAGCAAAATATGTTACTAAAATGTATGTCATTTATAAATATTTAATTTTATAGTTTTTCTAAAAACATGTTACTATGTGAATATCAAATATTTAAAATAATTTAACTTTAACTGGGTGACTTTTTTTTGGTAAGTCACTCGCATGGATTCTCACTTGTTAAAAAACAAATTTTTTTGGCAAAATCTGGCAAAAAGTTTTTAAGTATTCTGTGTGCTACGAAAATATACAAATTTAATGTTCCGTCAGCAGAGAGTAATGGCGTTTTCGTTACTAGAAAAAATGTGTCGCCGTCTTACATTGTAACTTTTGGATTAGGCGGTCTTAAATAATTGCAACTTCAATTAGTCGGAGACCAATAAAGTGGGAAATAGATACGCAACGTTTTGAGAGAAAAATAAACGAGGCAACAGTATTTCAAGAAAAGAAAACACAATAAAATTGAGGAAATGGGGAACTTCATTGACTATTTATTTTGTTAACGAATTATATTACCAACTAGCTCGTATGTTAAAAAATATTTAATTAAATATGTTCACCCTTCTTATCAACCATCAAATAAACAAAAATACATTTTTTATTCGCCAAAAGTAACCTCCACCGAACTATGATCTCCCCACGAAAAGTTTCTTTGGTTTTATTTTTATTTTATTCTACGAAGTACCTAAATCAAACGCTTTAGCGGCTTTTTCTTTATAATCAGCTAGAAAACATCTTCAAATATGAAACAATATAGTAAAAAAAAATTGTTTTTATCTTACAGGCATCATAGGCCAAATATATTCGAAAAGTAATATTAATACTGAATTTTGGAACGATTTTCTATCATAAACTGTCAAGTTTGGTTTTAAGACAAACCGGTTTATAAGGGCATTTAGGCTATTTAAGCTAATGAAAAAGGGAACAAAAATGTTTATTGCTATCAAAAAATAATTGGTTTTACAAGAACTTCACCATATTTGGATAAAAATCGTTGCAAAAACTGTGCTGTGCTTTTCTTAAAAGCATTACATCACTAAAATTTGCAAATTCCAAACCATTTATATATTGTTTTTTTTTTACTGCTGATACTGAGGTTTACGAAGGAAACTTTTAATGATAATTTCACAATTGAAATTTTTTCGTCCGTTTTTTAAGCTTCCTCATATCCTCAAATCCCTTTATATAAGCAGCACCATTTAATTGATTTGTTATATATACAAATTAATTATTGCATAATTCAAGAAAGAATTCTGGTAGTTTTTAAAACAAATCAGAAAGAAACTATCAAATGACCAAATTCGGAAAAATTAGAATGGAAGCACGAAAAGTGGTTGGAATCAACCAATAGCGGCGACTGTGACCCATTTAACTTTCCACGAAAAAACCTTACGTTTATTTTTTTTAAATTTATTTTATTTAATAAACTTCTTATTAAATTGTAAATTTAAAGTGTAAGTTAGCCAGCTAACAGCTGGGGCCACATGCTATTCCGACGATTAAAAGAATATTGGTCGGGAAAAAGCTAACTATATATACTTTTGGTAATGCGAAACTGAAAAATTTTTCTCATAAATGAGTGGCATGTGGTGTTGCCGGGAGTTGACTAAACTGCATGAGAGCGTCTTGCGAAAAGCTTTTGGAATTCAGGCAATCAGTAAAAATATAACTGAAATTCCTTTATAAGAAATAGCAGATTCGACTTTTTCTTAAACTTGTTTAAGTCTTTTTCTTTGTCTAGGTGAGGTTTGGTTTTTCGTGTTTTTTTTGGATCCCGCCTCCCCAAAATTATTTCCTATATCTTCCTGCCTGTTTATGCTTGAACACTTCGAACCAATAACCGTATAGAGAGGCAAAGACAAATTAATATAAAGAAGAATGGAATGCATTAACTGTTTCAACAAACTCTCACCTAGTATATACATACATAATTTACATATCCATACATTCTTATTCACCATACATTTGTTATTTTTTTACAAACATAACTTACATGGTGATTATGCCTTTTATTTATTGCTGAACTAATAGGCGCACAGATATAATAATATTATATATGTATATAGTATATGGTAAATAAAATTAAAAACAACACAGAACGTTTGATATTTTATAGAAGAAGAAATTTTTAAGTTCATTCTTACTATGGCGTGTGACTTACATTACTTAGCAGCGCTGCGCGTCACATGCATGGACATTTTTTCGTGGGTAAGTAGGTGTGGCTGTCACTGATATTCAGCGACACACTTAGGCCATTAGTTATATAGGTATATTATGCATAAATAATAGAATAAATATATAAATAAGAGAACTGACTGTTGTACACATTTATAACTTGTGAATTACACATTAACATTGCTGTAGTAAAGTGAGTCTATGGAACAGTCATACAACCTACGTACTGGGGATGTCAATCCCGGGATCCCGACGTCTTCAGGGTCTAGAAATGTCAGGATTTCCTTGAACTCTCATTTGTCTAATTTTTAATAATTATTTTAATTAATTCCTTTAGCAATTTCTCCCATACAACGCATGCTTATACGTATATATTTTTCATAAAATATATGTAATTTTGTGAAAAATAAATTTTATTCTATAGTCACTTGAAACTTGTATTTTTTTTTTGTTAGATATTTCGATAAACAGTTAATGATTTACTTTCATATTTGTACAAAGTTCTTATGCGGTTTGCGCTTGATAATCAACTTTTATTAAAAAAAAAAAATTACTTGATATTCAACAAATAAATTGTAATAAGATTTAGTATGTTAATATTTGGTTTATATCGCTTTAAATATTCTTGTTATTATATGGCTTCAAAGCGTTAATAAATCGGGTTGTGCTTAGGGCGAAGGGCTAATATTTACTTAAATGTAAAATTTATAATATTGGTATCGCTATTACGTTCATACAAACACTTTGATATGCCATAAAATATATTAAAAAAAAAAAACATCAATTCAATAAAATAAACGTATATTAAAATGTGTACATACCCTGCAGGAATAAAGGGGGGGGGGGGGGCAGTTAGACAAAGCGCTTGTTCCGCACTATGGGATTCTTAACTATCTCACAATCGGTGCAAAACGAATGAAGTCTGAGAAGGTTGATATTAATACTCGTATAACGCAAGCAGTGCGATCCAATTAAAATATACGTGAATAAACTTCCAATATAATTCACACTAGATCTTTTTACATTAAATGGTTTTTTAGATCAATACTTTAATCATTATGGTTTATAAATTTTTTCGCAGCGTTATTACGTAAGCTTTGACCATTAAGTTATTTAACTTTTATTTTTTCCGAATTTGCCTAGTTTTGCTAAAGTATCGACTATTTGAAAGTTATTTCACATATGCTGTGACATATATGTATATATACATATATATATACTCTGTACAAAAATTATAGCACAAGAATAAAAATTTATAAATACCCATTTTCAAAATTTACAATTATTTAAAAAAATGTAATCAAAAACTCGAACTTTAAAAAAAGGCCGTAGTATTTTTGTGACTATGCAAATATTCGACTCTTTCAATTTTCGTGTGCAAAAGTACATACATGTTTTAAGAATCTACAAGTTATCACTGATTTTTGACAAATTTGTATTAGCAGTTACCTCCATTCTACGCAGAACCGCGATTATTTTTTGTATAGAAGGAACTTCAAAAGAGCTTTAGTAAAAAAAATTTCAAAAATCAATGTTAATTCGTAGCCACTAAAAACTTGTACTTTGTCGTATATGTGAACAAAGCGTATACATATTTATTTATACCTAAGAAATCTACATTTGTGAAATTTAATTTATTTTCAAACTTCTATTATAAATAAAAATAGAATATTATCATTGAAATATTAAATCGCGTTCTTGATTTCACTAGTGCTGTATATTTTAAATTTTCGTTATATTTATAATGGTTCGTAACTATTCGTTTTGAAACCAGTTTGACACTATCTTCTTTCGCACAAGCCCAGGGGTATTAATTTTTGAACCATCATGAAACTATCCTGAATGGTTCCAGTTAATAATGACATCACCATTGTTAAAGGGACAGTTGAAAGCATTGCGTGGGGATAGATCGAGAACCAGTACCACCTACATATAAATGAGATAGTTCGGCACTAGTTTTAAACTAACCCAATTTACTGCAGGGTATCGTCTGTATGTATGTAGGTACATATGTATACACATGCTTCTATTTATATTTGTGTTTGTATTTATTTATCAAACTGGCTAAAAGCACCTTTTTACAAGTAAGGGCACATAAGAGTGCACATAACTGCAAGTTAAGAGTCTCATCATTAAACTCAGCTGCAGAATATGAAAAGAAAAATTCCAAAATAATTGATGAATAAAATTTAGAAGAAAATTAAACAAATATGCTATAAAAAAGGGGAAAATTTTGGATTCGCCAAAACATAATATGAAAAAATTTTAGACATTACTAGTAACATGTAATTAAGTTAATTTTGCTTCCAAGGTAAGTACGAGTATAAGGACTCAAAAGGTTTTGATGGTATTGGAATAATATTATTTACATATACAAAATTTGTGCTTTGTTTCAGAAAGATGGAAGTCTACTCGGCTAGCGTAGCATAGCATGTAGCGTGTTGTCTCTGCAACTCCGAGCTCCTGGGTTGAAGGCCTAGGAGAAATGGTTATGAAGAATAAATAAATTTAATTTAATAAAAAGAAGTCTGATGAGGAAATGTGTTGATTTCCAAAATAGTACTATAACTTATACCATTTAAAACTGTTGTTGTTTTTTCCAAATAAAATCTTCATTTTATTAAATTTATTTAGAGTGTTACCAAACTATTAAATACTTTACATAAATTATAACAATGTGGGCACTAGCCCATAACAAACAAAGTTCGCCGTACACCGCTCATCTTAAATATTTTTGCAAGGCGACAACGAATATTAAGAATTTTTGAACATTCTAGGAGTCGCTTTTTTCATTTTTTTTACAGTTCTCACAACTTAAAAAAAAATGTGATACATTTTTGATTTTATTATTTAAATTATTTTAATCTTCCACTTAATTTGGGGTTTGGATTAAAAAGGTTTTAGTTAGCAAAACAACTGTATTATAATTTAAAAACAATTTTAATTAAATAATAAGAAAAATAAATAGCCTAGCTTTGCCAATATATCTCTATTTTGAGGTGGAGTATAGTGTTACCACTTGTCAGAAAGTAAACATGAAAATTAAATATTTATGAGATAAAAAATAAACTTACAAAATAAATAAAAAACGTTTAATCAGAGTAAACAAAGTATAAAACCAACTTAATCAAATTATGTATGTATATAGTATGTTCGTGCTTAGATGTACATATTAGGTCGGTCCAACAATGTATGAGAAAAAAGTAATTTTAAAACATAAATGCTAAACAACCTATAATTGTGTTATATTAAAAAAAAATATACTCCGATTTTTAAGTTGATCCAAAAAATATATAAAGCGGTCGCTCAAAGCAGTAGCGAAAAACGCCTTTAGAAGAAATAATGAATCAAAGTTCACATTCAAGAATTTTCAATCGGAAAAGTCAGTTTCATGAGATTTTTAAATTACCAATCGATTTTTGAGTAACCATTTTTTAATACTTCTTTTGAATACGAGTATTAACAAAATATTGAATTTTTGTTGTCAATTATTAACAAATTATTCTTATTTTTTATAATATTTAGTTATTTTGAAAAAATCTTAAAATAAATAATCGATTAATATTATTTTTCAGCTTCCTGCAGAGTTAGAAAGTTCACCGATTTAATTGTATGTATTTTCAATAGTATTTGCATTTTATTATTTTTGAAATTTCCGTAACACCCTTTCTAACCGTTAAATACTTTTTTCAATCGCCGACCAACAGCTAATCAATAGCGTTTGTTGACTTTCTATTTTTATTTAACATTGTTGTATGTTCTGATGTTATTCGCAATAAATGTTGATTATATATTTGTACCACTCAACTATCTGATATGGATGTACTGATGACTCAAACGCATACACACACACAACAATATTTTTAGCCGTACATAAATTTAAGTGTTGATAAAAAAATATTTCAATTACAATTAAAAATTGTGTGAAGATTAGTATAGAAATGGAAGCGATCCTTGTAACTGCAACTCTCCTCACAGCTATAGCTTTGTTAGTTTACAAGTATTTGACTTGGCATCATGGTATATTTAAGGAACTTGGTTTGTATGGTCCAAAACCAAATATATTCTTTGGCAATTTTCCGAGCATAATTACCGGCAAAAAACCGTTGACCTATGCTGTCGATGAAATATACAAGTGAGTGCAATGTGTTTTTGGTGTTGTAAATAATGTTTAAGTGCATGTATACTTATGTATCTACATTTGTGCAATATTCAGTAAATATAGGAGGACTCATCGCGCTATTGGCGTCTTCTTGGCTCGTTATCCGCAAATACTAATACTCGATCCTGAATTAGCGCTAGAAATAATGGTGAAAAAATTTGGGAAATACCGCGGAAATGCAATATCTGATTCTGTAAGCAATTGAAAAATTAATTTTTACCAAAGCGGACTTTTTAAATTATTTTTCTTGCTAAATATATTATTAAATTATGTACGCATAGATTTACGATAGAAATGAAGACACAATTGCCACAATGAATCCATTTTTTACCAGTGATGATACGTGGAAAACGAAACGTTCTGATGTTATTGGTGCACTATCCAGAAATAGGGTAATTTTTACATTTACATGCATTTTCTTAAAATTTGCTAAAACTTATACTTCATAACATATGTAAATACATACATAAATAATTACAGCTAAGTCAGGCTTTTCCGATTTGGCGGAGCTGCGCAAAAAAATTGTCAAAATATATCGAAAAAAGTACAGCACACGGCAATGCAATTATCGAAACCAAGGATGTAAGTATTAAGCTGAGAACAAAGTATACAAATATCGGTCAGATACATACTAACTTAAAAATTGTCATAATGAAAAAATTAAGTCAATTATGCAGAGAAGAACGTCATCTCTCTTTCTTTGCTCTGCAAAAAATTTTGACAATTTTCCGACACTATTTTTATGTAACAGGTGTTTTTTGTAGACGTGTGTTTTTCAAAGATGCAGTATTTTTTTCGGAGTTGGTCTTTTTGAAAGCGGTTACCTTGATTTATACTCAATTTGGTTTGCTATTTTATAATGAACAGAGTTAATCCGGAACAACGTTTGCAAATCGTGCAAATTTATTACCAAAATATTGGTTCGGTAATTCGAAAAACCATTAATCGGTTTCGCACAACGTTTTCTCTAGTGGATAATGCGCATCGTCAGAGACGCCGTACAGTGCGCACCGAAGACGCTTTTGCTGCTGTGGAGGAGAGTTTCGAAGAATACCCGAATGAGTCTATCTGTCATCGCGCGCAACAATTGCAGCTGTGTCTATCCACTTTACCGAAGATTTTGAGGAAGAATCTTGGTGTGCGGGGTTACAAAATCAAAAAGTCACTGTTCGGTGTGCTCTATGGGCAGAGGGAATTTTCTCGGGACGTAGGCCTGTGGCGTGGTCTCCGAGATCATGCGATTTAACACCGCTGGACTATTTTTTATGGGATTATGTGAAGTCGCTTGTCTACGCAGATAAGCCTGACGTACAAAAATTGGTCGAAAATAGGGCCTCTCGGCTGGAATTTATTCGAGCCAGCCGCGGCGGTCAATTGCCCGAAATCATTTTTAAAACATGGCAATCCCTTATCTTTATAATAAAGCTAAATTCTTGGCCGTGGCATTAAATGATATGCATTCTATTTCGTCTTATTAACCACATGTCTACAAAAACGCCCCTTATATGCGCAATATTTTCAGTGAAAAAAAAAAAAAATTATATATAAATGAATTATACATAAAAGTTAGGGAAAACAGCTTTTTATACCTTTCATAGAATTGGTATATTAAGTTTGGTCCGATGTTTGTAAGTACCAGAAGGAGAAGAGTTAGACCCATCAAAGAATATAAACAAATGATCAATGTGGCGAGATGAGTCGATTTAGCCATGTCCATCTGTCTGTCCGTATGTTTGAACGAAAACTATTCCCTTTTTATAATTTATTAGACATTTGTCGGAATCGGCCAAATCGGACAACTATAACGTATATGGCAGCCGATTATTCATATATTATATTTGCTCCATAACTCCTCATTTAAAGAGGATCCGCTTTTATTATTATTTTATTTTATATAAACAATGAAAATCATAAAGATCCAAGAAATATAACATATAGCTCCAATACAACCGATTGTGTTTAACACGAAAATCACTCTATTTAAGCAGCTAAAGTCTTGAAATTTATCACAAATATTAATTATTATTGGGACTATTACAGCAGTCGAAATCATTAATATCAAATAAATATAACATTTCGCTCTCATACAATTCGTTCATTAATGAAATTTATGAAGCCTTCGGCATAGCCGAATACAACTTTTTTTACTTGTTTCATTAAAACTTTATTATATTTGGGACCGCTTATTAAAAATGTCGAAAGGGGCTGGGCTATTTCAGACAATGTCTTTTCTCTTTGTAACCAACAATGAAATCTTTACATAAAATGAGATAAAAACAGTCCATGTTTTGGCACTATCTAGTACAAACGTTTATGCACGCACCTCCATTCGATCTAGAAACAGTGCTCGTTTCGACAAATTTTGGCACTTTATTTCCTATATATTTATTTAAATTTCTTTTAATTCAACGTTGTTATAATGTAACAACGTATCAAGACAATTTTAAATAGTTTTCCAGAAACTCCGAAGAATTTAGTGTATGCATGTTTGCAGTCCATCCACTTTTAATAGAAAAACGGCCAAGCGTCAAGTTGCTAAAATTACCCTTGATTTTTGAGAATTTTTTTTAACAAAGATTTTTATTTTTTTTTTTTCATTCAAAAGTAAATTAGTTCAAACAATAATATAATAATAACAATAATTTGGCGCTTATACTATTAATATAGCTCAGTGTTTGGCCGATCTTCTCTTACCAATTGTGTGGTGCGTCTTTATATTTTACTACGAGTACAAATGGAGGGACCTATAGTTTTGTGTCGACTCCGAACGGCAGATGTATTTTATGAGAAGCCTTTTCATAGCAAAAATATCCTCGGAGAAAAGATTTTTCTATGATTAAGATTTTAAATGCCTTGGCTAACATTTGAATAAATATCTAAAAAATCAGCGATAATTTAAATCGAATTCAAAACTTTTATTAATAAATAGTAAAACATTCGATTGAGATTGAAATCTATCTTAATTTGATATAACTAAATGTTTCATTAAAATCAGTCCTTCAGCTAAATTCACTATTACTTTTTTTTGTATATTTTATTTGCAAAATTTTTAACTCAGTTTGAAGCAATAAGATTTGTGAAAAAAGGTGCCAATATGTAATTGACCAGTTCCTTAGCCGTACCTCTTATCTAGCAAATAAGAGTGATTTACAAACCCTAGGGTTAATTGCTCTTAACGTTAAATAAATGGTAAATTTTTTCTATGTTAAAACTTTTATATTTTTACAATCCTATGACTTATACCCACAGCTTGCTGTCCGCTATACTTCAAATGTCTTGGGTGAATTCATTTGGGGCATTGAAACGAATACGCTTCTAAAATCCGATGAGCCGAACGTTTATCTTCAAATGTCACAAAAATGGCTGGGAGATATTTTTCTGTCTTTGGAAAATTATTTCAAATTTCTCTCTTTGCCATGGCTTCGTCGTTTTGTCCAACCACGTTTGTACGCTGCGGACACCGATCGTTTCTTTTCGCAATTAACCAGAAACGCACTTGAGCTGCGTGAAAAAGATGCAAGTGCCCAAAAAAGAGTTGATTTCCTCAACTATTTGCGACAGTTGCAAGCAAAAAAAAATGTACCGCATGACGATATTGTTGGACACATAATGACAACGTATTTAGATGGCTATGAAACATCGGCCACAGTGCTCTCCCATACGATCTTTTATGTGAGTGGAAAAGCGCGTCGCTATACAAAAAAAAAATATAATTGTTTCTTCCTTGTTTTAAACGTCACATGCTCTTCTTAAAGTTGGCACATCATCCCGAGTATCAAGAGAAATTGCAAATGGAGTTATTGGAGAATCTAGATGAAGATGGTTTTATTAGCTACCAAAAACTGTGCAGTTTGCCGTATATGGATCAATGTGTTCACGGTATGTGTAAAATTTTATACATAGCTCTTCTTTGTTTACCTAATTACAAATGTACTTACATTTATTTCTCGTTCAAATAATTAAGAAACTATACGTTTAATACCCGCTTTACATTTTTACACGCGTGTGTGCACTGAACCGACTGAACTGGAAGTGGGCAATGGACTGATAATACCCATTTCGGTGGATCAAGTGCTCAATGTACCTACTTTTAGTTATCATCACGATCCTGATTACTTTCCACAGCCGTATGTATATAATCCGGAGCGTTTCAACAATAAGGCGCATTTGGATTTAATGAAGAATGGCAAATTCATGCCATTCGGCAACGGACCGCGGATATGTGTGGGTGAGTATTAGAGATTTATATTAAATTTGTATGTGAAATTGTTGTGGTTTGTTGCAAAGAAAATTGATATAAAAAAGTTTTGGAGTATATTTATTTAATCCATGCTGTATACTGATACAATTTCCCAGAAAAAACTGAGGAGAATATATTAACCTTTATACAAACATCTTTTTACAACTAGTTATTCTTCTTTAGCGATGTGCTGAATTGTCGATATCTAATACTTGAAAAAAATTTAAGTAACCAATATTTCCTCTTCGGTACCCTATACCGATGTCTAACATGCAAACTTCGATAATAGTATATATCTCAAGCTTGTAAAGAATTTATCTCATTACTATTAGTATGACATAAAGAACATTCACATAGACCATAAAGTCTGCGTTCATCTCACTATTTTTTTTAAGCGAAATGAGAAATATTTTTTTACATTCTTGAGTTCAAAATGCAAAAACAAAAATTCAGATTCCCTTTGTCATTTTTTATGATAACGTGATCCAAAAGTAATAGCGTTTAGTTTGCTTGGTTGGATAATACCGTTACTTTATTGAAGTTGTTTCTTCTTTTTGTGTGGAAAGATGGAGAAAGGTTTCGAAAAATTGGTCGAACTCTTGGGAGAACTTATGCTTCTGTCCAACGTGTATGAAACGGATTCAGTTTGCTCAGAAACACATTAAGAAATCCTCCGGAATTCTGGAAGCAAGTCATATTCTCGGATGAAAGCAAATTTTGTATTTTCGGAATCACGGTGGTGATGGAATTATGGTGTGGGGTTGCATGGCGGCTAGTGGCGTGGGTCAGCTGCAATTTTTTAAAGCAAAAATGGATAAATGGGCATATCTCAACATTCAAAATAGGAACTTGAAGCAAAATGCAGAGAAACTTAGCCTACCTTCGACATAATGCGAAGATCGTTAGATTATTTTGGCTTTTGTACAACGCACCAAAACAGCTTAAAAGTCCTCCTCAATCGCTCGATCTCAATCCTATTGAGCATCTTCGGGATTTACTAGAAAAAAGAAGTCGACAACAAGTACATAATAACCAGTAATAACGGAAATGTTATGTTAACAGAATGGGCGAAGATTACAGCTGAGAAAACAGAAAAATTGGTAAATTCAATGTCAAATAGACTGAGCGAAGTCTTAAAACGACATGGCTATCAAAAAAAATATTGAAATTTATTTTTCCTTATTATTACTAATGCTTTTTTATCTTATTTTAAAACTGAAAGCAGACTTTTTTGAAGTAATATTTACCTATTGTGGGATTTACATCCCGTTATTTTAAAAACTAAGGGGCCTTTAGGGGGTTGAAACCACACTATATAACTTTTTAAAGCGAATGCAGACTTTGTGGGATATGTGTATAAGAAGCGCCTTTCGAAATAGATGACCAATGTTTATTTCAGTGAAGCAAGCAATAATATGTGAGTCGTCCAAATAACCGCATCTCGACAATATTGCCTTTACAAAGAACATTTTAATCGCCTTCTTCTACTTATCGCGAATTTTATTTTAACTTTTTAAGAACATTAACTTTTGAGTATTACATATTAACAATGGAAATTGCGCAAAGTCAAAATAGTTGCTCAGTTAAATATGAAGCAATGTTACCAACCTTTAAATAAAACGTTGATTTTGGATGACAAGATTCCATCTATTTTCAAAACAAGCAAATAATAATTTGAAATCACACTTTATTATAAATAAATTTCAAATATATTAAATTCATTGTGAAATTAGGAAATCAGGTGAGGCCAATGAATCACATAATTGTAAAACTTGGCAACTCTCGCTGTGTAAATTTCAGTAATGTACACTTTGTCAATATTCTATTACTTTTCCATACAAAATAAATGAAATGGTAATTTTGTGATCCAAAATTTGCGCTTAGATTGCTAACAACCTAACAATACATTTTGCTTTCACAAAATTGTGTGAAAATTTGAAATTGATTTAAATTTAATATAAAAATTAATTGCTATAAAAAGATTAATACTATAGCTATACACTAGTACCAAATTGAAATTGAACAGCTGAATCCGATTCAATAGGTCCGATTCAGTACTCGCCATAAGTTAGTTTTTCCTATAATTTTTAACATTTATTTAATGCCTGTTCTCAAAGAACAAGTAAAGGGGACGAGAGAGCTTCTAAAATTCTTTCTTTTATTTCTAAAAATTCCATTCACTCAGTATTACTTTTAAAATTTATATTCCGTTTTTTTAAATATACTACGAGTACTGCTTTTTCCCTTACGAGTAATTATTTACTCCGTTGTCCTACTACTTTTAAAATGCATGCCACAATCATCGCAGCATACCATCTGGTGAATTCATACTGACTTCACCTGTATATTATTCCACCATGATTAAATTCAAAGGCCAATGTTATTGAACTAGTGATTTAAATTCATATGAAATGTATAAACAAATTGTACTGAACCAAAACTTGAAGTATCCAGCAATATTTAAGGCTAAAATGTATCCATTTGAATACAATTGTAACAAAACGGCAACACTAAATCTAGGGGAAAAAAGGGAATTCTATCCCATGTTAGCAGAGGCTGGAAAATAGTTTATTTGCTTTTTAACGACAGCAGTTCCAAGCGAACGTGCATTTCCAAAAGAGGACAAATATTAACTGAACGAAGAAACCTTTTTGATACAAATAATGTGAAGAAATTGATTTTTAAAACAAAAATTGAAATGTATATATACAATTAAAGTCTTACAAAGTGCAAGTTTCAGGTGGCTAAAATATGCGGTTGATACCTGAAATAAAATATTAGTCTATGCCGTTCTGAATTATTTCTTGGGATGTTATCAAAGTTTGTGTATTGTGCTTGTGTTCAAATCGTCCAAATTTTCGCATTCGCAGACACAGGTGGGCACAATCTGCTCCAATGGGAAAAACGTTCTAGAAAAGTAAGGTTAACATGACTGTAAAGAAATCGAAACTTTGAGCAAGACCAAGTGTATGTTAGTACTCACTAGGCATGTCAATCCCGGGATCCCGGCCTTTTTTAGCTCTCAAATATCCCGGGATAAGTCTATTCAAATCCCGGAATTTTAGAAAACAAAAAATTGAATAGCCATTTATTTTTAAAATTTTGTATCATTCTTAAAAAATTCTCCTTTCAAGGATAAAACAAAGCCTTTAAAGAGCTGACAATAGACAAACAACACAGCCTGTAAACTCCCTTAAGGCTTTGTTTTGTTCTTGCCATTATAAATTAGCTGGATAATATCCCACTCGAGTAGAAAATGAGCCTTACTATGAAAGCGATGTTAATAGAACTAACAACGAGGTGCGTGAAGTGGATAAACGAAAGGCATACAATTTACCAAAAGGCTTAGTAAAAGAAATTGATAGTTTTTGTAAAGAGGCGATATCCTACAGAGAGCATTTAACTTATTGTCGGCAATCCAACCAACAAGTGTATATATATTTGTACTTGAAGTATAAAATATTTTGTATTAGTGTCAAATTTTATGTTAATTTCCTTTTTTTTATGAAAATACCAATAAATACATACGTAATTTACAACAAACCGTTTTTCTTTGATATATTTCAACGATTACAGACGTGTTACATATTTTGGCAAATTAAAAATTTGATTTCCTAAAAGCACTTAAAATTGAGAAATATCAAAAAATCAGATTCAATTTAGAATATATTAAGTTTTCACTTTATTTCAATAACAATGAGACTCAGAAAAACCAAATAGAAACACGAATACCAATTAGCAAAATATTTTATTGTATTCTTCACAGGTATGCATCTGGGTTTGCTGCAAATCAAAGTTTGCTTATTAGAAATATTAAAGGCTTATAAAGTGAAATGCTGCGCTGCAACGATTCCGGAAAAGCGACC
The DNA here is from genome assembly GCA_963971545.1 of Philophylla caesio. NCBI lineage: Eukaryota > Metazoa > Arthropoda > Insecta > Diptera > Tephritidae > Philophylla > Philophylla caesio. The sequence goes on from OZ020607.1 coordinate 12,278,165, forward strand.
CGATTCAGCGACATTTATAATGGCTATCGATGGCGAATTTTTGCTGGAATATGAAAGACTATGAGATGTAAACTATTCGCCGGTCAACTAGATTTGCAAAATCGCTATAAAACATATCAGATTTAAACGAGAACAACATAGGGGCGAATTTTTACTTATTATTCTACTTTTATTTAATTTCTACTTTTTTTTAGTGAAAATCATATCGTTACACGCAATATGTGAAATAAAGTTTTTAAAACTTATAATAGTTTTGAATTATAAAAACTGTAAGAAACTTCGGACATACGGTCAATTTATTTTTAATTTAGCGTTAGGGAGCAGGAAAAAGAACGAGAAGCCCAAGAAACTCCGTAACCTGCGGATGGATGGTAATAAACTGTAACGTTACTTCATAAGCATGTGTAGAAAATTTAAACGCGTTTTTCTCGAAACACGGTTTTTAAAATATATTCTACAAATTTAAATCGATTCCAAAGATTTTTACACTCAATTTCTTTTTTTATCTAACAATTAATATAAAAAGCCATTTTTCCTTCATATAATTGTAATTTCGTAACAAAGCCATGCAATAGTAAATCCATACGATAGATCATATCCATTTCTATTGAAGAAGAAAACGCGATTATTACAGTCGGACGGAGATTTTGGCAGCTACACTCTGTACCAGGTATATAGTACTCGCCCTACGAGAGATGCAATATTCACAGTACCATCTCAATTATAATTTTTGATGTAAAAAACTGAAACAATTTACTAAGAAACTTCATTGTATGCACTAGACAAAAAATATGCCTCACGGAGTATACTTTCTCTGCAAAAAAAAAATTTAATTTGGGCATAGATTTCGGGTTCCCATGGTGGCGTAACCCATTAAAGGCAAACAATGCCTGTGAAATGTGTGGTGGAACACTTCAAAAAATTCAGCGTCAAGTAAAAGGGTTAGAATAAATTGTAAGCTAATTAAATTCGCTGAAAGGTATAATACTACAACACCGGTATAGACACATTTGTTTTTATCAAGCTGAATTAAAAAATCGAATAAAACATGTGCTCTCCCTAATACAAAGTTCTCAGGGGTTTTTAAGTTTTTCGACTACAAATTCAATTTATTTTAAAGAATTCTATCCAGTACCAAAATTGCAACTGGTCCATTTTTTTTGCAATTATAAGAACGCATTTATTGTATTACAAGTATGGTATACCTGCTGCAGGAAAATCTAAAATAAATATTACTACGTATGTTTATGATTTTTCGTTCATAAGCACTGGTCCTTAATTCGCTAAAAGTGAATCACTTCGTAAACTAGTGAATTTCTCTTCAGTGTTATTTTACGAGTATTATAAAAAATAAATATTTGCACGTACATACATACGCAACCTTTCTACTTATTTGAACCCTATACGTCAAAAATTATCTTCTTGTTTGGAAAAATAAGTATTGCGATAAGAAAATATATATAAAGCAGAGAATTTTACACAACTAAAGTTAGCTGTATAAATTTAACAGAAAACTTCACTTGCGGAAAAGAGATAATAGCGTCTGTGTACTTTCTAATCAAATATTTACAAAATCTTTCTACAATCGTAGTCTGGTTGAGTATATACAAATTTATATTCACAAATGTATGTAAGTACGAGTATATATAGTATACAAAATATCGACGTGTACCAAGGTTTATATAGATCTTTGACATGTACTACCATTCATAAAAACCTCTACTAGAGTCAAATCGACTTAAGGTGAAACCTATAAAAAAAAGCAAAGCAACAATATTCGTATCACCTTAACAATATTTTTTGTAATTAAATATTTTTTCTTATTTCATTATTGGTTTATTAGTGCAACTTTAATTTCATTGAATAAAAAAATATTTAAAAAAAAGGTCTATCGAAAAGCAAAAACTAATTACATGAAGGTATCTTTTTTTTACTTGTGTTGATACAGTCACTACAACCTTTAATAACTGGTCTTGTCTTTGTAATAGAAAAAATGACGATTTATTAGAGTTTATTTGACGTCTCCGCTTGAACCAATACTTCAATAGCTTCAAAAAAAAAACATCTTGTGTGCCATTAACATTATCGAGCAAACGAGTGGCATTTGTTTTTCTTTTACTAACAGTATTATTCCATCCAACAACTAGAATTACACTTTGTTTCGGATAGAAACAAATTTTTGCTCACACATTTCTTGGATCCGCTTGCCTCATTTACTTTCTTACATACATTGAATTCTCAATTCAAATTTAATTGCATAATTTTTGTTATCTCAAAGCAAACATTACCAGACTAAATCTTGGGAAGTTGGCCATTATTGCTCTTATCTACATATTTATAATTCTTGACCTATTATTAAACACATTTCCATTGTTAAACATAATCAATAATGTATGATTTCCTTTATTAATCACATTATCTTTATTAAATGAAGGTATAAATAAATTGTTATACATTAGGGATGGCCTTACTTGATTTGTTAACCTTATAAAAAAATATTAGTTAAATATATATCTATGAAAGATAATAAATTCGCACAGAATACTACGATTACCAAAAGGTTTTTTTACATACATACATATGCCATCAATCAAAAATGAAAAGGTCTATGAGGTGCTTCCTACCTTTAAGCATCAATAAAAATAGTTTATTAACTTCTTATTCTAACCCGTGCGATTACTAGTTACTTATAGAAACTTTTCTTAAATTCATTTCTTTTTTTGATATTTTATTTCCAAAATTTTTAAAACGAGTTTTCAACTTTGAACAAAATTTAAAAACAAAAAACTCAAATAATTTTCTTAAAAATTTCAGACTTAAACAATCAATTTATTTCAATTATGTTTTTTTTTTGAAATTAAAAAGTATTTATAACATATTTACGAAATATTAATTCATTAAGCGAAGCTAAATTTGCAATTAATTTAAATATAATTTTCCAATTGGCAAAACTCTGGAGCACTTCCGTTTATGTACTAAATATGTAAATACATGTGTGAATAATTGTTTATATTTGTAAAAATTGATTTCTTTCTAACATTTTCATATAAATTATGTCCTTAACAAAATTTTATTGCGCTTTAATTTATATATTTTTGATTTGACAACTACTGGAGACCCTAATGAAGTAGTCTTCATAGTTTTTGCTGCAGATCACAATTATCAAAAACAAAACTCAGCCGGTTTCGTTACCCACTTCCGTTCTGTCTTTTGTAATTTATACACTAAGTTTTTCTGGCTGTTTTTTGTGACTTAAATTTTTAAATGAAATCTCAAAATTATTATTTTATTTTTATATTTTTATTGAAATTAATTTGAATTTTACATATTATTTTTTGTTAAATATGGTACTTTTATTCAAATAAGAATGAATGTATACTGACAATTATACGGACCGCAGTCACGTATTTATTTTATTTAATTTGAGTTTAACATTAGAGAAGAAGCAGATTTAATCCTATTAACTGTTGCCATAACATTTTAAAAACTTAATCTTTTTCTCGATCTCAAGGCTTAAATCGGCTGAAAATATTTACTAGAAATACTACCAAGATAAAGGTGATATTCAGCCACCACCTGAAATATTGTAGAATTTTTCAAAAATAAGAGCATCCCTAATGTACTTACTACTTATTTGTGAATAAATACTAACCGTCTGTAAGCTATTTTTCGAAAAATATTTCTTTTATTTACATGCAACAGCTTAAGCGTGCTCAGTAAAGAAATGGAGGCGCTACTGGTAACTGCTGCTCTTATCGGAGCTATAGTTATTTTAGTATACAATTATTTGACCTGGCACCATGGAATATTTAGGAAACTTGGTTTAGATGGCCCAAAACCAAATATATTCTTGGGAAACTTTCCCAGCGTAATTACCGGCAAACAGCCGCTTGTGTATGATTACGATGAAATTTATAGGTAAGTGCAATTTGTATTTAAATAATTTAATACCATATATATAAATTTATTAGTATATGTACATAAGCAGTATGTATGTATGTATGTATGAAAAGAGGCGATTATAATCAAACATTTTCAAAACGTTATTTAACTAAGAGCATAAGTAAATCTTGTATTGAAAATATGAACTGATGCTTAATTAAATTGCGAGTAATTATCTTCTAGTCCTTCTAAATAGTTTCTGTATGGTTAATTTTAATTTTTAGCAAATATAAGAGGACTCATCGCGCCATTGGCGTCTTCTTGGCACGTAATCCGCAAATTTTAATACTCGATCCTGAATTAGCGCAGGAAATTATGGTGAACAAATTTGGGAAATTTCGTATCAATTCATCAACTGATTGGGTAATAATTGTACAATTTAACTTATGAAAAACGCTATGAATTACTCTTTCATTACCTAAAATAGGTTTACGATAAGAAAGGCGATAAATATGCTGCACAAAATCCATTTATGACACACGAAGATGCATGGAAAACGAAGCGATCAGAAGTTATTGGTGGACTTACGCAAAATAGGGTGAGTTTATGCGTTGACTTAAATCTAACAAATTCTATGAATATATTTTTGCAGCTCACTCAAGCTTATCCGATTTGGAAGAGCTGCGCAAAAAAATTAACGAAATATCTCGAAACTATAACTGCACAGGGCAATGCCATAATTGACACTAAAAATGTAAGTAACAAGAATATAAACTCATTCAAAGTGTGACGAAAATCAAAAAACACTCGGTCGCATTAATTCGATATTGAAAATCGGAAATGAGAGTATCTTTCAATTAGCAAACTAAAATTTTGAAGAGAGGATATTCGTGCGTCATTTTTGCGTGACGTCACTTTGGTGCAGTCGCGAGAGAGAAATGTAAAGACCGAGCGAACAAAGAGAGCAATGCATTTCATTAAAAACTAATTATATAATGAATCATTTCATACGAAAAAAATAGTAACAATTTTTTAACAAGTGAAATAGTTTCTTATTACTGTCAAAATTTGATGTGTAAAAAGTTTTCAAAATTCTTTCTAAAATTTACACTCTTCGATTAATTTATATTATTTATTATTAGTGCATGAATAATTTAAAACATAAAAATTAATTTATGCGTAATTTTCCTGGAACAAGTTGCGATTGATTGATTACCTTCGCGCTGCTCATTCATTACACTTTTCTGCTGGACAATCAACAATTGCAACAATTTGAGGTCACACAAAACTTATTCTGTCGAATTTACTGAGTGCGAATTAGCGGTTTGAACAAACTCGGTTTTACAATCGCGCTTTTCTACGGGTAAAAGCATACATGAAAATTTGTTTAACAGTGCTCTCTCATATCACCAGTTTTAGCAGTTGATTTTAATTTTAATTTATTCCCCAGCTTGGCTTTTGCTTTACCTCCAACGTCTTAGGTGAGTTCCTTTGGGGTATCGAAACGAATACACTTTCAAAACCAGATGAACCGCAAGTGTTTTTGCAAATGACACAAAAATGGCTGAAAGATGTATTTCAGTCTTTGGAAATTTATTTCAAATTTCTATCGGTGCCCTGGCTTCGTCGTTTTGTTCGACCGCGTTTGTACTCCGTGGACACCGATCGTTTCTTTTCGCAATTAACCAAAGATGCGCTTGAACTGCGTGAAAAAGACATAAACAACCAGAATAGAGTGGACTATCTCAACTATGTGCGACAGCTGCAGGCGAAGAAAAATTTAACGCACGATAATGTCGTCGCCAATATATTAACATCAATGTTGGATGGTTTCGAAACATCGGCAAATATGATCTCCCATACAATATTTTATGTAAGCGAATTTGCGATTTTCAGCAAATAATTTAAAGTTATTTCTCTCTTCCACTCTCTCTCTCTCTCTCTCTCTCTCTCGATCTATCTTTCTTTCAAAAGTTGGCGCATCATTCCGAGTATCAAGAGAAATTGCGCGTGGAAATTTTGGAAAATCTTGAAGAAGATGGTTTCTTGAGCTATCAAAACCTTTGCCGTTTACCGTTTTTGGATCAGTGTGTTACTGGTAAGCCCAACACAACAAAATATAATTTTTTAATTTGTTTAAAAAAATTTGATTTTTCCTTATTATAGAATCCATTCGCTTGATTACCGCTGTTAATTTTTACTCACGCGTATGTAATGAACCCACTGAGTTGGAAGTGGGCAATGGGCATGTAATACCCATTGCGGTGGGTCAAGTCGTTAATGTGCCTATTTTTAGTTATCACCACGACCCTGATTACTTTCCAAAACCCTACGAATTTAATCCCGAACGTTTTGCTAATGAGGCTCAAGTGGATTTTATTAAAAAGGGGTTTTTCTTGCCATTTGGTGTTGGGCCGCGCATTTGCTTGGGTGAGTGTTATTATTTTAACACGAAATATTATTTTAAAAATTTATTGAATTGTGTTTTATAAAAATTATTAACGCTTAATTTGAGTTTTTCGACAAAAAATGTTGAATGAAAAAAGTGTTAACGGGCCGCAATGCATAAAGCCCCTATCAAAGCAGGCGAATTCATAAAAGCGACGATACATTTAGTAAAAAATTGCAAAACTTTTTATTTCTAACTTTAGGCGAAGTGCTTGCAAAATTATTTAAGACATTTAAATACATAACCATACAATTTTAATAAAATAATCTGACATTCAGTTTGCAAAAGCGAAAAAGGTATTCAGGCTCTGAATGACGGCATTCGCGATCGAAAAGCTACTCAATTCGAATCGATCAAAATTGATAGATTTTCTTTAAGTGTGCCGTGATCTCAAACGCAAATTTCGAATCGAAATCTAGCCGATATCAAATGCCGTTTTTTACGCCCAGATCAGCAGTTTTGACAACACGAACTTTTATGAATTCCCCTTACCTTGTAGTTAAAATATCAAGGACTTGCTTTCAAGTTAAGCACACGTACTATCACGCATTACATCACTAATTTAATACCCAAATTAATATTATATATGATTTATTTATACAATTTCAGGTATGCATTTGGCTATGCTGGAAATTAAGACTGGTCTCGTTGAAGTATTCAAAGCTTTTCGAGTTAAATGCTGCGCTAAAACAATACCCGAGAATCGACCTGAGTCACCAACATTCATAATGGGTATTACTGGCAAATTTTGGTTAGAATATGAAAGAATATGATGCTGAACAAGCCTGGCTATGTTTTATATTATAAATACACTGAGTCATAGTTATAGTGATTATTAAGACGAATCGAAACAGCTTTCTAACATAATTTGCTTAATGAATTCTGTTAAAAAAACTGCTTCAACTTGAGAGTCGTTTTTATCTTGACAATAACAACATGCCAACTATTGTAAGGACTTTAATTTTAATTATACTTTTATAACAGTTTTTATAAAAAGAAAAATCAAAATAAATAAATTCAAGCACACTTTTTGGCTTTTTTGCTATGTATTTGTCGTTGGTCTCAAAGTGAGCTAACAGAAATATATAAAATAAATGCATAACTACATATACATATGTTTGTACACAAAATTGTTTATTTGTACGAAGCAAAAAAATTAAATTCAAATGCAATACATATTTAATTAATTGCCCTTGGCGTCAATGACATTTTCATTAAGCGTCGACACTTAAAAGTATTCGCTTCGCCAAACTTTCACCTGACTGACCGCACGCATACAAGCGCACACCATCACACACACACACAACAGTTTCATACTCGCAAATAGAAGACAAATAAAGAATTAAGAATAACGAATAACGAATTTCCTGCTAGATATCCAACAAATAACAGCGACAACTGATGGAAATACAAGGTGGTGTTGACAGAGCATCAGCAGCCACTTTACCCTCATCTTGTCGCTCATTTACTTCGTATGCGTGTATGTTTGTGAGTGTGAATGTGTACCATATGTATGTACGTGCTAGGTGAAGTGAGAGACTAACAAGCAAAGTTCCAATAATGAAACTGCTGACAACAAACTGACATTTACAAATGTCACATGCAATATTGAACATACACAAAAGGCAAACTTAATAAAGAGCCACCATCGCCACCTCGAAACATAGAATGTCGTAGACGCCGATTCGTCCCTGTCGCTGGCGCCCCTCTACTGAGCAGGCAGGCTAACTTCCTATTGCAAGTATGTATTACACAATTACGTCAATCAGCACAATGGGAACGGTGTAATAGAAAATGTCGTGTGTGAACCGTGCAGGAAAATTCATTAGTATCTAGTCTGTAAGTGGCTGGTGGTAGATCAAATCACGTCCGTAGTCCTGACTATTGAATGTGCCTTGAGCCTCTCCAATGAACGCTTAAAGGGCTTTAGTAGTTGAGTTCCGTACACTTAGAGAATGTTTAGATATAACTACCATCGTTCTCAAGTCACTGAAGGTTTTATTGCCTCAGTGGATAAACCAGTTGTAGTAAAATGTTTGAATACCAGTAGTTATTATTTCATTAAGGTAGTAGTTATCCGTTTCACCTTAAATATTCAGAGACAAAACGTTTTCTTCTTTCACGCTTACAATTGAAATTGTTTAAAAGACATTAAACTTTCCATAAAAACCCTTATAGAACGGGCAGATGTTGTTTGACCCAAAACGATATTTGAAATAAATAAATAAATAAACAAATTTCTTTCTAATATTTTAAAGCCTTTCGCATCCATAAGCGCTCGACCCTCGTCGATCTCGTGTAGGTTGAGAGCAAATAATCCCCGAATGAGAGTCAATACAACTCTCAAGAAAAATCACAAGAAATCTTTTCATTATTATCTTGATGAAAAAAGTATACGAGCACTTTTTTATTGAAAGCTTCAGACAGATATAAGTTATTTGTAAAAAGAAATTTTTTTTTCATTTTTTTTTTTCATTGCTTGAATTTATATGCATTTTTTCGATTTTCCTGAGAGCTGCGCTCTTTGCTTGTTGTGAAATGCCACGTTTCCACGTTTGCTTTCGTCTGTCGAAGTGCGTTGCTTAATGATCGATTGTGTCTGTATTTTATTTAACTTTTGGTTTTTCATATTTTTAAAACTATTTTAACGTTTTAAACAGGTGGCAACTTTATGTGAACAAGATATTTAAAAAAATTTATTTTTAAATCTCTTCTTTTAAGATACATTTTAAAATACTTAATTGTTCTTTAATTTAATTATTGTTTTCTCTTTGAAAATGTTAGTTTTTCTGTTATCTTAAAATTCGATACTTAAACATTTTAAACAGGTGGCAACTCTCTATTTAAATATGTTTACATTGACTCATATTTATATCGCATTCGCCATACAATTTGAATTCAATATAAAGAATATAATATTATATTAATATATATTTTTAAGGGTAGCATTTCTCTTTAAAAAAATAAAAACTTAAGCTTTGAAGTCGACATTCTACATTAACTTCGGTTAATGTTTATACGTATTTAACACATTTCAAAACCAGCAAATTTCCGCTAAGAATCAGAAATGTATTTAAATATCTCATGATTTTCCTACAGAGCATGTGCGAGTGGGTCCACGTTAGGATGTGAGTAAAAAGAAGCTGCAATGGATAAATCTAAAGGACAGGCGAACTTTTACCGTGCAAATAACTAAGCAAGCGAAGGCAGATGAAAAAATGTGTAAGAGAAATAGAAAGAAAGTCAAATTCAGCGCCAGCATTTTGTGTCAACCTGCCAAGGCAAGCTGAACCGACGTTGATAACATCCGCACGGATCTGGCAACGAGTGGATATTTAAGTTGTAGCAACCGGCCAGGCTGCAGACCTTCTTGCTCTATGACCCCAGACGAGCTGGCAAATATGTATGTATGTATGTACGTATGTATGTATGTATTAGTATGCATGTATTTTTTTATAAAACAACAACAAAGCAGTGAAAAGCATTATTATCCAAACAAGCCCTTATGATATTACTTAGTCACTCGCTCACCACCAAACACACACTCTCCTTTCTTTGTTACGCTCACTTTTTTGCAATGACGAAAAGATTGAACTCTTTTGATGAACGATAGCTAATCGTTGTCCTTAAATACACATTGCGGCCGTCCTTCAAGCAATTAACTTTGACTAATTGTGGTCAGCTTAATTAGGGGAAAAAAACGCCACAACCTCGCTGGACAATAACAAGATAAGAAGGAAAATGCTAGCCAAGCAGAAAACGCTTTTTATGTAATGAAATTGGAAATTGGAGTGTGCAGCCACTTGAGGGGATGTGGTTTGGAAAAACAAATGGTTTACAATTGACATTTTTTAAGATTGAATGACTTACAAAGGTGGCTTTTTAAATTAGCAGCTGACCGGTATTACAAATCCATTGTGAGAAAGCAATAGAACGATAAATGCTTCGTAAAATTTGGTGAAGCTGTATTTGAAATTATTTGGATTTTCATTAAATTTGAAGACATATGAAGACTCTTTTGTTACCATAGTAAATGGAAAATAGAATTTCATTATTAGCCATTGGCCTGAGGCTTTTACTATTCATAACCTCTTGCTAAAAAACATTTTTGAATAAGTTAAAGCACAAAACAAAAAGTAAATATATTTTTTAAGTTTAAAATCCTTGTCAATTTTGTACACATACTATTTCAGTAGCACTTCCGAACTAATTCATGACTAATTCGTGCATATTTCAAATAATTTTTTTGAATTTTTTGAGAATATTTTGTGATGATTTTTCGAATAATAAAGGATAATTTCTGGGTTATTTCAAGACTTGTTAACGTTTATTCCCGCAGAAGTGCACAAATTTGTTTCAGAACTTGTGCACGGACATTTTTATGACTAGTCGAGGTATTTTGAAAATAGTCCCGATATTTGCACATTAAATTTTTGTGCACCATTTAACCACATTATTTAATTATTTTTTTTTTTTAATTTGAGCAAAAATGGAAATTTCAATATCAGTTGTGTAACAAGTCAATTGAAAAAATACATTTTGATATTTGATACTAAAGTGTTATAATAAAGTTCTAAGAAAATTTAGATTTTGTTGTCAAATGAGCTCACATGTATGAAGTATTTTTAATTGGAATACAGAAAAAATCTTGTTGATGAGATTTTATTTTGAACATAGCAGTTTCAACCTATACCACATGCACTTCTGATATTTTTGCAAAATACATGTGTAAATACGTTTTTCAATCAAAATATGTCTCCTCCAGCTTTGACTTATGAATGGAACTAATCTGGAAATGTTCTACGAACATCGTCGCAAGAGTCAATAAGCCATGCACTAGGTACTTGATGCTACATTTCTTTTTTCACACAAATTTACCTAACTTGATTGCAAAAACAGAAAAACAAAAGTAATATTAAAATTTCACAATCTTTTGTTTATTATAACTTATTTCAAAATGCCGTTTCTTTCGCTACTCTCTTTATTCGCTGCAAACACCACAAATTCAAGCTATTCGCCAAGAGCTCAATAAAAAATCTTGTTACATTTTTTTTCTACTTATGCTTTACTCTTAACTTTTATTTGCCTTGCCATTTTTTAATGGCTCCATTTATCATGATATGCAAATTTTGTGTTCGAGTGTCATTCACTCAGTGACGTTGATTTGAATGCTTTGCCGGAATTATGAAAAAAACACAAGTAAAGAAAAATTCATATAAAAATGCAGTAAAAACAAGTAAGTTTTCACTTCATGTCAACAAGCTGAGGAAATTGCAACTTATAAAAAATTTGTGATTATAACGAAAAACTGCGAATATTTGATTTTGATTTCTTGCACAGCATCGATTATTTAAAACTTTTTTAGTCGTTTTCGCGGCATGCGGTCATATTGGAAGTTGATGGCAATCGTAATATTTGACAGGTCGGATTTCCTACGCTTGGCCTTTTGCTTCAGAGTTTTGATTAATTTAAGGTAAACTTTCTTTTTCATTAAAATTACGTTGCATTTGTTGATTTGCAGTTGATGTTGTTATGTCAATAGTTTGTTCAAGATAGTTGCGCTTTTTTCTCCATATACGAGTAAATTAATTAGTCAGGTTCAGTGATAATTTCAAAACACTTGAGCGTAGAACTTTATTTTACTAAACTTAACTGATTAAATTAACTTTTTTAATTTTTAACTTATAAATACAAATTTTTTAACTTTGTATAATATCAGAAACTTGAGTTTAAAAATATGTATTTTTTCAATTGTATTTCACTAGATATGGAAATGGAACAATTATTATTTTTGAAAATACAATACATTTGAGCCCCTAACAAAAGCTACATAAACGCTAATATTCAACTAAATTATAAATTCAATAATCAAAATTTTGAAATGGCAAAAACAAATTCGAACTTTTTTACTATGTTTTTTTGTGGCCGATTTAATTTGAGTATTAGAAATATTTATCACAACTTATTTAATGACTTTGTTTCTGCCACATGAAAATATACATAGAGCAAGCATTATATGTGAAAATAATTGGCGCAGAACTCTCGTTGAGAAATAGTAAAAAAATAGACGACAGTGTGCAGTCAACTAAAACTGGAATTTTCGTGTAATAAAATTTAATCAACTACGAAATTTCAAAAAATCGGAAACCTAAAAAAAAATGTATTTATTAAAACAAATATTTTGTTTTGCTTTCTAAATAGTTTGAAACTTTGTTTTTTATGGCTTTCGTTAGTGAATTATCAAAGATTTTAATTACACTTTGAAACTTGATAAGGAAAATATCCCTAAAAGCATAGCACAAAACTTAACTTAAGTTAGCCTAGCAAATATTTCCAGACTCTACTGCACACATCGCATTGACAATAACAAGATGCTTTTAGGCGCTCAAACTGGAGCAACAAATGCCTAGGTGCTTTGATATACGAAAATTAACACCATTGAAATCTACTTACCCCAAACACATTTTCCACACATACATATTAGCGTGTGTGTTTAAGCTGAAACGATTCTTTAAACAATCGAACAGAAAATTCCAAAACGTTGATGAGGCTGTGTGAATATTTGAATAGTTGAGAAGACTCTGCTTAGAGGTTATGCGATAGGTTTAAGTGCAGTAACAATGTCACATATGCAGAGCAGATGGAATGCAAGTAATATAAATGCACATGGAAATTGTTGGTGGTCAGTGTGTGAGTGAATTCTATTATCTAGTTGTATTTTGTTATTTACAAATACAAACGCAAAAATTTTAATTCATACAAACATACATACATATGTATATACATATTTTGTAAGTGCCTGCATACATATCCCTGCAGAAAATGAATCTAATTTTAAACTTATTTTTAAATAATTAAATGTGGTTTCATCTCTGTATTTGCTTTAAAGATAGCTAAATATTTTTGTATGTTGAATGTTGCTAGCTATCTCATTATTATAAGACAAATAATAAACTTTATTATCAGCAGATTTCTACTTCTACCCTTCGCTCTGCAGTTTGAGTAAGTCAGCAATTGCAAATATTGAAAAAGTTTACTTTTATTTTAATACTCGTATATTGTTTTTCTTTTTGACATTCTACTTCATGAGTTTAATGTCATTCTAAATACATTCATCTCGCCTTTTAGCCTCCACCTAAATTTGATTCGACTTGGTAAGAGCTTTTGAATGTTGATTGTTTTAAATTTTATTTTTGGAACTACCTTCTAAATTTTTTTTGTAGGATAATCGCAATCACAAGTTTTTTCCCAACTGTTCTCACAAAAAAAATGGTAAAACCGTCAAGAAATAATATGACTCTCAGCGAAAGAGATAAAACCCAAAAAGTACGAGAACGATATTTGAGTAAAAACTGATAAATCTCTCGAATGCAACCGATACGTTATAGCTGAAGTACAATGCCGACGCACGACGAACTTTTTGTCGCGAATGTTCGTCGTGAAAAATAGAACACACCACCGTATATGAGAATGCGCACAACCAAAGCGCACGACGAAATTCGTCCGACGTCTATTCGCGGCAATAGATTTATTTCTGTCGTCGCTGGCAGCAGCGGCAAAAGTGAACCATTGTGACCATATGTTAAATATTATAAGGTCTTAAAATCGAAATAAAAAACAAAAATTGGTTTACTTTATTGTTAAAAAGTATTAATTCTGTTACTTGTAAACAATTTTTTTATTCATGTAATTTAATTTGGTAAAGATCCTACAGATTTACGAGAACTTACAGCAAAAATTCGTCGAGTGAAATCTTGCAACTTCTGACAGATAGTCTTTTACGCTAAAATTTGTCCACTCATTGACCAGAGAACTTTGGACGGGAACGCTTTTTGGTAAAATCCTACAAATTCTGGGAAAAAAATTGAAGGAGAAAAAGTTTGGGAAAATCTTTTTATCTTCTTTAAGAACTATGCACACACGTGAGTTGCGAAATTTGCAAGAATTTGGAAAAACTCAACAAATAATAAAGACATGAAACATACCTATTTCAATGAGTACTCAAAAAAAATCATATTTTTTTTAGTTTGAAAGTTTTGTGTTTAAAACCATTTTCCTCGTTACTTTGGAGTAATTTAATATTTTGAAATTTTATTTTTAGCGCTTAAAAACCATTACGATATTGAATATGTATCTCTTTTCTATAATTGTTCAATGAAGCAGCCAAAGTAGTTATACTTAGGTTGGCTTGTAATACACTTTATCAAGCAGAAAGTTTCTTAAACTCCATCACATCTAGAGTTTGCAAATTCACCACAAGAACTTGAATTGCATGTGACACATTTTGTAGACGCTATTGCATTCCTTCAAAACATGTACAGAACCAAATTTTCTAATTTTGCGAATACGCAACTGGACGTCTATGAATGTGCATACTCATACATATGTGTGTGAGTGGGTATTTATCCAAATAACTTGCCATCACTTCGGCTTGTGCATATGCATTTTGGCTATAAGTTGCAGCAGCATCAGTGCAGTAAATGGACGAAGGACAAGTCGACTGATTGGACTGTCTTTGACTAAGCCAAAGCTTACATTTAATATGCAGGAAATTTTCGTTAACAACAAATGCAGTCCGAGGACGACGACGTAACTGCAACCACACTATTTGGTCACACATATCCATGTAAACACATTAAAATGCATATGAACATATGTGTTTTTATAGACGAGTAGGCGAGTTTGCGCTCATAGCGCTGACATACATAACAACATACTTACATATGTGTATGTGAAACATTGTTGCGCAATTGTCCATTGCCAATGGCCAAATCTCGAAGGATATTTAAACCACAATTGAATTTCTTTTGCGAAAATTACTTCAGGGATACAACATTTCGGCCTAGCTGTTGGCCGGACAAATTCTCGACTCGTTTGTGGCTTGGCTGCAGGCCAATGCCTTGGGCAACGCCCACAAACAATGATGTGCATAGAGCATAGCCGGTGCAAGGTTTCGGACGCACCAAAGCTTTGCCAAGGACATTACAACAACACTTTGTAGCTCTCTCTGTGCATACATTCATTGGCGAGTAGGCTGTCGTCATTGAGGTTTCGATGAGGCAGATAAAATGTCTATTTTGCCAATTGTCAACATAGCGTTAAGTATGCGAATAAAGATAAGTAGAATTTACAATCGCATATTTATGTATATAAGTAAATATTTGTAAATGTACATACAAATTTATAAATTTAGTGAATTACACACCCAAACACACAAACATAAGTTGTTCGCAATTGTCAATACTTGCGGTTAGAGTTTGAAATGCTTCAGTCTTAGCAGAAAAGCATATGCCACAGTATTTTTATTAATTTATACTCGCACAACTACGAATATGTTTATGTCCATTTATTTGTATTTACGATTTTCTGCATGCGAAATTTCTCCTCCTGTCACTGCCGACAGACAGGAGCATACAAAGGCTTTGATTCCCTACAGCTGCATTACGCAATCAAACATATGGTTTTTGCAATTATTTTTCTGTCTCACTTTGGTATTTACAATTTATAAAACAATAGAGCTTACATAACAAGCTGATTTTGCATGCATTTATATTTTCTAGTTTTTTATTTCTTTGTTGTTAAAAAATATATGCATTACTATTTAACTGTATTTTGCCTTCGCAACTTATTTGCCCGCAGTATGGAAATGTAAACATACAAAAAGAAAGCAGATGGTTTTTGTTACCGCTTTTGAAGAACGGGTTAATGAAGTCAACGCCAAATACGCACTTTGAAAGCGATCTGTAGAAATCAATATTAGTTTGATTTAAAGATTTTAGCCTTGCAGAGCTATTAGGAATGTGTGTTAAGGTTTAATGTACTAGAAAAATTCTCTCTATGGTCATTATCTAAAACGAAGTTGGAGCAGAAAAAATCAAAAAACAGATTTTCAGGGAGGTAGCAGATTTATCCATCAGAAACAATTGGGAATTAATAAATCAGCGTAAATGCGTCCGAAGACGATTTTATACTTGATTATTGGTTTAAAAAGTAATTTCTTTGTAAAAATGTATCAAGGCATTGCAATTAAAATTGTTGCAAAAAATCATATGAAATAAATGTTAAGATATTTTAAAAAGCTTTGTTGGGTAAAAATGAAAAAAGGAAATAAAAATTTGAATAACTTTCCTGTCTCCATATTAATGCGAGTAATTAATACCGAACAATAAACCTAGACTAAACAGAACGAAAATTGACACTGAAGATGGCACAATGCCGAAACCGGTTTGTCTCCGAACCAAACTTGACAAGGGATGACGGAAAATCGTTCCAACAAATATCAACATTCCACCCTGTCGAAGAAGAAAACAATACAGTAATAATAGACCGCTATTATTTAATAATTTTCGCATAAATAATAAATATGTATATATTTTTTAAGGATTTGATTAATATATCTTTAATCTGGTTAAAGAAAACACCATTTTTTTTATAGAAATTACGATAACATTTTATAATAAAATGATCTTAACTTTTTATTGGAAGTGCTTTGTTTTTGTATTGAAATGTTTGTTATTAATTTTATTTCAAAAAAATTAAAAAATATCTTATTTTATACGAGCATATATTTTATTGAGAAGGGAAATCGGTAAAAGTGGCTAACTCATTTTAATTAAATTTTAGAGTATTACATATTTAAGTATTTTAAGTAATAAATTAAAATTTTTTTTTTTTTTTTTAGCGCTTACACTATATAGCTCAGTGTTTGGCCGAGCTTCTCCTACAATTTGTGGTGTGCGTCTTTATATTATACCACAAATGGAGGGACCTACAGTTTTGTGCCGACTCCGAACGGCAGATGTATTTAATGAGAAGCTTTTTCATGGCAGAAATACCCTCGGAGGTTTGCCATTGCCTGCCGAGGGGTGACCGCTATTAGAAAACACTTTTTCTATGATTAAGATTTTGCTTGCCCTGACTGAGATTCGAACCTCGAACCTACCGGCATATCGAGTTATAGCACGCATCGCCACCAACTCGACCACAGCGGCCACGTAAATTTAAATTACCTTACACTTAATATTTATTGATCTTAAATTAATGAGCTTTTTTTTGGCAGATTTTATTTTCAATCATTTTTTATCGAATCTAAGCACTTAAAAGATATTTAATTTAATCGCTTTTAAGACCATTTCCCTCAGTATTAGACATTTATTTTGACTGAAAAGTAGAGTTGGCTGCTTAGATAGATTTTAACGCGGCAACGAAGATATTAAAATTTTACTATTACTGTAAATCTAGAAACAGATAAAACTGGTTTACTCACAAAACCATTATTTAAAAAAAACAAAAGAAATAAGATCGTAATAAATGCGCAATTCCGCGGTATGCAGCATCTCACATACTTAGTTGCAACACTCTCTTTACATCATCGCGTGCATGTTTCTTAAATATTTTCCTTGCACATAAAATTATTTTGCAAAATATTACAATCACTTTTTTTATGAAAGCAAATGCATGCTAGCCAGAAGTGCAAGTATGTTTAACAAATAAAAGATTTACGCATTTCTTACAATGTTGCCAAGCAACTGTCTTGCTAAGCTGTCAAGCTGATGGAGAAGAAGTAAAATAAGCATAACTTTAGCGGATGCACATATGTATGTACTTATGAATATTTGTATGTGTGTGTGCGGATAAACATTAGGGTGGTGAAAACAAGGAACCCCCGAAAAATTTAATTAAAAAGAAAGAAGCGCAATTTTGAATATTGAACGTAATAAATATATAATATAGAATGGTGCCGCCAAAGCTTTGGTGTTTGCCAGGTATTTTGCATTATTGTTATATATTTTTACGTAGAGATGCTAACAAATCTGTAAAAATTAATATTTTTTAGTCGCTCAAAATATGTATCTTTAGAGAAATACTATTAAAGATTTGTCTTTTTGAGTTTATCAAACAATGCTGAAGCGCTTTCATCGGTTAAGAGCAGTTTAATGCAATTGTGGGAAGATACAAAAGATGGTCGACAAAATACTTGAACACATTATCCTTTCCAGCTTGATCCTAAGAGCATTTATTCTAATCGTCAATTATTGAACAACAAAAATTGTTTTTGGGAAAGCTATAAAGTTAAGGTTTTATTAAGAACAAACATAAAAGATCTTCATCATCCTTTTTACCAAATTACTGTCGGTGCTTATTAATTAATTGTGCAGAAATGAAATCTATGTACATCGCAAATTTTTGGAAATTTTAGCTTAAAATTAAATTTCAAGTAGAAAATTGTATAACCCTTTTTTTTGGTTGATACTCAAATTTCGTCAAAATCACTTTTTACTAATTAGTAAATTCATATTAATGTAACTTTGAGGTAGCATTGTTTTCGCTGTGACTGTAGTCGAAATTGAGAGGTTTAGTTTAAGAAAAGGTGGAAGCTTCTATGACCTTTTGCTTTTCTAACAGCTGTTTAAGTAAATAGTTTTCCAATAAGAGTGATATGGTTTCTTTAAAAAAAAACACACTAATTGTTAGGAAATTCAAATGTTTTTTATTTAATGTGAACTACAATCGATACAATTAAGTTCTGAATATAACATTATTCAAATGGTATCCATGATTTTTTTACAGGAACGAATTCGATGAACCCAATTTTCGAGTACTTTTTCCACTAAATCAAGTCGTATGTCATGAGTAGCACTTTCAATATTGACTTCTAAAGCTTGAAGAGAGTCAGGTTAATTGTTAAGGAACAATGACTTCAAATAACCCCACAAGAAGTAGTCTAATGGTGGTAAATCACAAATTCTTGGAGGCCATTCAATGTCACAAATTCTTGAAATAATCGAATCTCCAAACTTTTCTTGCAATAATTTGGTTGTTGCACGTGCTGTGTAGCACGTAGCCCCGTCTTGTTTGAACCAGATGTTGTCAAGATCAACTTCTTCGAATTGCGGCCATAAAAAGTTGGTTCTCATCGATCTATACCGCTCTCCATTGACAGAGACGGTGTCACCTGCTTCATTTCGAAAGAAGTACAAACCGATGATTCCACCAGACCAAAAACCACACTAAACTGTCAATTTAGGTGAATGTAATGGTTGTTCATCAATAATTTGTGGATTTTTTTCGCACCAGAATCGACAGTTTTGTTTATTTACCGCACCATTGAGATCATCGGAGAAGATGATTTTCTTAAAAAAGTTGCAATTGGAGAACGATTATTTGGATAAAAAAATTGAACAATTTGTTAACGTTGTTCTTACGTATTTATTTCCACGATGAAATTGCAAACATTACTGAATGCAATGAAAAAAAATGACAGATTATGACATATTAAAAATGGCTGAAACGACACTTAGAAATCATATCATTTACATTGGTAAATTGAGATTTTGTGAATTATGTGATTAAAAAGATAATAAACGACAGCTTTACCATTTGCCGGCGAAAATATATAGAGTTGCACATTGTTGTTGGTAAAAAACTAGAATTGTTAAACATATCATTGGTCTCCCATTTCAAGGAAACAATAAATACTCTGTACGAAAAATTATACGTAATTTGCTGAAATACTCAAAAAAATGCATAATTATTTAATTTTTTCCAATGTAAAGAATATCTATGACCAAAAATTTGATATATTTTTCAAAATATATATCAACTGCAACTTCCTTTATTGAAGAGTACAGCAACAAACTTTCTCAAGGGATCAAAAAATATTAATTTTAAATCGCATTTCTAGGAACAAATTTATAATACGAGGCAAACTTTAAGGCGCAGGCGCCATAATTAAATATTAATAGATTTAAAATAAAAAAGATATGATTATACTTACTTTCCTTAAACATAAATTATGTGAGATTAGCGAACATTTTTTTTATATTTTCAACCACCCTAATGTACATTTACATACATACATACATGTGCAGCAAGGCAAAGTGGCATCGTTTACTGTTGCAATCACAGCAGCAACACGCAATGCCAACACCATCAATCGCCGCCTCTTGTTGCTCCTGTTGCTGTTGTTGCTGTTGTTGCTGTTGTGGCAACTGCTTTGGCAGTAAAATAAGTTTCGGGTGGGTGAGTTGCCGTCACGTTTTTGGAATTTTCACTGCAAAGCAATGCGTGCAAACAACATAATGGCGCCACTTCCGTTGCAGCATTGTAAGTCACACACGCACACACTTATATTACTATATAAATACATACTTAGATACATATGAATATGTATGTATGTATATACTTACAACAAAAATGTCATATTAAATCCTAAAATATTTACGTATGTATGTATGTAATATATATATTCATGTAAGTATAAAACGAATTACCTTGTTTTTTTTTTCTACGCCAACGTCAACGTCAACGCCAACGCTGTTTGTGTAGCGGGCGTTGCATGTGTTGCACGCACTGGCGCTTACATACAAATGCACTTAACTGAGCATTGAGCATGTGTGGGTGAGTGTACTATGATGAATTTATGTATGTGTGCGTGCGCATAAAGTGGCAAACAATATAGCGCAAATAAGTGCAATGTCAACAGTTGCAAAAGTAAAAAAAAACTAAAAGTACAAGAAAACATGCACAGCAGCAGCAGCAGCAGCAGCAGAGTAACGACAACAAAACGCTTTAAGAAGAGCAACTTCACTTTCTTCACAATCGTCTTAACACTAAAGTCGATTTCTTTTTTCCTTATCACTTTGCTGTGGCGGCTCAAGCGTGCGTGCGACATGTGGCATGTACAATTTTCATTTCATTCCTTTTTATCAGAAATGCAAAAGGAAACAATATCAAGAACAAGAAAATGCAATTTTTCACTGGTTGACTGATGTTTTTACACTTATTTTGGAGAGTGTCAGTGAAACTTGAAGAAAGTAGAGAATTGTAAAATGAATGCGATCGCCGTAAAAAGTTTGATGGTATTTTTTTGAGGAGTAGAAGATAT
This sequence comes from Philophylla caesio, assembly GCA_963971545.1. NCBI lineage: Eukaryota > Metazoa > Arthropoda > Insecta > Diptera > Tephritidae > Philophylla > Philophylla caesio. The sequence goes on from OZ020607.1 coordinate 12,299,383, forward strand.
GACTTAGATTGTATTTAGTAAAGTTTGCTGCCAGTAACACAATGGCTAAAATATCAATTCGTACTTCCCAACCAAAACATGGCTCTTCTGAGTGATGCCGTAATCTGTTTTTGCATTTTTAAATATTCAAATTGTACATATACATTTTTATGTATAAATATGTACGTACATATGTATGTATGTTTGCCTGCACACATATATCCGCGCTATGTGCATAGTATGTCCGCAAATTTTTGATATAATTTTATTTATAATATTTACTCTAACATAACACGTATAAACTGAAATTTCAAAATGTTTACCTAAATCTCAGTTTTTTTTTTTTTTTTCAGATGTACATACTAGCTTTTTTAGTATACAGTTTTATAAATCTGTTCTTAAAATAAAGAGACATGTGAGTTATTCTAAATAAACAAAATACAATTTATTTGGAGCTTATTCTATGTAGTTAGCAATAAGATGCTGTTTAATATTTTCAAATGAAAATAAGGTGCAAAATAAGTGCAGTTTGATTTCGTATTGTCTTTGTTTATAACTTCGTTAAATTCTTTTAAAGTTGGTAAGATCAAGTTTTTATTTATATGTATGTAACGGCATCAAATTTATTTACAATGTCAAGAATTTCGAGGCAATTAAAGTTCACTTCTCTCATTTTAATGACAACTACTCATTCTAGCGAAGTGACATAAGATCGTTGAAGAATATTTTTATTTTTTTTATTCATTACGAAAGTCTAGAATTAAAGAGTAGAATTTTATTTTTATTTTATTTGTTTTTGCTAGTTTATGGTAGTTAAACATCAGCACTCTCAACAACATAAAAATGGTCATAAATTAATGTTATTTTTAGTCACTTGAATGGGACAGAAAATTAGATACTAAAAACTAGAAAGCTTCGAAAAATCAGTTTGATTTTGTTTTAAAAGTTGATGCTTTTTTTTTTTTGATTTTTGTGCAAAGTTTAAAACATAAGTTAGTTAATATGTCGTTTTTTAGAGAAGTAGCTGTATGTGCATTGAAAATGATATGAATTATAAAGAAAAAATTAAGTTCGTAAAGACATGTAAAGTGCACCGCGAACGTAAATAACTTCAAATTCAAAGTTTTAATTGACTTCCATACTCGTATATAAAAAATAATACCATGTTTAAAGTAATTTTTAACAAATCAAATTATAAACTTACATCTTCTCAATTGACATAAGTTTAATTGAACTAACCACACGTTTTGGCTGTCAGCTGCTCAGCCATCGACCTGGAATAGCGTTAAAGCCTTCAACTGACATCGCGACCCTGACACGACAGCACTGACAAAAAACATTGTCAGTATTTAAAGAATCGAACTGTTATTCTCATAGTTTTAATATGCTTACACACATACATATGTACATACATACATACACAACTACGTATGCAAGTCAATATCTACCAATATCAAATGAACCGTCAAGTTGCTGCAACTCATTTCCTCTTATGCCGCGCTGCCGCAGCTCTCCTCGGCTGCACGCGCTGCGCAACTTGTCAATATTAGTTGTTGTAACGCAGATTCATCGTTCTTGAGTTATCCACAAATCACATCAGACGCAATCAAGCAAAGCACACTCACACACATGCACATGCAACAACTAAAGAGTCATGTAAACACTGCTGTTTGTCGGTTAATAACGCGGTGCGCTGCGTCATTCGTTGTCATAAATTGTCAAAAGGATATCCGTAAAAACATACACACACACATACATACACACATATAACCGTAACTAACAAATGAAAGTGTGTCAATGACACAGTTTTTGTTGAGAATGGCAAAGGGAAAACGAGCACGGTGCAGGTAAAGGTGCAACAACGCTCGGTAATAATATGTGTCAAGTACACGAGCGTTGAAGCGCGTATCAATATAACAACAATAAATAAGCCGCTAGCAATAGCAAGTTGTAAAATAATGAACAACAAGAATATACAACATAGTAGCTGTCAGCCATCAAATTAACAGCAACATTTTGTGACGTGCAACAGCAGCAAGGAAGCGGGCGTGGAGGGAAAAGCTTTTGTTGTTATTGACAATAAAATCACGCGAACAAAATCTGCGGCACCTGCTGGTGTTGGTTGCTAGCGGGTGTTGCAATGACGTCGACTATTAAATTTGCCACACAAAAGTTGCTGCCCGTGCGCTACTCCAGCAGCACTTGTTGTTGTGAATAGAGTTCGTGTGCGTCGCACAGTGGGCGGCGCTTTGTAAATAACTTCGAAAAAATAAAATATTTTAGTCGAAAAATAATTTTTTATAAAATAAAGTATTTTAATATTTTTTTTTAAATTTAATTTAATTTAATTTAATAGGCGTGTTATGGTCCGATTTCAAAACTTTTTGGCAATGATAACAGCGGTATCGATGCCAATATGTTTACCAAATTTAATGACGATACCTAACACTGTTTTTGAGATACGAAAAGTTTTTCTATTTTCCAAAATTTCATAAATATCCACTTTCTTTGTTTAAAATCGCTCTAAATATCGAATTTAACTCAATTTGCTACCAAAAAAGCGGAGTTTTTGCTTTTTTCAAAATGTCCGTTATATGGGAGATGGGCGTGGTTATTGACCGATCTCGACCATTTTTAATATCAACCTAACTTGGTCAAAAAGCAATCTATGTTCATTAAGAAATCTGAATTTTTACTCAAGTTATCGTGATCACGGACGGACGGACGGACAGACAGTCAGGGCTAAATCGATTCCTCCTTTTAGTCTGATTATTTTGATGGGATTCGAAAATTTACAATTTCACTAAAATGCTACTAAATCGACTATTTCTCCCACTGTGCGCCTGCGTTCGTTCGTCGATTTTGCATTCGTTAAAATTTATGTCAAATTAGCTGAGTCAAATTTTTATTGCCATCGATGGGTTTAAAACTAACAAGTTGTATAAGAAATGACAAACGCAAGCATGCAACAGGCGTAGGCAGAATCGGACAGCGCGCTGACATTGCAATAAAATTATTTACGAATGATGTATCGCTCGTTTACAGCTTGCGGTAAACTAATGGTCCAGCGGTGCTACTCTTGCCACACTTCTACATACATATACACAATTACTCTAATACACAATTGCACCTGTAATGTGTACGAGTACATATGCAAATGCTTCATCGTTTTGCCACGTCCAGTGCGGTAATTTCATGTCACTACCACTGCCAGCCGCAATCAGCAGCCGGCTGGTGGCTGCTCGTTAACGTACACATTACTGCCGTGCACAGCCTACGCTGGTTGGTATTGTGTTGAATGGCGCTATTACATACATATATACATTTGTGTCACATCGCCCCGCTACATTAGCATGATTGCTGTATCCCATGGAGAGACCGCGCAACGCATTAGACATTTGGCGATGTCATCCATCGCAAACGATGATTGAATGCTGTGGCAAACGCACTCATATTTAGTTACTTATGCACAATGTGCTCTTGTGTGTTTGAAAATATTGCCAATTATTACTTAATTACGTGTAAATCTATGTTTGGTTCAGTGTGCAGTTGCTGATTGACTACTTACAATTGATTAATTGATTACAGAAATTCAGTGAGTTTGCCGATTATACACTTCTACTCAGTTCAAATCGAATGAAGACGCGCAAAGTACTGAACAACAGTATCTATCCTATACTTATTCTGAGAAAATACAAAAAGGAGTTGAAATTTTAAATTTGGTCTTCAACCAAACGGCAAAATCAAATATTATTGTTTGCCCATAAATAAACCAATTGGCTTTAAAGTTAAAAAATAAAAACAACTAAAAATCGAATGTGGTTGACCATTCAAATTTGCGGAATGCCCATCAGAGAGAATTTTTGAGCGCATTTGTACGTAACGTCCTAGTAGATATTTTCATGAACTTAAAGCTATTCCAAAAAGGGCTTTCCTGGGTTTCAAAAGGCCTTATGTTCTGTATTCATTTTTCCTTTTGTTTTACATACACATTTAAGCTAAATTTCACAGAATTGTACAGTGGAAATATTTCGAAAATGAAGTCAAATGTTTATAAAATAACTAGGGTAAATATGCCAGTGACCGGACACTACTAAGGTTTTTCAATTAAAATAAGAAAACCGTTAAATGTTTTATGTTAAACTAAAATTCAATAGGAGCAGGCGTTCGGCTTAACAAGTGCCATTTCCTAATAATTGCGACGGAGACTTTATTTGAGACAATTAAATTGGTGCACCTACGCGAATTGCCAAAAAATATTTTTTTGCTAGTGACACATAGACTATTAGAGGTAAGAATTATGGGTTATATGCGTGGAAATGTATTGGATATTACTTAGTGACACAAATTTTGTTTAAAAAAAAATGATATTATTAATAAATCCAACTGTCCGGTTAATGGAATGGAAATGAAGGTGAATTTCAGTGTCCGGACATGGTGTCCGGTTACTAGAAATCTACTTATTCCAGTATCCCGACGGGTCTTTGTTTCAATATTTTATAAGTTATTTTCAATTTAAGCAATTTTAAGATAAGGGAAATATGGAGAAGGCATTAGAAGAATGTTTTAAGTGTCCGAAAAGCAGCCATTATTGACGGAATCCTTAAGTGTACTGTCCAAGATCGTCTCCAGTAAAAGCAAGTAAGGAAAGCTATGTTGTTGCATCCATAACATTTCGCAAAACTGAATTCAATACCTGAAAATTAACGGACAGGAATAAATACAGCACAACCAACACTAATTACTAAGAACGAAAACCACACTAAAGATGGCTCTACGTCGTAACCGGAAAATCAGAAGAAAACCAAAATAAACGTACGCATACAAGGCTCAAACGCAAATACTTTGTATGTACGCGCAGATCACCTGCAACAAGGATAAAAAAACTAGTGAATTTCTGAAAAAACTGTTGCATAACTACATTCAGAAAATACGCAACTGACATTCATTTATTAAAGGGATTGCTAATTAAAATTTAATATGTACATATGTAAATGTATACTTTGTTCATGCACTCTTTGCCACTGAAACTTTTATAATATTGGCAAATGCAACAAAAAATTTGATAAAAGTAGCCAACTACAATGCCACTGACAACTCAATGAAACTATTATGGTTAAAGTAGCAAGAGAAACGAAGCGTGTGCAATCCTCTGATGCATTGAAAATAAAAATTTATGAATAAAAAAAAATATTGATCCATTTGGATTCAATTATTAACTGCCGATTTTCTATTATCATTTAAAGATATGAATTATGTTATGCAAAGAGATAAATATGTTAAGAGATAAAATTTAGAAAATACAACCCTGTACAAGTTAATGAACATAGCCATGTAAGAGCAACCCTGTAAAAGTGTCAAAAAAGGTGGAAGATGGCCCCTTCCGGAATAAAGCGAAAAGCAGCAACAAGTGTCTTTTAAATAAAGAAAACAAATCTGCTGGAATCGGCCCAGTAAGTAGACAAAAAATTAACTTTAAAATAAACCTTTTTAATTATCATTTCCTGTATTAAGGTATCATATTGTTTCCTCTTATCCCATATTACTTCCAAATTCCAACTATGGATTAAGTAGTATTTTTTTCATTTGTATTTTCCTGTTATTTTTTTTATTTTTTATTATTTACATGATGGACTCGAACCAGCACCTCCAGATACGCAAGCTGTAGCCATCACACGACGCCACTCTGAAATGTAATTTTTTTTTGTCAACTTTCCTGGGTGAAGGCATGTTATCCGGCTTACTTAAAATCTTCATACATTTAGTTGATATAAAACTGATACCTATTCATAGTTTCTGTTTGCTTCAGCTCTCTGCAACTTGTTTCGGAAATGTTTAAATAAACATTTTTTGGTATATCACACTAGGAATCTTAAATAAATAATAAATTGGTATCTTCGCAGATGAAAAAAGACGAATAATTTTCTGTACATATTCGAAATATTTCAAACAATACATATTATACATTTAAGCTTTAATGTTCTACTGCTCTACACAACTAGATCAATAACATCTTAAAACAATAAATAACTTTTCTATTTCTACAACCCTCTTACTCTAACTGCTTCTCTTCTTATTTCTTAATTTTTTTTTTTAAGTTGAGGCCTACCACTCCTACGCCTTTAAGTATGCACACATGCACACATTTTTTTCTTTGTTCAACCAACATAATTTCACTTTCGCACGCCTGCTGCCCGCGTAGCATAATCAATCAATCAAACTGCTGCTGCGGTCCAACCCATTTCATAACCGAACGCTGCCACGCCCACTTACGTGAGCTACTCCACGCCGACTTGCTCCACCGATTATTATCACAAAGAACTTAATTATCGGTCATCAATTTACAACTTCCTTGCGGCGCATGTCAAAAAAAAAAAAAAGCAATAAATACTCGTAGCTATGGAAAAAAGTTTGGATGAGACAGTAAGAGAGAACGAAAGTTGGAGAGTAGAAACAGGAGCGAAGGGCACAAACAAAAAGAATTGAATCAAATCAAACCGAATGTAAAACCTATCAGTGAAGAAAGTGATGATTCAGAATTGGTGTTGGCATCAAATTACTATCGGAAATGAAGGTTGAGGAGTTAAAAGTGGCTGGGAAGTGGTAATAGGAAGAGCAATAAAACTGAATGTGAAAACAAATGAGCAATCAGCACGCATTCTGTGTGGAACCTCGTCAGGAGATACAATTCAACTAAGGAGTGGATGAGGGAAAAAAATAGAAAACCTAGCATTGGCAATTCAATTAATCAAACGAAAGCGACTACATACATATGTATATATGCGAGTATACTCGCTTATACGTACTTTTATGGAGTCTATGCGTGTAAAGCAATAAAGGTAGAAAAAAAACCAAGCGAAATACAGAAAAAGTGCCAACAAACAAGAATTTAACTTGAAGCTGTTTAAACTTTGTTGAGGCTATGTAGTAAAATATATACTCGTAATAACGTTCCATAAATTTTGTAAATTTGTTATTTGATTTTTGAAGTACAACTTCCAAAGCGTTGACACTGAATTAAAAAAACTCACGTTTCCTTTTCGATGGAATATGGAAATGAGGCAGTGATTTTTCTTCTCAGCATTTCTCAACTAACCACACTTAAATTCACCCCACGTTAACTCCCCACACTTCCACCCTACATACAAAGAGAGAACGTATATTACAAATAAGGTGCAAGTCCCGTTAAAACATATTTTTGTTTTTTTTTCACTATACTGCAACGAATTGATATCGGAATGAAATTCGATCTTGCCACAGGAAACCAAACGTCAAGCAACTTCTTTGTTATGTACATTCTTTGCTACATATCAACACTTCACCAGCATTCATGCCACTCACTTCATCACAGAAACCGAAGCTGATCATAAATAAAATTGTTTTTTCATGTTGTGTTATCATATTTTGCCATATGCTAAATAAAGTTCATCGTAATCTGGAATTTATTTCAGGATTATGGAGCGGTTAAAAAGTAAATTAAAAGAAGTTTAACTTCCATAGCGCGGACCAAGAAAGACGCGCGAGAAAGAGTATTCTTGTGAGATTTTCAAGGGCATAGGCATGAGAGTATTCAACGCTGGACCCGCTCCTCTTGGCAGAGAATGAAGGAGAGGCCTTCCGCTGTTTCGAAAAACCCAAGTCGAACATGAATAGACAATTGATTTTCATATATATGTAAGTGATAAAATGGCTGTAACATCAGATATAACAAACATTAAAATATTTTAACTCCTCTACCCCGTTTCCACAATAATTAAAAATGTGACAATAAATGTGGATAACCTAAAGCCACACCACAGCACAAACCCTTAAGACGGCGCTGATATGTATGTACATACTTTACTGCCACCACTGAACTGGAAAATGTATATTTTTAGATTAATCCATAAAGGCAACCGCCTATAACTTTTTGCACAAAAGAGTTCTTTCCAACTCATCGACTTTCGCATATAACAAACACACGCCTATTATTTTCGATGTAAAAAATTGCAATATTCCCTGTTACTTCTCAAACTGGGGAACAAACACACGCAAATATTTGTAAAAATATCTCCAGGTACATATGAGTATTTAAATATATTAGGCAAGTTCGATCATTTTTTTTTTTTCAATTGAATATCTACATATATTTTAAAATTCTAAAATGCAGCAGTATGATTTTTTATATCCCATTGTTTTCATCATATCCCTGTCGGCTCAAGATACAATTAACATATCTAATAAAAGCCAAGTGGAAGAATATCTGATGTGTAGTGGTTGAACTACAATATTTACTTCTTAGTCTTAGCAATGCTTTTTGGCTTTGGTCTAAGCCCAACTACCGGTCCACACTACTAACAGGGCTCCGGGTTTTCCCACTCAACGAATATAAGTCTCGGAAAGGACTAATTAAGTTTTCGGTTCATGTCCAACAAGAGGAAGAGTTTTTTCTAGCCATCATTCTAGTACATCAGCAAACTCATTTCCTTCAATCACACCGTGTTCTAGTACCCGGCATGGTTTGAAAGTGTCTCTGTCTGCCAAGAGTTGAAGAGTGTAATTTAATTGTATGAAGAGCCTGGAATTTATCATCCTAGAAATATAACTAAAAATATTGCTAGGACATCGGTCATATACCCATTGGTATTTGGAGTTTGGTGCCCGGTCCATATACATATGCGTCTATTATTCCTTCCTGTGTACACACCCGGCTGTATGCTTTTTACATACATATGTATGTATGTATGTATGCAACTGGATTTAAAAAAAAATGATTTTTCAAAATCGACCATCTTGATTTGAATTCAAGGATAAATGCCATTTTGTTCCTTCATTATTGACACAGAATCAACTAGCTTACATAAAATTAGTTTCTTCATAGTCTCCAATTTATTGCCAAAATGATAGCAATGTCTTTTAATACCTATTTTCAAGGAGCGTACAACGTTTACTTTTTATGTGTAACAAAGCCGTCCTGCATTTATCGATCCAGCCTAGTGTGTTTTGCCTTGCAAAAGTGAGTGTAGTACCACCAGTCTGAGTCAGCGCAATCAGTCGGCTGCGTTGTTGAAGTGTTGATTTTATTGCCGATTTGAGTATTACATCTGCCGTACACACACACACACCTACTCCTCTGCACATTTTTAGCACTTCGCAGAGCACATCATACATGCTGTTTTTTTATGTGCGCGTAAGAGCATTTCATTTTTATATAACATACATATATACTCGTATTTTGAGCTTCCACACCAAATATGAGCTAATACCAAGTCGCAGGGTGTCAATAAGCCTCGAATTACGTGCAGATCTTCATCGGTTTGTTGCTAGGTTTGTATGTATGTACGAGTATGTGCGCTGGCGTCGACTTTATCCGACTAGCCTCTTCAGCTGAACCTTCACCCAATTGCCCGACCCGCCTTCCAGCTCATACAGACACAGACATACATACATAAGTATTCGTATTACAAGAAGTTCGAACTTTTTTTTTTATCTAACAGTTATTGCTTCACTATGCCATTCTATTTGCTTTTCGATTTATTTTGTTACGTTTTCGTTTCGTTTTTACGTTTATTGAATGCTCGCTCTCTTCATTTTCGCCTGCTATTCGGCAACTTTTCGATATCGCTTGTTTATTGTTGCTCCTGTGCAGTACAATTTTATTGCTTTTAGTTATTATTCCTTAAGCTTAAGTTGCTGCCGTTGGATTCTTTAAGGCATTCATTATTTATTCTTCGGATTTTTCTACTTTTATTGCAATTGATTTTGGCGCATTGCTTTAGTCTAGCATACTCGTATAAGGCTATATTTATACATATGTATATGTATGTAAGAGCATAAGTAGGCATACGCGTGTACATTGAAGCGCACAAAATACATACATACAAACATATAAATCACAGTGAATGTTTCTCGTTTGTATGCAAAAATGCATACATAAAGGCGGAAATTTTATTAAATTACATTTTGTTTCACGAAAACTGAAATAAAAATGTATTAATTTACCTCCAGATTGGCTTCTCTCAAAGCGCCGCCTTTAAATTTTTATGTTGTTCAGTTGAAACCGAATACTAATTCCGAAACATTTCTGAGGAGCTGTTACGTTTTTAATGGATTTTTTTTGGTTTAACACATATTGACTTTTTTCCGAAAGAGAATATTATAAACCAAACATTAAAAATAATAAGATAAGATAATTTTTAAATAAACTTTTTTTGCAATCCTTAAATTTTGTTTATATGGCTTTAGTTGGAGAATAGACTGAATTTTAATACAAAATTTATAAACAAAAGAAATGTAAATAGAAAATTGCGTGATATTTTTGTTATTGTTTGTCCATATAACCGTTTTATTTAATTGTTTTTGGGCTTTAAGTGGAAAACTTATAAGCAATCCTCGAAGTGCGCATCGTACTTCGTTCTTCAAGGCATCCGTGTTAAAATTCCTTGATCCTATTAATTTTACGCTAAATTCATAATTGAACCAATTTGAAGCAAAACTTAAAGTTTTAAGTAAAAATAGATTTTTTTTTGATATACAACTTTTTAAACTAATTAACTTTAATTCGACATTTTTTTGCCAGTTATTCGTAGATACTCGTATAAATATAAATTTTTTAAAAGCTAAAGTTTGAAAAAAGTTGTCAAAAATCAGCAGTAATTTTTTGTCATTTGAAACAAGCAATTTTTAACAGAAATTAATTGGACTATATAAATGTGTGCTCAAAAATTTTTTTTTCGATTTTTTATGAAATAAATTTTTTTTTTTTTGTATAAAGTTTGAAGTTTTGATTAAGATAATTATGGTTAGAGAATAAATTGCATTTTAATTGAGAAGCTTTACGCAGTAAATGAAAAAAAAACTCTATATAGTAAAAACTTATCCAAATATGGTTGTCGTATAGTTGTGTGAAGCCCTATTGATCAGCTCTAGACAAACTCTACAATGTACATATTCGTAATTTAACGAGAACTAATTCCACGAAAACTACAGCTGCTACATATTTCGTAGAACAAATTATATTCTCATTCTACTGACAGCAACGGAATTTTCGAAATCGATTTTTCTATATCTAATTAACACATTCTCACAACAATACTTTTGCCAACATGTTTGTAAGCAAAGTATTTACAAAATAGCCAAGTCATTTAATCACTTTTATTTTTACACAAATTTTCTTGAATTTTCTTAGTTATAAACAGACATTAATTTTCCTTCGAATTCTTATTTATATTTTTTTTTACACTACTTCACATCATAAAAGACGGCCATACATACATACATATGTATGTGTATTTGTAATCACTTAGTGCTGACTATGAAAAAACAAAAGCATTGCAAAGGACGACTAATGCTCTTTTACCCAATACTTACCATCTTTCACATTGAATGCCGAAATAATCTTCAATAGTATAATTCCATGCAAAACTAGTGAAAAAGAAAAACAAAAATTTGCGACAAAACACAGAGATAAAATAATCAAAAATGGAATACGACAGCTCTTGTTAATGCTGACAGCTAAACAAATTCAAAAAGACAAAGCAATAAAAGAAAGAATGTCAATAGTATGAACGAAAAAAAAAAAAAAAAATATTCCAAAAACTTAGCTAAATAGTAATAATGCTTTCAATTCACGCGTCGCATATGAAGCACGCATCCTTAATGTATGTCTCGTTTACTTAGTTACATATATCCCCTGCATCCACATACACACACACACACACAATCGCAAATACATACATATGTACATACATATTACATATACATATGTATGTATGTACATGTCTCCTGTTTTGGCTCAAAGGCTAAAACTTTCACTGGACTTCTCCAACCACAAAAAGGCAGTTTAGCATTATGGAAGGGCATAAACGCCTTTCCGAGTTTACTTTGAATGTATTCCAGATGCGTTTTGTTCGACTAGCACTCACATACGTGTGTACATACATACATACATGCATACATATGTTCTTATGTAGAATAAATGTTTTTTTTTTTGTATTCTTCCTGCAAATTATTTTACTGCTGGTAATGCTTTGTCCGCTAAACTTTCTCGTAACTTAAAGATAGCTAGTACAAGTTGCTTATAGTTCCTACTATTTAAGAAAATATTGTAAATCTCATATTAAAGTGCTTTCGACCACATTTCTTGCCTTTATAAACACTCTACATTGAGTTTGTAGTGACTTAGATTTTGTAAAAAAAATATACTCAATTCAGTATTACATTTCTCTGTTAAAACAAATAAGAAAATATGTATTCAAAAACGAATTTTAATTAAATACCATTAGGAGTACACGCTTCCACGTTACGGCAACATTGCTGAATACTGACTTCAATACTAACATTTTCTACAATGTAAACGTCTGCTTTCCTAGCGAACATTTGAGTCGGGTATCTATCAAAACTTCCTAAACCCACACACAGCCCAAATAAATTGCAGAAATTTACTAATTGACTCAATTAAGCACTGTTTGAACGGGCTCTTGTTAATATCGATTCAATTTTAGAGAATTATACCAAAAGTTGACTACATTCATAAGTCCCACAATTAGCACAAATTAATTAATTTAATATATATTTTTTTTAATTTTTCAGACATTCTACTTCGATCTGGTACCGATAAATCAAAAACTTTGATTGATTTTTAATAAGAGATAAATTGTGAATCTTAAAAAATGTTGACGCCAGGGCGAAAAACAAATATTAGACTTATACTATTTATGTACCAAAAAATTCTTAAGTGACGATCATTATTTATAAAAATTAAAAATTTTTTTTTTTTTAATTAAACGTTTAGAGGAGAGCTACCTAATAAATTTCCATGGCGACTAGTAATCTTAAAATTTGCATATTCGTATTTCAGTGTTTATATTGTTTGTACATAATGTAGGAATTAATAAGTAATTATTAGTAAATATTATGTAAAATTAAAAATTTGTTATATTTCCAGATAGATGTAGCTGTAGTTGGCAGCCCAATTTTTTTATGTTATTAATGAACCCAAATTCACTAGTGCTGTAAAAGCACATTGCGGTGACGAACATGGAAAATGATCCCACCAAGATATTGTCACAGTGGAAAAGAGCGATTTGATGGACGTTTCGATATTGAAATGCTCGCAGAGTTAATGCGTGAATCAACATTTGTTTACTTATAATAGAGAAGAACTAAATAAGCATCTTTAATTTGGTTTTGGTTTTTCCTTAGATGGTATTGAAATAAATATGTTTTTTTTTCTAACATAAACTTTTATATTATTCAGGGTTACGCCTTTTGTAAATTTTGATCTTCATATTTTGAATCACTGTAGTCGCAAAATTTTTGCAGAACATCTTTTTTTTAGCTTACATAACTGCAAACTTAATTATTTATACCAAATATGAAACAACAAAGAATAAAATATGTAAATTTGATGCAATCTGTGATTTTGAGTAATTTTGGTTAAATTGATGCCCACAGCAAACGCGGCAAGCAATATAAATTCCAAAAATATATAATATATATATATATATATATTACAATATTTATATTGTCTTAAAAATTTTTCAAATACATAAAAAACCTAATTCTTTCACCCATTCAATTCATAGCGTGTCGTAAAACTTTCTTTAAAATTTTCATCATTTAACTGGTGAGGCTCCAAATTAAAGGTATTCATATTTAGTTTTAGAATATATAAGTAAAAAAACTGAGTGGTGATCTAAAAAAGAGAAACAAATTCAAAAAATCACTATAAAAAAAAAGTCCCACCAACTTTGACAAACTAATTTAATTTTTACAATTTACAAATGATACCAGATTGAAAAAGGTGTAAAAATCGTGTTCTACAGATTAATCTAGAATCGATTTCGTTATCCTCTTGAAAATTTAGAAATACGACAATAAAAACTTTAAGATACAGACAATTTTTTGTCTCAGCTTTCGGAAAATTTTTGTTTTTAAAGTAAGGAAACTAATAACGGAAGTTTTAGTTTTTAATTGGATTTTTGTTTATTGTTTTGAATTTTATTCAATACTTAAATTTTAATTATCATTTGGTTATGTATGTAACTGGCAGTATGTAGATACAAATATTTAAGACGAATTTTCAAAATTACTTAAATTTTTACAAAAAAAATTTATTTTTACAGCTTTGTAATGAAATGTGGCATTTTTAGAGACCTTGCGAATTCAAAATAGTATAACGCTGACATATAATTTTTATTGAGCCATGTTCATACTAGTGCAATAGTAATAAAAAAGTATTTCAAGCAATTTGACTTCCTAACAGTTCAATCAACTCAAATGCAAACGGGAACCCACCCACAAACTTATTTTGCAGCAGGCATTATGATTACTCAGATACTTTTATAGGGGTGCCAAATGTAGATATACATACAAATTTTCACAAAGATGCATGAACATATATTAACATATTTAGATATATAAAAATGTATATGTATATATTTATGAACATACAAGTCGCTATATATGGCAACATAAATCTACATGAAGCATTCGCTGATAAATATGACATCGTCTATTATGAAACCAATATTTGAGCAGCGGCGATATTCGCACGCAACAGAAGTAAAAGAAATATGAAGCGCCTCGAATAAAACGAAAGAATGGAGCAAAACAACGTGCGGAAAATAGCGTAAGCAGAGGGAACCAATATGTGATGCACTTACGAATTCGCGGCACGTACATGAACGGATGAACCTTTTTAAATTTGACAGCAATTTCATCTTCCACGGTGTGAATGTACGAACGCATCTCAGAACGTTTTGCGAGGGCAAAGGTGGTGCATATTTCTTTTCGTGAAATACTTTTCCAGAATAATCAAATAGGTTGTGTGTGGAATGCCCAAAAAGACACACACATTTACACTTATGCACACATGTAAGTAGCTGCTAGGGGTTGCAGCTGCGGGGGAAAGAAGGGTGGATGAAGGGACATGTGTACGCTTGGATATTCGTGATAACACGTCCAAACGCTGCTGACAATGAGAAGGCTTTTAATTTTTGGGTCCTCAAATGTGCTTATGACTCCTACTCGCCGCACTAAAACGCTTTAGTCGTTTTTATCATCGCTGCTAATGATTCCACGTATGCAGAGGATGGCAAAGGTGAGTGAGGCCGCGTGTTACGTGAATGTGTGGCATTAGTGTGTGGTCACCAGCGCACACTCACACGTTTCTATGTTCATGGGTACGTACACTCACACGCCAGGTAAAATTTGCAATCAAGTATTCCAAACTTTTTTTTTTTTTGCATATGATCCCTTCACTCTCACAATCAGTTAGCTGTCAGCAAGCTGTGGCTTAAAACCTAACCCATATTCTAGACCCAGTTTTGCTGCCACAAGCGCTAATGTGGCAGGTATAGCATAATTGTATAATATTTAAAAGTAACATCAGTCGGTTTTATTTTTGGAAAAGAGATAAATTCTTGTACGAGGGTGATGCCAACACTTTTGGCATTCTCATAAACGTTTTACAAAAAAACGAGTTAATAGTGTATATTCTTCAGGTCGATAAATGTTTTACAAAAAACAAGTTAAAAGGGTATATTATTCAGGTCGAAATAGAATATAAAAGATGCGTGTAACAACAAACTGCTACTGTTTCGCAAAACAGAAAAATAAAACAAATAATTAATATTTGCTATTTTTCCTTGGGTTCCTTATTTAAAAAAAACATGAGTATTTAAATGAATGCCGCGTATTTTTTTTTATTCGAACAAAAAATCTTAACCCCTGGTGACGCGTGAGTCGGTTTTATTGGTTTTATTTAAAATGTTAAATGCAGTTTTTTTTCTAATATTCGTTTGAAAGAAAGACATTTTGTTTAGTTATTAAAGCAATTTTACGAGCAAAGTGAAAATGTTTGATAAATGTTGCCAAATTCTACAAATATTATTAAAAAAAAATCAATTTTATTAAACTCGAGGCCAGTTAATTGTAGATTTTATTTGGAAAAAACAACAACAGAATTGCTAAAACACAAACAACAACCACACAAGCAAGTTTAAATAGCGGCAGATCAGTTGCTCTTGTTTGTAGTTGGTTTGTTTAAGGAAGATGAAATAAACACAACAGTCCACCTGGCTAGCATAGCACAGCGTGTAGCGTGTTGGCTCAGCAACTCCAAACTCCTGCGTTCAAAGCCTGGGAGAAGTGGTTATGACAAATAAATTTAATTAATTTAATAAAAAGAAGTCTGATGACGAAATGTGTTGATTTCCGAAATAGTACTATAACTTCTACCATTAAAAACTGTTGTTGTTTTTTCCAAATAAAAATCTTCTATAAACTGGTTTCGAGCTCAATAAAATTGTCAATTATGAAAACATGCAGACCGAATGAAATAACGAAAATTTAGATAAATTTATTTTCACATCTATAAAAGGCTCTAAAATTTGTTTGAAGTTAAAAGCAGCAACCTTTTAAGCAAACGAATTTGCAAATTTTCTCTTGTTTGCTATTTTGTTGATTTTCGCCTTTTAATTGCTAAATAGTTCAATATTTTTAATACCAAGATTGCGTACAAAAAAAAACATTATTGGATGCACCATCGTTTTTGAAAAATTTCCTCACAATACCCCACACTACTTATATTGGAAATTAATAATTATCGCTCCTCCAATTTTTTAAATATTCTACAATCCTTTGCTAAAACGCAAAAGCCCGCTAATTTTTTTTCAATTCAAAAATAAATCTCACCCGCTAAAGAAAAATGTCTTGTTACTAGCAAAGTGTAAAAAGTACACAGGTTTATTAAAAAAAACAGCATATCAGGAAATCCTTGCTTCACTTTTAATTAAGAAAATTTTAAAATGCGTTAACTAAAAATTTATATATTTAGCTATACAATACAAATATGAACTTTGCACATTATAAAATGAATCGAAATCTTTACATTAGCCTTGTGTATTTGAACACGTATAACAAAAAATGCATTCCTACCAAATGCCTACATTTTTCAAAGCTTTCGCTTCAACAAAACTCCGTTCCCTTCAATTCTAATAAATTATTTGCTATTTCTCCCCCAATTTGTTTTTGTTCGCCTTCGTACGGTCGAGCGATGTGACTGGATTTTTTGAGTAGCCAACAAATTAGTCAAGTTACTAAACAAACATTACGCATACGCCACCGGTTACCCCAGCGCCGTCAGGCTAACGACAGCAGGTACACAAACACACCCCTAATTGTATGTATGTATGTATGTATAGATACTCAAGTTTCGTCACGCATAAATATCTGAAATGAAAATCTGTGTAGTTAAGCCGAATAGTCACAAGTTCGTTACGAGATTATGTGTTTGCGGCACACTTTCGTGCTATTTCAACAAACTTAAATAAACTTTATTCTTAAAAAAAAAAGTTGTAGTACAGAAAGTGGGGTTGGTTCGAATATGACGGTTTTTTTTTATCGAAGCGTAGCGTCGTCGGGAATTTTTATACTCGCTCTACAGACTAAATTGGTACTACTTTTTAATAACAGTTTTGTAATTTTTTTTTCTTTGAAAATTTAATTTCATGCTTGATTATGGAGAAGCTGTTAGCACTAAGAAACAGTTTTTATTATTGTATTAAAAAAAAACAAAAAACGAAAAATTTATATAATAAGTTTTTCATTTTGTATCTATGCCAAATGCCGCTTTGGTGGGATATAACCCAAGAAATTTTTGTTTTCTTCAGGACGGCAATTTATCTGCCATACTGAGTTTTATGGAAATATCAACATAAAACTTATTACAAAACATGCACTTCAATCACAGCATTATCGATTAAAAATAAACTTTTTAAATTTTTAACTTATTTAAGCGGTATTTGTTAAGTAACACAATCGGTAATCACGACGCATAGACCAAAATATGTTGTAAGTAAAATTATTTGAAAAACAAATCACAGCAAACTACAAAAGAAGTAAAAATTTAAAGAAAAGTTAAACCTGGGTTTTTGAAATGAAGTTTAGAACTTCTTATGGCAAACAAAACTTCAGAATTATTAATTAATTTCATGGAATTAGTTTTATTCGTTAGTTCATTGTATGACATTAATGTTTCTATAAGATTTCGCACATATACTGCGTTCGTCAATTGTGTTTTACAACCTAAAAACTCGAAAACTTATTTTTACCTTAATTAATTTATTCCCTAAAAAAACTATAAACAGCAATTTTAAACTTATTTCAAAATTCACTATAATTAAGCAAAATTTTAACAAATTTCGCACATAAAATAAAAATTTTCTGAAGATAAATTTTAAGTTAATTTATTTGTTAATTTTTATCACCTTTTCTACTAACGCTCTTCCGCTATATCGTATATTTAGAAGTTTTGAAACAGCGTCAGAAAATAATTTGTTGTAAATGAAGTCCCGAAAAAGTATCGAAAACCATCTAAAATGTACTAAAAACTACCTCAAATGTACTAAAAGTGCACCACAAATGTCCGAAATTCGATCCGCAAAGTACCTAGGGATAAGAATATTTTGCAGCTTTATTACACTGCCATACGTCCCGCAAATAAACAGATGTAACATTTTAACTGTTATAAATATATTATTGGAAAGATTGTAGCCAAATTTAAGAATTTTTTCTTTGAAAAAAATAAAAACAAAAAATCGAACGCTTAATTATATTGAATTAAAAATTTTGAGTATACTAAATAAAAGACAATTTTTATACTTTATTTTTGATGAAAAACTTAAGTCAAATACAATTGTTATTAAAAACATCCATCAAGAAATATAGAATAGTTTTTGAATTAAAGAAAAATTATATAAATCATTGAGTATTACTAAACTTAACAAACAAACTGCACACATTTAAGTTTAAAATTGATACGCAAATATTTCCCATGTTTCGTAAAGATGGCGTTGTTGGTCGAATTTTGGTAGCGTCGGTGAAAAGCTGTTAAAACACGAATATTTTGGACATAGATAGCCATTTTGACTTCTTCTTTTTTCTGCGATTTTTACGTTTCTTTTGTTTCAACACCTCTGACAATTATTTTCAAGCTCCACGAAACTTGAGCTGAAAGTGTTATTTTGAATGTTTATAGTCATGGCTTTTATATACGCTATTACAATGACCTTGCTCATTACGTCATTAGTTAATGGCCAGCAATTAATTAAAAAAGGTCGTGTTGATGGTCCGAACCGACACCGGAGATTCTGCGTCTAGCAGTTCCAGCAATGAAATTTCGACTGCCGCTTCCAGCAGCTGCGCGTGAATTCGCAAATTCCTCGATCAACATTACTGCTGCATCGCAGAAGTAATCAAAATACAACACTAGAAGGAATTGAAACTGCAGAACGTCTGGAAGAAGTAAATGTCAACAATGTAAAAATTGTGACAAAGGACTTCAAAACGGTTGGAATTGTTCTTGGATTTTTTTAACTGGACTTCCTTCTACGCAAAATGCATTCGTTGTTTTTCTTGTTACTATAATACAATATTGTAATTCGCTTTTTTCTAACTGGTAACATTCCCGAAAGTCTCGTTGTCAAAGTGTTTTTTTTTTGTAACTTTCTTAAAAGTTTTATTCGAATTTTTATATTTCTTTATTTAAAAGCGTTACCGATATTTATGCAGAAATTCATTAAAACCGGAATGCGTTTATAAATCATGGTAAAAATTAATATGTTTTGTAAAATACTTTCATTTTATTTGATGTTATTTTTTCTTTCTTCTAGAAAACTTTGAAATTATAGCTACTAAAAAGTTAACAAGAAATGTTTCAATTAAAAGTACGTCATGACGGCGATCGTGATTTTTTTTATCATTTTAGAAAAGTGTTTTTTTTATTGAAAGTAAAGTCCTGCACATAGCAAATTCCATGAAATTTTAAATGCAAATAAAATTTAATTTTTTTCTAAAACCGAAACTATTTCCTAAAAAACAACTAAAAGCAATCTTTATTAGCCCACCCAACCTAGTACCTGCCAAGCATTTTCATTATACATAAATATTAAGTACGCATACCTCCTAACCCGCCGCTCTCATCAGCGTTGCCAGTTTCGTCCCACCAAACACCATTTTAATTAACAATTCCAAGTGATTTACTTCATTTTCATTGGCGCTGCTTACTTCCGCTCCACACAAACGTAGTTTGTTTCAATGTTAAAGCTGAAGTTGTGGCCATTGACCATTGTTGTTGTCGCTTTTGCTAAACAACAACACGCCGTCTATTGTCGTTCTATGGTATGTCGTTGCTGTTGTTTGTTGTTGTAAAGTATGAGTAGCACTAAATTTTTAATGAGTTCTTCCGAGCATCCTACAAACCAGCGCTCTTGCAGCAGCTCCACCCCACACACAGGCCAGCGATAAGAGTTGTGGCAACTACACCACCTTTCGTGCAATTCGCGCAAATCGCTGGTAGATAGATGGTCGTTGCTTGTAACTTGCATCACTCCACTTGTTTATTTTAATTGTACTGCATTCCACAAATTAAAGTCAAAATAGCGAACAGCGAAATTTATCAAAAGCCAACTCGCACCCCAACCATAAAACCAACAAAATAACAAACGATTTTGGTACTTTGTTTCGTTGCTGAATTGGACAGCTTTACACACAGCAGCAGCAACAGCAACAGCAAATAGCCGGTGAGGCACAGGAGTCGAGATGGCATTGTCGCAATCGTAAGAGCAACTTCTCATTTTGCTGGCGCACTGTCTTGCCCTCGTTGGCGCGATGCGGAGCACGAAATGCCATTGTTCATGACGCGATAAGGAATTCCAACTCATCTTTTTGGCTTCGCACATTTTTAATGATAATGATACTAATTTGAAGAAATCGCAGGAGCAAGTGTTGTACGAAATAGGGTGCGTGGTAGGAGGTTTGTGGAGTTGACATTCAAATGCAAAAAGTCATTTGGCGCTCATTACAAATCACGCGCTTTGTACCCACAGCCAACTTTGTACGTAGGAACATCACAGTAAGGGGGTAAATCTTGGTCGGTTGCCAGCTATAATCCACATTGCACGTTCCAATACCCAGAAGTGTTGAAATTAAATGAACACTAGAAGTTTAACACAAAGAGCGCTCAACTTTTGAAAGATATTCGATTTGGCCAAACGGTATAAAATGTAATGAGCTTGAATATTGGACCACGGATTGTATCGAACTTTGAGCAAATTCGTGCTTACTTTTAAAACATAACATCAAAGGGCGAGAAGCTTGAAAAATTGCCAAAGTTGTAAGCATCCAAAAATGTTAGAAAATTAAGTAGCAGATAAATGATTTCAATATCAAAGCTTATTCGTTACAAAAAAAAAAAAAACCTGTCAGCAATGCTAGTTAACGTTTAAAGTTAAATTTTTTAGGCATCTCAATTTAGGAGGCGAGTTAAGGCAGTATTTATCCCATAAACAATTAGAAATAATCGAGAAGTAGCTAGGGAACACGAGTATTTGCACTTAAGTCTCGCAAATTTTGTACTCAAAAGGAAGTCGTCAGTAGCAATGTAAGTAATTTTCTAGATAAAGAAGACACTTTCAACATCATGAAGGGGCTTATCATCAGGCAATCCTTAAACGACATTGGCATGGATGACTGTGTGGATGGTTGGATATGCTTTATTTTGAAAAGCACAATACCTCAGACGAAAATAGCGTAAGAACTTGTGATATAATATGTAAACAAAATTACTGATGAAGAAAAGGAACTTACATAATATCGCGAGCTCCCAGCAGCAGGAAATCTTAGTACCCCAATATATTCCAGGCCAAGGTTCTAGGCATTTAAGAACACTCAGTCGGAGCTTTCGAAGTCATGTATGTACATAAATCAGAACTCGTAAGCTACCTTGCTCTCGTTGTCCACCCAAGGGTCTAGTTGGCAACAGAATGGCTATTATTACAATTTGCTTGCTGTATTACTCTCTGATAAAACTTTTTGGGCTGCATTTTTAAGGTTTTGAGGGGAAAGCCTCGTTTCTTCCTCTGCTAACATGAAAAAAATCATAGAGATATAAGAAGTACATTTTATTATAACAAAAATAAAGAACACAAAGTATGAAGAAAATCTTTTATAAATCAAAGCAATGCGCCCTGAAATTTGAGAGTAATTCGATAATTTATTTAGTTATCAACTGGATCAATATGTTATTATGAATATTTTCTAAAACTTCAGCAGTTCTTATGTCTAATACTAGACTTTTCCAACATTAGGAAAAATCAGTCGAAACATTGAAAATTCTCTAAATTAAGGTTGTATATTGTTTCGTGATAGAGTATTTTTACCAGTTTTTTGGTCGTAACAATTGCCATCAATTTTACTTGAGAGATGTCACAGTCGTGGGGAAAGCGATAACTAAAGGATATTTCAAGGTGTTCGGTATATTCATCAACTGTATTCCCAAACTGAGAGCTAGATGCGTAAATATGGATGGACCCCAACATTCTTAAAGCCTTCAATGTTCACTCTCTCCTTGAGAGTAGGACGGTCGCTAAAACCGTTTTGAGGCTGATAGTCGACAGAGCGTAGTTCACTAGCTCAGGTAGACCGGAACATTTTTTTAAGCTGCTCAATCAAATTGCACTTTTGCAACTTTTTGGCACGCTCGTCTACCGAAACAAACGCCAGTAGAGAATTTTGTGCCTTGGATAAATGTTGTTCTTGCTTTAAGACTATATCTATCGTTCCACAATTTACACTTTTCTCGAGAGTATCCCGATATATGACTGCCGTAAAGAAAAATAGGTCTTACTATAACTGTGGATTGTTCTGGGTTCCTTCCACCAACTTCTTTCAATCGACCCGTTCCGTATTTAATTTCCACTCTTTTTAACTTTTTACATTCCATTTACAAAACTACATCCGGTGTAGCATCTTCAGCCGGAACCTCAAAATTTCAATGTCCATTCAAAAATATAAAAATGGTATTTGTCTCAGTGTAAGTGTCCTACCCCCTTTGCATAAATAAATAAAGGTTTTCATAGAAATAAGTGAATTTATTGTATAACAACTTTCACTACTGAAATGCATTTTTTTTTGTTTTTTTCATGCCAATAAAGTAGTGCAAAATCTTTAAACAGCCATTCTCTTTTCCACAACGCACTTTCGTATTTAAAATGCGGAAAATAGCAGTTATGGGGCAGATGAGGCGGTTGTAAAAGGTAGCTACTCTCCAGGGGATATAAAATAAAACATAAATTCTCCATCTCAGACTGCTGTTAATGCAAAGGGGAATAGAATAAAATGGGTAGCTTAAATGAAACGAATGTCGATGGCACGCCGAGATTTCCACCGAATTATTATTACCTAATTTTATTGATATGCCAAAGTGTGGTGGCACGTAGCACTTAACCTCACCCCTCCCCCCGCACACCACCCACCCAAAATTTTATTCGTAGACATGTACATATATAATCGTTTGTATGTACAACAAGAGAACGTTTTGCAATTCAGCAACCTTTCCAAAAATATCCTTCACAGCAAATCTGTCTCTAAATAAGTTGGCAGTGGTGGCAATGTCATAAACGCCCCCGACCGTCCCTTACACCCCTTTCAACGCCTGCATTCCATACAGAAAGTAGAGTGCATTTCACAAATGGCTTTTATGATAAGCAAACCAACGAGCTAAATATGCGTACCATAGCTACGAGTACATAGATTCACGCCAAATCGATATTGATTAGCTGCATGCGAATCCCCCAGGAGCACAATGCAGTTTATGTGTTGGCTCTGCTATGGTATGCCTGCGTATGGCACGTACATATCTATGTACCTAATGCACTTTCATGCCACACATAGGGGTCATTGTCGTTGCGGACACTTCAACATGGGGATAATAAAGAAGCAACAGCAACAACAACAATAACAACAAACACAACACAACATTAACTGTCATTGCATCATTTACAATCGAAGGGCGTCTGTGAATCGCAAATAATTTTGTTGCAAGAGGGGAAATTTGGATGTTGCAGACGTTGTTGAAATATTTCATTGTCTTTATTATTATCTTCATTGTTGTGCTTCATGAAAGAGCACGGAATTTGCGATTTTTCGGGGACACGCCACATAATCGAATAAATGCCAGTTAATGTCTGCGCTTAAGTGTGTGAGGATGTGTGTGTAGATGTCTGGGGCGCTTTACCGCTAAAAAAAAACGGTTATAATGGTAACACCAAAATTCAGTGTGCGAAACGACAAATACATACATACATATGTATATCCATAGGCACTTACATACATACATACTTATTTATTAACACAGATTGTTTGCGAAAAGCGTTATTGAAATTTTGTAATCAAAATTTTGATCACAGTTTTATGATTTTACTCAAATACTTTAAAGCTTGTTTTGCCCTCCAGTGAATGTACGCAGTAAAAGTCTTGACCTTTCAATCTAACTCAGAGTGATTCAAAGTATTTGGTGAGACGAATTATATTCTTTAGACCTCAAAAAGCTTGCCCTAAAGGGACATATTTAAACTTCTACTAAGTTTCATCGGCTAGTTTCCCAGCGTAAAATGCCTGGTTAGAAACTCCTCAACTATTAAGAGTTGCATACCGCATCTAATTCTACAGTGTTCATTCGTCGATAAAGACACCCGATGCTATAGACATATTAAAATACGTATTTGAGGAGAAACTAGAGGGGGACAGTTCTTGAAAAGAAGTGCATAAAATATATATTGCCACGTCATGAAAGCTAAAAGCAGTAGCTATTATTGAGTTAACATTAGGCCGTTATTCACGCCATACAACATTGTTGAGAGAAAATTTCATAAAATATCGACAAAGAGAAAAGAGTAGAGAAGAAATAAAATGTAGTTAGCCATTAGATTTACCACCAAAATCAATATGATTCGTAGCGAAATTACTTCTTCTTTTTGCACCTGCCGTTTTTTGTAATGAAATAAACAGAATTCTGTAATATTTCAACTTCAAAATACTTTTTGAATAAACCACACAATTCTATGTACATATACAAGTTGTTTTGTATTTTTGCAAATGTCTAAATATGGAAAAACAAAGCCGATTTTTGTGATGCCACTATATTTCTGAATTAAATATTTTCCATGCTTAAGTCTACATTGTGCAACGCAAAAGTGTGTTAAGTCTTAAACTGGTCTTAGCAAAGATTTATCTTAACGAGAACTTAAGTTCGACTTAAAAATTTATTGTAATACCGGCCCTTAAAGTCTGAGAGCCGCACTGAGAAAAATGACCGTAAAAAAAAATAAAAAGAGAGGTTAATACACTAAACTAATTTTATCTTTGAAAACACAATTTTTTCTTACGTTTAAATGGGACCTCACAAAAAATGTTGCAGATAAAAACTGAGTTTTCATCTTAATTCGCTTCAGTGGCAAACTGCGCTTTCATTGATCCAACTGTCTTATTTTTCGCAGAGTACACGTATGTAACTATATATGTTTAGTATATAGATATGTTGATATACGCATACATATATACATATATATGAACGAATGAGTATGCCATTTTATTGCACTCACCAGCACATTAGGTTTTCAATTCGAAATTTGTGGTCTTAAACCCTCATTAATGAACTCTTTCTGGTCGGTATTTCTATAGACACTCCATTAAATTGTGAGCCGGCTACCCTTTGGGCACTCCATTAAAATAGCACATTTGACACTTTTAGCAGTTTAATACCAAAAACAATGCGTCTACAGAGTCAAAGGTATGCAGAAATATAACTCTCGGCGTTGAATGGTGAACCCAAAAACTTGCACCAACTTTCGTAGGAAGCAGCTCGTAAACAAGACAATCGTACAAAACGTACTGACAACAAACACAACAAAAGTGAGAAGTACAAAAGGCACACACACACACACACATACAAATGTACATATTTAAAATAAAGCACTGCAACAGACTGCGTTTACATAAATACTTACTGGAGTTTACAATTGACGGGTGGTTGAAGATAAATATTTTATAGCCGCCACTGTCCCCCTCGCCAGCCCCACTGCACAAATGCCTTTTGCACAATATTGCCATCTTTGCATTATATTTAGAAGCTCTCCGTTGCTTATTAACTCATTTTCACATTGTCAGCATGTCTGCCTTTTCAGAGCCGTGTGTCCCGTTGTTTGTTTGTCTGTCCGCTTGTCTATCGTCGTTTGGTTTTATGCCAAAGTGTCCCCACGACTACAGTCCCACAACAATTGGAGCGGTTTCCCTTGAAAAACAAAGGGGTGGACAGCATTCATTTTCTTGGTTGCCGCGTTAAGCTTGTTGCTTTTGCTTTGTGGTTGCCACAGCCGCCACCAAACTGAAATTGAACATGAAACATAAATAAAATACTTGTACTATTTCAATGTCATTGTCATTATATACACACGCGCGCCTGTGTGTGTGTGTGTGTGTGTTTGCGAGGGGAAAGAGTCCGCTTGGAGGCTGTTTAACTTATTGCGACTTACTTGTCGTGTCTCCTGCTTGGCTTGCTACCTCTGAAGCTGCGTCTAATATGCATACCTTGAGGCACATACCCAAGCATGTACATATATGTATGCAAAAGTGTCCAAAATTTACGCTGACCGACTGCCTACGCCTGCCGACATTCAAGCCAGCTTAGCCGGCTCGGTTCGTGGTCAACCAACGACAATCAGTCTGCCAGGTCTGTGCCAAATATTAACGCTCTGCATGTGTGTTTATATGCATTATCAATACCTTCCCAATCGGAAATTCCAATGAAGGAGTGAAGAAAATAGTTTTGAAGAATCATCGTATCACAATTGGAGAAGTTGCTGATGACGCAGGCACATCTCAGTTGGTACATGTTTTAGATGTTTTGTTGAAGAGCCTTCGAAATGCGCTTTCCTGCTGCGTTTTGAGTGAAGAATATATTCTTGAAATTCATTATGAATAGAAGTGCATCAAAAACGCATTGCAAAAAGCGAGATGGAAGCGTCGTGCAAGTGTCAAATTGGGCGCATTCACTAGAAGAATAACGCGCTTTTAAAGGTGTATTGATGAGCTCCATTTCCTATGCGGTAAACTATATTGCTTGTATGTATATTTGTTCATGCTTCACTTATGTAGAACGTATATATGGATGACCACAGTCAGGACACACCAATAAGGTTTTGTCAAAGAAACTGCAGCGCTGCCGGTCACCAGCTACTATTGCCATGTTGACATTAACAATCGCAATAACAACAAGCATTTGTACACACATGAACATACTTTTATTTAACCTGCAGAGAAATACTAAACTAGTTAAAAAAAAATAGTAGTTTACACATAGAATTTCCTGACTGAAATCGAACTATTTCGAAAAAGACCAAACTTTTACCATTTACAAAACGATTTATTCATGCCTTATTTTATTTGGCAATGTGTACATAAACTAGTAGGTGACTGGTATGTTTGGTCCATAATTAAACTAGTATTTTTTTGTCTCTTTTGTACTAGTACGAGACTGGTACTTTTTTAATACAAATCTGACAATTGTCATCTCGTAGAACATTCACATAATAAAAATACCAATTGCTTGTATGGAAACAGACAGTTGGCTGACTAGTTGTGAAGTAGTTTACTACTAGTACATTTGACTACAGGGTACATACGCATATGTATGTGTATTTGTGCCTGTATTTGCAGCTAAATGTCGAATTGATCGCAATTAAATTGCCGCAAACAAACCGAACTTTTTGGTTATCTGTCAGTAAAGCTTTCAAGTATTAGCTAGTAAACACATGTAAAAGCACACAAATATCTATGTAACAACCATAGGAAACATTGAAGCTATTTATTAACTGGAGTTGACAGCAATCAGGAGCTTAAGATAGCTCAAAGAATGCCTGATTTATCTATCGATCGCTTTGAAATAAGAGTAAATTTCAGATAGCATCGGTGTTCTATAACAGCTCTTTCTTCCAACTCGGAAAAATTTGGAACATTCATTTGGATACATTGGAACTACTTCTGGCCAGATAGTGAAATATTTGGGTGTCACCGTAAATACGAAACTTCTGTTGAAGCGATCGTATGAATTCCTTTGACCGCTTGGACTACAACAGCTACGGTGAATGTCACTAAAGAGCCTGTAGCAAAATGCGCCCTAAAAACACAGTGTAGGAAGGGCATGGAACGGGCAAAGAAGTGTCATCCCGGGATGTAAAGAGTATTCGTTCATCAGTCTCACTACTACTCGTTTCTACAGATGACATATCAGTAAAATATTGAGGATAGACAGATATTTGTTATAGAGATAAGTAACAAGCTCAACTAATTTGGGAACACATCAGCAGGCTAGCAAGCTGTTCTGCTACACAAACGCCAGTAGGTGTAAGCATTGAAAGGAATATGCAGCAATGAACTCATCACTGTACTGAGCTATAATAAAGCAGCACTCTGTCTGTTCTTATTTAAGAATGCTTTGAAAAAGATGCCTCTTAGACTTCCTGAAAAGATTGGACTGTATGAGGATACAATAGACCTTCAGATCCCAGAGCTCTCCTCTTATTATATTCTTTCTATCTGAGCTGAAACTACGACTTACGAAATAGCAATCGACGAAGTTTCGATAGTTATGCAAGGTATTCAAGTGGTTAGTCCTTATATTATATCGCTTTCTTTTTTCCTCTTCAGCTTTAAGGTTGTCATCAATTAACCGACTTATACTCAGCTGTCCGTATTATATCAGCAAAATGTTCAAAAGCTAAACAAAACAGATCGCTCTCTAATATCGACAAAGCCTCCTACAAGCTCGACTAAATCGGGATTCAGGATCTGACTTTCCGAAATGAACATGTGGAGATGGGGTGTGGTTGAGAGCAATAGAAGTATCCATATCTACAAGGACTTACCACACCATAACGGGTCTGTTGTTGACTACTAAATTTTTGACCAAAAGGCCGTTGTCATCATAGGTAGCTGCGAAAAGCGATATATCTCTTTATTTAAAGTCATTACGACATCAGACTAACTGATAAAGCTAATTAGCAGGCTATTTAAGGGACGACTCTGCCAGACACTAATAATAGCAACAATCTTAGTTGACGTTCAAATTTATTAAAGTCGAAAATGATTGGGGGCAAGCGGAGTTTTCTTCCCAATACCGTATGACAAAGGGCTGTAAGTCTAAGTTTTTTTTTTTTATTGATTTATTTACATACATACATATGTCTTCCACATTGCTTGGTACAACTCTTTGTGATCCAGTTTAATATTTGCGGATATCATTGATATTGCCGCTTAACTGTTTGCAGGTCTAAGTGATTGCAGCAATTGAAAAAAAAAACATCCATTACATTTTCCATTCTAACCTTATTGATTATATAGCATTTTGAATTTTGTTTGCTTCGATTGTCGCTTGTGGCTAGCAAAGCAGTTAAGAAATGGAGCCAGTCAGGCAAGAATTTCTTTTCACTCCGTCCAAACACTGGCTTATGCTCTTTATTCTTGCTTCTTTTTCTGCTGATTTTTTTTTTACCCTATTCATATCCACTTTTAAACCAGCAGTTTTTGTTGTTATTGTTATTGCAACGACTCGCGCGCACAATGTGTTACATTTGGCGGCACTTGAATGGCGCTGCAAATGTCCCATCGAATGATTTGTGATGCCTTCGTTTGCTAAAATAAAAACAACATAAACCGACGCATTTATGGTAAGAACTAGTCCAACAAAAAATACAACAACAATGACTTTCAGAGCCGAGCGCACTTCTGTCATGTTTTATGTCCTTATTGTTATAATTTTGCGCTGTATTTGCTATTGTTGCATGCAACTTGCCGCGTATTCTTTCTACTTATTGGTCAATGCATTGCGAAAAAATCAAACATGTGTGTATGTATGTATGTTGACAGCAGGACAACAATAAAAACGGTCGCTATTGTTTGTTGTAGCATATTTTCTACTATCACCGAATAGCGAATTTATTAAAATTGGAAGTTTGTCTGTTGCTGTCAGTTGGGAATGTTCATAGCATGAACGTAGAATATTCATTGTGTACCAATATATAAATGTACATACGTTTGTGCATATTTACCAACTTATTTGAGCTACATAAATACCCATTTGCATTTCATGGTTTATAAGCGGTAAATCACGGATGTTTCCTTTAAGAATCGCTCTACTAAAGAAAAACTGTAACTTATAATTTATGAAGCAAAAAAAAAATTACTTTAAGCACCTCTAAGCCGCAAAGAAATATTAATAAAATATAACTTTTAAAAAATAATATATTTGCCCGAAAAAATGTTATTCTGTCCAGTGTTAACGATAATAAAATTTTAATCTGAATTTACGCTAACGCCACATAAAATCGTCAACTGCCGAAAATACAGAATTTCCTTTTTTAATTCTGAAAATCTTACTTAAAAACTTCGCATGTAATCAGCACTTTTTATTGCTAATTTTTTGCATTTCTGTACGTAACTGCAACGGCCTTCAATGATAATATCACATGTGGAAGTAATGGTGTTGATCAGGATTTGTGTTTTTATTATTTAGATACATAAAAAGTAAACTGCTTTAAGGTATTTGTCGAAATTGTGTACCAATATACTTTGGTCCTTCGGAAACTTGCAAAGCCATTACTAAACATTCCGCCCTCTTCGGCAACGTGAGAACGAGAATTTTTCATTTCTAATAAAGTTTTAAAATAACGAACTTAAAAAATGGTTTTCCAATGTTTTGAAAATGTTTGAAACAAATTATGAAATGTAGGTATGGGCTATTTCTTGATTTGTTGACATTGAGAATAGCCACTACTGGTGATGGTAATTAAAAATATTTTACAACATATAATTAATTAAAGGGAAGAAGACTTCCAGTACACTAGGCACTCAATTAACGGAATATGTATTCGAATGTGAGTTTTTCTAGATAACATAATTTTTTTTATTTATAATCTTGGAAAGAAGAAACCTCTCTGAAAATTCAGCATTTTCAGTTCAAAGTAAAAAAAAATTACTACTTTGGGATTATTTTATTTGCTATAAAAGTATCTGAAAATCAATTTAGAAGTTTATACGCAAATAACAAACCCAAAATTGCTTTCAATTTATTTAGGACTGACGGAAAATATGCCGATAAACATTGTCATGGGCTTATTCGACTATATCGACATAGCTTGCACACGAAAATTTACATTAAAGACTTTTACCAATCGTTACCACAAACAGACACAAAAAACGAATAAACAATAAAGGACACATTAAAAACGTCTCAATTCATCAACACATTAAGAAGTACACTAGGACAAAATGTTTTAAGTTCAATAGCAAAATATCTTTATCTCAGAAGTAACATTAGCAATCTTTATCAAAATCGTAACGAAGTCTTATTATGATTTTACAAACAAATCGGCATGACAATGCACAATTTTATAGTACTTTACAAAATACTTGATTTTTTAATCTTACACCAAAGAAATTAACTTTAGACTCGGTACAAAGAAATACTTTTCGTGAATAATAATTTCGGATAAAAATGATTCACATATCTTGCTTGAAATACTACGCCTAACCCAATTTTAAGTTCTTCCATATATTCCAGTTCTTGCGAGGTTACCCATTTCGAGATCTAAATATCAGAAATTTTGTATTTTTTAAAAATGCCGCTTGCTTAGTGAAATCAAATAAAACCGTGTTGCTATTATTAAAACACAGAAGAAAAGGGACGGATTTTATTCTAGCTCAGAATTAAATTTATCTAATGCATTAAAATGTTATTGAACGCTTCAAATACTAATTTGTGTCAAATAGATATCATTGGTTGAATATGTTGGGTTGTGATTTAAAGGTTTTTTTTTTTTATTAATTTAAAAAGTTCTATGAGTTTGTTTTTAATTGCATAACTGCTGCATCACTGCAGGGAAACACGCTCTTTAATACCAAAACTTTAATTAAAAGGTTGTTTAATTGGGAATATTGCATCTTTTTATATGCCTTGGTGTTGAAATTATGGATGAATTTCTTTTTTTTGTATTATGTATTTAAATTTTAAAAACCACAACGACCATTTAAGCGTAAAGTTCCACAGGCAAATGCTAATTAAACCACTTTTCGTTGACTTATTTAGCAGTAAAAAAAAACCGGTTTTATTACCAAAATAACGGTTTATTTCGATGACAACCATCTGTACAAATAAAAGCATTTGCAAATCAAATCAAGCAATTTATGTCGCAGAGATTACCACAGCATAACTGCATTTTTTATGTTAATTCCAAATCATTTTGCTCTATTGCTAACATTCTGATGTACCGTAATTTAATAAACTCTACACTGCTTACACAACAATACACCAAGTGCACATGCAGCCAAAGCAATAATAACAACAACAATAGCGGTTACTGCATACACCTTTGTGTCTGCGATTAGCCAGCGAAACGTGCAACGATATTACCACAGCACGGCGGCCAATTGCTTCATCAATTACGAGATGCTCACAAGCGAACATTGCTACATACACATACATACGTACATTCAAACTTATATCTACATATGTGAGTATGCAACGCGATTGCACTGACCAGCGACTAATTGAAAAATTCAATTTAGCCGAGCACAAATTTAGCTGGACGTTCGCTTTGAATTCAATTCCGCTGCTCATCAGCAAATGCAGCCAGCAAATGGTGGGGCAATGCAACAATTACCTGGCAGTGGAGTAGATCTTAATCTTGGTTTTAGTGTTTGATGGAGCGGGGGGAAAAGCGTTGACAGACGACCAGCCGCCCCCAGCTGAACGGCCGACCAAAGCAAGCCAATTGCAACTTCACTCACCGCATTTGTAGCGCTATCAAATATCTGTCCGCGCTGCCTGCCTGTTTATTCGTTTATGTGTCCGTCCATGCAGTGGCAAAGCAGACGAAATAATTTATTATTTCTGACAAGTTTTGGCAGTGAGAGCTCCTCCTCTTTGCTGTTGTGTTTATAAATTTCTATAATTCCTCAACTCAACGCTCGTTATACATACATACATACATACATACATATGTGTGTATGTTTAAAATATTGTTGCATAACTATGTTCAGTGTCTTTGTTGCACGCCCGCTCGACAGCTTTGTTGCAAACATTTCCTCATACTTGTACTTATAAACTCGTATATTTGTACGAGTATGCAAGTCGATTGTTCTTCTTACTAGCCGTACAAACATCAATCAGCGCAAATGGTTAGCTTGTAACGTTGCCGCTGGTTGCCCGCTACAGGGTTGTTGGGCACTGCAGTGGCAGCATTCATTCTGACTGTCGATGCCTCAGTGTCTGTGCTATTCGGTGCTGTTGAGCGCTGATTATTTTCTCAACTTAAATTGGTTTATTACTTTAGAGATTTGAAATTGGCGCTCCGATTCGTACACTTATGTATTCATACATATTTATGTATATATCCCGATCTGCACACACGTCTCTATGCCAAAGTGTTTCCTAAAGAAATTCTTTTGTATGTGTTCCCATCAAGTTGGTGGGTGGCAGCATTTCCACTACTTACAAATATGCATGGCTGTACCTACATTTATACATATATGGTATTTATTTTCGTTTGTACTTATGTATGTTGCGATGCGACATGAAAAATAGCTAGTGCACTCTGGCATGACATTAAAACAAATGAATTTTTTGCCCAATTTATGAGTGTGTAATTGTGTTTCACACAATCGAATTCCCTTGAGGGAGACCATACCAAATCCACCCTGGGCTATTTAGAGCTTAGGCTGAACAAAATCTCCTATGCGCCATGTTGGTGCTAAGTAAAGTGTGTTTCATCAGCATATTATTCATTTAAAAAAAAAACAATGTCGAATGTATGCACACTTTCGTGTATATGAGTATGTGTGTGCATGTAAGAGTATAGGTTAGTGGACACGTCATTTATCAAAAATCGCCAATTGCGTCGGTACCCTCAGGAGAGTGTCTGCATGTAAATTAAGAATTTGTTGAAAATTGTCAATAATGACATTTGTTCGAAAAAGTTATTGGGCCGAGTTCTATTAAAAATTACCAAATGGCAGTTCAAATGTAAAATCGTTATTCGTATTTCCAAAACGAATTGTTCTTAAATTCTACGTAGTGTATTATATATTATTATTGCAATGAATTTTAGTGACAATGGGAGATTGCAATATCAACACGGTGGATATTGTGGATGTGATCTAACGTAAATCGTTATTCGGTAATTGTGGACTTCTTCTACAAAGCATACCTAAACTTACCACAACTAAAATTACCACAATTAAACTCACCACACCAAAATGAACCACAACTAAACTAATCATGTCTAAATGTAACATATTTATATGCACCATAACTAATATCACACCTTAAATAAATCACATTTCAACTCACGACAGTTAAACCTCAACTCATTTAACCTCACTTTACCACATCCCATTCAGATCAACTCCCCTCCCCTCACCTCACCTCACCTCACCTCACCTCGCCTCACCTCACCTCGCCTCACCTCACCTCACCTCACCTCACCTCACCTCATCTCATCTCATCTAACATCACCTTTTTCAGCTCACCTCACCTTACCTATCTTCTTCTCACCTTACATTACATAATATTTTTTTAAACGTGCGCTCATAATTTTAAAAATTGTTTGAGTCACACAAAATTAAAGAAGTAAACCTCTCATTGTTACAAAACACACAAATCTTTTTCACAAACAAATCTTCCATAAACTGGCCTTGAGCTCAATAAAAATATAAAAAATTTATTAAGATAAAGAGTTTTTAATTCGCCAGAACTTGTTTCTATAATTTTAATTGAAAACTACATATTATTAATATTTACAAATTAATTAGAAAGAGTTAAGTAAAATTTAACTATTACAAATTGTTATAGCTCAAGCTACAACCTCAAGCCGGAGGCAACCTATTTTACTTGTTTTTTAACACTTCATTCCCTAACATCAATCATTTAAACAAATATATCAAACTCGTGTAGTGTTTTAAATTACAGATATTTTTTTTCACTTCCTCAAATTCTCTTATTTAAGACACTTAAAGTTTGTTTTTTGAATGCGCTCTAAAACGGCGGACTTAAAAAAAGGAAAATATATTTTTTTGTTAAACTTTCTTCCAAACTAGAAAGTCTCGTTAACATGGTTCTGTAAGATAATTAACTGTATTATGAATGAAAAATAAGAAAAATTTAGTCAAAGTAAATGAAAATGTCAACAAATCACAATTGTTTAGCATTTTTTAAACTTGAGATGGGTTGAAGACAACAAATCTTTGCTTAACGTTTTCTACATCTCTCTTTTCCATTAAAGTCGAGGTGGTGATTTACTTAGCTGTCAAATCAATTTTGCGCATTTCACTAACACGAATGTTAGAGCACAATAAAAATCTCTGTAAAGAAAAACTTTTCAAGTAAGTTTAAATTTGCGTGAAAAAAACTTCAAATACACAGCAGTGACAAATGCATAGAAGCAAAAAACAAAAACACCATTTTATACCTACAAACCAACGGTGATGCCACATGCCACGTTGCCACAAAGTAAACCCGGCATTGGAATGGCAAACAAAAGTCAACGACAGGTAGTGAAACAACGCCAACAACATCAAATCCACGGACCGACAACAAGAAATGAAATGTATAAAAAAATAAAAATAAAAAATAGGTTTGTTTAGCACTTTCACTGCTGCTGGCGTTGCTTTGCATATGCTGGCACTGTGGCATCCACAAGCTACATTTCAAAAAGCAGCTTACGAATGTACACTTATGTGTGCGTTAACTTGGCTGTTTTTTTGAAGCACTGACATATTCAGAAGAAAAAAATATAGTGTCTGAAGAAATAATCTAAAATGGTTTTCTCGATTAAGTAGGAAGAATTTTTTTATTACATTTACTATGACAAATGTAAGTAACTGCAACTTTTACTGTTTTTCTATAGAAAAGCGCTTACAAATCTATTTTGGAATTTTTGTCAATTTAACTAAAATTGTATTGCAAACTGTACCTAGGTTAGGTTAGGTTTGAATGGCGGCAATGTAGCTCAACGCCCAATTAGCAACTGAGTGCCGTTTTGACACCATTGAACCTCAGGTTATTGCGTTACAACCAACTAGCGTTCTTGTGGAACTTCAGAATGTTCTAAAGACTCTGACTGCCAAAATAGTGCAGAGAATTGTACTCAAACGCTCTCATACTGGCCTTACGCTTCCTCATTAGAGCTGAACATCTGCACAAAAGGTGCTCAACTGTCTCTTGTTCATTTTCATCCCTGCAGCTTCTGCAGTAGTCATAATGGGCAATGCCAAGTCTTCTAGCGTTAACACCTATCGGCCAGTACTCGCAACGTTAGGCCTACCCTTCGCCAGAATAGAGGATGTCCTCTTTAGGTCGTATTT
The DNA here is from genome assembly GCA_963971545.1 of Philophylla caesio. Lineage (NCBI taxonomy): Eukaryota > Metazoa > Arthropoda > Insecta > Diptera > Tephritidae > Philophylla > Philophylla caesio. The sequence continues at coordinate 12,335,599 of OZ020607.1, forward strand.
GGGCCATTTCAAGTTTGCAATTTTACATCCCAGCGGGATTGGGATCGGCACCTCATCCGGAGTTTCCCCTCTCTGGCCAGCTGATCGTCTACTTCGTTTCCGGCTTTGTTGCGGTGCCTTGGAACCCAAACTAAATCTACCGAGAGCTGGTTGCAGACTCCATTCAATAGAGTGCACAGCTTGACCAGCTTCGATTTTGTTATGAAAAATTCCAGAGTAAATATGGCCGCCCGGCTATCTGAGAAGATGTCTACACGCTCATCCTGTATTTTCGGAAGGCAGATACTTCCTAATTCGCGAAAATCTTAGCCTGAAAGGCACTAGCATGTTGAGGCAAATGGTAAGACACACCATACTGTTACTTTTTATTTTATGGCTTTATCTTTTAAAAATTGTTTTTTTTTTCATTTTTGTTCCCTTGCGGTTTTTTCCTTTTGGCAAATTTTTTTTACAATTTTATCTGAGAAAAAAAAATTAATATGTTTAAAACTCGTATTTGTTTATATATTTTTTGGAATGAACAATATTGAAAAGGCATATATAGATTTTAGAATTTTTTTATTTTAAAGCTCAGAATACTGCTCTTCAGAAAATCGAAAAATTCATTTAAAAGGAAATTGTCTTAAATAAAAGTATTAGTCAAACAGCCTGAAGCTGTCAAGAAAAAATGGCTCATAAATTAATTTCTTCAAGAAAATTTACAGCAATAGATATAATGAAAAATAGTTCTTGTAATTTTTCTGTAGAGCTGCCTTCTTAGCTTACTAAACAAGAAAACAGTGTAAACCGAGAGTCCAGTGTAAGCTTGTATTTGTACTTATGTGTATGATGATTGTGGGAGTGTGAATCCTTGTATAAACACTAACTCGTATCTCTCACTGTGTTCACAGCTTTTGAATGCACAAGCGCTCTTTCAGCCGCATCAAAGCTTCGACATTAGATATACTCGTATAGTGTATACATATGTACGAGTATAGATATATGTATGTATGTTTGCATAAAATTTTACACTTTGCAGGCATGAATAAATGTTAGATATGTGTTTTTACACACGTGATTTATTGTACGTATGCAAGCACTTTGCACCGTACACTAGATTTGAGCCAAAAAAAAATTTTAATTTGTGCAACTGTAGATATTTCGTATTTTACAGCGCCTTGCCCCGCTGTTCGATGACTGAGAAGTTACAAGCTCTAAATAATTTCCACACAATGAAAAGCCAAACAAAATAAAACGTAAATAACTCCAAAATTCGAACTAAGCAAAAAAATGTAAAACTAAACAAAAAATTCTTCGAATTTTCTTCAAAAATTTTAATCCCTTTTATTCTTTTTGGTTGTTGTGGTTTCCGACAGGGTAATTATACGCTGTATTTTGGAACGAATTTCCGTCATCCCTTGTCAAGTTTGGTTTGGAGACAAACCGGTTTCGGCGTTGTGCCATCTTCAGTGTAATTTTTCGTTCCTTTTCCTTTTTCTTAAAAATTTTTGGGTATTTTTCAGTACTTACAAATAATTTTTTTTTGTTATTGCTTTGCCATATAAATTGAGTTCTTTTTGAGCTTTAAGGCCGATTGGTTTTTAAGAAAATTATTAGGAAATAACAACAATACTCAAAAAAAGAGATTATCAGCCGTGTTCCCAGTTTCACAATTACACAATGTGATTTTAAAAATTTCCTGTGAAAGTTAATGAGTGTGATCCCAATTTCACACATATCCGTTAACGTTGTGGCAATTCACAAACAGCTGTTGTTGAAATTCTCCTTTCGGATTCAGCTATGTATGCTTTTTTGAAGAGTCATCAGCAACACACTTAAAAATACGAATATTTCAATGAATAACTAATACGTAAAAGTCACAAATGGCTTCTACCAACATCAAAGAATATTTTAAAAATAATTTCAATCAAAAATAACTAAACATTCACACACTTTTTGTCATTTACTTTTCATTTCACATACAACCAAGCATTCGGATTAAATTCACAAAAATCTATGTGAATGTGTAATTGGGAGCACCAAACATGTGATTTCAAACCGAATTCACAGGGAAATTTGTGAAGGTGAAACTGGACGCATGGCTTTATAATTAATAGTCCGTTAATAGTACAAAAAAATATCTTAAGAGAAGATTTCTTCTTTATTTTTGTGGACATTCAAACATACTTACACAAACATTAAAATTGTTTCCTCCTTACTTACATTTAATGAAAATGCATCAAACGGCCGCCAGCGAAACGAACTTTTGTCACTTATCTAGAACAACGAATAATGACTACTTAGCTGTTATCAAAGTGTCAGTGATACACAATCCTGCTAATAGGCCTGCAGTGTCCATGATAATAGCATTCAAACTTTTTGATAAAATTTGGGGCCGTCAGTGAATATCACTTTAGTTTCGGTTTATCGAAAGAGTATCGAGGCGCGAAACAGTGTTCTTGGAAGATAGCTGAGGCGTAGTTCATTTGGTAAAGTAGCTCAAAATTTTGGAGAGACCAGAAAGATTTCATAACCACTTAATGGCGTTGTTTGAAATAATTTACATTTTTCTTGGGAACCGGACTAATGTACATGCAAGGGAACCGTCAAGCCATTGCTTCAAATGTTTGTAACATTAAACGCTCACGGTTCTGATTACTATGGATTGGCTTTTGCAACATGGCTGTTAGTTTGCATTGGCAGCTGTTGCCTTGGGTGTGACCAATGTCACCGCCGTTCGGTTACGAATAACTATGCAAACAAATATTTACTAAGACAGGAACTTATGTACATACATACTCGTATGTATGTGCATTTTCACATTTGCATATGGATGCCTGTAAGTTTTAATGTAGCGATGAATGAACTTAAGGCATCTGAATAAAGTAACAAAAATACAACCTTAAAAATTATATTGCTTATATTACTATATTTGTTATTAAGTTTTAGTTTAAATACCTCTTCAAAATGAATTTTTTTTTTTCGGTTTTACAATTGTCAATCGGTTTTTAATCGATTGAAATACATAGAAAATCCAAAAAAGCATTCATTTTGGAAAAAGTAAATTAGAAATTACGACAACTAATCGAAAAGAATGCACTTTCATGTTTATATACAAACTGCGAGCGCACAAGATGTTTTACAGTAGTCTCCTTAGAGTAGACCTTATAAAAAAATTTTGCAATTTAATTTCAAAATTTTCCTATACTTTTTGCATTTATAAGATGTCTAGACTAAATAAATACAGACACAAATTTCAACAAACGACATAACCTCTCACGAAGATAGTATATACATATGTATATATTTTAATTTTAACTGAATCAGATCATAAATATGGGCTTTCCGCATACCCAACCACAGCGCTATCAAGCGGATCACTTCTTAGCTCAAGTATTTCCCTTCGTATAAGGAGTATAAAGCGTGTCGTTTTTCTCATGATAAAGTTAACTCTAAAGTTTTTCGAAGCTCTTTGACGGACTTTATCTTCAATTCAACTAAGCTCCTATATATCTTATTTCAACTAAATATGGATGAGAGGTTGTCCTGAGATCATTTTTAAAAATAAAAAACTATAAATTTAATAGCGATAAATAAATTAATACCAGAAGTATTCAGTCATCACACCATTAGACACTTCCCCTTTCTTTTTTTCCCGCTGGGATATGGAAGACCTTTTTCGCACAGGCCGAACTCCAATGCATATTAACTCGATATTATACTAAATCAAGGGCTTATATTTAATATTAAACTTTCTGCATTATTCACGAATATTCTTTTTAATGTTAAATATATTGCTGTTTCATCTGTCACTTAAACAAAGAAAAAACTTTAAAAAAATATACAGATTTTGAACATATTTTAAAGTACAAACGAAGTTAAAACAAAACAGTACTTCTATAAAATACACATTTTCATGCCGAAACCAATCAGAATCTCAGCCCACGCAGGATCTCCTATTACGCATGCGTTTTGCACTCCCATCTTTCACATCTCAGAACGCCTAAATGTATGCCAACGAAAGGTGGAATAGCTCAAACAACTTTAGCAATTTTCTTTTGCTATTTTCGCCAAACGATCAACATATTTCGTAAACACAAAAACCTAGAGATTGTCTATTATTTTGTCTGCGCTGTTGTTATTTGCCGTTTGTCTTTTTGTTGTGGTTGAATGTGGTGCCGCTCAATTTGCGTTTTCATCATCTCACATCAAATGTGCGAAAATCAACGCACACACTCAATGTTCTTTGTATGAAATGTACAATAAGTATTTATACATACATACGAGTATGTATAACAAAATATACTTAACGTACTTGGCAAATGTAATTGAGTTAGTGTAGGTGTAAACTGTTCGCTGGCAGTCTGTCGTTGTGCTTGTACATATTATGTGCGAATGTCTATATACGAGTACATACTTACGTGTATAAGTGTATGGCTCTGCTTCGTTTTTTTTCACATTTTATTGAGTCGTAAATTATGATCAAATTTAATGAACAGTAAATTAAAGCGATAAATTATTTGTGAATTTGTATGTGCGTGCGATTGCAACTGTTAAAAAAAAAGAACGAAAGAAGACAAGCTCATGCACATACATACATGTTTGCGTTTCCATCCTTTCCTTGTAACCACATCTCGTCACTTTTAAAACGAAATTCAATTACAACATTCAAAAATTCGTACGCAACACTGATAATTCTGCTAGCTACCACTTTCCGCACGCCACAATTCGACTTATTCTACTCACCAACTTTACCTCAGACTGTGGCAAGGACACGCCGTTACTCTGCACTCGCCTCTTCATCACAAGGATTCGCGTGCCACGTTTTACTGCTGCAAAGTAACGAGGTTTTCAGAGAATGTGTAAAATGCCTGGTGGAGTGTTAGTTTACCTCATTCCTCGCATTTTTCCAGCTGTATGTTGATGGCAACTGCTATTCCACAGACAAATTTACAATTTGGTCGTTTTACATTTAAATTTAATGCATTACTACCTACAGCGTAGTAAGGCGGATTCGCAGCAGTTGGTTTTTCTAGATTTTATTGTACCTTTTTTGTTTTATCGGATATGTGTGCACATGCGGCATATTAACGCCCTACGGAAACAAACCGGAAAGCTCCATGATCTTGAAATATTAAAAGAAGTTACTTACCGTTTTCAAATCATTTAGGTATATTTTTGTACATTGTTTATTCATATAATGCAGTATACTCGTAAATTTACATTACACTGCGTCATTAAAAGAACTGTCTTTGCATTTTTCGGTTCGATATAAAAAATTTTTTACAAAAAAAGAAAAATTATAATGTCCCGAATGTTAATTTTTGGGTAAAAAGTAGAAAAACATTTTTGCAATTTTTTATAAACGGTGTTATAATATAATTACCCTGTTCCGTAGTCCATTCAATTTTAGTAAAATTAAGTGCAAGTTTTGAGTAAGAACAAATTACCGAACGGGTTTTTTTCGGTCATTAATATTTCACATTATTTGGAAGAAACTGCAAAAGTACGTCAGTGGACAAATCGAAAGACAGCGCAACAGCATTTTCGGAAGCGACTTGACACAAATTCAGGATAAAAGGAGGTAGACCCAAAGCATATTTAATAGGTAGCCGCAGTAGAAATATATAAAAGCTCTGAGTATTTTGATTTTGCCTTCAAAAGCTAAAGTTTAAAAAAAAAATGTACCAACTAAGTATGTTGAATTGTATCGTTCATATCGAAACATAATACAAAATTTGACAATTGAAATTAAATTTAAAAAAATTTTAATATTAAAAAAAAGATTGTGTTGTTGCTATATATTTGGTGTGTGTAGACCATTGTGTACCAATAACAAGTGAGATGTCGCTTCGATAAACGTCGTGTTTCATAAAAAAAGCTATTTATTGTTTCATTTACATTCACATATCTAAGGTTGCACAAAAATGGTATTTAGGTAAAAAAATTCAAAAATTTATATTGTTATAGCAATGCTATAAATATGTGCATAAGTACCAGAATAAATATTTGATCTCTTTGTAAATAACTTTCAATATAAAAGAAAAAAAATTTTAAATTTTATAAGAATACTTTTGAGATATTAATAAGCTGAAACTGGATATTTCATTTTAAATAATTGCTCCTTATAATATTATTGCAAAGCTTATTTACGTTTGCTTTAACTTAGTACGTGAATTGTTAACAATAACATAATAAGAGCTGTATAGAATTTTTATCAGAGCTGATATAGATCTTTAATGCCTTTTAGGTTGGTGTTTTCTTTTCGAATTTTAATAATATTTTGATTTCCATGAATGTAATGCGGAAAGATTAAATAACGAAATTATGTAATAAAGATCTAAATCAGCTCTGAGAATAACACATTTTTACATATTGTCGATTATAATTAATTACGACTATAAAATCGCTTCAATATGAGCACAAATAAATTATTGAAGAAAGATAACTTAAGTTTGAATTTTACAGCTTTAAAAAATTCAATGTGAAATTGTAAATAGCAATTATTTATAACTTATAGTTATTTTGAATATAAGAAATTTTAAAACTAAAATAATATTAATTAAAGGGCAGCACAGCAACACTTTGGGACCTAAATGCAAACAGAACCCCGTACTTGCTTCCTATTTGCCAATTTACCGTTTTCAGAAAAATATAAGTTCGCAACGCGGGCGCAGCCCGTTCGTTTTACCCGAATGAATTTATTCGGCTCAGCTTTTTCCAACTTCGGGTCATTCGTAATTGTCGATATATTGGTGGCCAGCTGTCAACGCCACCTTAGGTGTCCTGTCGAATGCATTTGTCAAATAAGATATCTCACTTGTTATTATCCATAATGGTGCAGACCTATAAAGTGGATGAGGGAATATTTTTTTGTGGACATTTCCTGTTCGCAATTTTTGGGCTAATTGCTTGCAGAAGAAGGTGGAAAAATTGTTAAAGTTAATTTTGTTTGGTATGTATAGTAAAATTTCATAAGGAATAACTTTGTGGAAAATTGTAAACCATTAGCTTTTACGATAGAGGGTGTGGTCAAACCGCTTCTTTTACGAGCCCGAATAATAATTATAATTAAAGTAGGATGCGTCTAAAGGATACAATTTTTACAAAAAATTATTCGCCAAAAAATTTCACTATGAGTCCATAGAAAGTAAAACACAAATATGCAAAAAATTGTGATGCCTTCTTTTTAACAGCATTTCCTATGAGGATGAAGCTGCTCTCCCATTCACTAGAGTACTATAACAGACTGCACCCGTTTCAAGCTGCTTGCATTAGAAACTTATATTCGTTCTTCTTACTACCATTACTTGAATCCTAATTTTGTTTATAACTAAATAAGATATAATAAATCGTAAATATTACTTTAAAAAAGATAAAATGGAAAAGTAAACGCAAAGCAAATGCTGTTAAAAAGGGATCTACAATTTTTGCATATTACGAAAGGAAAATATAATTTGTTTCTAAAATCATAGAAACATATTTTTTCCCTCGTCCAATAGAGACCAACCCGTATCTCTGCCATGAAAAGTAACTAATCAAATACATCTGCCGTTCAGATCTAAATTTGACACATAACTTCATAAAAAATTGTGTTTTTTTTGTAAAAAAAAATTATATTTTCACAATAATTTTCTAGTAAATAACGTCACTTGCGTGATACTTTTTCCCCCACCAAGAAATTCAAAGAAATTTGTGATAACTTCACAACTACTGCTAAAATACCCAACTTAGGGTTGAATGAATATATGTATGTACATACATCTCTTATAATCATTCCATGAATCCATTAACTTCCAACCTAACTCATATTTTCATTCAAATGTTTTTTGTTTCATACTCAACTCATTGGTAATTACACTTAAAAGCATCAATAAATACTAGCCGTTTGTAGGTATTCAAAAGTTTATGTGTACATATGTACATAGAGATAATTCATATTAAGGCATGAAGTCTCGGAATTACCGATCCCGAAGCATTGCATGCAGTCCAAAATCCAAGAATAAAATGTACATAAAAATCGGGGTTTAGTAATTTACATATAAATATTGCTGTAAATAAATATTAAATAGTGTATAACATATAATATATGTTTATATAATAAACGAACTGTGTCTTTATGGTATTTGGACTTGTAAGTATATCTTTCTTTCATTTCAAAATACATATGTAAGTTTGTAGTAAATATTTTTTACTGTCACATACAAATTTGATATTTCTACACATACTTTTAACAATAATCTTTTTCGTGGAACATCGTCTTCGATAAGAAAATGAATGACCGAAATTTTTTGCCCAAGAACCTAGACTGATATGAGAAAAAAAAATTTAGAAAAATGTTTACAAGAACAAAAGTCCGAACAAAACTTTCAGGAACGGTTACCGAAATGAACACAATACGCAAAATACTTTAAGGAAGATTTTTAAAGAAACTTTTTCTCGAAGAACAAATTGGAAACAAAAGATTTAAAAGTATAGTAAAAGCGAATGAAACTGAAAAAAGTTTCTCGGAACTATTGGCAAACAATGGAAGGGAAATCCAATACTCTAAATTCCCAAAATAACGTTCATTTGAACAATTTCATCATGACGCCTCTTTCACTTTTAATGTTGGGTTGGTTCTCTGACCGAATGTTCCTCGGACTTGTGTTCGCATTTATCATTGTAAAAGTTTCATATTCCTTCTGCTCCTTTTGATAACGTTCTTTAGAGTTGTGTTAGAGTTGTATACTCATTTGGTGCTTTTTGTGAATAATTTCGAAAGTAATGTTCCCAATTTATTCCTAGTATGATTCCATTTAAACTGTTCTCAATAATATTGCTCACGTTTAGTTCTTTAGCGAGTCCGTTTTTGGTATCATACTATCTTCTCGCGCAGAAAAAAGCCAAATTAAATTCACGTATTTATAAATCAAAGTTTCAAATTCAGTACAAAATTAAAATAAAAATACTACTTTTTAAAATATATCATCGAAATTTCAAACTTTCGGTTTTGTAAACCATTAGCATGATTCATTAATCATGGTCCAATAGTGGCTTTCAAGCCGATTGAAATTAAATTCGATTTTCTTGATTATTTTTCGTCGAATTTTTCACTCGATTTATTCCTATAACAAGTAAACGATCCCGCGTTATGTGTAAATAATTTGATACATAAAAGTTTTAATTTCTTGAAAAGTTAATTGTAATTGCATTGGAAGACTGCAGGCTGTCATCGCATTATTACACTGAATTTTTAAACTCAGATAAAATTAAGTAAAAAGTAACATTATTTTGGCATATCACGAAAATGATGGCAATCCCGGGCTAGTCCCCTTTAAATCCCGTAAACACGGAATTGCAAATATGTTCCGGCATTTGATGACTTACACCAAACGATATTTATGTGTGTGTGCATATTTTTGCAATTATTAAGTTAGCCTTGATTCATAGAGTTTTATGAATTCACCAACAAACAGATGCATTACATTCATTCCAACAGCACCATTCTGGCAGGCATTTACTCGTATTCCAACGTCCATTCATGCTAACATTAAAGCATTCGTTGAATGTTTACGAGGATAATAGTTTGCAATTTCCTTTCATTTGCTGCGCTAAAAGTGGGCATCAATAGAGCAAAGCGATGCTGCAACAAAAACAATATTCGACACTAATACATGACTTTAGACTGAATTGAACAGCACTGAAGTGAAACGTACGCACATAGTCAAACAACGTGAGGTGGTGAGGTGGGAGTGAACAACAACAACAACAACAACTATTGCTATCCTTTGATATGGCGTGGCATTGCGGCGAAATGGATTGGTTCGTTCATAGTCAAAATGGCAATGAAAGTTGGTTGCACTTTATCTCGTTGGTCATAATTTAAATGAACTGTAAATGAGTGTAGAATGACCGATGAATAGTACTGATAAAAGCGATGCAACAACAACAACAACAGTATCCAAATGATAAACACACTTACATACATACATACATTTCTGCTATTGATAAAACTTTTATTTGAATTTTGTTGTTGTCAGCTACTGGTCGCACTCTCGTCATTAGCATCAACAACTCCAACTCACGCAAAGTGCTTGTACATTTTAAGCTCAAGCTTTAGCGCCTACCTATCTGACTGTCTGCTCATTTGGCCCAAAACAGAGCAGAGACATTTTGTTAAGCTATCTGGCTGGTATCTGTGTATGTACGAGTATGTTTGGTATGTATGTGCGAGCGCATGCCTGCATGCCTGCATGCCTAAAGCAATTCAAGGTGCTTGAGTGTGTAAAAAATACTGCATTGCCGTACTTTTCTTTGATCATGAACAAACCGTAAAGGGCGAGCACATACACACATTCATATGTACATATATACATATGGTACTTACATACATACATACATACATATGTATATATGCAAGCTGGATACATACAGCAAGCGTGAAGATAATACCACTAGAAATTCAAAATGCTATTGTTTGCAATAAAATGCGATCGAGGTCTAAACAATTTTACAATTTTACAAAACTATGAGACATTGGTTGGAACTAAACCAAGTTAATATGATATGTTCCACTTTGGCGTTACACATTTTCCATGACGCATTTATTATTAAAATCGGTTTGTTCAAAAGTCATTGAGGATACACGGCCATTCTTTGATAAGGTGGACCTTATAATTCTTACATTGTTGGACTTCGTCAAAGCATTTGATACATTTTGTCATTAAACTTGTTTCCAAAAACTGGTTGCCTACTTCGGATTCAGTCATAATGCAGTTAGTTTAATAATGAGATGTATATCTTACAAAAAGAAAACAAGATATCGCACAATCACATATTGACAGATTTGGGCATTTAATTTTTCCTCTTAATAATTAAAACAATTTTTTAAGTAAAATATTGTTCATTTACTAAGAAAAACCGTAAACCCTCGCATTTTAAACTATTTACAAAATATACAATGATTTAACCAAATTCCATCCAAATTTTTAACTTAAAAAAAACTTTTTAGATTTTTGTAATATATGCAGTTTTTTGCTCATTCAATTTTAGTGTAACAAAGTGCATGTTTCAAGTATCTGCATGTAATCACTGATTTTTGAAAATTTTTTTACTGACATACAACACAAAACCGCTATTACATTTACATATATGGAAGGATTAGCGTCAGTGTAAAATTGTCAAAAATCAATGATAACTCGTATCTCTAGAAAATTGCACTTATTGTGTTAAAATTGAATAACGTACATATCTGCATACCCCAAAAAAGTATACAATTTGTTTCTTAAAGTTCAAAATTTTGATGAAGTTTTGATGAATGATGTTTACGTTTCTTAAAGAATTTAAAATAAATAGTTATATGCCAAACAATAACAAATAAACTATAATTTAATTTTAAAATATATTAAATAATTAAAGGATAAGCTCGTCTAAACACTAAATGTGCCTATAACATCCAATAAGGGTGTGTTTTTGATTAACCGGTTAAAGACTCCATCAAAAAACCACAATTTTTAATTAAAAATGCTGCTGGACGTTTATATATGAAATGAAAATTTTACCAGTTTTCTCAATTTTCTTTAAAAATTCTTTGGCTGCAGCTTATCTACATCTACGCCGCTTATTGCTGTTTAAAAAAAGCTTATCTAAACTTTTTAGTACCACAATTTAGGTATTCAGTTACCTCTAGAAAGTTTTTCTTTAAAGATGTTCAGCTATGGAACCTAAATAAATTAAAATTGGAAACAAGTCAAAAGGCAGTCCAAATCGGCAAATTATTTTTCTATATGTTGTAACTCAATTAAGTTCTTTTATTTATAATATTCATATAATAATAATAAAAAATCTTGGGCAAACACTTTTATGAAAACCACATATATATTTATTCACAATAAAAAAAAATCCAATATGCAGTATAACAAAGAGCATTGAGATCGTGTTCTAGTTTTGAAATATCACGACTATTTCCGTGCTAAGTCATATTAAAAATGGAATGCTTGGCATCTGTTCGAAATTTGGTTCAAATCCCCAACCTATCACGAGACTCATGTTTTTAATTTGTTCTTCAAGAGCACGTTTCTGAGGCCTTTGTTCTCTGCCAGAAAGCTCCGAACAAAACCGTGAGAACATGATTCTACTTCTTGTTTTCAACTACGGGTGCAAACTTCCAAAGGCTAAGAGTAACCGTTTGTTTTTTAGAATTTGAAAATCTTGATTTTATTATTTGCACCTCAACTGTGCATACATACAAACAAACATATGTGTGTACATATGGAAGGGCAGTCAAGACTATTACTGCCTGTGCCAGCTATACGAAATGTAGTTAATGGCAACAAGGATGTCTGCAGCAATCGAAAGTTGGAAGAAAATGGAAAAGTAGGAGCAAGGGATGAGTTGGCAATGCCCTCTATATAAACTCGTATGTATGTAAGTATTAATACGGCCACAAGCTCAGCGCCACATTACTATGGTAATGGCATTTTTCGTCTTAATAATTGTATGTATGTATGTATACATGTAAGTACATTAGATCAGCCAAAAAAAAATTATTTATATTTGTATATCAAAAATTTACCTCAAATAATATATTTTTAAAAGTATTCAGTTCAAATGAATGTCTAGTGAGTTTTATTAAAACTATTTAAAAAAATATTTGCTAACGGCCCTTTGGTTGGCAAAAATTTACGAAAATGCGTCTGTAAAAAAATTTCGAAAATTCTACAGTTCCTTATAACCATAGCCATAACTTACATTATACGAGTATGTTACTTGAACTCAATGGGTTGCAAAAATGACGGCCTAAGGAAAAAAAAGTTTTTGTAGTTTTCATAGAAATTTGTTCAATAATTATAAATAAGGTAGCCGTTAACTTATTGGAGAAAAGTCCAAACACATTTTAATTTCGAATTCAGAATTATAAAACATCTTTTAAACAGCTGCCACTAAAGCTTACAAAAATTAAGAAAGAAAACAAACAAAAACAAGCTTATACCAGAATTTAAAAATTATATTAGCAAACGTGTCCCTGAATTTCACTTAGATCTAAATAATAAAATAGTTATAACTATTTTAAAGGTACCTCTAAACAACGGAATTACGGTGCCATTGGTTCTATTGAAAACGTTGACGAAAAGATAGTTAGTGTAAGTGTGTTAAAACAGTTATGAGTAATTCACATTGGAAATATATAAAAATCCACAATGGTTTGTATGAAAAATTAAACCAATTTTAAACAAAAAAAAATGTTAAAAAATTAAGTTATCTATTATTTATCTATTATCTTCAATATCGAAGTTCAAAAATTGTAAATTACTAAGAGTTTACTTAGTTTTCAGGCAACTTTTTCTCTCAATTCCAAAAATAATAACCTTTTCCCCACATCCCTAATTTCCAGAAAGTGTAAAGGTCGTACCACGTAACCCTAAATTATAAACAAAGGAAGCTATTTATTTTGAAATAAGGCTATCGAAAATCGATTTTCAAAGAGACTTACCAAAAATCACAGTAAGGAAGTCTATTTAGAAAATTCTTTATACAATCTTGAACTGACCTAATGTACACAGAGCGGACTGAACTTGTGCCTCTTACTTCACAAACACTCACCTCGTGCGGGTGGAATGTGTTGCATAAACTTGTTAATAGTCAAAAATTCGTGTGATAAAACGCAACGGTTGCCACACCAAACCGACACACTCCGCTCGCCCTACCGCCTCACCCTTTCCACTTACTCTATTGCACTTAGTATTGTATATGCAAATGCAACTCTGGATCAGAGTAATCATCATGTTTTTGATATGCAGATATGTATGCATACTTTTATGCGCCGGCATAAATTCATTTTCATTGTCAGTGGCGCATGTGTATGGATGTTAGTGTGACAGGTGTTTATTGGTGGTTGCAATATTGAGATTGACACTTGTAGTTTGGTGTTTGTATTTTCGCATTTTGCACTCTCAAAAGCTTTGCTTTGCAAATTTTAATTGCTTCACTCTAATGGTTTTGTGGCTGTTCCAGTGCATGTGGGTAATGATATTTACCAGACCAAAGGCCATTTCAGCAGAATATGCTTGGACATTTAGGTAGCGAGTAGGAAAAGTCCAGTACCTACACACACATTTTTATATGTATGTGATATAGTTGAGTGCTCAAAGAAATAAATGTATATTTTTTAATGATGTTCAATGAAATTTGTATTATGTAGTTATACCGAAACAGAAACTGTTAAATAGTCTCCAATATTTACATATGTGATTTTCAAGTATATTCTCACACATACATATACGCAGAGCGCCAGATCTTGGAAAAGGCTTAAGAAATAAGAATCGACACGTACCATCTTTTTGTCGACTTCAAAGCCGCCTTCCACAGCACGCAATGTCTGAATTTCGTATCCCCGCAAAACTCATACGGCTATGTAAAATGACGTTGAGCAACACCACCAGCTCCGTCAGGATGGGGATGGACCTTTTCGAGCCGTTACCAAATACCATACGAGGTTTCAGACAGGGTGACTCTTTGTCGTGCGATTTCTTTAACCTGATGCTGGAGATGATAATTCGAGCCGCAGATCTAAATCCGTCAGGCACCATCCATTATATGAGTGTGACATTGACATCATCGGCCTTAACAACCGGAGCTTTCTGGCAGAGAACAAAGGCCTCAGAAACGTGTTCTTGAAGAACAAATTAAAAACATGAGTCTCGTGATAGGTTGGGGATTTGAACCAAATTTCGAACAGATGCCAAGCATTCCATTTTTAATATGACTTAGCACGGAAATAGTCGTGATATTTCAAAACTAGAACACGATCTCAATGCTCTTTGTTATACTGCATATTCGATTTTTTTTAGTTCTGCCTTCTCCAAACTGGATAGAGAAGCAAAGAGAATGGGTCTAGAGGTGACCGAGAGCAAGACGAAGTATTTCCTGTCATCAAATAGACAGTCGGCATATTCACGCCTGGGCACACACATCACTGTTGACAGAAACAAATTTGAAAAAATATAGATCTTTGTCTACCTAGCAACCAGCATTAACACCAACAACAACGCCAGCCCTGAAATCTAACGGACGATCGCTCTTGCCAACAAGTGCTAAGGAGGACGGAGTAGGCAATTGAGAAGTAAAGTTCTATCTCGACGGACAAAAAACACGCTCTTTAAAACTGTCATTATGCCCGTCCTATTGTATGGCAGGGACAACATCAGATGAGAGGGTTCATGATGTGTGTTCGAAAGAAAGTTTTTCTGTAAGATTTATGGACCTTTACGCCTTTGCGATGGCGAATGCCGTGGAAGATAAAACGAGGAGCTTTACGAGCTTAATAACGACACAGATATAGTGCAGCGAATTAGGTTTCAGCGGCTTCGCTGGCTAGCTCATGTCGTTCGAATGGTTGAAAGCGCTTCAGCTCTGAAAGTATTAGACGCGGTACCCGCTGGTGGTAGCAGAGAAAAATGGAGGACTTCTCTGCGCTAGAAAGCCCAAGCGGTAAAGTACTTGTGTACCCTTGGTATTTCCAATTAGCAAAAGCGGTTATCGAGCCAATTAAGTAAGTAAGTAGGATTTTCAAGCAACTTCTTACATGGCTGCCTCGGCTATTTATATTTCGTGATTTCGATGTGGAGAGGGTCGTTTAGCATTTTATTTTTCTAAAAGTTTTAAAATTTGTTTTTGTAAGAGAATGATCTATATTTGCATTGAAAAATAATGGAAAACAAATTTAAAAAAAAATCAAACAATAATTGAAAGCGAAGCCGTTGCCTTTATCAATGAAGTAGATGATCAAATGACAAATAAAAAGTTTTAAATTTTTGAGTGAACAAATCTGAAGACCTTTTGGTTTAAGAATAATGAAGTGCAAGTTTGAATATTGTTTTCTTCTTTTTCTTGTCCGACAGGGTGAATTGTTGATATTTGTTGGAACGATTTTCCGTCATCCCTTGTCAAGTTTGGTTTGGAGACAAACCGGTTTCGGCGTTGTGCCATCTTCAGTGTCAAATTTCGCTCTGTACAGTTTATGTCTGTTGTTCCGTATTTATTTCATTTATTTGGTCAATCAGGTATTGGTGCATAATCGTAAATGTTAGCAAATGTTAAGTGTCCTGAATATAGTTTGAAGTTGAATCTTGATTTTTTTACTCGATATTTTACTCGTTGTACATGCCTGCTCAGAACATTTATTTTATCGAAGAAAAATTGTACCTACGATTATTGAGATATAAGAAGGAAGACCCCATTCGCTTTGCCTGCCCTTTAAATAAAATCAAATAATAAAACAATTCAATAGATGTTAATATAAAAATTGTTGGAAAATTTTTAAAAAGTATTATAATCACTTAAGGTCAAATTGAAAAAAAAAAACAAAAGAGTCATTATTTAAAATGACATTTAAAAAAAGCGAAAATGGCAAAGTAAAAAGTGTTAATTTGCCCTCAGGTTAAGTTTCATAAATATAACTTGGTGCGCTCTTATAAAAAAAGGAACTTCACAAAATCCATTCTCTACATTCTCTGTTTCAGAATTTTCCTTTCCAGGTTTTTAATTGACAATAATTTGAAATTCTGTGCTCTTAATCATAAACGATAGGCTCTGTAAATATGTATCTTAGTCTTATCAGAGTTAAGAAGTTCCGAAATTATAAACTACGTGCATCAATAGGTATTCGTAATATCACTAACTTTTTCAAGTAGAACATAAAAATAATCGTGCTGCCAAATGTTAATTACACTTCTAATTGAGTATGTATTTTAAAAAACGATTTGCGGCGCGCTTATCACTTCTTCCGTAGAAACAATCTTAATGAGAGCGCTTTGTTGCAACCGACAAGTAACCAGAGGAACAGAACAACTGAATCGAGTATGCCCATACATTTTCACATACACAAATATGTCCATACATATACTCGTATACGTTTTAAATTTCATACAAATACGCTGTTATTTACGTACATATATGGGGGAAAACAACAAATAAAGCAAATATTGCATTGCAAAACTTGCAACAACATTGTAGCAGCAATCAAATCAATCTTCATTTCCCAACAATCGCACTGGCCGAGGCTAGCAAAAAATGAAAAATGGTACCTCATTAAATGCAAAAAGCCAGTAAAAATAAGAAGAAAAGCCGCAAGAGTTGCGACTAATTATTGTACTTATGTTGTACAAAAGAGTCATTTCGTTGATGTTTGCAATGTGTGTAGTACGTTTGTGTGTTAAGCAAGCTTTTTTTGGATAAAACGTTTGTAAGGTGATTAAAAAATAATGATGCACCAAGGGTTATTACGAATACGAAATTATGATTAATTAATTTTATTCCACTTCACATAAAGCGTATTTTTAAAATACGGACTGCAAATAATTTTAATACCACATTTTCAGATTTTCGGATAAGTCGCTAAGTTTCATTTTTTACCGGGTCGCAAAATTTATTTATTTATTTAACTACTATTAGGTTGGTCTAAAAAGAAAAGTCGAAATCTAAATTTTAATTAAACATAATTAAGTCGGACGTGTATATGCTAAAAGATTTAAATCTCGATGTAATTTGCCAAATCCAAAAAAAGGGTGATTCTGCTGTTTGCGCCAACTATCGTGCAGAACGCCGAATCCTGAAAGAGACCGTAGATAAGCAAATCGACAGAGATCACCTCTTTGTCCACATTAAAGCCGATATTGATAGCTCGAATAGATGCTGCCTATACGATATCAGGTTGACCAAGCAGTGAAAGCGGACAAAACAAAGTTCCTCCTGCCAAACAAACGGAAAAGCCCTCCCGTTTTTGGACTCGCGTCACTGTTGGTAGTTACATCTTTGAAGACGTAAAGGACTTTGTATACGTTGGATCGAGCAAAAAAATACCCATCAATAATGTCAGCGTTGAGCTTAAGCGAAAAAGCCAATTTTGGCTCGGTAACAAATTGATAAGCAGAGCCCTTTCTCGACGAAAGAAAATCTCGTTCTACAAAACTCTAATAATGCTCGTCCTTTTATTTGGTTCAGACATATGGACGAAATTGAGCAGCGATGAGAAGGCTTTGGGAGCTTTCAAGGGAACTATTTCACACAATATTTATGACCGAAGAAGATGGGACGATGGACTGTATAGACTGTATAATATTTTCAGAACCAGGATTCATAGTTTTTTACGCCCAAACTGATTGTTTAAAGACCTTAAAACGTTAGTGAATTTGAGGTTAAAAAAACGTGTTTTTTTGTAGAAAATGATTTACGACTCTTAACATTCCACATAAAATAAAAAAAAATTTTGGAAAAATATTATATATTTATTCCATTTATATTTTACGCCTAATATCTGTAGGGTTACATTATTTACATCCAAATTAATAAAAACTATTATAAAAGAGAGTCAAAACTGGGATGTCTTTATTTAGCTGCTTAAAAATATTCCAAATGCTTATGTGTTAGGATTTCCCAAAGGAGCGAACTACTAAAATATATATTTTTTTTTGTCAGAACTAGTAAAAAATGTTTTAAAAAACAAACCGCTATTATTCTTTGAAGTCATCTTAAGTTTGTCTATTCGAGAAATATTGACCTGGAATGATTCCATGCCATTTTTATGAAAAATAATTTTTTTCTTTTAAAAAGTATTCTTTAGAAATTTGGAGAGCTTCGAGCGACTTGTAAATTTTATATAGGTTATTTTTTCGATACAGAACTATTCTAAAGTATTCCGAATTTTACTTTTTTTAGCACTCTAATGCTCACACATCTGTATCTATCTACTCGTATTTTTGGTTATGCCACGGCCCACACACAAGCCACTTTCAACGCCAAGTCCGCCACAAAGGATGGACAAACACAGCGTGAAGCTGATCGGCTTTGCCACCTTATTTTAAAATGCCGATTCTAATCGATGCAAATTTTTTTTTAAACTCGTACAAGCGAAGATCGCCAAAGTCAATCAGACAGCCGCAACTAAGCGGCCGCACATCACTTGCGAAGCAGTTAAGTTGTTCTTCCTTCGCCACGGAAGTTGTTTTGACGGATTTTTGCCTTAAATAATTACTGCCGTTAAGATAAGCAACGTGTTGGACACCGACGCTTTAACTGCCATCGTCGATCGTCATCATCATCATAATTGCCATTTAATCTGCGTACACACCCATGAATATAAATAAATGTGTATCTACATATGTTAGTACATAAACATGTTTAAGTAACTACGAGTATATAAAATGCAGCGCCAATCGCTGCTCGTATCTGCTAAGTGGGCCAGATGGCGCCTACAAAGGCCTTTGATACCTTGCCACATATTGTGGTAAGCTAGTAAAGACACGTGTATGCATGTATGTATGATTGTATGCAATTGTTTTCCCTCCCTCTTTGTAGTTATTATAATTTGTGTGAAATAATAAATTATTAAAAAAAAAAAGATTTATTCATTCTGAATTGTGCGCTTCACTGAGTGCTTTGTTGCAGCAGCGAGTAAATTAGATTCTCATTGCGTATGCAAATTGCCGAGGATTAGGAAAATTAGCATAATTAGGCTTAGATAAGAATAATTTGCATACAAAATTTTATGTGTATGCATTTTTCAATTTAACATCGCTAACGATTGCTGCATGAAGTGATACTTGTTGGACAAGATGCTAGCGATGGTCGAAAATGTTCATTTGTGGTTCGGCGGTCAACTTACTCAGAGAATAAAAATAGTTTGCATATAAAGGTATGTATGTATGTGCGTATGTGCCTCCATATGAATAAATATCGCATTTAAACGGTCCTTAGCAAGATATTCGTTATTCAGAATATTTTGAAGGTCGGTAACTTTAATACATTCTCAATGAATTTGAACCATATAATTTCATGCTATGGCCAAGAATTTACCTTTATTATTAAGAAAAAGATTTGCCATTTTGTTTTAAAAATGATTTCGGGCAAATGGCCGCCATGGCTGTCGCGAATAAATTCCAGCCGACCACAAAAATAGTTCAGCGGTGTTAAATCGCACGATCTTGGAGGCTACGCCACAGGCCAACGACGCGAGATACTGCGCTCACCAAAAGTTTCCCTCAATAAATTGATTGTTTCGTTAGCTGTATGGCATGTAGCGAACGCAGTTTTGTTGGAACCAAAGGTCGTCCACATCATCATCCTCCAATTCAGGCACGAAAAAGTCATTAATCATACTCTATAGCGTTCCCCATTGACTGTAACATTATGACCGGCATCATTTTTGGCGAAATATAGATAACACAAAATACTGAATTTTGCGAAAATGCGACAATTTTGTTTATTAACGTACCCATTCAACCAAAGTCTATAAGTTTCTCATCATGCCCGTCCTCTTATATGGCGCAGAAGCATGGACGATGACAACATCAGATGAGAGAGCTCTTGGAGTGTTCGAGAGAAAGATTCTTCGAAAGATTTATGGACCTTTGCGTCTTTGCGACGGCGAATACCGTAGAAGATGGAACGATGAGCTGTACGAGCTGTACAATGACGTAGATATAGTGCAGCGGATTAAGAACCAGCGGCTCCGCTGGCTAGGCCACGTCGTACGAATGGATGAAATAGCTCCAGCCCTGAAGGTTTTTGACGCGGTACCCGCTGGTGGTAGCAGAGGAAAAGGAAGACCTCCTCTGCGTTGGAAAGACCAAGTGGAAAAAGACTTGGCTATACTTGGGATTTCCAATTGGCGCGAGTTATCAAAAGATAGGGACAGCTGGCGTGCTTTGTTGACCTCGGCCAAAATCGCTTAGGCGGTTGTTGCGCCAATTAAGTAAGTAAGTATTCAACCAAAAGTAAGCTTCATCGCTGAAGAAAATTTTCTTGTTAAACTCGGGATCGGTGGCCATCTCGTTTTAGGCCCATTCACCGAACGTTGTTCCGGTGTAAGTTTCTTCATTATGAAATGGCAAACTAAGTTGAGTATAACCCACTCCGGAAAAAGTATTGAATCATTGAAAACCACACGTCTAAAAAAAAGTGATCTTTCGATCGAATAGATAAATATAATATGTATGTTTATACATAGTTTAATACAAACAAATTCACAATTTCGAATCATCACTGAAGTTTGAGACTTTTTTGTAGAGGTTGTAACCTTTTTTTTTACATGTAAAAATTAGTTTGGTTCAAAGGTTATTGGGAAGATAATGCAACAAAAAGTTGTATGAGTCAGATCGAACTACTGTTACAGTTCAAGAAATTGATGGAACTTAGACTCAAAAGCTGAAGTAAGAGTTAACTTATCCTTAAAATAAGCCGAAAATATGAATCTTCAAAATGCATCTCCTCGTACATTTATATAATATAATATAATTTTGGCGCTTACACTATATAGCTCAGTGTTTGGCCGAGCTTTTCCTACCATTTGAGGTGTGCGTCTTTATATTCTACCACAAATGGAGGGACCTACAGTTTTGTGCCGACTCCGAACGGCAGATGTATTTAATGAGAAGCTTTTTCATGTACATTTATGCTGGTGAATAATTTAAATACTGGCCCATAAACTGAGAGAAGTTGTTATAATTTAACATTTTCGTTTAGGATGACCATTAATAAGAGAACGCATTTTGTGGGCCTTAAAACCTAAAAAAGGAAAAAAGAAGTAGTTAAAAATACATTATATAGACCAAAAATCATAAAAAAGCAATAAGAAGTCAACAAAAAACGACAGTCAAAAGGACTCAGATATTTATTTAAAATGTGTATTATGTTACCAATAAGGTTCCTTAAATGATATTAATTATTTCTATTTTCAAATATGGAGTACCCATTTTAATATTAAAAATTTTTAAAGTATTTAAAATGGGCAAAATCAGACATCTATTATAAAAAAGGGAAAATAATAATGAACTGAAACTGGAACCTGGTAAAGCGAACATTTATTGGTTTTTATCGAATCGATTTTATCTTAAATCAAAAAAGGCAACATCCGTAAATTCCCGTACCTGCTAAGCTTCATAAGCATCAACAGCGTCTTTAAAATTCTCATTTCAGAATTTAATTTTGAGTTGATTTTCTTCTCATCAAAAACAACACTGTAAAGTCACTTTAAAACAAAAAAAATGTTAGCCGACCACTATCACAATCACATCACCGCGATTACTCTATAGAGTAACAACAAATATTACAAGGTTATTAAAAGCATCTGGGAAACAGTAGCTCCCTTTAATGGCATCACCTATAGACGTATGTACATGCATACAAACTTACAACACTCAGCCATTTATGACTACACTGACAAGAGCACGACAATTTTTATTGACATGTTGGACATTTATTGCTGTGCCACGATTTCAGATTCAAGATTCAACTAAAGCATTGAGAGGCAGGGCTTGCTGCCAACACTATGGTGAAGTGGACTGCTGGCAATGATGGGATGTGACGTCATGAAGCGATCAAAATCGCGAAACGCAAATATGACATTTAGGGAGTACATAGACACATTAAAATTGCTTGTAAAGCAATTAGTTATGTAAGACCAGGAAAACGCTGCAATCGCTTACACGTAATTTGGTAAATATACTTGTAGCTCGTTTTGCAAAATATTATTTATCGAAGCTGGATATATGGTAGATGTGGAAAAGAATTAAAAACTAAATCAATACCGCCAACGAAGTCACAAGATGCACTTAATTGCTGTAAATATTTTACTCTCTTGTGGTAGACATGAGTGTCAAGCGGCTGGTATCATCCTCTTATCGAGCAGCCTAAACCGTATGCATTTCATTTTGAAAAGTAAATTTTTACGCTGTATACCCAGAATATCCATACGATATTCCCAAAAATAATATTATTTTAAAGTTTTTTGAATGCGCAATAGCATTTCATCATGCCTAAGACTGCTATTTTTGTCTTAGTAACAAACATTTTAACCCATGAGAGTAGTTCCTCCTAGTGAAAATTTGGTTATAGCATTTAAATAAGAGTCAGTTGAGAATAATGTTGCGGAACCCTCCACTTCAAGCGAATATGTTCATAGGGACGATACAAGTAAGTGAGGCAATAATAAAAAATATTGTTTTTCGTAGGACTTCAAATCAGGGAATTAAAAGATCCGATATTCGAAGTTGGTTATTAAGCTATTGTTGACAAGTACATAAAGCACTGGGATGCAAAAAGTCACTCAAATTTCACTTTTTAGACTCACATCTGGAAATGTTTCTGAGAAATTGGACGCAGTGAGCGATGAGCTCAAAAAAGGGTACTGTTGAGTGTTTTAGGGAGCAATAGTTTACGTTTAAAATGTAATTTTTTTACTGACAACTATCTACTAATTAAATTAAAAAAAAAAAAACACAGATGTCCATGTGATACGACAATGTTGAAATTACAGATAAATGGGTATTAAATGTTCTAATGATTTTAGGAAAATGGGCGTCTTACAGAGGGATTTACCAAACGAAATCACTGTAAATAGTATTACTTTTTTAGTGCTGCACCCAAATTTATGTGGCTTGTTTCCTTTACTATTGATGTATAAAATTGAGTAGTGAGCATGAATATGAAATATTTTTCTTGTCATTTTAAATAAAATTTTGATTAAAATTTTAAAAATTCATTAAAACTTGTTCACGAGAAACATTGCGAATATCCGTCAAATGTTTAAAAAGTTTTGGAAATTTCTTCTCGATTTAGGAAATTTTAATGTTGGTAAAGTATTATTTGAGTTCCTTCATCTTGCGGAGAAGTGCATAGCTTCATCCAGGGTTATTCAACAATGTTCGCCATGTAACTACCTCCCTTTATCTCTGTACGTGCCATCTGAAGGTGAGCTTAGTGCACTAGAAATCTCCATCTCAAAACATTTTTATATTATTTTTATAACTACATTAAAGCTATAAAGTGTACACAAGTAAATATATATATTTATTGGTGGTTAAGGCGTTCAAAAATTGTGCGCCCTAATTTGCTAAATTCAATTCCGCGCCAATCATTACTAGTCATTTCAATATTTTCAGCCAAAATGCCACATAAATTTGCAACAAATCTAGTGCACGTGTAACACCCTTCGGCATAAGATGCTAACAAATATGCCCGTCTGTGTTTGTTTGCCCTTTTCATTTTAGCTGAAAATTTATGAGTCACCGTCGCATTCATTAACTCGCTGTGAATTATTAGCAGCAGTAGTTTATTAGAAAGCATACAAAGCGATTCCTTGTGATCTACAGAGAATTTGAGTTTGCTAAGTTTGCTAAGGGTTGAAATGCTAGTGCCAGCATGACAATAATTTTTTCCGGAAATGTAAAGAAAATTTGTTCATATTTTGCTTGGGGCTAAATTTAATTACCATAAAAGTTATTTTGTTGCGGTTATGAGGGTGTAACGAGTACATTTGTTGACATTATTAACATGTTGAAGCGATTGCTAATTGGCGAAGAGCTGGAGATGTTAGGAAATGTATGCGAGTAGTTTTGCCTTAAATTATTTTTATATATATCGCTGACCTTGTGGCCAAGCTTTTTCACAGATATGTTGTGTGAAAATTTGCTTTGATTTGTATTGCCGCGATAGTAATTATTTATGAGGGTGTCTTTTGTTTGAGCAAGAAAAAATTGTGATACACCAAATACAAATAAGTTTAAAAAATATACCTTTCAGAATAAGAGTAAACTCACACTTAGAAAAAGAATCTTATTATTAAATATTGTTTTTTTTTTTTTAAAGTGCATATAAATTTAAAAAAAAATCATCACATTTTCTACTTAATATCGATTTTTTTATAAAATAATTTAAACAATTTTTTTTTGAGTATGCGTTTTTGTACTTTTTCTTCCATATACCTCATACTCGACTTATTTCTTCGATGGAACTTCGTGTGCTCTTGTATTATGCAAACCTCCAAGGGGATTTCTGCCTCGAAAAAGCTTCTCAGAAAATTGTAGATCCTTCCATTTGTGGTAGAATATAAAGACGCACATCACACCACAAATGGAGGGACCTACAGTTTTGTGCCGACTCCGGACGGCAGATGTATTTAATGAGAAGCTTTTTCATGGTAGAAATACCCTCGAAGGTTTGCCATTGCCTGCCGCGGGGTGACCGCTTTTAGAAAAACTTTTTCTATGATTAAGATTTTGCTTACCCTGACTGAGATTCGAACCTCGAACTCACCGGCATTTCGAGTTATAGCACGCAGCGCTACCAACTCGACCACAGCGGCCACTATTATTATTATTATTATAACTCGCAGTGTGAATAGCTGTAAAGGTAAGTGAAATAAAAATTCGCATGCCAAATACTCCGGCCAAATAGTAAATACGAAACAGTAATTGGGATTATTACTTATTCTAAAGCAAGAGGAAGCTTTAATTTACTTTGTTGTACCAACAAAACTACAAACCTAAATTTGCTTACTATATGTATAGATATACTTATAAATAAATTAAATATTTTGGTATATCCTTTCGTCAAAATAAAAATATTACACATGCCAGTTATTTATTTAGCGTATCAAAGCCTGCAATAAAGTTTGCCGATAACAACCAATCAACAAAATAAATGCCTAAATACTAATATCTATGTACATATTTATAACGGCAAGCTGTAAATTGGCATTTTGTGCTACAACTTACAAACTTGTTCAGATCTTTGAATACATTTTTGACATTAACAATTAACAAATTTAAAAGTCACAAAGAGTATGAAGAAAATTGCCAAACAATAATTGAAAATGTGGCCTGTTTGCAGGAATTTCAATCGCACAATCTGGCATACATCTCTATTTAGTGCATACACAAAATACATAAACACAAAGTCGTTTTATTGAAATTGCGCTGCAATATTGCAGTAAAAACTCTAACATGCATACATACATTTGCATATACAAATGTACATACATATTTGCAAACATTGTCTGTTGTGGTTAGTCAAAGAAACATAAGTATGTAAACAAGTGGTAAACGTATAACTTTAATAACATCTTGAAATTTAAATATCCATACTTGTACATACTACTACACTGGTGGATGTAATAATAGGCCGAGGTTGTATTGATTGGCTAAGTTTTGACAGTTTATTTTCGCCTTATTCACTCTTTAACAAAAACAATAAGTAACATACTATGTATGTATGTATAAGTTTCGAACTTATTGGAAAACTAGCAAACCCGGCAGACGTTGTTTTGGCAAAAGTTATTCTCTTACTAGACAACGACAAGAAAGGAAAAGTAATGAACGAATTTTTTTTTTTAAATGCCATTTAAAGTTTTAACGAATTCTTAAATTAGTGTAAATTATTACAATATAACCAACAAATGTTTGATAAGTACTTTCTTATAGCTTTATTGAATTTTATTAATTTAACCCAGTAAAATCTGGAATTATATACGCAAGGCTTCAACTAAAATTATAATTAAAGGTTCTATGAAAAAGTACGAACAAATACTGTTTTCTCCATTTATAAAGAAGAGAACGGGGTGTTGACTTCACGAACTTTTTCAGGACAGTCAAATCAGTTTTGTTCCAATCGACTTATAAGGCATTTTCAGCTGCTTAAGGCTGCTCATAGATCTTTGATTGAAATTATCTTCATACTCAGGCGAGTCACTCTAGGCGGCACACAACTAGTGGCGAGCTAAAGATCGCCTTCATTTTTTTTTTCTTTCTTTGTCGAAAGCATAACAATCATACATGCATGCATCCAAAAGTTCACTTTTGTATACTTTTAGGACTAAAAAGCAAAATTATATAAATTTTCATCTAAATGTCAAATTTTTCACTCGGAGTTTTGGGATATTTTGGATTAAAGAATGCTTGAATAAAGGCATTAGAGTGCTACAAGAATTACTTCTAAGCTTTCAATTTCCATATGCCTGAAGGATTTACGAAATACATGCATAGGTATGACGATAAGAAAGCTTTCATGAAAGTTAAATTGATTACCTTTCAAATGGTAACTCAGATATTTCTGTGCCGAATCTACTCAGTGCGGAGAAAATAAATTTTGTCCCTTTCAACTTCGTTTGAGACTTAGTAAAGTGTGCTGTACATTGTATCATACTTCATGAACGTGACAGAAATTTGACTGAAAGTTATTTGTAGTTATTCTTTGATATACTTTCTTTACTTTTTTAAATAAATTATTTTATTTTAGTATGCTCAATGGCTGAAAATTTGTTTATGTCACTTACGTCATTATTAGCGAAATAAAACTAAACGTTCCCTCCAGAATTTCAAGACATTTCCGGCCTCTCTTTCTGAAGCCATGTAAAAGTAATTTTGAGTTAAATGAGCAACTCCGTAGTTTGTGTCAGGATTTTAACACTCACTCCGGTTCTTTTGATATTTCAGACTCGCTTTTTTACATAAAGAAAACTATACTCAATCCTCTCAATACTACATTTACTATTACTATTCGATCAGCTGATGAGCATTTGTTCTGTAGCTGAACAGTTTTAGATCTCGACACTTAACAAACCTCTGCCTTTCATGACTCGGCGCAACATATATGAAAAAAAAAATTTTTTTTTTTTATATATCCGTGCGTCATGCAGATGCGCACCTCGCGTCGGTCGGGCGAGTATGGAGGATAAAACCGTTGGGATTATTATAATCAATTATTAATTTAAAAAAAAGGATTAAAAATAAATAATTTTAAAAATTTACAACTCTACGAATACCAACAATAATTTGATTATTTTCTCTTTCTCGCTCATCATGCATTCGATCGCAACAGTAAAAGGTTTGGCTATTAAAAATAATTCACGTACCAAGAAAGTTCCCCGAATATATCGAGCCATAAACGCCAAATTGACGTAACCGACAAATAAAAAATTTTAGAGAAGATGGCTAATTCTCTTAAATTTATCGACAGAAGCAAAGCTCATTTTAATAAATATACATAGTCGCGTTATGAAGAAAAAACAACGTAAATCTTGTATACATAGCTGCATTTAAATATGAAGCTTAAAAGTGGAGAAAATTAGCTAAAAAGCACCTTCTCATTTTTGTTGCCTACGTCCTTTTGTTCTTTATGGCTCGATATTTACTTTGTTCATAAAAAAGAAAATTAGCTATACTCCACTTATAAATCGGCAAAAAAAACTTGGAAAGTAAAAGAATTTTCTCGGGTCAAATTATAAAATTGAGTGTCATTTTAACAACTACAAATTGTCAATTTAAAATTCAACAATTAAGTGCCAAATGAAAAATAAAAATTTATATTCACCTGTTCGAAGAACAAGAGTTCTTTACGTGGCTCAACTGCAATAAGTGATACTGAAACAAGTCCACTTTCTTACCCTTCATACAAACTACTACTTTGGTCCTGGCATATTTTCCTGCAGGTATGGTGATTGAATAATCTTATACAGCATATTGAAGATGTTTTCATATTCATTAAGAGGGCATACATATGTAAGTACATACACGCATGTGTAACTACACAAACACTTGTGTACATACCTACATGCAAGCTTATTATTGCATCTGATCCTCTTATGTTTGCCTACCAGCAGCATACATGACATTTGAATGCATCATTGAACATATCCATTTCATTATTTCCCACTCATTCAATCTAGAATTCACCAGCCAACAATGCCAATACAACATTTGAACAAATGCCCAATTTGTGCATAATAACACCAAACTCAATCACATTCACATCGACGCAAAATTGCTGCAATTTTGTCGAGGTAATGTCCTTGAGCTGCAGAACATAATGACCAGTTGCAGGTTTAATAAGATGCTGCCACTTACAGGTATTTAGATGACCAATACTCAATCAATGGTATGTATGTATGTAGATATTGTCTAATATCAATGCTGAATTTTGCTTACTAAACTGCTTTCAATGCAACCATACATAGACAAACTTTGCCTATGCGTAAGCATAGTGCTTACCCAAAATATATGACAGCGAGAAGGTGTCAAAATTAGACCCATTATTTTATTTTTTTTTATTTGATTTTAGTATTTTTCAATTAAAATTCTATTCATGATCTAACAACAACGATGGAAACAGAGTTTCAAACGTTATACAAAATTCATAATAATCAAACCAAATTTTCGGTAAAATTTCGTGCCTTAAGCAAGAAGGTAACATTTTTTTGAGTATACAACTCTGTAGCGCATTTAATTTTAGTGCGATAATGGGGAAAATTCGTATCGCTTAATGATATACTTGATTTTTGAAAATATTGTTTACTGACGCTCTTCCGCCATTTTTGCCATCTAACACACAGTGAAATAAATTGATGAGGAGTGTCAGTAGAAAAAATTTCAAAAATCAATTATATTTTGTAGTCACTTAAAAAGTGTTCTTTGTTGCGCTAAAATAGTGTAGGCTGCAAATCTGCAAACTGAAAACAGTTATTCTTTTCTTAGTTCGAAATTTTTATGAATAATATTTTAATAAGAGAATTAACTCTTTTTTATCGAAAAATAAATAGTAATTCAAATTAAAATAAAAGTAATTAAAACTTTTAACTATGTGTGTAGCATATAATTTGTATACACTTTCTTACTCAAGTGTGCGAGATTGTGAATGGTGAAGTAATGCATTGGCAATGACTGATTAATATACGAGTATTTACAGCTGACAATATGCTTGATATGAAATTGCAAATATATGTACATACATATGGCTGATAAGTTCTTAAGTTTATATATGTATTTAATCTTACATTTGAATATGTTTATGTATAAGTAAGCAGGTGTAAATGGGACAGATTGAGTTTCACACCATCTTAACAAAATAATTTATTCCCAAACCGCTGACTTTTGTTATATCCTCATTTTAAACATAAAGAGAAATAGAAATTTAAAATTAAATAACATAATTACTTTGCATAACTCCAAATTAACTTTACTTTAAATTTCAAATATGTTTTGTTTAAAATTCTTAATTAAATTTTTTATTATTGGTCTGGCGTGTTAAGTCAACCGAGACAATGATAAAAGTAAGTTCCAGAATGGTCTAAATTGCCGTATCAGTTCAAATGTGTGACGATAGTTATTCGATTAATTTTCACCAACGAATAATTGTTACTGTTATGCCAGTTTCGTCTTAAAATTCTGAACTACTTCATAAATGTGTAATTATTTTATCGAATCGGTCGAAACGTGAAGTGAGTTGATTCACTTCTTTGGTAAGTAATATTGCGGAGATTGCAAGGGCTACATCGTCTGGCTCTATTCTGTTGGATCTCCTTTAAAGATAACTGCCGAAAGGATACGGAAAAATGTATTCGGTAAATAGGCTTGAAGGACACTTTTTCGCTAAAGGACACTTTTTCGCTGGTAAATAATGTATTTGTGAAGAATAAACGATTTAATGCGGAACTAACTTTATAAATTACTGCATCTAATCCGGATAAAATTTAATTCTCTTCATTCAAGAAGATAAAGAGAATATTCGATGACAACACTGCCAGATAAAATAAAAAATTAAAATATATTAAAATAATATATATATATATATATATATGTATATAAAAACCATGGTAAAATTACAATATTTCAAGCAAAGATTATTTATAATTTTAATGCGAAAAGTATACAACAAAATCGAAAAGTAATTGATAATAATGAGCATCAGACGAAAGTTTAAAAGCAACAAAATTTAGGTGATGCAAAACTTCGACTTCATCGTAAGGAAGGTTCTTTTCAAAAGAAATATTTGTTTTAGTCAACGTCTTTCATGTATGGTTCTTGAGGTAAGTTTACTTTTTTTTGTCAAAAAATGTAAATAAAAATAATATTTGTTTGAGTTCAACGCTTTTAAGGATCTACACACAGTATATGGCAAAAGTCAAAAGCAACATACATATGTACATACATACATAAACACAATGTATGTAAATGTACGGATGGATAATATTGGTAGCATCATTCAGCAGTCGGCCCTTGACCCGCGGAATCATAGTCGAAGCTGAAAGTGAAGCGACACTTGAAGCACTTCAAAATACGGTTGTATGCAAAAAAGTGTGCTCAAATGCATATGGCATTAAATATGTACATTAGGGTGGTTATGGTGGGAAATATAAATTACGTCGAAATTGATTTTTTTCACCCCCTAAGCTTGTTCCATGTCGGAAAAAATATCAAGTTTTTTTTTTTTAAATCACCTCAAAAGTTACAATAACTCGAAAAAAATCATTAAATTTTCGAATTAAAAAAAAAAATTGTTTTTTTGTTTAATAATACACTTTTGGTGCAAGTGTTAAATGGAAACAAGTGCGGCAAAAAAAATTTAAATATTAGCGGTAATTTTCAGCTACTTAAGACTGACACTTAACATTTCATATGCTGAAACACAGCATACTTAAAAAATACTCCAAGATGTTTTAACAAAAGGTTTTTAATATTTTTACCGCCAGCGTTTAAAGAGCAATAATACTATTTTCGCATAAATGGTATAGAAAAAATTCAAATAAATATTTTTCAATATTAAAAATCATCACGAGCCTTTAAAAATAAGAATCAATTGTTTGTTTAAAATTTTGGTAATATTAACTTTTTAATTTTATTTTATATTATATATTATGGGGACCTTTCACAAATAGTTAATATTTAACAAAAAATCTTTATTATAAATACGTTATAATTTCTTGAAGTCTACTCATCAAAAACAACATTTGCTAATTGAAAGGTAGTGATTTTCAAGAAACAAAAATGTGTTTGCATATAAAAACTACAAACGAAATTTTACCAACTTTGAGCGACCACTAAATATATTTTGATTTCAAAATTAAAACATGGGTAATCATTTTACTTTTCTTTTTGCGCAACCTTAATGTATTTATGTATGTATGTATATGTATACATTGTGTTGTATTTTTGTTGCTGCTGCCCAAATGCGTGTGTCAATGCCAACATAAGCCCAATTATTTATTAATGAAACCACTTGTAAGTAATTAAAATAATTTTGCAGCTTTTTGGACCGCACAAGCAAACAACCAATTTGCCAACGCAGCACAAAGTACATGTAAATACACTCATACACAAACACACTCTTACAAAAAATGGTCTCTATCCATGCAGCAGCTCTGCATGTGTGTATGCGTTTTGGGTGTCTTTGTTGAGGCGCTTGTGCGGGTGTTTGTGTATGGGTGTGGAATTATTTTCATATTTTTACACTTGAGATTGCAGCATAATTGATCAATCGCACAGCAAACAATCTGCCACAGACCATCTGACCATCTGACCATCCAGTCAAGCCAATCAACCGACCTTGCCAATCAGCCACTCACGCACACATTCTTATGCAAATGCGTGGTGCTGCCACATCGGTCGTCGAATAAACAGACAGTCATTGAAGCGGTTAACTGGTTGCGAGGTGGTCAAGCAAAAATTACTTTAATTGGATTGTTGTGTTGCCCGCCTGACCTTCAGCCCCCGTCCCCCCCTTCTGTCCACCTTATAGCCACAGTCGGTTTATTTTTCTTTTTGCTCTTTGCTCGCTATCTGTCCGCTGCTGCCTTGCTTTGATTGCATGAGTGCAAGTGCTGATGATGTTGTTGCCATTGATCTTATGGCTGTTGACGCGCTGTTGATGATGATGTTCATGTTGATGGTGATGTTCATGTTTATGTCGATGCTGACGCTGATGCGTGCGTAACGCATGCAAATACGAGCACCCGCACAAGTGCGCACTTGGCACAGCAAACGGCAACAACAAATGCCAACGTCAATTGCTGCAATTTTTAATGCACTCGCAACACACTTAAGTTGCATTTGCATGCAAATAACAATTGTTGCACGTTAATAACAGCATCAATGGGTAGAAAGGGACTGAGGAGCATGACAAGAACAAGAGCCATCAATTCCATGTCAGCGTGCATAAGCGTTTCTGTTAAGGACACGCATGCAAATATGCACAAAAGTATGTAGTATATATGAAAAAAAAGTAATTATTTAATAGGTATTTCTTGGAGTGTAGCGAAATTAATTGAAGTTCATAGACAATTGCATGGCATTAATGACGACAAATAATTCTCAGTTGTGTATCGGACATAAGAGCTTCAGAGAAACAAAGGCCCGTTAAACAGTGTTAGCATTTCCAATAAAACTGTATTTTTTTGGTAGAATTCCATAGCAGAATATTTTTTCCACTTACAAAAAAGCAGCCAATGTGAAAATCGTCCATATTCTCCTTTATTTAATAGGAAATTTTCTTAAACATGCATTAGGAATGCTAACGCAATATTAACATTTCCAATGGGATGTAAATCGACAACGAGAAGTGTAATGGGGTCTTTACACTGTCAAAATGCCTTGTCATCGATATTCTAAACTCTGTCGTTATGCTTTTAATTTTGATCATCGCAAAGTCAGCTTTCGTGGCGGTTTGTTGTACTTCTTTTCATATTTTGTAGCATTTTTTTATAGTTCGCCGCCTTGCAATTTTATCATTAAACAATTTTAAAATGAAATCGGATTTTTATTTTTTTCCTTATTTATTTCAATTTTTTTATGCAATTTCCTACGCGCTTGTTCGTTGACATTGCTAAGCAATTTGATCAAACAACATCTTACACGGTTCACCACTCAACTTCAACGACTATCAAATTATATTTAAATAAAAACTACTTTGATAATAGTCATACAATTTGACCGTGTTAGCTAGAATCAGTACAAAATAATTCTTACTTTTTGCTTTAAGAAATTTTCGGTGGGGTTCCTTTCATGACCTTCTTCCCTATATTTGTCGTTTAAAACTTATTATCCGCCCCACTATTGCTAGTCGCAGGATAAATTTCTACACCGAAGTTAATATTAACGTTCCTTCTAGAGTATCCAAACATTTTAGACAGACTATTTTAAAATCAAGAAAGCACTGTCGTCCTACATAATAACATAAATGCATGTCAAAGTTTGTCTCGATGTTCTAAATACTCTCGGGATCTGGAACGATCTCCAGGTCTTCAGGGTCAATAAGGTCAATGGTAATGAACAGCATTTTACGTTCCGGAAAACTTATTTGTGCTCACCAATGAAAATACAGGTGATGATCATGATCATAAATAATTTGGCAGATAAAATGTCCAACAGACACTAGTTTGAATGTCCACAGGCTTAATATGTTCTTCAAGAAACATTTCAAAGATAGTGTTCAATTCACGCCATGTGAAGATAGTGCTCAATTTTTTTAACGGAGAAGGACTCGCATCTTTTAAAGGGATGCTCCACTCCATCGCTAGTTTTGAGATTCTGAGGTGGTGACACTTGGTTGTCCAACAGATAGAAGACATTCGTCTCGATCATTAAATTTCAACGAGACTTTGCCCGAAAGCGCATGAAACTTACAAACAATTTTTAATGAAATTTCATAGTATTGGAGTATGTATATATTTTGTAAAGCTGAATTTTATACACCCTTTTGTCTATTTCTACATGCATTTTTGACACCAAACTTTTGTTTAAACGTTTTAGAACTTAGCGAAGCAACATATCATTTAACTGGGTTTCATTGTCGGTATTCCATAAAAGTCTCGGGTCAATTTAGGTTTTCTCTCCAGAGAAAATACAGAAAAGAAAATATGAACACCAAACAATAATCGCACAAACTCTTTAACTATCCGCAAGTGATCGATCAACAGTGATTTGGTAGCATTTTCCAAAATTCAATGTTAATCATTGCAATTGCCAATGACAAGCGCATAACGACGGCATCAAAAAGGCTGACGATGCATTTTAAAAGCCTTACAACAGCCAACAGCTAGTGTGCGCAAGCTATTAAAGGCTGGTCCGAGCGGCAGCAATCAGCAACAACAATACCCAGACGAGTACATCATCATTATCAGTGAACAGCGCTGAGGCGATGGGGCAGTATACGTATTAACCGCACCGCAGCAGCCGCATTAACCACATCAACGACGAAGGTATCAACCACGTTAAGACCACATCAACAAGCCGCAACCACTTTATCGAATAGCGATTGCCACCGCATGAACAACGCTTTCCGGCTACCGCATTGCGCGACACGTTCGGCGAGAGACCTAAGCCAATGCCACCCCACGCGTACGCGTACAACGCTTACCGCGACCACGCAGGTTCGCCAACCGTCATACAACAGCCACCATCCGCCAGCAGTGCAGCGAAATTAAATTTGCAACCGAAATACAATTTATGTGCGATTTTCAATTATTTCATACCAACAACACACACCAAAAACAAAATGAAAAATTACAATAAAATAAAAGAAATAGTTGCAGCGCGGACACATCGTTCGCCTGTCTATCTGTCACAATCCGCGCTGCAATGCGGCTTGCTAGGCATCGCGAAACGCCGCTGACAATGCGGCGCATTTCTCTCTACCACGCAACAGAAATATAATTTATTATTGCCGCAACGCTTCTGACCGTCTGCACGCTGGATTTTTTATTATTTCTTTATTCTTATTTCGCATATAAATTTCATTTATAATGCCACATACATATTTGCACAAACCGACCGCACTGCCGACAGACAGACAGACAGGCAGGCACGCAGGCAGGCGAACTGACATGCACTCGTACATACATAGGGGCACTCGTTAAAGCCGCGCGCCGCCGTTACCTTTTGCCGCTGTCCAAGCCAGAGTCGCACGCGCGCTCCGCTTCGTTGCGCGATTTATCGATAATCCGAGTTGATAAACCAAAAACTGAAACGGATTGCGGCAAAGTGGTGGTCAGAGACGCAGCTCAAATCTGGCTTAAACTTAAAGGCGCACACAAACGGCAATAAAAAAAGCGTTTATATGTATTTTCTGACATTAATATATAAAATGCAAGTTCGCAAAAACAAAATCAGCAAAGTATAATAAAGAAACCGTTTCATATTGATTTCGGGCATATTAGGTTGGCTTTTAAACAATACATGCTTCATACTTAAAAAAAAATATGTGTGCGTGCGCAAACTTTGAGATCATAAATAATGCAGCGATGCAAGCGAAATCGGTCGTCAAATGAACAAAAGTCATATAACTACAAAAAAAAAATATGTACATTTGTATGTGCATATGTAGGTAGTATGTATAGAAAAAAGGACACTCGACCCCAAACAATGCACCGCGCGGCACAATGGATTATGGCAAAGGGCGGCAGTAGCTGTATTTAATGGGCCATGATTTATTAACGTCACGAGAGTACAACATAAAGCAAATTTTATATGTACTTATGTACACACTTAGGCATACAGGTAAAAAAAGAGCTTAAGGAATTTAGCGAAGACATAAAATATAAAAGTATAGAATGATATTCAGCGATTGCGTAAACTCTAAACAAAATGAACTTATTTTAAAAGCGCTTAGCAAATAATTCAGCGAAAAGACAGTTCCATAATTATATTTGCTCGCCGAGTGCAGAGAATTTCGGCAGGGTCCGCAGCGTCTGTTCAACAGTAAGTGCGCCTTCAAGAGAGCGTACCAACGCAAACATTAATAAAAAGTATACATGGCCCCTGTGTTATATATACCGATATACTGATGTTGAGTTCGTGGTTCGAACCTCAGCCAGGGCAAGTAAAATCTAAATTATAGAAAATTTCTTTCTATTAGCTGTCACCCCTCGGCAGGCAATGGCAAACTTCCGGGGGTATTTTTGCCATGAAAAATATTCTCCCGAAATACATACGCCGTTCGGAGTCGGCACAAAACTGTGGGGGTCCCTCCATTTGTAGTAGAACATTGAGACGCACACCTCAAATGATAGGAAAAGCTTTTTTTTATATCACAACCACGATGAATTCAGATCATGCTGGAAAGGTACCATCGATCAAATTATAGCTGCTACGAAAAGAAACAAAAAATTGGAAGTCTTATTTGTGTTGGAAGAAAGACTTAACAATTCGCATGAAAAGGATATTCTTCAATTTTGCATTGATTTGCCCAGACGGAAAAGAAGAAAGAAATAACCTTAGGCACGCTCTATTAAGGCATTGAAGTTTGCCAGATCATGAAAAATACTCGAGACAGAAGAATCGGCACGCATTAATACGGTCAGATACCGTCTTCTGCCTCGGCGATAGTTTTGACTTGTATTCTCTTACGGAGGAATGGATAACCAAATTATGTCCGTCCAGAAGCATGGAAGATAACGGCATAAGCTGAGATGATCATTAAAGTGATCAAAAGTTTATTCGAAACATAAATAACTCTTCATGCCTAAGTGACGGGAAAATATCGCAGTTAATAGAATGATGAGTAGTACGAGTTTAAAAAGTTCCATTGTCGTAGTGCAATAAATGTAGATTCAGCGGATCAACTGGCTAGGGATGATGAAATTGATTCAGTCCTAAAAGTACACAACGTGGTATTAACTAGTGTTGGCAGAGGAAGAGAAAGGCCTCTCCTGCATTGAACGGCTAAGGACTTGGGTATACTTAGCTAAAACCATCTAGTAGGTGACAGTGTCAGTTAAGTATGAAGAAGGTATAAATTGATAATTGACGTAACCTTTTTAAATATTTTTTACTGCAGCGCCACCTGTTGGTAAACATTTTTTTTTTTTCACAAATTTATTTCTTACTATTGCGGCATGTAGCAGGGTATGGTATTTTAATTCAGGATTGATTTGGGAATTCCTAAAATTAGTCGCCCTTTGACAGACAATCAAGACAATTAAGCTACACATACATATAAGCCTAAATAAATGGATGATGCCCCAAAACAAACCTAATTTCTATTAGCCGAAAGTATTCAGCTGAGCCTCCAAAAATAACCGAAGTTGGCACCTACATCTTATTCTTTATAACTATTACTGCGTACATGAGATCGCTTACAATTAAGTAGCTGAAATGGTAGCTATAATAGCATCTGCGACTACTTGAAACGGAAAGCCTCAAGCGAACCTAGTTAGCGCAAACTAGGTTTCCTAGACCACCTACATCTAATTTCAGGGTTTGTTTATAGAAAAGCGAGTTCTCTGAACTGATTTTGTGTAAGGGTTCTGCGTTGGCTAATCTCATAAAGTTTTATAACTGGCTTGGTATTGGTATATTACGGAATTTTATATATTTTTTTAAGAAATGGATTAAAAAATACTATTTCTGTCAATTTCAATACTTACCAGCTGCAAACAAATTCACAAGAAGCATCTCAGAGCAGCATTTAGTAGCAAAAATGTAATACTCTTTTTAAAACAAAAATACAATACTTCGTCTTATTGGTTTCTTCTTTTCAATACAATTCAACGGATGTCACGATTTTCCGTTTTGGTAGTCATAAACAAATTGAAAATGCCTGTCCATAATCATAACAATTGACAATACTAATTTCTCAATAAGTTGCTTCGGCACGACGTGATAACCAGGCGTCAATAGCAGTCAAATTGTATTGACTTCAACGCCTCCAAGAAAGTCATCGAAAACTTAACTTAAC
The DNA here is from genome assembly GCA_963971545.1 of Philophylla caesio. Lineage (NCBI taxonomy): Eukaryota > Metazoa > Arthropoda > Insecta > Diptera > Tephritidae > Philophylla > Philophylla caesio. The sequence continues at coordinate 12,373,837 of OZ020607.1, forward strand.
TGTCAGGCTAAGAGGGGCGGGCGCATGACGTTGAAGTGAGTTAGACAGCAGCACAAACAAACGTTAAAACCGTGAATGCCTTGAAACTTTAGAATCGGACAACATTTAATCAAACAGCTGCGGGGTAAATGTGATAGCAGCCAGCAACTTGGTCAAGTTAACCAATAGAGAATCAAAGGTGAAAAAAGGGAATCATGAATTTAAGGGCATGTCAGCGCATTGACACTTCCTGGCATTTGACTTGCGTGTCACAACCGGCAGCGCCTTTATTGCGTTGCTCAGTCAACTTTCCCTCCCACCGACCCATGTCCATCATTATACTCTCAATTGCGGGCAATTTACGCCCGAAATGAAATCACCGCAAATAGCAGTAGAAGCGCACACAAAAATTTATTAATAATAACAATTGAAGTATAAATAAATTGTGCTGCACTAACAACTACCAGTTGCGGCAGCAACCGAAACATGCAACGCTTGAGGGGCGTGCGCACAGTTGTTGCAATGTGATTCAGCACATCAAGCAGCTGGCAAGCCGTGAGCGATTTTCCACGGCACGTCCACTTGAACTTCCGCAGTGATGGGTTCCATCGGCATTGGTTGTTGGTTGTTGATCGCTAGCCGCCCAAAAATTTACTTCTATCGTCGTTGTGTTCGCGGTCGATAAGCGCCACAGCCAACAGACAATTTAAATTCAATTAAATTGGTTGGGTGAATAACGAAAATCGTTTACTCGCCGCACGGTTATCAATGCTTTGTGGATAGTTTTGTCCAAGCAAAAGCTTGAAAACTGCTGCTTTCGTACATTCACTCTATACTTGCAAGTTGTGCTTCCAAAGTGAGTTATAAAGCAACAAAATTAAGTTATTAAGTATGTATGTATATTGTCGATGTGTTAATAGTTGTACTTGTGTTTTGTTAAAATGTTAAGGTAGTGGTCGATATGCCGCTGGGTTCGAGGTTCGAATCTCAGCCAGGGCAAGTAAAATCTAAATTATAGAAAATTTCTTTTTAATAGCGTGACCCCTCGGCAGGCAAAGTCAAACATTTAAGGGTATTTCTGCCATAATTCTCATTAAATACATCTGCGGTTCGGAGTCGGCACAAAATTGTAGGTCTCTCCATTTGTGGTAGAATATTAAGACGCACACTACAAATGGTAGGATATGTTCGGCCAAACACTGAGCAATATAGTGTAAGCGCCAAAATTATATTATTATTAGACAAGAAAATTACTCGAAAGTAAGTGCAAGAAAATGTTTACAGCATTAATAACTTTTTTACCAACAGTTGTAATTCCTTCATTTACAGCAGTGATCTTTTAAACAATTGAAAAAACTGGCCTGAATAATAAGTTCAAAAAGAACCATCGAAAGTAAACGTTCTGTTAATTAATTAAAAACTGTTTGACCACTTTAGTTCAAACTTCGATTATATGGCAACAAGTTGCATAAAAGTAATGAGCTCAGTAAAAATATATATCCTTTAGATGGCACTGGTTTCGAGATATTTATTTATTTATTTATTTATTAACAAACGTGGAACAATAATATAATTATTTTTACACGAAAAAAGGAGCACTGGCTGCCAGGGCCTTCGGCTCGCTTATAAACTTAGCTATAAAAGGAAAAAGAAAAATTTATAACTTAGATTGATATTACACGTCAAATATAAATTAAAAATAATGTCAATAATTAAGAAACAAGGTTAAGAGAGATTGATAAGATATAATATGAAGTTCAGATGAATTGTTTTAAGCCTGTTTTTTCTAAAAATGTTGAAATTTTGGAGACGTTTACTGCAGAGGTAGTCTTCAGGAGCATCGACGGACGTTGGTTATTGAATATATTGCTCCTACTCGCTGTAAAGTGAGGGCAGTCGTCGAGTAGATGGTATACTGTTAGAGCAACTGAAGGACAATGTTGGCAAAAGGGTTGGCTGGAGTGGTTTAGTAGATACGAGTGGGTAGCGATTGTGTGACCAAGTCGTAGACGGACAAATGCCTTAACGTCGTTGCAGCGGCAGTTTGATGGAAAGCTAGGCTTTGTGCAGTTAGGATTGTGTGTAATGTACTGGTGCTGGCTTGAAACCCATGACTCTATTTGTGCTTGGCGTTGGCGTTGAGATATGAAAGTGTATAGGTCTCTTTTGGCGATGTGGTCGAAGGTAAGTAATGGTTCTTTAGCAGCGAGTTTAGCTCTCTCGTCTGCCAGCTCGTTACCTCTTATACCTGAATGACCTGGTACCCACATAAGTTTCACTTCGTTTTTATTTGCTATAAGCTTGTTGCGAATGCAAGATATTAAGAATGACTTGTTTGTTGGGTTTATCACCGAAAGAATAGTTGACTTACTATCTGTGCAGATGATCGTTTTGGTGCCTGAGTTTTCTGCAAAGGTGATCGCATGGAAAATCGCTGCAGCCTCAGCTGTGTAGACGGATGCGTAGCAGGGAAGAAGACCAGCTGCAATCGTGCTACCATTGGCCTTGACTACTGCGAAAGACGTGTTGGAGTCGTTTTTCGATCCATCAGTAAAAATCAGGCTCCATTCTTGTAGCAGAGGCGACGTATATTCCGCAAAAAGGTGTTGGTAGGCTACTGGATTAGTACTACTTTTTTTATATTTTTCCAAAGTTAATATAAATTGTGAATGGCTTATATGCCACGACGGGAATGTTTCTTTTTCGCGCAGCGTAGGGCGAGTGATACCAAGTTCCATGGCATGTTCAATGCAAAGCGAAATTGTGGACTTCTTCCGGCAAGAAGCCTTATAACGGTTCTGTTCGGCAAGCACTGTTTGATAGAGAGCGTTGTTGTGGCATAGAAACAGTTTGGGAATAAGTTTCTTTACATTGAGCTCAAATCTGTCTTCGATTGTTGGTAAGCCAGCTTCTGCCAAAACGAATTTGGTTGGTGATTTGGGAAAAGCTCGGATGCTTCTGCTCACCGCCGTGTGGTACGGAGCGTACAACAGCTTGATGTGGCTTTTCGCGCAGTTTCCATAGATGGGTAGGCCGTAGTCTATCTTCGATAACATAAGCGCCCTAGTTACATTTATTAACGTTAATGAATTGATTAAACAATGTTTTGATGACAAATATTTAATAATGCTAAGCCTGGCAGCCAGTTGCTTTCTTAAATACAAGCAATGTTCTTTGAAAGTTAATTTTTTGTCAAAAATTAAACCTAAAAACTTCAAAGTATTAGTATTAGCAACATGGGTGTTATTTATGTCTAAAGTAAAGTAATTACATTTATGTTTGCGGCAAATATGAAAATTTTTGCATTTGTTAATTGCTACGTTGGCGCCCGAGGATTTAGACCAATAGTTTAAATCAGCTAGTATGCTGGTGAAATCTTGTTTGACAGTGTTTAGATCCGTCAGGTTTGAAACCAGCAATAAATCATCTGCATAACATAAATGCGAGACATTTTTGTACTTTTTTATTATTAGGCTAATCTCATTGAAAGCTGCTATAAACAAAACGACAGAAAGCGGTGATCCTTGCGGAATACCGTTGTACAGGACATAACGGTCAGACAAAGTGTTATTAACTTTCGAAACCAATCTGCGGTTAGTGAGGAAGGCCTGAATAATTTTAAGTATTTTACCGCCAAGTTTCCATTTCACTAGCTGACGTATGACAACGTGGATTCCAACACGGTCGAAGGCTTTCTCGAAGTCTATGCTTAATACAGAGACATGACTTCTATTAGAAAGAGCAGAAGAAGCGTAATTTTCGAACAACAGTAAGGCGTCTATAGTTCCCTGTCCTTCTTTAAAAGCCATTTGTTCAGAGCTTATACAGTTGTTTTTTAAGGCCCACCACGAAATACGCCTAGCTATTATTTTTTCAAAAAGTTTACCCAGACAGCTGAGCAAAGAAATCGGTCTAAATCCTGAAACTTCCGTTGGAGTATTGCCTGGTTTTCGAATTGGGATGACAACTGCGTCTTTCCAGGTTTGCGGATAGACCCCTTTATTTAGGATTTTGTTATATAGTCGAGTTAGTCTAGACTTCAGGCATAAGGGGAGATGTTGCAATAAGGGGTACGAAATTCTATCTGCCCCCGGAGTTTTGCCTGTTAAAGAGGAAAGCGTGGATTCTAATTCTAGCTGTTCTATTTCGCAGTCTGTCTCCTTTAAGGGACTGTTAAGTATCTTGTTGCTGTTTATAAACCATTTGTTCTTTTCTGAAATGAACGTGGGATGAAAATTTGAGTCGAGGGAGTATTCTGACCAGTAAGATGCAAAGTGGTTGGAGAGTTCTTTAGCGCTTGCAATAGGCCCAGAAGGACTGGATATAGAAATTGTAGGTGATTGAGAATGAATACCGGAAAGTCTTTTTATATCAGACCATGCTTTTTTGGGGTTTGTTTTGTGGTCAATGGATTCAGAAAACTTGCTTAAACAGTCCCTTTTAGATTGCTTTGATCTCTTTCGAAATATGGCGTTGGCTTTCTTGTACATTATTAAGTTATTATTTGACCTCGTACGTTTATATTCAGTCCAATAAAAGCGTTTTACAGTTCTTAACTGCGAAAGCTCAGGTGACCAATATGGGACACTTTTTGCATAAATTTTGTTACTTGACTGCGGAATTGAGAGGTGGGCGGAAGTGCGTATAATTTTTGTAATTGTAGCTACTTCTTTGTTAATATTTTCGGAATCTGGAAACTTAGTACAAAGGTTGCTAGCAGTAGCTTGAAACTTTTCCCAGTTCGCTTTATCAATCAAGAAATTTGGCGTGGGAGGGGGTTTATAGAGGGAGGGTGTGGAGAGGGTGGTAACGATGGGATAGTGGTCGCTGCCGTGGAGGTGGGAAAGGGTGTTGGTAATTAGCTTAGGAGCGATATTAGGGGAGCACAAAGTCAAATCGACAGTAGTGAATGTTTTATGCGTGGAAAAGTGCGTAGGTTTGTTGTCATTTAGTAGAATCAGATTTTCTGATAACACCAGGTCTTCTATAAGTATGCCTCTATTATTAGAGGAGGTGGATCCCCAAAGAGGGCTCCAAGCATTAAAATCGCCCACAATAATGTAAGGAGTGGTTACTGATCGCAAAATATTTCTAAGATCGTTACATGAGAAGGTCTGCTGGGGTGGGATGTAAAGCGAAACGATAGAGAATTTAAAAGGAAAAGAGATCTCAATAGCAATTGTTGCTATGTTTGAAGAGATTGGGATTGGTTTATGAGGAATAGATTTTTTTATTAAGAGTGCGATGCCTTGTTTGCTTGTTTGGTTTTCAGGCAGGTTGTGAAAATAGCTCTGATATTGCAACGGCGCTACTGCAGTCTTGCCAGCAGCGATATGAGTCTCTTGGAGAGAAATGACACTTGGCAAATGCTCTTTTAACAAAAGCTCTAATTCAGTGTAGTTGTTGTGGTAGCCGTGCATATTCCATTGTAAGATTTTAAACATTGGAGCAAAGAGCAATTAATAAAAAAGAGATTAGTGTTGTCTGTGTGAGAGTGGCTAATGATCATCGTCAATTGACATTGTATGTTCTTTTAATTTGTTTTCGTTCAGTTCAGCTTTGTTTTGTGTTAGGAGTAGGCTGTCAGATGGGAAGTTTGTTGTCTCTGACATGGAAATGTCTGTACCTGTTGGGTTTTGATAACCGCTTGCTTGTGCGATGATATTAGCGAGAGTTGTTTCGAAGTTAAATGATGGAGAGGAGGTTTGCGGAGTTAGTGCGGAGGGCGTGATTAGTGCATTGCTAAGATGCTGGATGTTGTTGTCGTGTGGTGAGTTTTTTGGTATTGAGGGATTAAACTGTGGTGGGTTTGTAGACGAAGTGTCGAGTGGAGTAGAGATCGGTGATTTATTTAGTGTAATGGGTGGCGATATAGAGGGGGTATTTGGGTTAATTGCTTTGTTTTTGTTTAGGCTTTTTGACTCTTTGGCGACTTCGGCGAAAGAAGAAGTGAGTGTTTGTTGTGTTTGTGCTTTGTAAAGCTTGAGTGCTTCACGCATAGAACATTTGTTTTGACATTTAATTTTTAGTATTTCTTTCATTTGCTTATATTGCGGACACGTGTTGTCAGATGATGGATGGCTACCTGAGCAGTTTGCGCAGAGTGTGCGACTGCAAGGGGGAGTATGTGAAGGTAGATTGCATGATACACATGTGGGAGCGTTGTTGCACCGTTTGGTGGTATGGCCAAGACGCTGGCAATTTTTACACCTCATAGGGTTCGGGTAGTAGGGTTTTACTTTAGCATTTCGCCAAGATACGTCGACTTTTTCGGGGAGATCATAAAGATCAAAAGTGAGCAGGACAACTCCAGTGAATTGTGATACTCCTTCTATTGTTTTTGAGAACTTGTACACGTCTACTACGCCTTGTTTGTTCATGTTTTCAATTATTTCTTTTTCACTGACATTGTTAAGGCAAGGTGCATAAATTGTACCTTTTACGCTATTGAGACTCACATGGTATTTTACTTCAATATCACATACACAAGGTAGTTTTTTGGTTGCGATGAAACGTTGGGCAATTTGATTATTTTTCACTAGCAGCAGAAGGTTGCCAGCACGTAACTCCGAAATTGAAATTATTTCTTTGCTGATGGCTTCAAGAGCTTTATGTACGGTAAAGCAAGAATATTTTGAGATTGGTTTATTTGGGTCGGTAGCGCTAACCGTGATGAATTTAGGAGTTTCTTTTATTGATTGGGGCAAGTCAGGGAAATTAATTGGAGTGTATGTTGGTTTCTTTCTTTTTGGTTGGGGGTCCGAGGCAAGCAAAGCAAACCAGTTATTCCCGAGGTTGGGCGGCCCAGGGGCCATAATTAAATCACCTTTAGCACTCTTAGCACTTCTATGTGGATATCACTTAATAAAAAACAAATGCGGATCGAAATTAAATGGTTATGAGAAAAAAAAAACACGTGTGTATATGCGCGTAAAATGCGAATACCGTGTGGAAGAAGTCACAAAAGCCGAAAATATGAGAACAAAACGTCTTCTCAGAGCGAGCAACTGTCAGTGGGTTTCGAGATATATAGCAAAACATTTGAGCCTTTACATTGGGCTAAAGTCTAGCTATTTAGTAGTAGATATCTGTTATAGTTATTTTAAAGGCTCCTAAAATTTGTTCACGTCAAGTAACTTACCCTCTGTGCATTGTAAATTACTAATTCAACCGAAACAAGTTTTTCAAAAACTCCTTGAACATCAACAAAAGACCTTAAATTCAACGAATATTAAACAAACTCTACCATTGGTTATAAAATATAAATCTTAAACTTTTTTATATTCTAAAAAAAAAATACTGTAAACCATGAAATAAATATTTTTGTTTAATCCTTGAACGGCGTAGTATATTTTCGTTTAGGCTTCGCTTCAAAAATCTTATCCGGAAAATGGTTATTTTAAAAGTCTAAATTTCTTTTTTCCAAATTTCTTTTATTTTTATATTTGGTTGGCTAATTTGCTAATTTTAATATTTCTTTATTTAAAAATAATTTTTGTTCGTTTGTTTTCGATCTTTATAAAAATTAAATTTTTATAGTAAAGTGATATCACAAAAAGTACAAAAACTAATTTCTGTCAGATCGTTAATATTGTTTTTGAAAAATGAAAAAGCAAGCAATTGCATCAAATTTTTTACCGAATAAACTTAATTCACTAAACATTTGTATGCTTTAATGCACTAAATAAAAATAAAGTAATTCGAAATGAGTAATTAAACGCACACTCTCCAAAGGAACAGAAACCACTACCAAAAATAAACTGTATAATAATATAAAAGCATCTTGTGAGAGCTTTCATTTGATGCCAATTCTGCAAATTATACAGAAATAAGTTACAAATATTATTATCCTTAGAATTATATCCTAGATAATGGAGAGTATTATAAAAAAAGATTTCAGCATTTGATAATTTAATTCTTCAATACTTTTGTTTTCGGATTTTTCGGTACAATTAGGTACGTTTAGATACGTTCTCGGTACATATAAGATACGATTTTGGCATATTTTCGGTACATTTCCGGTACCTTGCTATTACTTTTTCGCTTTATTTTCAGTACATTTTCGATACATTTTCGGTATTTTTTCGGTACAGTTAAAAACTTTACAACTCCCGCGCGTGAAATTCATACACATTTTACAAAATCTTTTTCTATATGTTTATTCATCTTATGCATATTTGCAGGGCAAACTTCATATAAAAAAATAGCCAAAATTTTTATAACACTCCCACTTTAATAGCCTTGGATCCGCTCCCATTATTTCCGGGTCCATCTGCATGCGATTACTTACATACTAGAGTGTTCGATTATTCGATTTTTTGTAAAACCGGTTTTCGAATTATTTGAAAAACCCCGGTTCTTAATTTTTAAATCAAGAAAAAACTGAGAAAACCGCTTCTTGTTCCAAGTAAGAAAACAGCTACATCAATGTACATACATATATACATTTAACTAAATGCTATTATTTCTATGAAATAAATATTTTGAAAATAAAATGTAGTTTTGGCTCGAATAGAGACGCGATTTTAGACCATCATTAGACTCTAGTCTCAAAATAGAGTCTATAAATTGTCACCTAGTTATGAGCAGGTCACGAAAAATTAAAATAAAAGCAAACGAATAAAATGTGAAAGCGAGGACAAGCAATAATCTCTAGCTCATTTTGAGACTTAAGACTATACCAATATACTAAATTCGGGCATAATAGCCAAAAGTAGCAATTTTAGACCAGTTGGCATTAATTGGGGTCAAAATAAAGCATCTAGTCTCAAAATAAAATCTCTCAAATATGCCCAGGTTATAAGCAGGTCACAAAAATTAAGACAAACAGAAAAAAAGGTAATAATCTTCAACACATACATACATAGTCTCAAAATTTTAGAACTTAAGATTATAACAAATTACTGAATTTCACTTTGAGCAAATTAAGCGAGCTAGAAGGACTAATTGTCAGTAAGGCGTTGCACACTTTTCAAGGTTTTCCTGTTCTCTTATGACATTTGTCTTAATATATAAAATCTTCTAAAACTCATTTCATGCTTTGGATTCTGATATATATAATGGTCTGATCTAATTGATAAACACATTGCGGTAGCATACAAAATTAGTCGCTATGCAGCCGCATTTCTATTATTTATTAAAGCCTTTATCTTCAAAACTACGAAAAATCGGTTTTGAAGATACAAAAAAACCGATTTATTCGATATTCGAAAAATCAAGTTTTCAAAAAAAAACAGACAATAATAAAGGAAAAAACCGAAGAAATCCGCTTTGAAAAAACCGAGTCAATCAACCTAATCATACTCGTATGTTTGTACTAGTGTGAGCCTTTCAAGCCTTTGGTAGAAATCTAGCATCATATCTCGGCGAAAACATTCTTCAAATGCACCCTTCGCTGAAACATTCATCTCTTCTTGATATAACGAATGGTGTGCGATCGTAACTCTTACTAAGATCCATATTTGATGTATTTTATTAAGACCCAAGTATGTAGATTTTTAACCGCAAAGAATTCGGAGTTCTGTGCTTAAAATTAGCTCGCTCCCAATGTTCACAACAGTTTTGAAATTTTAAGCGTTTGTGCACTATTAGTTTTGATCCGCCATTGAACTGGTCTCTGGTTTATTATTGGTCCTTATTAACTTGCTCTGTCTTCTTTCTATTGCATTACATTTACCTTTTTCGAATTCGACTTTTTACAATTCATGAACTTGTCACTTACTTAGTAACACTCATTAAATTTATATAGCACAATGTTTTTGATTTTTACCCGCACTATCAACACTGTACAGCTTAAATCTTCAACGTTTTGCGCTTTGTTTGATAAAAAATTGTCAATTACGTAAATTGACTTTGCACAATGGAATTGAAGCCGACAGCACTTAATACAACAACAGCAACTTACTACATAGTAGATATGTATGTAACAACGTATGTGTGTAGTATATATGTATGTACTTTCATGAAAGAAGCAACTGTGTAAGTTCGGCGACAGATGCCGGCAACAGCCCACATCCAAAGAACTCCACCGGTAGTGGAGCGCCAGAACAGTAAACGCAGACGCAGACGTAGCAAACAAACTTCTCGCTGGCAGACGCCAATTGCCGGTGGACGTCTGTCGGCGACTATGTCAACTGGCGAACAAAATAAACCAGCAGCAGCAGAAGCAGCAGCAGCCTACGAGGCTGCCGCGCGTAACAGCCAACAATTCAATTGAGTGGCAGTAGCATTGTTAACAACAACAAAAACAGTATAACCCATCTTAAGAAGCTGTATGTATGTATGTATTGTCCTTGCTGTAGAGCGTTGTTGGTGGTGATTGCTTTTAGTTTGTTAGTGTCGCAATGAAAATGTGTGTGGGGCCGGCAGTTGAGTGGCACGCTGGACAACGCCAGAGCCAAAGGCGGCCGATGGCCAAAGCAGTCAGATGGCAACAAAGCCAGTATTATCAACGCATACCTACACATATACATACATATGTATGTATTTATATATATATAGAAGTATGTATGGATGTACGCATGTATGAGTGTATTTATGTGTGTGTGGTAAGTGTCCCTTGCAGCGCATGCTTTGCGCTTTGATAGCTGTTGCATGTGACGTGTGGTATGCGGCAGCGACACATTTCTAGCTCGGCTAATGTAATGAGAAATTATTAAAACAAAATATTTTGATGCTGCCATTGTGACAGCGACCAACTGTTGGAACAACAAGAAGTCACAGAAGTGTGGACATTCCTTCTTATTTAATTGTATGTTTGTTGTACTCGTATTATGTAGATATTACGGTTACCCTCAAAACTTTCTGAGATGACAATTGTACGGAAGATTTTTGACCGGCGAAAAACTAGCCACAAATCCAAAAAAATAGTGCTTGTATTATCTCTTTTTTCAGTTCTGAAGTGGATCTCGGTGTTATAAAGAGTGGGGGTATATTCGATCAGACTCTAAGTTAAAAAATGATTTTGTCTACAAAAGTCTTTCCATACAAAAGTCTTTGCTATCCAAGAAGCTACATTTTAAACGGTTACTCTGGTGGAAATTAAAGCGGCGGGCTCTCTTTGCCTCACCTCCAAACTAGTAAAACAACACAGAGAGTATGTTATGGCATTGGTCCTCGGACGAGTTGTTTCGGTGGTCTGGTTGCCGAGGCATTTCAGCATTCAAGCGAATTACATCGCAAATGATCTAGCTCGCAACGTTTCGGTTATGGATATCACGCGGCCAGAAGAGGACATTATTCTCCCGTTGAGGTGCATCAAAAGACGTAGAAAAACCTGCTATCATGCTGATTCCGCAAAATAGAACCCAAAAATACACAGAATGGATTTGTCTAGGCTAAGTGACGTTTTCACAGGATACTGTGCCATGGGCACTCGTGCGGTAAGGCTTGGACTAAAACACTACACTTACTGTCATAGCTGTTACATACCGGGTAAGTAGGAGAAACGATGGAGCATCTTCTGTGCCAAAGGAATTACAATAAGGTTTCTGGGCTTTTCTTGTATAATTTTTGTCTTGTTGGTTTAAAAATAAATAGTTTTTTTCTAGAAGTGATTGGAGTAGGGGCAAGCTAGCGGCTGACAACACCATCTTTATCTACACTGACGGATCCAAAATGGACTGTCTTCACTGCCCTACCTCCAGATGTGTTTTAAGAGAAGCTAGATATATCTCTCTTGTATCTTTCAAGCGAAAGTGTTGGGAATGCAGAGGGCCTGTAAAGCGCTGAAAGCTCGTAGCGAAGGAGTTCAAACGCATGACTTTTTTTCAGATGGTCAAGCAGCTCTCTTGGCACCAGCATCCCCAAAGGCAAGTAGGACAGTAAAGAACCATTGTTTACTATATCTGTGAGTGCCCAGCTTTGACAGGCCTTAGACAAGAAGTACTAGGGTTTCTACCAAAAATATTTATATAGGTGGCGTACGACATAATACCAGAGGTTCCATAAAAATAAAGTAACGAAATGGCGCTTCCAGCCTTGTTGGGTTCTGGGATAGGCAAATTTTAAATTCCCAATCAAAAACATTAAACTACTAAACTAAATGGCGCATCCGATCCAGCTCAGCGTACAAGATGACAGAGTTTTATAGTTTGCAAATAGCTGATTTTTTGTTGATTTTACAGCATCAGTTTTGGGAATTTTCTCTTATAGTGGGTATCAGTTTTGTACTTTTCAAAGAACTTAAGACTTTAAAGTATCTACATATGTGATACTTAGTACACAGAGCCATAAATTGATCCAGAGTAAAGATATCAGAGTATTGCTTGGTTAAGAGTTGGTAGAGAGTATTGAGTATGCTTTCAAGTTCTTTTAATTTCTAGTAGCTTCTCGTTAAGTACTTTCAAGCAGTTGTTTGCTCTGAGTGCTCTTAATTACTTTTGAATTCTTGTGAGTGCTGCGTAAATTGAAGTAGTCACTATCAATACTTTCAAAAATGGTCGAATATTCTGAGAATTGGGTTATGAGTAGTATCACACTAAAATACTTTTGTAAATAGTAAAAATCCTGAAAAAACTTGGTCGTTACCTAAAATTTAATTTTCAAATTCTTCAAAAATACCTAACATATTTGCATGCCTAAAGATTAAGGTTTTTTTTTTTGTTGGTCAAATAAGAAGCACCCTTATGAATGTAAATATGTATGTATGTATATACTTTGCTTTCAAGCACGCAAGCACCCTACAATGTGTCTGTCCCTTGCCCATCAGTGTAGTTGGTCATCTGTCGCTTTGCCGTCGTCGCTGAGGCTTTTGTTTGTGTTCTTAATTAAACGTCCTGCGGCCATCTTCATAATTGAGTATGCAAGCAATGCCAGTTGTTTTGACCTTTGCAAAGCTTCCGAATTCTAGCCTCCGGCAAGGGAATTATCTAGCATTAGTTTAAGTTTTGCATAGCTCTGAGATTTTGGAAAATATGGCAGGCTTTCAAAATTTAAAAAAAAATTGCACACAAACAGTCCGACAGACGTTGCCACCTCAACCAACGGAAATTTTTGGAATTCGTAATCCTTTTTTGAGCGTAATAATAATGGTGCTCACTTGAAAGCTACTTCGCGAACTCTCCACCTTCGAATTTCGAAACAATTGAAGTTTTACAAAATTGTGGCGCAGACTTGCTTTTAAAAGTGACATCGGATATTCACATTGATAAAATTTATATTGTTTTATAAGTGTAACTATCGAAAAAATAATGTAGGTACCCTTTTTTAATTCCCGATAATAAATATGCCTTTGTATAAAAAATTTTTTTTTACCTACTTACTTCAGAGAGAAGTTTCATTCAATTTTTCAGTACATACAAGATCAGGATTTTTTTTGTATTTTTTTATCATTCAGCAAAAGAAATTTGCTTTAATGAGTTTATTTAAATATTTAAATATATCTGTATGGAACTAGGTAATGTAAAGTTCCAACTTGCCATGTCTTTTGCGCAATTTCTACAGAGTGAGCTTATGGGCGCGTTATCATTCAAACAGATGAAAATACTTAGTATGTGTATAAACACAGTCAGATACCAACACATATGTAGGTCTGCTTTTTTTGTATGTGTGCATGTACATATGTATCATATAAACATATGTTTATGCGCACACTGAGTGTTGGCGTAATTTAATGTCTTCTCAGCTCTTTACGCAGCAATAAAAAAATGAAGGGAACGAGTACAAGGAAAATACTAGTAAAATGAGAAATTTATTGTCGCTCCTTAAATCTTTAATTGTGCATAACGAATTCTCGTTAATTGAAAATACATAATAAAAACATTTGTGCTTGAACATATACATATGTATGTATAGATGTATGTACATACATACATACATACGAGTATGAGATGCTAATACAGCTTAAAACCTGTGTATGCATGTCCAAAATACTTGTGCAAAATTTGATTGTTCTGCGACGATGTCTTCCGAGTACAGGGATCAGGCATTCTCAACTACACTAAAGTCTTTGGTTTTACGCAACGTTATTTTGAATGTATTTTAAAAAAATAAATAAATTGTTTTTAGAGATTGCCTAAATTTTATTATTCTATTTTACTCATTTAAATATATTTTTAAATTAAAGAATTATCTACCTACACAAAATTCCTGTTTAATTTCGAAATATATTAAACTGAGCATTAGGCTTAGATTAAATTCTTATGGAATGATGACAATGTCCCTACCAAAATCAAACAACATTTGGATGTATTAGTACTGCCATTATTCAGTTATAAATTTTGGAATAGTACCGCGTAAAGAATAACCAAGCGTTCCAATACTCATATGGATGAAAAAAAAATAAATTTGTCGATTAGAGAGTACGCAAAGCGTTTGAAATGCTAATGAATCAGTAGGTACTTTAAGTCATAATTAAAAACGCACCAAATCAGATCATTAACAACACATTCATTAAATTTTTATTATTTCAATCGAAGTACCATGAATTTTCAAACTATTTTTCGTCATAAAGAGCGCCGTGTGAAATTCGTTGCAATATTTCTCCCTGTGAAACAGAACCGTAACGAAATTCGCTTAATCATATAATAATCGATGCTTCCTAATTTCTTCGATTAATTTTAAATTTTTTTATTTACAAATGTTTCTATATTTACATTTTTCACACATAAAACCTTTTCTAGGATTAAGATTTGAATTGCCCTGACTGAGATTCGAACCTCGAACTCATCGGCATATCGAGTTATAGCACGCACCGCTACCAACTGGACCACAGCGGCCACTAAAAAAACACCGAAACAGTAATAAACTAAAAAAAGTATACATGCGCACAGTGAGAGTTTATCGAGTCACAGTAGCTTAAAATTTCTTAGGTCATACCGAACTCTATACCGAAGTGATGCAACTTTCCTTTTCTGCTATACACTACAAAAACATATACACATTTCATACACATCTATATGTTTATTCACATTTACTCATAGATATTGCAATATTTTGCCTTTGCAACTTGTTTCTATGTCATCGGCAACTAAAGCGACCGCACTGACTTCCCAAAATAAAATGCACACATAAATTAATATTTACGAGTATATCCCAGCTCGAAATTATAATAGCACTAAAGTGACAATTAATAAACAATTTATTTATAAAATGTTTGAATTAAAATACATTTGAAATCAGCACAAGCTTTGTGCACAATTTAAAAAACTATCAACAAACATTTATAAAAAATAATTAGAGACATTTGTATGTAGTTGTATGTACAACATATCAAGCTTGTGTTTGACAGCACGATTCGATGCTGAATTAGCTTAGCATTCGAAAATATAAGAAAACTGAAAAGTAAAGAAGGCGATTTTGGAAAAAGTATGAAGGAAATGATTTTCGACAAAAAGCTGTATCCTAACAGATTTATGTGGTGTCAGCTATATATTTAAAGAAATATTCAAAAAACTTAATTGTTGACGGAAAAAATTACAAGTGCCATAACTAAAATCAAAATAGAAAAGTTATGTATACATTTTTAATAATTTAAAAAACTTAATAAAATTTCTGATCACGTAAAAAATTTAGTTATTATATTTATAATTGACACCATTTTCTTTTTCTTACCGAGATTATGATTTCTTAATATGTATGTACATATATTGTACTTGAAGTTTTACATAAGATTAAAGATATATTGCATTTATTATTGGATTTGTTTTTAAATTGAATAATCCAAAAATAAAATAAAGATTTGGAATATTTAGAACTTTAGTCTTTATAATTTAATCAGCGTTTTTATTGCTAGATACGTACATTTCAAGTGCATTTAACGGACTAAAAGCAAAATAAAAAAATTGTAATAAATGAGTTTGTTCTCTGATGCTCTAATCAAATGCTTAGAAAATTGTCATTATTTAATTTTTGCTGATACTTTATGGCAATGGTTTAGTTTAAAACGGAAATTTATTAAGTGTAATGATAACGATAATTTCACTGATGATTTGTATTGTCAAAAGTACTATACTTATAACTGCTTTTGGAGAGTAATTTTAATTTAAAAAAAAAAAAAGCTCCATACCTTTCATCAAGGGAAAAATTGTAGAAATGTATCGGATCTGTATGTTATATATCTATGATCTTTATGATTTTCTCTGCTAATATACTGCTAACCCTAACTAAATGAAGGAGTTAAGGTGCAAAACTATTTTTTGCAAAATTATGGAGCAAAATAGAATATCTGAAACATCTGCTCTCATATATCTTATAGCCGTTCAATCTGGCCGATTCCGACAACTAATAAATTATGACTGCCGAATTTCATCTAAATAGCTCTAAAATTGAGGAAGTTTGCGTTCAAACAGACGGACATGGGTAAATCGACGCAACTCATTATCCTGATCATTTAGGTATACTTTTTGATGGGTCTAACTCATATCCATCTGGTATTTCCAAACATCGCACCAAACTTAATATACTATTTTTATGAAAAGTATAAAAATCGTAACTATTCGAATGGTATATTTTCTAGAGAGTTATTTTAGCTAGTTGTATCCGCTGAGTGATAGGCGAATAAAATATGACTACTAATTATATGAATATTTCTATAATTTTTACTTTAATTACAATAACGATTTTTTTTTAAATTTATTTCATTGAATCAATAGTAGAGATTCACGGTATTAGAATTTATTTTAAATAGAAGGGTAGTTTTTCACAGTAGCAGTTTTTCAATATGGCTGATAAGTAGTCTACATTCAGATACCTGAGTCCAAGGTTTGTATAGGAACTGTATTGCTACTGAAAAATATAAAATAATGGAAAAAAATGTGTACTGTCATATTGAGAATGGTTGTAATTTTAATATATGTATGTACAATTGTATATGTGCACACATGCGGCGTTGGTAACACGTGCGCGTCACCTAAAGACTGCGGTTGTAATTAATTAAATGAAAAATTCATGTAAGGCAATGTGTCGCCGAGTTGCCAATACCATATACACACAAACACTCTCATACAGCTGCACTTATACAATTACATCCATGCATACAAGCACAGAGAGGACTTAAAGTTTGGCAGTAGCCAGCAACCGTAAAGATCACTCACACAAGTGAGTTTAAACGGATAAGGAAACACTAGCGCAAACAGAAAGGTGTAGAGTAATCCCCAGCGCTGGGCGATTGCGGATGGATGCAACATCCATATACAGATAGGTATATTTTAAAAGCTGATGGTGGTGGATAGATGAGAGTGTATGGAATGTTTTCCATACTACTTTCTCGCTCCAAACGTCCAGCTTGTGTAATTCATCCGGTCGCTGGTATTAAACCAAAATAGTGGCAGGGTAGAAATGGAGCCACTTAGTGATTGGCGCCGTTGCTATGCTTATTGGAAAGAGATTTTAGCTAGCCGCCATTGCACAGCTGTGGATTGGAACCTTTTAGGTGTATTAATTTTACATTGTTTTGCTTTGTGTTAGACCAAATTGATGGTTGTGAGCGGAAAATATGTATATACAACATAGCAGAATAAATATTGTAGATGAAGAAAAAGTGGAAATATGAAAAATGCTATTTAAAGTATACTGTGTTGAACTTTAAAAATTATCTTATCCAATATAAGTAGAAAATTGCATAGTTCGCTCTATGCAGAATTATAATTCGTATGTCATATGCCATTTATTTAAAAGCAAAAATAATTAGCAATTTTTTTTTGGAACTATTGACAACACAACTATTTTGGTTGTTAGCTTTAAACGATGGTATTCTGAGCATCTTTAAAAATAATAATTTTTGTAGTGAAATTATTTTATTAAATGTACTGAGAAATTTGTATGCGTCATAAAACAACAGAAAATTAAATTTTCTTAATAAATGTTATAAAGCTCTCAAAATTTTCCTTTTCCGTATTTTGTTCAGCTAGATTTCTGATTTATACCTCATTGGGACATATACAACAAATTTACATTTATACTTGTACTTTTTCGATGTATTTTAGGCACCTTTCGATGTATTTTGCGTACATTTTAGATACGCTTTTGTTACAATCTCTTCCGTTACTTTATCCATTTATTTGAAGTACAATTTAGGTGCTAAATGGCGTAAAAATCTTGAATTATTTTCGAACAAGTCCTAGTCTCGAACTATTCTTAAAATGGTACCGAAAATTTTTTGAAGTAGTTCCGATAAAAATCTCGAACTAGTCCCGAAGCGGTATGAAATAAGTTCCGAACATTTCACGAACTGTTCCTCCCTAAACATCTATATAGACTGTGCCAGTGCGTATGAGTAACCTCTGAATAAGACGAGGAAGCAGCGGGTTTTAAAAAACCTGGTGGTTGACAGTCCCCATGAAGTAAGCCAAAACATTAGCAATTTTAAAAGGAATTGTTTATGCAACAGAGAAGGCCGAATACCCTTACTAAGTATTAAATCAATTGATTTTCTGCGACTAAGGCACACAAAGTCATCCCCCGAACATATCCTTCTGGGAAATCAATAATACAGTATGTGACAAAAAAAATAAGTTAATTTAGCTGTAATTCCTTTTTTTATTCAGAAAAAATAAAAAAAAAGTTACTTTTCTTGTCTTTCATATCTTAGTGAAATCAAATTTATACATTACCTTTTATAACTGGAATTTTTTAGGGAATGGCTTATTTATTAAATTAATTTCCTTAAATTGCGTTCTCTATCGGCTGATATGCATCTATAAATAAGTACTTTATTTAGGTTGCCACTTTCCATATAGTCCATTTTTTTCAAAAAAGGTATTAAAGTATACAAAACTCAATGACACGTTTTAAGATAAAAGGAAATAATACCAGGGCTGCTCAACAAACGAAACGATACCATTTTGTTTTGTTAACGAGCAAAATTAACTTAACGAAATGAGTTTGTTGCTTTTCGGCGCCATGTTATCAAAACGAAATCAAATCGTTAATGTTGCAACGTTATAAAATTTCCGTTTTCGTTAATTTTAATGTGCCTAAAAGTATGCAGCGCTTCTGCTTGCGCCTGTTTGCGCTTCTGTTTGCGACGAGTGAATCTCCGGCGTTTTTCTTAACGTTTTAACGTTAACGCCAGCATTTCGTTTCGGTTAAAAACGTAACGAAAGTTATTATGATAATTGCTTTAACGATAATATTTTGAAATGTTTCAACCGAAACAAGAGAAAACATTTCGGAACGGTTAAATTTAACATTAAAATGCATCCTTGAATAATACCATAAACATTTCGTTCCGAGAAAAATACTTTTAAGTTTTAAATCTGCTTTTGTTTACTTCTCTTGCAATCAAATAATTTCATGCATACTTAATTAATATCACCATGAATTTTATAAACAGTTTAGATAAACCGATTCCCTGTTTTTGACATAAAACGCTCAGCCGGCAAACACACAATATGTTCATACATATTATATGTAAATATATAATTGAATAACAATAGTTCCACTAAAAATACCAAGCATCTGTGAAGCAACAATTTTATATTTACAAAAAACTCAAACAAAATTTTCATCAACTTTTGATTTAAATTATTACTTCACAGCATGCAATATAAGCAAATAAGAAAAGATTATTGCATTCAGAGCTAAAATCACTTTCTTAGTAAAAGTAATTGCGTAAGTGCACTTAGTAAATGGATAACATTTGTTTAATTATTTTACAATTATTTTATTTAATTCATGAAGTTTTTTGTTATATACATAAATATATAAAATTAATTCAACTAAAATATTCAACTAACAACGCTTCCAATTTTCCAGTTTTCAAAGTGCCATGTCGGATTAGGGTTTTAGATGCGTTGTATGCTTTGATGAACCGCAAAATTGAAATGTCATTTCGTTTACTGGCAAGTTGCAGTGACTTAGCAGTACGACTACAAAAGAAAAACGTATAAGCTCTAGTTTTTTCTGGTGATAAACTCTGTTTTAGCATGAATTTTAATTGACATCCAGTGTATATTTGATGTTTGAATTGTATAAATTAAAAATGTCAACTAGGCAAATGTACTATTTCGTATTTTAAAAAAGTGCCAGCGCTCAAAACGAAATGCGTTAAAAGAATGATTTCCGGATTACTCATACGCTCCGTTTGACTTGATACCGCAATTTTTTTTTACGAATTTTAAGTGATTAGCTGAAAGCGTGACACCATAGCAATCTTGGTGTAGGAATCAATTTACACAATGAAAAGTCTTGGAGATGCAAATTGCATTTCCTGCTATATCACATTTCCGGTTTTTCATTGCTTTTACAATCTTTATTTTTACTCAAGTCGCTACATTTTGTTGTGCTTTCTCGCAACAACAAATATGAGAGCAATTAAAGACATATTGAAAGTAATCAAACGAGCCTGAAACGCTTTCAAATGTTTTGAAGAATGTAAAAGCGCCCAAGTTCAATGTTATGCTATTATCCAATATTTGGCTAGAGTATGCGCAACATTGTATTGTATAAAAAAATTTAGATTAATTTATAGAGGTATATAAATGCACATACATATATAAGTGAGAAAGCTATTTTAGGTTGAAAACCTCTTTAAAAAAACGCGCTGTTACAAATTTACAAAATACTAAAGTTTCCTGAGTGATTTTAGCCGTCAAACTCATGCAGCTCTTTTCAAACCCTGTTTTGGGGAGACCAAATAAAATGGCATTTTTTAGATTTATTCACAAAAATCACACAAACTTAAAAAGAATCAATAGAATCATTTTACTCAACAATTTTAAAAAAAAATGATCGTTTATGCAGTTTTCTTGCCCATTCAGTTTAAATATGAATTTATAACTTTTGTGTAATTTCTATAAGTTTTAAGTGTTTAAATATTTTCGTGGATTCTTGACTCGATTTTGAAAACTTTTTTCAAAGATTATAAATAAAAGGTTTTGCTTTAATATTACTTACAAAACAGGACTTTCATAGTTCGTAGTTTTTATAAGTAATATTCAAATTAATAAATGTAAACCATATCGGACGATTCGGAAAATTTCAATTTTCGAAATAAATCTGATACATTTTGTAGATGATTTAGTAATAGCACGTTCTGTAATTTGTGACAACTAAAATTTGACACTTCTTAATCTGTATGGGGAAAACAATTGGCATACGGATTTCAAACTAAACTACTTAAATGTGTAAAGTAAAAAAAATAATAATTTTGCAGATGCTATCTTCACTTAGATTTGCATTTCATTGTCAAAATTGGTGTGTGATTGCCAAGGTAGAATCCTAATGGCTTAAATAGCAAGAAAAACGCTCAAAAGCAGTAGATTAGGTTTCTAATGTAAAATAAAAATAAAAAGTTATGAATGAAAATTTTAAAAATAACTAATGATATACTATGAGTATATGAATAAGATATGTCCATGTGTGGGTCAATATATTTCTATGCCTAAATATTTGATAAATCGAAATTTTCTAAATGAAGGCTTTTTCTGATAAATTTAAATTCAGAAGCCAAAATTTAATTAAAAAACAAAATTGAATATATACTCTTTTTACAAATTATAGCACGACTACAAATGACAGATTTCGGCAATTAAATTTTCTTCCAAGCTTCCAAGTAATAAAAATTATTTTTCAAAATAAACATGAAAAACTATAAACACCTATTTTTTAAACTATTTACAAAATGTACAACGATTTAACTAAATTTCATAGAAATTTTGATCTTTTTAAAAAAAGCTTTCCTGAATTTTTTTAGTATCCAGTTCTTTGAATCATTCAATTTTAGCCTAAAGAAGTGCATGTAATAATTATCTACAAGTTACCACCGATTTTTAACAATTTTTTTTACTGACAGTTCCCTCCATACAACACAAAACCGCGAAGTTTCGCTACTTGACACTTTATTGTGCACTTTATTATGCTAGAATTTAATAGGGTATACAACTGAAAGCTCTCATTAAAATCTTTGAAATTTGTACACAAATTTGGTGATATGTCATAAATTTTTTATAAAGCTTAAAACTTTAATTTATACGAGTATAACATTGTTTAAAGATTGAAGTATATTTTTATAAAAACCTATCGAACAAATTGTATCATGAAAAAAATTGCAAATATCTCAAAAAAGCAAACATTCAAACGGTTTTGCCTGCCATTGTATTTACGAGTATGTCGACATTCAAGGTACAAAACTGAAATATTCCCATAAAATAAATTCGAGAGGACTGCAGAGCATGATTATGCAATTATAAACAGTTAGAGAATTTTATTTTTTTCAAGCATGGGGAAAGAACTTGAAATTGAAAGTACAAGCATTTTTGTTTTAAAATTTGACTCATGATAATTAAATTGCAACGCATTCGCACGTCCTTGATTTACTTTGGCTGCAATGGCAGCGTCTACAAGCCGCTGGCCGCAAAACAAAAAAATGGCAAACGCTAGCAACGCCTTTTCGCTTTTAGCTAGCCACCGCATTATGTTTGCATGATAATGCTGCTACACACTTGCGACTTATTACACCTTTTCACTCCTTTCCACCGCTCACATTCTTCGACATCCGCGTTTGGCGCTTAAATTGTAAGTGAATAAAAATGTTTAAGCAACGCCAGCCCACTCATTTTGTCCAGCTGTTAACTCACAAAAAACACAAGAACTTGAGTGAAGGCAATTCCGGCGAGTGCAAGTGGAGCGAGTTGCTTTGGGCATTTGGGAAATCGTTGGGCCAAAAGCAAATTCGCGCGAAGAAATAACCAGGCACATTCGCAAACACATACATATGTATGTACATATATCACATGCACATGCATACATGCATATAAACAAAAATACATATCTACATTTTTGTATGTGTACATATGTACATATGTAAATAAATATTTTACTTTTATTTCTGCACTGTGTGCCAAAAAATTTGCATATTATTCGTATTTCATTAACATTGCACTCACAAAAGCCAAAATTACAATAATATAAAAAACAGGAACAAAGCTTATGCAAAAAACTGCCAGAAAACACTTCAAAGTGAGAATTTATAGGCCGCCATGAACGCACAGTACGGAACGTAAAGTAAATATTTATTAAATGCATGCCACCTGGGAATGGAAAACGGGGTCACAGTAAATGCTGGATAATGTTTAAAGCTCCTTGGAGACACTCTTTGGGAATTTGGAAAGCAGGGCAGTTTTTTTCATACTTGTAGCATATTCTTTATTGGCGTTGTGGTGTTTCGCATTGAATACCATTTACTTTGTCAGTCATATTCTAAGAGCAAGAATTAGTTGCGTAGTTTTGATGTTTTTCGCGAACATTGCCATCAACTTAAAAGGTCTATAAAGTTCAGAGGTGCGATTTGGTTCGATGACAGACAATCTTTTTGTATTTTATTCGCGTGAAAAATTTACTCGTGTTTATAATAATATTTTGTTCGGTAAAAATATTCGTATGAAAATGCGAAAAAGTTCTTTTTCTTCGCTCTCATAATGCCAGTTAAACCAATTATGATATAAATAAAACTTCTCACACCACTGTCAAAGGCGTCTTCAGAGTGGACAAAAGAAGTATATTTTTCACAGATTGTTTGAATGGTTTGGCATCATTTTTTTTACAAAACACACACAAATCACTCTCCTCTTGGATTTTGTAAAATTCACTTAAATTTGGTGCATTTCCTATATCATCTCCTTGCTTTAATCAAAGTATTATTCTGTTTTCTTAATTTTTAAATTGCGTATGAAATCAAAAACTACCAGTAAAGTAATATTTTTTAGGCGTTGCCACCTTATCTAAAAACAAGTTAAAATGCGCTATTCGGTTGATTTTATTTCTCAAAGCGCTGTCATCTGTTCATAAGCTTATTTGAAATTAAACATAAAATAATAATTCACAATTTTATTGAGGTCGAGGCCAGTTTGTGGAAGATTTTATTTCGTAAAAACAACAATAGTGTTTTAATGGTAGCACCATATTTCCTCAACAGACTTCCTGTTATTTAATAAAATAAAAATCTTAACAAATTTATATAAAATAAAATAGATTTTAGCAGACATTGGAAATAAGTTTAAATACGGAAAAAATGGCATATCTTGCATTAAAGTAATTAGACAGTTGAAGAACGTTTACAATTTGAGTGACGAATGGAAAAGGTAAAAAAAAATTATTTTTTGCAAATATTTTAAATAAGGTTGCTGGAAAATTCATTTTTTTTTTTAATTATACACAAGATAGGTTAAATATCAAAATATTGATATTAAACCAAAAGAGTTTTTGAAAAGCATTATAAAGAGAATATTTGTATTGCCGACTATTCGAAAAGTCACACCAATTTAATGATACATACGAAATGAAAGCATACATAGGATTGGAATATATTTTTTTTAAGCAATGCAAACCCCTAACTGTTTAAAAAGACAAGTTCAATGTGTTTTGCACACTTATTTTAGCTCTCTTTATATGAGTTTGATATTCATATTTTTGCTAATATGAGCAATTTTTCCACCAATTAATTTGCTGTTTTACCGCCATACGAGATTAATATTAAATATACTAAAACACTTCGTACCCAACCAAGTTAGAAATTTTGCGTTATTTTATTTTTGATGGTATATTCTATGCTTTTATAAAAAAAAAGTTAAATTATTCAGAAATAATTTACAAAAAAAAAATGCAATGCATCGTGATTATGTTCACTTATATTTTACTGCAAGTATGTGTCCTCCTTTAAAGATTAAATTATTATTGGTAGTTTCATTTCCCAATTTGACATTGCAATAGATAGATTTTTCTTTCAACTTGCTAGTAATAAGCCATTTTTAATTTAAATTTTACTCATTAAACAAATAACAAATTTGCATAGCAGTTACATTTACTCCTTGAAATGTTTTAAACTTTGTTCAACTTAATGTTCTGAAATTTATTAATATAAAAATGCACACACCTTGCTAGCTTTTTTGCTATTACATCTAATAAAACTCTTTCTGTTTTACGGCATGTCACAAAATATATCCATACCTCAATCTTCATTTTATTGTAAACCGCAGTGCACACCTTAACCGCACTTCACATTTCCTGTTGCCCTTTTATTTCATGTTCATCTTATTTCAACAGCAAAAGTGTTGTTGGTTTTATATTTCTTTTTTGTCAAATTTACAAAATTCTTTTGAGGATTTTTTAGTTTTCCGCAACAGCGACCACAATTGTTATGCGCCTTGTTGCAACGACAACAGTGCCAGGGCAACAACAACAAAACACCAACAAATATGTATAACCGGAAACAGAGCAACAACATGAACGGATTTGTTGAATTGTGGAGAGCGGATTGTGGCTTCGGCGCTGGCAGTATGTCCTTAAGTTGACGTGCCACAAGCTTCCGCTCTAACAAATATCCCCAGCCCCGACTAAAAACCACTTGGACTGACCAGCAGCTAAGGAAAGCAACAGCATTCGCACTGTTTGGTCGTCACCAGCTAACCGCTGCTGCTGCTGATGTTGCTGTCGTTTTAGCAATGGTGCGGCAGCATTGTTGTCCTTGAAACACGTTACAACGTCGTTTCAGCGTTAACGCAACCGTACTACAACTTGGATTGCCTTGTGTACGGCGCTTTAGCTGCCCGTTATGTGGTTATGGCATTTTTCCGCCTCAGTCGGCTGGAAATTCCGAAAAAATTCTTTCTGCAGACAGGCGGGAAAGCAAACGAAAAAAAGAGCAAAACGTGCAACTGACAGAAGCTGACAAAAACAGCGACAAAATTCGCACAAACAAATTTACACCGAAAAGGAAACAAATGCAATTGTTAACTG
This sequence comes from Philophylla caesio, assembly GCA_963971545.1. Taxonomy (NCBI): domain Eukaryota; kingdom Metazoa; phylum Arthropoda; class Insecta; order Diptera; family Tephritidae; genus Philophylla; species Philophylla caesio. The sequence goes on from OZ020607.1 coordinate 12,399,490, forward strand.
GTGCCCGCAACGAAGCAAATTCCTTTGTGTAAATGTGCGAGAGTAGTGCCGCTTTCCCCGCCTCAAATGCTGACTGAATGAAATGCAAAGCATACTACAATCGCATCACCTGCAAAGGAAATGTACGGACATACATAAATGTGGGTATATTTATTAGGGTGGCCCAAAAGAGTAAAGTAAAGTAAAAAGTATTATGCCCCCCAAAAGATCGTAAAATATGACCTTATTTTTGAAATAAAAGTATTGTAACAGCGATAGTAAATTTTACGAACCGGAGTTAGTACTTCTTAACTCACCAAAACTGAATTTCCAACACCTAATATCTTGTTAAGATTTTCTATGTAACGTTTTCTTAAGTTTTGGTGCTTTATGTTTTGCCATGCTTTGTCATGTTTTGCAAGTCATGTTATGCTGAGTTATGTGAAGTTATTTTATATTATATAATACTATGTAAATTTGTGTTATGTCAAATTATGTTATGTTATGCTATGTGTGTTTTGTATCATTAAATTTTTTTATGTTATGCTACCGTATTACACGTTTTTTATGTTGTATTAATTAAGTAAGTTATGATATAATTTAAACAAATAACATCGTATCTTAAAATTTGCATGGCAAATGAGGGCGATGTGATGTCAGCGGGAATTGTTTAAACGTAAATGATCGGCGACAGAAACAAGTATTTCTTCTGCTCACCATATCTTAATTCACCACACCAAAACCGACCACACTTGAGCTCCATACACCTAAGCACACACGAAGCAATGTTTAAACTCGCCACTAACTCGCAGGCCATAATCTCACCTCATGTAAACTCAACACACCCAAATTCATTTACACCTTAATTCGCTACCCCTAAACTCTCCACGCCTAATCTCTATGCTGATCACCCCTAAAATCACCACACCTTAACTCACTATATCACACCCAAAGTCACCTTAACTCTCTATATCATAACCAAAGTCACCACACGTTGTCTCTTCTCATCTCAAGTGAGGCCATCTGGTCTGACATCCCCACCCCTTCCTTTAACTCATCTCACTTTTACAGCCCAACTACAAGAAGAAAATCGGAAATACAGGTGATTTCTTAAAGTGTGTTCTGATTAGGCTAAATATGTTATATTAAAAAAAAATTAGATAAACAGTTGTTTCTACGAAATTATAGAATAAAATCTAGAAGTGTGTGTGTGTGATATAAAGAAACCAAAGCGAATTTAGTAAGGTGACCTTAGTAAGCAGCTGATTAATTTGTTTTTTCCATCGCCGTGGTGCAGCAAATATCAAAATCGTTTGTTTATTGGTTGGTTTTGACCTTCGCTGTACCGAAAGCTACAACAACATGTACTTTTTTTTTCTTCAACATTTGCTGCCACCTTTATGAATTCGCCTTGAGAGAATCTTAGTAAGTGAGCATTAAATTTTCGACTAAACTTCTTTCCCCATATAGCTTTGGACCACCGTAGTGTGTATGCAAGTACGCAAAAATTTGTAATTGTGTGCGTGTATATATACATACATACATACACACATATCAGCAAAACCACCTCGTGACACCTTCGAAGGATACATTTGTGGGCAAAACTAATTTCTTCATTTCTGTTATTCGTTTTATCCAAGTTAGGCCGCATATTTTCTTGTACTTTTTCTCGAACTTTTAAAGAGTTTTTTAAGTCAAATAATAAGGCATTTTTATTTGCCCATTTTTCACCTTGAGGTGCGCCTGCAATTGCTTGGTCATTGCGACAAAGTGTTGGCTATTATGCAACTACAAAGCCACGCTTGTGCCATAAAATGCGCCATACAATTCTGCAACACCTTAAAGAATTTGGTCGTCAATTCACAGGTGTTCAAGTTGAAATTAATTTGTATAAGTACACAAATTTACCTAAATAATGGAAGCGTGCGAAAAACGTTAAATTCGCCTTAACACACTTTCACTTCAAGCGCACTCGAATGCTTGAGTTCACATAATTCAATTGAAATGCTAATAATAGTTGGCAGACATTGGCGAACATCCAGATAATTAATTTGCCACAAAAGTGAACGCCGGCCAGCTGCTCTTTACCAGTTTGCACCATTGCATTGTGAGTAACTACCACGCGAGTAACTACACATTCGCATTGACTTAACCGTAGTAGCTTTTTTGACAAACCACCACGACTGGCGTCTCAAATAATTTTCACGAATGCCCGCCCCAAAATGCTAACGCCGTGAAGAGGATATCCTTGTGTGTACGAGTATATTTGGACGGTTCATAAGTTGTGGGTAACACGCAACCGCTATGCCAAACAATGGCTCAACAAATTATATTAATTAAATCAATTATAATAAATTTAACAGCGTCTTTGAGCGCCTGTCGCTCTTGAGCACCTGAATAAATGTCAGAAAATGGTGCAACAGCGTTAGGTAGCCAACAGTGAGGCGGAAGGGGTTAGCGAAGCTAAAGGATATTCCATACTTGCATATGGTACACTTGTTACGAAAAAGTCACACCATATGAATCAAATTCACAATTATAACTCAACTGTGGAACATGCAGTGAAGAGGGCTTGTGTTTTGTCGCTATATATATATATTTTTTTTTTAATATTGACAAGCCAAATTTTTTCATTGTATTCTAGAAAAAGTTAAAGTTGACTTTTATTCGCACTTATTTATAGCAAAAATTGCAAACAGCAAACGAAAAATTTTAAAAAGTAATCATTCTCAAGTTTTTAATTAATGTAAAAATAATATTTAGATACAATTGTAACAATAATAATTAAATAAAAATGTAACAAATTGTTGCTTACATAAGGAACTAAAAAATAAAATTGGAAATGAACATTTCTGGTGTAATACACACAGAGCGATTGTGGCAGTACACAACGACACACACGAGCATCTCGTGTGTAGTTAGTATTAGTTTTCGAAGTTTTAGTGCATTGCCACATTGCTGATATGAAATTTGCAATTTGACCACCTATCCACCTTCTCGAAGACCACATTTGATCGATCTATGAAGACAGCATTTATTAATAAAAAAGACATCTGTCGGTAGTAACTGTGTGAAAGTAAGTATTCTGAGGCTTAAAAATCTGTACAAGTTATTTAATCTCTCATTGCGCGAGGCGCTCGCATATGCCTACACAAATCTCTACTACATTTTACAACTACAGAATTAAAAGACAGCGGTATTTTGTTTAGTTATTTTCGTTTTAGTTTTATCATTTTTCAATGAAAACACTGAGTATGCTCTTACAAAAGCCAAGTTTCAAACGTTGTAAAAACTAAATAAAATATCAAACAACTTTTGTTACAAGTGCAAAAATTTTCAAGAAAAATTTAGTAGATATTTCTTTTGTGCAAATAATTTATTATAATAGCTTTTTAAGTTTTTAATTGATTAAAATAAAAATTTAACTTTGATAAATTTTTTATTGGCAATTTATATGTACATATATCATTCTTCCTACATTTTCGCCATGTAAAAAATGTCGAGCATCGAGACTCAGTAAAAAATATACCAAAAATCACGGGTGAATCAGTGTGAAACTCGGCCATTATTATACCAAACTAAAACGGGCAACAAAACTACATTTTTAAATATTAAAAAAAAAACATTTTTATATTAATAAAACACGAATTTTATTTTTGTCGATAAATTTCGATCGCACTCCAGCAATCGTCTTCAGGGCAAACCTTTTTTTTTAACAACTGTATTTAAATTGAAGATATTAGAAATTAAAATAAAGAAAAGAAATAGTCAATCCTTGTCAAAACGTGAGTGTCGTATAATTGTGATAAGCGGTATGGGTATGTGTATCTATTTGAGAGCTGGAATAGATCTCAAAATATGTGATGGTTGTCAGTCAGTACATTAAGTGCATTTATATAGAAGTTATTATAACAAGCTTAGCTGTTTATGAACTCCCATCAATGTACTAGACCGTTTTTCATTCAAGTACTTAAACTACAAAAATGCCAGTACACTACAGAATATATATTAGTTCAAATGATAAGACTGAGCTAAGACAATGAATCGATGGGCTTGAAGATAAAAAACCAACAACAGCGGCAGATGCCAAATTTGATGAACTGTTGGTGTACAGAAACAAACAGGGAAAGAATAAAAGAGCAAAGTTGCGTGCCACAAGCATAAACATAAAAACAATGCACATAACCACAATTCTTAGCAAAACACCATATCTTCTTCTTTTGATTATCAAGACAAATAATAACTTGCATCTTGTTACCATTCGCCCCGTCGAGCTTATCGTCGGCTATCAGAAACAACAGCAATTGCAGCAATAAACAGACTAAAGTAGTGATTATCATTTCAACCGTAATCTCCATGAGAATCAGTGTGGTGATTATTGTTGTATGCAACAGTTCATACTTTTTGCATTTGTTGCTGCTTGCCTATGCGTGAGACTTTTAATGACTACTTCACGCAGATTTGGGATGTCGACTGCAAATACTCGTCAGTTAGTAGTAGTGCAATTTGCAAGTTGAGCTTGGGAATGTTACTCTACTGTTTTCTGATGTAATTTTTTTACTCCCAATATGCGTACAATTTGCATGAATTCAACGAAAAATTTGTAACAAGAAGCACTTGTTTTGGGTTATCTTTGGTAATGTTTGAGAGCTTTGCAGGGTCCTATAATATCATCAAGATATTTGCTACGTCTAAAATTGAAATGATTTTTCAACTTGCTTTGCTATATAAGATATGAAATTTTAGGCGCAGTAGATATAACAAACAAAGCGACTATGATTTTAAAATTTAAATTTAAAGCCGTTAAATTTTTTTGTTATGTCACTGTATTATGTCATTTATGCCCGTTGGTTGATATTCACTGAAATTGTTCACATTCTGTGAATGGTGTTTAGAGCAAATCGGCACTGTGAGAACAACTTATGGAGATGAGGGTGATTGACATGCGAGAAATTTTCGCCAATTCCACAGAAGTGCTTCTTGTTTGTACAAACTAACATTTAAAGAATAGTTGAGCAATTTTTCAGAACCATTTCGAGATTATTTAATTACTATTTACTATGGTAACATTTCATAACTATTTTGGGACTAGTAGCAGCTCATTTCAGGTTTGGTTCGCAGACCATTCATAAACATTTCGGTAATATTTGAAGTTTTTCTCAAGATAGTCTCGAGAATATTTCAAGTGCTTTTCAGGGCGAGTTTTTGGGACTAAGAACTGATAATGTTGGACCTTTTCAGCACTAATTCAGGGTTATTTCGCGACAACTATTTTGAAACCACTTGAGAACCATTTTTAGAACGTTTTCAGAATCATTTTGAGGTAGTTCTGAATTATTTCCAAAGTGGTTCTGAAAAAGTCGTGAACTTTCTATAATGAAATTATAAAATTTTACATAATTAGAGGAAGTTAGGACACATTAAAATACACATTCACATTTTGTGTAAAATTATTTAAAATATGTTTTTATACGAGTTTTGTAAAAATATTGTTGACCATTGCGTTCTCACGATCAACTCTTGAGCTTGACTCTACCGAAAACGTTGGAATGTTTAGAAATACAATTGCTCGTTATGAGAACAATATCAAAGCGAATTAATCTATTATACTTGGCTAATAAACCATAACGAATGTGAATCTTCTTTTGCTAAACAAAAGTATACTTTGCTTGTAAAGGCCTGTTGCAACGCTTAATTTTCGCCGTAACGCCGTCAACGTCTTGGCAACAAATAGTTACTGAACAATCACACACAGATTTGCACATACCAGCAGATATTTCGCTGGTGGATTATATATACTGTTCTTTTTTTTTTTTTTTTGAATTTCGCAAGGCATTTTATGGGCATCAACTGTCATCGCTGAGCCCATAATTACTTAGGCACGGCTTAAGATAGTTTGATGCTGTGGCGTTCCAGCTCGCAGGTTAAACAGGTTCATGCAACTTGGGAAATATTCAGAGCATAAAGAAAAAACGCATAAAAAATATATGAATGCAAGAAGACAAGAAAAGTTGTACATTAGGCTGGTTCAAATTGTTCGCGACAAAAAATCGTGACATTGCGTTAATCAAAAATAAATCTTTCGACTGCCTGAACGACACAAGAGTCTTACGTTAGTTTTTTTTATTTTTAATTGTATATTATATTTCTTTTGATACAAATAAGAAGAGAACAGAGCATACCTTTATTTATTTATTTATTTCTTTCATCAATTGGTTGTACACATATAGAGTACTAGAACTATGTTAGTGATTATAACTAGTTTTAATTATAAGCTATATTGGCTATGAAGTAGTGCAGTTAATTTATTCTTAAAACTATCCCTACTTTCCGAAAAAAAACGTCCAACTGGCTACCTATCGTATTCGAGTGCCCAAGACAGCGATTGAGCGGTTCATTTAATGAGTAGTTGGTCCTTCGAAGAGGAATACGAAATGTATAAGAGGACCTAAGGTCACGAGTGAGGCAATTAAAAGTTACAATGCCATTTTGAAATACTAAGGACATGTGCAACGTACTTTTCATATTATATTTGGAAAAGAAAACTTTTGGAAGTCGCACTAAAGAAAAGTTTATTAATTTATAATTTTGCATCCATAGTTAGACAAATAGTCTTAGAACTCTCCGCATACAAAAATTTTGCTATTTAACTTTTATAAAATAAAATGTACACACTTTAATGTGCATGCATACATACATACATAAATATTTAAAACAAAAGTATAGGCACTTCCCAAGTTCAGCAAAGGCATGGACAGAAAGTAGCGTAGTGGAAAACTAAATCGGTGCCATGAAGTCAAGTTGAGTCACAAAGCTCTTCAAATTTTGTTAATGCGAAAATTCCACAAAAAGGCAAAATTAAAGAGATACGAGATTTTAAAGTTGTGGGTGTGAACTGCACTATATACAGAATGCCGATGTTGTGTATTTACTCATTAATGCCCATTTTTTAAAATAACTAATTGATTATCTTTCATGGCATAATGCCAATTTAAGCATTCACGCATTTAATTTTGCAAGTATTTTGTTATAGTCAGCCAATATCTTGGAATTTAGTACGAGTAAATTCCAACGCTAACGTAAAGTACAAAGAAATCCATATTATTCTTTAAACTCTTTAAATTTCTTTGTTTTAATTTATACTCACTCATTTTGTTAAATACTCAAAAACTTGCGTAAATATTTCGCGCTTGGTGAGTTCTTTAATACACTCTTAACCTCCAACAATGGTGGCCATCGTTGTACCCTGTTTGGACAACTCATCGCCGCTGTATTTTTCTTCATAGTCGCTGTTCTCTGAAACTCAAATCAGTTGGATAAAAAAGTATTCCGAGGAGGTCTAAGATAGAGGACAGTCAGTCGCAGACCAATTCCGATTGCTGCATAAGCACACTAAGACAATGCGCAGGGCCCACTGCAATCCAGGTGGGTAGAGGTCATCTCTTGTGTGTGGTGTGCGAAAGATACCTTCGTCAACGGCTCCTCAGCATTAGCCTTTTAAATAAAATTCGTTCTTCGAAATCATAGACGTTGATTCTAATAATTGTTTACATATACGAAGCCATGAGAACCACCAAGCAATCTAACTAGCGTCAACATTTCCTAATAACAATCTTAATTTAGTGTATTATATCAATCTGTATATTAGGATAAATGAAATTTAAAACTCGACAGCGCCATTGAAATGCCGCTTGTTTGTCAACCATTGTACGACTAATTTTATAGATATTTGAATAAGCAAGAATGAAGAGAACGAGAGGTAAATTAATATTAAGGTATTCTATGTATATGGCATGCAAATGTGCAACGAAGATGTCGATCTAATCTATTTTACGCAATTTAGTGGCCCATAATGCCTCATTAACAAATAGACAGCAAAACATTAAAATACACAAACAAAGGCACAACACAGGAATATATGTGTAAGGTACATGTGTATATACTAGGGATGTCAATTTTGGGCATTTTGTTGATCCCAGGATTTTTGAGATTTGAGAACGAAATCCCGGGACAATCCGGGCATCCCGAATTTTATTTAATTCGTAATTTTTATTTTGGCAAAAAATGTAACACGTCTGTAATCGTTGCATTATAGAAGTATAGAAAATAACATTAATATAACAAAGAAGAACGATTTGTTGTAATGTATGTATGTACGTATTTATTGGTATTTCCAAGAAAAACAGGAAATAAACGTAAAATTTGACACTCATACAAAATATTTTATACTTCAAGTACAAATATATATATATATTTGGTACAGAAGAAGCACTGCTGCGCCGCAACACTAGTTGGTTGGATAGTCGACAATAAGTTGAATGCTCTCTGTAGGACATAGCCTTTATCGCCTTTTAAAAAAAAACTATCAATATTATTTTCCAAGCCTTCTGATAAATTATATTCCTTTTGATTATGTGTCAATTGCGAACTGCTTGTAAAAACTTGATGCAATTTATCTTTAAAACTTTCTGCCTTATCCACTTCAGGCACCTCGTTGTTAGTTCTATTAACATCGCTTTCGTAATGAGACTAATTTTCTACTCGAGTGGGATATTCTCCAGCTCATTTAAAAAGGCAAGAACAAAACAAAGCCTTAAGGGAGTTCACAAGCTGTGTTGTTTTTCGATTGTGAACCCTCTAAAGTCTTTGTTTTTCCCTTGAAAGGGGAATTTTTAAGAATAACACAAAATTTGAAAAATAAATAGCTATTCAATTCTTTGTTTTCCGGGATTTGAATAGACTTACCCCGGCATATTCAGTTAATTTACCACCTAGGTATAAGTATTATTTTGCGTTTCATTTAAGTATAAAAATTATTTTTTAAAACAAATATAAAATACATTCTCTAACTAGAGCGCAAAAGAGGTCGCAAGCTTCAAACTTTGTTTAAAAATACTAACTTTCTTAAAAAATACTAAATTTTTTTATTTTTAAATTTAGGAATGCATTTTTATAGCTCGTTTAATTTTTTATACAAAAAAATTAAAACTTTTGAGCAATGCAAATAACCGTTTATTTTTGTCATTTTTATAGTGGAGCTCTGCCGCAAAACGAATGACTCCAAAAACCGCATGCCTTAAATTAATTTAAATATGGAAAGAGCTGCTTAAGACCCTAATCAAATAAAAATATGAGAAATCAATGCTAATCTGCAGCCACTTCAAAATTCTTCATAAACTGCATACTCAAAAAAAATCTACAAAATGTTATGATTTTGTTTTTAATGGTTGACTTTTTCGATTTTGGCTAGAGAATGATATATATTTTGATTGAAAAGTTATTAAAATTGAACACAATGAAATGAAATTGCCCATTTATAGTGCGATAAAAATTTTGATAATGAGAAAAGTATAAATCTGAACCGAATTTTAGAACGATTTTCCTTCATCACTTGTCAAGTTTAGTTTTAAGACATTAACCTGAAACTTTTGTTATTATTTTTCAATATATCATAGACATCTCAAATTTTTATTTATTTCAATTTAGAGAATAAATATTAGGTGCTTGATGCCAGATCGTGACTTTATGGAGAATGGTCGGTCGACCAATATTTACTGCGTTCTTTCAAATGTATCAGTTAAATACTACGGAATCACAAAGGTCAGAATCCATAAGTTCTTGAAGAGTTTGCTCTAAAAGGAATGCATACATGAAAAGCATTTGAGTAGTAACGAATCCGCGACAGCACAGATGGAGGTTGAATTTAAAACCACGGTACCGTGATGGGCTTTTTTGAGTGAATTGCTTATTGTTCGAATAAAATATACATTAATACATATTTATCACAACTGTCCCATTTTTTTAAAGAATAACTTTTTATTCATCATTCAAATAATTATGAAGGCGATTATATAAAAATTTTCATTAATCTTAGTTTTGAGTAAAGATTTTTTTGAATTGGATAATACCAGTAAAATATAAATTTTCAACAATCGAATGGAGAAACCCGTCGTACTTTTTAAATACCTGCTTAAATATTATTTATATATATTAAAGATTGTGCGCGAATTATTTGGTTAGAGCTAGAAAAATTCAATGTTCGCGACTAGCGGTATTTTCTATATTTTCAAAGCAAATGAACGATACAAATACAATAAATGCTCTCCCTACAAAAAAAAACTGAAATGCCGTATTTTCTTGCTTGAAAGAAATAAAATATCCGCAATATTAGTATTCTGACAACATATTCCAAAATATTCCAAAATTTTGGCTGTTTTTTAAAAGAAGAACATTGTCTTCTCAAAATTATAAACGCTTCACTTATTGTCGTTAAATTTTTTTTTGGAAAAGTGTTAGTTTCAGAAATGAAGCTCCAAATTTCCATTCAGTTCTTTAATACTAGTGCAATACCAAAATTTTTTGATCTAAAAAAAATTTCGACCGGCATATAAATTTTAACTTACAATTCAAATTCCTTATTGTAAAAATAATTTAACTTGCAGGATACATTGTACCAATAAATGGAATTCTTAACGACTTGTTCATTTTAGACTACGCCAACTGGTATAATTAACGTTCAAAGTGAACGCTTACTTTTCAATATACACATTTTTCTAAATATCAATTTGAAATGCATTTGAAAACAGGACTCGAATTCCAAAGGTTAGTTCTTAAATACTTCCCAAATAACCATTGATTGCGTTCTCAAACTAAAAGGCACTTTGTAATAAGACATTTAGTTTTCTTTTAAAAGTGATATACATTAAATTCCCAACTTGTTCTCAAACGTGAGTAGAGCAGAACAAAATGTCTTCCAATTACTTTAATTGAAATATTTATATTGAGCAGCATATTATTTTAATAAAACAACCAGTTTTCATATTAAAACTTTCGGAGATGTACTGAGGGCATAAAGTTGTAACTCAAATGCATTTCCACTCGTTTTTAAGTTAAAAAACTGTTTGACAAAATTTGAGAAAATGTTTAGTTTCAATTGTTTAATTTCAAATTGAAAAACAATATAATCTCAAACGTTTGAGAATTATTTTGTCAGTGTTTGCTGGGTTAGTTTAGATTGACACTACAAGCGGCAAATACTTACAAATTATATATCACACACATTTGAATATAGTATCTGAAAGCTTGAATATTAAAGTGCTTCGGGCGTTTTAGTCCACGATCTCTTCGCAACACTCCAAGCCGCATTCACCCCTTTCCTAAGTACCAAAGGTATTTTGGTTAAGTCCAAAGCCCGCATTAGTAACCGCAAAATGATGGACAAAGCAAATCTGGCTGCGGTTGCATAACCATTGCGCTCCACCTACTATGTACGAACACTCTCTCCAAACTACGCTTTCTCCAAGCTCTCATACAAACGAATGTCAGCCATTACCCTGCATTCGGTATTATATCACAAAGTGCTAACGAGTGTATGAATGTGATTGTGTGCTCTTGCTTATACAGTTTGGGTGTAAATTGAAAAGTCAAGTCAATCAATAGTTCAGCATTAAATATGATATGCTTTCGGTAGTGAGTGTCGCAGCAGCATGAAAGCGATTCAAAGATAAGCAAATTGCATAATAATAATTTAACAGCAATTAGATTGTACCCACACGTTGACACTGGAAAGCAGACACTCCCACAAGTGTCTACATACATACATATAATGTTGATGTGTATGTATATATACATACTAGTATGTGGTACTTTAGTCATTTCTGTGTTTGATTAAGTATTAAATAACACATTTACATTTATATAAAGCAATGAAGTCGTTATTAAACTACGAAAGCTTTATTCGATTCTCGATTTTAGATGCGAGTCGCTTATGTGAGAGTAAATTCAAAAATTATTATGTTCACAATCTTAAATTCTATGGTTCAATAAAATTAATAATTAGTGTTACACTTGCAAAAATCAATTCATTTTATGTCATATAATTCCCTAATCCGCATTTTTGAAATAATATATTAAAGGTATTCATAAGGTGTCGTAAAGTGTCGTATTGTTGTAAAATTATAAGTGTAAAAAATCTTTGTTAAATTTTAATTTAATGACGTTTTGTGAATACCCTAATTAAAACTTAAATTTAAATTAATCGACTTATATTTAAAAATGTAGACAAACAGCTACTTCTTTATTAAATTTTGTATATTTTTTACGCAAAAAGAAACACATTTATACAAAGTTTAAAACTTAGAGCCTAGTTTCCACTAAATTGTTCAAGCTTTAGAAAAGTTTAATACACATTTTTAACTCTCTAATCAATATTTTAAGACAATTTGCTGTTTAACAAAATATAAAATTTTAAAAAAGTGTAACCAAAACTTAAGAGTTTAATTAAAATTCTCAAATATTTTCACAGTTTTATAGTTCGTGCAGTTTTAGTTTTAGTGCAAAATATATTTACCGTTGATTTTTGAGAAATTTTTTCGGTGATGTTGTTTCCCTGTTTGTCCATACAACGAATGACAAAAATCTACAAGGAAAATTCTCAAAAATTAAAGTTAGTTTATAACCTACAGCTGCTAAACTAAAAAAGGTTGGGCTACAAAATTGCAATCTGATAAATTTTCGAAAAATGCGGAGAAAAAAAATGGAAATTTTGATTAAACTTTTTTTAAATTTTAAATTGTTTGTGAAAACTGTTAAATTTTATATTTAAGCTTAGATGATTTAACTGTAGAATAACTCGACAGTTACCGATGATTTTTGTTTTTAAACTATCAGTATTTCGATATAAAAATAATACAGGTTGAATAAATTGTTTTTCCTTTCAAGATTGTCAACATTTTTAAATAAATGTAAACTCTACTATTTTTTTGACGCAACATTTTTCGAATTTTCACTGCAGTTTTAATTATATTAATAATAATTTGGCGCTTACACTATATAGCTTAGTGTTTTTTACAGAGCTTCTTCTTCTTCTCCGATTTTTGGTGGGCGTCTTTATTTTCTACCACAAATGGATGGACCTTTTTCTATGATTTACATTTTACTTGCCCTGGCTGAGCTATAGTTATACGAGGGCTGGTGAATAAGTCCGTGACTTTTTGAATTTCTTGCCTCTTTACTGAAATGGCAACACTGCTACTATCAACAGGCATCTGTCAGTTGGGTCCTGTCAAAATTTGAACCAGCTGCGGCATTTAGTTTGTGTTTGACAGCCATTCATAGCAGACTACATCGTGATTTGAGGAGAAAATGGAAAAATAAATTAATTTCGTGTGCTCATTAAGCATTATTTTTTGCGAAAATAAGACCACAACTCAAACCAAAGCTAAACTTGATAAATAAGCTTGATATCACCATCAATTTCAAAGGGAAAAAACTGGTTTAATTACTTTTGTTGTGGCCGTACAAGCACGGAAGATGCCGAACCTTCTGAACGCCCAATTGCGGTATCAACATCCGAAACAGTTAGAAAAATTCACGTTATGGTGTTGGCCGATCGGAGATTGAAAGTGCGAGTGATTGTGAAAGCCTTAGGCATCTCACATAGCTCAGTGGTTTTGTTTTTAAATGACCACTTGGGTAAGAGAATGCTTTCCGAAGGATGGGTGCCGCGTTTGCTGACAATCGACCACAAACGCAAACGCACACATGTGTAGTTTCCATGGGAAAAATCTGTGAATTGGGATACGAATTACGTCCCCATCCGCCCTATTCTCCGGATTTAGCCCCCAGTGACTATTTCTTATTTCCAAATTTGAAGAAATGGCTCGGCGGAAAGAGATTTGACTCCAACGATGAAATCCTCTCACAAACAAATGCCTATTTTGATGCCCTCGACAAATCTTATTTTTTTGAAGGATTAAAAAGAAGGAGGCTGTGTCAGAGACACGGATATTAAGTTTAACGTAGAATACGCCATCCGATAAGACAGAAAACATATGTATAATGATAATTTATAATGATAAATAATACAAGCAAATGAATTTCTTTATTTCATAGTTACTTTTGATGATATACATAAGCTTATGATAGGAAAATAGGATAAAAATGTTTTTAAATTATTAATTAAATTTCTCGCAAAAACGAAGTCAATGGTAGTTATCAATAGTAAAGATAAATGATAAATAACAGTACCAATTCTATTTGAACGACTATTCACGCTACAAACTAGTGGTGGGTAACACAGTGCTGCACTGTTACTCACCACTACTACACACTCCACCAAACACCACACACATATTTGTTTGGATGTGTTTATAAAATTTTCATTTGAGAAATTTAAATATTAGGAAGATATCAACCAATATGAAATGTATGTCAAACGAAAGCTAACATCTTCATTTGACTACAAAAAAATTTTTAAAAAAATTTATCTCGCCGTTTCCTTGTAATTAAAGAAATAGAGATTACAACAATAACAATCTGACATGGGTGCCCATACCGTAAGGTAAGACGTATTCTACGCCAAAAAATTGGAGAAACGTTGGACAAAGTGTATAGAACTCAAAGGAGACTATGTTGAAAAATAAATTATTTGTTTATCCAGAAATTTGTGTTTCATTCAAAAAGTCACGGACTTATCGTAGCATACGTAGCTACCCACTCGACCACAGTGGCCAAACGAAACGAAACTAACTTAAATTTAATGAAATTCTAAAAAAAAAAAGACCTAGTAAACACAAGCTTTGTTTCTACTATTGTATCCATTTATCCCTTAATTTACATGTTCCCACTGGAAAAGTGCGGAATTTTCTTAACAGAAATCTGATCACTTTTATTTAGTATACTTATCTAATAAGTTTTAAGTTAAAGAAATCTTTTAAGCCTTACAACTTACGGCAACTTGTGCATCTCCTTATTTTGTTATTCATGTGTTCAACATTGATCGACATTTGTTAATTTTCCTAAAACAGTATTTTCTTCAATAATATATTTTGTTAACATGAACCAAAAGCCCATTATCTCACTAGCTTATCTCTTAAGATATACATGAGTTTAATGCTTCTATTAACACGAATATGAATGCAAGTTTATTTATTTTTTTAATTTATTCACTTTTCTGATCACATATTTATAAACAATTTTTAAAAATGCATTGGGACATATCGTTTCAAATTTTTTTCAACATTATGAAACGCATAAATTTCCTCATTCATTTTTTAATATTTTTTAACATAAATATGTTATAATATGTAAATAAGTATGTTCTCATTTCTTATCTCTCGGAATGCTGTCTGCGTATTTTTCGGCCAATGTTTTCTCCACCCATGGTATCAACTCAGCGACGCGTGTGTACACGCCCGGCTTATTGGGTTTTGCACAACCCAAACCCCACGACACAATACCCACCAGTTTATCATCCACCACCAACGGACCACCTGAGTCCATTTGGCATGCGTCGATGCCACCCTGTGCATAGCCAGCGCATAGCATACGATCCGTAACATATTCATTAAGTTGTCGATTGCACACGGCTTGATTGACTATTGGTACACGAGCGTATTGCAGTGAGTAAGAGAAACGTCCTTGAGGCGACGTCAAACCCCAACCAGCCACCAAAGCCAAATCACCGTCCAACACTAATTCGCCCTCTGTGGGCAAAGCGATTGGCTGTATTTTAAAGCCAAACGTCAATGCGGTAGCCAAGCGCGCTATACCGATGTCATAGTCCATGGTTTCCAAGTTGAAGCGGAGATCGTAATGCACAGCTGAAACATCTACCAATATACCCTCGTGCGAGGAGCGCGTCTTTGTGCCGGCATGCACGCGCATATTACTAGCATCGATGCCCTTCAAGCAATGCGCAGCCGTGAGCACAGTGCGTTCGTTGATGATCGAGCCGCCACAAAAATGTCTATTAACAACTCGCAACGATACAATGTATGGAATGTCAATGCTACGCGCCGATGTGCCGCCCACAATGCGTCCCTGCAGGAGACCGGACGAAGCGCCGTAGACCTGTGCCGATGACAGCGCGCAAATAACAATTGCTATTCCGAATTGGTGGCGTTGTTGAGGCATTGCAAAATTAGAGGCGTTGAAAGTTTCGAGATCCGATAGAATTTACCACAAGGTATGAGGTGGCAATTTAGACTGATTCGCGGAAACCTTACAAACTTGTGGCCATGGCCGGCGTTCTCTTGCTCAATTTGTGCGAACTTGACACTTTATATGGCGAGACATTGGTTTCGGTGTCGACTGATAAGCGGCTGTTAGAGCAATTGACGAGTATGAACATCAATTTGTAATTAGGCAAATTTATTTTCCCATAACTTTTAATGATAACTAAGTTTGTTTATACAAAAACTAGCAGTAGTGTGTTATAATTACTTGAGTTGCAACAGTTGAATGCGAAAAAACAGCAAACAAATAATAAAAAAAACTGAATACATACATACGAGTACATAGAAATTGCTTGTCGTTTTTACTGCTGGGATAAGTATTATATAATTGAGTGTTATACGTATGTATTTGTTAAAAAAAAAACATGTCTGAAAATATTATATTTTAGTAAAGTGTGTGATAAAGGAATTTGTTAAAAAAAAAATATTACAAAAATCGCTAATATTACTTCACTCATTACTTCTTTTAATAACCTTTACTTTTTCCTAGGTAATTTTTGTATAATACTAGTAATATATCCATCTGAATTGTTTTGTCAAAAATGTCTTTCATTCTTTTTTTCGTTAAGAGTATTTCTGGCATTGCTGAGCCTTAACAGTTAGTAAGTTTCATTCGCACACTTCGGACATTTCTTCACTGATATCACAGCATCATTAATTCTGCAGATTGGTGCGCGCCCCAATTAATTTGTTTTGTCCAATATGTGTTCTTGAATTGTCAGGTCTTCCACATTCTCCGCTTCTCGATTTGCTCAAAATTGGAATCAGCACGCTTTCAATGGTTATTCGAAATGCATTTGTGAACTAATGTTTGAGGTTTGAGAAAAGGACTGAATTTTAAATACATTCATATTTTTCAATTGTTCGAATTTTTTTTTAGGTTATATCAGTAACAGATATAGAATCTCTGGGTTCATATAACACAAATTCGAAGTTCATTACGGACAGCATATTTGAAGAATTCAAAGCAAAGAAATCAATCAATAATTACTTTATCTTAAATTTTTTTAAGTCATCGATGACTTTTGTTTTTGGAATTATACTATAAATGTATTTCTATTTGAATTATCAAAAACTTTTAGTTTGAAACTTATATTATAAAAGCCTTTTCATAAAAATTATGATGGATAAAAAATGTATTAGTCTTAATAAAAGGAAATTTTTTAAGAATAAGTCGAGAACAGTTCAGAAATTTTTCGAGCCAGTTCGGTACTAGCTTAAAACCATTTGGCACCTAGCCGAAAATGTACCAAAAATATACCGTATACCCAAAATATGCTTGGAATTAACGAAAATATCCAGAAAAAATAGCTTAACTTTACCAAAAAAAAGTAACTTAAATGTACCGAAAATTACCGAAAAACAATTAAATTGTGCCGAAAAAAAATTCCTGAAAAGTACTCAATTTCTTCGAAAAATACCCAAAAACGTACTGAAAGAACCGAAATTATACCGAAAATGTATCGAAAAAGGACCAAAACTGTATCAAACTAATTTCGAAGTAATCCCGAGCAAGAGTCGCGTAATTAAAGCTTAAAAATCGTATTCTTCTTTTTTGCTATTATGAAATAAAATTCAAAAACATATAAATCTCGCTGAGTCTTATTATGAAAACACTTTAATAATATAAGTCTTACAATAATATTTATCAATAAGCTTAACACTTTTCTATCGAATTACTTTTATAAGTCTTTAGAAAATTTTGATAATTTTTCTAAAGCGCCAACATCAAATAATTATTAGTCTCTGTGTAAAACTGAAAACGTTTTAAGACATCTATAGTTTTGGGTTGCCAAGATACTTACTCAATATTTATTAAAATGTATTGAGTTTCCGGTACTACTCATGACTTTAGAAGAATAGTTTTACTCTGAACTCGTTCCACTTATCTGTACATCTCTATTCTCGAATTAAGGGCATCCATTAAACTGACTTTAATGATTGTACGAGTATGTTTATACAAATTTTCACTTATACATTTATTGTTTATAAATATTCATTAAATATTAAATTTAACAATTTCTGAATGCAATTGACTATAATTTTTTAGTCGGAAGCGAATTGTTAAGTATGTGCATTCATTCAAAAACTTCAAATAAAAAATGACAGAATACTTAAATGCATACAAATGCAAAGCGGCACACACAAACTCCAGCAAAAAAAAAATATACTTAGCATATTTTAAGGCAAATAAAAAATGTATGCAAATAACCATTGCAGCCGGTTAATAATGGCGGAAAAAGTGCAATTGAAAACGCTTGAGCCGTAAATTGTGAAATGTCGATATTCATAAAATATTAATTGACCCAATGTGGCCACTTAACATCGCACATAAACCATGCTAATAATATGCATATGCAAATGAGGAAACCATCAAATGCCCATACATACATACATACATACACCTACTCGTATATATGTAGGCATACATTAGTATGTATGTAAATGTATAAATATGCAGTTGGCATTAATGCATACGAGAGAATATCTTTTGCATAATTATCTGCAACCAATTGTAACTACAATACATACAAAAAGGATATGGACATTTGATGCATTGGAGCGATGGGATTCAGATTATTTATGATTAAAATGTGCGTTGAACGAACAAAACAACTGACGAAACTAACATCATAAGTTGATTAGGTAAGTAAATGTCCAACATTTAAAATATTAGAAGGGTAGTTAGGTGAATGTTTGAGTCACTGATTAGCTTTCAATTTGATATCGAAATGCGCAATTCGTTGAAAATAATTCTATATAAAAACCTAAGGGTGAAAAGTTTTAAAATCGTTTACGAAAAATTCTTTAAATTGTATTCCAATATTCCTTCTTGGTTCTTCTAAGTAAATTTCAAACATTCATATTGCTGCTTCGAAAATTGTATTTATTTCGTTGACTTACATAAGTACAAATAGTAGATGTCCACTGTCCGCACGAAAGCAAGTTCATGCTCATGCTAAGCAATAAATGAAGTGATAAAGTTGTCCAAAATTGTTCTAACAAAATGGTGGCATTTAAAATTTACGTTGATTTTAAATGTTCAAAGTATTCGAGTATGAAATTGACGCAGATTTCAACCAAATTCCAAAATGGAATTTTAGCTGCTGAAACGATCAAAATCGAAAAACATAAAAGCATGTGTGTGAAATTGCATAAAACCAAAGCTTAAGCGAAATTTTGTCTGGGATCATTTAGCGGTGAATTGTTCATTTCTATCGCTGGGCGAATAAAAAAAAATTTACATGTCAGAGAAACCAAAGAAAATGTGTTACATTTTAAATATAATTATAAATTTAAGAATAAACTAAAAATCATGTTTTTTTTCTTAAGATGTTAAACTTGGATGTAGGTGCTCTTAAAATATGGTAATTTTTCTGTAACATTTAACAATTGAATAATTTGTCGATGTAAATAAAAAGTGAAAAATGTTTTCAAAAATTTTAAAATGTATTTTTTTGTAAAAACAACTTGGTTTTATAGGTAAACGCCCATACAAAAAGCTACCTTTATTATTAAATAAGAATTCTGGAACGAATTTTCAGCCTTTTCGCAAGACATAAAAAATTATTTTCCAAAGTGTCTCAAAAAGTATGTAAATAAAGACGGTACTTTTGACTACTAGATTAAAATTATAACAGGTAAACATGGCCAAGTATTAAATTAAGCATGAGTAGATAACTGTTATTTAATGAAAAAATATATAAACTGAATTACAAAAACTAATTTTGAAAACAAAAAGGTTAAAAAAAAAAATTTATTTTAAACTATGTTACAAAAAAAAATCACAAAATTATAATAAAATGTTGGTACATAACGTTGTCTGGCAAAACCTTTTGATCTCTTTGGCCTTTGTTTATAGCAACGTTTATTCAACAAGCGAATAGTAAGCGCAAGTTATATACTTACCTTCTTTAATAATTATTTATTTAGTTTTACTTTTGATTTTTCCCACCAAAATTGTTTTCTTTTCAACTTTTTTCACTTTAATAGATCTCGAATTTCACTAAAGCTTAAGTACTTTTTTGCTAACAAGTTCACGAACAGACCTGAAAGTCCTGTCAGCTAAGAAGTACCTAAGCATAAATGCGAAAATGCCAGACTTGTACGGCTACTATTCGATTCGAAAAAAAACAAAACTCCTTAAATTCGATATGAAAAAAATTATAATTCAATAAATTTCTTTTCGAATCGAATAACATAGAGAGGTTGCTTTCTTATATTGTTTCCAAACAGCTTGGTTAGTTGGAAAGCATTTACATATTTGTCAACCATTCTGGAATTAATTTTATATTTACATATAAACATAAATTCTTCTGACCCTTGTAAATGGATAATATTTTTTTTTTTTTTTTAATTAAAAGATTTCGATAATATTGGAGGGACCTACCTCGCACTAAGCCTTTTATTATGTTTTATTTGTATGAATGTATTTTTATGTAAATATACTTATACACTAAAAGGCCCTTACGTGGTATGTATTGTACGCATGTAAAGTTACTACTTTTCTTTCACATGTAAAGTAGGTACCGCTGGCCGCTGTAGTCGCGTGTGTAGCGGAGCGTGCTATAACTCGATAGGCCGATGAGTTCGAGGTTCGAATCTCAGCCAGGGCAAGCAAAATCTAAATCATAAAAAATTTTGTTTCTAATAACAGTTACCCCTAGGTAAGTGTAAGCGCCAAATTAATATTATATATGTATATAGCTGGGGTATTCACTTGACCCGATGTGTTCGGGAACTCGTGAAAGTTGATTAACAGCATTACTGGTATTCTGGTTGGTCTCGTAATTTCACTAAATTATTCTTCCCGTCTGCATCGCATTGCACGTTCGCTAGCCTAGCTACGAATTTGTCAGCAATGAAGTAGTTGGCGAATTTTTTTGATTAGTTACTCCCAAAGGCATGCGTTTTTATTAAATTTATAAGCGAATATCAGTGATGGCCTTATAATTTTCAACCAAATCAAAAATTACATAGTATCCCGCTAATGTATTTTTTATTACATTTAAAACATATGTATGCAGTTCATTCTATAACAATTTCCGTATAAACCCAAGTTTCAAACCTGGTAGAAATCAAAAATAAAAGTTAAATAAATTGCCATCCAAATGTAAGGCTTAACCCTCTGGGTTCGTTTGAATTTTTCTTTGTTTGCAGTTTTATGGCCTATTGCACTCTAGCTTAGATAAATTCAAGTTTTAGGTGCCTAGAAATTAATGCTGATTTTTGAGAATTTTTTTTCACATTTGGTTCCAAACAACGCTTAAGCAAAACACATTTTTGTATGGCAGAAAACCGTAACACCCCGACTAAAAAAGTTCTCAGAATTCAACGATAAACATAAGCCATCTTAAGCTTATACATTCTTGAAAGAAAATTAAATATTCTATAAAACTGCATACCCAGAAAAATTCTAATCCCTCTGAGAAAAAGTTTCAATATTGAATAAAAGCTTGCTGATACTCATTTTCAAACTTCATTATGGTTTTAAAGTAATATGAACGGTTTAATAATAACATAGTTTAACAAATATTGATATATTTTTTTTTTTGCTAGCAACAAAGAAACAAACAGGGTACTTTTCTGTAATGACAGATTAATTTTATTGAATAAAGTTGTCAGCCAACATATCTGAGATTTATTTGATTCCACTTAAAGATTAAGTGGTCTCCTTTACAACAAATACCTTTGTTATTTAGCTGCAAAGTTGCTGTTATACAGTGTAAATGTTGAAAGCCTCAAATTAGATGGCCGCTTGTAATTGTAAATGTTAGAAGGGTTTGTTCAATGAATAACCAAGAGTTCAAGTTATTCTCAGTACAAAGTTAGAGCAAAGCGAATTGCAAACCAGCATCAACCCCGTTTGCAAGTGGAGTTATTTTAGACAAGTGTTGTGGAGGATTGTCCTGATATGGTTGAAGTGAAAAAGTATCAATCATTAATAGGAGGATTAATTTATTTGGCAGTTATATCAAGACAATTTAATCAATCACAATTTAACTCACATTTACACAAAGATCATTTTACTGCAGCGAAACCTGTTGTTAGTTAAAGACGAACAGAATTTTACGATTATATATAAAAAAAAATTGAAAAAAATTTTTTATGTTTTACAGATGCAGATCGGGCATCAAATCCAATTGATCGGAAGTCGTATAGCGGTTACGCAATTTTTATGGCTGGTGGACCTATGGCGTGGTAAGCAAAAAAGCTAACTTCAATATCATTAAGCTCGATGGAGGCCGAATACATTGCCATGTGTCAGAGTAAAAGAGAAGTTATATTTATGACAAATCGGTTAGCATAATCTGTGAAGGCTACGTTGATATTCAAAGTCAAGAATCCAACAACACATAAGCGAAGCAAACATATTGACATAAATATGTAAGAAAAAAAAAATTGAAGCCAAGGAGGTTTCTATTGAATTTGTTCAAACGTCGGAAAATATTGCAGATTTATTAACGAAAAGATTTATTACTAAAGAAAAACATATTGATCGAACAAATCAAATACATTAAAACTTTGATATTCATTGAAACGATTAGGTAGGTGCAGTTTTCTGTTCAGAAATTGAAAACTTGAACTTGAAGAAATTTTCAATTTCTTCACTTAAAACAAAAACTTTGTCTGAGAACAACTTAAACTATTGGCTATTTAAAAACAATATTCTGTAAAAATTTTATCTTTGGATAAGACTTTGCTACAAAAAATGCCAGTGATTTTGCTTTAGAGTAGTTCAGCGTAAAAGCAAAAACACAAATGGTCACTTTGACACTCACGAAATTTGTTTCTTTCGAACATATTACTTAATAAGGAAACATTCAGTTATTGAACGATGCTTCTTAGAAAAATAAAAGTTTAGCAAAAATAGAGAAATCAAAATGATAAAATCTTCATATTACCATATGAAGCCTATTCAATAATAAACAATATATGCATTGTAATGAAAGAGTAAATATCAAACCTTCATTTGTTTCATCCAGCCGTTTATGGTGTTTGCCTTTATGATTTACCATAAATAAGGAACTTACAGATTAAAGGGAGGATACGGCAATCTCCGAAAATGGATCTGTAAATTCTATCATTTGAAAAATTGTTTTTTTTTTTAATAAAAACTGCAATTAAAAAACTAGTCTGAAGCTCAAAAACAAGTGTTGAAAAAACTTGTAAAGAAAAATTATTGGTTTTCGATTATCCGTAGCATATTTACATGTATGTATGAAAAAATATACAACCATGATTGCATCGAATAACACCACATAGGCGACTATTTACAACGTAAAAGTAAAAGAACTCTTCGGTGTTGCAAATATTGAACTCATGCTTTCACACAAGTCTGTATTTACAAATATTGAGGTTTACGGTTTCACAATGTGCTTCTACATATGTATGTATTTATGTATTTAAATATTAATCAAATATTATATTCCCATTTCTATTTTCGATTAGCTTTTAACATTTAACAACAAATTGCAACAATAGCATTTGCATACATAAAAATCTAACCCACGCTAAGCGTAGAGGTTAAATATGATGAATATTGTAAAGTGAACTTTCTACGAGAATAACACTTTATTGCTGACCTCAATTTAGACAATTTGTTATGCGGTTGCTTTGCAATGCATTATTGCTTTCTCTGTAATTTTCTCACTGAAATTGTCGTAATGTAACTTGCAGTGAAAAGCTTAGCCAGACAGTATGCATATTCGCTTCATGTATGAAATGGTTGAATTCAAACTGAACAATTGCAATTACACTAGTTACCAATTAACCATACTTACTCGTTAACCATAACAATGGATCCATACCTAAATGGGCAGAGACATATTCACAGTATTGTACCTAATTTAGTAATTATTAAAACAATCATACACGCAAATAAATACGAGTAACATACAAACGAGACATTAAATGATTTATAGATGATAAATTTGGTTCATGCGGCTAATGGCGGCAAACTCGCCTAAAATTGCTCAAAAATCAAGAGTAAATTTTAGTCATTTAAACTTTTAACTCCATAAAACTGCACACTCAATAATTTAGAAGAGAATCTAATTAAAAAACCTCAACTTTTATTAAAATATTGTTAAATTGATGAACGAATTTTTCCATGAAAAAAAATTGTATTGAAAAATTAATCGCAATGATTAGGGAAAGAAAAAATATGTTAATTTTGCAAAACTTTAAACACCATGCAAACATTTTCTGAGACTTAATTTGGTCGCACTGCTCAAAACCAGTCTACATTGTTGACAATTATGACTATAGCTGAAGATAACCAAACCATTGCTATAGTAAAGGGCCGTACACATACAACTTTCCTCTAGTCAACACATCTTCTTTTAAATGGGCGTGTTTTATTAAATAGGATACTGTGACGCTTAATCGCTTCAATTAATCTTTCCTCCATATTATTCTATCTATATAAAGTACATAACAATAAAATATGCAATATTAATAACAATAATAATTCATATTTCTCTTTATTCGTTAATTAAAAGTAAATATACCCGCAAATATTATGAAACACTAGTGAATTTTCTAAATCGTCTGCATATGCGAGCAGAAATAAAATAGAAATGTAAATAGTTGGTTGTCAAAGTGTACAAGAGTTGAGAGTTCGCCATGATTTTGCTTCGTTTTGCTTTGCTTTACTTTTCTCGAATTGTATTTAGCAGCAATCATATAACATCAGGTCTTCAACTTATCTGTCAAAGCGAAACTCTGAAGCAAAGCAAAGCGAACGTCTTATGTGTACGGCCCTTAAAAGTGTCGCGATGCTGATAATTGTTACGAACAATCACGATTTTTGTCAAATCGCGTTTGCAGTGTCCAAAAAATTACCAAGGAAGGGGAAATTGAGGGAGCAAAATGATATTTCATTTTGAGGGGAAGTTGCAAATTATTGCTGGACAAATTTTACCCAGCACAAATTTGCAAGCAAGAAAACAGCTGATGAAGAACAGCTCAATAAAATTATAAAACATAAGTGATAAACATGGAAGATGGAGAAACATTTTCTTTTGATTTGGTTTCGTTAGTGGAATGAGAAATTAATGTATGTAATATTTAACGACTTTTATTTAATTTGTTTACTAAATATTCATTTAGTTTTGTATTCCTGTGCGTTCTGCTAAATTATTTTATTGCTTTATAACTATAAATTCAAAACAAGCGTTTACGATTAAATGAACTTTTTTCATATTTGCTTGTATACATGAAGATTATTTATTTTTTTATGGAAGAGGAATTCTCCTCTCCCGGAAAAAGAAACTTTAAAATTTAGAGTGTTCTTGAGCTACTTGAAACTTCCACTAAGAAGTAGTGAAATGGAAAATAAAATGCTTAAATCCCCGGTGAACATTTTGATATATAGAACTTTCTGCAGAAAGCTTATAGCTTTCAAACTATTGATTTTTCCACGATTTTGGCGACCACATTTTCTGGTTTTATACTTCAGCTAATTTTCAGGCGGTTTTTTCAGGTCGCTTAAATCGCAGAAATAGCTTGGAATTATTCCGGGGTCACTAAAAAATATAAAATATTCGATTTGAAAGCAGTAAAACCAGCCGCTTTTTCACCGTTTAACTTAAACTTAAAAACGCTTTATTTCATGGTATATTTTAATGCATTCAGTTTTTGTATTTTTCTCCAAAGAATTCCGGTATCTCAAGATTACTTTAAAATTGCCTATCTTAAAATCACGAAAAAATAATTCCCGCCAATATTGGCATCCCTAACACATGCTATACATATGTATGTATTGTATACACGCATTTAATAGTCTTGTCCAAGTTGATCACAGCACCTCGTTAGTCTAGAATGATTGAACCCACTAATTTAACCTCAACCATTCAACTCATTCCCATTTATGGAATTTATTTAGAAGCGCAAATATTATTTTGTGGCAGCACATCAAAGCGAAGCTAAATAGAAACGGATATAGAATGTAAATAAAATAAAATAAAAAATGTATATTAGTATGCAAATAATATCCTTGAGCTGAGCGTTTCCCACTAAAACCCCACACCAAAGCGAATGAGAGTTTGAGTAAGTGGAAATGTAAAATGCGCGGCTACCCCAAATACTCGAAGGGGAAAGGCGAATATGTTGATAGGTAACGAGAAATATTGAGTCAACTAGGTTGTGCACAATTTGTGCTTTGTTGATAGTTTATTTGATTTGTGTCTATGTGTATTTATTTATGTATCAACAAATGTATTTATTTGCAAGTGTGCATAACTAAATATAAATATGTGTACATTGGCGAGTATCTACATTTGTACTTAGATAAGTTTACAGTATTTTGATATGTTTGAACATTACATACTCGTACTTACTATATTCACTCCTTTCGCCTTGTTTTATTGTTTCAGGTTAATATTCATATGCATGTGGGATTGGGTAGGTGGTTCGTGTCCAAATGACAAAGTGATTTATTTATATAAGTCTATAAGTGATTGAAAATGCATCCGCCTAGGGACATTCAACATAAACATACTCCAGCTCCGATGTGACAAAGCGCTGTTGCAGTAACAATTCAAACTGCTTAACAAAGATTGTAGTTCGTCAACTGGTAGTTAATGGAGGCATTTAGACCAGTTCAGTAGCAATTGATAACTTCGCAATGTGGTGGCTATAGCCGAAAATCGAATCTGAAACATACGCGCACAAGTATACTGGGATATCAGGTACAGTGTATGTAAATGAAAGAACTTTAAATATGAAAGCGTAGCACACATCCTAAAACTTTCATTTCTTTCTTTCTTTCAATTTAGAACACAGCACTTCAGATTTTTTTCTCAGTAAGTTCCACATCTGTGTTCACTAACAGAGTTATTCTTGTTATTATTTCTGTTTTATGTTCAACACGTTTCGAATGATTTATTTTTTCAAATGATTTGAATTGATTAATAATTTATACGAGCCAAAATATTTCATATGGATATGTGTATACGACGAAAATTTGGAAAGCATTTACCTTAATCATAATCAAGAATGATACAAATAATACAAAGCGGTTATTAAAATTAAAATATCATTTTTGAAAGGTATTGCCATATAATTTTTAAGATTAAATTATTAATATAGTAATTATTTTATTACGAGTACTTATAGTGTCAAAGCTCAACATTGTCGCCAAACTTAAGAGGATAAGTGAAATAAATTAATAATTATATCACTTTCCTACTAATTTGATATAGAAAATATTCATTAGTGGTTCTCACAAATTGTAAATTCTATCAACATTACATTATATAAATTAATATAAAAAACATGAGAATTTGGCATATTTCTAGGCCAAACACGAAGAAGAACGAACAGAGCTCGGTCTCCAAATTACTGTGTAATTAAACAGAACAATAAAATAAGAAATAATAATATTTTTTTAAGGACGGTCAAAAATTGTACAAACCTGTATTAAATAATGCCAAAAATTAAAATCTCGTTTAACCTTTTGATTGGTATGCTAATAACAAACTCACAATAAATAAAATATAAATAAGTAACAAAAAAAACAAGAAGCTGTTTTACTTTTTTTTATAGTTATGAAACTTATAAAAAAACTCAAAAAACATTTAAACATTTTTTTTAATTATTAAACTTTTGCAATTAATATTTATTAATAAGCAAAATAAACACGAACACACTTCTTTTTTATTATTGCATCTACAAAATTTTGTTAAAAAACAAATACTCATCATAATGTGTTTAGACAAATTAGACTTATATATGTATATATTTGAATATGGAACCAAAAGAAGAAAAATATTCACTAATTTATTACATGTCTTAATTAGTAAATGCATTTCAAAATTCGAGCTTGATCATGCGTAAGACGATAATGCATAAAAAAAATTTAGTTCGAAAGCTTCTTAATAGAAAATATGCTGGCTTGTTCCTTTAAGTGCAAACTTCGTTTGTATCCTAACTTATTTTTTATTTGTAAATTGTAAGTCCATCAAAAACTCACCATAACCAACTCAGGAGTTGATCAATAAATTACATGACGGCCTTTTGGCTGAAATTAATTAAATTAATGTTATCAATTCTAAACTCTTGACATAATCAAGAGGCAATGGCTATTAATCGCTCATACGCCCGGTGGATCGTTGCGCTTAAGGCCGCTGCATACAAGTCGAAACTCAAAAGTCTGTAATAGGCGCTTATCACAAGATTTTTATAAAATTTTACTATTTTCGTACAACAAACAAATATTTTTTTAAATATGTAATAGTTTTACTTATTAAGTAAGTATGCACTTAAACGAATTTAATCGTCTTGCTATGAACGTTAGTACAATCTATACAATTTTGTTGAACCTTTGAACACATAAAAATTTCATATTGACTTTGACTAAAATGTTTATACAAGTGCCACTGTACCAATTTATTCCATAAAAATGTTTTCTTGAAATAATATTACTATGCAAAAAAAGTATACTAATTATGTCAAAAGGTTAATTGCCGTGATTTTCTCTGTTTTTGTTCAATTTTTTCACATTATGAAAAAAATCCAAATTTTATTATTTCGTTACAAAACTTAACACCTTAGCTGAAGACCTACAGTGTTAATTTTGTTAATGATCCTTGGTTAAATTTGTTTTTGCAAAACTCTTTTGTGGAATAACTTGGTTTTGAACTCTAGACCATATCGAAATTACCCATAATTCTGAAATTTTATATATTGAAAAGTTCAACAGAATGACGCGTTTTAGACTTTCAAGGAAGTGGGATTTTTGGACGAAAAAAGCACTAAAAACAGTATCAAGAACAGTCTATAGATAAGAAAAATTGCGTAATAAAACAAAACAGAGAATGCTAATTTTTATATTTTGGGTAACTTTTTATAGTCTTTTTTAAATTAAATTAAATTGAACAAAACTATATACTCCAACAATTAAAAAAAAAAATGTAAGATAAAGAAATTTTGTTACATTTTCACATTGTGTATAAAGTTTAAAAATAATAGTTTTTATCGTTTTTGTTATGGAATTAACTGAACTTTAATTGAAAAATAATTTGAATAAATTTAGAAAAATGATTGTGTAATTGTATAAGCACAATATATATATAGCAATTATTTATAGGTTTTAAACATTTGGGGTGAAATGTGATCCGGCCTTGGGACCCACCAAAAGGACTCACCAAAATTTCGTTGAAATTATCCGACTTAACTGCGAAATTTTTAAATTTTGAAATCTCTGCTTAAGGACGTACAATATGAATAGAATATAACATGCGCTCAAAGATTTACACGTAAAACTTCGGGTAACTGTTTTCAATAAATAGTTACAAACTATAATTTCAACCTATTTTGAAGAAACAATATCAAGTGCAAGTGCATTTTCATTCATTTGAAAACCGAACACACAATTTCTGTCTTAAAATACGGCAAATATTGACTTGCTTATAAATTAAAAATAGCAACAAAATCTTTGAAAGGCTTTCGTTCACATAATTCTAAAAGGAAAGTTTATCTACGAGTAATACTTCTTTAAAACAGCAAGCCTTGGCTAGGAGCCAAGTTCCGCATTACAGCAAATCGCGCGTTTTAATCAAACATAATTACTTACATACTTCTACTTACATATCTTAGTGAAAGCATATAAACGCTATAAAGCTGAAAGGACTAAATAAAAAAGAACAGAATTAATGAAAAATGCAATATGTGCCAAAACTTTAGATCGATATGGCGAAAAGGAGCGAACAATATACTAAAATACGCCACAGACATACAAACACTAATCAGAGTATAAAATAAAAATAAAATTGCAAACGCTGCAATCTCTACATTGCAACCCACGCCAAATGGAGAGACGCGAAACACATAAAATGCCTGAAAATGATTGCTGTGGGCGAGTGGAATGTGAAATAGTTGAACAAACGAACAAAAAACGAGGAAAATGTAAAGATAAAATCGTGCTTCGCGTAAAACTAGGACAATATGGAGGTAGAGATAAACACGTGGCAAACTATCAACAATTCACTTATACTCTCACACAGCTGTGCAACAGTACACAACTTGCAGTATCAACATCGTTGGGGCTTAGTTGTGTAAAGTGCGCATTTACCAATTCTCGTAATGACGGTGTTACTTAACAATGGCGGCGGCAGCGACACCGGCAGCAGCAGCCATCCCTTCGCGATGTGTAATAAAACTATTGAGTTTTCAATTTCGATTTCAATTTCGCTTTTCAATAGCTCCCATCTGCACAACTATGCTAAGATAAGATAGTGTTGCCATATAAATAATATTTCTGGGGATCAATGAAATTGTGAATTATAATAATAATAGTATTAAAAAATATGTCTTCCCCATCGCCGCTTACTTCAAATATTCCTACAATTCAGAGCTGCTTAATTTCCATCAATATTAGTAATCAATAAGTTTTTGTCTTTTTTGATTTTATTAATTTTTATTTTTATTTTGTTACATAAACAGGTAATTAATTAAAAATGTTAATTAAAAATAATCGTAGTTATTTGCCATTAAGAAAATTAAAGTTGATTTTTCTAGATGCTGACAATTATGGTTGATTTTTTATATGTTTTTTTTTTTTTGTTGCAAATTTGTTTGCGTTTAAGGTTGTGTGTAAAATATTTCAGTAAACTTTTATCTGAAAAATATGAAAATTGTCAGAAATCCACGTAATCCTCAGCTTTTTAAAACTTGCGCTACACAGCAGAAAAATTTATTGCGTTAAAAAGCCGTATTCTGAAAACTTTTACACAAAATCTTCCAATATTTCGCACTTGCTTTTTAAAGCTAGGATTTCTGTAGTTATTATTACAGTATAAAAAAAATACCAAATTAAATTTTTTTGTATAGTTACAAAAGTTGCTTTCTGGCTCTGTGCTTTAACTATTTAGATTGACTGTGAGTAACTTAATATGGGCATATTTTTAGTAAAACACTTTATTTTTAAATAAATAAAAGTGAAACCATTATATGTCAGTAATAAAAAAAAAGTTGTGTTCAAATTTTAAAAATATTCTGGAAATCCTTATTAGTACTTTAATAATTTCAATTACTTATATATTTGTGAGGAACATTTTAAGAAAGCGGTTTTATAGATTATTAAAATATATACTTTGTTAAGTTTTTATTTATGGCCTTAAATGATTAATAATTGACAGTGTTATTAAACTCGAGGCCAGTGTGTGAAAGGTTTCATTTGAAAAAAAATAACAACAGTTAAAGTGAAAGACGTTATATCCGCTATTTCGGAGATCAGCACTTCTCCTCAACAGACTTATTTTTATTTCATGTTATTTTTTTGTTTTTCTGCACCGCTTCCCAGGTTTGAACCAAGAAACCTCGGGTTGCAGAGCCAACACGTCCTTCGTTAAACAAACCAACTACAAACAAGAGCAGCTGATCTGCCGCTATTTTAATTTGCTTGTGGGGTTGTTGTTTGTGTTTTTTTGCAATACTTTTTATTTAATTAAATTTGATCATTTAGAATGCTTAAAAATTAAAAAAAAGAGTCTGATGAGGAGATGTAGTGGTCACCGAAATAGCAGACATAACTTCGACCACTAAAACTGTTTTTTCTTAACAAAATCTTTCACAAACTGACTTCGAGCTTAATAAAATTGTCATTTATTGATTATTTAAATATATTACAATTTTTGTTGTTGAAACTTTTGATGTCTTATGCCCGATTTTTATTTTATATTTATGAAAATAATCAGGATTGCCAAATAGAAATTTGTACCAAATAAAAAAAAGACAATTATTGCACTTAATTGTATTAAAAGACAAATGACTATAAAACAATTTACTACATATTTCAAAATTTCTAAAATATTTGATATTTCCTAAGCTTTGAACAAAGTTTGGAATCTGACGAAGGAAAAGGGGTTTGTCATGTGACTAATTACTTTCTAAATGACATTCTAGCTCAACCAGCAGATTTGACCTATTTGTACAAAAGAACAAAACCAAGAAGTTCAAAAGCTCTCATTATATCTGGTTAAAGCTAATGTTTGGCATGTTTTATGGGTAGTTAGAATAATCCGTTCAAATCTCATCAAAACATAGGCCGACTAAAATGATACGAAGACACAAATTTATTTTACTCTTCGGACAAATGCGCTTTTTATCAAGGTCGTGTGACATTGTGTGGATATTTTTGTATTTTCGAAACTCTAATATTTGCTCATTTAACTGAAAAGAAGATAATCTAGGGATGGATTCTAAAAACAAAAAGCGCCAGTTTTTGCTGAAAATATTCGAATAGACAAACAAGTAACACTACTCAAGTTTTGCAGCATTTTCGTTTAGTATTCGATACGATGGAGAGCATTCAAAAGGCTCGAAAGGCTAAGGCGCAGAAGCGACCCATATCCTGCCTTCTGAACCAGTCGAATTGACTAAGACGAAATTTTGTGAACGGGCTGTTTAGAATCTCGACAGAACTAGCCAGTTGCAGGGATCAGCGCGCTATCCAAAATTGAAGCGCATATGAAACCAGAAATACAGTAAAGCTTTGAAACTGGACCTTTTAAATCGCCTTACTAGATTTAGATCCTGTGCAAGTAATGTAACAAATACCAGAGTTTATAATAAATACAAAATCCAATATTCAAGCCGAGATATTTTAACGATACAAATAAAATTTACAATATTTCTCTTAAGTTTACCCTTTTGACCATATTGGTCGGTCAAGCGCAAGCAGGTGCTCTAAATCTCTTCGAAACACTAACGGTAGTACGAAGAGTGCATCAGCACAATAAGGGGCTAAATTCAGGAGAGTCAACAAAATTTAAAATATAAAAGTATTAACCTATTAAACCATTTATAAAAAATATATCCCCTTAAAATGGACTTTGAAATATTTAAACGAAATTGGAATACAATTCACACATCTGGCAACACTGATCCTATGCTGCCGCCTGAAGGTAGCTCGTTTCTATCAGATTGCGCTAAGCAGCAGCTTTGAACTACTTTTTCTATCCTACTATTGCCGTCCGATTTCACAACATCTACAATGATTTCGATTCGTGCTCTTAACATCCGGCCAGATGTCCGTAAGTATTTATATACATAGGTATGTATAATGCATATATAAATGTATGTTTGTATAGGAGTATATGTAAGCCAGTAAACTATTCTCCACGTGGAAGCTGCACTTCAGTCTTTAAATGAGCAATACAATTAGCAAAGAATTAAAAGCGAAATTACTTTTCTTGCTGAAACTAGCACACTCTCCTAATTCTATTGAAAAAAATATTTTTTTTTTACTTTTCGATTACTCTATATACATACATGTGTGCACACATAAATATGTACATATATTTGTATATAAGTATGTATATGTTTGTACCTAAATATGTGTGGAAGATAATTTTTTTTAGCTCACTTTCATGAAGTCTGTCTCACAGAAGAGAATGTGCAAATGCTGTGCAAATCATACACTGGTGGCCAAAATAATATAAATGTGACGTATTGACAAGTTTTTTCTTGTGTTTTTTTTCTAGCCAACTTCTTATACATATTTTTCAATTAAAATACAGCTTTTTCTCTAAGTTTCAAACTTCATAAAAATTTTATAACAATAAAAATAAATACAGAAACATTTCGAAATTTTACGAATAAAAAATTTGGAACTTTTATTTTTTAGTATTGCAGCCTATATAGCTTTTTAAAAATAACTTTAGAATTTGGTTCAAACGTAATATCAGAAATCTCCACTTTATTTCCGCTTTATTAAACTGAAATTGACTGGGTTATAAAAATGCATACTCTAAAATACCAAATAACTTTCAAGACTGCTGAAATTTTATTAAATTATAATAAATTTAGTGTAAGGTTTTAAACTCGTATTGTTTAATGAAAAATATTAGAAATTAGGTTAAAAAATTAGTCACAAACTGACAAAAAGTTGCATCTTTTTATTTTGGAAACCAGTGTATGCACATTAGGGCGGTAAAAAAATAAATAATTTAAAAAATTTATAAATTTCGCACGTACATATTTTATATTGGGAAAATTAATTTTTGTAGAAATGGCATAGAATTAGTGAAAATCATTTATTTTTAACCTGTATCTGATTGTATTGGAAGAATAAAAATTACATGTATATTTCACAATTTTTCGATATTAACTATTTATTATAGAAACTATAAAAAAAAACCACAAAACAAATAATATTTTATATTAAATAGTATTGATTGGTTTATATTAAAATTGATTTTTAATTCTTTTAGTAAGTTTCCCTACTATCTTTTAAAAAATATTAATTGTTTCTGTAACAATTTAAAAAAAATTTATTATATGGGAAACTTTGATGCCATCAGCGATCTGTAAATGTTTTTTGAGTTCAAAAAAAGGAATATATTTTTTTTTAATATTAAACAATGCTAGTGGGCGAAAATTCCGACTTTATTTTTGCACATGCATTTTTCGACACACCTAATAGACACACATATTTACATATGCATGTATGTATGTATCTCTACCCTAAACACTTTTGTGAAGAAGAGTGCTTGTTCAATTGATTGAATATCGATTTTGTTTAATTATTGTTTTTAACTTGCATTTTCTTTTCAGATTTATAATTATAAAAAACCATTGGCGTGAAGCACCCATTGCGGAGCATTGTGGAGTGTTTAATAGGATTATAATTTGCATTCAACACAAATCGTTGACGTCTTGCTGTGTATTAATTCAATTAAGAGGGGATGATGTAAGATAAGGCAGTCTACATACTTTCGAATAAATATTGTATTTAGACAGATGGTTTAGTGTGTCAACAGTATGACAAAAGATGCAAAAAAAAAAAAATACATTCATATTTATGTTTAACGTAAGCGGTGCAATCAACCATGCCCTCAATTAATAGTGTTTTATTCTTTTTTAAACGTTAATTGTATTTTTCATTAAACAAATATTTCTGCCTGACCTCAATAAGTTGTTTGATCATTTCTATTATTCTAATTAAAAAGTGAATGCTAATCAAGGTGATTATTATTCCGGAATTCAGTAAGCAGTAACTAATAGAGACAAAAGTCACAATTTTAAACCAGTTGGCATTCATTAGACTCAAATTAAAACCTCTAGTCTCTAAATTGTGACCAGATGATAAGCAGGTCTCAAAAAATTAAAACAACCACAAAAAATAAAAAAAAGTAAAAGCATGCAAAGGCCATTATCTCTTATTCAAAGTCTCAAATTTTGAGATATCGGGTTTATACCAAACAACAGAATACAGGCATTGTTTTTCAAACTCATTTGTAATGATTGTTTTGAGAGAAGCAACAAATGTTACTTACATTTATAACAAAAAAATGTACTTTCGGGTCCCCTAAGTAAGTAAAACGGTTGCTCATAATTTTTAACCGTTTCACACATTTCAATTTCGTGTATAAGCGTAAGTTTAACCACAAACTGGGAAATTGAAATAATGCCAGTGCAACAGACTGACAAATTTTGACAAATTATTTTTCTATGTGAAACTGTTATTGAGCTTGAGTCTTGTTTTTTATTTGGCAGAAGATTTTATTAAAAAAAAGCAGGTGATTAGGTAGAAGTTGTCTTTTTAATTATAATTATTGTCTTAGCCATATCTATAAAGCTAAATTTTAAATTTGTAAAAAGTTTTTTTTTCGCAATTATTAATTTGAATATCGTTCATATATGAAACTAAATTTAGTGAATTATGTTCCAGACATTAAAAAAAAAATTTTTTAAATCGAAAAATTATCAACCAATTTTAATTGTTTTCTTTTATTTAAAATTTTCAAAGGAATTTTGTAAAGGAAGTTTAATTTTTCTTTACAATTTTGTTATTATAAAAATAAAAACTTTGGTTAAATTATGTATGAAAAAAATTTTGTTATTTCATAAAAATTGGCGTAAGTACAAATATTTGAGTCACGTGGTGTACACGTCTGCCTCTTTCCTTTTCATTCAAACTTCGTTCGCTCTTAAATATTCATGAATTTCTACTAAGTACTTTGGATGCGGCCATCGCTCACACACAGATTTTCGCTCTCTTTCCACGTTTTCTACTAATTAAAAGGAGAAAATAGAAAGTAGAAATACAAATATTAGACCCGCTTCCGGCACGTCCCACTCTTTCATAAAACGGATGTACGCGCCATACATGCATTCAAACAAGATGGTGGTCACATCCGGTACACACCAGCGCAACCATCAGCAGCCATGTACAAAAGTCAATGGCCAATGTTAGTGCCAACAACAATTACAAACTAATTCCTGGCGAAAAGCGTCGCAATTAACAGCGCTCGAGTGTAATTATAGATTAACGCCTGATGGCTGATGGACGCCGGCGCGCACCGTACCAAGGTGCAGCGCTCTCGTCTATACGCTGGTCAACGCGTACAAATTCATCTCGCATACCAGCTGTTGCCCTCTGTCCGGTTTTGAGCGTCCGGTAGCCGGTGCTCGGCGTTCGCATACTTCCGCTTGCCCAACAGCCACAACAGACAACAACAACATTCAGCGATTCAGTTAAATACCGTATTAATCAAACCTGCGCCCCAAGCGCTCCTTCCAGAGTACATTTCTACACGCCCATCATCGCTCTAGTTGCCGAATTCAAACACTCCCCTCCATCGCGCTAGGTGAGAGCCATAAAGTGAAAATGATGAAGGCACGCGCGCGGGTATAAAACGTGAGCTGAAAGACTAAACGCACGTGCAAACGATTTGCTACTTCCTAATGGCGATTCGTGCAACTGGCACGCCGCACCCGCACACCATGTCAGCGTAAGCTGAGCGCTCTTAATTATGCGGGTGTTTGTTGTTGTTGCTTGTAAAGTTAGGCTGTTAATTGCCGAAAAAATAAAAATAAAAAAACACCGAAAAGCGAAAAATGTAGAAAGTAAAGCTGGCAACACCAAGTGGCAGCGCATCATATAAAATCTTCTATAGTGGTTGATTAGCGCTGGATATTCGATCATTTTAATTTTATTAAATAAATTATTCAGCGCACACAACCGACCGCGCCGCCGCCATTGGTCGCGTTAGTGGTTTGATAATTTACGCAGAAATCTGTGCTGCGCGCTAATTACAGTTCAAGTTGGTGGATATAGCAAAAGTTTATGAAATTGCGAATTGGAAACTTCAAATTTCATTAGCATCTAAAATATAGATTTAATTTTTTATTCAATCTATTTACTTTGATAAACCGAATCCCTTGTGCTTATGTATGCGTGTCATAATCTGAATTGAACCGAGCAAGTTTAAATTTAAAATTTTTCTTCCACTTAATGGTGTTCCGGGGTGTGTAACAAAGTAAAAATTGTCGAACTTTTGGTGAGATAAAATTGAAGTTTTGAACTTGTGGTACAACAACCACAAATGGCGAATGGGAAGCCCACTCTTGAAAGAAATACACTTAGAGTATATTCTCTATGAGTTTTAAGATTTCACTTACAGCGGCAGAGATTCGAACATGAATTCTCAGCGATATACCAAGTTTGCTGATTAATTATGTATTTCAGTAAGATTTTAATTGGCCTTATAAATGAATAATAAGATAAAGCGTTGATGAAGAATAAATATAATTATTAAAAAGAAGACTGATAAGGAAATGAGGTGATTTACGAAATAATACTATAACTTCTACTATTAAAAACTGTCGTTGTTTTTCCAAAAATCTTCTACAAACTAGTTTTGAGCACAATAAAATTGTGAATTATTATTATTCGGTTTTCGTAAAGCTACGATGTTTATTTATTAATTCTTGTTTCACTAATGTGTTCGTTACAAAATCAAACATTTCAGAGTTTAACTTAGAACAAGAGGTATGCATCTCAAATGATTAATACTATATTCCCTTATAGCTATTTCTATTTAGATTAACTCATATACTTTCAATATTTAAGATAAGACTGCGTTCTATAAAATATTTACATAGCTTAGATATACTAAAAATATAAATGCCGTGTATAGCGCCACCCAGTATTTATAACTGAATTTGGAAAATCAATTAACAAATACAAATTTTAAAAATCTGGCTATTGTGCCACCTGAAAGATTAGTTTTACCAAACAGTATATACCTTTACAAACTAACATTTCTAATTTTAACTCAATTGGTGCCTTAATAAGAATTTACTGATCAACTCGATCTCAGCACCCGCTTGCGGATGTTTAATTTGGATTTTTGTAGAACTTCTTCTCTTGCATTTCTCACTAAAGTTCTCTTTCGTATATGAAGTAAACACTTCAAATTTAAATTGTTTCTGTCTACATAGAAACTTGGACTTTCAGAATATGCCGCCTAGGTACAACGCGAACCGCAAACGTCGGGAATTAGAATAAAAAAAAAAGTAACTGCTTTGAAAAGGCAAAACAAAATGTGAATATTTGAGAAGAGGTATTTGAGCTTCAATCAATACCACGCTTCTTAGTCAAAAATATTTTCAATTAATAATTTTACTGAACGTTCACTAAAACGAAAACAATAGAAAAAATAAAATAATATAACACAATTCAAACAAATTTTTACTGCAAATGCAATTAAAAATTTGAACATTTACCAATTTTCCGTTTTCTAAAACTGCATATCCTAAACCAACAACATGAAATAATCAAAGAAAATTGAATTTAGTACCAACGTTAAAAACAATAATAACAATTATTGAAGAAAAAAATGATATTCTATATTGTTACGCAAATGTATCAAACGGAAATGCATATGCACCTACAAAATAAGGGAAAGTAGTACAACGGTAAACGCAATTGAAATTAATAAACAAATAAAAAAAAACATTTATTTGTACTATTGTGTATTTGTTTTGTTGATTTTCTTTTGCGATAACGAGAATTCAATTTTCATCGATTTCCATAGCGAATTAAAATTAATAGGAATACCAGAGAGACCTGCTAAGCCCATGGCGAGACGAAGTGAGTAGGAATGCAAGCAATGAAATGAGGTAGCAAAAAATATATGCATTTGAAATAAGCAAATACACACATAACAGGCATACAAATATACATATACATATGTATGTACATAGTAGGTGACTGTTGAATGTGAAATTATTATTCAAATAATTAATTTTATTATTTTAAATGGAAAGCAACGTACTATGAGACTTGTCTTTGTTTGCCCTTTTTTACACTTTGCTTGCTTTTGAGCTTCACAAAATTCGGAAGTACACAAGTGTGTTTATATATATTCGTACATATGTATGTGTGTATGGGTTGACTTGTAATTTCCATACCCAACAAAATATCTGTGTGTGTAATGATTGCTTTTGTTTTTTTTTTT
Organism: Philophylla caesio; assembly: GCA_963971545.1. NCBI lineage: Eukaryota > Metazoa > Arthropoda > Insecta > Diptera > Tephritidae > Philophylla > Philophylla caesio. Next base: position 12,438,737 of record OZ020607.1, read on the forward strand.
TTTTTGATATGTAAATGGGTAAATTAAATTTTCCAAATGGTTATGGCAAAATGGCACATCAAAAAATAACTGAAAGCAAAGAGTAAAGGAGAAAAGGCAACAATAACAATAGCGCATATCCAGCAACCAGCAGAGACGTTGATGAGTACGGTGTTAGCATTATCAGCAAAGAGTATGACATCTGCTCATTGACATGCCATACGTGACAGGCAGTTGTGGAAAATAACTGGCATAATTGCCTTCTTTTATTTTAAAGTAATTTTATAATTCAACGGTTCCATTCAAAAGGATATCAGCGACTGAGTAAATGCAGAGCAATGATTTTTTTCCATAACATTTATTATCATATTTATGTTTTTTTTTTTCAAATAGGTATTTTTATTATTTGTTGTATTGCTAAGATGTTTTGAAATTATTACGAAAACTGTTCAAACACTTAAAATTTATGAATTTATCTTGCGACGTAAAATAACAGTAAATTGGGATATTCTAACAACATATTTGTTTAATTAAATATCTTTAATATTCTACCGGTACTGTCACAAAAAAAATTCAACAAATTTTTTCATCAAAATAATTATAACTCCACAACATGTTGGGGATTTATTTTCGCTCTATTTAATTCGAATTTCATTACAATTAAAATTGAGTTCATTCTCTAAATTTTCCTCAAAGCATTGACGAACATTATCAGAAGACTAAAAAATTTAATGACGGAACTATAAGAATAATTTTTTTTTGTTTTCGTTATTAAAAGTTAATTGAATTTTTTGCAATTTTGTATGTATTTTAATTGTGGCATAAAAAAGTTAAAAATAGGTACAATAACTGTTCACTTTTTCGCACTTTTTTTTATCGAGCTTGCATTTAATGGTAGAAACTGCGTAAACGCAACGAAAAATTTTCAAATATTAACAGTTAAGCGTAGCCACTTCCAATCGGCACCGTAAAAAAAAAAACAATAACTTACAAAACTACAACTGACAAAATGTTTTGACAATTCTAAGTAAACATATTGAAAAGGAGAGTTAAATTTGTAGCAGTTTTTTAGGTTTGTAAAAACTTTGGAACTAGTGTTTAAGGGATTTTGTTAGCAAATGAACTGCATTTGGATTTCAAAATAATAAAAAATAAACTGAGGAAAAATCCATTGTAGAAATTTTCAATATTTTCTTAAATAAATGCGCTAAAATCTTTTATATTTTATTTTTTTTTTACTTTGAACTACATGAAATAATAAAAAAAATAAAAATTTGTTTCAGTCTTATGATATGTTATATGATAGATGTATCGCCAATTCGAATCTTTGTAAAATGTTTTCAACAATGTTTAATTTTTAACACGATTTGAAAAATTTTTGCATAGATTTTGGTTAAAAAACTAATTTGTTTTTGGGCAAAACAACAACTTGAAGGCAAAACGATTTCCTACTGCATGTACCATACATACATATGTACATATGTGAATGTATATGTGTGTAAATGTGTGCAAACTTAATGCTTATTTTTGTGCTGTTGTTTGGCATTTATTCTCATATCTGCTGATTGCGATCGACATTTCATTTTCATTTCCATTGCGCATTTGCAATTCTCCCACTCAATTCTCATTTTTTCGGATTGCAGTTTTCACAGTTCATGAATATGCAGCAGTATTGTATATGTGCTCATGTGAGCAGGAGAAATCGGAAAAACACAGACACATACATAAAGCTATATAAACGTATGTACATACGAGTACATACATATGTACTTACATATTCAGTGACCGACATACACCTGCGCTACGAACTTTCAAATTAGTATGACTCAGCAACTCCAATACACTGAACACTAAAATTCCCATTTCGAGTGTCATAATTATTTACCATTTAAGCGCTCATACAAAGTGCTACCCTCTCCCCTCAACTCATACACTGCAGTATCTACGCCTTACTCATTTCACTCTCTAATAAGCAACAGCATTCTTAATCCTATTGCTTCCCTTCGCATTCAACCGCTCGCCCACTGCACATGCCGTTGTTATCATTGGCGGCGCCACAATTTCCGATCACAAATAATCCCAACAAATGGCAACATTTTTTAACTAATTCCATCCGTCGGCATGCAGCGTACAATTCTGCTTTCGGTAAGCTCCCTGATTTTGTGGTTTGGTCCTGGTTTTGCTCAGCCATTTGCCTGCACAGCGAATTACAATTTCGCGCACCGAAAAAAAATTTTTTAATCCGGTTATCGCAATTTGCATTTTTTAAAAACCACATGTATACATGTGCTTTTAGCATGTATGTATGTATGTATGTTTGTGTGCGCGCATACAGTTGCATATTCATTTGCATTGTTGTTGTTGTCGTGAAAATTTCGCGCAAACTACTTTGCACATTTATGAGCGGAATTGTAGATACAAATATGCATACAAAATGCTATGCAAAATGCAGTACAATCGGATAAATTAAATAATTTACGAATGTGAAGGAGAACCAGTGAGCCATTTTTTTGTATTCAACCGTGAAATATGGATTTGGAGTATGCAAATGTTTTTATAAGTAGTCATGTTAGCAATTTACTTGTGTATGAGTATATGTTTATTAATTTAGTCACAGATAACCAGCGCTGGAGTCTAAAGAAAGTGCTTATTAGTATATTCCAACGGATTTAGATTTATTTATACCATAGAGCTCGATTGAAATAAACTCATGCCGTAGATACAACATACTCAACATTTTCATCCCAGAATAAATTTTCATCCCAATGCTCAAAACTTAACAAATACTTAAGAAAAAATTTGCCTCACCGGTCACGCTGTCTTCTTGCTCTAAACTCTTTATGAGCACTATCACTTGTCAATCGCCTTTCCGAAGTCTCACTCACTTCACCTTCCTGCTACATTACTCTTTCTTCTTTCTCTATCCTGTCAATGACTTTCTCGAACTTTTCCTTACCTCTCTTCTCTCTTCCTACCCTATTAACCGCCAATCACCCTTTCCAACTCTTACTCACCTCTGTTGCGTACGTCATTACTCCTGCTCAATTACTTTCCCAAATTCACCATCACCTCTGGTACCCAAAAATAACAAAAACGCATGCCGCACTACTTATCCTCAAAATTTTCATTCCAAACAAAATAAATTAACGCCCACAACATCCCAAAACAAATTAATCTCAATACTAAAAACTAAACAAATACTTAAGAAACGTATGTCAATCACCTCTCACGACTCATTCTCTTCTCTGCAAGCCGCCTTACCGCGCCCTCTTCTTCATCTAAACTCTATGTTATCACTATCACCTGTCAATCCCCTCCACGAAGTGTCACTCACTACTGCGTCGTCACTATTTTTCTACTACTTTCCCACACATCTGTTACCCTTTTTGCCCGCTTAAAATCGTTTCAGAAACTAAAATTTACTTACATAAATAAGGAAATGAGTGATTCAACGATTAGAAGAGTTCTTCGCCGTAAAGGACTGCAAACAGCTGCTCAGTCGCCAGATTTGACATGTTTGGGGTCATCTAGACAAAAAATTTAGATCGAGACAAATTTCCAACATTTCCAACTTAAAAAAGCACTGAAAGAAGAATGGCATGGCATTTCTCCAGATTACTGTAAAAAGATTTGTTGCATTCAAGCCTAAACTATTGTAGTTTTTAGTTTTTTCAAAAATTCTAAGTAAAATGCGCCTGTACGATTTTGAGTGGCATTCACTGTATGTATTCTGCATATAAAAATACAATGTAGACATGTAGCGCAATATTTAACTAAATGTTTTGTAATTGCTTCACGCATTTCAATTTAAAATAATTTGAGACCCATTTTGTATTTCATTGTAATAAATTGGTAGCTGCGTGTGAATTGTAAAACGAATGTAACCAGTTGGGATTTAGTGCAGTTTTGCATAATTTGGATTAAAATTTTCGACAGAATATATTACATACATATAAACAAAGTATTTTGAATGTATTACAATTATTTCGGCACTTAAGGGTCGGATTCACGGATGGAGCATTTGAGCGACGATCGTAATATATATCCTACTGCGAATAATGATTAATCTTATGTCTCGTTTTCATTAGGTTAAATTTGATGTTAAAAGTTGTGAGTTGTGAATAAAAACAGCTTGTTGGTATGCGTCAACATTTCACAGCAGTTTCCAACATTTTGGCAATTTTGTATTGGGTCGACTTGATTAAGCATTAAAGGACACAAAAGTGACACGGAACTATAAAGGAAGATAGCTTTTATGGTTACTCGTTTTCAGTTGTAAGGTTAAACCAAATTGATAAGTGGCTAGAAAATACTTGAAGCTCACCGAAAAACTGAGCACTTTTGAATAGCCTTCAGAGAGCCTTCAGATTTGGTAATTAGCTCGCTGTCAAATCTGATATAACAACTGGTGATTTTACAAGCTTGGTATAAATCGCAGATAAGGAGACATCCAAATTCATTTTATAGGAATATTACTGACAATTTTTATAGCTACTTGGGATTTTATTGTTTTTGTTAGACTATAAAATGTATTTGGATTGCATTATATAAGAAAAAAATATTTAAACTAAAGAGTCAAAACTTTCTCATGATCATTTCAGAACTAGTTCAGGACTTTTTTGTGAACATTTCGGAACGAGTTCAGGTCTAGTTTGTCACTATTTCGGAGTATGTTTGGGACCAGAGTACTACAATAGCCCAGAAAACCGAAAACCCGTAAACCAATCCCAAATAACTAAAAATTATGAAATAACATAGACCCGTGAATCTTGAAAATTCTAAAAATTCCGAAATAAGTAGTTCCCGAAAATCATCTTATTTTCAATTTTAAATCTAACGTAACAATTCAAATTTCATGAGTACCTGCTACTCACGCCCATTTTATTAGTTTTTTATTGCTTTTTAAATGAAACTAAATTCGGCAAAGGCTCCCTTTTAATCGGTTTCTGCATCCGTCTTTGGTATACCACGTAAGTGTACATGTTTATATATGCATATTAATTAACGTAAATATTTTAGTTTGCAAATGTTGCATTGGTTATTGTGGCACTTTATGGCTCTCGCATATTGAAATATCATGGAATTTATGCATTTCCACTTAGCGAAATAAATCATTGATTCAGTGGATGTGAGTGCCACGCGTAATTTAAATTTCGACAGCGCCGCCGTTGTTGTTACTACAACACCACTTTTTTTTTTAATTAGTAACATTAATGTGCGTTTTCATTGTTGTTCAACTGCAGTTGCCGAAATGTTGCAACATTTTGAATTGAAACCCCATAGCAGTCTAACTTATGAGCCTTAGTTTCTGATAATTACATTATTATTATAATTTTTTTTTTTTCATTTTAATAAGGTAAGAACTAAAAGTCATGCAATCATTTATGTGTGTAGTCAGGCAGTTTTCTTTTTTTTTTGTTTTAGGAGGAGTAAGCATCGAGAGCCTTCACCCCGTCATTTTGGGATTTTAACCTGCACTTAACCTCATACTGTCACGTACCGATCCCCTTCCGGTACTACCGTCAAGTTTTTCGTCGGGAGGCAGTTTGAGCATCAAGCTCTAAGTCCGTTACCGTCTTGATGCAGTCCGTGGAAGTGGCATCTACTTGGCACCACCTCTGTTGGTCTATTTAGCCCACCCGTGTCGGGTCCGTCCTCCCCGCCTACTTACATATGTAATGTACGCCTAAATTGTGTTTAACATGCCAGACATCTGTCAATATTTAAATGTTTTAATTTAAGTTTATGATCTTCATAATTCGAAATTCAACTTCATTGAGGCTGTCGGAATGGACGGGAATCCGAGCATAAAATTTCACAGGTTAGTAACAACTCAAACGTAGAGCTTGTCTCCAGTGATATTTGTCGGAACGGACGAGGTTCCGAGCAAGACAGTTTATCCATGTACATATGAACTTATTTATTTTAATTTATATCCGCGTTTATATTTTATAAATAAGCAAGCGCGCTTATAATGTAAATTAAGTATAAGAAGTAAATTAAGTGTAGTTGACCTAATTTACGGCACAAAAACTAAACTCACACTCATGTACATTAGGGTGGTGCAGAAGAAAGTCGGTGTTTCATGTTCTAACGGGTTGTTCTTTATAGAAAAGAAATTGTTTTGTGTGTGTTTTGAATGAAAAAGAAAAGCAATCATTCATATAAAGTGCAAAAAATCTTTGAAAATCACTCACCAAACTTTGTTTTTGTTTTCAAAGAATAAAGCCCAATCTTTATACATATATGTATATATATAGATTTCAAACAAAAAAAAAAAAACAGAGATGAAAAATATATCAAATAAAAGGTATTGATGTGTATATTTGCACAAAATTTAAAATCAGTCTGTTATTTCCTGAGCTTTTTGCGCTCAAAGATATACAAATTTGCAAGTTTTTTTTTTTATATTTTAAAAGAAAGATTATAATTGTTCTTAAGAAAATCTTAAAATCGTTAAGTCAGGCGCACTCGATTATCGGGGGTTATATAGTGAAAATATTTTTTTTTTGTTTTTCTATCTGGGTTGACAAAAACGAAAGCACGAACTAATTTTGGATTGAAATAAAAAATATCGAATTTTCGCTATGTATGTACATATGTATATGTATGTTTATATAATGAAAGCCTTTCGAAATTTCATAAACGAGCCCATTTCTTTGTTTCAAATCGCTGCAAGCTTTAAACGTTACCCAATTTGTTCCAATAGATACCGAAAAAACAAAGTTTTACGCATTTTTCAAAACTTCTGTTATAAGTAAGGTGTACGAAGTTTCATTAAGAAATCTTAATTTTAACTCAAGTTATCGTAACCACTGACAAACGGACGGATAGACAGTCAGGACTAAATCGATTCCTCTTTTTATTCTGATCTTTTTCGTATATTATATCTTTATCTATCTCGAATATTTTTGGCTGTTACAAACAACCCTTGTACACAAGTAATCTCGGTTATAAAAATAGAACAGTTTTCTGAACAGAGACCAAGAAAGGCCGCCGACTAAAAATGTTTGCTTTTAAAGACTTCTATACAATTCTATACAGTGGTATTTTTCTATATAGCATAATCCCTGTGGATAAGAGCATTAAAATTTTGGCTTTATTATATTTATTTCTCACCACCCTAATGATCGCGCACATATGCACGCATTAATTGTAATTTCGTGGCGCTCAATATTATTTTATCTCGCGCATAATTTTCCCAGTAAACATAATAAATAAATGTACATAAATACAAATGTGTATGCAGAAATTATTAAAATATTTTTGATTTTATTTTACATAAAATTGGAAAAATTGCATTTATTTGCGCAATTTTTTGATCCCCCCCATGTTTTTTGTTATTGCCTTTGTATGAGCTGTGTAATTATGTTTGCTGTATAAATTATAAGGTTTATGCAATTAACAATACTCATATATCGCCGACATATTGATCAATCTAAACGCAATTAATTGCTGAAACCGCAAAGAACATTTATTCAGCGGTTGGAATTTGTTATGGACAAATGCACAGAGTCCTTAAAACAAAAACGAATCATAAATTGAATGTAAAAGCATAAATAATCAACTACTCACAAATACATAAATAAGTATTAATAAAAAAATTTCGTAAGTATTTTTTTTTTTAATTTTAACTACTCAAATCACGGATTAAAATTCTAGTAAGCAAACTTTAGTTGTAAAATTCTTTTAAACCTCTTGGAGAACTGACAGCGATCAAAACACTTTTTTCGGCTAACAAAGTCTGAAGTACCAATAGTAGAACTCAAGACTGATTATCTCCCCTCTTCACTGTAATATTATAATAAATACGATTATCTTCGAAATACGGAAAAATGGCTGTCACGCCAATGCTTAGCTGTTATAATTGCACTCGACACAAGAGTTGAGCATCGCCAACAGAATTCCTTGTGTGTCGTAAATAGCCGATTGCGGGTGAATACCACCGAAATTATGCTCTTCACGAGCAAATACAGGATACCAACTTTTCAGATACCCTTACTCAACGGAGTAGTGCTTAACTTTCCACCGGTATAATTCTTGACTAAAAGTTGAATTGAAGTCAGAATATTATGAAGCGGCTCAAGAAAGCCAAAACCAGTATTACCGCCTTTAAAGCACCTACTTATACGCAGAATATCTAACCTGTTGTATTCTGTGCGATCACTGGATTGTGACTGAAACTTGGAAAGAGAACTTAGAAGAGTGAAGCCCTGCCTTCTACTACCAGAAAACCCCTAGCAACCACTAAATTTCCATACTGCCGATCTTTACAGTAGTACAGCGCCATTAACTGGACTTAGTCGGCCCAGTGTTTGGTTAGGTTGGTCCGGATAGGCCTCTCGGGCTTGAACAGTGCTGCTACCTGTGGTCATTAAAGTACAAAACCGCAACAAATTTATTCTGCCTCTCGCCGGCAATAAAGACAAAGAGATGTGGTGTTTGGCAATTATATTATAAGAAGATTGGGAACATGCTTAAAACTCGTAAGACACGAAGGAGAAGACTACTGAACTGAGGGCACCACAATTCACGCCAGCTAGAGCTTTAGCCACCTTTCAGGCGCATCAGAAGATATGTTTTCCGATTGACGGACGAGACCCAGGCCTTTATTGGATACTACGTTATACAGGGGTGTCCATACGACATTGAATTAAAGTAAATTGCCAACTTTTCGAAGCCTCGCGATGTGAACCGAATTATTGGGGTCCATCCACCATTTAGCACAAAAGTGTAGCTGTAGTCTCAGAATTAATAACGACATCCTTAACTGAAATACGTAAGTTCAGTAAATGGAAAGCAAAGCCTGCAAAGCCTACTCAGTTTACCACCCTCTCATGTCCAGTCAAAGCCAAACTGCGCGATACCTGGCCTTTCCGACTGGTAGAGTTGCCGACCTTCCAGGATCTAGCTAAGCGCTACAACAACGAACAATTATATTCAGAATCTATCGCTATTTTTGCTGGTAGGTCAAAGCTCCACAAATAGGTCGATGCAACTACTAAATATAAGAGAGGTCAAACTTTGACTAGTAAAGGCCTCAGCAACTGCCTCCGACAGCAAAGTCACGATCACATTATAGTGAAGGATATTATTGCTAAGCACTGCTTAGCTGGAGCGCTCGGCGCTCAAATTGGAGACCCGGCTAACGATCGAGTGCTTTCACAATGGACCTAATGCAAAGCGATAACCACCGAAACCGTAAATCAAATTACTGACAATCATAAACCGACGTGGTATGTTGCTGACGGAGCAGATGGCATCAACCCTTAAACTGTACACCTTTTGCGCGTCTCAGGCTCCAGCAACAGAACTTGTTTTACTCAGGGGTACAATCGCTCGCTATAAAAACTGTGTCATTTGAGTAATCTTGTAAATACTACTAATTGGTATGCCCTGCTTTAATACTTATGGCTCTCATTTCTTCGGCTTAACAAATTATATTCGTATACTAGAACTTCTATCTACTTTTATAGTTTTCCTATTAGCAACGTACATACATACTTATCCATCCGCTCTTCATGTTTATTTGCATTTTTGTTGCAGTTACTATTTAGTTGGACACTTCACATTATTGTTGCTATATATTTTCAATGCTGCCAGCGGTTTTTTACTGCCTTTTACCGTTTTATAGCCGCCATTGTGTTTTTTTTTTCTTTCGTGAAGGTGACGCACTGTGAAATTGCATATTTTTCCACGCCATAGCTTGTGCTTTTTATTATAATTTACGCTTCTCCGCACATAATGCCCCCCCGCCCCACTTCTTGAAAGTCACTGCTCAGTTGTGAACTGTCCCTAATGTGTTGGCCAGTTTTGCTGTGCCACACCAGCCGTGGCTAAATCAACCAACTGGCGGACTTGGCTTTACCTGCTCGCACGTAATGGAGGGCAGCAAAAAGTTCAGACGTCTTAGCCACTGCACCCAAGCGACGGATTTGTTTTTATTATTATTCTTATTTTCTGCAAGTTTAAAGTTTGCTAGTCACCAGTAGTTTTGTGGTCGCTTAAGCGTCACAGAGCCGTTGCAAATGCGTGTCTACTAAGAACTTGCAACCAACACACATGTATGGTACATACAACGTCTACTGCTAAATCGTGTACTGCTTTGGCGCTTCAGCAGTTAGGAGCAGCTGGCGCAGCCTGTAGGCCAACTGGATAACGCAACCTTTTTACGCATTAATGATTATAGCTATTGAACTCGTTCTTTTTCTGAATTCCCATTTCTATTTTCCACACTGCTTTTTGCATCGGTTGATGGGCAAGTACAGAAGACGCAAAGCTCCAAAGGCCAACAGCGGCAACAGCAGCGACTATCGAAGCATCGAAGACACTTGTGCAAGTGAAAGTCTGTTTGTATGTGAATATAGAAATAGATTAAGTAAAGGATATAGAGAAGAAAAGGCTACTAAAGCAAGTGTAAGAGTGTTTTTCGTTTAAGGCAAATAGTCAAGGGACTATTATAGTACACTCTCGACCAGCTGTGCCCAAATGCCCACATTTAAATGGATATCTCTCAGACCGTTTTAAATTTAAGAATATGCTAATAGCATGTGATCTTTTCTGACCTACAAAATCAATATAATTTAACTTAATTTCACCTTAGTGGTTCAATGTATCACGTTTTCACAATATATTTTTGTTTTATAAACTTAAAAATTTAATTCCCAAAAAATGTTCATTGATTTTCAAAATTCAAATTTTACTTAGGAAAAATTTTCTTGTTCAGTTTTATACATTTTTTTTGCGTGAATGCTTAATTTCTTTCATCAAATGATGTTTGATAATTTTTTGCATATAATAATTTGCATAAATGTGTTTAAAAAAGGTATATAAATTTTAAGGCAGTTGCTCTTTTCTGTATTAAAATTAGGGAAAGTTTAAATATTTTTAAAATTTATGAGCAATATGTATTTAGCTGAAAAGAAGAATACTAAATAATGAACAAATACAATTATTCAATGTTAAAACAAGCCTTTAATTGTATTGTAGTTACAATTAAATTGAGCCAAATATCAATACAACCCTGTGCCGCTTTATTTTGGAACCTATTCCACAAACAAATAGCAGTGAGCTTTTTGTGTGGACTTAAGGAATAACAGAAGTACTTCGTAGTGAAAAGTAATCGGTAATTTTTTGGAGCTTTCTTTCTATAAATTTTAAATTTGTCACTCTTTATAAAAGTAATGATTAATCTATTTATTTTCCATCCACTTATTTTTACCAGAAACTGTTAGCGAACGAGGCTATTATTATGTAACGCTAAATGAGCAGCTAACTAGGTGTGAACATCACAAAACTCTTGCTCAATTAAAGCCCAATTTTTGTTGGAAAATTTTGAGAAATAACAACAACACCCAAAGCGATAGAAGTTAAAGTACAACTTGCGTTATTTTTTATTTGAAGTTCAAATAATTCTCCAACAAAAACACATAGAAAACAGCTTCCAAATTTTTACATATTTCTTTATAAAAAACTATTTCGCCGTTTTTTCATACGCATGAACATGAACGAAATCTAGTTTTATAAGCTTAAAAATTGTGATGATATTTTTTTTTAATTTGTTTTTTGTTTAACTTTTAATTGCAAAAAAAATAATAATGGAATAACTATTTAACAAAAGTTTGAAAACATAAATCACTGTTATTACTTTGACTGCCACTGTATGTAGATATGTCCAATTTGATTTTAAACAAACTTCAATTGTTTGTCTGACGACCGTTTGCCAGTATTTTGAGTGTTTTGGCATATGGTCAAATAATATCTTCATACTCAAGATATTATGTATTATTTTAGTAAAACGGATGAGTTTGAAAAGAGGTAGTAAGCAAACAACTTTAACCATTTTCACCTGCCAACCAAATAAATTTACGTATACTACATATTATACATTAGGATGTCGGCAGGAGTGTGTAGCTTCGCGAAAAAATATATTTATGAAAACTGTAATTAAAAATTTCACTATGAAGTAAATGTTCTACAGCGAAGTGAAATAAACCAATTGATCTCTTTCTTTAAAAAATCCAAAATAACAATAATTTTTTGAATCAAAAAAATTCAAGCAAGTTTTTATGTAAACCATCTGAAGTCAAGTCCAGGCTAATTGTTGCATAAATGAGCCATTCGGGTCTTTGTGTATTTAAGGCCTTAAACCTTAAACTGCTTGGTATTTGGGTTTGTTGCCTATTCAATTTTTTCCCCACATATAATCGATAATGCCATTTTTTAAATTAATAGCTTTCTTAAACTAATTAAATTTACAAAAGTACTCGTAAAATATATATTTTTTAATTTGTTTATATACCGGTATCATAATTTATAAGACAAAAACTCCCAACGATTCTGGTCGCATCTTCGATAGTAATTAAGGCATATTAGAATGGTAGGCGTAGAATAAAAACTGCAAAATTGCTTAAATAATTTATCAACTACCTTGAATTCTAATAAAATCATTCTTATCACAACTAAATACAAAATTGGCAAAATTATGTTTCTTTTGGCATTCCATAACTTTACATTACTTTCAGGAAAGTATACACCTCTCTGCTGTAAAGATAGAAATTAAGTTATCACTTTTATATGTATGTATGTATATGTTTGCATGTTTATACCCTGTAGCAAAATTTGGAGACAGCTTGAACTGGCGATATTTCTGCACTATCAGTTTCGTGATTGTCTCCGAACAACCGCCAATAGGATGCAGAGCGAGAACTTTGAAACTCGCGTTTCCCTTGTTACGCTATCGTCACACCTTCCCGAGGTGTTTGAAGATTTTTAATCTTCACATAAATGTTACAGTCAAAGGTGTTTTTGCAGTTGTAAAACGATGGTCAAAGAATTCCACGACCCATACATTACGAAAGCTCTGTTCACAACGTTAGTGAGGCCAATACTGAAACATGGATCTGTTGTTTGGAGCCCGCGCTATAAAGTTCATTCCGACCGAATAGAGTCAATTCAAAAACAAATACTGCTTTTTGCTTTAAGAAATTGTCGTTGGGATTCTTAGTACAACATGCCTGTCTGACAGCCCATATCTTCCTGGCGAAATAAAACTAAATGCTCCCTCCCGAATTTCAAGACATTTCCGGCCTCTTTTCCTGATGCCATGTAAAAGTGATTTTGAGTTAAATGAGCCACTTCGTAGTTTGTGTCAGAATTTTAACACTCACTCCGGTTTTTTTGATATTCCAGATTCACTTTTTTACGTAAAGAAAACTATACTCAATGCTCTCAATAATTGATACATACATACAAACATACATATTACTATTCGATCAGCTGATGAGCATTTGTTCTGTAGCTGAACCGTTTTAGATCTCGACACTTAACAAACTTCTGCCTTTCATGACTCGGCGCAGCATATATGAAAAATATATTTTTTTTTTTATATATCCGTCCGTCATACGGATGCGCCTCTCGCGTCGGTCGGACAAGTATGGAGAGATAACACCGTTGGGATTATTATTTAAAAAAAAAAATAAGGCTTTACTTTACTAGTTTAAATCCGGTTCAAAAGTTCTGCATAGAGCGACAATTTTCACTTCGTAGGACATCGCTTAATAAAGACAATTGAATTCATTGATTTGAGATAGAACGAGAACCAATACCGTCCCATTTTGTACTAGTTCTGCGCGAGTTTTGAACCATTTTATTTTGCTGCTGGGTATATGCCCACATACGTGTGTACTCGTATTTCCAAATTAAAGCTTACATACATATGTATGTACATATATAGCTAGATAGATAAATGTCAGGTGCACTTTGCTCTACCTTCAATTCATAGCAATATTTTTAATTACAAAAACTACATAAGCTGCTAAATCTCCACCTATAATAATAATAATAATTTGGCGCTTACACTATATAGCTTAGTGTTTGGCCGAGCTTCTCCTACCATTTGTGGTGTGCGTCTTTTTATTCTACCGCAAATGGAGAGACCTACAATTTCTTGCCGACTCCGAACGGCAGATGTATTTTATGAGAAGCTTTTTCATGGCAGAAATACCCTCGGAGGTTTGCCATTGCCTGCCGAGGGGTGACCGCTGTTAGAAAAAATTTTTTCTATGATTAAGATTTCACTTGCCCTGGCTGAGATTCGAACCTCGAACTCAGAGGCATATCGAGTTATAGCACGCATCGCTACCCACTCGACAACAGCGGCCACAATCTCCACCTATACTGTTGTTATTATTGGGCATACATTCATACATACCTTAATAGTATTTACGTAGATGGGCAATCGCTTGATGGTCAATAGCTGCACATCCCATTTTGTTGCCATTACGGATGCTGTTGTTATTGTTGTAGCCTGCTGGCATGAAAAATGTTCTCCAAGTATTTGAATTATGTGTTTGACCCAAATTGTTTGTTGTACTCTATGTATGTAGGTATGTATATGCTTTGCTATGGATTCTGTCCACTCTTTGTTCAAAATGAACAGGTTGGTTAGTTAAAGTGAAAAATGTGCAAGGCCCAGGCAAGAGAATATTTAATGCAAAAATAGAAATTACTTATGTATGTATGTACATATGTAGGTATGATTGTACATATTTATCTAAAAGCATATGTACGTATCAATGTATGTATGTATGTAGGTTCTTATATAAATATATACGGTAGTGGCGATATCATTTGTAACCGTACTCAAAACAACATTGTTTGCTACTTATGTTTATTTATTTATTACAAAAAAAATACAATTTTATTACAGCTCATTTGCAAATAAAAAACTGTTTAAATTTTAGTTTTTATCTTTGCAGAAAGCTAACAAAATGTTAAAAAATTGTTATGCAAATTTCAAATAATTTTTTCTCAGAATATTTTAAATTTTGTTGGAGTATACAATTTTGTAGCTCCTTTAATTTTAAAGCAATAATGTGCAATTTTCCATTAGCTAAGGATTAGCATTGATTTTTAGCAATTTTTTTTTTTGTGCGAAGGGATCTTGCGATTTTCCTCCATAAACTGAAATATACTTGCACTTCTAAGAAAAGAGTTCTAAATTATGTTGAATTTGTGTTTTCCTTTTTTATTTGTTTTTTTTTACAAAGTTTATAGCCTAGTCTCTTACGGTTTTTTTTTGTTAGAAAATAAATTGAAAATTTATTATACTAAAGTATAAACAAAATGTCATTTGGAATTCAATAGCAAATTATAGGACCAACACTGTATACTCGTTTACACTGAAATGTGAATTTTTACACAAACTAAGCAAACAAATCAAAAAGGATTTATTGGTTATTTTGAAAGCTTCGAGAATAAATGTGTAATTTTTCATAAATATGTATATTTGTGTGTATATACTGAATAGTTGTGAATACATTTTATATTAAAACAAACAGAAAAAAGCTTTTGTTTTGCATAGAGGTAAATATAATGTGTTTTGATTTGTGGTATTATGTTGCCTTAATATTTATGTACCTATGTATATATGTACTATGTACGTATGTATGTATGTATATGTACATGTATGTATAATTTTCATTTAGTAAAATTAAACTTAAAATGGAAACAAAAACGTACTGCAACTTATTCAATTATATAATTTATTTACATTTTTGATTGGAAACAAATTTCGAAGGAATATTAGAAATAAAATTTTAACAATTGTTCATTAGAAAATATTGAAAATACTACTTTTAGACTGATTTGAAGAAGAGGATACATACATACGTAGCGGTATATGTAAATAAAACTTTTCAAACTTGTTTACTTTATTTTTATATTCAAACTCGTGATACACTTATAGGCGTGTTATTTTGAGTTGCAGAACGAATGTCTTTGACGATGTGAATGAAAATTAGATCGCAATATGACGATGCGAACCGGGAAAAAGCACGAGTCCATAATCCAAGGCTTTAGCATCATCATTTCCGAAATAGTATTACTCCGTTGCTAATTTAATCACGAAGTTATTTAAAAACAAAAATATTGTATTACTGAGAATACATTTTTTTAACAAAAAATATTATGAGCAACTATCAAAGTTATCACGTTTCTAAGTAATTTTTATGTTAATATTTGAGTTTTCAATTTTAAATTTGTTTCCAGAATGTCAGTCATAATGGAGACTTATTTAGCGGATGTGCCCTATATGCCATGGGGCATCTTCCACCATTTCAAGCCTAGATCCATTTATGTATGATCTTAGTAGAATTAATTGGTATCACTTTATGTTGAATATTTAAGGAAAGATGAAAATCTAAGTTTTTAATTGATACTAAATGCATCGGCTTTCTCTCGCGGTCTTGCTAAATATTTCCCATCTATTGATATTAAAAATGTGCGACTGTGGATGAATTTTCATTTCTAAACAGGTGAAACCGTATATGAGCCTGCTGATTGGACCTTACCAGTGTGGCTTGAGGCCTGATAAGTCCGCCATTGGGCAGATGTTCACAGCGCGTCAAATCCTTAAAAGGACCCTAGATAAGCAAACCGACATGCACCATCTGTTTGTCGACTTTAAAATCCCTG
This sequence comes from Philophylla caesio, assembly GCA_963971545.1. Taxonomy (NCBI): domain Eukaryota; kingdom Metazoa; phylum Arthropoda; class Insecta; order Diptera; family Tephritidae; genus Philophylla; species Philophylla caesio. The sequence goes on from OZ020607.1 coordinate 12,455,192, forward strand.
CAAAACTAGTACGGCTATGTAGAGTGACGTTGAGCACAACTTTTAGCTCAGTCCAGGTTGGGAAGGACCTCTTCGAACCGCACGAGACCAAGCGAGGTTTTATACATGGCGACTCACTTTCACGCAACTTTTGCAATCTGATACTGGAAAGCGTAATAAGAGCTGTCAATCTCAATCGCAGTAGCACCATACATATATAACAAAAGTACGTTGCTTCTGGCATATGCGGATGATATTGGCATCGTTAGCTTTAACAACATGGACGTCAGTGGAACATTGCCCAGTCTAGAAAAGGGATCGAAAGAGGTAATTCTAGCAGTGAGAGTGGCCTATACCAAGTTTTTGATGGCAAACAAACGAAAAGTTCTCACTTATTGGGATCCACATCACTGTTGGCTATTACGGCTTTGAAGTAGTGAAAGACTTTATATACCTAAGATCCATCATAAACACAACCATAAATGTCAGCTTTGAGATCCAGTGAAGAATAACACTTGCCAACAGGTGCTACTTTCGGTTCAGTAGGCTATTGAAAACTTCGATGTTGGTCAGAGATTCGTAGGCTATGGGTGCTTTCGAGAGAAATGTCGTTCATATGGATGATAATGCTCTGGAGAAAAAGTCTTTCGACAAGGCACCAATGGGCAGGCAACGAAAGCAAGAACACCCACGAATACACTGGAAGGACAAGTGCAGAAGGGCCTGTCTTCACTTGGTATTAGAAACTGGCTTAACCTAGCTATGGAAAGAGGGAAATTTAGACGCCTTATGGTTTCGGCCAAAACCGATACACGAAGATATTCTTATTAAAAAATATTTCCTTATCAAATATTTCTCAAATATTTTTGGTTTTATCTGCGTGTGCGGATCTTGGTTGCGAAAAGAGAATTTATTTTTCTTCTATTTCCATTTGTATATTCGAGTATCGGTTTTTTAATGCCTAAATCGAGTTTCAAATCCTCCATGTACTGTCCTTAAAGGTTTTGCATGAGAACAATTCCATGATGATGGGCGTGGTTGAGTTAAAAATTGCGACAGGAAAGACCTCTGTGTATGTGATAACGTCAACATTTTAAACATCCTAAGGGTGTTTGCACCACTTCCAGTTAAGCGCTAATCGGAACTAAAAGCCCGCGTAAGATCAAACAACTAAACTGGATAGAAGCTATCAAACATCAAGCAACCGTTCCTCAGTGAGAAACAGGTTAGCTTCTAAGTCATTTTTTCCCCTTTTGGGAGGGTTCTTCTATTTAACTATTTAGTTTTAAAAATGTCGCTATTCTTAATTGAGTCAAAACTGTGACCAGCCATGTGAAAAATTTTGCATCAACTCTTCTCAAATATGCTACCATGCTACGGTTTTACATCGAAATACTGACGAGACGCGCAATTTTTTATGTGCTTTCTAAACTCCTGCGCAACCTAACAGCAACAGACAAATTAAAGATGTTAACATTCTTATTAACGCCACTACATACTCGGTACATACATACATATGTATGTACTTCAATTACTTTTCTACGAGCATCCGAAACACTTCAGGCGCTGACAACGCGGAGGTTGAAATGCGTCGCCACAACTGTAAATCTCTTAATTACTTATGCGCGCCAACTAACCAACGTGCATAGATACATACATACATACATTTAAGTACATAACTGTTCATACATCGGCAGACATAAAAAAATACAACTTGCACTTTCCACACGCACACACACACAAATTAACGAGAAGAAATATTATTGCATATGCTACAGCAAAGCAAAGAAACAGAAAAGCCAAGTTTGTGGGTGAATTTGCCGCTGATGAAGTGTAGAGGCGTGCAGACGCCCGAACACGCGCTTTTAGAGCGGCAGGGGCAACAGCATCGCCAGTCACACTTGCCATGAACAACCATTGTCAATGTTGGCATCGATTTTTGCTCACCGCACACACCAACATACAGTCGTTCACATGTAGAGCCGCACCAGAAAAAGTTCTTCCTGCATCTCGTTTTGAGTTGTGCAGCAGCGCACAACTCCACCCATATCAAAAGGCGTCCCTGACCGTCTGCGCGCTCTTCCAACGTATGAAGTGGCTGCTAGAGAGGCGCGCGCGTTATAAAAGTATCACAAGCAGCTTGGCAGCGCGTTTTAGCAAGCGAACAACAGAAAAAAGGAAAAGTTTGCCATTGAAGCAACGCAATGCCACACCCCCCTTCACTGGCGCTGGCAAAGCGCTCTCCTGCAATTCAATGACACGCGCAGCGCGACTGTGTGTTTTCTGTCCTCCACAGCGCCGACCGCGTGTCACGAAGTCAGTGACACTAGATATCGCTGTCACAGCTGATGAAGATGAAGCGAGTGGTCTGCACAGAGAAACACAAAGAGAGAGAGAGAGTGCATTTGAAAAACGTGTATTGCTTGGTGTCCAAGTTGTGATCAGTGTTCCCACTTCAAATTTCTTTTTAGTGCTAGATTGCTATAAAAAAAGTGCTAGATTTGAAAAAAAGGAGGTAGATTTAAAAATAGCTAAAACGCACATTTTTGTTCATCAAATTAAAAATGTATTTAATGAGTAAAAAAATTCAATGGCAATACTATTTTTGTTTATCGAATAAACAATTTAGCAATTTAACAAAATTTTTAAAAGTTCATGTTTCTTAAAATTATATCTTTATATATAAAAATTAATTGCTGTTCGTAAGTCTCGCTAAAACTCGAGAATAGCTGGACCAACGGCTATTTCCCTGTCAAAAATTTAGTTTATCAGAAAGCTTAAACAGACTGTATCATAACTGTGTGTGTCTGTCCATATCAAATGGAAACCTTATAAATAAACAGTATTTCAGGAAAACTCAGTAAGTAAGCAACATCATGTGTAATTAATCGCAAATAATAATAAAACTTCATTCATACCGAGCATTTTTTTTTATTAACTACGGATTCCTTTTGTTTGTTTTAAGTTTATTTTATACAAAAGTGTAGGTCTTTTATTTATCGATTCAGGCAGTACGAAGTCTGCGGGGTCAGTTAGTGTAATATAAGTATAAAAAAATAAAGTTCACAAAAAAAATCATTTTCAGTCAAGGCACATTAACCAGGTAGCAGCAGCAGAGAGAAAATCACAACGCCACGTATTTTGTTGTTGCTCGAAAACCTCCGGTATATCATACACAAAACGAATTGAAAACTATTTTCCAGCTGAGAACAATCACGTCGTGGAGAAAATACGTGAAAAAGTGCAATTAAATAGAAGTGTAGTGAAATAATAAAGTGTCCATACAACGCAGCAGCGTAAAATGCATATTGATAAATTTAATTTGTAATTTTGGCCAACAAATCTACATTAGCAGAGCACGCGTACAAAATGTAAACAGAAAACGTAAACACAGTTTGACATTTCGAGGGCCAAATAAAATTAAACCAGCTGCTCTGTTGCTGTTACCTGGTTAATGTGCCTTGCTTTCAGTTGATATTTGGTTTTGACTTAAGATAATTATCTTATAATTTATAAACTAAATAACAATAAATTTTCCGTCAACAAATTTAAATTTTTTATAAAATCGTATCAAATTATTTGATGGCTCAAATATTTCAACGTTTTCGCACATCTCTTTTACAAACATTTGGTTACTTACAGATTTAGTTGTTAGACGGTTACGTTTTGCTGTTTTAAGGGTATTCATTACAGAAAATGAACGCTCTGCAGATGCGCTGCTGTGAGGCAAAACAGCCAATGAGCACATATATTCACATAAATTTTTAAATAGGAATTCATCTAGGATGTTCTTTTCCTTTGATAAATTTATCCACCCTTTTAAAATGTCTTGTTCAAAAATTTTATTTATTTTAATATTATCATATACTATTAAATTTCTCCATTCATTGTTCATAACTTCTGGTGTTGATTTATGAAAAGGAAAAGCTTCAAGAAGTTGTGTTATAGTCGGCATTTTGTATTATTTTAGGATCAAAGTATTCTAAAAGTTTTATTTTGTTGTCTGAAAAATCAAATCTCTTTTTAATTTGATTGCAAAGTGTAATGTAATAGTTTATTAAATCTTTTCTAATTAAATCAGAATCAATTTCTCCAGTTTCTAAAACGTCGGTACAATCTAAACCAAAAAACATTTCAGATTCAACTAAATGGAGGTCTTTATTTTTGTAATCGGTTGTAAAAGATATTTGATCTCTTTTTACAAAATTCTGTAAAATGTCTTTGAAAAAAGTTTCCATTTGTGCATATAATAAATGAATCAATGTACCTTCAGCCTGGTGTTTTTTATTTACAATGTTAATCTTTTTTAAGATGTATCTTAAAAACAAAAAGTAAGCTTTATTTGTGGAGTTCAATTGTTCCAAAATAGATGTTGCACTAGATTCACGTAATTCTTCGAAAGAGAAGAGTAAAAAGAAATGTTGTAGGGGTTACCATTGCTCCAATACGCGATCGACAACGGCTTCCAAAGAAAGCCAGCGTGTAGCACTAAGGCCAAGAATTTTATGAGGCAAAGTACCAAAATGTTCTTGGAATTCTCTAAATCCTTTTTGCCGCTTGGCGCTAGTAGAAAAAAAACAATATATATCCTTAACCAATTTTTCTAGTTGCGGTGGTAAGCATCTGGAAGCATATGAAGAGCACAAGTTTAATGAATGGCAAGTGCATCCTAAATAAAACATATTCTTATTATTTTCTTTAAATTTTTGCCTAACGCTTTGGTTTTTGCCTTGCATTACAGATGCATTATCTGTTGAGAGCCCTATCGCGTTTTGTAATGGTATATCAAAAGACTTGACGTAGTTAGTCAACGATTCATATAATGAATTAGCAGTACCATCTTCAGGTTCGATAAGGCCAAAAAAACGATCGGCAACACTAGTTTCTCCTTCTGGAACAAAGCGAACAATAATTGTTAGACATTTTGTCATAGACAAATCTGTCCCTTCGTCTATAATCAACGAAAAATGACTAAGACGAAGTTCTTCAACGATAAGATTCAATGCATACGGTCCCAAAATGGTGTTGACAATTTCCGTTGTTTTTGTTGAGCCACATTTAACTCGTTTATCAATAGGAGCAAACTCATTCAAAAGCTGGGGCATTGAGTCCATAATAGAAAATGGCAGTGAGTGTTGGACACAATATGTCACCAGTTTTAACTCTTTGCGAATTTTATCTACTTCAGCAGCAGGCAGCTTTTGTAGACAGTCGAGCAAACTTATCTGTGTGCAAGGATTTTCAGACAAATTTGTTTCAGTCTTTGTATGATTATTCGAATTCGCATGGCGGTCCAAATTAAAAATGTTGTTATATAAAGACTTGTTGCACAACTTACAGTATGCTCTGCCATTTACTTGTGTCAGCCACACTTTTGTAAGCTCCCAATCCTTCTTGTACTTTTGGTCGTACTTTTTGTTTATTCTTCGTGGAGTTGCGTTTTCTTCTTCCTCGGAAGAAATATCTTCCACTTCAGACCTACCAGAGGTAGCTGTGCGTTTTCTAAGAATTCAGTAATTTATATACATAAGTATGTATAATATCTTAATTTATATGTAACAAACCTTATTACAAACTTATCCATAGTGTTCAAACTTAATAATATAGTTTATATTACACTTCTTTATATATATTAGTCATAAATATGACTATGAACCCATTTTATAGTGTTTCCAACAAAATTTAATGAATTGCTGTCAAAACGGTGGTGAAGTGAAATAGTAGAGGTGTGCCATCGATAATGCCATCGATAGTATCGATAGTTTAAATTTTTGTTTACTATCAGTATTCATTGATAGTGTTTTTAATACCATCAAAAATATCGATAGTTTAGCAGGACTATCCACTATCCACTATATCCAATTATTGTGAGATTAAGTTGAAAACTTAATTTCGTTTCGACTTAATTTAAAATATGAATACGAGAATTAATTTTTAAGCAAATTTTATTAATTCTGCTTGTAGTTTTGAAAAATAAATGTATGCATATGTAACACCTGTTATTTAATTTAAATTTGACCTCGAGCTGACAAAAATATATAAATAAACAATGGAAAGGTCGCCAACATTTAAAAAAAATTAATTTAAAAATGCTGCATGGTTTGTTTAGTTTTGTTATCAACATTATATGTAACATTGAAGCTTATTCCATAAAAAATAGGACATGGAATGAAGGCCTTCAAAGAAAAATTAAATCCTTCAACTAAAACTGTAGCAACAGCACTCCCATCGGCAACTATAAATTCGATAGTACTATCGACAGCACCTTCGATAGCTTCGTTTTTTTATTGACTACCGTGAGTATTGATATTTTTTTTTGAAAACAGTCGATGGTGAGACTATCGATAGTTTGACACCTCTACCAAACACATGTTTTAAACAAGGAAAAATAATGACCGCTGTCATATTCACTTACGTTCCATTCACAAAGTTGCCAAGTAACGTGAATTAAAAAAATAAAATATAGGTAAATAAGTTAGATTGAAAGCAGTTTAGAGAAAGAGGTAGATTTTTTAGCTTAAGGAGGTAGGAGTAATAGAAATGGAATTTTCCGAAAATAGTGCTAGATTTAGCACAATAGTGCTAAAGTGGGAACACTGGTTGTGATTGCAGTTCACTCTGCAGATTACATGGCGCCAGCATGGAAAGCAGTATAGAGCGAGGGATAGAAAGAGCGCGCAAAGAAAGAGAGTGCGCACCTCGGTTGGTTTGCAGAAAATAGGAAGTACAACACACAACAGACATTCTCACGAAACGAAAAACAGTCGGCAAGCTGCAGCATTTCAAGTTGAAAGCCCACTGTGCAGCTGGCGCGCGCTGAGTGCAGACAATTTTTAGCTGCTAAGCTGCTAAGTAGAGCGAATCGCGAAGAATTAGAGCGCCACATTGCTGGTGTAGACTTTGAAAGCGCTGGCTTTTGGGTGCGCTCGCCAGCGTATACACACGCGCACACACAACTCCAGCTGATGCTTTGGCAGCGCGTGACAGGTGCGGTGGCAGATACACACTACGCGAACCGATGCAACTTTCTGTAAATATTAACATTCTGCTGAGTAGCAAAATCGATATGCTGAGAAACAATTGTACAGATTCGCATGCGAAAGCGCGCTTTTTGCAGTAGCTGCAACATTCTGAGTTGGGGAAATTATGCAGACTCTGTAAGCTGCTGTTGCAGGGGACTACGAGAGACAGGGCTTGGAGAATGGGTGGAGAATATGTGCGCGTAATGTTGGAGGAGTCCAGTGCGTTTATCACACTACATACATACTTGGTATTGTTTATTTTTGCGCGCATTTGTTAGGGAAATTTTGCGATTTGCAGCTCTCAGCTGAAGAACGCCAAAGTTTCAGTACGTTGTTATCAACAAATATTTGTGAACTGCGACTTTGAATGCGCTTTGCTGGAAGATATAACCAACATAGACAAAAATTAATAATAAAACTGTTAGACGTAAATACACATCGTACCTTGTTAAATCCTTAACTAACTTTTTTGTTTAAACGTCATTGAACGGCTGATTTTAATACCTTATTTATTTTACATGTAAGAAAATAAAAAATTACATAATTCAGTATGTAAATATTCACATTTACTTCACGGGGTTCTAAACTCAAGTGAGCTTGCACAAATATTATATTATTTTAATACATACCCGGTATTTTTCTAGAAGCTTTAAAAGATTGAAATGTCGATGACCAATTCTTAAACTTTAACATGTTGCACGAACTCTATTTTCTTTAATTAATAAAATAAAAATAAATTGTTAAACCTTGTAAAGTTGTCGTTTCTTTAATTAGGAGGTGGCCGCTGTGGTCGAGTGTGTAGCGGTGCGTGTTATAACTCGATAACCCGCTGAGTTCGGGGTTCGAATCTCAATCAGGGCAATTCAAATCTAAATTATAGAAAATTTTTTCTAATAGCGGTTACCCCTCGGCAGGCAATGGCAAAGCTCCGAGAGCATATCTGCCATGAAAAACATTTTCATAAAATACAATTGCCGTACGGAGTCGGCAGAAAATTGTAGGTCCCTTCATTTGTAGTATAACATAAAGTCGCACTCTACAAAGCGTAGGAGAAGCTCGGCCAAACACTAAGCTGTAGCGAATTATTATTATTATTATTGTAAGCGCAAACTATCGAGACGAGTAATCACTTTTCAATTAAAAATATGAGATTTTTTGAAATTGTATCAAATTGTGAAGGCATCATACATACATGCATACATATACACATGTGAGAGCCGAAGATTGCCGAAGGAATGCCACACAATCTTAAAGCGTTGTTGTAATAATTTTAACGCGTTCTTGGTTCTTAAGAATCTTAAGTGTAGATGAATAAAATAAAGTAAAAAAGATATTAAAAACTTTCCTCTATATTGATCAAATTATTATTTTTTTGAAACAGAAGCATTAAATAAAAATGATTTACCGTTTCAACGTTTAACATCTGAACGTTCAGAACTATTTTGGGACAAGTCAATAAATGGTCGCAAAAAAGTTCAAAACCAGTCCCCTCCCGAAATGGTGTCGATCAAGTCCCGAAATGTTTCTGAATAAGTCTGGTCTCATAAGACTTACATATAAGTTTTTGTTCATACATACATAATTATAACTAGTCTTAAGTTTCAAAATAAACAGATAAAATATTTACCACGTTGGTGACACCGAACGACAGTCAATTCTACACATACGAAAAAATCTATGTATTCATTAAACAAGGGACCTAATAAAGTAGTTTAGTTAAGCTTTTTTTAAGTACTTTGAAGTTTCAAGAAAATTGTTGGAGTACAAGAATTAAAAGGACTTTTTTAAAATTTATCTTCTTATAACGCTAAAAGTTGTTGATGGACATTTTTCACAATGAAAATATATACATATATATTTCTTATGAGCAAATATATGTATATATGTACAACCAGATACTCGTCTTTTTATCTTATAAGTAAAAGTTTCAGTCATATACCAAGGACATTTTCAAAACGAATTCGCTTTTTACTTCAAAAATTAAGATTATTTAAATGCAATGAAATGTTCTCTTTTATTGAATACACATATTGTTATTCTGCATTGCTATGAATTTTTTAATAATTTTTTTAACGTTTCCCTTGAAATTTCAAAATTTCTTTAAAAAATCATGATGTCAAAGTTTTATAACGTTATTTATATTTTGTTGTTGTTTGAAAATTGGGAACATGAGTTATGAACAATTTTGAAATCAACAGTTAACAATTTATTAAACATTTTATTTCATTCATAATAATTATCAATACTTATAACTCTTACGAAAATATGGACAATTTTCTTCAACTCCACCATCATATTTAACATTTTAAAATTGAGGAAATATTTACTAAAACTCTAAGGTAGTAAATCTAAGACTTTTGTTTTTCAGCAGTTGTTACGTCAAGCAAAATTTCAGGTATGGTCAACAATAAAAAAATTAGAAATATATGATATATGGATATCAAAAGAAAAAAAAATGGCAGTCGAATTTAAATATGTAGTATATATAAATATATAGATTTTTTTTAAATTATGCCCTATGCCCCAGAATTGCTTCGAGACCAAACAACTTCTACTGCTCCCTCTCTCCTTCACTAGGTTACGCCAATCATTGACATCAAGTAAAAACAGATTCTTCTGCACTTGGTCCTTCCAGTGTTTTCGTAGACGTCCGATTCGAAGAACGAACGGCATGTCGTTGAATTTTAATGCGCTTGACTATGTCCCTACGTATATCATTGTTCAGCTCATACAGTTCACCATTCAATCTTCTTCGGTATCCGTCACTCACGCTAACAGGGCCATATATGTATGTAAATAAAAACATTTCTGAATTTGAACAAAATGTGAGTATAAATATTGAATCTCACCGGGCGCCATCTGGCCCAGCAAACACAACTTTAGTAAAAAAGCTCGATTTAGCATTCGAGTTCTAATATAGTTTTCTACTGTTTCTTGAATCAACTAGAGTGCTAATATAGTATGATTAGAGAAGCACTCGAAATGCGCCACTGATAAATGTGTGTCAGCCAGTAATAGCTCCAAAACAATCAAAAATCCACAGTAGAATTCCATAAGAATTCAAGCATTGAATACGATTACATAACTACGAGTTTTATTTTTCTCGATATCGAAAACTAAGTCTCCTTTTTGTAGAGAATGCTCTAGATTTTCTAATAGTTTTCTAACGTTCCACCTTAGAGAAATAGGTTAGAGGTGCTGAAATTATTGGAAACCGGTAAAGTAGGTAGATAGACCTCCCCAGCTGAATGAAAAAAAGCGCAAGTTGTTGTGTGCCAACATAAAGACGCAAATGTCAGCTGGTAAGAGGAGCTTCAAAAAACAACGCGCTAAATTATGTAAGCGGCAATATAATTTATTTTTATTTTTTATTATTTCTCACTAATACAAAGATATTCTGAAATGAAGACAATGAAAACAACAACAAGCTAACATTAATTTTGTTCAACACTCAAATAGCGGCCGTGGGGCGTAGCTCAGTAGCTCCAGTGGCCTATTTGCTTTGGAATTTCGGGTCATTTTATGAACCTTTCAGCATGCCATAAGCCTCACGTGGTCGATATGAAGGAACAATGGCAGCAAAACAAGCAGCTAACCTTAACTCGATGCGTGCAATGGAAATTTCGGCACAACAAATTGCTGCGTTGTAGTACCAATGCGGTGACAGCAAATATTTGCACTCGTAAAATTTCGTTCCGCTTTCACTTCACTGACGTGCGCAATATTATCCAATTGCTTTTTACATTCATTTCATACGCTGCATTTTGTAAATTATTTGTGCAAATGTGTGTAAATGATTTTTTAAATTTGTTTTAAGCGAATGCCGCGACAATGAAAACGTGAGCGATTCTTGTACCGCAGCAAGAGGTCGTCGAAAATTACCACCAAAAATTCGTTGAAAACCAATAAGAACCCTTTGAAATAGCCAAGCTGGTAGTAACTGATAGGATTTTACCGGCTGCTAAATTTCAATTGTTTTCGAAGTTGCTCACAACAAAGCATAATATTGAAAATTCCGAAAATTCTACATCAACGGTTAAAAGATATCAGTAAGAAGGTTGTTATCTTCGCTCTGAGCAGTTTAAGTGTTCTGTGTCCAATTCACAAGAAGAGTGATGCTGCAGTGTGAACCAACAGTCGTTTTAATATCGCTTTTAATATTACATTGAGCGTATTGTGAGAAAGACTAAAACCCACATTCAATGTACTAATTGAACCATTTCAGTGGGGCTTCAGATCTGGTAAATCTACCATCGACCAGATATTACTCAAGCCCAGATCTTGGAAAAGTTCCGAAAACGAAGAATCGGCACGCATCATATTTTGCCGTCAGAACTGGGAAGGACCTCTGCGAGCCATTTAATAGCAAACAGAGTGCTTATTTATCATCATTTCTTATAGCTTAGAGCTTGCAACTGCTAGTGTACGCCGATGACAGTGCCATCATCGGCCTTAACCGCGTTATTTGTTCTTTCTTTTCAAGCTGAATAGAGAAATTAAGGGGCTGGGAGTGATTAAGGACGAAACTAAGTATCCCCTGTCATCAAATAGACAGTCAGAGCTTTTTATTTTAAAAACACTCAAAAGACTTATTGACTTTGCAAAAGTAGTGAGCCTTAGTGATGGATTTCCTCGAAGTGATTAGTACTCTAGAGGAATCGTTAGATCGTATGAAAAAAATCGTATCTAAACTTCCTGATTAGGATGATGAAATTTTAAAGCCTTTGCCAGAGATTCTCGGGGCTTAGATCCATGTAATACATCCTGGCAAACGTGTAATATTTCTTAATATGCAATTAACCTTCAAAAAAATGCTTTTACGTGTGTTGTAATTGTCTTCTGAAGTTGACAGCCAAAAATGTAAGTTTACAACTTACACAATATTCAAATTTAGGCCTTTTGGATTATTTAAATTTTTTTTTATTTTATATAAGTGAGTTTGAATATACATTTAACGTTTCACAAATAAATACTTCAACCTCCATTGACCTTCTGAATGCATATTTCGTAAGCAACTCACTAATTCGCTAAAAAGATTTTGCAAAAACACTTAACTTGAATTAATTTGAATAAAATCACCTTCCCACTCACTAACGCTTAACACGTTTTGCCAATTTGAGTGCAATCTTTATTGAAAATCAGTCTGAAAGCCTTAAACAAATGAGCACCGCCATCGTCACGGCCACCAAAATGTGAGCTCAATTGCATTGAGTTTGAGTTAAATAAAGTCAAGTCAAGCTTTTCAAGCACTAACTATTTACCAAATTCAGACAGCCAAAAGTGTAATTGTGCACACGACTCGAACGGTTTGGTTAACAGTCGCCGTTGTGGCATTTATTTGTTGCATGTATAATTGTTGAATGGCTGCCGCTTAGCGATTGCGCTTAATTGCAACACCAATTCGAAGCGAGCACTACAGACGCTTCACCATTTGGAACGCGCTCACCTCATTCATTCACTTAACTACATATTTATGTATTCGTTAGTTCGTTCATTCAATTACATAAATGAGTATTTCATTTGTTTTATTATTCATCTGACTTGACTTTTTTTCTTTTAATTTGCTTGTTCCCTTATTTAACTAGTATTATTTTATTGTTCAACACTTTTTGTTGGTAAACATTGCAAATGGTGCTTCTCACTTCTGGTCATTTCATTGAAAATCATCAACTAAACTTCGACTATTCATTAGAATTCAGCGCGAACAGTGTTTACTGCCAACAGTCGAAAGGCGGGCAGGGCAGAAAATGCTCGCCATGATTTTTAATAATTCATGCAACTTGTCAATTTGCTAGCCCGTTGTCTCCCACACTAGCAATTCTCGTCAATTCCTGCCTTTTGAGTATTCATTGCTTCCACTCAAATCATTCTCATTCTTCTGGCTGTTGTAGCGCATAAACGTCGTTGCAACCGGCGCGCCGCCACTTCAAGCGATTAACAAAGTTGCAACGCAGCGCAATTACGATTTTCTTCAACCATCGTCCTTTTCATTCATTAATTCTCCAGCGAGTTGCCCGTCGCCCTCCGGCTTCCTAATCTATCAGTTTTAAATGCGCTATTCCGAATCTTATTCTTCAATCTCCATTCTTAATGCTCATGGCGTAAGACGTTCGCTTTTCTCAATCAAATTGTGTGTAAGAAACTTTCTTCTTTGCTGCAGCATTATTGTTTCTTCTTTTGTTAGTATTCTACAAAATATTTCCGCACCAAAAACATTATGTAATTGTATCCTTTGAAGTAAAAAAAATTCAAATTGCACAAAAATGATTATTTGCATAAATTTCTATGCGATATTCTAATTGTAATTCCCGTCTAAGTAATTGCAATTTGCTGTAGTAAAGGAAGATGTGTCTGCATATATAAATTTATTTTAGTAGACCTTTGTATAAATATTTCCCTTCCGACCTTTACTTATAACTTGTTAACGTGAAAAAAATTCGATGCACAAAGAAAATGTAACTTTTAAGATGGGGTTCCGCAAACTATAAACGCAGTTTTACTGACATAGCGCACACGTTCTTCAAAGGAGTGTTAGGTAAAAATGTTGCTTAAAAAAATATGTACAGTTTGAAACGGAATGGTTACCCACCGGCTTTCTAAGCAATCGGGGTATAGCAGCTAAAATATTGGAAGTACAAAAGGATAGGAAGAGCAGACTCTTCACTGAATCTAAGAAGCCCATCGAAGGATCAAGTATCCCTTACGGAAATTACCTCTATAGAGTACTTTAAAAATTGTTTTAAAATAGTATAAAAGAACCCCATCGTTAAAATTATTCTTCCTCTAGCAGTTGTCCATCACAAGCCTTTAAAAGGCGAGTGTTATATTATGATATACTTAATATGTTATGTTATGTTTACTTATTTCTTTATTTCAAAAGTCAAATAAACTACATTAACTTAGAGTATACTACAGAGATTCTTATGACTAAAACTTAGAACTAAAGTGCAGAAAGAAAGCACTAAAACAAAATAGAATTCAATAATTTAGAAAACACATTACAGAAAGCACTAAAACAAAATAGAATTCAATAATTTAGAAAACACATTATTTGGCAAAGAAAAATCAACCAGGGTAGAATTCGAAATCTCGTTGAGTTCTCGAAGTGAACGCGCTAATGGTGTTCTCGCAGGAATAAGAAATTGAATAGAGGGCAGTAATGGGTGGCAATCGATTTCGCCACTTATCTATCCATGCACGAAAGTCAAAGAAAAAATAGTCCTTCTGCATTCTAGGGTCTTAAGATCAATCAAGAGGATTCGGGAATTGTAGGAAGGGACGGGAGTGGAAAAATTAAGGGAAGATAAAGCATATTTAAGAAAAATCTTTTGAATACGTTAAATTCTGTTAATTGCTTACTTACTTAATTGGCGCATTAACCGCCCAAGCGATTTTGGCCGAGGTCAACAAAGCACGCCAGCTGTCCCTATCTCGTGCTAACTGGCGCCAATTGGAAATCCCTAGTATAGCCAAGTCTTTTTCCACTTGGTCTTTCCAACGCAGAGGAGATCTTCCGTTTTCCTCTGCTACCACCCGCGGGTACCGCGTCAAAAACCTTCAGGGCTGGAGCTATTTCATCCATTCGAACGACTTGACCTAGCCAGCGGAGCCGCTGATTCTTAACCCGCTGCACTATATCTACGTCATAGTACAGCTCGTACAGCTCATCGTTCCATCGTTACACGTACACAATTCTATTAATAGCAAATTTATTATGAGTCTCCAAATGAATGCAGCATATTCAAGTTTTGGACGAACTATTACGACGTACAAACCCCATTGCAGCATATGATTTGTTGATATTGAGATGGAGGTGAGACCGACAACACCATAAGTAAAGGCTATTAATTTAATTTTGAACCCGAGAAGCATCTCCAGGGGTCTTAATCTAAGAGAAAACTTTTAGGTCGTCCGCGTAAAGTAGGAATCTCGAAGACGAAAAACAGCTGCCTATATCATTTATAAAAAGAACGAAGAGAAAAGGTCCTAAGATACATACTTCCCTGAGGTACACCAGATGATGCAATAAAGGAAGTAGAGGTTACCCCTTAGATCGATATATTATGTTAAGTTATGTTATATTATGTTATGTTTTGTAGTGTTATGTAATGATATTTTAAGCTAAGTTACGTTACGTTAAGTTAAATTATGATACCTTTAGTTGTGTTATGTTATGTTTTAGGAGGTCATGCAATATACATATTCTGCGGTGTTATTTGGTGATGTAATATAAAGCAAAACAAAACATACCGAAACAAAATGGTGTGATGGTGCGATGTGATTTTAAATTTATTAAAATTTATTTCATTAGAAAACTTCTTCAAAAGTATTTCGCTATATTGAATGGGGAGAAAAAAAATTTAATTATAATACTTAGATTACGATAATTACAAAGACAAAGGAGAAGCGAATAAGCATGTTTATGAAGAAAAGAAAAACATAATGTTAAGTATTAAGTAAGCATACAAAGAAGGATGAGTAAAATGATTATAATTACAACAAGGATAACGCAAAGAGACCGCTGTGGTCGAGTTGGTAGCGGTGCGTGCTATAAATTGATATGCCGGTGAGTTCGAGGTTGGAATCACAGTCAGGGAAGCAAAATCTTATTGATAGAAAAAGTTTTTTCTAATAGGCAATGGCAAACCTGTAGGTCCCTCCATTTGTGGAACAATACAAGACGCACACCACAAATGGTAGGAGAATCTCGATCAAACACTGAGCTATACAGTGTAAGCGCCAAAAATTATTATTAATACAACGGAAAGTGATTTTGATAAATCTGATCACATTGATTTGAGGTTGAGATTGATATAGAGAAAGAAAAATATAAAGAGTCGTCTCTTATATATGTAATAATTGATATATGTAAATAATTGGAAAAAGGAGAAGACAAAACTAAAGATAAAAATGTGTCAGGGTAAGTCGTTTAGATCACTTATCTTGTCACACCTCATTTCATCTGAATTTAACTCATCTAAAACTTTATTACAAAATATTACTTTCCGAAAGATTTAGCGAAACAATTTAACATTTGTTTCGCTTAATATCTCGTTTCTTGAACATCCATTTTTGGACCGCCTCTGTGGACCCTTAATGGACCCCACTGGAAATGCTGCTCAAACAAGAACAAGATTTGCCGATTATTATAATTGTGGCAAACCATATACAGGAAGTTGAAACACTAACTTACTTACTGGTTCCAAAGTAAACGAAGAACTCTACTTTTTCAAAGTTATATCTGTCGACAGTGATGTGCCGACTGTCTTTTTGATAAGAGGAGATACTTCGTCTTGCCTTCGTTCACCTCCAAACCCGTCGACAATTGACTCCTGATTAAATTTCAAGATCAATTTAAAGTATGTGGCAAAAAAAAGTATCGAGCGATCAGTCATCTTTATCACGAATAATGCCAAATAAGGAACCATCTGCAGTTTCCGCACAATTTCAGGCGAATCATCTTTTATTAACGCTAGACTAATCGCAGTAGATACCATTAAAAACCAAACTTCATTGGCTCTATGCACCAGTTAAGTGAAAGCTGGATGGAAATATATCCACTCATCACACGTCTTCACTCAGACCTGAGGCGCGCAAAGATTGTAAGAAGTCAACACAATACGTAAGCAGCAAATGAGCTAACCCGCCCTTTTTCGAGCACTACTCATTCACCTCTTCACTAGCGGCATCCCAAATAAAAACGTTGTAATTTTGCATTTTTTCCAACTATTTTTCCGTCATCAAAAAATACTGCACTTTATTCGCTTGCATATCCTTTTATTATCCTTTGCGGTTAAGTCAATCTCTAAGTGGTCGTTAAGCCGCTTTCGAGCACACATACATACATATATACCACAAGAATCGCATATTCTTAGACAATCTGCTAGCAGGTAAATGAGTCCATGTAGTAAAGCAAATAGTCTTCAAATTCTTGGCAACACCGGCAGCTCAAATGTCCGCTTGGTTGGACGCCTGGTCTTCGTGTACCTGACTGCGCCTGTCAGTGGCAGTAAATTAAGGCCATTAAAAGGCTTCGCGGCGCCGCAAAGTGAGTTCGTCGTAAAAGTTGCATTTTTCACCAACAAACTTTCTCGCAAATACTCGCTCACAGCGCACAGCGCAGCGCTTAAGCTTCAAAGTTCGGCTTCACTAATTTTTTGTAAATCTGCTCTAACTTCTTCGAAGACCTCGTTGGAACTGCTTGCTGCTGCTGCTGCTGCTGCCTGCGGGCGAATAAAAATGCATTGAGTTGACTTTTGCCGAAAATTTACGGCCAAGTATTGAGGCATTTCAATGCACACAGTGGCGTCTAGCCTTCCCACTGCATGGTCGCTTCGTATACACAATTTAGTTGGCCAAAACAAACTTTTAGGGATGCATTTTTTAGTTACACACGAATTCGTCTATCTGCGTGTGTGTGTGTGTGAACCTAAGTATTTGGAATTTCACGAAGTAGAAAAAAAAATTAAAATAAAAGATGAGCTGAATGGCCTTTTGGTAGTTTGTAGTTCATGAATAAAACATTGCATTTTTCTCCTCACAAACTCTTTTGAATTTTCTTTGCACATTTTGGCTTCTGGCATTAAAGTTTACCACCCTCGGATCGTACTCTTTCCTTACATCTTTCAATATTCACGCAGCTGAAAGGATTCTGTGCATTGTGGATTTTAAATTCCTTTAGCGGTAGTTTTCGTAATAATTTGCTGCGTAAAATTTATGAGTGGCTTTTGGGCGAATTGAGTGCTCAACTCAACTCAGTTGAGCTTCACTCTTCTGAGAGAGTTCAAAAGTTTTGTTTTGCGCCTGGCATCGTAGTGCGTCTGCTCTAGGCGCCGATTCAGTGGCGGCGGAGGAAATCGCAAAAGTTTAACTTAAATTTGGCTTACAGTAAAATACTCTACCATACAAATATACTCAACTTTTTTTGTTGGATTTCTACATTTAAGGTAATTCGAGATTTATGGAGATAATTTGTGGCAGCCCACAAACATGTGAATGGGTGGTTATATTTACTTAAGATCGCACCTTCGTAATGGAAGGTAACAAAGTTTTGTTAACTATAAGATAGTTAAAGTTTTTAGCTCTGTTTCCATAATTATTTGCAAATCTTTTTCAATTGAAATCGTTTTACTTAAAATTTGTATAAAAGCGTAAATATGGAAATTTGAAATGAATTTCGCATACGAAAAAGATTAGCATTTGCACGAGTCGATAGAAGTCACAGGCTACAAATAAATTTTTTCCAAATGCACTGCGATGTTTTGACAAAATTTGGACTATTTATTTTTATATCTTGTTTCTAGCATTATTTTATTAAAAGACAATCCATTCCCTAATAAACGCTATTTAAACCCAAAATTTTAAACTTTATAAACATTTTCAATAATTCAATAAAATTTCATTAAAATTTTGTAGCTCATTCAATTTTAGTAAGGTAATTTCTGAAATTTATTTGTCAAGATGCTGTGGTTATTTTCATAAAACTAAATTTGGTTCACACATTATATGCCAGCAAATGCGGAAAAAATAATTTTAAAAAATAAGTGTTAAATTTTACTCACTTAAATTATACTATGCTTTTTAAAAATTTAATATATAGTTTTGTAGACTGTAAACTCTGAAAAATTGTAGCACGTCTTGAAAAATAGTTCCAAATTTTGATGAATATTTTTGAATTTCTTGTTAAGTTTTCTACAAAGTTTTAGTAGGTATGTAGTTCTTTTGATTCGTGTTAGAGACGAACTTTAATTTAAAGACATCACTGTTTGATTGTATTACCGAATATCCCGGGATCAGTCTATTTAAATCGCGGAATTGCAAAAAACCGTGAATTTAATAGCCATTTATTTTTTAAATTTTTAATTTACATTTTTTGAAATAAAAATAAACTTCAAATGATAAAACAAATAACACCATTAACATTAATTTCAGAGTTGTATTGAAATAAGAAAATTTAACATGAAAAACAAAAGCAACAAGTTTACAACTGTTGTATTACGTAAACACAGTACGACAAATAACACGGCTTGTTAACTCCCTAAAGGTTTTGTTTTGCCCTTGCCATTATAAATGAGCTGAAGAATATCCCATTCGAGTATAAAATGCGCCAGGCGAGGTGCTTGAAGTGAATAAGGCAGAAAGTGTCAAAGATAAATTGCGTCAAGTTTTAACGAGCAGCTCGCAATTGTCCAATAATCAAAAAGCATACAATTTATCAGAAGGTTTGGTAAAAGAAATTGATAGATTTTGTTAGGGGGCGATAAAGGCTTTGTCTTACAGACAGCATTTAACTTTTTGTCGACAATCCAACTACCAAGTGTTGAGGCGCAGCAGTGCTTCTCCACTACATATTTCAAATGCAATAAATTTAGGTCCAGGTTGGAGGATAACTCAATTAAGGCTTTTATTTCTTTGATTTAATTTTTACTTTGTGTATATCAGTTTTTACTGAATATATTAATATATAATATTGGTCTCAAACAGTGATTAAAAATAATTTTACATTATGTATGTAGGTTTTTTGTATGTTTGTCAAATTTTACGTATATTTCCTTTTTTTCTTGAAAAGACCAATAATTACATACTTCTTTGTTATATTAATGTTATTTTGTTTACTTCTATAACACAACTATTACAGACGTGTTTCATTTTTTGGCAAATTAAAAATTACGAATCAAAACTTTGTTTAATTCGGGATCCCGGGATTGTCCCGGCATTTCGTTTTCAGATCTTGAATCTCCCGGGATCAACAAAATGCCTATAACTTACATCCCTAGTATGTATACTATACATATATATATATATATATATATATATATAGTCACTTCAACACACAAGCTCATAGACAAAGAGAATATGTCGTAGATGCCAAATCTAAATTGCAACTAGATTTGAAAAAAAATATATTTTTCACTTTACCGAATAAGGGTAACATCTACTTTCGGCAATATAAAAAAAAATATAGATGTAGCCTTTCTCTTCATATATTCCGGTTTGTAATCCAATCTCAAAGTGTGATAAAATGTGAAACATAAAAGAGTATAAGGCAGGTGATTCATCACCAGAGAAACCGATCACATATAAGAAGTATAGGAAAAACAAAAGCTGTATGAATTTAAAGGCGCGATCATTGCCTATAATTTTTATTGAAACTGATTTTGAATCGCTTAAGCAATGATATAAGCAAGCAAATTACAGGGTTGCTACTGTTCGTCGCAAACTGGCAAAGTTTTAAGGCATATCTACCTTGGCTGTGTTGATTTTTAGCGACTACGCCGATTTAATAGCGATTAACGCTGATCGATTTTAAGAAAAGGTTTAACTCGTTTTAACGTTTCAACTAACATACTATTATATTTAATTTATATTTCAGACTCCAACGCCACCTAGCTGATAAATTGTCCTAAATTAAGTTGACCATAAGACTGCAAAATATTTTTTTTAATTGTGTATTAAAAGTTGGATTTTCAATCAAAAGAATATTTTGAATAAGTTTCGATAAAGAATTCAAGTTTTTATTCAGCTGACTATGAAATACGTTTCTTTAAAAAATTTAAAATAAATACATTTAATCGAAAATATTATGTTTAAATTGTGAAAAAATCAATTGTAGATAAATATTGGGAAACACTGGACAGTTTATGAATGTTTGATGAGATATTTATTTGTGTGGAAAGATTTTTTAATTATCTACATATATAAAAAAATAATTAATAGAAAAAAACAATTTTCGGATAATGTTCAATATTATTTTTCCAAATCTTGAAAAATAAAATATAGGATCTATGTAGTATAAAATAGTAATTTTTATAAGAATGAAAAATTAGGATGATTTCAAAATTTGTTTAAAGGAACAGTAGAGCATAAGAACGAAATGAATAGATTTATTCAACTGTAACGCAAGTAGCAGAACTTTCCAGGATTAGGTGAAAGTAGAAAATGGTAAGACGTTGAATGAACAGAAAAGTTTACGTAGACTTTATATATGTAGATGAATAAACTTCTTTGACAAATGTTTTTAATGAACTCAATTCAAATGCAATGTACCTACCTACATAAGCAATAAAATCACTCCTTTCCTTAAGTTGTATACACTTCTTTGAAATCGATTAATATCACTTAAACCACATCATTCTCGCATGCAGCATTAACATTGCCGGCTGCATATTTGGTGTCGCTTACCCATATCAACCATGCAACGCTGCGCGCAATGCGAATCAACGTGTAATTACAGAAAAATCTTCATGTCAGCAGTTAATTTTCGAAAATAAAGACAACATTCAACAATGCGGCGTTCTGAACTGCCAGCAATGTTTTGCATCAATCAAATCGCTGGAAAAAATGGAGATGAAGGAAAATATGTAGAATTCGAAAAAGAAAGGTATTCGAGCGAAGCAGAAACAAGCATGAAACATTTGTATTCAACTGCGCCGACTTCAAACGAATGCACCGAAATATATTTGGCCAAAAACAAACGTTTGCACGTTCAACAGCACTCGACCGGCCAGTACGTACTGCCCTGCCCAGTCCAGTTCGGGCCGACGCTCATTTAACCTACACTTCAGACATCAGGCCGTAAAATAATGAGTTCGCCGAAAGCGAAATCGGCCAATTTACCGCCGTTCAAACCAAATAAAGAAATCATGGAATTGCCAAATACGAGCGGATAGGCAATCACAAGCGTGGAAGTTCTGACGACGGCGCAGGCGCAAGCATATACATACTCGTACACCGTGCAGCAATGAGAAATTGAAATGTAATTGTGCAACGCGCGTGCGGCTGGCCAACAAGAAGAGCGCCAACGCTGAAGAAATTACCCAGTGTGCGGGCAAAGACAACAAAGTGCGCGGAGACAGCAAACATCGCTGCAAGCCATTGACCGCCCTGTCAGCTGATGCGGACAACTCGCTTCATCTGTGGCATGAAACGGAATACAGCAGCCAAAGGCAAAAACAAATACATAACATGCATGAGCATTCAAGTTGTATATATGTATGTATGTATGTATGTGTGTATGGCGATGAAAGTGCAGACAGCTGCCAATGGACCACACGCTGTTTAGGTGCCTTGTTGCTGATGCTGATGCTGCTGCTGCCGCCAAGCGAATGTGTGCAATTGTTGCTGAAGTGACATACGCAACAAAGCAATTTCGGTGGAAATGATCCGCGGGCAGATCGCCCTAGATGCCAACACGTTTTTCTCGACAACTAAAGCACTTTTAGCTTAGGAGGGTAGGTAGTAAAAAAAATGCTTGCCATAATCTGGCTGCAAATATGTTAAGTAGACATACATACACACATAGTTTTAAAGTCAAAAGGGTACACAAGTACATCGGCGAAAAACAAAACGTAAATTTGCAAATAAAGACATCAAAACCAAAGGTTTTTTTTTTTAGATTTAGGGAAATTCGAAATATATGTATAGGACCCCAGGTATGCATTAACCACAAGAGATACACGCCTTTTCAGTACGATTTACCATTTCGATGCACGCTAGAAAAAAGTACGGAGGATATGTATGTATGTGACACGATAAATTGTCTCAAAATGATATCTAATCTCACCACATATTAATAATTTTATCGGTTTAATTTTATTTCAATTCTAACAAAAACCATGTTAACACAAAGCACATTAAATAGCAAAGCAGCTGACTTATTTTTTTTTTTTCCAAATGTGACGCAAATGCATTCAAACAGTACCAACAACATAACAGCGATTAACTTTTTTTCGAAAAAATTTTCCTACACTTACATAGTTTATTTCCAATCATTGGATTATGAAGAAACTGAAGGGAATCCTAAATGGTTATGAGCATAAACCACTGAAGGTGGGGTGTTTAGGAAAGAAATACTAATTGATAACTGAAAAAGCATAAATATACATTTCCATGAAGTTCCTTTAGCCTTTATGGTATAATTATTAGAATACAACATCCATAGGTTAAATTGAATATAAAATTAGCTTGTTCCAAAGACGAGCGGAAAAAACGAAAAATTGATGTTGCCGAGACGATCGAGTCGGTTGAAGGCGGGTGAGAACTATTTTTGATACTTTATCAAAAAACAGACTTTCAACCTTGTCGGAGTAAAAAAACAACAAAAAACATTTTTTTTGTCAATAAAATATTGTATTGGAAATGCCAATTTAATGGTTTATCCTGTCTTCCGAAATGAACCCCAGAGCTTTATTCCACTTAAATATTTAACAAATAATTTTTCATTATACAAATACAAATACAAATACAAAGCTTTATTCCACTTAAATATTTAACAAATAATTTTTCATTATACAAATACTTGACAATTTTTGCAAAAACTTATTCAAATTCTCGCTTTTAGAAAACCAAATTTGAACAAATGAGAAAAAGTATCCAAAATGTCAAAACAATCGATAATACATATTATAATTACACATGAAAAACTTAATTTTCTGCTACAATTCAAAATTTTGTTGAACAAAACTGATAACCAAATTCTGCAAAGGAACAACACAGTTTATACGGGCGCTCAAGATGGCTGATATGCATCGTGTTGCATATATTAAATTCAATATACATCTGTACATACATACATATGTACTTATGTATAATTTCACTTTCTGTTGTCAAAATCATTTTTACATTCCCTAACTAGCAAACTTGATATTTCGTAGGTTGGCACATTAGAGGTCTCAGGCAACAACAAACTACACTTAAGTTAACCCACATTTTGAATTATGTATGTATGTATATGTGTACAAAATGTACAATAATTTAAGAAACTTTAATTACCTAAAAAACTGCATACTTGAAAAAAAAAGTTGTACTTCCTGTGAAATGTTTTAAATTGTGTAAAATGTTTGCAGTTTGACTTCTTATTATGGTATTTTGGGTTTTTTTCTGCAAATTGATACGAAATCTGTAAAAATGCAAATTTAAATATTTAAAATGTTTTTTTAACAACTTTCATATACTATACATCATATTGCGTTATCAGGCTAAATAAGCTCATTTCGTTAACAGGTTATACAGTTTATAATAGAATTATCAATTACAAGGCTTCAGGTCAGATTTTTCTACCATTTAAACTAAAAATATTAACGTAAAATGTTCTTTTTGGCACTGTGTTTTGGCCGAGTTCAAAAAATCACGCCAGTCGCTGCTACTTCTGGTCCACGCTAACTTACGCCAAGTAAAAAGTGATCCCTGTTCACCTTTCTAACGCCGGGAAGATATTCTCTGCTGCCACTACTGTATTTGCAGTAGTTACTCTTATGGCACTTGTGTTCATTCGCACAACACGACGCGTCGCGACGTTACTGGTCAGTATTACCGATGGATTTTATTCGCTAGATTTTATCTCTGTAAACTTCGGAGGACTTATCTTTTGACTACTCAGTCCAAAGAAGCATCCCAATCAGACCTTTTCCGACGCTACAATAAAGTATATGGATTGAAAACTGAACGAAAAGGCTTATCTCATGGAGTTATGTATGAAATTTATATCCACCTAGAAGAGAGTAGAAATAAAATCTAGAAACTAACCTTCTTCACCTACAGATCCAGAACAAAAGTTCGATGATAAAAATGAAGCATAGAAGCAGATTATTTTTAAGTTTCCAGGAGGATAGCGCATCAAAATGGTGTTTTACAGATTAATTGCGTCCGGCTCAGTTAGCGCTTCTATCTACATACCATTCTCAGTTATAAAAAGTTATAAGGATTATCTTCTCGATTATTTAATATAATTCAATTACGTAAGGAAAATTTTTAATTAAGCAAATCAAACAGATCGAATAAAATAAGTTGAGGATACTCAAAAATTCATACAGTTTATTTAATGTTTAATCACAATTCTGAATGATTTCGTTATTACCATATTCCATATATTTTTATATCCTTGAAATAGCAGACTAGTATATCAATTGGTTACCCTGAATTTAATTAATTTAATAAAAAGAAGTCTGGCCTTCAGTTCAATAAAATTGTCAATTATTAACATGTATTAGGCCAACAGAAAAATAACAAACATTTATCTGATATAATACATGTATTTTTTCATTTAGAAAACCATGTATGTATATATTTCATTTTTATTTTCTGTGAAACACAAGAAGGAAGAGAGAACTGACAAAGGCGAATTCAATAAGATGGTGTTGAGGCGCCAGCCTTGTAGGACTGAATGTCAAATAGCCTCATTTGATTGAACACAGTGCTTTCAAGTGTATTCTTTATTTATTAATTAAGCCCCTACATACAACATATGTATATTTTAACAATTTTTCGAAATCAAAACATGTCTATTACTAAAAATGACCTTCTCTTCGTTTTCTTTCTACTCATATTCTTTGTTTAAATTAGTCCAGCAATGTCAAATCTAACGTATCAATCTACATAGTCTATTGGTCTTGGTCACGATGCAGCGTTTCTATAAGGTGAAGTCAAGAAGAAAAGACGAATTTATTTCAATTTTGCTGTATGTGTATTTGTTTTAGCTTTAACAGCGGTCATAGTCAAAATACTAAAAGCAAAAAGCAATGTACATGAAAATTTTGACAGATCACGCCCTACCGTTGTCACCTTATTGAATAAGCCTTGAACTAACTTGTGTCATTTTAAGGAAGAAAAAACAATTGCCATTGAAACATTGTGATTTTATTTTTATTAAAAGAATTTTAAAAAAATTATCGTCTTTCTCAAATTTGTTTAGTATTCTTAAAACACAGACATTTCCCTGTTTTAAATGATAATTACTTTATTTTTATGTATTTAGACTTGCATGGAAAAAATCAGAAATTGAATTATTATTATTATTTATTATACAAGTTCTTTTGTTTTATGGTTGTGTAGTCATTCACTTTTTTAAATACTGTGATTATTTTATAAACGCTTTCATTATAACTGCAAAACGGCGAATCCCTTTAACATTTCTTTCAAATGTGCTTATTTACTCTACATACATATTCCACTTATTATTCTCCAAGTTGATATATGTATATGTATGTATCAATGTCGCTTTGCTGGCAAAAATAAAATCTTCTCCCCTAAGCGCTGAACTCAAATCCTTTACAACAAAAGCAGTGAATTCAATTATTCGTGTGTTTCTACTTCCCTTTATGTATTTATCTAGCACAAACAGTTTGCTGAACTATTCATATTTTTGAAAAATCGTTTTCATTTAAGACTTTTAGCCCATTTATGCTTCAAACGCTATGAAATAAATATAACGAACGTTCTATGCAACTTTGAATCAAGCGGCAAAAGGGAATAGCGTGCTTTTACAGCCCATATTAAAATTATAAAAGCGCCAAAAATTTACTAATAATTGATAATTTTTTTTAGTTCTCTTTTTTTTAATAAATTTCAATTTATTCTTTAACAAAAAACACATAACCCCAAGTTTCAAACTTCATAGATAATTTCATACAATTTTCATCGGAATTTTAAACTTGTTGCATTCAGAACTTTTTTTAGTTCATGGTTCGATAGCCCATTCAATTTTAGTTCGGTAATGTGAGAGTTTTCAGTAGTTACAAATTTTCATTGATTTTTGACAATTATTTTTACAACGAAAGAATATCGAGCAAGCGTTTTATGTAGGAAGTTGGGTACGTATAAAAATATGCCAAAAATCAAATATAACTTAGGACAACTTGAAACTAGCACTTTATTGCACTGTAATTTAATGGGCTACAAAACTGCATACTTGAAAAAATTATTCAATTTTTTTTAATCAATCTGCAGTTATTATGATAGTTTGTTGAATTCTTTTAATATAAATACTTACTGAGCAAAATTTGTAGCTTGGGTATCTATGAAAAATGTTTAAATGCAATGTGTGAATTGTCACATTTGGCCACACCAAAATAAGAGATGGGGTATATACAAGCATATGTATGTACTAAAATGTGTTGGATGTTTTGAAAGTATGATGGACACTGCCTTGTTTCATATAATATATATATTTTTTTTTATACATTCAAGTATTATTTTTTTATCTTGGCTCAGGGCCGGAAAAGCGTGACAAATATGGTCGACCCCATTCTCGTAGCCTCCAACCACTGCAGATCCACAACAGCTCAAAGTCAGTCAGCGCGTCTGCGATAAGAACCCTACGAAAATTCTACGCTTTTGAGTACTTGTGCATGTACATACATACATAGCTTTGTATGTGTATATGTATGTACATACAGTTAAAAATACGTTAAAACAAAATTGGCAGCCAGTGAAGGCGGCCAGGTCGAAGTTACAATGCTGCCCTTTTCTTGTCGAGCGCCGCCAGTTTTTGCAACGCCAAATGGGTATTAATTCATATGTATGTACATGCATACATACATACATATATACATACATATATACATACATACATACACATATGTAGCACAAAAATATGTATGCATATGTAGTTTGCGCATATCTATAGCCTTGGCCACGCCAAGGTCTAAATTTTCAACACATTCGAACACTTTTTACGGTGCAGAGGTGTATCGAAATGTTTACAAACATTAAGAAAACTATGCATCTACTCGCAAGCGTTGGTAGGCGCATTCGCACGCATACATATCAAATTATTCATATGCACATACATACATATATACTATTTGCAATTTAAGTGGCCACTAGTGGTTGTTTATTTGTATATGCCAGTTTATCCGTCCGTCTCTTGTCCTTCAACGTGTAAGCTTCTTATTTATTTGCGCTCGCTTGTATTTGTTTTGTCGTGCTGAGGTGTTGCCGATGCGGCATACACTTTATTCTGAAGTTTCGCCCACCTTTCGCCTGCTGATTTTGGATTTTAATTTCATTTCAAAATGACTTCTAATTTTCGAAAGAGTGCACAGCCCCATTCATACCGCAAAGCGTGGCATGCGCCGCAAACACAACCCATCATAAATCTTTCCACTCAAATCTACAACTATACAAATTTCGGAATGATCAGCGCCGTCTTCAGGTTTTCCATGGGCTGGATACAGAGATGTGTAAAAAGCAGATCAAAAAAAAAATGTTACAAGTATTTTGCTTTTTAGATTTATGGTAGTAAAGATAATTTATGTATAACAATGAAGTGCAGTGTTATAACGCCATATAACTTTATTTTCCTTCATATTGAGAGATAATGCTATTAATTTGTGTAAGGTCATTTTTTAAAAGATTTTCATCATTATCCGTTAGTTCCACGTCCGAGTACGTGCATCAATTCTGTCGAAAGCAAAATTACCAACAATGAAAAAGAAAAAATTTAAATTGTTCACCAAAGTATAGACAAAAATTTTTTATTTCTCTAAACGAATCGAAATGAAGACATATAGCGGTATTTCCTTGGCTTTATAGCACGGCACTGAACAATTAAGCACAAATACCAAGTATTATTTTTTTTTTTTCAAATATCATTTCAAAAAAGGTTTTTATACTTTTTACAGTTATTCGTCGATATCTCGCAAAACGTCCAATCCAACCGATGTAAGTTATCTAAATATTATTAATGTTAGAAGCGATCAAAGTCAAATAAGTGAAATTTTCTTTTTGAAATATCATAACTTTTATTGATTATTTTTGATTTAAAAATTTGTTTTTCAAATTTCTAAAATTTATTGGAAATAACAAATTATTATAATAAATATATGAGCTTAAGATCACAAAATTAGATTTACGATTGGACGATTTTTTTACGAAGTACTTACGAAGAACTACAAAAAGTAACAAATAAGCGCATTTTTGAAAAAAAAAAAACATCAAAAAAGGTTATTTTGAGAAATATATGGATATTGTTTTTGCTATTAGCGATCTAAAGACAATACTTTTTACAGTATTTTTGAAAATAACAATCTGTCTTTAAAAAAACATCAATTGAACAACACGCACAAATTTTTCCAAAAAAAAAAAATTGGAATAAACATACTGTTACGTTTTTACCCTGAAACGCCGATGATTTCCTAAATCCTTCAGGTTCGACCACTGGATTATTAAATAAAACACGCTCGGATTTCCTTAATGCTAACTTTATTTGTTTACAAATAATTGACAACACTTAACAACGCTATTTAATTCACGGATACTTGTACTTGCGCACTCGCAACTTTAAAACACTTAGCTTACAACTTTACAACTTTACTCTTCAAGGTTTAATTACAAACTGAATTACCTAACGGCGTGGCAACGCCTTTTTATACTCCGAGCTGCGTACACTGTGGCACCTCTAGAGCATTATCGATCGTTATCGAAAGTTCTCGATTGCGATTGTTCTATTTGCTTTTTCTCGACGTCTCTATCTCTTTCTCGGTTTCTCTTTCGTATGTCATTCGTGTTTTGGAATATCGCCACACCGCCCTCCACCTAAGTCTGATCGTCCCGATCAGACACACTAACTGTTCCAAATGACGCAAGCCTTTCCAAATGAACTACCTTCATTTTGTTCCTAGGTCTCCCAACTGTCTGGATTCGATAAACCACGTCATTTAGCCGTTTTATGACCTTGTACGGACCTTCCCAGTTGCACTGCAATTTTGGGGACAAACCTTTCTTTCGTTGTGGATTATATAACAGCACCAAATCTCCTTCGTGGAATCCTTCAGAATTCATTGCCTTGTCATACCTGGCCTTCATCTTATCACTCATAATTTGTGTACGCTGCCTAACAAGATCATGCACTTCTCGCAACTCCTCCTCCAGGTTGTTGGACGTTTCCTTACAATTCTTGCGCGCATCACCAGTAACTCCAAACTTTAGATCGCTTGGTAACCGTAGTTCACTGCCAAAAATTACCTTTGCTGGACTTTTACCCGTTGTTTCGTGTACTGCTGAACGATATCCCATCAGGAACAATGGTATATGGACGTCCCAATCTTTCTGATACTTGTCGACTACCTTCCGCAAATGTTCTTCCAAGGTTCGGTTAAATCTCTCTACCATGCCATCTGATTGAGGATGAAGAGCTGTTGTACGAGTTTTCCGGATACCCAGTATCTGGCACATCTCTTGAAATATTGCTGACTCAAAATTTCTTCCTTGGTCGGAGTGCAGTTCTATAGGCACACCATATCTTGCAACCCAATTGTAACTGAATACCTCCGCTATCGTCTTTGCTTCTTGGTTAGGAATCGGGTACACCTCAGGCCACTTGCTAAAGTAGTCCATAACCACGAGGACATACTTGTTTCCAAGTCTGCTCATTGGAAAAGGTCCGGCTACATCCATCGCAATCCGCTCAAATGGCGCTCCAGCGTTATACAGCCTCATTTGGCCATGACTTCTAAATTTCGGTCCTTTGGCTGCGATGCACTCTTTGCAGTTGCCAATCCATTCTTCTATTGATTGCCGACATCCAACCCAATAGAACCTCTGTTTAATTTTCTCAATGGTCTTCGTGATTCCCAAGTGTCCTCCGCTCGGTCCATTGTGGAATTCTTTGAGAACATCGGAAATTCTTGCCCTTGGGACCACTATGAGATTGCGAGAGAATTGGCCGTCTCCGCTTTCCCAAGTCCTATACAAACAGCCAGATATTATTTTTAAGCTGTTCCACTGCGCCCAATATGCTTTAGCGAGTGGACTTTCTCCTGCCATTTGCTCTTTAGTTGGCCGTGTGTTAATCTCCAGTCCATGAATCAGAAGTTCCAAATCCCGATCTTCCTGCTGGCATTTCCTCAGTTTCTCTGCCTCCCAGTCCTCTGCTGGTGTTACTGTCATTAGCCGAACGTCTATTATGTCTTCTTTGGCCTCAGCTTTGGAGCAGTGCTTACATTCCAGATTGCATGGCCGGCGGGACAAAGCATCAGCATTTCCGTGAGCACTTCCTTTTCGATGCTCTATAGAAAAGTCGTAGCTTTGTAGTCTCTCAATCCATCGAGCAAGCTGTCCTTCTGGATTCTTGAATTGTAGTAGCCATTTCAGTGCCGCATGGTCAGTACGAACTCGGAATCGTTGTCCATAGAGGTACTTATGGAAATGTTTGACACACTCTAACAACGCTAGAAGTTCTCTCCGGGTTACGCAATAGTTCTTTTCTGGTTTTCCGATTGTCCGACTATAGTAGGCTACCACCTTCTCTTGTCCATCAATAATCTGCGACAATACACCTCCTATCGCGTATCCGCTCGCATCTGTATCCAAAACAAACGTTGACCCTGGAACCGGGTATGCTAGCATTGGTGCAGTGCATAGCCGTTCCTTCAGAGATTCGAAAGCATCCTCCTGTTCTTTATTCCATTCGAAGGCTCTGTGCTTCCTCGTAAGTTCATGTAGGCTATTAGCAACACTAGCGAAGTTAGGGACAAAGCGACGGTAATAAGTGCATAGTCCAAGAAAACTTCGTAGCTCGTGCAAATTCCTCGGCTTTGGCCAATTTTTGACTGCTTCTATCTTTTCCTCTGCAGTACACACACCCTCTGTAGTCACTTTGTGTCCTAGATAATTTACTTCTTTCTTAAACAACGAGCACTTCTTTGGACTTAGCTTAAGACCAGCGTCCGTTATCCTCTGGAAAACTTCTTCCAAGTTACTCAGGTGTTCCTCAAAGTCTTTACCCAATACAATGATGTCATCCAGATACACCAAGCACGTTTTCCAATGCAATCCTCTCAGCACGTGATCCATGAGTCTTTCAAAAGTAGCAGGGGCGTTGCACAATCCAAAAGGCATAACCGTAAATTGCCACAGACCATCTCCAACACTGAAGGCCGTCTTCTCCTTGTCTTTTTCATTAACCTCTACTTGCCAATAGCCGCTTTTCAAATCGAGAGTTGAAAACCAGTTTGTCCCAGACAATGAATCCAGAGTATCGTCGATTCTGGGCAAAGGATAGCTGTCTTTCTTTGTAACATCATTTAATTTTCGATAATCCACGCAGAACCGCATTTGACCATCTTTCTTCTTCACAAGTACTACCGGGGAACTCCATGGACTCGCTGATGGTTCAATCACACCACTTTCGCCCATTTCTTTTATAATTTCTCTTATAGTTTCTCGCTTGGCTAGTGGAACACTTCGTGGAGCTTGACGTATCGGCCTTGAATCTCCAGTATCAATTCGGTGTTTCACCAGACTCGTCCGGCCAGGTTTGTTACCATCTTTGTCGAATATCCTGGAATATTTACGGAGAAGCTTTTCTGCCTTATATCGGTACCTTTCCTCTAATCCTTCCGTCCATGCACTGATGTCTACCGCCATCCTGTTTTCGCTTAAGGAGTCGCTTCTAGGTCGTTCTTCGCAATTGAAGATAGCCTCAACCGCTTGGCATTTTCCCAGTATGGTTCCTTTACGCAGTTTAATTGGTGATTTAAACTCGTTAAGAACCCTCACTGGGACGAGTCCATCTTTTTGTGTCGTTGCCAGGGTTTTCCCTATTAATACGTCCGGTGTAAAATCTGGTGTTGCTTCAACAACCCACAACTTGTTTGTCCCACAATCTCCGTCAACCTTTGCCCAAACAATAGCTTCTGATTTTGCTGGAATCTGTTGGCTTTGTTCCAGAACAACTCGGTTGATATTGTGCGATTTATCATAGCCAAGGTTAAGCGGAACTTCAACATTGCCGTACGTTATCATTTGTCTATCCAAGTCGATCTTCATTCCCTGATCAAGGAGGAAGTCTACACCAATTATAACTTCGTCCACAATCTCTGCCACAATAAACTTGTGCTCTGCTATCACATTTTCAATCAAAACTTTGCAGGTTACTTCTCCGATAATTTGTGTCTCCTCACCAGTAGCTGTTCGCAATTTTGCTCCCGGCAATGTCCTAACGTTCTTAGTGACCAGATCGGATCTGATGATAGAATGTGACGCGCCTGTATCCACAGTTAGTACTCGCTCATGTCCGTCCACATACCCACAAACAGTAATGTTCCTCGCTATCCTACCAATTTCAGAGATGGTGATTATGGGGCCTTCAGTTGCAGGAGCCAGCCTAGGCCCTCTTCGGATGGCTCGTTTTAGTTTAATCGACTGGTTAGGAATCTGTTCGTCTTCAGCTCTGCGCATACGTCCTATTGAATTCTTACGTCTGTTATAAGCTGTCTTACACTTGCGTGCAAAATGGCCTGCTTCTCCGCATCTGAAGCATTTTCCAGTGCCAATCTCTTTTCCTGTTGAATCAGGACTAATTTTACCTGCGATCGCCTTAAGTGTTTTAAGCATTTCATTCATAACATCCGGTGATTCTACTTCTACTCGGTGTGCTTTATATGCTGGACCACTGAAGAGCGCTGCTGTTTCCTGGGTTTGGGCATATGAGACAGTTTCAGCAAACGTTGTTCTCGGATTCGCATATGTTGCTCTCTTAGTATATGTGTCTCGTATTCCACTGACAAACTTCTGCATTTTTACTCTTTCAAGGTATTCTCCAGATGTATCTCCAAAAGCCAAATGAGCCAACCTCTCAATTTCGGAAGCAAATTCTTGCAAAGTCTCGTTTGTTTTCTGGAAGCGGTTCTCCAGCTCCATCTGGTAAATTTGTCTCCTATGCTTGCTACCGTAACGTCTTTCTACGGCACCCATTAACACATCGTAGTTATCCCTTTCACGCTCGGGAATAGTTTGTAGGATCTCAGCTGCCGGTCCTTTTAGTGCTACGAATAGTGCGGCAGTCTTGTCTTCCATGCTCCAATTGTTTGCTGAAGCCGTTTTTTCAAATTGGAGCTTGAAAACCTGGAAAGGAATTGTGCCATCAAAAGATGGAGTTTTTACCTTAGGACCGTTCACTGAAATAGCTGTACGACTCAGCTGCATATTACGAAGACGACCCTCAATCTCATCTAACTTGGCCTCAAATGTATCCTGCCGCTCCTCGAGTTGATCCTGCTTCTCCTGTAATACTGCATTATTGTTGCTTAAATGCTCCCGTAGTGCTGAAATTTCCGCAGACTGTTGCAATGATTGTGCGGATATCTGCGATGATATCTGTGAAATGCTAGCTAATAACATGTTCATGTTTAAAGCTGTTGATCCATTAGCAGCATTGTCCTTTTCTTCAACCATCCTGCGTTCGTCTTCCGTATCCTCAGGTTTACCTTTAAATTCGTGGTTGCCAACTTCAACTCCTTCCTGCTCCATAGCTTCCCACTTCTGACACCAATTGTTACGTTTTTACCCTGAAACGCCGATGATTTCCTAAATCCTTCAGGTTCGACCACTGGATTGTTAAATAAAACACGCTCGGATTTCCTTAATGCTAACTTTATTTGTTTACAAATAATTGACAACACTTAACAACGCTATTTAATTCACGGATACTTGTACTTGCGCACTCGCAACTTTAAAACACTTAGCTTACAACTTTACAACTTTACTCTTCAAGGTTTAATTACAAACTGAATTACCTAACGGCGTGGCAACGCCTTTTTATACTCCGAGCTGCGTACACTGTGGCACCTCTAGAGCATTATCGATCGTTATCGAAAGTTCTCGATTGCGATTGTTCTATTTGCTTTTTCTCGACGTCTCTATCTCTTTCTCGGTTTCTCTTTCGTATGTCATTCGTGTTTTGGAATATCGCCACAATACAAAACAATCAATCGGGTTGGCAGCAATAAAATTCCGAATTTTTCGTTCCACAATAATGTATCGATATCACCTTTTTTGTCTCTATGCGAATTAAAAGGGCTTACAACTTATTGATGTTGGTTGAGATATAAATTTATCGTTTTGTTATTGCAAATGGTCCGCAAACATCGTTTTTTTTCGTGTTCCAGCAACCGCCTTAAGACAATAATTACCTTTAATACAAAAATCACATACACCAAATGCCTCTGAATTCGAATTAACCAAAGCGGCGCATATCCGAAACATTTCCCCAAGTGCATCTTGACGGTTCTTTTATTCTCTACGTTAAGTTTTTAAAACTTGTATTGCCGTTTTGACCTCCAACAGAACGTTTTCCGCTCTTTGGTTTTATTTGATCTTCCTTGAAAATGTTATCGATACTTTCGTTTTCATAACGTTCCAATAGGAAAGGTTCCCAAAAGTTTCACTGGAATTCTGTTCCACTTGAGAGCTACCTTGATAGCTTTTATCTCATTTTGTTCCTTTCGAGAACGTTGATGAACGTTTTTTCGCATTTTATTTTTTAAGGGAATTTTTTTTTACGCTAATTAATAGTGATTTTTGTGTGATATTACATGCATTTGTTGTTTCTTTTTTATTTATTTTTCTCAGAGCATTGCACAGCCAAACTCGCCGCGCTCGCCAGTTCGGCCAAGCCATAACTTCTTACCAAGTCTTCTGGCATTTCAGAATTTCAGCTACATACATACATATACATATTTCTCACATGCGGAATTAGCGCTGGCTTTTTGAAAACCCAAAAAACGCTTTGTATGGAATTGCAACTTTAAGACGCCACTGATGCCATTGCTGTACACACTTAGTCTGTTAGTCAGTCAGTCAGTCACTCGGTCAAATAATAAGGATATACGGTCTTCTCCACCTTCTTTTCATCCGTTTACAGACAACAACTAAACAATTGCCACAAATGCCCCAACGCTGTCCAAAATATCTAACCTCGCCTCCACTCTCGTCCCACTCCACTCACTCTGTTTCAAAGTCCTACTCTATTTGATCTCCTTTCCAGCTTTTGACGCTTCGAGAGCAATAACCTGAAGCATGGAAACAAAGTGTTTTTGCTAGCTTACACCCTTCACGTTGACCGACCCACCTTTGATAGAAAATTCGAAAAACCTTCTTCACCAATTTACACATATGTACACACATTCATATAACACATATGTATAAGTATGTAGTATACTTACATACATACATACTTCCATAGGAACATACCACAAACGCCCACATACCAATTTGGTTTAATGTCTTGGTCATAAATTTCTGTTGTTGCTTTGCACTAAAGTTTTACGCCCCACTCGTGTATGGGTGTTCGCTCGCTGATACGCCGTGACGAATTGCGCTATTCCCTGCATTGTGAGTGCACGCATTTCACACTAGCACACTCCTCTCCGTCCCGGCTTTTGGGGTCCCCCACTCGAGGGATGTTGTGGATTTTATTTTTCCTGCAAGCAAACTAATTTTCTCTTCATTTTAAAAGCAAATTTACGAATGCAACAAAACTTAAGATGGATGGGTTTTAAAGTTGCCATTTACTCCTCGTATTTGTGGTGCTCGCCATTGAAGGATGCATTTTTTTTTTTTTTACTTTTCATGTCGTAACTGGAGCAAGATAGTAAATAAAACTCTGTTGAGAAATGGAAAGTTGCTTTGGTGAAAAACGTAGTAAATATTCTCTAAATTTAATTACAAATATATTTTAATTTACGAAGTTACATACATACATAAATATGTTTACAGCCATAAAAGGAGTTAAAGCCTGAACTAAAATAAACAGAGCAGCATAAACTTTGATTTTGAAAGATATTAATACTCTTATTATATTTTTTAAAATATTATTGAAAACTTGGATTTCTGGCAATTTTTGAAAATTATACCATTATGTAATGAGTTCTTATAAATAAAACCGAGGTATGATTAAACTTAAGAAGATGCGACTTAAATGCAAATCAGACCTTATGGTGGGAAGGACTCTGCAATCTGACTGTTTATAATATTGGTTACAAATACACAAATACACCTTTGTAATCTCAAACTGAAATGGGGTACTTGATATTACTCTGATATCAAACTAACGACCTTTCATTCTCGACTCATATGAGTCTATATATTAAAACCAGCCTTAAATCTCAAACTTCGGATATCTACAAAAACAAAAGACATACTTACTGGATCATGTTAAAGGAGGTGCTAACTTCCAAGCAATACTTCTCTAAATCAGAGGGCCTTAATGTCTCCACCTTATGAAGTGGAGCGCTCAAGTGCTAATCTCACTACTCTCATTAAATTCTTCGCACTAAATTGATAAAGCTGTGAATTGCAAGCGCGGATACAGAGAGGGGTTTTGGGGATCCGGACCCAGCCGAAATATCTGAACCTTAGACGCAAACAAATTTAAATGATTATGTAACAGCTCATCTATCATGATTTCTCTACACAAATTTTTTTTTTTAATGAAACCCTCTCAAATTTATGTCTGTATCCACCCCGGGTGAAATGCGTTACTGATGCTTTTTATTTGGCCTTTTCGGCATTTCAATAGTACTTTTCAAGGGAAAGAGGTAACCAATTTTGTTAGCCTCTCAGGATGGAAAGCTAAAAGCTTATAAAAAATTTAAGAATGCTAAGATGTGCCTGAATACTGGAAGCCTAGCTTTATTTCTAAGATAAAAAGGGGAACGGAAGTAGTCCCTTTAGTACTTGGTTTTCCATTACTTTAAACTTAGCTTCTTTTATGCAAAAAAAAAAAAACATTTATCTTGCGCAATAAAGAAAAAAAGATTTCTAATCATATGTAGAATACGTCGCTGAAGCAAAAGGCATTCTTAGTTTTATGTATATATTACATCCAACAAAAAAGTTGCGAACATCTCCTTTAAACAATGTCGTTTTTAAATGCTTATTCGGGAAATAGTTCTCCGCGCCGGTACTGGTAACTTTTTCATTCAACTTTATTACAGGCTAAATTCCCCCCTCAGTCGGTGTCCCTGCTAAGTATTCGCATTAATTATTTCAAAGCAAGATTTACTTACTTCACAATTGACAAAACCAATTTTGCTGTTGAATATTAAAGCCGGTCACATCGGATAAAGATATAATATTGATAGTTATAACTGTGATAGTATCTTCCTTCTAGTAGGGGAAGATCTACGAACTGTCAAAACTGATCCTTACTCTACGAGAAAACTATGTAGAAAAGTGGTTAAGTCCGTGAGAAAGTCTTATACAAATTTTTATATTTGTGTAATTGTCCCCAACTTTTATAAAAATATATGTATATACATATTTTTTCCGAAAGCATCATAAACTAGTTACCAATATTTTACTAAGCGTTCATACATTTTTGGGAAATTCAAATTTTGTATTTGGAAATATGTGTGGGAAATGTAGATAATATTTATTGATTAGGTAGATTTTAAGATTGAGAACATAAATCAAACAAATGGTCAATAAAATTCAAAAGCGCAATTTTTGCATTTTGCATGAAACAATTCAAATGTTTTTTATTGTTATATATTTTAGCTTAAAAAAACGAAAAATGAAATATTACAGCTAATTCTCTAATAAAAATTAAATAAGCCTACGTTTCGAACTTTAAATACAGAGTTTAAGAAAATTTTCGAGTACGGCGCTTTAAGCTTATTTAATTTTAGTGTAAAAAAGCACAAGTTTTAGCTGCCAACAATATACTGTTGAATGTTGAGCATTTTATTTTCGCAGATGGTATATGTGGTACATATTCTTCCAGTTATCGCATGCTTAATTTTACATACAATTAAAATGCAGTTCGATCTCTAACAAACCCCCAAAAAACTTGTGTATCTCATTAAATTTTTTTAATGGCAAATTCTGTGGCAAAACTGCTTTTGTAAAAAAAAAAAAATGTCAAAAACCAATAACAATTTGTAGCTACTTGAAACTTGTAATTTTAGAATTAAATTGGATATAAAGCTACATACACATATGTATACTAAAAGAAATTATAAAAACCTCAATTGAGAAGTAACAAATTAAATTTTAATTTTTATACTTTATATACGAATGAAATTGTATGTAGTTGCGTACAATTATAAATTTTTGTCCCGATTTTGTAAGTATATACCAGAAGGAGGAGATTAAACCCTATAAAAAATTATAACAAAATAATTTGAATTGAGTCGCTTATATCATGGCCGTCTGTCTGTGAACGTCTTTGAACTCAAACTAGTCCCTCAAATTTATAGCTATGTACATATGTTTGTATGTATGTTTTAAAAACAGTAGCAAATGCCTTTTTCTAATGATTTAATCTTTTTTCGCAACCTGCCAGATCCGACAATTATAGCAAGTAGTTTTCATATATCTAATTGTTCGTATCATAACTCCACCAACAGTGAAAATTTTTAAGATCGGAGTAGCACACATAACTACCATATAATCGTTTGTTCAGATATAGCATTTTGCATGACAACTCTTCTGATCAGTCAGCTAAGAGATGAGAGTTATAAAGTCATCGTCTATGCCACGGAGAGTGTGAAGGACATGCTTGTTATTATACATTTTTTGCAAAGGACATGCGTGTTAACACAAATTTTTTGCGAAGACTTCAAATTTTTAAACGAGACAAATATCAGTTTTTAAATTTTAACAAAAAAATGTTAATAAAGCAACATCTATTTGTCATAATATTTACATAAAAATCAGTATTTAGTATTATTTTAAACGCACATACGAGTATATCCACTTAAATATTAAATAATTCAACTTATTCAAGCTTTTTACTCATACATATGTTCATTGTGTAACCGCAAATTATGTTCCATGTAAATTTTTATTCAAATATTCAACACTCATCAGTCAATATGTAGTAAATAAACTAACAAATAAAATTACTGTATTATGAATTTTTCATAAACTCCGCTAATTAATATTACACTTGCAAAAAAAGCAGCACAAAGAGACTAGCCGATGTGACTGTCGCTAACAAAACCGCAGAATTGAAAATGCTAATAAAATTGTGTGAATATAATAAAAACATGCTGCCCAAAAAAAAAAACACGAAAATATTACACCCGCGCGATATTTGACATTGCCTAACAAGTCTCTCCCTCTCTCTTTCTTTCTCTCTCTCTTTCTCTGTTTGTTTTTGATTAAGTTTTTTTCCAAAGCATAAATAGTGTTGAATTTTTTCCCCCACTTGGGTGCATGCATATTTAAATGGTACAACTTTTCACAAACATATTTTTTTTAACAACAATGCGAATTACTTATTAGCCTGACACTGCCAGAGAGGGTTGTCAATTGGCCGTGTCATCAAATATGCACTTACTTATGTATGTCGCTGTACGAGCTGAAAGCGCAAAAAGTTAGTTAAAGCAGCGTACGTGATATTGAAAACAAACAAACCAAAACAGAAAACAAAAAAAACAAATTTCTTTTTATGTTTATTCTAAACGTTAGTGGCATTGAGGATTTCAGCAATTTAAAAAAAAAAATTTAATGTACCAACTTTTTTGTAACTGTTTATGTTGAGGTCTCTCCTTTCCAGTAGAATAACATATTTTTGTAATTTTAGTTGTTGTCAGGGGAGAAATTTCTGGTTTGTCATTGAATATGTTGGTCAGTTACAACTATTTGGACAACCTAACGAAATATTTAGAGCATATTAATGGTTGCATGGAAAAAGAAGGTCGCGGCGCATGCCAGCCAATGGTTACCTTGCGCATTTAACCTCGCCACCCAGCATTTGAAGTTGCGTAAATATTCGCATATATTGTATATGCATTTGTATATTAGTTTAATGTGTTAGTATATACGAACATACATACATTGATATTTTTTAGTTTGTTATTGCTATTGTCACTAACATTTTA
This sequence comes from Philophylla caesio, assembly GCA_963971545.1. Taxonomy (NCBI): domain Eukaryota; kingdom Metazoa; phylum Arthropoda; class Insecta; order Diptera; family Tephritidae; genus Philophylla; species Philophylla caesio. The sequence goes on from OZ020607.1 coordinate 12,495,579, forward strand.
TTATTATTTGCATAATTTTAGTGATTTTTTGGACGCACGCCAAATGCAAATTTGCGCAATTATACTATAAAAACTAAAAATAAACTAAATATGTATGTAGATGTGTACTATGTGTATATGGATGTACATACATACATAGTTGAAGGGAATTAGCTGAGCAGTGTCGCGTGTGCGTTGTTAGGTTCTGGTTAGCGGTTTTTTTTCCCATCATAAATTGTGGCTTTGGAATTAATTATACGCATTAAAGACATTTGCGTTAATTTAATTGCGAAAAATTGTTAAATTATATACTTATGTATGTTTTATACTACAAACAGACATACATATGTATATTATATACCTAAATTGCTATGTGCTGATATCACGTAGTGGTTGACATGTAATATATCTACTATATTTAAATATTTTAATATATTTATGTACATACATATTGTGAAGCGAAAAGTACGAATGTGTTGATTTTTACAATATTGACAGAATTTATCATGTTTGATCTTTTTACAATTTTTTTTTTATAAAAAAAATATACATATACATAATTCCAATATAAAAGGTTAGCTCGATAAACAGCTAGCTCGCTCACTTTTTGTCAAACGGCTCACATTGCCTCAAAACCGTGTTGCTTTTTAAAAATAATAATAGTACTAACCTCAAAACTTTTTTTATACCAAAAACTAACAGGCAACACTTTTTGTTTCTTTTGTGCGCGTAAACAGTTAGTTTAAATCCGGATTTTAATGACAGCATCTTTTATGATTACAAGATTTACTCCGTCTCGTAAATATTTCATATAAGTGCGCATATAAATTCGGTGTGACAGAGTGAAAAGTTTTGTTATTTCTAAAAGAAACGGGTTCAAATAAATCAAAAATAATGTGACATAATAATCATCCAAATGCCAAAAACACGAATTTGAACAAACTAAATTCTTGAGTTATGAAGTTTGATTTATTTTTCTTTTAATATTATTGTGGTTTTCTTACAACTCCATTAACTTCATAAAGTCACTTACTATCTATCGGAATAAAATGTTTGGTTGTTATAACCCTTATATCGATGGTAAATTAATAAAAGGAATCAACCGAATAATTAACTTCTTCGTAGTAAGAAAGCTATACTTGTCGCAAAATAATGCAAATGAGGCTTTGTTGACTTGGGTTAACGAAGTGTCCGGGAGCATCTTGACCTAGCCATCCAGCGAGTTTTTGGCTATAAACAAAAGCCTGAAGTTGAATTTAAAAAAGTTGTATGATGCAGCAATAAATAGAAACCCTCACTGTAAGTTCCCAACACATAAGCACCAGCAATGATGTGAAAAAGCTTATTTTGTGTTTTAAAAAAATTTTAGTGCTTAACATAATTTTAGTTTGCAGTTTTAATATTCTTACTAAATAGAAGTTAAATTAATTAATTGAGATAATAATATTTTTGATTGCCATTTTAGCACAAAATTTCTTTCATATGTATATGTTAAAATTAACATATTTTATTCTACCACTATTAGCAAACTTTCCGTACTTTGATACACCTAGTTTCACCAAAACGGAACGTATTATTTACCCTTTTTCCGTACTTCGTATATGCAACCTTTTGTGAGGGAGTGTCAAAACTTCCCTGTCAATATTGATCTAACCTTTTATTATTGAATCATGATATACATATTTGTACGGCGTAGCTGGTCATAGCCGATCAAGAGATTGGGCGATGTTATCACAATGCTCATTAATATCGGGTCACTGAGGTTTTGCTTGTTTTTACAGGATTGAGAGTCGAGATTGTACGTTGCGATTGCGAACTTTCGTCGCGCTGCTTGAGAATCCGAGCCGACGCTTGTTTCTCGCATCGACCAAACATCAAAGACGCTCTAATCACAATCACAATTTGTTCAATTTGGTTATTCGTTCTTTGAAGAGGTGACATCAAAGTGGCTTTGTGAATGCTACGATGTTGGTACCTGATACTACTCACAAGCATGTTTCACGCCACTTCGTAGTTGATCAGTCTCTCTCCGTTGTCAGAGGTATTCCCATGATGACTGAATTTTCCGACTTTTAAACCAAATATGCTTTCTTTGCCCAACTTAGCGTTTAAGTCGCCATGCTTCCTCTAAACAATTGGAATTTCACACTCAAATCAAATTTACTTAAAAACATGTACACTCAAGCGAAAAGTTTTCATGGAAGAACAAATTGGGAGAACAACTTTTCATGATTGATTTTTTTTTTTATATGTGTGTATAACTCTTTTTTAGTAAATTATTTATTTGCTTAAATGTACTGAATGAAAAATAACAACTGAGATTTATGTAAGTACATATATGTCTCTTTTTAACAAATCCATTTTGCGTAATACGAAATGAATTTAATGGTTTCGTTTTCTTTTTTATAAACCAAATATAAAAAAAATATTAAATATATTACTGTCCCGCTTTTGTCGCAGATGCCGTGGAAAACAGAACACCTCATTCACAAAAACTTGTTGCACAATATGCTTTCTCTACATTCAATTTAAAATTATGGTCACCCTAATATAAATATATTACATACGTACATTTTTATTTCAGTTAAAAGATTAATAATTTAAAAAGAAAACAAAATAAACACCAGCAAACGTTAATTAGTTGCGAGCATAGTTTGAGAGATTGATGCGTTTTAAAAGGCAAACATACAGAAACATTTCTACAGTTTTATTATAGTAGTATAGAAATATTTAGATTTGACTTCACTTACCGGTAATGCTCAAGCTATATATTGGATTTACGAATACACATACATATGTATAGTTTCAGCTATAATTTTGTTTACATAAATGGTTTTCCTTTGTACAAATGGCAATGTAGTAATCAGTTCAAGTACCTTACATGTATTGTAAATAGTTATGTATGAATTGAATATGTAAGTATATATGTATAAAGTATAAATTTAAACCATTTAATCTTAAGGGATATTCTCCTTCTAACACATTTTTCCAATCCCCACTCCAAGCGATAAGCAATACGACGAAATGCTGAGCATGTAAGAATTGATAAGAAGCGTTAAAAATTATCCACATAAAATTGTAAGCAAGATAAATATCGCTTGTGCATCGTATCGCCCTAATTTAAAAAAATTAGTATGGTATATCAACACGTCAATAATGCATTTATTTTCTAGATATGTATACATACATATAAATGCATAAGTCATAATGCATTTCCGGCCTTAGAGATCCGTCATACTAACTTCTATCTAAATTTGTAATTTCCGAATTTTATTTAATTAAATACTTTTCTCTGCACGAACGCAATAAAGCATTTCAATTGCGGATGTCATGAAATTCTAAAGAAACTCAACCAATTTTGAAAATTTCAAGCAATGCACTTAGTATTGGAATTCACATATTTTCATCGGCATAAGCAACTATTTAAGCATTTTACGATACGTTTCATTGTCTCTTCAAAAATAGTTTGTATGCTAAATGAACTTTGAATAATCTTATCTTATCTTATATATGTACGTATTGCAAAATATCAACAAGTCACAGCGAAAACTCGGCAATTTAAATACAAATAAAAATGCAAGTTTGTCTACAAAGGTTAAATAATGTACATACATACCTACATGCTGATAGATAATTGTGATGTTAAATCGTTGGTTGTAAGTATGTATGCACGTCGGAAACTCAAAGTAGATAATATATGTACAATGAATTTTTCTGCAATATTCACAATGCTAATCATTGTAAATCTTTTTCGTTTCAATAAAACTTTATGCTACAACGAAAACTACACAAAACAATCAAAGAATTCAAACTTTGTGCATACAAGAATTCTCCAAATTGCTTTCTTTTGAGAACTTTCCATTGAATTTTCGAACTTTCAATTTAGAGCTTTTAAAAAAATTCTAAGTATGCAGTTTTTTAGCTCATTCAATGTTCGTAAAGTGCAAATTTTAAGTGATTAACTGCTACTAACTTTTTGAGACTTCTTTTTCGCCGATGGTATTACTTATTTTCTTCCATATAAATTATAAAAGTAACCTAAGGAAGAAAGTGCGCAATACCATCGGCGACAAAAAAAATCGCAACTATCACCGACAATCATAATGAATATTTGGCAATTTTATTGAGTTCGAGGCCAGTTTATGGAAGATTTTATTTGGAAAAAACAACACCAGGTTTAGTGGTAAAAGTAATAGCCGCTATTTTGGAGATCACTACAAAAATTAATGGGCAATCATAATGTTAATAAATTAATTATATTTGTTGACACTAACACAATAAATATATGTATGTACATAACTACGAGTAGTGGTTATTTAGTGCAATCGAAAGTATTCATGTGTGTATCGAGTAAACGATTGAAGTATTTACTTGCTTTCACACCCTTTTTCAATCATCCTGTATAATGACGCTGTGGTGTTTTTGATAGCATCCAATTTTAAGTTTTTGCGCTACTCTAAAATAGTAAATGTCAATAAACACAAAGAAAATATAGCAAACACAAATGGCATAACAACTACGAGTATTACTTGATGTTGGATACCCTACTGTCATGTGTCATGTCATTTTGTGGGAGGTTGTTTTGCAGATTTTTATATAAAAACATTTTTGCATGATTTTATAAGTATAAGAAAATTTTATGTTTTTATTGAAAGAGAGCCTATGCTTGCTATCATGTGAAAATGTAAGGTTAGATTAGGTTAGGTTAGAATGTCTGCCACCGCAAAGGAACACGTGTGAAAGTGTAAGAATTTTAGTTTTCTTATAACATTTCACAAATGAAATGAAGTTGATTTCGGTTTTTATCTTATATATAATACTCATATATTGGCACTATGAGCAAGTGCAGTCAGCAAACATTACAGTACAGATATATAAAATTAGAAAAGGAAAACCGAGTAAACGTAAGTCAAAAAAATCCAGTGGTGTACCTAAAAATTAGTTCTCAAACTCTAAATTGTTTTTATCGTTTCAAAATTTTTCGTTTGTTTATTTTTTATTTTAAATTATAGTTCATTTGACAAAAACCATATCCTTTTGAATTATATACTATGTGCAAAAATTATAAATCTTCATAAAAAAAATGAACAAACAAATTCCAAATGAACGACATTGCGAATATTGTAAAAATATCACTTCCCTTTTGAGTTGAGCCAACATAAGGTTTTTTTCTCTTTAGTTGAATAGTCAATGATCAAATTTTTACTTACTGAAAATGGAAATTTATGAATATGCATATGAATTAAACATTCACATATAAAAAATTGCTTATCAATGCAAATCAAATCGTTTTTGTTTGATTTCCAAGGAGCTACAAAATAAGATTTTAATAATTCATCAGCACACTTTATTTTGCATGAGTAAACTTCGCAACCCTCTTCACATTTATTTTTTGGCGCAACTGCAGATATGTCAAACATGTAAAACCTGCGCATACGCACAGCGTACATTTACACTAAAACTATCTCACTTTGATTGATTATTTTTGACTATTTATACTCTGTTCACAAATTATAGCACAACCACATATTGACAGATTTGGGCACTTAATTTTTCTTCTAATTCACTAAAATTATTCGGTTTATTACTTAAGAAAACTCAAAAACACCCATATTTTAAAATATTTACAAAATTTGCAATGATTTAACAAAATGTTTAACCTCATTCAACTTTAGTGAAAGAAAGTAGCAACTAGAGACTTGCACATAGTATTTGTTATAAAATTTAATGAGTTACATATCTGCATACCACAAAAAAAAACTAAACAATTTTTCTTTTTTAAGTACAAAATTTTGATCAAAATTTTTTAAATGTTTTCTACATTTTTTATAATATTTAAAAAGTTGTTTTTAATGGTGTCCATTAGAGATTAACGATGTTTTAATTGAAAAATAATTTTAAATAATGTGAGGATAAATGAAATGTCCAAATGTGTCTAATTGAGTATTTTGAAAACTTACTTTATTTTTAAACACTTGTATTTAATTCCCCAGACTGTTAAGCAACTTCCTCTTTTCTACTTGAGGAAGTAATAAAATAGCATACTCTTGGTATGCAAAATAAACGTGAGGTAGAAATGTTTAAAGGTTGGCCGTCATCTCCTAGTATGTCGAAAGCTAGTTTTGAATTGCACAGCTTTTACAAAATTTTTCTTGCCCAACAAAGTTTAAATCGCTTTTTGAAAATTTCTTCATCCAGAGTGTTGCACGGTAAAAAAATTCTCAATAACAAAAAGTCTTCCCGCAACAAAAATCACCACACCGCTTTGCCTCACCTCTCTTTCGACTGCTTCTGTCTATTTCCGTATTTCATATTTAGGGGTTCAAAGCCACAGCATTGCCAGTGAGCTGCATTCGTTACTGCCCTGGGCGAAATGGTATCGGGGCTCATCTTTCAACATGCGGACTACTGCTGTATAAGGGGACTTTAATTCAGTTCAGCGACCGCTGGACGCACACCCCTAAACTCAAACTCAAGCCATAATTCTTAGGCATTATTGGGTTCCTGCGCGAGTACTGTCCGATGGGGATCTACGCCGTACGACTAAGTATTGTCTTAAACCCAACCTAGGTAATCACCGGTTTTTATTGTTTTAGGAAAGTGCAATTAGACTAAGTCTCTGAGTCTCTTTTTACCGCTGTCACCTATCCAACCTATCTAAACAATTAATGAAAATTTATAAGATACGGAACGCTATCAAATTATTGCGAATACGCTATTATTATTTCAATTCCATATTATTTAATACGTTACCAGCTCGGGTTTGAAAAATTACATAAATTAAGGCCTTTTTCGAATTTATGAATGTAGGCTATTTTTTTAACTGACTTTCCACCTTTGGCTAAAAAAGTTATCCATCAAGTGTGGCTAACTTAAAAAAAGGAGTAACAATTTGTTGCATGACTTTGGACCCTGAAAATCAATTTATTTGAAATTTAGAAAATCAAGGGTGTCATCTTTGTGTCATGCTGAAATTAACGGTACCACTTAATGATTTTGTAAAAAAGTAGACGTGAAAAAAACAAAGTTAAGTGTTTAGTGATAGCTTTGAAGCTTTTCTGTAGGTTCTTTAAAACATGTTTGTAGGGGAAAAAAATAAACATTTGCCTTATTTAAATGAAACCCAGCCGTAAATCGCAGGCAACAACAACATTAATAAGCAAATATTTAGAATCAGTAACTAAGTTGTGATGATTTTTTAAACAAAACTACTCTTTCTGTTATCATAAAAAGGCAATTTCCATAAAAGCCTATCCCTCGTTATTAATAACTACTTAGTCGGCATACTTTTGTAGAAAGCAAAAAGTATACATACTATGCACATACGAGTATAGTAGTTATAAATATTTGTAAATTTACAAATTTGTAGTTGTATTTAAATGTTGAACATTTTTCATTCGTAGTCAAACAAAATTAGAATTTTGATCGAAATGAGCGCCAATAATTTGTACGTAAATTCAGAGATAAAAGATAGTGTGACCCTAATAGAGTGAAACACTGATTTAAAGCTCTCAGCTTCGCAATTTAACAAGTGAAATGTATTCGTGATTAAAAGATTGAGAATGTACCCATACATACCTATACTTATGTATTACCTTTGAATGTACATACATAAGTATGTGTAAAAAATAAAAGAGAAATCCCCATCTGCTCATCGTTAACTTTATCAGTTCATACCTGTTTGCCTATTAAAACTCGCTATTTAGCCAAAAGCATAGTCAGTTTTGTTTAGATTTTGCGGCTGGTTGTGGTTACAAAAATCGAACTTTTTCACCGAACATTGAAATAATATAAGAAATTATTATAAACCATTCGAAATGGTAATCAAAGATCCCAACAACATCCAAATTCCCGACTACTTGAATGAAGAGTTCTTTGTGAATGCACTGGAAGAGGGTCTGCGTGAAATGAAACTTAAAGTAAATGAAGCTATTTTCGAATGGGGCAGCGATCCGGGTGATAATTATTGTTCGCGCATTTATCGCGTCTTGGTTGCCTTTGAGCGGCTTACTTCGGATCAGGAGCGTCCAGTGCCCGAACAATTATCATTGATAATCAAATCAATACCGATCAATGAAGAAAAACGTTTTCTCGAAGACGTCGGCGTATTTCTAAAAGAGAAATCAACCTACGTAGATGTACTGCCGCGACTGGAAATACTTTTGGATGGTCATAAGCTTGGTGCTAAGTTAGTTTCATATTGAATCCTACTAAATAATCAGCAAATGACTGAGTCAAAGAAGTGCTAACCTGTTGAGGTTTTGCAATTGTAGATATGTTTTTTTTGAAAAAATATTTCGGCAATTTTGTATAAAAACGTGAATGTATGTAGTTTATTACACAACAATTACTATGTCAGTCAAAGCTTCAAACTTTGGATGTCAAATTTTCATATCAATTTTAAGGTTTTGAGCCAGAGAGTTTTAAATTTTTTTTAATTTATTTGTGTTTGGGCTCAATAGTGTTACAAAAGCGTGAGAAAATGAAAACTAGTTTATCGTTTTTTAATTAATTTATTTTTTTTTTAATTAATTTAAATTATATAACAATTAAAACATAATTCATTCTCTAAGGAATATAAAACAACCAATTTTTAAACTTTATAGAACGTGTACGAAACCATGTAATTTTTTTTAAATTTTAATTTTTTTAACTTAAAGCTTTTTTGAATATGGCAGTTAATAGCTCATTAAAATTGAGAAAAATAAAGTGCAAATTAAAAGGGTTACAAATTTTTTACTGATGCTCATCTGCAATTTATTTCATTTTAAAAATCGCGGGTTGGCGTTAAGTTAAAGAAATAACCAGTAAAAACATATTTCTCACGCCAACGATTAATTTTAGTTACTTGAGTTCTGAAACTGCAAACACAAAAAAAGCTCAAACTTTTTTTTTTTAGGTTTAAAATTTTTATTAATTTTTGCACATTTTTAATCAAATTTAAACAATAGATTGAACTGTTATTGTTATTGAAAAATGATTTAAATAAATAAGAAGATAAATTAACGATTTAAATTTAAATGAGAAATCGGATTTAGTGCAAAGATTACATTGTATCATGTAAGAAGCTTTTGTTCTTAAATGCATCAAATTTAAATGATCAAATCTCCAATTAACTTGTATCTCTTTCTCTTAGCTGCTTATATGCTATCAAAGCACCAACACAAACATTCGTCTTCAATGACTTGCGAGTGGATGGCTTCAAAATAGCTTCGCGACAGGACCAACTCGATTGGGCGCACAGTGAATTGATATTGCAGCAAATAGGTCGCTTGCATGCCACCTCAATGATTTTAGCCAAAAGGGTAAATTAATATTTCTATATACTTGTTCATATATACATTAGCACAGTTATGTATTAGTGTGCGCCATTCCTCTCTTTGCTAGGATCCCGCCATCACCAAACGCTTCACCAAGGGTATGCTCTGTGAAGAGACCGTTATAAAGAGCGATACCTTTCAGAGTATGTTTGGCGGCACATTGAAGCAATTGGCGCTTAATGTACAAACTTGGTCAGGTTTTGAAAAAATTGCTCAAAAGCTACTTCATTTTCATCATAATTTCAAATCGATATGTTCGCGATTGGCCGAACCTCGCGATGGTGATCGTTTTGTTGTTATGAATCATGGTGATCTATGGACAAACAATTTTATGTATGCCTATGATGAGCCCAAACAGCCGACAAAACCAACACGCGCGATTTTCGTTAGTACAAAAAAATAAGTTTGGTCCTCAGCAGGCATCTCCATTGTATCCATTGTTTATTTTCAGGTGGACTTTCAATTGAGTTTCTATGGCAGTCCCGCATGTGATCTCAACTTTTTGTTCAACACAAGCATACGCCTGAATTTGTTGAAAGATCGGCGTGAAGATTTAATAATTGCGTACTTCAAAACCTTCACGGAAACTCTACAATATCTCCATTACGACAACATACCGACACTGGAAGATCTCAGGTACGAGTTGCGTTCACGTGAACTTTATGGTCTCTTTGCATTGTTCGGTTTCCTTCCGATCATTACGATGCCAAAGGAATTATCTACGGACAACAGCATTGAGCAAATGATGAATGAAAACTTTGCTCGTAAAAAATTCGAGAAAGTATTTCCGCAGAAGCATCTACAAGAGCTTCTAAAGTATGCTTTGCAGCGTTTGGACGATTTGGGCGTTTTGGACGAGTTTTAGTAAAAGCACCAAGTAATGGTTATGAATTATTTAGCTTAAAATTATATTTAACGAGATGTTAGTTTTATTGATTGATTAAATGGCCCTAAGGTTGAAAACAAGAGTTAATAACATTATCTTCTATGGTCTGAGCGGCATTTAAACATTATTCGAGGGAAGATTTTATAACCAGATCATCATCAAATTGTCGGGCTCGTTTCTTATGCTTCGCTGTCTCCATCGTCTTTTAAATCTTAAGAAGTTCCTGTTCTTCGTTCGCTTAAAGTATCTTAAGGTGAATGTGCAGTTCTGCATGTTTCTACCATAAGCCGTCCTTTTCCCAGAGCACCACGCTAATCGGAACGTTATTTTAACTCGTGTTTATAACGACCTGATTTCCTCCTGACTACAAAGACTATTTCAATACCCTAAATGATTAGTATCTCTTTTCAAGGCACCGCGGTAGTCTAAGTATTCCCAAGTGAGAGCCTGCTAGTCACAGTTTAATCCATTCCATTCCATTTTAAATACTTTTTAGTTTGGGGAGTTTTCCTATCGACTGTTCCCCCTCGTAAAAACTTGTTATAAATCCTTTTACATTGATTTAGAATCGTTATAATCTTTGAAAAGTCCGTATAATATTTCATCAACTTAGAAATGTCCAAGAATAATGGGACGGAACCTGAGCGGTCTTATTATATATTGAGTCAGTTAAAATATGCACTGAGTTTTCTACTCTAAAAATTCTCCGTACCTTATTTCTTAAGTAATTTTCGTGAGCTACGAAATGCAAGCATGTGAAAAAAAAATCTTGGACAGCATACCTCTGTCAGAAGATGGAAAATGAAGCAACCATATCTAGTGATCTTCTAAGTCATCTTTTTGAGGAAGCTTTCAAAAGATAGGTCCAGCAATCCTTGCAAGGTGCTGAATGCACCATCATCGAGCAATAATCTATGAAAATACATTTTAAACAACCATACTTATGGAATAGTATATGGGTTAGTAAGGTATCAGTAAATAGCTATATCGACCCAAAAATTTCCCACTACTACGCCTTATTTGCGGACCTCACAGAATTCGTAATAACTTATTTGTATGGTTTGTCTCTTTGCAACCGTAAGGGTTGAACTGTTTATTGTATCTGTAATAAATTGTATTTGCTATGATTGCAAAAAGGGTGTTCCAAAATGTTTGCAATATTTCAAAAAAATTATCCTCTACTCAGTATTTTTTTTTTATTTTAATTTTTCAATTTCATTGATGCTGGTCATCGACATTGGGTTTTGGCTTCATTTTTCCCCAAAGAAAATATTTTTACTTCTTCTTTGCCTCTGATTGTGACTTTTTTGATTATATTTGAAAACATGGAACATGAGCTTTATAAAGTTACGAGCGGAAACTTGCAGCGAGCAGTAAGTATGTTGGAATTCTTATTTTAATTTTATTTTTCTGCCAACACTGCACCGCTCAGATGGCAGCTGATTCCAATTTTTTATGCACATAAATATTTTGGAACACCCTTTATTAACTGCGGAACTTAATTGAAATGGAATTATAGCTGAAAAAAATTTTACAATTTACAAAGTGGGTTTCTGACTTAAAAATAGATCCACTTATAAATTAACATACAGACATATTGACATTTTTTATTAAGTACGCACGCTTGTGTCGCCAATTTATTAATGATTTCTATGCAATCACTCCCGCGACAACGTATTAAGAATGTGTAAGCTTTGATTAGAAATGTCAAACAATAGAGACATATTCACTCGAACCAGATAACCACTAAACGGTATCTCCAAAGACGTCTCATCAATTAAACCCAATAAAATTGAAATTGAAATTCAGTCGGCATTATTTCTTTAGCACAATAAAGGCAGATTTTATTTTTTTTAATCTGCCATCACAGAAGACTTTATGTTAAAACATTTGATAGATTTGCGAAAATCAATAGTTTCGCTTGAATAGCGATCGGGTGAAGTTGTCGCAGCAATTTAAGAGACACTGCAAAAATGGCCACCTTTGCGATTGGTGAAATACCCAACTACTTCAATACGGAGTTCTTTAAAAGAGCTCTAGAAAATGGCTTACGTACCGGAGAACTCAAAATACTTGGTATATCCATAGAGAATCTAACAATGGGTGGCGAAAATTATTGCAGTAATATATATCGCGCAATTATCAAATACAAAAGCGCAGACGATCAGCAAAACGATCAAACAATAATCATTAAAAATATGCCCAAACAAAAGCAAGGTGTACTTAGTCGCTTAAATATCTATCGCAAGGAGACAATCTTCTATTTGGACATTAAGCCCAAAGTTGAGGCGCTAATGTGGTACTCAGGTGAACCTTGGAATTTAGCCGCACGGTTTGTTGTCATTGGAATACACTTTTCACTTTGTTAAATTTAATTCTAAAATTGCTTGCTTTCAGACACTTTCACTCAACCACCGAACCCGAACAGAATATTATGTTCGAGGATCTTAGTGTGTTGGGCTTCACATTAGAGAGCCGACAAGCAGGACTTGATTTGGCGCATGCGCAAGTTGTTATGCACAAATTGGGGGAGTATCATGCGCTCACCATGGTCATGGCGGAGCGGGTAAGACATTGAGTTAGGGGTTTCATAAGTTAACTTATATTTTCAACTTTTATTTTTTTTTGAATGTCATGCAGGAGCCTGAGATAATTATTGATCACTATACCTTTGGGCTTTTGAATAGTGACTCGATCAAAGCGGATGCATTTAAGGCACTTTTTGGCGCACAACTTCTAAAGCTCGCTACACTTATAACGGAAGACTCAGCTTTGGAAAGGATTTCAAAAAAGTTGCTTAATTATTACGATCACTTTATAGAGCGTGTTCTCGAAGCTGTCTATCCTCTACGAGGTGGTGTGAATGCACTCAATCATGGCGACTTGTGGGTGAATAATTTATTCTTCAAATATGACAGCAATTCATTGAAATTCAAAGCTCCAAGTGAAGTACGTTTTGTAAGTTGCGTAATGATTTCAAAATTGCTGCAAGCAATTGATATTTAATGAACATTGGTACAATTTTCCGTCATTCCGTCTTTGGTGAAAGAAAAATTTCACCAGATGTGAAACAACGCCGTAACATGAGTGGAACAAGGAAAGACGGAAGATCGTTCTAAAAAAATATCTATGTATTAAAAATTAACAATAAACTAATACTTGAAACCTTTCAGATCGATTTTCAATTGTGTTACTACGGTAGCATTGGCTTTGATATCAATTACTTTTTGAACACCAGCGTTCAGTTGGATGTGCTGAGGAATTATCGTGAAACCATAATTGAAACCTACTACGATAGTCTTCTGAAGACCCTAAAAGCGTTGCCATACACAACTCCCTTACCAAAATTCACCGATGTTTTGCGTGAGATTGCACAACGTGAAGCTTTCGGTTTTTTCGTTGCATTCGGATTTTTCCCTCTAATGTCAATGTTTACCATGGATTCCCATGACAATTCATTGGAAAAGTTCTACGATGAGGAGTTTGCACGTCGTAAAATTGAATTGATGTTTCAGAGCAATCCTCGTACTATGGAAACATTGAAATATGCGCTCAAACGTTTTGATGATTTGAAACTATTTGATTAGAAATATAGCGTTTGTATTTTTTTTATATTTTTCTTATTTCATTGCTGTTTATATTTTTCATACAAAATTTACCAACGAATGTGTTTTCATTATAAGTTTTATAAATGAAAAATATAGTAATGTTGTTTTTAGCTGAGCGCACCTTTTAAGAACGCTTTAAATGATTTGTATAACTTTTCTGTCGAAATGTTCCCTAAAGATATAGTAAAAGAAATTGAAAAAAACAAAAATGTTGCCGAATTTTCTAAAAAAAAAAAATTTAAAAACTCAAAGCTAATTTTTTTTATGCACATTTAGCATATGAATTCAACTTGTTAAAAATTTAAACACACGCAAGTACAATCATTAAATTGTACACAGCCACATCGAAAACCAATAGTTTCATTACGAATGATTTAAATCTATCTCCATATTTCTTTTTCTTTTAAAATTTTAAGCTTAGTATACAGAAAATCGAAAAATTCATATAAAATCACACTCATGAAATGACAAAGCTTTTATAAGTTCAAGTTTCAAAAATAGTTTATCAACTACTTGAAGTGTACTGAATGAATTCTTATCTAAACGAAATACAAAATTTAACAATTCAAATTAAAAGAAAAAAATAAAAATTCAAATTATCGCTATTAATATTCGCCTCGTGAAATATTATTGCGGCGAACAATCGTCGACAGCAGTTTTTTTTTCGCACAAAATACAAAAATTAATAATTTTAATTGGCATATCTTTTAATCTGTCAAAATTGGTTTTCCAATTGCTCAGCGCTGACGCCACGTTTTGTGAGATATCTTTAGAAAAAGCTGATATTACAAGAGATTTGGAAGATATAAGAACACCTTAAGGCCTCTTAACCACGTCAACCTTGTAAAGAAACCGAGTTACCATATAAAATTAGTAAAGCTCACAAGGTTTATACCACGGTTGTTGTATTGTTGTAACCGTGAAAAAGCAATTCTCTTCTTTCTTACAATTTCTTATTTACTCTTCCATTCTACGTACCTGGGCTTTAAATTTGATTGAAGATATGTTAAGACATCTAGGGAATTTAACTCATCTCAATAAATTTTTCTGTGTTTAATACATCCTGTTCTGTTTTAAAAACACGTTTGCCTATTAATAAAATAAAAAATGGAAAATTTATTTAAGTGTTTACAAAGTCATCACTCTTGCCAAAAAAAATAACATAAACGTGCGTTTAAAGCTTATCTCTTATCAACTATTTCACCGGAAGTTCTGCAGTTCTACTTATCAAACCACGACCAGAACTCTGAGCAGTGCAAGAGATGTGAAATTATTAATTGAGGATGTAATCATAATTACATATAGCTCGGATAGTAAGGAGGCAAAAAGACAGAGAAACCTATAACAGTCTCAGACAGTCCTAGAGTGTACTTGGGGAGTACAACTTAAAATGGCGCAGGCTTCTAATGGACCTTGTTAGGGAATTATTACAGGCTTTCTGACGGGTCACTGCAGACTAAAAGGTCACCTGCACAAGCTGGGGATCTGGTGGAGCGACCTATGTCGCTTCTGTGACTCGGCAGGAGAGACTACACACCCTACACACCACCTACTTACGGAGTGTGAGGCTGTGGCGCACAGACGGGGGATGACCCTTGGTCGGCCATGGCCGGGAGATCCATCAACACATACCCCGGCGATCAATCTGAGCTTTATGGACATCCTGGAGCTGGTTGAATTGTTGTGATGAACTTTGAGGGCACAATAGATCAACTGGTCGCAGTAGATAACTCTCTTAATAACATAACGACATGATTGTAAAAATTAGCAATTATTATAAAAATGGCAAAATACTCAACTGGGCAAAATATTATATTTTTCAATTTTCTTATATAGTTTTGATCTTAGAAAATAAGTTAATTGAGTTTAGAGTGATATGTAAACACATTTTAAATTTATTCATCAATAATTTATGATCACATAGTTAAGACTCCATTATTAACTTTATTTACAAATAAATGAGAATTTAAAAACCCATTTTGGCCGGGAGGGCAAATATTTGAAAAAACAGCCGGATTCTGTTAAAATTTTAACAAAAACTGTAATACAAGTTTGTATATTATAAAGACTCGTACATATATGAGTACACGTTTAAGTATTTTGTATGTACATATGTATGTATTTTTTTATGAATAAATTTGCGTGCTGAATATGATTACACTATAATTTTAATAATATTTAGGTTATTGTGATTCTATATACGAGTAAAAACATACATAAATAAACATAAGACTATACTCGTATATGTATTTACGTATGTATGTATATACAAAGATACAAACGAAATTACTCAAAAACATACATATGCACATACAGACATTAGTATGTACACGTGGTACAACAAACAAGTAGTATAATATTGGCAGCTGATTTGAGTTTTTTCTTCTATGTGGTCCATAACAAGTCAAACTTTGTTTACAAAACAAATTTTTTTTTTCAAAACCCATTTTATTTTTTTTCAAAAAAAACTACGTCGTTTACAAAAAAATGTATAAATATGTATGTACGTACCATATATGTATGTATGTATACATACTAGGAATGTAAATTTGGGGCATTTTATTGATCCCGGGATTTTCGAGATCCCAAAACGAAATCTCGGGATCCCGAATTTCACGAAGTTTTGATTCGTAAATTTTGGTAATCGTTGTATTATAGCATTATGCAAAGTAAAATTAATAGAACAGAGAACGATTTGTTGTATTTTATGTATGTATGTATGTATTTATTGGTCTTTTCAAGAATAAAAAAGAAACAAACGTAAAATTTTAAACATATAAAATAATGTATACCTCGGGAACAAATATAAATAATTGGTGCAGAAGCAATTGTACCTACATATAGTAAAATTATTTTTAATTACTGTTTGAGTCCAATATTAAATATTAATATATTACCATTCAGTAAAAAAAGAAATAAATCAAGTAAAAATTAAATACATCACACATTCCTATTTGAGCTACGCAAAATTATTCCTTATTTTGATCAAAATGCAATCTTAAAGAAATTAAAGCTTAAGTGTGTTATCCTCCAACCTGGACCGAAATTTATTGCATTTAAAATCTGCAGTGGAGAAGCACTGCTGCGTCTCAACACTTGTTGGTTGGATTGTCGACAATAAGTTAAATGCTCTCAGTAGGATATAGCCTTTAACGCTATTTAAGACTTTCTGCCTTATCCACTTCAAGCACCTCGTCGTTAGTTCTATTAACATCGCTTTCATGGTAAGGCTCATTTTCTACTCAAAGAGGATATTCTCCAGATTTATAATGGCAAGGGCAAAACAAAGCATTTAGGTAGTTAACAAGCCGTGTTATTTGTCGTACTGTATTTACGTAATATTACAGTTGTAAACTTGTTGTTTTTGTTTCTCATGTTAAATTTTCTTGTTTCAATGCAACTCTGAAAAGTATGTTTAGTGGACCACTTATAAGAAAAAACTCCAATCAGCTGCTAACATTATATTACCTGTTTATTGTACCATGAAGTGTACCGAAAAAATAACCTAAGATGCTAACAAACAGCTAATCGACACCCCCAAGAAACACAACCTATCGCATGAAGTGTAAAGGATCTTGCAATCATACATAAATTAAAATAAATAAATAAATATACATACATATGTATGTACATGAATACAAACATATGAATGAAGATGTGGTAAACAATAAAATTTCTTTTTAGAAAAATTCACATCAAATTGATTTACAAATAAAATGATGCTTCGAAAAACACTTTTTTAAAGTGGTGCAATGGAATTGTACCATATATTAACGCAGAACATTTTGCCGATAACCTTAAAAACCAGAAAAAAAATTGTAATCGCGAATTTAACAGAATCGGTATTTACAAGCACCTACATTGGTCGTATTTCTTTAGTGCGTTATTTAAATAACAGAGGAGCTTGTGAACGCACCGTGTTATTTCGCTCACTATTGTATGTGGTATTCAAGCAATTAATCAGCAAAAAATCACTTTTAATAAACTTAAAAGGTCGGTTTCTTTAAAATATGTATATGTACATCACTATTTGCCTTAATTTAACAGTTTTTTTAAAAATAAAAGTAAGCCTAAAATGATGATAAACCGAAATAGCTGATCGAATAACACACACAATAACACACTAAACGTACCTTTCAGAGTTGTATTGAAATACGAAAATGTAACATGTGAAACAATAACAACAAGTTTAAACTAGTTTATTCTAATAACCGATACGACGAAATACGAGATACGACAGTGCTTGTGAACTCCCTAATTGTATGGTTCTTTGCAGTTGGTATAATGATATACAAGGTGGCGTAAAAGTACACTTCCGATGTTTTTGGCTGTAATTTGAAGAAAAAATTAAAAAGTTGGATTCTTCTTGTGGATTATTTTTATTTGGTCTTTTAATTTTTTTTACATCAAGTCGAGAATATGATGTCATGTAAATGGCCGCCGCCACAGTTGATTGTCATTTGAGCCCTTTTTATGGCATTTTCCATCACTTTGGCCAAAACTTTGTCTTTAAGAGCTGCAAAAGTCTGAGGCTTGTTGACATAAACCCGCGACTTCGAAAAGCCCCACAAAAAGAAGTCTGGAGCGGTCAAATCAGGCAATCTTGCTGGCCAGTGCAAATCGCCAAAACGGGAGATTAGGCGCCCGGGAAATGCATCTTTCAGCATATCGGTTGTGGCACGTGCAGTGTGTGCCGTTGCACCGTCCTGTTAGAACCACATGTTTTCCAATCCCAATCGGCAAAAATAACTCGTTTTGCCATTTTTTGCCAGAACCATTTGCGTGGCACGTCGTCTGGTCGATGTCGACGGCGCTTCCATGACATCCTCGGCTACAGCAGCAATATTCTCTGCAGAACGGCTACTCCGGGGTCTGCTACGCCTGGCAGCATCTCGTGTTGTGCCAGTGTCTTCGAGGCGAGCGACTAAACGTCGCAGTGTTTCACCAGTAGGCGTTGGAAGGCCAGGAAATCTGCGACAAAATTCACGTTGTGCCAAAGTCACCGACCGATTTGACGTGAAACCGTAGCATGGTAGCAAATTTGAGAAGAGTTTATGCAAAATTTTTCAAATGGCTGGTCACAGTTTTGACTCAATTAAGAATATCGACTTGTACAAGTAATATATGGATCGATTTACATACACATACATATCTTGCTTGGTACTCAGTGCTAGTAAATATGTAAGAATTTAAAAGTCTGGGCTTTACTTATCGGCCAAAAAAAAAACTTATACTCGGCCAAATTTTTCAAGGTTTTGTCGAATCGGAGTGCAGCATTTGACAGAATTTAATTTTTTCATTACACTTGCCAGTAAAGTGCGAGTACAAAAATATTGAACCTAAGCCCCATTTGAAATGTGCTTCAAAAATTTTTAAATATGCACAAGGGTATATATATGTAACTTTGTTCGCATAACGGTTGCTTGTAACAGCATAACGGAATCAAGATAGATATAGACATACATACATATATACCAAAATGCTCAGAATGAAGAGAGAAGTCAATTTAGCGATGTCTGTCCGTCCGTCCGTCCGTGCAGACGATAACTTGAGTAAAAATTGAGATATCTCAATGAAACTCGGTAGGTGTTATTGAAAATGGGCAAAATCGGAGTAAACCACGCCCATCTCCCATATAACGGCAATTGTCGAAAATGGAAAAATTGCTATATTTCAGTAGCTATGAAGGCTAATTTACTGAAATGTGGTATGTAGTGTTGTATTCGAGCAGGAAATCCGACTGTTTAAACATTTTGTACAGGGGGCGTGGCACCGCTCACTTATGAGTTCATATGTACCTATGTATATATCTATGAGTTAAGTGTAGTAAGTTTAAGTGCGATGGATAAGTTTTAGTATGGTTAGTTAAAGTGTGTTGATTTTAGATGTAGGTAGTTTAGCAGTTGTGCTAATAGGGTCAATTAATAAACTTTGCTTATTCAAAGTGCAATAACACGATTGGCTAATTATGTATATCAAAAAAACCAATAATTAGTTTAGTTTTATAAATCACCACAAAAAACCAAGAATATATTGAAAATCAAATATATTTTTATTTTAGTTTATCTTTGTTTTTGTGGTCCGATCAGTTTTATTCAATATTTAGGTGTGATGAGTCCACGTTTAATTCAGTTTGTATTGATAGGCTGATCTGACCTAGTAAATTTTAATGTCAATAAATTATCATTTTTGTGTACTTACTTAACAAGCAAACATCCGAAATCTTAATTTGAATGTCTGATGTTTATAATTCGCATGAAATGATATTTTTATTATTGAAAATGTTTACGACTTAATCTTATACTTAAATTGTTATACCTTTGTAACGCTGATGAGGTATTCCCAACGAAATTATAATGTTAACATACTAAAAATTTGATAATAATTATACTTTAAAACGAGAAACTGACAACATAATGAGGGTGAAAATAAAGCGGCACTTAATATACAATCAATTTAACAAACAAATAAATATTGTATTTCGAAGCAATTAGAACGCAAGGTTTCAACTATAGATAAATACTTGGGGGAAAACCTGTTGGAAAAAAAATTGTTTAAACTTGTTATATCGATGATGATAAAGATTATGTCAATACTCGTATACTACATACTGCATCCGTATGCAAAACAGAAGTAAAATTGTAGTAGAATAAGTAAGTATGCCAGTTACAAGAAGACGTGAACGAAGACACGGCCGGTTACATTATCCGTAAACTAAATATTAAAGACCTAGAATCCACAGATAATATATATACGAGGGTGAATGAAATTTCTACAGGGCCTATAATTAAGCTGCGTTTGTACAAAAGTCAATTTACTTTGAAAGGTTTTACACAAATTTAAATTGTTGGGAAATAAAATATTTAAAGTAAAAATTGTTATAACTGTTATGCTTATCGCTGCAAAAGATTCTGATTTGACAAAAAACATAAAAAGGTTATTTTTTAAAACAAGAATGCACATAAGGATAAAAAACTTGAACGAAGCTGTTAATACGTAATGCCGGTGTTCTAAAATAAAGGGTGTATTTTATTGGCTTAAGCCTTTTCCCCACTGCTATGTGTTTCATTTTATTGATTTCAGTTATTGTTTTTAAAAGGTTTTGATTGGAAAATACTTTATTTAGGACATTTTCAGAACTAATATATTCTATGAACGAAGACAAAATCAGAAAATGAAATTGCTTACCTAAATTTATGGCAAAATACCAAAAACAAACAATTGAATTTACTATTTTAAAGATGGTAAATACATATGTATTTATGTAAAAACATTTTACATTCTTTAATAACAATTTTAAATAATTAACTTATTTGATTGTAAAAACAGTACAAAATGCTTTAAAATTGATAATAGTTTATTTGGACGTTGAAATGCATAACTACTTCGAATTCGCCTACTGCCTGTGAGATAAGAAGGAAAATATAACTTTCCTGCCGGGTATTCACAAATAGCTGATAAGTATGTAGTTATACTATTATAAATTAAATATTTAATACATGAATTAATTAAGAAATTCCCCAGTAAGGAAAATTATGTCCACTGTCAACTTTTTTTGCTCCACAACTAATTAAAAATATGATTTTTTCTTTATGGAACACGGCAATGTTTTATGCATAAGGTAATTTTGAATATTTTTTTCAGTTATAAACAAAAAAATTTATCAAACTATGTAGTTTAAAAATTCCAAAAATTACCAAAATATGTTTTTATGCCAACGCCCGTATTATTAATGAATTACTTTTTATCTTTTATATAAACAAATGAAAAGAATATATTTCATATTTATAATTTGCGAGTTTAAGGGTTAAATTTTAAAAATTTACTAATGTAATATAATTTTGGTCTCGAAAAGAGATAGTTGAGGCATGTCCCATAGGGGAAAAATTTAGATTAACCTGTGAAGACAAAAAAAAAACAGAAATAAAATTTTGTTCATCCGAACTCTGTGCCTTACTTGTCTCCAATCGGGTCGAGATTAATTGCCCAAAAATGTAGCGAACTATTGGACCAAGTACAGCAGACACTATCTGGTATATCAGGAATTTATGAATAAGACTCAGGAGGACCGCTGGTGCAATACTGCCTCGTGATAAACAATCGGGTCGAGATTAATTGCCCAAAAATGTAGCGAACTATTGGACCAAGTACAGCAGACACTATCTGGTATATCAGGAATTTATGAATAAGACTCAGGAGGACCGCTGGTGCAATACTGCCTCGTGATAAACAACCAACTATTTTTCTTAAAAAAAGGCCAGATAGAGTAGTGGCGAATTACCTTCTCAAAGAGAAAAGGAAGGAACTGATAACGTGATCCAATCCATGGGAGCAATACATGGTCGTCATTTCTGTCAACGAAGATAATCAAAAGTATTTGTTATGCTGTCCGGTGTTTGCTAAACTGAGGTGGCGTATATTTTTATTAAATGTACTAAGAATTGACAAAATACATTAAATTTTCCTCGATAAACTGCTAAGGCTCGTCAAGGAGTCTGAAAAGTTTGAATACATCAGTGAACTTACCAAAAAGACTCATGAAAATCGCTGGTTATTTTACAATGTCAGTGGCGAAATTCCATCTTAAATAGATGTGCTGAGAATGGACAAGTTACTTTCTCTTTTCCTCGACAAGATACTAGGTTAAGCCGAAGTGGCTAAACAATTTGCCAAGTAGTTATTACTCCATATCACACCGCTGCCTCCTTCTTCCTTTATGGTCCTTACTTACTCTTCATTCCTTAAGTACAGTGAGCAAACTTGTCTGAGTGCTTGGCTAACCACAAATCCAATCCAATTTAGCATTTAAAGTGTGAGGTATGGATGATATTCTCATGCATTACAACATTACAAATTATAGTCTTTACTTTTTGTCTTTTAGGCAGTTTGGTGTAAATATCTCTCAGTATTGAAAACCAAATATTTCAGGAAATATTTTTACTCATCTCTGAAGGTACTCGTATAATTCTATGATAAATCTCCTAAGGTTTTGTGAAAATTTCTATCGGTTTTATACTTGAAAGCTACGGTTTTCAGTGCTTGCAAGTTGTTCATGCCAATAACCGTTGGTTATTTTTTGTTCTTTTTATTTTCCCTTTTTTTTTACCAATTTCGAAAAAGGAGTAAGTTATCAATTCATTAGAATGCCGTGCACGTTTTTTAAACCCATTACAAACCAGTTGCTTCATTATAAGACGAAAATATGTTTTCTTTTTGTAAATTGAAGAAGCACAGTTGTACTGGGTTATAACATAGGCACATGTGTATGTATTTATGTATATATGCATAGGCAGCTATATATATATATTTACTTACTATATAAATACATACATATAATTAAATAAAAAAAACGCTTTGTATTCTCCGGCATACAAAACACTAACCTTTAACAGACAGGCAGGTAAGTATTTAATTCAATGAAAATAACCTGACCGCTGCCAGTTAATTTGCATTCGTAACGCTCAGCACATCTCTGTTAAAAAATTTGCGCAAATTCATACTCGGAAGTAGCAAATACATCTAGAACCTGTACGGCATTCTCCAAATCAACAAAATGACCTTTGAATATGGCAAAGATATTGCGAAGCCGCCAGAGTATTTAAATTTGGAATTCATCGAAGATGTGACGGAGAGTGCATTACGGGAAACGAATGTGAAAATCGTAAAAGTTCATTTACAGTTGGGCAGTAGTGTGGGCGAGAATTTCTGCAGCGTCGTGTATCGTATCAAAGTGCAATATGAGTTACCAGAATCGAAAAAGTGCGGTGAATTGTCTGTGTTCGTTAAATGTCTGCCACCTGTGGAAAGAATTGAGTTTTTGGATGAGCTTAGTGTATTCAGCAAAGAGAAGACCACATTCCATGAGATATTGCCAAGGCTATCGCTGTTTTTGGAGTCGGGCGAACGTTTTGGCGGACGGTTTGTAGTTCATAGCAGTTTTCGAATATTATGAAAGTGAATAAAAAAAGTGAAACACTCAATACTTTCATTTTTTTTTTTGACACTTTTGTAGTCTTTATCACGCCTCTAAGAGACCTGTTAATTGCTTAGCATTCGAGGATCTAAATGAGAGTGGCTATCGGATGGCATGCCGACACCTTGGTTTGGATGAGAAACATGCGCGTTTGGTGATGAAACGCATTGGACAATTTCACGCGATTTCTATGCATCTCGCCAAAAAGGTATGCAGGCTATTAAATAATAATATTAAAATGATTGCGCACAGTCGAGAGAATCAAAATCCCGACTTTACTTTTTTCGCATGCATTTTCTGACCACTCTTATGTGCATGCATACTCTTAGCCTGCGGTTCTCAAACTTTGTGTACGCCACAACTTTTTTACTACGATTCAACATATGTAAATATTGAGCTCAGACGCAGAGACCATCTCGGTTTTATTTGTGTCAGAAATAAAAACGATAACAAATCCGATAATCAAAAAAGCTGCCTTAATTTACTTCCACAAAAAGCTTTAACATTCTTCATTTTTAATTTGGTTATTTTATTTTTTGTAACCTGCTTATCACCCAACCAGAATTTAATGGCTTTATTTTGAGACTAGAGAATTTACTGTGAGACTCATCAATTTGAACCGGCTTAAAAAATGGGCAAAAAGGCATCGATTGTCTTATACTGTTGCAGGGTAGCAATTGGTAAGAGATGGTGCCTTTCATCAAAGTTAATGCATTGGCTCTATGAAGTGCCTGTAATATTTGATGAATCGCTTAACTGCCGGAATTCACTAGAGGAAGTCAAAACTCGTATGATTGCCGGTGCATAGTGATATTGCTAGAGATTCTATTGATTCTTAATTCATTCGATTTTATGTGGTGACACAATTTAATAATTTTATTTTTCATTTTATACAAGATCAATACTTTCAATGTCTGTTACATTTGTACTTTTACCTTTCTCATACCCAGGACCCACTTATACAACAGATCTACACCGACGGCATGCTGTCCCGTAATGCGCTAAAACCGGACAGCTTTCTCTTGCGATTTTTTGGTGGAAACGCCAACGCTCTGTTGCAGCTCGTCTCCAAATGGCCCGACTATGCGGGAATTGCTGGCAAACTGAGAAAATATATTCAAAACTTTGCCGACAACTTGGTGCATGCTCAAGCACCATCAACAGATGACGCATTCAGAGTACTAAATCACGGTGATCTTTGGGTCAATAATATACTCTTTAAGTACGATGATGAGAGTCAGGTGCAAGATTGTATTTTTCTCGATTATCAGATGTCAGTTTGGACCAGCCCCGGCATCGATTTGAATTATTTTCTTTATACCAGCATTCAATTGGAGGTATTGAAGACTAAACGTGAGGAATTACTAAGAGAGTATTATAATAATTTGCATACCAAACTTGTCGAACTGAAATACGAACCTTTGCCGAGCTTCCAACAAGTCTGCGATGAAGTGCACCGACGTGCTAGCTACGGTCTTTTCGCTAATTATGGGATCTTCCCATTAGTTATACAAAATAAAGAAGCAGCTGGGGATAGTAGTTTGGATAATCTGGCTGATGAAGATTTTGCGGCTAAAAAACAGGAACAAATGTATGCTTCGAAGCATCTAGCCGAGGCGATGCAGTACACTTTGAGGGAGTTCGAAAAAATGGGCGTTTGGGATTGAGATGCCAAGGTGGTCTTATAAAAATAAAAAATTAAAACACTTTTGTATTTGTTAGAGTAGTATTAGAGTATATTTAATTATCGAGATATTAACATAAAATTCATATTCAACATATTGTAGTAGTGTGAGGAAGACTATATTTAATAAAATTTGCAAATACGACCATTTTAATAGTTGGAATTCTGCAAAAAAAAACACATTAGTTGACGTAGTAATCGCCAAAACTAAGTCAAATCCAACAAGCTTGTATGAACGAATATGTACATATGTACAACAAGGAAATAGGACAACGGCAAGCGGGAGGGCGCAGACCGCAATCGGAGCGCCTACCATAGTCATGCACAGTGCCTCAGCTACGACGACGGTCATCAGCCGGCAGCCATCAGCAGCTGATACTGCGCAGGAGGTGGTGTTGATGGCAGCTGCTGGAAAAGCGCCTAGAAAGTCAAGCCCGCAAGGAAACCACGCTAGGCCAAATACAAACCGAACACGAGACAAAACGAAGCAAAATTTTGTAAACAAAACAGACTGTGTTGCTGGTTTTTTACATGCAACATGCACATGTTGTTGCAGTTTGCAGTGTTAATGTTGTTGTACTTCGGTTTAGTATTGTCGCCGAACAGCACAGCAGATGCGATGAGCTCGCACAGATTGTGTTGACAAAATTTGAACGTGACCAAACAGTAGCAGAGTGAAATACGCCAAACGGTGGTCGAAACATTGGTAAGCAACATGCTATCAACAGCAACAACAAATATGAAAATAAAAAAAATAAAATAAAAACCCAGCAACGACAGTTGATCAGAGATATACATACATAGTTGGCACAGTGTTTCATAGTTGAAAGAAGAATTAGGCAAAAATGATTCACCAAACAGCCGAGGAAGTACAGCTGGAATGTGATTCATTGGAATTTTAGAAAAAATTGGTCGCCGTCCTACAAAATGGAATTGCGATACTCTATTTGTCGTCGGACTGAAGTGGATGCTCATGTGACTGATTTAGATAATTCACTATCAAATTTTGACAAGGAACGAGTACAAAAATTTTAATCGAAACTAAATGTCGTCCTCGCTGTTTTGCTCCCAACACGCTTAAAATCCCAAAACCGAAATGATAACAAAACTCTCGGTAGAGTTTTTACAAGAACGCAGGTTCAAATAAATCTGTTGAGAATGTTCACAAATGGTATTACATATGAACAAAACTTTAGCGAACGTTCCCAGTTATAAGAAAATGTAAGTAATATTTTCGGAAGCATTTTGATGAGAACAAAATTAAATAAAATTTTCTTGGATAAAACCGAAACGGAAACATATCTTCTTTAACAGATTCGCGAAAAACGGAACTAGTACGAGACTTTTTTTATTCGCCTTTTTAAAATTTTATTATTTTGTAATTTCTACTAATTTCATTGCTAGTAAAATTCTACTCTGCAACTATTTCGGCAACAATACGTTACGACTTTTATAGGAACTTTTCGCAACTAGCCCTGGACAATTTCGAAATTGTTTTGGTCAAATTCAGGAATAGTTTAGAATCATTATGAGAACTTTACTGGACCTGTTCAGGACTACTATTGTAAAAAATTTCGGGACTAGTTTAGAATCATTTGGCTACAATTGAAGGACCATTTCCGGACAGTTTTAAGACTTGTTTAAGACCATCTGAAGTTTAAATAGTTGCTCTTCTTTATTCAAAATCATGTCACAACCATTTTTGGCCCTAGTTCGGGATGATTTCGAGGCAGTTAGACACTAGTCGTGAAATTAAAAAAATCAAATTAAATTCGTTTCTCACCTAGCTTAAGCTAAAACGTAACAAAAAGCTTTCTGATGCATTATTTTTAGTATTTTTTTACCGAAAGAAATAGGAAAGTAGAACACTACTGACCTATGCTTTAAGCACTACCTAACCAAGCCATGGAATTGGGAAATGGGATAAAGAAGAATTGAGGGGGCAAGCTGTACACTAATACGGTTCTTACATAGCGGAGGTGGAGTATGAGGCGGTTCGATGACATGTGCGCGACCCGAAGCAGCAGACAACATGTACTCGAACAAAGCCGGCATCACTCGCACCTCCATATCCCGCTGGCAAGCACACATCACAGACACAACTTGCAATAACAGCAGTAGCAGCACCTCAACCAAGCAAACCATACAACCGCAAAACTACGGCGACAAAACAAATCGAATCGAATTCAGAAGAAATAGTCCATGCCACGTTCCACGTTTGAGGTTGAGCATTTAACTGATTGCGCTAGAGGAAAGAGACGTAAAACAAATAAATGCAAACATCCAGCAACTTCCACAACTGTAGTGAGCAGGAACACGAGCGAGGACTGCAATAACGCAGCCAAAAACAATAGTGAAATCGAATTGAAGATCTACAAAATGATTGTAACAAGAGCGACAATTTCCCATTTGGAAAGTGGCGGTGACACCAATAGGTGGCGATAACGGTAACAACAGTAGCCGCGGCGAGCAAATGTTTGCACCTCTTTAGCTACTTTTGATACAGTCAATTTTTGTTGCCAATATTTCTTTCATTCTTTTACATCCAGACAAATGGATGTATGTATGTACATACATATGAGCGCCCCACTGTCACCACCCTCAAAATATGTGTGTAAACATGACGCGATACACGACTGCACCGCAGCAAAACCGCTATTTGAAATGAATGCAATCAGATGTTATGTGCTTGATGTAAAAGCAAAAGCCAAGAGATCCAGTCGAGTCCTCGCTGCAGTGGACGAACTGAGCTTTTGTGTTGGTGGCGCAACAATTGGAGGTCGGATCGCAATCTTCGAATTACATCCAGCTGCGTCATATGCTTATGGAAAGGTTCTGCATTGTGGCTCTTGCTGCCATAACCGAATATCGTGATTTTACCGTTCCAACACGCTGACACGGAAATAGCTAGTTTATCTAAATGCACGTGCATATGAGTGTATGAATGTATGGACGTGGGCGTAGTAAATTTATATGTATGTACATATGTATGTATGTAACTCCTTTTCGCAAACGGCACCAAATCAGTTGCGAAATGTCATTTTTATGTAGCAATCGAGTGGCACCTCCATAGATTGATTTTGATGTACAACTTCTTTAGCGACGATAGCAAATTGAACAGGTTTTTTTTTTTGCAAAACAAAGAATTAAATAATTGTATGAAGTAAAAAAATTAGGGACCATGCTTGAGAATCCTTCTTTCCACGCTTCATAAAACCAAATTTTGTTTTTTTGATGTCGGTGAAAAATCAATAAACGACAGAAATGG
The DNA here is from genome assembly GCA_963971545.1 of Philophylla caesio. NCBI lineage: Eukaryota > Metazoa > Arthropoda > Insecta > Diptera > Tephritidae > Philophylla > Philophylla caesio. The sequence goes on from OZ020607.1 coordinate 12,524,297, forward strand.
TGCGGTCGGTCGGATCTGGTAAAGGATGGCACCAAGTACTCTTGCTTTTGAACTCACCATACCCACATCCATGTTTTGTTATATTTTGTTACGTTACGTTATGTTACGTAACTTATTGTTATGTTATGTTACTATTCGTTATTTAGCATTACATCATGTTACGTTGTTATGATAAGTTATGGTACTTTGTTACGTTACTTTTCGTTATGTTACGTTACTTTACGTTCTTTAACATTACGTTATGTTACGTTGTTTTGATACGTTATGATACTTTAGAGGTTATGTTATATCATGTTCTGCTATGTTGCTATTTTAGGTTAGGTTATGTTATGCTATGCTATGTTATTTTATATTCTGTTATGTTATCGTCTTCTGCCAGGTTATGTTATGCTATGTTATTTTATATTCTGTTATGTTATCGTCTTTAGCCATGCTTATAACTTCGGCATCGATTTTTTCTTGATTCGCATTCAGATTGGCTCACAAAAATTTGTAGGGGGCATCGAGTGCATTCGGTTCGTGATTAGGCAGCCAATTACGAATGGTGCTTCGCATTCGCACCATACCTACCCACAGCTTTTTCTTATCGCACTAAATTCACCACTCCTAAGCTTTCTTCTCCCAAACTCACCTCACCTATGAGGGTGGATTCTAACTCCTCAACTCTTAAAAGGGTGGACAATTTTTTGGAACATACATCACAATAGATCTTTTTACAGCTATCTCGATTTTGTTTGATCTACACAAATATGGAAAGAAGTTCTCTTAAGTTATATTTAACCAATATTTGAGAAAGATCTTTTAATTTCTGTGCCGAGCTCGGACAAGTTATTCTCATTTGCTTTTGACGGTGACAACTGATTTTAACCAAACCGATGTAACATCACCTGTGTTTAATCTACAATTTTGTTGATATCTTACAGAAACGCAATACAGGTATTAAGCCATAGATCATCTTTTCTTTAATTTAAGATCCGCGGCTCCAATGGCTGGGTCAATTGAAGGTAGTGAATTGCGAATAGCGAAATGCCAGACATAAAGTTGCGACAAAAAAGATAAAATTTAGTCTGGCCGCGTGAGTTCTTATTGAACAATATCTGGTCGAAATTTCAACTAGTATCGAAAGTTGTCGTTTTGTTGGCATAGGAAGCTCAATTGACCGCCCGAAATCCAACACCGGTGCTAACAACCATTACGTTTCGCATGTTATTGCTTTCACGCATCGTTCGCTGAGCTGGCAGGGAGACCGCAAGTAGACAGAGATACACCACAACTCGCTCCCTGCCAGTAGAAACTACTCGAGTGTATCCTGACTAGCCAGTTCATTGGACGTAGAGTTTCCTTCTAAATCGCCGTTACCCGCAACCGTGTGCCTTCAGAATAATTGCTCAAAAACGATCGAATGTGAAGCTAGCCTGTTCCGATCGCCTTTATTACATCCTGCCCATCGAAATATGTATTTAGTTGAGCTTATATACGCATAATATCTGTCTAGTCATAAGCAGAATAACAACGGGCCATTTTGACCAACATTTTGACCGTTGATATTATGACATTACTCTCCAACTCCCTGTATTTTATGTACATATAACCAGAATATTGAGAAATACGCAAATTTTCCATTTAGTTTCTTAACTATTAAACAGTACAAAATCACTTAAATAACAAATAAATGCGAGTAAACTACAAAATACGCAAATAACTGTGATAACGAATTCATTTTAAAACATACATATGAATAAGCGGAATATCGTTCAAATGTATGCGCCCCAGCCGATATACATAGCTGCCAAATTGTCAACACCCGTAGCCTCAGCAATCAGAAAGTTCACTTGTCCTTCCGTCGAGAGAGGCATGCTATTAGCCTGAGTGCGCTTCACCTGTAATCAAATTAAGTGATTTATTGCATTTGTTTACTGCATTTACGAGTACGTTTACATGCAGATGCAAGAACTTACATAGCCCTGCAGTCGCTCCTCAATACGGCGAACGTCCATCAAAGCTTTAGGATCAGTCAATTCTAAAGAGGGTTTACTCTTACCACTAAAACTGCGATTCAGTGCCACTAGATCGTAAACGAAGGGTCTCAAGACCGACATCAATGTTTTCGATTGCTCCTTCAGCACTCGCATTGTGATCTCACAGCAACGTCGGTACATGCCTTCTACACCCAACGGCCCCATGGCAAAGACCATATTATGAGTCAAACGAAATGGCACCAACTCCGGATACGCAAACAACTCTCCTTGGTTGAAGAGACAATTGAAGTCCACATGCACCGCATCGCCGTTCGTGTCGTCGAACAGCAAGTTTTCGCCATGGCGGTCACCCAGCCCAAGTATGTAGCCAACCATGGACATGACTGCGACAGTTTTTACATAAGCACAGCGCGCCTCATACCAACTGTTCGGTGTGCTAAAGCGTCGTCGCAACCACTCTTGAAATACAGGCGGATGAGCGGGCAGAAGTGTGTCGAGAAAAACACTACGTTTCTTTTCGATAGTCTCAGTTCGGGATAGCGCACATTGACGCAATAGACGGTCGGGTAAACCTAAGCCACGCATGCGATATACCGAATTGCAAATGGCACGGAAGGAGTTCAAGTTTGGCAGCCACTCGACCAAACCGCATTCCTCATTAAAGGGTATGGCGGCATAGGTGCGAATTCGCAAACAACGATGGCGCGCCTGTGTAAGCGGAACGCATTAATACAGCTATGTAAATATGTAATTTTAAGTCGTAAGGAAAATGAAAAGAAAAAGTCTTACCTGTGAATCTTGATGCAAAAATCTTTTGACCAATCCATTGAATTCCATTAAGCGAAAATCTTTACGCAAATCGTCTTTTGGCTTCACCATTACTTCGTAGCTCTTCCCATCGCTGCACTGGATGCTGATCTTTTTCGGCTTAGCAGCCGAACGCAGCACTGTAATTTCCTCCTTAATGCCACAAATATAAATTTGCTGGTAGGGAAACGGATTTGTGGGCACTGACAACGGGCTGGACGTTGACGTCGACGACGAGGAAACGGACGAAGATGATCGCTCCAGGTTACCTAACGATAGATTTATGTCCAGCAACGAAGAAGCTGAGGTAAGTGGGAAAGATGCCTGCATGTACTTTTCAAACGGTAACAGAATATTGGAAAATTTCGGATCTTCAAACAGCTTAGGCAGCTGCTTAACCAACGCGCTCAGCTCGTAAGTGCGATCGTGTGCCACATCTTTATTCGTCAACTCGATCAACCGCTCGGCGAGTATATTGAAATCGTTCAATTGCTTTTGGAATTGCGGTTTAGCAAGACGGGCATCGGTGAAAATTAATTTGCAGCGCTTTACACGATTCGTATGCGACGACTTAAGTATGGGCAATAACATCCACAAGGATTGTTGCGGAAAGTGCTCGAGCAGCTTAATAACAATGGTGCGCAACACAGCGAACACCTCGTTCGACGGATGACAAATACGACTTAGTAGCTGCGAGAAAGCTGTATAGAATATGGCGGTTGGCAGCCCATTGGCACAATTGTTTATAAGATCATTCATTTTTTTAGCCACTTCCTGCATGCTGTTCGCTTTGGCTGTGAGTGACGGATCGCTAGCGGCCGCCTCGCTTGTGGATGCGCAGCGTGAAGTAAAATCCAGCCAAATGCTAAGCAATCGCGGCAATGACTGATACACTTTTTCACAGCCGCTCTTTATCGACTTTGCATAGTTAAGCATAATATCGAGGAGCAGCTTTCGTCCGGTATCACCGTGCTGTTGTTCCGCCGAGTAGGATTCATAGATCTTCTCCATATATTGCGCAAACTGCACATAGCATTTTTCCGAATTGTGATTGCCAAATATGGCTTCGCGGAAGTAACGTAAATTCGAGTCAGCGCAACTATTCATTGATTCGGCGCTATAGGTCGCCTGCAGGTATTTCGCTTCGGCATAGAGTGCGCGATCGGCAGTGCTGAGTGTGCGCACATTGCGTTCACACTGCGCTTCAATTCGTTCCAACTGCTCCTCGAGCAACTTGAAGGCATGACTCTGATCGCCCTTTTGCCACAAAAGTTTCGCTTTCTCAATGAAGAGCGTCTTTGGCGCATACTCTGTCGCTTTCATGATGCACAATTGCGCCTGCTGCAAACTGCCAGCCTCGCGATACATCTGTACGCTGCGCAGCCACAGCTTGCCAATTTCAGCGTCAATAGCTTCGATAACATTACGCCGGAGTGACGAACACTCAATGTCGCCGCGCTGCGTGGACAACAATTGCTTGCCTTCGGTGAGCAGATTACGGCGGAAACATAGAATCGGCTCCATCACGCGTGCAACCGGTTGCAGCACACTCAGTCGCCTATCCCAGTCGATAAAAAACTCGCGTACACTTGCAAGACATTTGCTAGCGTTTGCTTCCAAACCGTAACTGTCAATCACCTCATGCATTAGTTCCTTATTCTTCTCCATCTCGTTAAGCAAATGAAGCTTTACAACATCTTCGTAGGAATGAGGATATGATTTCTGTTTAATGCCAGAGCAACTGTGTATTGTCGAGAGCACGTTGCGTCTTATCACATCCAAATGCTGTGTGAAATCGGTTAGCATTGCAGGTTGCGACTGCGTGTCGTTGCGTGCGACAGGCTGTCGATAAAGTAAAAATGCTTCGGCGCATTGTATATTCCAGTTGGATGTTTTACGACGCACCACCGTGTCCTCGAGCAACTCTTGCAACTCATCGTAGCGACCGAGTCGCCACAACAGCTCCGATTTACATTCTTTGAAGTAATCGTCGGTGTAGTGATCGGTGAGCTTTTGCCAAAGACCATCTGTGATCAGCAATGCTGTTTCCGGTGTGTCCATACGCAGATAACAATTAATCATACCCTTTATGTGCTCCTGACTGATGGGCTCGTCGCTACTCATCAGCTGTTCATAGCATGTTTGTAGCTCCTGGGGTCGATCTACGATGCGATTAACCAAAATCTCTTCACTAAGACTGAGGCTACTCTTTTTCACATACACAGCACCTTCAACCGAATCGGCATCCAGCAATTCACCGTGTATTTCAATTAAAAATGATATTTGCTCTTGCAGCCGCTGCTGTGAGTCCACTTCCTCGATGTATGCTTCCAGATACATAAGCGCACGCGCATATTCATTCGAATGATAATTGGCCTTTGCTATTAAAAGCTGGTTAAAACGTCGCAGAAAATCTCGCACACGCTTATAATTACTATCCTCTTCATTGATTTTGGCGCCAACGCTATTAATACGCTGCCACTCGCGCACCCAACGTCGCAAAAAGTCGATTTGTTCCGAACAAAGCTTCGTGCAAGTGCGGCTAATGTGCTCCAGCGCATCGTATTGCGCTACTTGGTCGGTACGCTGACGCGCTAGTACACCCACGGCTGTCAAATCACCAGCGTATTTAGCAGAAACAAACTCTTTGAGTCCAGACGCCTCGTAGACCGGCTGCTCGGCAATGCCCGCGCCACTGAAACTGAACACCGCCTCCAACTCTTCGTATATCTTTTGATGCTGCGCCACTGTGCCATCTTGCAGCGCATGCAGCAGTATGTATGGGAAAAATGTGACCAACGTGTTGTTGTCACGTTTAATGCTCGGCTTGTAGGAATTGAGCAAGTGTTTGGTTTCGTCTGTTTGCACAAAATCAATAAGGCGCACCGCCCAATTGAACGCCCAATCGGCGTAATTGCGACAGTAACTACTATTGAAGATTGGATGGTCGCTGCACGTACTCTCACGGCGTGAATTTGTATAGCAGGATTTAAGCAGCGGTTCCATAACTTGACGCATTCGCGCTGGCATTGCCTCCCAGACATTCAACTTTTTATTCTCTAGCGGTGAAATGCCACAAGTCGCGAGTGTCTCCTGTATGGCTAAGGAAAAGTTGTCCACGTATTTGGTATCCTTTTGAAATTGATAGGCGCGACAGAGCTCGGTGAGTGCCATTATGGCGAAACCGTCCGTGTGCACACTTAGCGGCAAATCATCGCGCTGTTCGAATGTATAATTCGTAGTTATGTAGCTGGGATCAATGGCGCCCAGCTCGCCCAGGCACTTTGCCGATGACAGCTGCAAATTGAAGTCTTCATGCTTGCACCCAGCTACCAACGTATCGATCACATTTTCAATTAATGGATCGAGAAGCATCTCGCTCAGCACCATGTGGTTGATATCGACGCGATTAGCGGCGATGAAGTTCCGCAAATAGGTGAGTCCATAAATACGCACTTGTGAATTTTCATTGGTGATTTGGCGATAAAGAAATCTAATCTTTTCGAGCAATGTAGACCGCTCACTTTTCAGCAACTCTGTCTGACGGACGACGCATTGCCGTATTTCGGGGCTGACACCCTTCAATTGTTCCATAAAATACAAGTCTGGGATGTAAGCGCCAAGCAAACTGTCATTCTTCAGTATCACAAACTCATAAATGGCATTGACCTCTGACTCGCTATGCGCCAGTGAGGCCACAATGCGGCTCAACGACGGACCTAGTTCTTGAATATTGACAATGTGTAGAAAAATATTCCAGATCTTCAAACAAATTGCCTGTAAATGTCGATCTTGCAGCGAAAGTACAAAACTTAGCATAGCGATGATTTTGAAACGGAATTGTGTGACGTGTTTGGCGCCCACAAAACGAAGTATTTGTCCGAGGCTATAGAGCGCCTCCTCTTTTAGTGGTTTCTCGAAAGTTGGTTCAGCGAGGCATGTCTCAAAATAAGTGATCACGCCCAAGAAGCGATCGGCAATGAATTTTGCAAAATCGCCTGTAGTATTAGTTTGGGATTGTACAATGCCAGCTGTAATGCTACTCCCGGCTATGGCTTGTGTGCTACCACCATCATTGAAAAGTAAGCACTGGAATGCCTTCATCACGAACTGGGGATTGCGGTTGAAGTAAATGAGGAACTCGGAGACGGTTTGCTTCGTAGGGAGATAATAACGATTTAGAGACATTGAGAAAATAAATGGCATACATATATTATTTAAAGGATTTGAAAACGGTAACTGAGATGGCTAAACACGTTGTGCACTGCCCCTAATCTAGGAATATCTATGTATGAATAAAGCGAACTGCGTGGTAACAAAGCCAGTATCATTAAGAACCGAAATAAGTAGGTGCGAGTAACCGATCTCCAAATATATTTTTTGCAGTTTCTTTAATTTTAGGGCAAGGTGGGGAACAAATGTTTATTGTAAAATTTTCAAATTGAGTTTGGCGAAAAACCACTTTCGGCGCTGTGCCATATTCAGTGTAAATTTTTATTCTCTTCAGGCCAACTTTAAGTTTGAACCCAACATAAAATTTTTGTCAAAAATCTATCAAATTTATTTGACTTCAAAAAATCAATCAACAATTTTTTTTTTTAATCCATGGAAATTTTATATAATTCCCCCAGTTAAATCCCAAAGAAAAACTAAAAGTGAAGATTTACTATATTTCCGTTTTTGAACAATATTTTGACAATAAATCAGATGTAAGGGTAGTTCCAAATGACCTTTCTAATATAAAATAATGTTTCATGGCAAACAGACAATATTTTAAACCAAAAGGCGTTAGGCTAATTTAACTGTCCCGCAAAAAAAATGTATTTGTGGTTGAGTGGCTTTTTAAGACGATTCAAAATAAATATATTGGCGAAACATATGACACATTGGGTAAGTGGTAATCTTTCTACACCGAATGCGGGGATTTAAATCTTCACTTAGTACATAAATATGTAAGTCAACGTACAATTCGAACTGCATATTAATTGATTCCATTTAGTAACATACTTACATATTTACGAGTACATGTAACTATGAATTATAAATTAGAAGATTGCGATATTTTTACGTCAAAGCGTTTCGGATAAGACAGTGTTAAAACGCAATTGAAAACCAACTTGTGCACACACGCGAGGAAATCGTAAGCATTTTTTGACTTTGTATTCCAGATATTTTGGTAAAATTAATAAAATTTTACTCCAAAATATAAAATAATACTCAATAAACATTGAAATATGCTTCGGCGATGAAATATGCAACCTGTAAACTAGAATGTATAAAAATGTGTTATACCGGGAATTCGGCTGCTGTTTCTCTTCCAAAGAGGTTCGTAATTACTGAAATATATAAAACTTTCACTTTCGAAAGCTATCAGCTTTTAACGTTCGCGTACGCAAAAAACTTACAAAGTAGGAGAAATTGAGAGAACAAAGTGACATTTCATTTTAAAGTGGAAGCTGTTGGTTTTTGTTGGAAACATTTTTGGCAGCAGAAATTTGCCAACAAGAAAACAGCTGATAAAAAAGAGATGATTGAAATTTATTAATTATAAAAGTCACTTCTAACTCAAGGCACATTCAATAGGTAGCAGCAGTAGAAAGATTGAAAAAAATAAAAATTTGAGCTCTGTTTTTTTTGTTTTTGCTTTTAAAAGCTAAAATTTCAAAAATATTTTATCAACTACCTTGAATTGTACTGAAAGCATTCTTATCACAACGAAATTCAAAATTTGACAATTCAAATAAAAATTAAATATGAAAAAAGTTAAAAAAAAGTTTGCTGCGGCAACCTATTTGATTTTCCTTGCTTCTAACTAAATATTTTAAATGAATATAAGGAAATGAGCGAGTGATTGCGAATGTACATGTCCTCTGCTTTGCTTTTATTATAATTTCAAGCATTCAAAGCAATAGAAACTTTTTAATTATCGAGTTAATGTCGCAATGGCAGTAAACATGTTTTCGTTCCCGTCGTATTTTAGAACTTTTAATTAATATTGAACGTGATAAAACAATTTTCAATTTTATTCACTTATTGATGATTTAAATATATAATAACACAGTACAACATTTTTCAGTTCATTGATTGCCAACTCAATTCTGAGAACTGTATGTGAAATTAGACTCAAAAAGAATAATTTCTGCATCATTCTTTTTGTCTTCTTACCTGCCAAAATATTTTTAATATCGATTTGAAGTTAGTACTATCGTATAGGGGAATTTATCACGTTTTAGGCCCTGTTGTTTGACATAGCTCGACAGCCACTAGCCCGATTTATGATCATGAAAATCGATGCACGCGTTTCACTTTTATTCGCAATTGAGTAAAGGTATGAATGTTGTGCATATGTCGAGCAAATTTTTGAAATTCATACCTTTACTCAATTGCGAATAAAAGCGAAATGCGTGTATCGATTTTCATGATATTTGTCTCATTTTGCTCATAGGTTATGTGACTTTGCGAAAAAGTAACTAGACTTGAAACGTATTTCCGTTTTGTATTTTTTATGAATTTAAAAAAAAAAAAAAAAAAAAAAAAAAGATTTCTTCATGCGCTTATTTTTAACTTGGAAACTGTTGATTGTATAGGAAAACAATATATGAACAGATTAAGGGAAATTTTTTAAAATTCATTTCAACTAAATCGGGCTAGTGGCTGTCGAGCTACATATGTCAAACAACAGGGCCTAAAACGTGATAAATTCCCCTATACGATAGTACTAACTTCAAATCGATATTCAAAATATTTTGGCAGGTAAGAAGACAAAACGAATGATGCAGAAATTATTCTTTTTGAGTCTAATTTCACATACAGTTCTCAGAATTGAGTTGGCAAATCATGTGTTGTACTGTGTAATATATAAACTTTGAATTTTTGCAATGATATAGTGCTATTCAAAATTAACATGGTTTTTACTCGCTTTTACGCCAAATTTGCAAATAAATTATTGATTCGTCGTTAATAGGTTCTGAGAAGCGACGCTAATAGGGTAAGACAATATTTTATTCGTCGTTAATAGCTTATCTGCAGAGGGTTCGAAAAAACGTCATATTATCAATAACTACATACATGTATAAAATTCCATAAGTACCGTGATTACATGCAAAAATGATACAACTTCACATTTCAACAAAGATTCCTCAGTAAAATATTTATTGTATCTCTTTAAATACGTTTATTCTGTAGCGAGATCGTAAGATCGTCGTTAATTGGGTATTTTACCTTATTCTGATATGCTTTGACGTCACAGAGCTGTCGAGTCGAAACAAAGAGGATAACGGGACGAAAGCGTCGCAATCTTCTAATTTATCATTATTGTATGTAACTACCCTACACTGCGCTACTTACTGGATTTGAAATAATATATATTTATTTGGTTACAAAGGTAAAAAGCACATCAAATTGCCCGAACTTCGTCTTATTTAAATTAGGATTTTTGGAATAAGTAAACGTAATTATATCCATGACTATGTAAAGCGTATTATTGAATATTCAATAGAAAAACGGGTTTCCAGCGCCAAAGCAAGGAGACTGGTCGATAAGATTCACCTCTAACGGTTTCAGAAATGGCATCACATTACGCATATTTCTGGGATAAATAATTGGTGCATTTATTATTATTTGGTGCGATTATAATAAGCTATCTTTGAGTGCCAAACATTTTTTTAAATGACTGAATTTGGAACGATTTTCCGTAATAACTTGTCAAGTTTGGTTTTAAGACATGACTTAAAAAATCGAAAAAACGTTTCAAAATTGAGTTTATACCTGTGCTGTCGAAAACTTCAACAATAACAAAATCGAATATTTTAAAATGACCTAATATAAATAACAAAATATTTTCGTCTCGAATTAGAATCTTATAAGCCATCCGATAACTGAAGTTAATGAATTTTCAGACCATCGAGTCTTGTTCGATTCCCATTTTTTGTTTTTAAAACATATTTATTGCTTCTATTTTTTGTAATCTCTAGTCGACAAGATTGAAAATGAGCTGAAACATGTGGTTGTTTCCTATAAGGGCTTTTCTTTTAATGATTTAACTGAATGCAACTCTGCATGAATTCGATATGGCTACTTGAAGTCATTCTTTAGCTAGCGAAAGTAGAAGACCGTTCAATATACGTCCTGCAAATGCTCTTCTGAAAGCCCTTCTAAGGGTAGCGAAAGTAGAAGGTCTTAAGTTTGTGTCACTCCATACAGAGGCCTTTGGGAAATGCTTTTAGCTCCTAAAACAATGTACTGAGGGAGAGGTGTAAATAAGTTTCGAACAAAAGCATGATACATACCTTGACATCCGTGTTCATAAGCCTTTTCAAACTGAATTCAGTACAACTAAGAATCATTTCAATACATTTATTGCCCACCTCTGCCTCCTCAGTTAAATATATATGTGTATAGATGCGTAGGAAAGAAGTGACAAAGATCGTAGATATGGGTTTTCGGGTAACTTTTGAAATGCATACAATTAGTCCTTTACAAAAAGGCTCCTTCACGCAGTATGGTAGAATCATTGTCGTTAAAAGGCGATAGTAACGACAAATAAACTCCTGGACGCATGAAAAGCCCAGCATTTTCGTAAACTACAAACATATGTACATATAACAAAAAATCATATTATTACTTGAAATTATAACGTAAAGGAAACTCTCCTTACCGCTTTGAGTGAACGTGTCAGACGTACGCCATTCTGTAGGAAAATGTGAACAACTAGTTGCACAACCAAGGTAAGCGCATCACGTTTGTACCAATTCCATAACCGCACAGGCTGCAAGCCATGCTTGGCGCACATTTCTGTCGCACATAACACTGCCTCCTGCACGATCATCGATTGTGGGTGCAATAGATAAAAGAAAGTCAGTTTGAATAAGTGAAAAAGCCACATTTCACTTATATTGCTATGCGCGCAACTTGTAATTAATTCTAGCAATTTAAGTTGGCTACGTCGCTGCGAAATTTCCGATGTAGACGAAGAGGTTGATTTGGGTGTCAGCGACTTCAGCGTTTGTTGCAATATATACTGAGCCAATTCCATTACGAATTGCTCACCACCAGTTTTAATCAATTGCGGTACGAGTATGTGCGTTATCTGCAAATTCAGTTTACAAATATCTTGCTCCCTCTGCAAGACACTGAAAAAGTCTTCGGGACTTATTCCTGACATTTCCAAATGCCGAGCGATTGGTTCAAATTCAGAGTGGTCTTGTGTAAACAAAGTTTCACACAATTTGCGACGCACACCCGCCGGAAGTAATGGTAGTGGTTTACGAACAGTTGCAAATGCATTATCTTCGTCTTTGCATCTGAGCAAAATAGCATTGTGCAAGCGCATATACGCCTCTACTTGCGCGGCCGTTGTGCACTCGTTGGGATTACAGATCTGGCAGCAAATGTCATATTCTTGAAAGGTTGCATCAGAGGGAGCTAATGGCGATATCCGAAGAAATACACGGCACGTTCCAGAGCAGTACGTATTTCGCAGCATAAGTCCCAATAGTGAAGGCATATCTTCCAAAGCCGGTACATAGTCACGCAACACGCACCCCAGTGATATCCAACCCCCGGCAATCAACTTATGCATGTGGTCACAAAAAGACTTTCGCAATTTTGTTAACAACTCCACCGACTCTATGAACGGATCATCCACGAACAAATAACGGCTGATACGTTCATATATAGTACGTACAAAATCGACCACTTCCGCTGGTTCATCTATATCAAGGCTAGCAAGAGCACGGAACGACTCGAAAGCAAGCGCTTGCAAGTTGCGTGGTGGTCGACGCTCCTGCGATGTGATATCTAGCCAGCGACTAATACCATTAATCAATGAAATTTGTGTTTTTTTATCTAGAACGCCTCTTAAAGTATTACTGTTCATAACCAATACTGATATTTGTATACATAAAACCGAAAATTCAAAATCCTTAGGACTTGCGCTCATAAAATTAATGTGGAATCTGGAAATAACTTTATGCAGATTTGAATGTTTTTCTTCCTCCGACAACTGTGCAAATAAATTAATACTTTTGTAAAAGTTTTCCTGCAACACTTCTTCAATTGAGCGTTTTCGCAATGCATCAAATTGCATACGTTGTCGGAGTCTATATTCTGCGTAGATAAGAGACCGCAGATATGATTTCAAATACTTCAAAGAATCAATTGTTTGTTCGGGCATATTTAAGGAATCGAAAATTTTTTGACGAAAAAACTTCGAGATCCGCAAACGCTCTGCGCTTTGCTCGTCACAATGCACAAGAATAATCGCCAACAGCAATGGTACATTTTTATTTCGTTCTGATAGCACAATCAGATTGTCAGTTTCGTTTAATATGACGTCTTCCTCTCCTTCAGCCAACGGCAACTGTATTATAAATTCTACGAGAGTTTGAATAAGTTCTTCCAAATTATTGCTATCTTTCTTATTCTTCAGATTTGGTGCTATTTCCGCGCAATTATAGAGTATGCTAATTGCCAACTTTGTCAATACTTGTCGAGTCCGTTGAAGCTCGAAACGCATTAGCGCCCCTAAAATATCGACGGACACTTTTTTCATATCCTCTATTTCGTCAAGGCGAATATAACGCGCGTGCATCCAGAGCGGCACTTGACCCCATATTAACGCTATTGCTTGCATAGTTTGTTCTCCATAATGTTCCAGTACCTCACTGCAACCACTGGCCGCTCTAAAAATGCTTTGACAATAACGAAGCGCCATCAGTTTTGTGTTCAAATCACATTCCCGTACTGCTTGCAATGCACTAAGCAGCGATTCAGCAAACAATTTAGGAAATAATGAATAGCCAATAAGAAAAGCACTCTGAAGGATCTGTAATAATTGACGAATTCTCTCATCGACTTGAGAGAGTGGAACTTGTATAGTTTGAAAGGTAAAATTTGCATCAATTTCACGCAAACACAAATCTTCGCTAAAAAATGCGGTTATTTCTAGACAATGTTTTTCTATAGATTCTTCATTGACCATGTTTGTATCGCTTTGATCGTCAAGTAACTGCATAGCATTAGTTAGTTGATCAATGGCCTGCACGTATGCAGCTACGAGACGCTCGAAGAGCAGTGCCCTATTAACCAAGCATGAATGGAGTATTTTCTTTTGTAGTTCGATGTTGCGTTCATGCTTTCTAGAAAGAACATCCAAATTTCAATTCATTATCAGCAAACGATTATTTAAAAAGTGCCCTTACTCTGCATTATTAAAACTATTAGCATTGCCATTAGTATCCGCATCACCTAGTCCTCTTACGAATTTGTTAATAATCCACAACACAAAAGTATCCTGAAAACGATTGTTGAGTTCGCGTAGCGAGGATCTTATGAGTGAAGGCTCGCGACAAAGGATGTCGTCAACAAATGCGAATACATCAATCAAATCTGTACCATCCCGAGAAACTAAATTATACAGAAGTTTCCAAATATCTTTTCGTCGCGTAGACATTTCCTTTTACCACTATGGAACATTAATAACCAAAATAAAATAGAATGTAAAATTAAATTAAAACAACAGGCGCCAAACGAGATTAATCAGCTGATGCGAAACGGTTAAGAATACAGTAGTGTTGGAACTTTGTACATCTACCCTGCAAGAAACAAATTGTGCAATAACTTCGATATCAATGTTTATTTCGATAATTGTCAGATTTCCCAACACTCCAGAGAACGTACATTACAGAGAAGCTTCATTCCGGTCCATTCCGTGATTCGTTCCTCTACTGTGAATTGAGCTTGATTATAATGGTAAGTACACCACAGGTAGTAAGCAAATTCACCAATTAGCAGCAGTCATCAAAAGTTAACAGTTTTGAAGCGAGAATTGTAATTGAGAGAATTTATGTACATATATATTTTACAGTACGGTTTGTTGCAGGTGTATATATTACTTTAATTTATTTTATTTTGATTTTCTATTTACCAATTTAAATGTAATTAGAATTAAAATAACTGTTTTGTCGGAAAGTCTAAAGAAAAAAGGCAACGGACTTTAAGTACTTTGAGAATTTTTGACCTTGACTTGCGATCGTTCGATGATATAAATTTAATACGTTTTCAACTTAAAAACCTAAGATTTTGCACAAAAATGCCTAAAATAAGAAAATGTCGAGTTCGCGAATGTGAAAGCCGCGATAACCACTATAGATTTTTCGCTTTTCCGAAGGATCCAGCCATGCACAACAAGTGGAAGGAGAATTTGGAGATTCCACCCATACAGGACCTGGCACAGCTCAGTGCTTTTATCTGCATTAAGCACTTCGAGGAAGATGCAGTAGGTGGAAAATTTTAAAAAATTGGTGCAATTCCCAATTAATAATTAATTGGAGTTTTCTGACAAAACTTGTTAGAGTTGTAATTTGTTATTTGGCTAACTACTTATATATATAATATGTTTTTTACCAATACAGTTTTCAAATATTGAATTACAACTTTACCGAGAATCTTCTGAAAACTCTAATTTATTAAGTCGTGTGAGAAAGTTTCGTCTTATTCGTATGAATAACACTTTCGCAACTCTTTTTCCAGCAAAGCTAAATATTCTCCAATAACCATATGATTTTGTTTTTTCTTGTCTATTTCAGCATATTTTTTATTTAATTTTAGTATATTTTTTTCTTATTTCATGATCTTTTCCATTTATTTCATCGATTAAAATATTTAGTTTTATGAAATTGTGATTAATTTTTTCATTGTTTATTAATTAATAAAGTTTTAAAATAAAAAATTTAAAAAAATATATCTTTTATACTATAAAATGTGAATTCTTATTCTCTGCTCAGGAAGTTATAAATATTGAATACGAAAACGAGGCAGACCCGCTCAAAGAGGCTGTCGATTTTGCTGCTATATCTGCTTCTGAGCAAATTCTTTATTCTTTTTGAGAAAATTGAAGAGTTAAAAGCGAATATGTAAGTACATATATGAAAAAATTATTTAGTGAATACTATTTCTTACTTTTGGTTACGTAGGGAAAAGGCGCAACTGGTCTAAGAAAGACATTTGTCGTTCGATTACGCTTTATTCAACCCGCGCAAAGGCTTATAGACTACTAAAGAAAAAAGGTTTCCGCTTCCGGCTGTTCGTACTTTACGTAAGTGGACCAAAATAATACAAATTTCTAAGGGATTAATTGAGCCAGTGACTAAAATATTATCTGCTGCTTCTCAGTTGGACACGCTGGAGATGGCTGACGTCACACCAAAAAAATCGACATTTTCCACATAGCTGAATGCGAACCTTAGATATTTCAACCACGCTTCGAATGTATGGCGTTATACATTTAGAACGGGTTTATTTATGCATTCCGGATCTAGACTTAAGTAGCAATGGAAATAGAGAAACAGAAAATAATGAAATTTGGTTGTATTAGCTGAACATTTTTTTAATGCTTATTAATGTTTAATTTAATTTGATATGAGCACACACAGCTGATCAGCAGAATACGAGTATTCTATGAATCCCGTTAAGCGTGAAACAGAAAAATGTATTCCGAACGTTTGGAATGAA
Source organism: Philophylla caesio (assembly GCA_963971545.1). Lineage (NCBI taxonomy): Eukaryota > Metazoa > Arthropoda > Insecta > Diptera > Tephritidae > Philophylla > Philophylla caesio. The sequence goes on from OZ020607.1 coordinate 12,540,595, forward strand.
TAAAAAAGCTCGCCCATTACCTTTTTTGTAAAGCAAAATGGAATACAACCAAATGAATTGAAGGACGGAAATTTATGGAAAGTTAATTAAATTATATAAAATTAAATAAATGAATAAACATAAATTGCTATGAATTAACTATAAAAATTATATAAAAGCACGTGCCTAATTGCTGATCGAAAATGCAATCAATATGGGTATTTATTTATAAATATTAGATCTATAAAAGTATGTAAATATTTATGTATGTATGTATTTACATATCAAATATTAGCGATTCACTTATTTATAACTTACCGTGTTTATAATATTTAAAAAAAAATACGAAGCTATGAGTTGGTAAAGCTTTATTTACATAATATAAAATTTAATTATAAAGTAAAATTTTGTATATTGACTTTTTCCTCTATATCAATACTTTTATACCAGCATACAAAATAAATATGTAATATTTTTTACGTATATTTATTAACATATCTACTTACTCATTACACTTAAAACGACTTGTTGCTATAAAAGAATTGGATCATCTTCCAAAGGTTTAAATTTTTTCACGATTCTTATATTTATGTGCAAAAAACTCCAAAACCGTTATTTGTTTGAAAACTTTTTGTCCTAGCTAGAATATTATTTTGGCCAAATAATAACAGTTATAGCCACAAATAATGAGCATTCACTCAGTTTCGGCATGTTTAGAGCATGATGTTTACGGCGGAATGTGATGCCTTTCTTTTTTGTTCAATTTGTGTTTTTTCTGCTTGATGCACACTTCATCTTCATAATTTGACTACTTAACGAGGAATTTTTAAGAATTTGACGAATTGATTTTTAGCTGAATTTTATAAAAAAACACATTATACGATCTTTAGCTCCACACATCGGCGGAATAACGTTTCTGGGCCTCCATTTTCTTAATATATTGCACAGCATCCGATTCACTCATATTACCTTTGGCCACAAGAATTTTGACCAAAATGTTTCTAACGTCGACTGCCATATTTTTTGCATCACTAAATGGAAGGAGATTTAATTAATACATTTTTAGAAATTGGTTCGGAATGTTGTCGTTATGTAAGTACCCGCAAATGTAAAAGTGACCCTTCTTCTCGCCTATCGCGCTCCAAATCAAATCAGCATCGTTTTCGATCAAATGGGTCACATAGATTTTCTCCTTTTGGTCCCGTGAGAAAGCGGCCTTTAGGGTTAGTGTTCCCTTCTTTACGAACTCTTCAAGTTCCTATTAGTATATTAAAAAATATATAACATCTTTGTACTACAAACCGCACAGTTCAAATTCTACCTCTTCGTAAATGTAGTCTTCGCTCCTCTTTCTGCATCCAAAATATAAAATGGATTCTCCAACAGTTTTACCTTCATCCCTCAGATATTGACGCTCTTGAATAAATCCGCGGAATGGAGCTAAGCCCGTGCCGGGTCCAACCATAATGACTGGTATTTCCGGCTTCGTGGGCAGTCTAAATTGTGACCTGCGTATGAAAACTGGTACGCGTACATCACCATCACCAGGTTTCTTATTTTTCAAATAACTTGTGGCTACACCGTTATTTACGCGTCCAGTTGGCGTTTTGTATTGCACCAAAACGGCAGTGACATGCACGTTATCTGGATATAACTGAAAACATACTTTAGAATACACATTTGTACAATGACATTCAATAAGAATTAATACCTTTGAAGACGAGGATATGGAATAGTAACGTGGCTGAAGACGAGGCAATAGTTCGCATATATGATCTATTGGTGGTCTACATGACTTTATATCCTCCAAGATGTGAACAATATTTCTGCAAGCATCCTGTATCCAACTTTGATATTTTTCCTTGCCTTCAGGGGATATCGAGGACATGCTGCGTAGAAATTCTTTATCGGCTTCGTCATGGCAATATTCTGCCAATTCCTTGAGAATATGAGTTCTAGGTATGGCAGTGATTTCCAAGTAGTATTTTAATGCTGTATGATATGTAGTCGGACATGGGAATGGATGTTTTTTGCTACTATCAGTATCAGTATTGATCAGCGAGAACACAGAGCCAAGATCAGCATTGCAGAGTTTCCCCAGTTTTTCAACCATTTCTGTATCATTAACAGGATACATAGCAACATGATCGCCAGCATCATAACGCATTTTCGAACCACTTATATCCAACTCGATATGCATACATGAGCGATCACCACCCTTATGCAACTCACGATTGATATTAATTGGCGCAAGGAATGGATTCTTTGCATCAAAAGGCGGACGCTGATTTTCCAACGAGTGTAAACGGGCAATCTCGCCCGTGTAAATTCGATCGGGTTGCACGTTCGGTTGTTCCAATAGCCGGTATTGACGCAAAAGTACTTCTTCACCACCGCCTTCAATTCCGAAGTAGTCACATACTGCGGGCCAGAAGCGGTCTTTCCAAGTTATAAAGTCATCCTCAATGCTAAAAAAAAAAGATTTAGCGAATTATTAAAAAATAAAAACGTTAAATAAATTGGGGTCAACAACTCACTTCGCATCGTCGTCACCAAGCCCAAGTTCAAAGACTCGTGCAGCACCTAGTTCTTCTAAGCGCTGATCTACATAAATTGCCATTTTGTTGTAGTGCTCGTAGGTTTTGTTTCCAAGCCCGAATACCTAAAAAATAAATATGGTAGTGTTATAGTGCGACGACAGAAAAGTTAACATAAAAAATTCTACAGGTAGTCAATTACCCTCAATTGCAAAGTTTTTATTTTAAGATCAATTTTATTATTACATAAATTATCTAATACGACAGCGCTTTGACTATGACAAAGCCGCATGAAGGCTGTCGTCATGGGCACAATTTTTCGCCATTGATTTGCCGTAGGTCGGACCAGCATTATGATTCACGTTTTGAAGTATTGATTTAGCATCATCTAATATCAGAAACTCTTTAAAAATATGCGTTTACAAATATATGTATGCATATGTAGCTTGATAATTGAACAAAAATACTCCAAAACGAACACTTTAAGCAAGATCACATTTTACTCAGCACTGAAAACCTAAACAGCGAGGTTACGAGAACAGCTGTGCGATAGCCAATCAGCTGATTCAACTGTCAAAAGAAACAACATTGCGTTTTGCATAAGAGAGTATGCAGATGGCGCGCTTATTCGATATTACGAATTGCTTTACTTGGCATTTCCACAAGCAATAGTTCTTATATCGATAATTTTACTAGGCAATATTTTCCCAATGGAGACCGCATATTGCTTTTATCAAGCAATAATTATAAGAGGTTTTATCTTGATAACTATTGCTTGCAATGGACTTTTCATTTCAACTGATGGTTCATTGAGTCAACATATTCAAAATGCACGCGAAGCTTTGGTTTATATGTTTAAGATTGATCAAATATTTATGTTTTCTCTTTTTTCATTTTTCTTCGACAACTTTATACAAATATTTAATTTTTTAAGTGCTTCTATGCATGAACCTGCTAACTTAACGCCATTTTGCAAATGAATTTATCAAGATAAAAAATGCCCACGTACAAATATTGCCTCTGATAAAATTTTATCAGGCTATAAATGTGACAGTTCGTAGACATTATTATTTGCCTGTGGAGTTGCTGCATTACGTCACGATATGATTATTAAAATTAGTTTTAATCTGATTTGTTAGCGACATTTTTAATAACCGTTTACATATGTAAACCGTGATATTTTTATTATGCTTTATACCAAGGCATATTTAATAGGTGCGTAGCAACAGTAGAAGAATAAAAAAAATAAAAGCTCTGTGTATTTCGTATTTTGTCAACTACCTTATTTAATCAAAATACAAAATTTGACTATTCAAATTAACATATAAAAAAGGGGAAAAAAAGTCTATTGCTGCTACCTACATATTTCAGTGGCTTGAAAGGAGCACTGAAAATTTTTAATGAAAAAATGAACCTGAAAAGCTTTAGCTTAACAGACGTGCACAGATATGCGTGTGTACATACATATGTTTGTATATAAATACGTAGGTATGTTCACCAGCTCCCTCGGTTTTTTAAGTTTTTGTTTGATTTTTGAAAATGAAAAACACACTTACATATTTGGTAAAACTGACACTCATCCCACTCGGCAATTAGTACACTTAAACATTTACTCACCGCATAATTTAAGCCATTTAAATCAGCATCACCATTTAAAAGCCATTCATAGAATTCCATCGCATTGTCTGTGGGATCGCCTTCACCATATGTGGCTAAACAGAATACCGCCAGCGAATTGGGAATGTCTTTCAATTGCAAAAGTTCTTCCTGTGTACAAAAAAAAAAGGAAAATATATACACTTACTATATAAGTAATATATTCGTACTATTAACATTAAAGCGAAGTTAAGGGTATTGGAAAATTTAAATTTGAAAGCGACATGTTTGATCATTAGACCGTATCAAAATAGAAGTTAAATTTGTTGAAAGTGATTCAAAACATTCATGGCCAATTTTTTAGTGCTATTGTAAACTTAATTTGAACAAAGTTTAATTAAATTCATTTTAAACTTTAGGGCAGTAATGTTTTTTTTTTCATTATCTTTATCTTTCTTTACAATTTTGACACAATACCTTGCAAAACGAATGAAAAATGCATAGGGTTGCAGTTTTTCACTAAATAAGTCACGTTTCTATTTCAATTGAACAATATTTTTAAATTTGCTGTATTTAATTTCAAATGAACAATGGCCAAAATGACCATAAATATGGGTACTCCAGGATTGTAATTTTTTTCGGCATAGCTAAATCGATTTTCTTGAGCTAAAAAATTTAACTTAATGAATGTTTAAAATCGCGTAGAGACATTTCAAACTTTTTGCCTACACAATTTTTTAAAACCTTTACAATGCAAACACTATTTGTAGATGTCGATAAAGATAAAGTTATAATAAACACCCATATGTTTGTAGTTACGAATTCGTAGCTCCGTTCCGAAAGTTTAAAAATTGGTATGCTGAAATCCGATCGTAAGTGTCAATCGCGTTGCCAACCAAATATAAGAATTTCGAAGTTCTTAATTTGACATATTGGCAGAAATATACATATAACGATATTATTACAAGTGAAGAGTGAAGTGTAATATCAACATTTATAAGCCATTTAATAAGAAGTTTTTGTTAATTAAAGGCACAATTGCATGAATATGCATCGTATGTATGTACATTGTTAAGAGATTATCTAAATACAAATTTCTTACATGATGAAATGGGTGATATTGTCGAATTCATTGCTCTGATATATTAATGTTTAACGGTTGAAAGGTTTGTGACTAGGATTCGCCTCAACAAAGAATTATTCACACAAGAAACATGCGTACGATTTTTTTGTGATCTCCGCAAATACATACACACATATGTACGTATGTACATATCTATTATGTTTCTGGTAATAAATCTCATTTTTCTTGAATAGTTTATATTACAAATGTACATAAATACAAATGTACATACATACATGCATACTTGCTTATTTTTGCATTTATACACTTCTAATGTTTCTAAAATTTATTTCGCTCCGACACCAGTCACTGTTCGTACAAAAATGCCGATATTACGAATTGCGAAAACAGTCTACAAATTTGGAATTTACGATTACGAAAAGCGGATTTGAGCATACCGATTCTACGACGGATTCCAGCATAGTGGTGATTATTGTCTTTAAAAACTATATGGAGTAAAAAATTTAAATATAATAATGTACATATTCAACTGAAAAGCAAGATTCGAGGAAAGAGTGTACTGAAATAAAATAGAAGCGTTTTGAATTACCATATCACATTCTTCCGGATCAGCTACCATGCCCTTCAGACGATAACGAATGCCCTCTTTTGCTAGGCGACCCGCAAACTCCTCACCGGTACCTGTCTGTGAACCATAAAAGACGACCAAGCTACGACCGGAAGTTTTTAATTTTTTGATGAATGAATTTTCGGATGCAGTCGTGGTGCTCACAGTTGTGGGTCTAAAGTGGATGTAAGTTAAATGTGTTTTTGATTTGTATACAAATTTATAGTTGTAACGAGCTTGTATACTAACTGTATTGAGTAGGAACGAATGGGTTCCTCTTCCTTCTTGCGGCCGCGCATAAAGTACCATGTTGCTCCACCAATTAAGCCCAACAGCAGCAAGATATCTAATGTGCCTAGGAATGGTTCATCACCAACGGGAATTTCTTCAACTTTCTCAGCGGACATTTTGACTACTGAAATAAAAATTAAATAACAGAATATTATAAGCAAAAATTCGCATGATTATTTGCTTTTTTTCAACTACATAAGTAGAAATAGTTGCGCACAGATATAAATACATATGTATGTATATACACATGTACATATGCATGTATATGAGGATGTACATACGTATGTACAGTTGTATGCAAATGCAAAAAATAAATATGCAACGTGTTAATGTCCGAACGACGAATTGCGCTGGTGCCGCCGTCACCTCTTCACCACCTACCAAGTTGCTTTTTTTTTGTCGTACCTAGTACCGTGCCGAGCTTACGCATTATATATGCCACGTAAGCACTTTCATTAAAGTAAACGCAGAAAAAAGCGTGAACTAGAAACAAGGAAATGTAATCAAAGCACTGCACACAGCACTGCTCGTTTTATGGCAATAAAATGGCAATTTGAAAACTCGTTGAAAAGTCGGTCTTAAACAAAACTATAAGTAATAAATTTTATATTCTTTCATACCAAGTGGCGACAGAAATGCATTACACTGTAATGAAAAATAGTTACGTGAATGTTTAAAGTTTAATATAATCGAGTAAAAACTATTTCACGATTTTAATTAAGACAGCGATACTTAGAAATGATATTGACATTGAATGTTATTAAATTGATGTGATTATTATGAACGTACGTATGTATGTATATGTACATACATATGTACATATGTATGCTCACACCGAAATATATAACAATGTTTAATTCGTTGCTACGACAGCCGGGCCTAAGCTACTGTAACGAACCAGATTTATGTACATATATCCGGCCTAAGACTGTAACTTCAGTAGCACTTCTAAAATTGAATGGACTATAAAATAGGCGACCGCTGTTGACGAGTGTGTAGCGGTGTGTGCTATAAGTCGCTATGCCGCTGAGTTCGGAGAAAGAATCTCAGAGCAGTGTAATTTAAAACCATAGAAAAGATTTTTTTCTAACGGCGGTCGCCTCTCTCATAAAATACATCTACTACCGTTAGTTAAAAAGTTTAAAATTTTTATGTCCATTTTTTTTTATTTAAAAAATATTTGTGACTGCATACAGTACAAAGTTTGCAACTTTGATTTTAATGGCTTTAGTTTAAAAAACAAAAAATAATAAGGTCAAAACTTGTAAAGGAGTGTATTTAATAATGTGGCCGCCACTGTAAGCATGAAGTTGAAAAATAATTATCTATAGTTTTTGTTCTTTGGAACGAAGTTAACAGCTTTAAGAAGTTTGAATGATTTTATATATTTTTTTAATGATACATTTTTTAAACAAAGAAAAAAGAGTTGTTTACATTGACATAGCAAGATTTGAAAATCGAAGCAGAAAACAATGTTAATCATTAAACAAGCGTAGCTACATACATACTTATACAAATATACAGGCTTGAGCATCAAATTCAAGTTCACTGAGACTGCTTCCATGCACATTCTTTATTTGTGTACAAACCTAGCAGCTACCAATAATAGCTCTAATTTATAAACTGGTATTTAATGGGGGCTGTTATACCAGTTCGACTGAAGCAATTGCTGACTAGTTTATTGACTGATAAATAATCTCACATTTGACATTTTGCAGGTTATCGTAGTTAAAAGTGTGATAAGAGTTTTATTATTAATACATATGTACATATTTTTCGTTATTTGGGGGAGGAACGCTTATTTCGAGAAATGATTCGAGATGTTGTTCAAAGAAGAAGAAAAACAATTTGTCTGAATTGATTGAACTTTGAGCGATATGAAATCTTGTAGCATTTTAACACGCTCTAAGTACTTGCGCAATTATATTCATTCATACTCAATAAAAAATTTGTTTACAGTTAAAAAAAAAAAACATTGGCATTACAGTTGAAAGCGACTCATTATAATATCAGTAATTAAATGCATAAATGCATATGTATGGTATATTAATAGGAACATACAACTGTGTGCATAAAAATAGAAGCGCTTTGTTTTGGCGAAAGTTGTTTTTATTTTATTTTTATTATTTTCCAATAAAAATACAATTAACATTTGCACAAAACCCTTAAAAAGAGAAGTTTCAAACTTTGTACAAAACCTAAACGGGAATGGGTATTTAAATCGGAATGTAACATATTTAATTGCTCTGAGCAAAGATCGAATTCGAGAAATGTTTCGAGATGCTGTTAAAAGAAGAAGAAGAAAAAACAATTTGTCTGAATTGATTGAACTTTGAGCGAAGATTTCATTGTAGTATTTACTTGCGCAATTATATTCATTCATACTCAATAAAAAATTTGTTTACAGTTAAAAAAAAAAACATTGGCATTACAGTTGAAAACGACTCATAATATCAGTAATTAAATGCATACATACATACATACATATGTATATAAAAATTTACATACACCTGTGTGCATAAAAATAGAATCGCTTTGTTTTGACAAAATTCTTTTTTATTATTTTCCAATTAAAATACAATTAACATTTGCTCAAAACCCGTAAAAAGCTAAGTTTCAAACTTTGTACAAAACCTAAAATAATTAATAAAATGTTCACCAAAAATTCAAACTTTTTTCTCCGTTTCAAAACTCACGCGGCCGACTGTGTTTTTGGACCAAATTGAATACTCCTCTTTAATTCTTTTACCGTTTGAGGTCTAGTAACTTATGCTTTTCCTTAAGGTCTAATTGCGTAAGGCGTATATTTCTATGCCTTTTAGAAATTTTATTGCGATGGCCGTTCCAAGAAATATTTGATCAACAACGACGCTTTAGGAAAAATTGTAATAAAACAACGGTGACTCCTCGTCACTTAAAACTTGTGCATTATACTCAAACTAATTCTAATACATGTGTTACAAAAATGTTTGAGAATTTCGTGAGCATTTTATTACATTTTTCAAGTTTGGCAAAGTTTGAAAGTTCTATTTTCTTGATATTAATTCCATTGGAATAAAAACAATATATTTCAGAACGACTTGACATAAAAACCCTTGTAAAATTTTTGGAACTTTAAAAATTGACAACATTTTCCCATATATAGGGCTACTATTTTTATACACACAAATTTGTGAAATCCGAGACTTTTTTTTAGTCATAACTGGGGTTTTAATACTGTATACATTTAAGTACATATTTACGACCCATCTCGAGGTACGAGTTAAGCGTTTCAATCTAAGTTAAAAGATATTTGCTTTGAAATAATGTTTTTCATAATATTTAAGGATTCGGAACGCAAAAACGACACGGGTTGGGTTTCGGGACCGGGATATCATGTACATACATATCTATCAAATGTCGTAATATATTTACAGACGAACATAGTATATTTAGATATGTATGCGCGTAACGAAAGAGTGTAATGGCCAGTTACATTTGAATAAATGTGCGTGATGAAATATTCATTCTCTCCCACTCCCAACTAATGCCATTGTGTTGCATAATCTAAAGAGAGTTACTTAGTATGTACAATTATAAATATGTATGTATATAGTACATAAGTACTTACTCAATTGAGAAATTTATTAGCATTAGCCGCTGCTATTGTACACGTAAAATCTGCGTGCCTAGACTGAGGCGATATGCAACCGGTGCATTGATAATAAATAATGTTTGCACCAATGTACGAGTACCTATGAAATGTCATGTGTATAAATTGTGCATGTGTGTACATGCATTTATTGACGCAGTGCAAAGTACATACATATTTACATACTTATGAATGACTATAAGGCTAGAGATTTTTTTAATGAAATTTTAACGAAATGATGAAACTGTATTTGCGCTAAGCGTTTGGTTTATTCAAGTTTTATGGATAATTTAATGCCTACGCGTGTTTCTTGATAAAAAAAAAAAAGCTGTCTAAAAATTGCTATTGGGCTCAAATTAAAAATCAATCCATATCAAGTATGAAAAGGCGAAACAGATTTGTATATACCCTCGTGAAATACTTGTACATACATAAGTGTATACATATGTACATACAACATATATGTAGTTAATTTTATGAGGTTAGTCGAATTATTATACATTTTTTGTAAAATTTGACACGGGTTTATACTGTGTTATTTGTTAATTCTATTATACGAGTATATCTTTATAATTTTTCTTTATTGAGGCTGTTGGAATTGATGAGAATCCGAGCAACCAATCTCTCAGATAACTTGCATTGGTCAGACAATATGAAGGAAAGCAAAGAGCATAATGGTTTGCCGAAGCCGTCTATGTACATATTTTTATTTATTTATGTACATACTATGTCTACAACTGTGTATTTACAAAAAAAAAATTTAAAACAAATGCGAACTTTTCGTACATTCATTAAAACTCACTTGAATGTGAAAATTAGAATAAGACACCATGATACTCCCTGCTTCCTGTTTAACTCTCACTTTAACCTGTTTTTGTCCTAATGAAATATTTATCAATCATGTCGTCACGTTTGATTTGCTTTTTTGTTTGTTCTCTTCTAATTCACTCGCGAACGTAAGTTATAGCCGTTTCAAATTATTTATTGTAATATAATTCAATGTAATCAATAGCAAACACAAAGAGAGGTGTGAAAACGAAAAAATATACATACATACATACATACATATGTGTATATACAAACATACTATAAAAGTAGGTAAATAAGCGCAGTCTCGACAAAAAAAAAATGCTGAAAAATCAACACTAAATTTTAGTCACTTGCTTACTCAAACTACTAAAAATTCTGATTAAAAGTTTTTAAATTTAGTTAGCAATTAAAAAAAATTTTTTTTTCAATTTCACGATTTTAGCAAACAAAAATTTAGAACTCTGTGTTGAATAAATTATCTGTGGAAAAATATTCCAGAATTCAACTACACTGTAAAAGGGTTCAAAGACATGCCGGAGTAAATTGGTGCCGAGGCTAAGCACGTGGAGTGCTTATCGTAATAAATTTTTTTTTAAATAAATTTTTTTTTAAATAAATTTTTTTCATTGAAATTAACAAAAAATATGCTTTATTTAAGTTAAAGCTTATACAAATTTCAATATTTTCAAAATCTAGTAATATTTTAAAATTAAACAATAAAATTATGCTATAAATGGATAAATGGATGATTTGTATTAATTTGCTCTAAACATGAAATGTCAAAGCATAGAAATCGCACTAGCATTACATTTTTAAAAGTTCACCGCCGTCGTTTTTGAAAAGAAAAAATGGATTTTTTAAAAAGCTAGAGCTCTTTAGTTTTAACAAACTACGTTTTACAAGTAAGTACATATTTTTGGTTTTAATTTGGTTGCTACAATGAGTACTTCGGCCAACCAAACTCACTACCCATAAATAGGTTCGTCTGAACTAAACGGATTAACTGCAGGTTAAGCATATAAATACATAGATAAAAGTATGTATGTATACTACATTGAACACAATTTGATACCCTTTGTACTGATATCACTACGCTGGCGTCTATTAGAATTTGAACAACGAAGCGTGTGCACCTTGAAACCAAAAATTTGTACCTATTCATTTCAATTCCCGATAGTCTGATATGTAAGTAGTTCGCACGAGTACGTTGTATGTACATATGTACGTGTGTATGTATGTATATAAATAGAACTAGCATTATTTGAATTTCTCATTCTACATTTTATTTATTCACTACTCAAAACCTTCGTCGGGTCGAGCATTTTAGAAGCCTGCGCCTATGATTGACTCAAATGATGGCAGTGACGATTGTATTTTCCAATGAAAAGCTTTATGGCACTGGCCACAATGTCAAAAATAATTATGTATTTAACAAAACACATGCAAATATATAAACAAAAAGGGAAGAATGAGAATGAAGACAACGAAACGTCTTGTCCGCAAGTGGAGACTTTATATAACATATGTATGTATGTAAAAATATTAGTACATGTCTATACATACACACAGTTTTAAATGGAACTCTGCACAGTGGTGCCCGAAAGCAAACAAACCAAATTTTTATGCATAGGCCTTCAGATCTCCTACTTAAATTATTACATGCACCTAATATACATACATATGTACATACATACATACATATGTACCAATTGTGATTAACACCACTCATTTGTAACTCTGTTTAAGCAAGAATTGAGAACCCGTTCCGGTACGAGAACAAAATTTAATGTCAAGAACGTTCTCACAAAAAAAAAAGAAAAAAAAACTTTCTCGGGAACGTTATCGAAAATTGCAAAATAAGAGCAGAACTTTCGAGAACGTTTTCAAAAAGAACAAAACTCTTACGAACGTTCTCAAGATGAGCAGAATTAGAGCGAAACTTTCAGGAACGTTTTCATTGAGAAAGAAACTATCGACAACGTTTTCAAGGAGTATCAAATAAAAACAATAGTCAAAGCACAAAGCGAGAACACAAGTTTTGAGTACTTAATGTAAGGAATGAAAAGGGCGTCGAGTACTTGTGGAAATGGCGCGCATAAATGCCATGTTGGGAATTTCAAATTCCGCTGAAAATGGTTCGTAGTTGCGAATGTTCTTGAGACCTTTGTCGAAATTATGTTTTTATAAAGTTCCGAAGACTTTTATTCTTATGTTGTTCTTTTTGAGGATATTTCCGAAAGTATTGTGCTTTGCATTTTTCTCTTCGGGAACGTCCCCCATTGTTTTTTCTTAAAAAAACGTACCGTTGAGAACGTTATCGACTGTTTTGTTTTTACTTTCGTTCAAGTGAAAACACTTCCGAAAAACACTTTGAAGTGTTTAGTTTTAAGAAATATATGAAGCCTGCAAAGAAATATCAAGCCCACAGGTGCAAAATTTAAAAAACTTTGAAATTGTATCTTTTGCGAAACAATTTATATTATTATTCGGCGTTGTCAGGTGTTGCAGCAAGTAATGCGTAAAAAACACAGATAGACCTTAAAATAATGGTGACTTAGGACTACTTTAAATCTTAAAAATAAAAACCTAAATATCTATTTGAGTTCATTTCACGCAGCTGACGATGCTAATGTTCAAACAGTGAACTCTGTTCAGAGGCTAGTGTGAGTATGCTTATTGTGTGAAGATTTTTTTTAAATTTTTACATGTACCAGGATTAAGGTATTTCGGTAATTTCATAAACAAATAATTAGGTTATTAACCTAGCACTTCATAATATACATTCCCTTAACATTTTTTGTGTAAACATGTTCACTTAATCACACGTATTCATACTTATATATGTACATATAATATGTACTCGGTCAATTACAAACAATGAAACTTAATGGCTTTCCTTTAAAGCGGCAATTAAAATATAAGGAAATAAAATACGCTGTACGACTATATTTTATTATTTAAATATTCAAATGTTTTTTCTTTATTATTTGACAAGAAAACAATATTCACAATAAGTAGTATATTTATTGACAAATATTTAATTTTTGAATCGTAACAATTACTATTTAAACGATGATTTGAATTTTAAAACGCAAATTTTATTAAGTTGTAACTTATCAAGTTTGCCGAAAAATAAAATTGTATGATTAGGTTGACAAATATTTGACTATTTTACTAAGGCAATGCAGTGTCTAGGTTTATTTAAATAAATGGTGTGTACATATTAGAAATAAGTCAAATGAAATATTTTGACAGTTAATGTATGTTTGTATATAGATAAGATTATTTCCTAATTTAATTATACTCAAATTTTGCTAAACTTATTTTTCAACTTGAGAACAAGTTGAGAAGCACTTGAGATAAAACTTTAAGCCCTCAGTAACTCTCCAAAATTGTAAAAAAGAAAACTGGATATTTTATTTATGTATATTAATATTCCAATTAAAGTAACTGGATAACATTTTGTTCTGCTCTTCTCACGTTTGAGAAAAAATTTGAGAATTCAATACAGTCAATCTCTTTCTAACGCGGTTTACTGGGATAGAAATTTTTTTGCGTAAAAAATACCGCGTAAAAATAACAATATTTCAGTTCAAATTTGTTTATTCGTTCCTATTTTGCGAAAAATCCGCGCAAAAAAAATTTCGCGTTAATATAACTAAGTTTCCACCCGAAACTCAAATTTGGGGACGTAAAAAAATTTATTACAAATGTACATATTCGCTATGCTTTTAAACACATTCAAAAGCCTCTGTTTTACAGGATTTTGACAAAAAATCATAGTGAGGTCACCTATAACTTAAATTATATAAAACGACAAATAAATACATACTTCAGTAAATAAAATAATATGTTAATAAGCGCTGCGCGATGCATACTTTATATAAATCCGGGTAGCACTTCATACCTTTTTTGGCGTAGAATACGTCTTACCTTACGGTATGGGCACCAATGTCAGGTTTTTATTGTTATAATCTCTATTTCTTTAATTATAAGGAAACGGCTCGGTTAATTTTTTTTTGTTTTTGTGTAGTCAAATGACATACATTTCATGTTGGTTGATATCTTCCTAATATTTAAATTTCTCAAATAAAAACGTTTAAACACATGCACACAAATATGTGTGTGGTGTTTGGTTGAGTGTTTGCTGTTGGGCGATTTAAATGTACTCGTGCAGCCCTTTCTTTGTATTGCATAATTTTAGGAGGGCAAGTTAAAGTAGAGTAAAGGCAGAGAAAGCGCTGCCAACTACTGCTTATTGGTGGTGATTTTAACACAGAAATCACTTCAAATACTAGATTGGCGAAATTTATGACCGATACGTTTAATTTGGATTATATTCGAAATGATGCTCCCACAACTATTGATAACACAACCATGGACTTAGTTTTTGCGAGAAATTTAAATGTTAATTTAAAAACATATTTATCCTATTTTTCCCATCATAAGCCTATATTCTCAAAAGTAACTTTCAAATAATCAAATAGATTTGGGTATGTTATTTATCATTTATCTTTACTATTGATAACTACCATTGACTTCGTTTTTACGAGAAATTTAATTGATAATTTAAAAACATTTTTATCCTATTTTCCTATCATAAGCTTATGTATATCATCAAAAGTAACTTTCAAATAAAGAAATTCATTTGCTTGCATTATTTATCATTATAAATTATCATTATACATATGTTTTCTGTCTTATCGGATGGCGTATTCTACGTTAAACTTAATGGCCGTGTCTCTGACACAGCCTCCTTCTTTTTAAATTCGACGAAATTTCACTAAACGTTCATCATTAGCGCTTGCAAATCGCGGTAAAAATAAAATAAAAGGACAAAATCAAAATTAATTGCGAACGGCGTTAAAAAAAAGCAACGGGGACTTGAAGAAGAGCGTTTGCCGGTATTTGCCTCAATTCTACCACCACAATAATCGAAAAATACTTTAATATTTTATGATTATCAAAGCGTTGAATTCACTACTTTTCTGAAAGAGTTTAAGACAATTTGTGATTATTTTTATTTCTTCAAAGAGTCGCTGTATACTCACTTTGACTTTGGGGTTGGCTTATCGTTTTGCTCAACAGTTGTACTCTTCTGAGAGTAGCAAAAACCATCAGTTGTTCATGAAAAAATCGTAATTAGATATACATACGTAAGAGGAAATTATTCCGCGATCAGAATGTTTCGTGCTTGCTAGAACCTCGTATGTAATCAGCCTGATAATTATTATAACTATTATAATAGCATTTGCAATAAGGCATGTATGCTTATGGCAAACTTTGTTTGTTTTAAAACAAATATAAGTTTATTACCCAAACAGGAAGATAGCGAATGCACTGTGAAAATTGTAAATCAAGATACATACATACAAATGCATGTACATCTGTATGTACATATTTGTGTATGTATTTATATTTCTATTTAAAGCAGTCAAATTAGTTTTCGCCATTACTTTTCTTTTTAAAATTTGATTTGCGTTGCAACAAGAATTATTAGGTCCGTTTGTCTAAAAGTCCAGCCAGAATTATCCAGAAACGATAATTCTGACAATTTTCAAGTATTTTCTCTCAAAGAGAGATACTCGCAAATTTTTACGCGAACGCAAAATTTGCTGAAACTTGCAAATTTAACGAACAGCTGATTGAATTCTTGTCCGCAACCAAATATACAAAATAAAAGACATTGTATTAGTGTTTTCCTGAAACATTTCATTTTAATAACAGTAATATTTTATAATTTTCAGCTTTAAAATTCTTAAACAAAATTTTTTTATTGCAGTCAGCTGCTTTTAATAAGCTGTTTTCTTGCTTGCAAATTTGTGCTGGGTAAAATTTGTCCACTCTATATTTCCCGTTTCTTGTTAGTGTTCTGGACACTGCGAACACGATTTGACAAAAATCGTGATATTTCGTAACAATTCGTAACAATTATCTACATACATACATACATCGCGAACACTCTTATTATCAGATAAAAAGTTAAACACTCAAATGCTTTTCACCTTGATAATACTAATAATATGTAAATATGTCTGTGCGTATTTGCATTCAGCGTTTTATTGCATTTGTTTAATATAACTTACTTTTATTTTTTTTTATTTCGAGTAGGTGCACGTGCCAGCTTGGTAGCTACGAGTACATTTTGGAGTGTTTTTACGGCAAACCATTATTTAATTAAATAAACTTAACAGCGAAAAAAATACCGCATCTTAAATTAATAGGAATAAGGCTAGGTAAATAATATGTATCTTCCGTTTTTTCTGATCTTAACAACAAGAAGATAAGGCGTATTCGATTACCTACGTACTACATAACCCTAAAAAAATACTCTTAATCCCTAGGGCAGTGCAGTCAAAATAAGAATAAGTAAAGCAACAAAATAAAACGCCTTCAGCTTAAAATTAATAAAATATATAAATTAGTTATACGACCACCAAACAAATAATTAGAAATGGTTTATTTTATATAATATATAATTTTGGCGCGTACACTATATACATATGTAGCTCAGTGTTTGGCCGAGCTTCTCCTACCATTTTTGGTGTGCGTCTTTATATTATACCACAAATGGAGGGACCTACAGTTTTGTGCCGACTCCGAACGGCAGATGTATTTAATGAGAAGCTTTTTCATGACAGAAATACCCTCGGAGGTTTGCCATTGCCTGCCGAGGGTTGACCGTTATTAGAAAAAACTTTCTATTATTAAGATTTTGCTTGCCCTGGCTGAGATTCGAACCTCGAACTCAGAGGCATATCGAGTTATAGCACGCATCGCTTCCAACTCGACCACAGCGGCCACTGGTTGGTTTATTTTACTTTGTTAAAAAAAGTGATTTATACATATGTACATATGTATGTATGTATATAGTAATTATTAGAAAATAAGTTTGCCGAGAATTCATATAAAAAGAGAGCTATTCGATTATTTGAATTGCATAACAAAATTGTAATGCTAGTCGTAGTGAAATATTAATTATTGTACAAGTTTACAAGTATGGAAAGAAGAGAATCAAGTATTTTTTGACATTTTGGTCTTGCAAACTTTTTTACAAGTACCGAAAATGTTTTATGGTTTAGTAAATATCGTCGAAATACATATATATAAATAGTTTTGTTTCTTGAAGCTTTTATGCTTTTCCAACAGGTTGGAATGTTGTTTTGTAGTATAACAATTTTCTGCCAACCCCTGCCAATTTCGATTTGGAAATGAAGCAACTTTGACATTAAGGGCCGTTTGCACCATCTCTGGTTAAGCGCTTAATCGGAACTTAAAGCGTCGGTCAAGAACATCCGTCAGATAAGTAAGAGCTTAATGGTAAGCTGAATTGTAGCTGGCCGCTGGTAATTTTAACCAGAGATGTTACAAACGGCCATAAGTCTGTTCGTGTAAAAATTCAGCCAGAATTGTTTTCTTGCTTGTAAATTTGTGCTGGGTGAAATTTGTTCAGCAAGAATTTGCAACTTCCCCTTAAAAATGAAATCTCTTTTAAATTCAAACATGCATTTACATATGTACATACATACATACATTAATATGCAATTGTGCATGCCGCGCTGACAGTTGAATTGAAGAGCGTATTTTTGCTTATCTATAACTACTTAGACATATTAAAGTATATTTGGTATATATTTAGTACAAAGGCACATATATTCATATGTACATACATGTATACACATATGTACATACATATATGTATATGTATACATAATCGAATTAACATAAGCATGTAAATATGTATAACGTTTACATATTTAGGATTACAAAAATTGTTTGTTTGGAAATATAAACTTTACTGAGCCTTTGCAAGAAATTTTACGCTAAGTGGAGGTACATACCCCCAAACACCAATGAAAACTTGTGCTCACAGAATTAAGTTATCAAGTAGTGAAATTTGAAGAATCAATTTCGCATTAATTTCGCAAAAAGGCAATAGACGGTTGCTCACATAATTAAATCATTTCATTTAATTAAGGTAAATGTTTTCTTTGTGCTTTAACATTTAACTTTTACTTATTCAATTTTGTATTTGTATTATGCATCTTTAGTAATTGTTAAAAAATTTTCCTTAATCGGCAATAACAAGAGCTGAAATCCTTCCGAAAGAAAGATCATATGGGATTGCTTTTAAAAATTTAAAACAATCGCGAAAGTAATGGAGGTATGGGGCTTTTCAAGACGCAAAATTATTGACGCTATTCAGCACTGAAAAAAATAAGGAACTTTCAAAAACTTACCGCGCAATAAGCCTAGGAAGGCCACTTTTTCTGACGATAGAAAAATGAAGAGGATGACATACGCAGACCCTTTTTTAAACTCGACGGGAATAATAGATCAACTGGAATCTAATTATATATAATAATTTTGGCGCGTACACTATATAGCTCAGTGTTTGGCCGAGCTTATCCTACCATTTGTCGTGTGCGTCTTTATATTATACCACAAATGGAGGGACCTACAGTTTTGTGCCGACTCCGAACGGCAAATGTATTCAATGAGAAGCTTTTTAATGGCAGAAGTACCCTCGGAGGTTTGCTATTGCCTGCCGAGGGGTGACCGCTATTAGAAAAAACTTTTTCTATTATAAAGATTTTGCTTGCCCTGACTGAGATTCGAACCTCGAACTCATCGGCATTTCGAGTTAAAGTACGCACCGCTACCAACTCGACCACAGCGGCCAGTGGAATCTAATTATGGTATACAAATATCGGCGCAAACCGTACGTCGCTGATTGCAAGAAAATAGTTTAAATGGCCTGATCGCCAGAAGTAAAGCGAATGTTTCAAATAAAATAAAAATAAAAATAAGTCCAAATCCAAGGTAAAATGACCGAATTTATGTTGACATTTTACACTATTATAAATACATTTTTAAAAGTTTCTCACTTTTCTTACGTTTTAATTTTAGTGTTATTAATTTAAGGGGCTATACTTTTCTTGAATATATTTACAATACAGTGACCTACGATATTTTTGATTGGTTGAAAATTGTCAATTTCGTATTAAAAAATATTACGACATTTTGTTAATTTTTGATATTTATGGTTATTGTATGAAAATTTTTTTAATTTACCTGGAAATACTCGTATGTATATACCTTATTATGTATGTCCAAAAAACTTCAAAACATTATATCAAGTACTTTCTTTAAAAAAAAATTCCCGAAAATCGCTTAATTTTTCATGGGTTACACTGGTATTGGCCCTTAAGTTATTATTATAAAATAATAATAATAATAATAATTTTATGCCGACTCCGAACGGCAGATATATTTAATGAGCAATTTTTGCATAACAGAAATAATAAAAGGGTAATTCACCTACTTCACTTTGGAAGTTTCAACTGTTTAAATTACAAACATAAATATAAACATACATATGTACACATTAAGCAATCATTCATATACATACATACATACATACATATCTAATGATAAATTAGCTGTGGGCCTAGTGTCAGATAAACTTTTAGTACAATTTTTTATGGAAAACTTGACCCCAAATTAAAATTTAAAATGACACTTAAGCCACTTTAACTGAACGGCACAGTAAACAAGTAATGTAAAACCATTTCCTAAAGTTCATACCATACCGTTCACATCGTCGGCTTAGGCTACGCTTGCTATGCTTCCGTATTCTGATGAACTTTTTTTTCTGACGTGCTCCGGTGAATTTGTTAGAAAATCATATGCAAGTTTTCCAATGAAAGTGTTTACTTTGACTGCGATCGATCGGCAGTGCTAGCAAACAGTGATGCCGTTTTTTGCTTTTCTTACTAATATACTCGTAGGGTGGTTGGAAGCTAAAATTTTTGGTAGCTTTTTTTTCTTTCTTTACACATGAAATACAAAATCTCTTTAACTCCCTTAAAATTCAAAAAAAAAAATTAATGCTTCACTTTAGTATCCAATCCAATGATTCATGACCAATGAATGCGACGCACTATGAACTAAATTAAAGAACAAGAAATTATGACTGGACCTACAAAAAAAATCCGTGTTAAGAACGTTTGTGTATGAAATAAGTTTAGTGTTAGACAGATGCCTAAGATCTTTCTGCTTTTCAAAAACTATAAAGAGTTCTAAAAGTCGATAAAAGGAAATTTTTAATTCTGATTCTTTGTTAAAAAGGAGAGTCGATGATGTGGTGACTTTAACCTCCTAGGTATCAAATAAAGCAAATATATAAAAATTGGTTAAGCCAAAGAGCTTTGAATGACTTTAGTTATTTGCTTTGTTGGGCGAACAAAATGATACAGCGTTCTGTAAAGCTTTTTCTTTGAAATAAATTTATTAAAATATAAAAATACTTACATACATACATCAATGATAGCCAGTAAGTCCTTTTGGTAATTTTTTGAGGCATTTTTTTGTAGTAAGTTATTCAGTGGCAACCCTGAATTAGATTTTGCCGTGAGTTCGATCGAAGTTTTCCAAGTTTTTAAGTAAATAATGACTTAATCACTAAATCTTTAGTGGGTTCGTTCGAAAAATTGTTGCTTCAGGAAATTAAATCGAAAATGTGATATTTTTTTCCATGTGTTAACAATAACATTATTAAGCTACTTTCTTCAAAAATAAAAGTAAGAAAAAAATTTTAACTTACACAAAATATACATACACACTGCAACCACATTGTTCATACGAACAGTTTGTCAGAACAGTATATGTGTATGCACTTTATTTTATTATCAATAAGTTCTTCAACTACTAAATTTTTTCATTATATATGTATATAACAAAGTAGGTATGTACTCGTACTCGTATGTACATATATTACGATTATTTAATAACGTTTCAACTCTCAAAACTAATAAGAGCAATTTAATTGAACTCTGCCCAGCAGAGTAATGAAGGAATTTTTGGCTTAGAGTAACCCAAGCCCACAACAACTTACACTAGTCTCGCGCTGCCTTACTTTCTTTGTGATAAAGCTAACGAATTCGAGAGAGAAGTAAATTGTAAATATACATATGTTCGACGACTGCGGGGGATACGCATAATATATAAGTGACTTACTAAGTGACTTGTACTGCCATTGAAATATTTATCGCAAATCGTTAGCAGCTATCATTAAATCATTGAGCGCTGTAACTTTCAATAAGATGTTTTTTTTTTACGTGTTCGCGGAATTTAAGTTTTTACTTGTGCCAAATAAAAAACAGTGGCGCTCATTACATTAAATAATGGCAATAAAATGCCACATTAAATGAATACTACAAATGTATCGTTTATTAAAATGTTTTATTTTTTAAGGTAAAACATGCTTTAAAGTATTAAAAAATTATTTTATATATGTATGTCCCTTTGTATACATACAGATACCATCAGATTAATTGTGAATGTCAGAAGTGTTCTTCATTAGGACGATATCATTTTCAATTGTGATATCATGACAACACTTTTCTACATTCTTCAAGAGATATTTAAAATTGAACGTTACAATTTACCACAAAAGGTAAATTTTTTTTAAATCATTGCTTTAACTTTTGATTGACACCTACATGAAATTGACTGCACCAATTTTTTGAAGAGGTCCAAAGTGAACTGCAAGAAGGCCAGTTTAAAACATTCAGCGAATTGAGGGCGTGAAACCACCTAGATTGAGGATGAACTGATTGGTAACGAATAACGTAAGGACGTCAAAAGTTGCGAACAAATATTTCTCTAAAGATTTAAATCAAGGTTGGATAAATGATTTGTTCGAGAACTAATAATTATTGATAATTATCACAAATTATCAGATTTGGGTGTTCGAGTACGGGAAAGTTAAGAGCGCAAATTTACAGTTTCAGCTGAAAAATTGTTTTCGTTTGCAATTTGTTATATTGAAACTGTAAAGTCAAAAGAATTATAGAAGAGCTAAAAAAAAAAAGTTTGAAACGTAGGTGAAAATTTGAATCATTTTTTCAAGGAATACATAGAATCAAATCGCTGAGCGAATTTCCAAAGCGACGACAAAGTTCTTTCGATTTTCGAAAGATAATAGTTGGCACATTTTAAACAAATTCTTGGATAACGGATTAAACCGAAAAGATAATAGAAGTAATGAAATTCGTTCAGCGATTTTGTTCTGTTTTTACTGTTAGTTCCATAGGTAGTTTAACACCTAGGGTTATATTATAAACATATAATAATAAATATAATGTTATGTTTTTTAACCTTGAACTTAAAGATTTTGCGATACTTTGCATCTCATGTTTTGATTCAAGCATTCAACTGACATTTCATGTAACATGTTGATTAGTATAGCAAATTATAAATCGCGTGCTGAATATTCTTATGTGTACATAAATATAAATGTAGATTTGTAAAAATGATGCAGCAATTTAAAACTCGTGTTAAAACAAAATATTAGAGTACAAAACGATTATTAATTACACAGTTTAACAAATTAAAGAAAAATGTACGCTGTTATATTTTTTTTATTTAACTGGCAATATTTTTCAATTAAAATACAATTTAATCTCTACAGAATACAGTAAATACTCACATTTTTCACTAAAAAATCGTTATACATAAATTAAAAAAAACATACTTTGCGAAAACTTAGTCACAGATTATCTTTTTAATATTTATTGTAAATTGTGATCCAATTGAAAGATGACACAATTTTTTTTTCTAAAAATTTCAAAATTTTACCAAAATTAGTAGAATTTTATAAAGTTTGAGACTTTCATTCACGCAATTTTCGCAAAATTCTAAACTACTTGACAAATTAAAAAATTCCACTATGTCAAAAAAATCGCCATGTGGACAAGTATTTTTGCAACCATACTTAAGGCTGTAGTTTAAAATTGTATTTATTTTAAGCTGAATTTTTCACTCA
The DNA here is from genome assembly GCA_963971545.1 of Philophylla caesio. Classification (NCBI taxonomy): domain Eukaryota; kingdom Metazoa; phylum Arthropoda; class Insecta; order Diptera; family Tephritidae; genus Philophylla; species Philophylla caesio. The sequence continues at coordinate 12,563,959 of OZ020607.1, forward strand.
TTAACAGAAAATCGAAAATAAAGGAACATATTATTTTACCGCTACATTAAATGGTGATAGTGGAAAAGATTTCAAACCGAATATTAATGAGTGTGAAAGTTTAGTATACCCAAATGTCTGATTTAGTTTATGTTACATACATATGTACATACATATGTATATAGAAAATAACACGGAACAATTTTAATTAATTTTTTGAACTCAGTCAAAACGAACTTCTCTGTTTAAAATGATCAGTCAAAAGTTACCTGGGAATTTTTAAGACTTCAGTAACCAACGAAGGTCTCAAATAATCACCGTAGGTCAGAGCCGAAAAATCTCGTTAGTAACATGTATCATAAAGATATTTAAATAAATACATATTATGTATGTGTGTATGCACAGTCGTGATCATATAATTAACTACCAAATTTCAATTTTCAATTTACACATAGTTCACTCTTTAACTAATTCCATATAAACCACAGTTTTAAACTTTGCAGAAAACTAAATTTCCATACACGTTTCAAACATTTTCCTCAGAAGAATACGAATTTTTCTGCATATGCAGTTTTAAAGTCTATTGAATTTTAGTATAGTAATGCGCATGTTTATAGTTACTACAAATTATCGTTGAAGTTTAAAATTTGGATGAAACTTGGAAGGATATTTTTTTTTAGTTTTCATGATTTAAGTTACTAATGTACATATGTATGTATGTATGTATGTATAAACTACATATATTTTTATCGAAATTTTTTTTAAAATAAATAAATGAACGAAAGTGACAAAAATCATTTGGTTGCAAAGCATATGGCCACCATTGTATGAATGCTTTTGTATACGAGTACCAAAGGTCAGAAAGAGGTATAGAAAATCGATGACAAAAATTATCAAAAAATTTAAATAAAAAATTAGCATTTAAATTAAGGCAAAATGAACTTGAAAAATCATTTGTGTATGCGACCGTGTAAACATTCACACATACATTTGTATACACGAAATGCTTAGTCGGGCCAGGCAGAATTTGTTCGCTTAGAATTAACTTAGGTTATTACTAGTTTTTTTTCGCGAGAAATTTCCAGTACCAATATGGTTCACAAGGATGTCAATATCCATACATACATACATATCCATAAAATATGTAATTATTTTTTACATTACTTTGGAATGCTAACAATTTGCATTTGAATACAAATTAGCTGCTTAAAGCATCACTTCAGCAAGCTAAAATTTCAGCTAACAATCACAAATGATCACAATGCAAAACAAAAACATACATTTCAGCCTTCTATGTACCTGCCATTTGGCACTGGAAACTTGTAATTACATAGTAAGTTAAAGGGAAACGCGAAGTTGAGACTACAACGATTAACCCATGCAAAACTGGCATTTATTTTGTGTTTAAAGCCTGTAAATTACTTCCGAGTGGAAAAATATGAACCTGTCCGACTGGGTACACGAATTTGTTTCATTGTGTGCGTGTTGGACGGGTGCACAAATGGCTTAACCTTGACCGCGACACCGTCGCCGCATTAAAGCTATTGGTTTGTGATAATAATTGATATACATATGTATGTATGTGTGTATGAACACAAAAACCGAAAATTTTAACAAGGTGACGTGCTACATACAACTTCACATAGGCTAAACGGAGAGATACTCGTAATACGTTTGGAAAGTTTCGGATTTTTAATATTATATATAATGTAGTATATTTGCATGTTTTACAACTCTTCTTAATACGTGCATACATATGTAAGTATATACAAGCGAGTAACTTGCATACAGTCGAATTTTTCACAAATATAAGGTGCTGGTAAGATAAAATGCATTAACATGCACAGTAGTTAATAGAAGAAACATTTAGGCACACTTGAAGCTTAGTACATTTAATCTGTTAATTGTTTAAGCATAACTCTGTTCAATTCACCAATTAGTTTATCATATTTCTAGCCAATAAGGTAGGTATGTATGTACATATGTAAATACATAGGAATTTTAAATATTTTCATTGTCTTTCCGTACTATGTTATATATACACTATATACATCTATTCAATTAATTGTTCCACTCGACTTTGCTTACCTAATTATTTCACGTACTTTTATTTGAGACAATTTTTTTTTTATAAAAAGTTCATATACTTCGTACTGCAGCAAGGTTGAGAAAATTGATTTTTTTTTAAAGAGATTCCGCTGCTGGTTCTCTAGTCGCAAAGCAACGTTTGATCTCTGCTTCTCTCGAAAACGTCTATGGCGCTTCAAAATGAGTGAATGAGCGACAGACTAGTAGTTTGGTTGGTTATTTAATGATATGCACCTACTGGCTTCGCCGGAGAATAGTCTTTTTTACATTTACTGTGTATTGTATTGATAGCTCTTACATTTAACAATAAATATTTATTTGAACGATCGATTGTATACCGATTTACCGAATTCTTACACTTATAAATTGTATATTTTTGAATGCAGACATACGTAGGTACGTTTTAACGTACCAAAGAAGAATAAAGATTGAGGAAAAACGACTATTACAACACACAATCTCACAAATACAATCACAGATGTTGTGTACGTTATGCGATCACGAAGCGATCAGACCAGACGAGCAGCAGGTGTACGTCATTCCAGCACGGAAACGAATGAATGACTGAAACTAAACAGCCAGTCAGTGTAGAAAGTGTGCACCGACGTTGTAGTTAAACGATGAGGATTAATATTAAGATAGTTTCGGGAGCGTTATGAAGGAAAGAACGACTTTAAACAATCGGCCATTAGTCGGTAAACTAACACAAGCATACAGATAGCACCATTACAATCGAAAATTTTCACACGAACCTAAACGTACACGTATGTAGATATGTATCAAAACCTTGATACAAGCTAATCGTATCACTCGGAGTGGATATTAAAAAAATACAGCACATCAACTATACCCTACTGTGGTGTTGAGATTGAGTTTTGAATTTTAATAGGAAATTGTAGAACAAACAGAGATTTGTTTAAGTACACAACTTATATACATATGTTAATATACCATTAATTTCAATGATAAGAAATTAAATATTATATTAGGATAACGAGAGACGTTTCTTTGAGACATTCAGAAAAATGTGTTTTTATTAAATTTGGAAAATTATTTCAAATAATTGCAATAATTCGTTAATTAGCTGAAAATCGCCTTTTTTATATTCAAGGTCATCAAAAATTTCTCTGGTTTTACCTAAGCGCTTTTTTAAACGTGAACTTTGCAATTTACTGAAATTTGAATTGATTGAGCAGTCTTAAGTAAACATTACATATTTAATTTAAGTTCATTTCATATGTACTCGTATGTATGTACATCATCGCACCAAACTTTGTGGGTTTATCCTTAATGCAGGTGATCCCGCTAAGTGACACTATAGTCGAGCTACTTAGAAAGCCCGTGCTTATGTTTTGAGCATTTCCAGGTAATAATTTATAGATATTATTATAATTATACTAATCACGTATAAATATGTATATGTACCTACTTTAAAACACCAGCAGTTTCTGTTAGTTTAATCAAATTTACATTAAAAACCCCGTTTTTTTTTTCAGAGCCTTGTTCAATTTGCATAGTGTTAAGGAAGGCGAATTAATTTTAGGAGAAGTCAACTCAGCGGCGAATTTGATTTTTTTATTGCTTTACTATCGTGATTGTCAAACCTGAAAACTTTGTTTACGTTTTTTTTTGTCTACTTACTTTGGAAACAGTCAGCTGATTATGACAATCGCAAAAAAAAGGAAAAACTATATACACGTATATTTTGTTTTTGCAGGGATGCCACCACCTTGAATGAATTCGCCTTGATTGCTTCATTGTTGGGATTGTCATTTGCCTACTTACATTTCATAAAAGAAATGAAAAAAATTTAATTCAAAAGTACTTGAAAAGTGAATTTTAAAATTTTTTTATGTTTTTGTGCATGCCTCTGTTTGTTTTTTGTTTTTTCTTCTATTCACGTACACGTAAAATTTTGTTTTTGTAGGGATGCTACCACCTTAAATGAACTCATGATTCAATTATTAAAGATTTGTTCACTAATGACATTAGAGTTTTGACACTTCCAAGCAAAGGCTTGCACTTAAGAAGTATGAGGAAGGGGCAAAAAAAAATCCCTTTGCTAAATTGTTAGGAAAAAAATAGAAGTTTCGCTAGTACGAAGCTTTCATGTTATCTAATAAAAAATTCTCATGCTATAGAAGTGTTCATAATCCAAAATACATTTTTAATCTTCTATTTGAAAAAAAAAAAAACAATGAGAAAACAATATCCATTAATTTTGACAAATTTTTTCTAGGAACTATTACCTTCTTTGGTTTCTATTCGATTTGTTAAGACTTTTAATTAACTGGTACATTCTTGTTTTAAAAAGAGCTTCTTGACACGCAATCAGAAAACGAATGTCAGCTAATACGTGTAAAGTAAACAGCAATAAAGGCAAGTGATTACATCGCAATTTTTGTTCTACAAATTTTCACGTAACTTTGAAGAGTTAACAACACAGTGTCTCGCTTTGGCAGCCGTTTGACAAAGAGAGAGTGAGCTACATAGCTGCTTATTGAGCAAACATTTTATAATTGAATCATGAAATGAACTCATATGTACATACATATGTGTGTAGGTTGGGGCCATATAATTTGCAATCAAATTCAAAACGATATTACGTGCCGCTTATTTACTCACTTACTTATTTACTTCTAATAATTTTCAATTTAAATACAAAATTAAAAACTCAACCACATTTGAAACTTTTTTCTCAGAGGTGTTAGAGCTTTTCTGAGCGAATGCAGTTGAATTTCAGTATAAGAATGTGAAGTTTAAAATGGCTTAAAATTATAAAATTCATTGGGCTCTAACTGTATTATCAGAAATATTCTAACACCTCTGAGAAAAAAGTGTAAAATTAGGATGAAAATTTCCCCAGTTTTTTTTAATTTTCTACTAAGATTGAAACTTGGGTTTATATGGACTGCATATTAATTAAAAAATTTTAAAAACAAATGAGTAAATATACATATGTACATAAGTGCCATAAAATATAATTTTTAGTTTGCTTGCAGATAATATTACCATCATTGTTTGAAAATATATAACACATCTAAATGAAATTAGTGGCTGCTGTGGTCGAGTTGATAGCGGTGCGTGCTTTAACTCGATATGCCGTTGAGTTCGGGGTTCGAATCTCAGTCAGGGCAAGCAAAATCTTAATCATAGAAAAAGTTTTTTATAATAGCGGTCACCCCTCGGCAGGCAATGGCAAACCTCCGAGGGTATTTCTGCCATGAAAAAGCTTTTCATTAAATACATACATCTGCCGTTCGGAGTCGGCACAAAACTGTAGGTCCCTTCATTTGTGGTACAACATAACAGACGCACACCACAAATGGTAGGAGAAGCTCGGTCAAACACTATAAATTAATTTAGCAGTTTTTATTATCAGCGTTTAAATTTTTATAATTCATAGACAAATTATATATTTTAAATCGTTTTATATTCTATAAATGAAGGATTTTTCCCATTAATTTTTCTAAAATTATAAAAGATTCATTCCATTTAGAGCTTGAAAGTGCTAAGTTGAGTTATGTAAGTTATGTTATGTTTTGCTAAATTTCCACAGATCCATATGTACATACATATGTATGTAACCAATTTTTCTTGTTCCCAGTAAAAAAAAACTTCAAAAATGTGCATACATGTTACTAAATCCTACTAAAGAAAAATCTTTAAAAAATTAAATGTAATTACAATTTTAGACCATTGGCATTAATTGGTCTCAAAATAAAGCCTCTAGTCTCATAATAAAGTATCTCAATTATGACCAGGTGATAAGCAGGTTACAAAAGTTAAGACAAAACATAAAAATAAAAACGTAAAAGCGAGAAGAGGCAATAACCTGCAACTTGAGATTATACCGAATTGTTTAATTTCTCATTGAGCAAATTGAGCGAACTAGAGGGACTTGTTGTCAAAAAGGCTTTGTACCAAGGCACATTCAATAGATAGCAGCAGTAGAAAAATTAAAAAAAAATGTTGAGTTCTGTATATTTTGTTTTTGCTTTTAAAAGCTAAAATTTCAAAAATATTTTATCAACTACCTTGAATTGTACTGAAAGCATTCTTATCACAACGAAATTCAAAATTCAAAAGTTTGCTGCTGCTACCTATTTGATGTGCCTTGCTTTACACAATTTTTCAAGGTTTTCCAGTCCTCTTTTGACATTTGTCTAAATATATAAAATCTTCTAAAATATAGTTGAATTTCGAATAAATCGTATCTAATTGCTAAGCACTCTGTGGTCGCCGTTTTAATAAAAATATATCGGATATAAAATTAGTCGATGTGTTGCCATATTTCTATCAAAGGCTATATCTTTACAACTACAAAAAACCGGTTTGGAGGGTTAAAAAAACCGATTGATTCGATATTCGAAAAATCCAGATTTCAAAAAAACCGTACAGTAATGTATGAAAAAACCTAAAAAACCCGGTTCGAAAAAATCGAGCCAGACATCATAACTTACATACAATCTGATACAATTAGTTATCAGCGGGTTAAAATAAGCGCAATAAGAGAACGAGACGTCGAGTAACATCTGACCATAAAAGGTTTATAGCGAATCATAGGAAGATCAAAATACGATTTCGAACGAATATCGCTTAGAGTCAAATAAAACTCTTAATCGCATCCGCAGTGTCCTTAACGGTTGAAAAGATTTTTGGGTTTTGAAAACGAAAAACATTTGCAAATGTTATTGATACGTATAAAGAGGGCAAATAGTAAGGGCCTTATGTTATTTTAAAATATGCCTAACTTATTATTAACTAAGCTTAACACTAATATGGCGCCGGGTCGAATAGTTAGCGGTGCATGCTATACCTTGATATGCCGCTGCGATCGAGGATCGAATCTCAGCCAGGGCAAGTTAAATCTTCATCCTAGAAAAAATGTTTATTACATTGGTCACCCCTCGTCAGGCAATGGCAAACCTCCGAGGGTATTTCTGTTTTGAAAAAGCTTCTCATAAAATACATATGTATGTATGCGGTTCGGAGTCGGCACAAAACTGTAAACAAAAACAAATTCCAAATTCTTTTCAAAGTTCTTTACTTCTGCAAAAGTAATCAATCGAAACATTGGGTGTCATCGGAAAGTGTATATGTATTTAATCAAAGAAATTCGGAAGGATGCTAGTAATAAGAAGCACTAATGATCAGGAAGTTTCACGATTAGCCCTGTCCCAGATGCATTTAAATTTTGCGCGTATAAGCATTAGCTGAAAAGCAACAGGAACGCATCTGGAACAAAATATTCCTGTATAAACATAAGTACAACATTTATACTTACATAATGTCTTTGGAATCCAATCCATTTAATGAATCTTGTTTATTTTTGAATTCACGTCCATTTACTATTTACTTAATAAGAAATGGCGGCGCAACAAGTGGACTGACACAATTTGTTCGTTTGAATTTTATCTCACCTTCTTTATGAGCTTTTTATTCGATCTTACATGTTAGCACTTAATCTGATTTCTTTTTAAATATTCAGTTTTTTAATAAAAAGAATAAATTCAACAATATTTTCAACACTAATCAAACAATTATATAGGAAATACTCATAGAGATGTGATGACGGCCCTGAACGACTTTTGCTCTCTATCGTTTTGTTTCGATAATGAGTACATACGTCAATATTCGATATTAAGGTTGATTGCAATACCATATTATGAAACCGAAACACTTATAAAATTTTCAATATGTTTAAAAAAGAAGCAATGATTATGTGTTTATGAATTTGTCGATTTTCAACTATATTTTAATGCCCAAGCAAGGTTTAAAGCTTGCATCAATACGACTTTATATAATGTATATAAATTATAGATATTTTGGCCGTATCGATATTCTGTTTCTAATTCCTTTCCAGAAATCGCAATATCTCTAACTACATCGATTGACCTTTGATTACATCTGTGAAGCATATGTGTCATAAAATTATAGAGTATATGACCCGTATTCTGGATTTATTAATTGATGGAATAAATGTGTTCATGAATCATGCGTGAATCATTAACCTGCTATTTTTAATTTTTCTTATTATTGTTCAGAAAACAAGAAGTTAGTGTAAATGAAGAATTGTTAATGTGCTGAAGGGGTATAATTTTTTCCAATATTGACTCACCTATTCTTGATGGCCAGTGTCAACGCAATTTTAAATTTAATATTGATTAAAAAGTTACAAATATACCGCAAAACTCGTATTTTCGAGAATTACCGTCATGAGAAAGGGTTTTAAAATAAATTTGAAAACTTACAACACAATGCCAAGATCATTTTCAAAAATTGTATAACAATCCTAAATGAATGTAATTTCGGAGATTCCGTAGTTCTTGTATTTTTTGAAAGAGGGATAGTTATTGATAGAAACATTTAATCACGCGCTTGCGTGGCTATGCCAATTTTTCTTATAGTCAGTTTATTTGAGAAAAAACATCCGAAAGTTCTCTCTAGAATTTCAGTACAAAGTTGAGGGTTAACCTTTGAATTTGGGTTAACTGTGTGCTGTAAAAACTAACCTAAATATTAATTTGGACCCATTTTTCTTCAATACGTGTGTATGGGCATAAGTTATACATTTTCAAAATTATTGCCCATGCATAGGACAAGTAACAATCTGGTTAATCGGTTCCTTTTCATTATGATAATTTTGACTTATTAATGTTTATATTTCTTAAGTTTTTTTAAACGATGTAATTTATATTTCTAAACAAGGGTTAAGGAATATGTCATTAATAAAACTTGACGGATGCGTTAACTTTGTTAACGTAATTCCTCTTCTATTTCGTCTTCCTCTTTGTCTTGATCGGCGTCGTCGTTGTTGGAGTTTATTCGTTTTCGGCCTGAATTCCAAATTATGTCAAAATCTAGATTACATTCCTTTGCTATCTTCTGCACCAAAACTTTGTCGACAAGGCCAATTGTACTCCATGCATTATCTTTCATAGCCAACTCTTTTAAAGAGCGGCCAGCTTCAGCCCACTGCTTCGAATAAGCCAAGGCACGCACCAACATCGCAATAATATCCGCTTGACGTATTGGCGGCGTTTCCGGTTTGACTAGAAAGTTTATAGAGAATGATAAATGTTAAACTGAAATTAAAATATAATTAAGTTACTATTATTTAGTTTGTTTAAGACCAAAAATTGGTAGAAACATTATGAAAAATGTCCCGGCAAGCACACAGTCATGCACTATGAGCTAATTTTTATATACCTCGATTTTCGCAATTGGTTGTATTATTAATTGAGTGTATATGTTCATATTGCAAACATTTTAGTATATTTTAATTCCTTAGACAACCAATTACTAATTTCTGCCTTGACTTACTTAACATATTTCTACAGCCAGCAATAACTGCTTGATTGTCCCCATTCTTTAAAGCATTTTGAATATCTAAGATTTTTTTTACTTCCGCTATAGTCCTCTCTAAATTATTAAGAGCATGTTGAGAATGTCCAAGTTTTTTTAAGCAATTTGCCGCTTCGTGCATTGCCTTTAAAGCCTTCTCGTAGTCGTGATATTCGTCGATTTCAATCTGAGCACAAATTGCGTAAAAGTTCGCCAAAGAATCATATGCTTGACCCTTCGAGTAGAACGTTACAATATTTTTAAGTATATGCTGATTTTCTTGCCAGTTTAACGCTTGCAAGTAGTTAGCCGCCATGATATATACTTCTCGCTGGCGAGACATATTCGCAAAAAATATAATCTTTTCCGTGCTGCCTGACTTCAGCAAACTCTTCATGGCACGCACTTTATCACCGGCCTGTGTGAATTTCTTTGTAGCGGTGTGATAATCGCCTTGTTCTTGAAGCAAATATCCCAGCTGTGTAAGAATTTCAATACGGGCTTCGTCATCTAGCTCATTTTTGTTTGGTGTGAGCATCTCTGCAAGTTCTTCCGTGATCGGAATGCCTTTCTCCATGCAGATCTGCACCGATCGTTTCAGATGCTTGGTCTTTGCCAATAGATAAACTGCTTTCTGATGTTGTTCGATGCTTGTAAAAAAATCTGCACAACGATTTACTAATTCCGAATCGGAGTTAACAGTTAACTCTGATGCGATTATCTCTAGCACCTCGGGCTGCTCCGACTCAAAAGCCATTTCCAACGCCTTATGAAGCATACCGGCCCGATGATATAGTTCGACTGCGCGTTTAAAAGAACCGCATTCTTCAAAATAAGCCGCAGCAATGGCTTTATCGCGACAACGCGAGGAACTTGCGACAGTCCAAAGTTCATCTTGGAAATCGTTTTCCTTGCAAATACGTATGGCATTGCTAAATGTTTGAGCACGTGTATAGAACATGATAGCCTCCTGGAACTTGCCAACGTTTTCATAATGGCGCGCTAAGTGATAACAAGCAGCACGATCGCCCGATTGCCTTGCTACAGCATCTGCCTTTGATATTTTCCCCAAATAACAAAGGATTTTCACCTAAAAATTAAGATTACATATATGTACATGGGTATGCATTTATGATCTTCTAAATGGATCACAATACTTGTGAAAACCAATCCTCGGCCTTTTGATATACCGCAAGCGCTGCGTCCATGTCGCCTGAGCTTTCAATGTACTGTCCCCACCATTTGAGCATTTTCGGATCGGTAGAATTTTGCATATAACGCTGCAATTTGTTGTATGTGTTAGTGTTTAATTAGCTACATTCTTTAGTTTCCTACTTTCATTGCCAAGGGGTTGTCCAGAAGCATTTGAGTTATATTTTGTACTGGGTTTTGAGACTTTTCAAATAATTCCAGAGCGCCTTTGATGTCACCACTCTCTTTTAGCAGCTGAGCTTTGTGAAAATAAGTGTTTTTTAAATGAATACGATCTTCAGTCTCTGCGATTTTTATTGCCTTAAATGGAAATTACTGAATAAATTTTACCACTAGTGTTAAGTGCTTCTTACCTCGTCAATTTTTCCACGCGCCTGTAGTAATTTGTTCAATAAGTCGTATCTACCGCATTTTTTGTACAATTCAAGTGCCTTATCGTGCATTCCCAGTTCAGTAGCGAGCACACCAAGCTTTGCCTCTTCTTCAAGATCTTCGTCCTCCATCGCTTGGCGAAGGGCTCGTACCGACCGTGCCTTTTCTAAATGGCCCATACACACTTTAGCCACATCTAGGCGATTCGTTTGAACACACATCTTGGCTAAATTTGTCCATACCGTTTGAGAACGAATAGAGCGTATGCAACGATAAGCCAAATCCATGTTACCCTCCGCAATATGAAGGCTGAAATTTAAAACCATCTTGCGTATGTTTTGGTCACAATTCTTCAGATCGACAAAGTCTTGAAGTGGTCGCTCTTTTACGATACTTGTATTTAAGGTTATCTATATACGTTCATAAGTATTATACATATAAGGTATTCACCGAAAACATAGATTTCTTTAACTTTATGCGTATACTTACCACATTTGGCACGCAAAGATTGATTAGTTGTTCACCTAAACCCAGTGCACTATTTTCGAGCACATTCAATTTAATTTTATCCGAAAAAAACAAAATTAAGACTTCAGATTCGATACTTTTACTGCCAGTTTGAGCTTTCAAAGACTTTGATGACTGAGTTGCTTCTTGAGTCTGTTGCATTGATTTTACCTCGATAGCAAGAAGACGCGGCTCGTCGGTATCCCAATATATGCTCACAGGCATGCTAATTAAAATTAAAAAAAAAAATTGTTTAAATAATTTTTCAATATAATAAGTAAGCGTTTCACCATGATTTATTGTTGCCTTCCACCAAACTATTCACAAGGCTGTGTTCCATCAATTGATTGCGTTCGAAATTCCAGCAGTACAAAATTGGTTTGGGAACAAAACTGCGGTTTGCGATCACGACTGCTAAATGGGTGCCAGCGGTGTTGCATTTCACTAAAATAACTTCTCCGAAATCATCAAATAAGTCATAGCCGGATTTGCCGGGAAAAATTAGCTTGGGATCGTGTCGAGATACATCATAGGCTTTAATAAACCCATTCATTGTAAAAACACTCAAATAGGCACCAGTGAGATCCATGCCAATAATTTTGCCTATGAGAGCGACATACAAATATTAAAAATAAATTGATTGTAATGTAAATACCGTGAAAAATTTCAAAATATCGTACTTATACCGATTCCACTGAAAAAATGATTTTCCGTACAAATATGCAGTATGCTTCAGAGATATAAAGAAATAAATTTGAAGGATGAAAGCTAAAACTGAATACGCTCCTTAATAACGAAGTATCGACTCAAAGGCCGCAACAAAGCAAATTTTGAATATATTAAAGGTATCGGAGAGTTCCAAATTGCATGTAAGCTCGTATTTGTATAAATCGACGAATTCCAGAATCCAACATGCTCGAATTCTTAATATTTTCGGGAGCAAATACAAGTTTTTTTCTTTCATAATGTTTGCTTGAAACAATCTTTTCTAACTTTCATTATTGCTAAAAAATATGTACGCTTTTGTTACACCCGAGCCTATACTAACTTTGTTCGCATAACGGTTGTTTGTAACAGGCAAAATTATTCGAGATAGATATAGACATATACGTATTTACCAAAATGATCATAATGAAAAGAGGAATCGATTTAGCCCTGACTGCCTGTCCGTCCGTCCGGCCATCCGTCAGTCCGTGGTCACGATAACTTGAGTAAAAAATGAGACTTCCTAATGAAACTTGGTACATAGATTGCCCTTTGGCCAGGTTGGTATTGAAAATGGTCGAGATCGGTCAATAATCACGCCCACCTCCCATTTAGCGGAAGTTTTGAAAAATTCAAAAACTTTGTTTTTTCGGTATCTATTAGAGCAAATTTAGTGAAATTGGATATTTGAAGCGATTTTAAGCAAAGACACTGGATACTTATGAAATATTGAAAAATGGACGTTACCACGCCCACTTATGATAAAATGTCTGTATCTCAATGACAGTGAACGTGGTAACTAAATTTGGTAAACATATTGTCCTTGATACCGCTAGTATCACCGTCACGCCACCTTTATATAAAATTCGCTTTCGCCTGAATTTTGCTTTCCGTACTTGTTTTTTTTTTTTGTAATTACTGCAGTTGGAAGATGTATAGTCTTAAACGATAAAAGAGTTCTTAAAGAAAAACTTAAAATAGTTGCGTGTAACAAACCTTCATTGTCATTGGCCAAAATTTTATTTAGCACTACTCCACCAACGGAGTATATCATAACCTCATTAGAGGTTAAGCAAAATATGTTCTGATTTTGTAAGTGCAAGCCCAAACATTCTGCATTGAATGTCTGTATGAGCTTAACATTGAGATTTAAGTTCTTGTCTTCATTGTCGCCAGTCATGCCATCATCCGTATATACTTCCATTTTATAAGCATCAATCTTTTTGACTTTCTCTATGCTATAAGCAGAGATAGCACGACCATTGCTAATAATCAAGTTTAGTTGATTGAGCGTTAAGGCGGTAATAGCGAATTCTGCTTGTATGAGCGCATGCTTGCCGGTTGCATGTTCTAAATAAATAGCCTTTGCATTCCGTTGAATAGCCCACAGCTCACGTGTGTGAAAGGACAAGAGTGGTTGTTCCTGTTAAAATATGTTAAGCAAAAATTATTTAATCTTTAATACAATGAATTGGCTAGGATGATTTCTACCTTCAGGACATAAACATTTGAAATGCAATTGATCAGCATACATGGCATTGCTAACTCATTAAAGCCCCATATACATTGCTTAACGGCGCCACGTACTGTCGAAATATTTGTCAACTGCCACGCATCTTCGGGCATGTCGAACAGACCTGTACGACGTTTCCATGTGTAGAGGTTGCCTTGATTGGTCCCGGCGCAAAGTGTCTGGTTGCTCGTGCTGTAGGCGAGGCAAGTGAAAAGTTCGTTTGTTGGCTGCATAAACTTATGCAATTTACGGCTGTTCAGGGTTGTAGAAGACTTGTCGCTGCTGTCATTAGTAAATACATTTGTGCTTGATGAATTAACATCAAGGCTACCAGAAGAAGCCAATACTGAGACAGCTGTTTTTAAGTCGTGCCGATTTTTATTTTAATTAGTTTACAGATAAAAGTTGTCTATTTGACTCACCAGTACTAGGCAGGTCCATTTTAAGAAGATAATTATCACTTTTCTCAATATCCCAAATTCGAACGCTCAGATCCCCTAAATTTTATATACTTAATATTTATAAATGACATCAAGCTAACTAGACATATAGTAGGTATGTATGTATTTATATAATTGTACTCGTAGTACGGTGTTATTATGAAGATACATACATACATATTTACATACATACATGCAACTTAAACTTGTACAGCGAAAAAACATATCGCATGCATCGCTAACATTGCAAATTTCTCATTTGCGAAACGCTAAGTGATCGAAACATGCATCTTTGTATCAATTTTTATTTTCTGAATCGCCATTTCGGCACAAATTAAAAATTGAAAATTTTCACAAATCGTTGCATAAATTTAAAATATAAACATAGCCAACGTAACTGTGATTATAAAGAATGTTTTACATGTTTCTGATTACAGATTACCCAACTGGCCAGAATTTTACTTAAGCGGGACCCATGCAGCTTCAACATCAATTTAGTCAATGACGCTTCAAGGTCAACAATGTTTTTTTTTTGGTATTGAATACAAAAAAATTAAAGTCAAAACATTTTTATCTTTAAAATAAAAAAAATAAAAATTCTTAAATCCATTCAGTAGATCCTTCGCAATTTATTTTCAAAAAAAAACCGCTCGATTTCAGGCCTTGGGAGTAGATGACCCCTTAAGCAGCAAATTTTAAATTGTTATCGCTTGTCACCAAAGTTAATTTATTAAAATTTAACAGTTTTCGATTAAAATTGGCATAGTTCAATGTATAAGAATTAAACAAATTGTCAGCAACATTTTTAACTCTATTATCAGAGTTTTTAGAAAAATTTAATGCATGTCGTTCTGTAGACGAGTAATAATACGAACGTGAGAAGTTGTTTAAGAGACATTTTTTTTTAAATACATAGTATTTTCTTCGGACTTGACTTTGGATAAAAAAATATGAGATTACCATACAAATTATTTTACTAGTATTGAGGTCATCTAAAACTATCCTTCTAGCATTTGTTAAAGAAAAATGTTTCTGAATTCAATGAAATATCGCTTAAAAAAGAATTTAAAGAGGAAATTGTCTTGGCGAGATTAGCTGTTTCAACAGAAAGCCACATATATGTACATACATATAAGTATGTTTGTGTGTATAAAGTTCGTTTCAATTAAATTTTTTGTTGAAAAACATATGTATGTACATACTACAAGCCATTTGCTTTTTCTTCTTTTGTGCATTCATAGTACTCACCCGTAATAATCGCTAAACTATTGCCAGCCCATGATATTGCACCTCCTCTGCCAGTTAAATTTCCACTTAATTTAACGCGGTCCAATTCGGTTAGTATGCCAGTAGACTCTACCAAGTACAAGACGATAGTCATATCTTCCATTAAGCAAATTACAGCATCTCTAAAACAAAATATAAGAATGAATACTCATAAACACTGAATCCACAACAGAGCCTTACTTCTTCGGATGCCATAGCATTTGCATGATGGGCACAGAGTTGTTCTTGAGCACCTCCATACTAGTGCCACTCTGATTGATATAATACATAAGACCATTTTGTGTACCGACATAAAAGCAATGATTATCCTTAACGCCAGCATGAGTCATACCTCGTGCCGCTGTCCGTGGCCTCCAGTTAGTGAGGGTATCCAATGCTGCGTCATCGCCCGCCACAGCTGCTTTCGCTAAATTCACCATTTCTTCACGCACTTCACTCTCGATGGTGCGTCGAAATGTTATATGCAGCAAGATGTCACGTAGGTCATGGGAGAACATGGTTAAAAATTGATATTGGCCATCACAACGCCAGCCGGTGAGTAGGCCCATAGCATCAGCGGTTACCATGCGACCACCCTGTTCGCTAAAATCCAACAACACAATCGGCGACTTATGTGGTCCGTTCACGCTTGCGAATTCACGATGATCAGCAAACCAAACATGTAATTCACCATTTTCCCAGCCTGTTGCTAATAGAACTTTTTCTGGATGCCAAGCAAGTGCAGAAACCTGTGAAGTCGGATGCACTGGATAGGTGACATCCCGCTGTGGCTCTCCCTGTACAAAACATATGGAAAATATAACGGCCAGAGTGCAGGAATCAATTCACAGTTGGGTTCTATATAGATTGGTATGTATGTATGTATGTATATATGTCTGCTTACCGAATCAGTGAAGATTGTAATTGAACCACCACGTTCCTGGCTGTATGAAGCTACAGCAAATATTGGCTCGATGGGGTGCCAGCTTCCAATGGTACTGACAGCATCGGAGTCCAAGAATTCAACTTTGGTATCAAAGTAAAGCGTCATTGCGGTTAGGTATTTGCGAATAAAATGTGTTCCCTTGCTTTCAACGAATTGTTTTGGAAACAAACAAATTTGGTTGCCATGACGTTAGTGAATGCTTGGAAACAGAACATTGAGTCAAGCCGTTGTTTGTATTTCTGGAGCTTCGCAGGGACATGCATAAGTTTAACTCACTATCATGGCGACGATTTTGTACATTGTCACTTTTTCTTATATTTTTCCGCCACGATCAGGCACGTCCAGAAAGCCTTGTTTTTTTATCACGCAAGCATTTTTATTAAAGCTTTTTCGATAAAAAAATTTTTTAAATTTAAAGGCATTTCACTTGTTAAGGGTAGACATTATTTCAGGTTTCATAATTGATGGACAATATATGTAAATATAATTTTTAATTAATATTGGTTTCCTAAAAAATAAATTTTATTCAAGATTTTCGCCCAGTAATATAGTACGCATCTCTTTGATAATAGTGTAGATAAGAGAAACCCCGTGTTACTAGAAGCAGAGCTATATAAGAATAATAAAAATGCTTGATTTTGAACTTTTTTTATATACCTACATATGTACTATGTATGTATACATATGTATGTGGAAATTTTTTTGAGTATGCTGTTTTTTGTAACACGCATTAAGAAATCTCGTCAATTGTGTGTCAATGTGTGCTATAAAATGAGCTATATTTTTTATAAGAAAAAAAGTATGTCGAATTAATAAATGAACAAAATAATTGTCTGTTAGTGGCACATGAGTTTTCCTAATTTTTTGTTCTCATACAGATTGTTTGAGAGAATGCTAATTTCTTTTAACAGCTCATTGTTTAACATTTGTGAAATAAAATTTTAAATGAGCTCTCGGCTTACATAGACATGTACTCAAATGTCTCATAAATGTACTTAAATAAAAAATGCATAAATACATATGCAAGTTTAAAGCTTTTAAGCCGTCCCTCTCTTTGAAATTTATGTATTCAAATGTATGTACAATCTTAAATATTTCGCACGATGAGCAACAGATTGTCGAGTACTCGAGGATTGTACACATATCGCGCTTTGGCTGGAAGAATATATTTTAAAAATTCGAAATTTTCATGCAAATAGCTCTAAGTTTTTTTATATACTATAACGAGAGGAACTACTTATGTATTTAGAAAATATATGCCTAACTAATACAAATTGTTTTAAGTTTATTTTTTAATGTACGTTCTTCCATCAAACCCCACTGACAGAAAATTATTTTTATCTCACTTCGTATTGCGTGATCTGGGATAATTGGTTCATGGGCTATGGATAATCGGCATTTTAGCAAAAATTGTATTTCAAAAATTTATTTCAAATTTTTAATTATGCTTATGCATGGAAAACACTTTTTTTATGAATATGGGGTTGTCCTTAACAAATAATGAATTGAGTTACCTAGTTTGCGTAAGTATGATCAAAGGCCGACTTAATCATGAAAACCAGGCCTTCCCATCTTATTTAGTGTTAACGACCGACAAGAGGAAACTACTCTGTTTTTTCCCACGTCCTGAACAAAAATGAGTACTTTAAAATAAGCACTTTTGAAATTATAAAAAATTACAATTTGAGCACTTATTTCATACTCTGCTGTCTTGTAGGGTATATTTGTGTATTTACACGCCTCCAAAAAACTTATATTTGATTAAAAAACAAACGATTTTTTTTTAATTAAAAGCAACACGTGCTCCGAAACGATCTACGTTAAGTTTTTGGTATGAAATGAAAGATTTTCAAATTGAAATTTTTATTTTAAAACCCAATTAGTACAAATGTAATTATAATATCTAAATTTATTTACTCCAATGCTTAAGTAAACTTTCTTCCATATTTTAAATGCCTTTTTACTTCTATAATCCTCGAAGATTTGAATGAGTTATTGTTTCAGTTTCTCCTGTAGATTACATTGATATGTAAAAATAACAAACATTAACATTCCTGGAAATGTATTTTAAAAATAGTTTTAGGAGTATTGTACACATATCGCGCTTTGGCTAAAAGAATATCATATTTTAAAAATTCGAAATTTGCATACAAACAGCACAAGTTTTTTTTTATATACTCTTACTTACGGTCATGTATAATATAATATAATTTTGGCTCTTAGACTTTATAGCTCAGTGTTTGACCGAGATTCTCCTACCATTTGTGGTGTGCGTCTTTATATTCTACCACCAAATGGAGGGACCTACAATTTGGTGCCGACTACGAAAGGCAGATGTATTTTATAAGAAGCTTTTTCATGGCAGAAATACCCTCGTAGGTTCGCCATTGCCTGCCGAAGGGTGACCGCTATTAGAAAAAAACTTTTTTCTATGATTAAAATTTTGCTTGCCCTGACTGAGATTTGAACCTCGAACTCACCGGCATATCGAGTTATAGCAAGCACCGCTACCAAATCGACCACAGCGGCCACACGGTCATGTATGCCTAACTAATACAAACAAATTGTTTTCATTTTATTTTTTAATGTACATATGTACGTTCTTCCAGCAAACGACGATAAATCATAGTACATACTCGTACATACATATGTACATACATGTGTAGATAGATAGATATGTAAATATATATATTTATGTACATATACTCATATGCTGATATGTAAAAATATCAAACATTTACATTCCTGGCAATGTATTTCAAAAATAGTTTTTATGGCATAGCTAAGTACAAAACAGAAGTGGTATCTATGAACATACATATGTATGTTTTGTATACATACATATGTAGTGTACCTACATACATATGGTATACAGACGATCTCATTTTAACGCGCTTTAATGGACAGAAATTTGTTCGCGTAAAAATAACTAAATTTGAGTTCAAATTTGATTATTCGCTTCTATTTTGCGAATAATCCGTGCAAGAAAATTCGCTTTAAAATACCCAAGTTTCAACCCAAAGCACGAATTTAGGCAAGCGAACAAATTTATTACATATGCATGGACATACATATGTACATATTCGCTATACTTTAATACATATTAAAAAGCCTCTTTTTCTAAGCCTTCTCGAAGTAATCTTGACGATAGTAAAACGGTTGAAGAGCTGTCTTCATCTTCTTTTCCATAAAATGCTTAGACTTGCAATTCAAATAGCACTTGAAAAACGCATAATCAGAATGACTCGAGACTCTTGTTAAAAAAGTTAACGACGTAAAAAAGACAACAAGAGATTGCAGAAAATTCCGCGTGAGAAAAAAATCGCGTTAAAATGGTATCGACTGTAAGCAAATGCACGTATTTAACTACTATCACCCACCAAATAATTTTTTCCGACTATTTAACGACTTCATAACGCCATTTTTAAAAACTTTCAGAAATGGAGATCACATTTTAGGGCGAATCTCCTTTGCATTTTTGTTTAGAGCCCTCCACAAATGGAAAATTAAAGGCTGCTTACTTCCTCCTCTGCGAAACTGTGGAGTTGGCAGGCTTTAAGAGTTCCGGGCGTACAATATACATAAGTAAAAATTTAATTTTTTAGATCTTTATTCATTTTTGTTCACATCTTGGTCAACCACTCTGTTTAGTTAATTGATATGTATGTATGTACGAGTATGTCTATTTATAGGGGGAAAATGTTCCCTTGAGCAAAGTTATACCTATTTAAATCTTATATTTTTAATTAATCCATATTTTACAACTTTCATCTTTCAAAATATGAAAAACCAATTTTATATTTCATAAGTTTCAAACAGATATCTGTAATCAGCTGTTTTCCCCACTTGCCAGTTCTTGCAAGTAAAAATTCCATTAAAAGGAAATGTTCTTTCGCTCTCTCAACTTTCACTACTTTGCATGCTTTTAGCGTACGAGGACGGAAAACTATGATAGTTTTTTATAATTTTTGATATAATGAAATACCAGTACAAAACTATTGTGTTCCTCATTTTTTCGATAGTGAAACTTCATTTTTATTTCCAAGTAAAATTTTACAGATCACTAAAAAAATTACAGTAATTTAGTTTGCATTTGATTACTGAAAATGTCTACTGTTATTCACTCTCACAAAAATAAACAAATCGTTTAAAAATTTAATAAATATCTTTTGTTTTAAGTTATGACTTAGCTTATACATATGTATGTATGTACATAACTGTAAATCATCACCCACTCTGTAAGGGTAAATCTACCGTTACAAACTTGCTTGAGTTCACAACTTACATTTCAAATGGATTCAGAGAATTTATGCACATTAATGTTATATACACCGATTTTAGTAAAGCATTTGACAGAGTAAGTCACTCTTAACTGAACCATAAACTCAATCTCCTTGGTTTTCAACCTAATCTCCTTCGTTGGTTATCTTCTAATCTCATTGACAGAACACAACGTGTTCTTTTTAAAAATAATTCCTCAAACATTATTCATGTATCTTCAGGGGTCCCGCAAGGAAGTTACATTGGTCCGATTCTGTTTTTGCTTTTTATAAACGACATACCTTCTGTAGTGACGCCAATACTGGAATATGGATATGTTGTTTGGAACGCGCGCTATCAAGTTCATTCCGACCGGATAGAGTCAATTCGAAAACAATTTCTGATTTTTGCTTTAAGAAACTTTCGTTGGGATTCTAAATACAACCTGCCGCCATATATGTATAAGTCGTTTAAAACTCATTAATCTTCCTACACTTGCTAGTCGCAAAGAAATGCTAGGCATAGTATTTTTGGTCAAGTTATTGAGTGGTTTGATCTCTAGCCCATCTCTTCTTGGCGAAATAAAACTAAACGCTCCCTCCCTAAAAGTAATTTTGAGTTAAATGAGCCACTCCGTAGTTTATGTCAGGATTTTAACACTTACTCCGGTTCTTTTGATATTTCAGACTCCCTTTTTTACGTAAAGAAAACAATACTCAATACCAATAATTGATACATATGTACATACTTATATATTACCATTCGATCAGCTGATGACCATTTGTTCTGTAGCTGAAAAGTTGTAGATCTCGACACTTAACAAACGTCTGCCTTTCATGACTCGGCGCAGCTTATATGAAAAATATTTTTTTTTTATATATCCGTCCGTCATGCGGATGCGCCCCTCGCGTTGGTCGGGCGGGTATGGAGGGATAAAACTGTTAAGATTATTATTATTATACCTGCAACTTCGAACTGCACGAAGCAGCGAGTTCTTTACCATTCTTGTTCGAACTGGAAAAAGTAAGTACTGTTTGCTTTCAGTAATTAGTGAAATTGTGCTGCTGACTGCTACATATTTTAAATATTACAATTTAAATATAAAATATTAGAACTTAAATATGAAACAATATAACTTAAGCATTAACTGAAATTTGATTTGAAAATTTCATTATCACTAAGAATTTACCGAAAACTGGTAATTTTTTCCCCTAATCGGTAAAATATGTATGGTAATGCAAAATAAATCATATTATCAGTAGAATTTAAATGATTGCTTCTATTTTTAATGCAGTGTACCCATGTTTGATAAGACACACATACAACGTACCCAAATATTTACTTGACTTTTATTTAATCAGAAATAATAATTATGTATATATATGTATGTATGTACATCTACATATGTAGGCGCAGTTTTTTCTTTATGAAAATGTAAAGATTGATATCATCAACTGATAGCGGATAATCAAAGTGATGCAATACCCGGCACGGAAACTAATAATCCGGCGCAAACCTTTGAAAAGTTAACACGACATTGTGTTGTTATTATAATTGATTATGGTATAAAAAGCTATCAGACTCACAAAATCCCTTTTGCAATGAAAAACCTTGAAACTGACTTACCCTTACTCTATAATAACTCAGTTTTTGACCGAGGTTGTATCTTCGCATGATAAATTAGAAGATTGCGACATTTTTACGTCATAGCGTACGGAATATGAGTAGGAAGCGAAATGAAAATACCAACGTGGCGCCGAAATCGTAAACAAACGCGCTCACACCAGTGGGCAATTGTGAAGCATTTATACAACTGTTGTGTTCTATGCATGCCAACAACTAAAAAAGCAATTTTTGATCGAAAATATAAAGCAATTCGTGCATTAAAATATGTAAAACTGAGATATTCCGGTGTTATTTACACAGCTAATGGTGTATTTGTACAACTCTCAATTAGAGGATAAGAAACATTTAATTATAAAATCCTAGTGTTTAAACATTTTATTATCGAAATTTTGTGAAAATGCAATAGTTTCATGTTGTCCTTACTACAATTTGCCACAATATACTTCTTTTATTAAAAATCCCTTAATTAATTGTTTAATTGTTTTGAACACGAATGTGAATTTCTGTTTATTCTCCCTTTTGACTCGATATTCTGTGAAACCGAAACCAAAATAGATAATGGAAAGAAAGTGTCAAAATCTTTTAAGTTAACATTCTTGGTATTTCAGCATAAAAATTTGTTTCTAAATTAGCCATTGATATTTTTGAGCATGAGGCTAGTTTTTACTTGTGAAGAAGTTAAAGCTACTTTTTCGTGCTTCGCTACATCGGCTCACCAAACTTTTCTCTAGACTTGTAAACTTACGCCGTGTGAGCTTTTTTGTTTTCTCCCTTCTCTATTTTAACATTAATATTTACCATTTTTAAATATATGTTTTAGATATATTTATTTAAAAGAGAACTAATTATAAATAACCAATTCACTTGTTAGAATCAGCACTGGCTGCCAGGGCCTTCGCTTTTAGATATATGATATTTATAAATTCTGCGTTTCTGTTATTTTACCATAGTGGAAATGTTGGGTTTCGAACTTGTTTCATAAGATAAATATGTATGTATGTATGTTGTATATTACCAATATACAAAAGTATTAATTTTTTTTTAAATGATTATATTAACTCAAATAAGCGAATTAAATGTTTTAATATTTTGTGAGTTTTGTTTGCTTCTGTGCGAATTAATGAATGAAAAATTTAATTTTGATTGTTTATATTAGATTTTTTTTATTTTAAATATGTATATGTACATTTCACAAAAAAATATCGAATTTCATCGTTTAAAATTTCTTATCTTACTTTAACAATAATAACTGCATTTGCTCACTTCATTTTAATACATATTTAAAAACTCGTACATATTTAAGGCAACCTGTGTGCAAACAGTTTAAGCAAATAATAAGGGGTTGTGCATATTAAAGGTCACATCAGTAAGTTAAAGCATTTTAGTTTATTATTCATATTTTATAGTTGATCGCAGCATTTAAACAGTGACCATGACCGCTGAACAAAAGGCAGAACAACACCAAAAATGACATCATACGCTCTCTGTGAATGTAGTGATGTGGTTCAAAATGTGTTTAATACTTGAAAAGGCATTTAAATGCAGTAATCCTAATTTAGGGTATTAGTTTACTGACCCTTTTTCTCATCGCTGCCAGCAGCGGCCACAGCTTTACTGTTAGGATTCAGCTTATACATAGCGTGATTGAGTACTGTTGCGAAGCCCAGCCAAGCGACGTATGGAACGAATATTAAACCAGCAACTTTGTTCACTTTAAAGAAAAGAATGCCGCACGCTGTGGATGTTGCAGTTAGTGCAACAATGTCGATGAGACCCTAAAAATATAGAACACATAGTAAAAAAAAAAAAGATATTTCAATAACCAAGATCAGATACTTAGCAGCGCTGCATCGTATACATACATACATACATACATATGTACATATTCGCACATACTCGTATGTATTTATATATTTAGATGCAGGCATACAAAATGCAAAAGCATAGCTGATTAATAATTAATGTACTCTTCACATTTAATCACTTTATTGTTGCGCAACTTACGCCTTTTATATTACGTTGTCCAAAGAAAATTGGTGTCCATGCCCAGTTAAGTGCTAACTGTGTGGCGTATGCGATGAGCGGCAATTGCGCCTCACCGCTGAAACCACCACCATCACGCCACACCAAGTAGGAGGCATATCCCATGCCTGAGTATAGTGAAGTCCATACGGGAGCGAAAATCCAGTTTGGTGGACGGAACGATGGGAAATTAAGATTCTTGTACCAAGTCGGTATGCTTTTCCGTGTTATAATGCCATTAACGAAGCCACCCAAGTTTGGTAGCAGTACGGCGCCAACAATTTTTAGCGCATCGCTCATTTTGACTTTATTGTTCTGGAGTTACACTTTATATATGGTGTTTTTTAATTTTTAATTTTCTTTGGCGCGTGCCACCACAGCTGCTTCTATTGCGAATCACCGAAATGAACTAAACTATCAGCTAGCTATCAGTTACTCTCCTCTGTAGGTTGTCTTTGAGGTACCTCGCCACTCCCCAATATACACATATCTAAGTCATTTGCGAACTCACGCTTTTGCGCTCATTCTAGAACAACTTTTTGTAAACATTTATATTTGCACATATGTATGTACACGCGTACGTACATATGTATGTATGTACATATATATGTATGTATGTATGTGGATATATGCAATAAAAAATACGCCGTACATTTGGTAGAGTAGAGAGCTACGTGCGAGAGTTAAAAATCTGCATGTCATCATCGGGAGCGCCTTTAGTTTTCTATTATGTTCTTATCGTCTATTACTATTTCTATTACCTTTGTCACTGCTAGCATTTTGCCGGCTCATCTACATATCGCACCCTAAACCAAAAACAGTCACAACTCAAAAAATCTCAAATGTTCAGGAGAGGCAAAACAAACAGTCTCTACAATAATGATGATAATTTTATAATCATACTTTTCCAGTAAAAGAGGATAGTAACTACGAAAACATTTCTGGAGCAGTTGGAAGTATTCCGTGAATTAGTTTATGTGGAAAAAGGATTTAAATTTTTTTTTTTTAATATCCAAGAGAAGTAAAAAATTTTATGTAAAAATGGTTGTAAATATTTTAAACGTACTTTTCCAGTAAATAAGATAGTTACGATAAAGAAATTTTCGGAGCATGTTGGGAAGTATTCTGGGGATTGGTTTATGAGATAAAAGCGATTTTAAAAAATTTTGAGTTGTGACGGTTTTTGGTTTAGGGTGCGATATGTACATATACATATATGTATAATACATACATAGATATGTATGTATGGATGAATATGTATAGAAAATGACCCAGTAAGAACAGGCCCGGGCACTTTACCTAGTAAAGTTACAGTCATGCGTGTCAATTAATAGGTTACCCAACGATTCATATTAGAATGACTCTGCTAAGAGCCCAGTGATAAACGTGTAAAGTTTTTTGTATACGTGTAACTTTCTATCACCTTCGTACATACACGCTAAACTGCTTCCTCATAGATTAAATATTGCACAAATGAAAAAAAAACGAGTACGTATGTATGTGTTATGTGGCCGCTGTGGTCGATTTGGTAGCGGTGCGTGCTATATCTCGATATGCCGATAGATCGAGGTTCGAATCTTAGTCAGGGCAAGCAAAATCTTAATCATAAAAAAGATGTTTTTCTAATAGCGGGCACCCCTCGGCAGGCAATGGCAAACCTCGGAGGGTATTTCTGCCATGAAAAAGCTTCTCATTAAATACATCTGCCGCTGGGAGTCGGCATAAAACTGTAGGTCCCTCCATTTGGTGGGAGAATATAAAGACGCACTCCACAAATAGTAGGAGAAGCTCGGCCAAACACTGAGCTATATAGTGTAAGCGCCAAATTATTATTATTATTCCGTATGTATTAGTACAGATTTTGTTGGGTATGATTTAGATTTTAAATGCACCGTCTGAGATTCTAACCTAGAACCTCAGCAGTGTGCCGAGCTATAGCACGCACCGATGCAAACTCGGATAGAGCAATAGAGCTGCATGGAATGTTTAAAAATTGTCTGGAAGATTTCTTAATTAAAATAAACTTTTCCCGTAACGCGCATATATGTACATATGTACATAGATTTTTCGATTTTCTTGAGAGCTGTGTACTAAGCTTAATAATAACAATAAAAAATCTCAAAAATCTACGGTAATTTTCAGCGAAATGAAATTCGCAACACCAAATTTAAACAAAAAATAATTTTATCGGCAATTTATTTCTCTTAATTTTTGTCAAATGTGTAAGCTGTGGAACTTGAGTTTAAACGGTTTATGTTATATGCAAATATGCAGATTGAACTACGAGAATATTTTAAATGAAACTGTTAAAAATAAATAATAAGTTCAATTTAAAAGATATTTTTATTGCCGGCACTGCACATACATACTAGCCATTATATACAATAGTTATATAAAATGAAACGAGAACAACGATCAGTCGTGAGATGTTAAAAGTTTATGTTTCTAAATATTTTTTTTTTTAATGAAAACGGTGTAGTTTATGCAGACAAGGACCTACAAAAAGTAACACAAACCCCATTTTATTTTCAGGTAATTATTGTTGTTATGTTAATCCAAAATAATAACGCTTAAATTGGTTTCAGCGATAAGTCTTTATTTTTGTAATATAAATGTTAAATAAAACTTTTAAAAGTTACAATGCTTTTTCAGCATGTACATACATACATATGTATGTATGTATGTACATACGAGTGTGTACATATGGAAACGTACGCATGTGAGTAATAAATAGTTCAATAACCAATAAAAATCATTAACGATTCTCCAAACTGATGTTATCTAAGTAAATATCCACTTTTTAAGGTTAATCGCTTTGCTATCAGCTGAAAGATTTTAATTTTTTTTTTATTCAAACTGTGACTTTAAAACATGGGGTTGATTAGTAATGAAAAATTAAGTATGCGATATTTTTTTCGTATCTATAATGTTGCGCCATTAATACGACTTACGGTTAGTTTAAATATGCATACTTACATATGTATGTATGTATGTATGTATTTGATCAATGTTTATGAATGAAATTGGATTTCTCGGCAGCCGAGAAGTAATATAAGTAATAAACAAAGCATAAATTAATAAATTGCAAATGCAGTATCTAGCTGAATCATTAGTTAAGTAATTTGCGATATGTTTGCATCAGCAGTGTAGAGAGGTTAGGAAAGAAGAAAAAAAATTAATATTTAACTTGTTAATGCAAGCTCAGTGAAAGTGCTGTACTTCTTAAGTAGGTGGAGAAGTTTGATTTGAAATAGCAGTATTTTCAGTCACTGGTGTGCAGTCCGCAACTGCTGGTGTAGCAATTGTTATACTCTGCTTGATAACTTCTTGTTGTTTTCCGCCGATGTTCGTAGTAGGTTTGCTTGTGGCTGGTGGCGTTTTGGCCTTCTTAACACCTTCGTCTGTTGTTGTCGCAGCATTGCCACCACCTGAACGTGCCGCTTTTACGCCGACACTTTTTTGTGTCTGTTTAGATTTTGCTGTCGCATCTATTTGTTGCTTTTGTGGCGGGGTTGTCTTTTTGGATGGAGTCGCGATGCTTGACTTTGTATTTGGAGTGTTTGACTTTTGTTGTGTTGTTACCAATTTTTCAGGCGATGTCTTAGTCGGAGTAGTTGGGGTTG
Source organism: Philophylla caesio (assembly GCA_963971545.1). Taxonomy (NCBI): domain Eukaryota; kingdom Metazoa; phylum Arthropoda; class Insecta; order Diptera; family Tephritidae; genus Philophylla; species Philophylla caesio. The sequence continues at coordinate 12,591,865 of OZ020607.1, forward strand.
TTGGCGCCGATTTATTGGGCTGTGGCAGTGTCTTGGTTTTTTCTTTTGCTTGCGATTGTTGTTGCTGTGCTGGCTGCGGTTTAGTTGCCAATTTAAGTCTGGGTTCACTAGGTGTGGAAGTTTTCGGTGTTTCGTTACCAGCTGGCACCTTCGATTGCTGTTTTGAGCTTTCTTGTAAAGTTTTTGCACCAGCAATTTGCTTCGGTGATGATGCCTTCTGCTTGGGACTTACTGTTGTGGGTGTAGATTTCTTTTCAGTAGCTTGTTTATCCACTTTATTTTCAGGTAATATTGAAACACGTGCCGGTGTGATCACTTTATCATCGTTTGGCTGCAATTTTGTCGCTTCTGTAGCCAAAGGTATTGAAACAGACTTCTCATCTTTTGTATCTTGTTTATTAGGTGTCTCTACGATCTGAATTTTTTCATTGACTTCATCAGCTAATGATGATTTTTCCAGTGGGATTGTTTCGTTAGATAATATTTGTGGAGTTTGTGTCTGCAGTACTTCGCCTGTAGAGGGTGGAGGCTTGGTAAGTGGTTCTGAAGGTGTGAGAGGAAGGATTTCTGTATGGACAGATACATCTTCGCCAATTATTTTCTGTTGTGTAGTCGAAGAAGTATTTTGTGGTTGTGATGTCTTTGTCAGAGGTGGTTCCTTATTAATTTGCTCTGCAGTTATATTTAAGTCCTTAATTTCTACTTCTTCCTTTTGGATCTTTCCCGCATCAGACGCGTGGTCAGCAATATTTTCACTTCTTTCGATTGCGGCACCATCTGTAATATTTGCCAGTTTCCCTTCATTAATCGGTTCTGCTACTGTTGCCGCGATAACGTTCAGGATAATTTCTTTTTCGAAATTATTATCTGGTGACTCTGTAATGGATTTCCTCCCGGGTGCGGGCAGCGATTCGGCAATTTTCTCGCTGGATATATTCACGCTATCTAACGGTGCTGTAACTTTCACTTGCTGTTCGCCCTCTGGTTCAGCTTTGGAGCATAATTCCTTCTTGGCTACAATGTTCTCTTTTAAATCTTCAACCGCAAGTTCTTTGGCTATTTCATTTACTATTCCTAAAACTTTCGTTGTAGCTTCTAGTGATTGCAAAGCAACATTTTTAATGGATATATTTGCGACAGATGTTTCAGATTCCGATTGTCTTTCGGGTGCAATTACTGTTTCGTTATCTTTATTTACACGTACGTTTTGTTGAATTTCGATTTTTTTCTCTGCTTTCTCACTTTCCTGAGTTATATTTAAGGGTGTGTGTGTCTTTGGTGTTTCTTTGCTGTCTTCAGAAATGGTATTCTGTTGGACCACCGTTGCAATCTTGGTCTCTACTAAACCTTTTACCTGTAAATTTGTGCTTTGTTGCTCAAGGTGTGCTTGTTTTGGTTCGTCATTCTTATCAGTCAACTTTTCATCGGTCGGTTTCAATTTAGGAGTTTGCGTTTTCTCTTGCTGCTTGGAGGTTTGTTGCTTGGGTCTTTGTTGTTGCACCTCCGTTTTGGCCACCCGTTGCTCGGTATCAGATTTGGGCTGAAGATTTTGATTTTGTTGTTTTTGCTGCACCTGTTTGTTTTTTGGTTTAATTTGCGTGTCACCCTTTTGTTGTTGCTGCGGACCTAATTTTGGTTTTTGTATCTCCTTCTGACCAATTTGCTGCTGTTGTTGCTGATCCGGTTTAATTTGGGCTTTCTCTTGCTGACTGCCTTGTTCTCTTGTACATTTATTTGTCTGCTGTTCTCCTGCAATTGTTTTTTCTGACTGTTGTAGATTTTCGTTGTTTTCTGTAACATTCGCTTGCTTCTGCTGCTGATTTAATTCCAGATTTTGCTCATGCTGTTGCTTCTGCTGTTTTTCCTTTTTCTGTTGCTTTTCGAGGACCTTTTCAGTTTTCATTGGCTTTTGTTGTGTCTGAATGGGTTTTTTGGACTTACTGACTGTTTCTTGCACAGCTTCTTCCGATTTTGTATCAGTTATTTTTTCCTCTGTTTTTGAATTTTTTGCATTTGAAGACACCTCATGAGACTTTTTATCTTCACTATACTCTTGTTGTGCTTTGACTTCAGGTTTCACCTGTTGTTTTGTGGATTCCTGTTTTTGTTGAGTTTTATTTTGAGTTTTCTTCTGTGTCTCACTCGATTTTTTTGCATCCTTTGCCGCATTTTCCTTTTCAATTTTATTTGTATTTTCTTGCTTAAGATTTGTTTTCTTATTCTTGCTTTCCTTTTCGTTATTATCTGGCTTTAAGTTCGATTGGTTTTGTTGTTGTTCGTGCCCTTCGTTTAATTTTGTATTTAATTTCGAATTTTCCAAAGGTTGTAATCCGCTTATATTTTTCACAACGTCTTCGACCGTTTCCGTTGCGGTTATTTCCTCCGATAATGTTGGCAATTCTGCAGCCGTTTCTTTGATTTCAGCATTGCTTTGAGCAGTGTTTTTCTCTTTTTCTGATTCACTTGCCGGCTGAACACTGTTAGCTATTGTCGCAACCGTAGTTTTCGCAGCCTCTAATTTCGCCACCTCATCAAAATCGCTGACTAACATAGGCACGTCGTCTTCTTCTACAACGCTATAAAGTAAATTCGTTGCCGCATTCGCATCAGCACCGCTTGCAGCACTGCCGCCCGATTTCTTTGCGCCCGTCATTGAATTAGCGAACATGCGCAGTTGCACCACCGTCTCTTGGCCTAACTGTGGCAGTATCTCTGGTAGCATTTCAACAATTTTTTTTGTCTCTCCATGGCCGGTAACAGCAAAAGTATTGGCAGAAAGAGATGCCTGTGCCTTTGGATTATTGAAATGTATTACGGTTAGATCGTCTTTGATTATATTCACTTCCTCAATTCCCGGTATAGTGCTAACGGACAGCTTTTTCAACGAACTCTGCAATTTTTTATCGTCAGTAGTAGCTGTCTGATGCATAACCTTTTTTTTACGGCGTGCAGTGCCCTTGCCGCCTATGCGCACTTGCGTTTGCAAGCGCTTTAATTTTTCTAAATTCATATTTAGTGTTTAAAATTAATTCCTTTGTTATTGGATAGTAAACTGAAAAAATATAATTTTTAGAGGAATTACATAAAAACTGAAAACTCGTTCTGCCCTCACCAAAAATATTCTCCTGCTGCTGTAAAACTTGCTGCTGCAACGATGACTGTGGTATCAACGACTATTCAGCAGAACTCAAGGCCCAAGCGTGCAAATGGTCGGATATTTCGACTTTTCGCATTCCGTCGCACACAATGCAACATATGTAGAAGACGAGCAAATACAGCCACACACAGCAACAATACCCGCATCAGAGTAGCAGGTATATTAATATCGCAAATTTCTTGCAAATAGTGAAAATAAAATTTGAAACACGAAAATGCCTCGCACTACATTGCAGACATACTAATCTACATACAGACACACTACATGAATAGGATCGTTCCGTTTAAAAATAAAAATAAAACGACAAAGAACGGAGCGGATTGTCGATTCTTAGAGCCATTAACTGCATAGTATGATGCGTATAACGATGTCTTGAGAGTACATGAGCAAGCGTCAAAAGTGCATTGCAATATAGGATAGAGTGGGTTGTAATGTGAGAAAAAATAAGTTTAAAAAGGGGCTACAGAGAGAAAAATGTTCTGAATGTACATACACATTACACATGCATGTATTTATATACATATGTACATCCATACATAGGTATATGAATACTACATATATATTTATATATACCTTGCGCTTAACAACTGTGTATAGCATAACTGCATATTGACTAATTTGGACAATTTATTTCACTTTTTTTTTATTTCCATATTTTTCAATTAATACCCAAATAATTCCAGTTAATTCTCTAATCAAGAACCATATAAACCCATTATTACAAAGAAAACTTAAATAAGATAAGAATTTTTTATTATTTTGATGCATTCAAGGATTATTAAATTCATATAAAGTGAAGTGTGTGAATAAGTTTAAATTTCTATATGTAGATAAAAAACTTCATATGTAAACTTCGAATAAGATATAAAACTTATAATAATATATAAAATTACAATCAGTTGAAAGCTTATCTTAGCTTTTTTTTATTCATTACTTCATCCTAAAATAATACTATGTTCACGTGTAATACTATATGTTCACGTTGTGCCATAAACTCGAGTTAAAGGTTTTATGTTTATGAATAGCTATCAAGCGTTCACATAGGGGAGTAAAACACACATCAAAAGACAAGAAAAAATAGTGCATAACACGTTATTTTTTTAAATGCTAGTCAAGTAATTAATAATAAATAAAATAAAATCGTTTTTATTTTTATTTTTTTGATTAATATTTATGTAGAATAAATTCACATGAATTTGCTGGTAAAATTTGTTGGAGAGTTTCCCTTCACCTCATCCAGTTTTCCTTTCAGTAAAAAAGCTCAAAGTATCAAATTAGTTTAAAACATACGTTATGTATGTATGTACATACATATATGCACATACATATGTAGTTTTTAAGAACTTTTTTTTTTGAAATTTTTAACACAATGTAGAAATACTTGAAAATCGTTAAACATTCTATATACGATATACTTTCTTTAAAAATTGATAATCATTTGACCTGACAACTTGAAATTTATTTAAGCAACAAAAAATAAAGTATAATTTGAAGTAAAAATAGTTAATAGTTTTGCTTATTAGTTAACAAGTTGCAAGTTGAGAATTTCTTTTCGCATTCGGTCCCATATAACCCATTAACAAATTTTTGATATGTATGTACATACATAGGTATGTATGTACGAGTATGTACATATAAGGAAGAAAATCAAAAGACACCGGTTAAACAAAAATGTTTCAAAAAATTTTACCAATTTTTTAGTATTGTAGCAGTGCTTGACGCTTGAACATTCCTAATGCTTTAAAAATAAATTTGATCTTAAAATAATCGCTGCACGTTGTTCTAGTGTTAATTTCATATTAGTTTTAAAAACGTAAGAAATAAACATGTAATTAAGTAAATCTGTCCTAGGAAAAATTTCGACCATGTTCGAAAACGGACAGCTGTTTCATTATTGCAGAATTTACGCTTATTTAGTAAATTTTGCCAAATTTCATAGAGAATTTTTCAACTTTATTAGCAAATTCTGAAAGATTAAAAAATAGAAAGTACATTACTGAAAAGTGATACATCCTACACCTATGGTGTAAGTTTTATGAAAAAAAAACACTGGGGACCTTATTCTAAATTAAACCCATTTTTTATTTCAAAGCTTTAGATCTTTCGTATAAATTTTTGGTCTTTTCCCATTGGGATTCCATCGTTTGCATTACAGTTTTAATTTGCGTCAAGAACTTCATCTCATTTTCAACTTCGCTACTTATTTCTCCATACTTGGCGTTTTCCTCTTTAATTGACTCTATCATGATAGAATTCTAACCATAAAATGTTTTACTATATATTTTCAAAACGGCTTCTATATTAACTTACCTCTAGGAACTGTTGTTTCATATTTTCTATTTTTTTATCAATATCTTTCTCGTCTGATTCAGTATACTGCTTAGTGTGATCATAGTCAGACGCTAGCAAAACACACTCGGGGATGGAAAAAGTCTTGCGATCCATTTCCTCAATGGCGGATAAATGTTTTTCCATAGCTTTTAACATTTTGCCCATAACGGTTTCTTTCTGCTGCAATAAGAGTTCTTTCGTTTCGTCATTTCCCATGGATAGCTTTTCCAACATTGATTGTAGAGTGAGGGACAGTATTTTATTCAAATAATGCCGCCCTTAAACAAAAACTTTATTATTTTTTTTTAATCGCGGCAATCCTAAATGATCACTTACTCTCAAGTGAAAACTGTTCCACGGAAAAGTTGAAGTGCTGAATCTCGTATTCGCTTTTTTCCATTTTGCCTTGTGTTTCCGAAAAATTTCTTAAAAAAACAGAATTTGCTAAGTCTACCAATTTTCAAGAAATTAAATATTAGGTAGTTTCAGTGAGTGGGATAATTCTCCTGTCACCGCACGGTACGTTAAATTTGAGGTCAATTAGTATACAGTGATGCTTTAAACACTTTTTTCCCCATATGCATAGTATAGGCGAATTACACTATACCATGCAGGATTCATCTAACCTCGACTTAACACATTTGCGTTTCCCAATGAAGTATGGAAAATATTTAATTCAGAAATTTGCTTTGTTTTTCCATATTTTGAAATTTGTGCATATAGAAAATAACTCATATAAATAGATGTTCAAATATTACAGAAATACATGTATTCAATTTAAACAAAATTTAAAATACAAAGAGAAGAAGCAATTTCGCCCCGAACAAGATTGACTTGGTGGGTAATCTAGGGGTAAACTAATTTTGACACAGTCTTTTTTCCTCTTTGTTATATAAATCAAACGCTAGAATCTTTCTCATCGACAACTGAAATTACTTAAGTTCTCCTTAATACAATAATATTTATTACTTCCTCGTACTCTAACTCCCGAATTCAGTAAGCAGTCTCGGTCTTTAATAGAGACAAAAGTCACAATTTTAGACCAGTTGGCATCCATTAGACACAAAATAAAGCGTCTAACCTCAAAACTGTGACCTCGTGATGAGCAGGTCGCAAAAAATTTAAATTCAAGCAAAAGAAAAAAACGTGAAAGCGACGAAAACCAATAATCTCTAGCTCGTTCTGAAACTTGAGATGAGGCTGAGTTATAGATTTCGGGTATGAGATTGCTTACTGAATTCGGTGGTGAGTTACTAAATTCGGACATAAATGTAGTTTGGCAATTGTTTCATAATTTAAAACTTTTAAACAAATCTCCGTTTTTATAATGAACGAACTAATGAGTTCAGTCTGCAGACCCCCATCGAATTAACATTATATACAAATTTATTTAAATCAATGCTTCAGGGTTGGGTGCATAAAAATATTCCATACAGTAAGTTTATGCATACTGATACGTACACCTCCATATGAAAACTATCTTATCGCAGTCGCTTTTGTCACAGACGGTCTTTGTAAAATTAAAACTTTTTGCAGAAATTTTTAATAGTTGAAAATATTTTCCATCATTATGGAAGTTTAAAAGCATAACAGAATTTCGTGGTGAAATTATATAATTACATAATTCCGCCATGACAGAATTATAGACATATCTGCTGGTTGGTGTATGGCCAAATGTTGAATGTGTTTTGCGTTTAAAGCGACGGCGATGGTACATTTGCCCTATAATTCAGTTGCACGTGCTGATTGTTGTTGACATTCACATCTTGTATTTATACTTGAAGTGGGAATTGCTTAGTGTATTTATTTCGGTAAGATGCCCAAACGACAGAAATTGGATGCTGAGGAGCATATTGACGATGGACGAACAGTGCAAGCGCGACTTGTTTCAGATAGTGGTGAGGAGGCAGGTCCACCAATTGACCTACCAATCTCCGTGACAGTGGAGCAGCTAAGTCTCATTTGTAATGCTTTATTGAAAAATGAAGAACCGACTCCGTATCTATTCTTCGTCAACGACGAAGAGATCAAGAAAACCCTAAACAGCACGTTAGATTTGAATTCAATCGACACCGAAAATGTGATCAAAATAGTTTATCAGCCACAGGCGGTATTCAAAGTACGTCCCGTCACACGTTGTACCAGTTCAATGCCCGGCCATGCAGAAGCAGTAATATCCATTAGCTTCAGTCCAGATGGTGAGCATTTAGCTAGTGGTTCGGGTGATACGACAGTTCGCTTATGGGACTTAACTACCGAAACGCCTCATTATACTTGCTCTGGACACAAACAGTGGGTGATGTGTGTGGCGTGGTCACCTGATGGCAAAAAATTGGCGAGTGCTTGCAAAGCAGGTAATATTATTTTATGGGATCCTGCGGATGGCAAACAAGTTGGCCGAACAATGACCGGTCATAAAAAATGGGTAAATTGCTTAAGTTGGGAGCCCTATCACCAGAATCCAGACTGCCGACGACTTGCTAGCGCGGGTACCGATGGAGATTGCCGTATATGGGACACTGTGTTAGGACAATGTATTCTCAATATATCAGGGCACTCTTCTGCCGTAACAGCTGTGCGTTGGGGTGGCTCTGGACTTATTTACACTTCATCTAAAGATCGTACAGTGAAGATGTGGCGCGCAGATGATGGGGTACTTTGTAGAACATTCTCTGGTCACGCGCACTGGGTTAATAATATTGCCCTTAATACAGACTACGTGTTGCGAACAGGCCCTTTCCATCCGGTAACTGACCGTATGAAAAAATTTTCAGAAATAAAGAGTAAGTAAAATTGTGATTTTGAATTTTGCAATAATATGTTTTAATATCATTCGTTTTAAGAGGATGAATTGAAAGAAATGGCATTACAAAGATATAAGAAAGTGTGTCCGGATGGTATTGAATCACTTGTATCTTGTTCGGATGACTTCACACTCTATCTATGGCTTTCTAATCAAAATAAATGCATACAACGCATGACAGGCCATCAAAATGTAGTTAATGATGTGAAGTACTCGCCTGATGTCAAACTTATTGCATCGGCCTCTTTTGACAAGTCTGTACGTTTATGGCGTGCACAAGATGGTCAATTTATTACGACATTCAGAGGACACGTGCAAGCTGCTTATTCAATAGCTTGGTCAGCAGATTCGCGGTTGTTAGTCAGTGGTAGTAAAGATTCCACGTTAAAGGTCTGGAACGTTCAAACAAAAAAATTAGCGCAAGAATTGCCGGGCCATGCAGATGAAGTTTTTGCTGTGGATTGGGCACCAGATGGAACACGGGTGGCATCTGGTGGAAAAGATAAGGTGGTGAAATTGTAAGTGACACATTTTTGATTTATTAGTTATCATTAAAGTTGTCTTACTAAAGTTATTTTTTGTTTAAATCTTTTTGCTTATGTTCTTAATTAAATTTGCTTTTTACAGATGGGCTTACTAGAACTGAGACTTGAGGTACATACATATATATTCTTTATTTGTTCAATATACTAAATAATTTGTCGATCGGAATTTTGGAGGTCATGGAATCAGTGATTTTTTCCACTATTTTAAGGAACTTTTGTTGTATAAAAAACAATTACAAATGCACTAAAATAAATGCATCATTTTATAATGATTGCAGGCAATACGATATTTCTTTTCTTAGCTTACAAGGTAATTTCTTTAAGATTTTTTTGAATCTTCTGCAATTTTTCAGTTTCCTCTGCATCGTCCTTAAAGAAATATTTCGGGATTGCTGAATTCGATTGCAAAGCTCTTTCAGCGGCCAGAAATCCTAATGCCACACATTTTTGTATGTCATAGCCTCGTAATAGTGCTGATATATATCCACTGGTAAAACTATCGCCGGCCCCAGAAACGTTTTTGATGTTTTTCACTGTAGGTGCCGGATAAAAGCGTGTCGAGTAAACATGCTTTGTATTTTCTACCATGGGCATGTAGGAACCCGTGTTTGGGTTAAACAAAGGTTTACCTGTAGCCGCTGTTTCTCCCTTAAGGCTTAGCACTACGCCTTGATCTCCCAATGTCAGAATTATACAGTCGAAGTAATCCTTTACCGCTTCCAATAAACTTTTTACTTCTTCCATCAGATTGTCAGCTGAATTTCTTTTTTTTAAATAATTGAATGAATGATGTTCAGTGATAGCTTCTACAATAGTACGCAATTCGTAAATATTTGGTGAAATAATTTTGATCTGTTTCGTTAGCGACCTAGACAGAGTAAATGGCTTATGCGCTATGCGCATATCAGTAGGTTCGAAAAATACAGGTATCTGATGTTTTTGTGCAAGATCTAAAATGCATTCCAACGTTTCCTCTGAGAGACAGCTATCTATCACAATAATTGGTGCTCTACGAAAGAGTTCTTCCTCTGTTTTTATCATTTCTGGTGTTATATTTCGATGAATCTCCATGTTGCCCAAAATAATTTTACAATCTCCACTCTTATCAAAAAGTAGTGTGCAAAGCGAGGTAGCGTATTCCTCATCAACTCGAATATAACGCCTCAGTTTTCCTGGCATCATTTTTAATAAGCTTTGACCGAGTTGATCGTTGCCTACACTGGAAATAAAGTTGCATTTACCATACAACTTAAAGATGCCCTCTGCAATGTTCCGTCCAACACCACCCGCCGACTCTGTTGGGATTGCCTGGTAGGTAGCACCGTCAAGCACCTTCGGTATTTCGTCGAGCATTGTTAATGATAAATCCAAAATTGACGCACCTATGATAAGAGGCGCCTTTAAGTGTTTATTTCCGATTTCCTCTCCAATTGTATATATTTTATCTTTTTTAGATAATTCGACCGCTATTTGTGCTGCCGTTTTGGCATTGTTTCTAATCAAAGCGATATTTGCTGCAAGGCTACTACCCTTTGTGATTTTAGCAATTGCTTTTAGTAAATATGGCGTTACATGTTTACCAAAAATTCCGCTAATATTTGCCTCTTTAATGGCCTCGTGTACTGCTGCTTCAATCATGCCTTTATTTGCTGCAAACTGCTCTGGTATGGGAACACCAATCAAAATGCCTGATTTAAGTTCAAGTTCTTTTAAGCTTTTTATTAAGTTAGCTGCTTCCTCTGGACTACCCAAATTGTAAGGTGCGTTACATCCACTTTCGCGAGTATAAAAATCCGGGAAATTACATTCTTCTACTCCATAGGTCGCAACACATACTCCATGTGTTTCTAAATATTCAAGCGTGCGGGGTATATCTAAAATAGATTTAATACCACTTGAAACTACAGTAACAGGTGTCCGTCCTAATTCTATAAGATCTGCTGATATATCAAATGTTATGTGACCATCCCGGTGTACACCGCCTATTCCGCCGGTAGCAAAAATATCAATACCCGTCATATGCGCAATTATCATAGTAGCAGCTACAGTGGTACCACCATTACCTTTTTGAGCAATCAAATATGGCAAGTCGCGCCTTGAACATTTAATAACTGTATCATGAGATTTGGAAGCTAAATGCTTCAATTCTTCCTGTGTTAGGCCCACTTTTATTCTGCCGTTTATGATTGCGACTGTTGCTGCTAATGCACCATTTTCAGATACAAGTTGTTCCACTGCTTGCGCTGTGTCGAAATTCTGCGGATACGGCATACCATGAGTTATTATAGTTGATTCTAAAGCTACCACCGGTTTACCCTGCTGAAGTGATCGCTGCACTGCAGGATGTATATCGATCAGATTTTTAAGTCCACGAATTGGGGACAGTAACACATTTTTACAAGATACGCGCAGCAACGACGAACCAATTCCCAAAACCATTTTCTTTATCCCTTTAGGATTACTAAGGCCTGTTGTAAAATTTGGATGTAGTGTATATGGATGTATGTTTGTTTATATATAATTTCGCATAACACATCACGAACGATAAATTACAAGATCATTTGTTTTTGACAACCAACCACCAATCAGCTGATTGATTAACACCACCTTTTATGTATTCGCCTTGGATCGCACACATTGTGTATAATAACAAGTGAGATATCTTTTCGATAAACGTCAAAATTTGGAACAGCTGAGATCACCTGTTTTTGCAAAGTAAATTCGCAACCCTGGCGTTCCTCGTATATTTTACCCGAATGCAGGGACGGATACAGGGGAGGGGTTCTGGGTGTCTGGATTCCCCCCAAAAAATCGGTAGTCTCAGAAAATTTCAACCGTGTTTTCAAATTCGTAGCACACACAAAAACTCACTCTAGACAAAAATATTAAAAATTATTACCCAGTAACTGGAATACAAAGAAATGATTTTTGCCGAAAAGTATATTTTATTCTAAAAGTTTATGACTTATCAAACCGCATTCGTAATATGCAATTTTACAAACACATTTACCGAATTTTTCAAATCAGTATTACGTTGCCAGTCACGGTGGCTCCGAGTGAACGGTCTTTTTCTATTTTACGGAGATTGAAGACGTATCTCGAGATATTGAGGTTACTAGTGACCTAGATGTTTTGGCAAAGAAAAAGAGGAGAATCGATGAAGCACTTTAAACCCCTGACGTTTTATGATTCATCTGATTCAAATTATATCATAGCCTATCGATGGCTTTATAAAAATGCATTCAACATTTTACCCAATATTATTATATCTATGTATGTTTATAATGGATATGAATCGAATATCTCAAAATATGGAAAAAATATCCTAAAAAATTGAAACCCCCCCAAAATATTTTCAGATCAGCTTTTTCCAACTTCGGGCCATTCGTAATTGTCGACATATTGGCGGCCAGCTTAGGTACCCTGTCAAACGCCATCTTAGGTATCCTGTCAAAAGCAACTGACAAATAAGATATCTCACTTGTTGTTATACACAATGCTTATAAGTTCTCTGCTCTCACTTATTGTGTTTCTGTAATAAAATTAGTCAAATGGATTGACAACCCTGGATACACAGCTGATATGTTCCACTCCAATTCAGTAGGAACACTCGATTGAAAGGGTTTCTGTAACCAAATAAAATGAAATATTGCCGATTTTTGTTCTCACTTGATGTTGAGGTGATGATAATTGCTTATTTGAGTGACTTTCATGTGTTTCACTGTGTACACAGTTCTTTTAATTCAAAATGGAAGTGGATGGGCTTAAAGCCAGTGTAAGTATACTTCGGCTACTTCAGTTAATGTAGCAGCATTTCGGCTCACTTCTCTGGTGCCGCCGAGAGCTCGCTGGCGTCTGGACGCTGGGAGTCAAGTCCGACTTCGGCCGATTGGAAGGTAGCTAGACGCTTATTCACCTACAGATCAATCAGCTGGGCTCTGAACTCGTTTGAACAGTTTAAGGCCCCGGTGGTGGATGGTTTCAGTCCAGCTCTGCTTAAGCGGGGCGTGGAAATCCTTCTTGCATACCTTGTAAGCATTATGAGGGACAGTCTGGCGCTGGCCCACATTCCCGAGATATGGCAAAGGGCTCGGGTTATTTTTATTCCGAAAGTGGAAAATCCTTCAGGCCGATCAGTCTCACCTCCTTCGTTTTGAAGACAATGGAAAAGGTGATCGACCTGGAGATAAGATCAAACGCTCTCAGGGCTGCACCGTTACATCCGGATCAACATGCCTATAGAGTCAGCCGCTCGACGGAAACGGCTCTGTATGCGTTGATCTCGGACGTTCGGGACGCTTTCGAGAGCGGAGAAACAGTGCTCTGTGCCTTCCTAGACATCGAGGAGGCCTTCGACAACACCTCGAACGCAGTGGTGGTAAAGGAGCAGAGGAACGTGTAACCTACGATTCGTAAATGGATAATCTGCTAGAGAGCAGATTAGCCGAAGTTGACACTGGCGAAGACACAGTTCAACTGAAGACAACCAAAGGATGCCCGCAAGGAGGGGTACTATCCCCGCTTTTGTAGAGCTTAGTGGTGGACGAGCTTCTGCATATTCTCACCTACAACGGCATCCGCTGCCAGGGATATGTGGACGACCTGGTGATAATTGCAATAGGCAAGTTCGTGAGCACCCTCTTTGACATAGTGCAAAGAGGGCTTAACCTGGCAAGGAAATGGTGCATGGAGGTAGGACTAAATATTAATAATGAAAAAACTGCTATCGTTCCTTTCAACAGGAAGAGAAAACTACCCGGTAGTAGAGTACGAGCCCTGGGGGGTCACGGTCGAGGTCACCACGAAAGAGAAGTACCTGGGTCTCATTCTAGATTCTAAGCTTCTGTGGAAGGCTTATGCCGACGCGGCCAACGCCAGGGCTAGGAGAGCACTAATGGTGTGTAGACGGCTAGCAGGTAAATCGTGGGTCTGCAGCCCCAAAATCCTGCGGTGGATGTACACCATGATAGTGAGGCCAATGATCACCTATGGGGCTGTGGCTTGGGATACCAGGGCCGCCCTGTCAACAGAGCTGCCGTGCGTGTACATTACGGGAGCGATGCGCACGTGCCCAACAGCAGCGCTTGAGATGATTTTGGAGCTCGAGCCACTGCACATCACCATTGACCATGTGGCTAAGCAAACCCTAATGAACTTCTCTAAGGAAGGTTTTGGCACGGGAAAAATGATGTCGTCCAAAGTTAAGGATAGACTAGAATCTCAGCTTCCTGTGGTAAGCTTCCCCAGGGATGAGATTCTCAAAGACATAAAATATTGATATAAAGTTTGAAGTGGAGACTCACAGCAAGGCTACCTGGAGTAACTCCATTCTGGACCACAACCGAAAGAGTACTCTGCAGTGGTATACTGATATCTCGGTTCCTTTGGGGGCCTACCCAAGCATCTTCCAGAAGGAGGTTCTTGCCATCAGTGTGTGCGCTGAGATAAACATGAGAAGGAAATATCGCAACGAGACGATTCTCATTTCGAGCGACAGCCAGGCCGCACTCAGGGCTCTCTCCTCCTATGAAATAAAATAATCGTTGGTCATGGAGTGTTTTGACAGACTGCACGCCCTGGCGATGAAGAACCGGATTTAACTCCTCTGGGTACAAAGGGGTGGTTGGCAACGAAACTGCTCACCTGCTAGCCAGGACGGTGGCGGCCTCCACTCCCGTTGGACCTGAGCCTATCCTGGCAGTGGGTCCTGGCACGATTAAAGAGATGCTAAGGAAGGAGACTATCAGACTGAGGAGCCAACACTGGAGCAACCTAGCAGGCCAAGTCTCTCCTTTGAGGTTACAACCTGAAGAGACACAGGTTGTTGATGAACCCATCCCAAGGAGAAACTAAGTATCATCACAGGCTTTCTGACAGGCCACTTGCATAGGCTGGGAATCTGGTCAGGCGACCTTTGTCGCTTCTGCGACGCAGGAAAATAAACACCACAGCATCTACTCTTAGAGTATGTTGAAGTGGCTCGCCCTAGGACGGCCATGGCCGCAGGAGCAGCTCATACACTCTCTGTCCCCGGCAACCATTATGGGTTTCCTGGAGGTGCTATGATCTTAGCCGTGGAGGGCACAATAGACCCATCGGTCGCAGTGCATTCCTCCCTCAATGAATCTAACGCAGCAGCACCGCTACGTTGGTAAGGGGCCAATTCAACAAATCAATCATGAATTTCCTGTCGATTGGCATTCCATTTCACTCACTGTTCCATATTTTCTAGATTAATTCTTACGGAAAAGCTCTCTGTTAATATTTTGCTCTATCGCTGGAAAATCGTGGTGAACATTGATAAAAAATATAGTGGTGAGACTCTACAAGATAAACAGTACCCCTCAAAATCAGAGGATTGTGAGTCGGAATGGACTGGGATAAGGCTTCTCTGTCAAATATAACTTCTCTGGTGAAGACAAACAGTTTTGGTCGAATCGACATAAATATCGATAAACGAAAAGAGGATGTTGACAACAGAGAACGTGTATTGACAAATATAAGTCAAATATAAGTTCTCTGGTTGACAAGTTGACAAAAGCAGAGATAAAAACAAAATCTAAATTTTGAGTGGACGAAAATAAAAGGTTCAACCAATTATGGCTCCGGAAATATCTGTTCCAGTTGTCAAAGGCCTTCAGTACTTAGGCACCGAAATTAACGCGGACATATCAAAAAAACTCATAGCGAACGCTCTCAAACACATACTTTCTTGTGAGCCAAGTAGGTATTATCTGCTAAGTATTAAATATTTAAACAAAAATGTGTCTTCTGTGCGTAAGGTGTTCCCTCGGTGCCGGATATCTACGCCAAAAATGCCGATAAAGCAAAACTTAGTGAATATGCAGTGGTTTCAATACTATCCCTAGCCACGAAGCATGGCTGCGATTCCGCTGCATTCCGCGCCATTTTGGACAAATACGAAACTGAGTCCTCCGTCCTTGATGAACTAGTACGTATATATGAAGAACATCGAAAGGATTTAACATTTCGCCAGTTGAAAATAGGAAGTGATTTTCCACACATTACCGACGTGCAATGGCGTGTTATGGCAGACGCACGTTCTTCGACATCTGATTGCAGCTCTGGGGAAGTGAACTTTCACGTAAATCTTGGACGGTTTCATGAAAGCAGTGGTAATCGAGAGACGATTGTTGAATTTGTTTGCAGTACTGAAGAAATGCAACTTTTAATTATTAAGTTAAAAGAAATAGAAAGACACTGTGAAAAGGTGTCAACTACTTAAATTGGTGTATATTCACTTGTAAATAATTTCAAAAACTTTCATAGTTATATTGTGCTTCGATGCTTTCTATCACCAGAAGTATTCTTTAAATAAGGAAAACAATTTTACCAAAAGCGGCAGGTAAATGAAAACAACTCAAAACTGATTTATTAAATCAATGAATATATTAAATAACAGCTATGAATTTACATACATTTTATTAGGGCAGTCCGGACCTGCTAGACTTGTTCGTCAATTAGTGATTTAATTTGTAAATAGTCGCAAGGAGCGTTAGTGTAAATGGCTCCAGAAAATGTAACATCGCCATCTTCTGTACTGATTACTGTACATTCATTTTTCTTGATTAACTTCATATTAATTCCTCTAAAGCGTTCGTCAACTTTGTATAGATGTTTACCGTTTGCCCAAGAATAAAATGGTTTCCCGCTGAAGGGATTCATAAAATCAGCCCAATAGCCATGTAGTCGGAGTCGTGAGGTAATTTCACGCGCAGCCAAAACAAACTAAAAAATATTAATATTAGTCTCATTACATATGTATTAGTAACTAAAGTACCTTCCATGCCCCTTGCTCGTTATCACCAGAAAATCGTAAAGTCATCAGAGCTAATTTCTCACTAGACACTACTTCGGGGGCTGGGAAAAGCTCATGCAATGATTTTCTTATTAGCGAGGGACATTCTCCAACCGTAAATTCAAGCATGGCATTTTGTTTTGTATTCTAAAATTGTTAAAATTTTTGTTTAATATATTTGACTTCATAGAAAAACCATATATGGCAACGTTACCATTAATCTTCCATCAAAATTAACAAGTGACTCCAGAGGTGTTTCTAAAATAATGGTTGTTGACGCACCCTGCCATGCTGGACCAACTGCATTCGGAAAGTAGAAGCGATTTCCCCGTGGCGCCAGCAATTCCCAATTCGGTCCACATTCACCACCAAGAAAATCATTGTTTTCTGAAACGTTTGTTTTATTGTAAAAATACTTTTTAAAACTCCTTTTTTACCTTCCACGCGTGCCTTGGATTTCACCACCTTGAAAACACTTTCAAGGTTCTTCGGGTCACTGCGCCGAGAATATGGTGCTACGCTTGATACACCCAAGATCGGAGACGACGATGTCATAGGCAGTGATAGCTTGGTAGCGTTATGGGTGGCACTTAGCACCCCTCCTCCTCCCCGATTAAAGCATCGCAAAAGCGAAAGTGACATTCAGCTGATTTTTTAGGCAAACGTAGATTGATTTTTTTTAATCATCAACACTTTTTATTATTCAACTTCTTCCGGAGTGACGTTTCAATATTTAAATCTCTGAGCTATGTCTTCGTAGTTATTATTCAACAAACCTGAACGGCTATCTTGAAATTTGGATGCTTTAAGTTTTGAAAGTATTATAGTCTCCAAAAGAAGATTTGGA
The DNA here is from genome assembly GCA_963971545.1 of Philophylla caesio. Lineage (NCBI taxonomy): Eukaryota > Metazoa > Arthropoda > Insecta > Diptera > Tephritidae > Philophylla > Philophylla caesio. The sequence goes on from OZ020607.1 coordinate 12,609,367, forward strand.
TTTTACTTCGGCCTCCAGATAAAAACACAATTTAATTTCGAATATAATTTCGTACTTCGTCTTATTTTTTTCTTCGCAAATCTTTTTCTGTCAAATAAATTTTCCTAATCAGCTGTAAAACGGGCTGATATCAACAAAGACAAATGGGAATGATAGTCGACTCAATTAGTATTCCGAAAACCGATATTGATCGATATTCGATACCAAACGAAAGGGGAGCCCTACTGAAAATGAATATATATTATTTTACTACTATTCAATTGTTTTCACTGCAGATCTTACAAAAAAATATCACAAATTTATCAAAACATACTCGCGATCAGTTATTGCAGGTATTTTATTTTAATTTAATTTAATTTACCAAACATGTGTAAGTCTTTGGAAACAGCTGACATATATTCAAACTGCCACATCAAAGAAGGTCTCTTTAAAATATAATAGTAATAATAATAATAATAGGGGTATCTAAACGCGCAAAAGCCTCGCAACCGCATAAACCTCGTAAACGTTTTTATTATTGTATGAAAAACCCGGTTTGTTTACGAGGTTTACGCAGTTGCAAGGCATTTGCGCGTTAAGATGAATACCCATATATCTATACGTACATCACTATTTGACATTATTTAACATTTTTCAATCAAAAATAAATCCAAAATGATGATAAACGGAAAGAGCTGATCGAATGACACACTAATGGCCGAATTCAGTAACTTGTTATCATCTCAAGTTTCAAAATGAGCTAGAGGTTATTGCTTTTGCTCGCTTTCACGGTTTTTGTTTTATTTTTATTTTAATTGTTTCTGACCTGCTCATCACCAGGTCACAATTTAGAGACTTTATTTTGAGACTAGAAGCTTTATTTTAAAAGCCCGACCCTTTCAAATAACCCAGCGTACTCTCGCGTGCGATGACAAGAAGCAGAAAGCAAGCGACAGTTCGAGGCAGGTGAAGACCGCTCGTTAAATATAGTGTTTGGGAAAGCACATATAAATTGAATTGGAACAAAAGTTGCGTGTCCTGCACGCTGACTTAGGGCCAGTTTTTCAGTGCTGGTTTAATCTCAGTTTAAACTAAGTTTAGTTAAACTCAGTTTAAATTTAAACTTAGTTTTCTTGTACTCAATTAAATTTGTTGCAACCAAAACGAAATGGTCAGCACGCAGCTCATAAGTTAAACTAAGTTTAACTGTGCCCAATCGGCCGTTTAAACTCAGTTTAAACTCCGTTTAAAGTTGACTGAAAAACTGCATACTGAGTTTAAACTTAGTTTAAACGACAAACAGAGTTCATCATGCACTGAAAAACTGGCCCTAAGTGTACTTATTAAAAAAAGTTGGCAGCACTATCTAAATTTGACATTTAATTTCACGTGCATAGAAAACGTAAACATCAGCTTTATCCCGATATTTAAACCTATGATTTAAGCGAGGGATATTTAGTAAATAGTTATTTTTCACGATATATATTAAAAATGTCAAGAATAATAGTGAAACAATTGCCAAAGAATGTAAGTATACAATAAATTATGTTGGTGGTTGTTACTTAAATAATCAAATACTTTCTAATTAAAAAATAGATAGGTGAAGAAAAACTACGGAATCTTTTCGGAACAAAAGGTACAATCACTGATATTCAGTTAAAATACACATCAGATGGTAGGTTCCGGCAGTTCTGCTTCATAGGATATCGTACTGAAAAGGAAGCGCAGGACGCAATACAATTTTTTAACAACGCATGTGTACAAACGAGCCGAATTAAGGTTGAGATATGTGCCGCGCTTGGCAGCGAAGAAAAGCCTAAATCACGTACCAAAAGTGCAAGGAAAGCTGAGGCAGAAAATATTCAAAACGAATCACAGAAAGAATGGAATGAAAAGACGGATAAGAAAAAAGGTACAAATGTAGATGAAATTATAGGTAAACACAAGGATGATCCAGACTTTAAAGAGTTTATGGAAGCCCATGATAAGAAACGAACATTATGGGCAAATGACGCTGGAGAAATATGGAAACCGAGTACCGAAGTTGATGTTACACCGGAGGAGAAGGTATGTCTTAACTCGGCAGATAGTGAAAATGACAAAAGAAATGTAGAGATTGATAGCGGAAACGTCGAAGAAAATGATGTCAAATTAGCAGAAAAACCTATTAGTGATATAGATTACATGAAAAATCTTATGAAAAGTTCAAAACCCACGTCAGAGAGTAAGAAAAGCAAATCAAAGGCAGAATTGGATCTGTTCACAATAAAAATGCACAACGTACCCTACAAGACTAAACGTCAGGAAGTGTTGAAATTCTTCAAACCCTTAAAGCCTTATTCAGTACGTTTACCAACCAATGTCCATGGGTTTTGTTACGTTGGTTTCAAGACGGATAAAGAAATGGCAAAGGCAATGTTAAAAAACAAAAGTTTCATAAAGGGGAAACAAGTGTTTTTCTCAGATTTTACTGAGAAAAATAAAATTACCAAATCTAAGGGAGAAAAGGGAGAAAAAACGACAGATCTTCATAAGTTGGCGCCCACAAATCCTAAATGGATTCAACAAGAAGAGAGCATACGAAACGAGGAAGACATCTCTGAATCTGGTCGCATTTTCTTTCGCAATTTAGCTTATACTGTGAAGGAAGATGAACTCCAACAATTATTTGAAAAATTTGGACCCATCGCTGAAATAAGTTTACCCGTAGATGCCGTCACACGAAAAATAAAAGGTTTTGGTACGGTGACTTTCGTATTGCCTGAACATGCAGTGAACGCATTTAATAAGTTAGATGGCACAGATTTTCATGGACGATTACTGCATCTAATACCAGGAAAAAGTGGAAATGAGGACGCAGGGGAAGATGAGAATGACCCAGCATTGTCGTTTAAGCAAAAGAAAGCGTTAAAACTTAAAAAATCGGCGCAACATCCTGGTAGTTGGAATACTTTGTTTTTGGGTGCGAATGCAGTGGCAGATATTTTAGCAAAACGTTTTCATACAACTAAAGCAAAGGTAAAGTTAACATATTTAGTACCATTTTTATAATTATTACGGAGTCTTGGTATCATATAAAAATTTAAAAAATTCGAATTACTCCCAAAACTTCGGATCTCAAATTTTGAGAGTGTTAGTTACATTTATACCTCAAAAAGAGAACTAAGCTGTCAAGATTCGACTCTTGTATATGTACTACTTTATATTTTCTTCAGGTTTTAGACACCAATGAGGGTGGCTCGAGCGCGGCTGTACGCATTGCCTTAGGAGAAACACAAATTGTCATTGAAATGAAAAACTTTCTCGAAGAAAATGGAGTGCGTCTGAACGCGTTCGATTCTCCTACAGTGAAGCGTTCAAATACCATCATCTTGGCAAAAAATTTACCAGCAGATACAACCGTGGCCGAATTGACACCAATATTTGCAAAATTTGGACCTATAGGCCGATTAATTTTGCCTCCCAGTGGTGTTACTGCACTAATTGAATACACTGAACCATCGGAGGCAAAACAAGCCTTCAAAAAATTAGCATACAGCAAATTCAAAAATGCACCACTATATTTGGAATGGGCACCAGACCAAACATTCACAACAACTCTAAAGGGCGAACCAATAATATCAAAACAAGCAGATGAAAAAATTGCAAAGGAAGAAGCTGAAAACGCCTTTGGCTTACACGACGAACCAATAGACGAAAATGTTAATGAGAATGATGATGATGACGATAGCTATTTGGATAATGAAGTTCCAGAACTAAATACAACGCTTTTTATACGTAATCTTAATTTAGAGACAATACCCGAAACGATAAAAGCACATTTCCAGAAGTTAGGCGCAGTACATACGATAGAAATTGCAAGGCGGAAAGACTCGAAAAACCCACGAAACCAAGTGTCAATGGGTTACGGATTCATACAGTTCAAATTAGCTAAAACCGCTGAGAAAGCATTGAAGGAAATGCAATTTACACAAATCGATGGCAACCAGATTGAACTAAAGCGCAGCGATCGAACACTAAAGTATTTGCACTTTGTTATTTGTGACTTTCCACGATTTCTTAATTGTTTATTTGCATTTACAGAACTACGGCACAGGTTCCGCGAAAATCATTGACGAAAATACAACAAACTGGCACAAAAATACTTGTGCGCAATGTACCGTTCCAGGCTAAGGAGAAGGAAGTGCGCGAAATTTTCAAGTAAGAATTAATAAATTGTTCTCAAAAAGATATTTTCTTTAACAAACAAAAATGTATTTTACATTTACAGGGCATTCGGAGAACTTCGTTCTGTTCGTTTGCCAATGAAAACTACGCCGGGTGCAAATTCACACCGAGGTTTTGCTTTTGTTGACTTTATTACCAAAAGCGATGCGAAAAAGGCATTTGATGCCCTTAGCCAGAGTACCCATTTATATGGACGCCGGCTTGTGCTAGAATGGGCTTCAACAAATGACGATAACGTGGAAGAAATTCGCAAACGTACCGCAGCTGAATATTACGCCAGTGAACATAATGTCAAACGTAGTAGAAAAGCGGTGTTCAATGCTGATGAGCAATTGCCATCGGATGACGAAGATGATGAGTAGTTGGAAACGGCATAAAAACACAGGCATGAAATAAATTGGATTGTTATGTTTAATAATAATATATTTTTTTGTATAACTGCACTACAAAATACATATGCTCGTATGTAAATAAACTATAAAGTAGATAAGCAAGTATAATTTTACATAAAGGTAAAAAATAAATTAAATTGTTTTAGTCTACGTCATTTTTTTTTTTTTCATTTGAATTAATATAATTTCTTCGTATCCTTTTTAAAGGATCGATAAGTAACCATTATAATGTAATTATTTATAAACGCCCACAGACTATGTCATTGCAGTACATTTAACGCTTAAAAATATTGCAAGCTACATAATTTCGATAGATGATTGCCGAAAAAGTAACATTGCTGGAGAGCAGCTAATATTGGGTAAATTGAGAAGAACATAGATATAGTGATATTCAAACATTTAAACAATCTAATATGGCAACTTTAATATCCGCTGACATGTCACACATTATCAAACTTTTGAATTTCAAACTTACTGCAATCGACTTCACGACAGGCGTGCAAACAAATTTCGGTTAGTATTTCGGTTTTGTCTATGCATGTAGTTGTATACCCGAATGGAATGGGCGACACAAAGTGCGCAAATCTCAAACGTTGCTGCTACAAATATTATGTTTTAAACATTTAATTAATTGGTTGTTTCTATCGAATGGAAAGTCAATAGAAATCAAAGTTATAAATTGAATCAAAATAATTCATACTCTCTCAAATTACTCTAAATCAACTGCTTTCTTGTTTCTATTGTTTTGAGTGTTTAGCATTAATTTTTTTTTAAGTAAACTGAAATACAAAGGTAATCGTTATGAATTGTTTGTTGAGCAGCAAAAAATTTATACATACATACATACATATACATATGTATGTAATTTTAGATATTGTATTATTGTGTGTAGATTGTTTAGTATAAGTGTTGTAAACTGACAAAAAATTTACATTTTATCTAAGTTCTAATAAGCTTTCGTAATAGTGTAAGCTGTGCAAAGTCTATGTTGTAGAGCTTGTAGATAAATATGTGTTTTTTGTTTTGTTTTATATTTGCAGCGGTATTTAAGGTGCGTTGTTATCAACACATTATTTTTGTTTATATTTGTATACGTAGCGGCTATAAAAATTATATTTTCGACGCATTCATTCCTTTTCCTGGTACTCATTTACCCACATATGTACATATGTATGTATATGGGATAGTCCTCAAACGTTACAAAATGTAAAGTCTTTTGCACGCTTCTTTTTTTATATCCTCATTCCGTCCTCACTTTCAATTTACCACAATCTGTTTGCATCAGTACAGCGAACTGCCGACGTTTGTTTTGCATATGTATGTATTGTATATACAAATACAATGGAAGCTACGTAGTTATAAGAATGATTTCTTTTACGCAGATTATGCGTATGCATACAAAGGCGCTTGCTCGCTACAAAAATATATGCATTATACAATATTTGTTGCTTTCATAATACATCTTCTTATTCATTTTCATATTGCTTATGGCTGAAAAATTTAATCTTTCTTGATGCGTGCTTGCAGAAAGCAATAGAGTATACCGGCTTGTGCCATGACATCCACAGTACTGGAAGCGAGAAGATCCTTCTGTTTCGCTTGCGTTTGACCTGGCCGTAGTAATGTTGGGCCAAATACCATAGCTAAATTATGCAGCGACATTTTATTGTCGCCTTCCTGGTGATGTACCCTACAAAAAGTAAATAAATTTATATATGTATATATGTATATGTAAATGACAATTTGTAAAGCATCAAGAGTTTATGCGCAAAGATATAAAACAAAAAAATGCCTAAGGATCAGTCGTTCCCAATATTTTATTGCTAATTAGCTAGTAAAAAGGGTCGTGTGCAGGACTCAGTCCAGGGGGGAGGGGGGTTCTGGATTGAAATTGAATTTACGAATAAAATTTAATGAATACGATTCATTTCTTTTCCTATACGTTATGTTTATGTTTTTGCTTTTGGGGAAAATAAAAATAATTCGTTTATCACTATTGACTTAATCCTTTTGAATCCGCCTAGTTTTAAATGATCTAAAATTACATATTCTGTTTTATAACAAGTGTTTTTCGAATTCGCTAAATTAAAGGAAATTGAACATTTTTTTCGCCAAAAATTTGGATGAAAAAAATTAAGGGACAACGCAGTCGCCAAAATTTAACTGCTGGTTGGGAACAGAGACAAATATTTCATTTAAGAAATAACGAAATAACTATGTCAGTGTGTAGCACATACAATCGAGTATTTTATTCGAATCTGAAAATTTGAAATGTTCATGGAAAAATAAAGTATTCAGAACCCAGGAACGGTTGTTGTAAAATTATACCACATTCGCCATACATTTTTGGAGAGCGCTGTCAAGGTGGTAGTTATTGGCCGGTTATAAATCCAGTTCGTACCGGTAAAGTAGCCCCAACTGTCGTGGGAATGTTGTCCTTAAAAGATCTCTAGCTCCGTCCACCAACGTTTATATGTATTTATCTGTATTTGTATTTCATTTATAAACTCCGCTACACTCACCTTATTAAGTGATCCAAAATATGATTTATGGATGCTTTATTTGCGTGAGGCAGTTCTTCAAATACTTTTGTTAGTTCGCTAATGCGAGCTGTCTCGTTGTTGTTACTAAACGTACTGAATGTTTCGAAGAATTTCGGGTAAAGTGCATCAGTAAACAATGCTTCTGGCAATTCTCGTAGATATGACTTCAAAATACCTGTAACTGAATGAATATCGACATCTTTCAGCAGCTGCTCAGCCTCATATGCATCTAATATCGAAAATACAATTATGATGATGCTAATTAGTAACTTTGAAAATGTGGTAAAAAAAATCACGCATACTTGTTTCAAATGACTTCTTCAATTTAGCCAAATCGGAAGCAGAACCACTCACGCGATAAATGCCCACTTCAGACATGCCACGTCGTTCTACTTCACGTATACAGGCACTGATTATAAAAGGAATGTCACGCTTTTCACGCCTATGTAAAAAAAATAGAAATATGATTGAAAATAAATAACTAAAGCTATAATTTATTATAAGTTACTTATACTCACTTCAAAACTTGACTCATTTTGGCACCGAAGAGTGCACCCGGTTTCGATGTTGGCACTCGTCGTAAGGTCACTTCACCGGGCACAAATCGAAGTGTGGTATTTAGGGTTATTGTTTCACCAAGTTTCAAACTTCGTGGCATGGAAGCCTCCTGCAACCAACTGCGACTAAGCTGTATTCAACAAAAAAAAAAAAAAAAAATTTGTTAAAAAAAAAAAAAAAAAAAAAAAAAAAAAAAAAAAACTCGAGTAACTATACCTTCAGTACATGCTTGGCGCGTAGTTTTGGTCGCTCATGCGCCTCATATAAGAGAATGCGCACATTCTGGCTGCCTTCGAGTTCCAATACAAAACTCTCATTCCACAGTGGGCATATGCTACGACAAACCATCTTCGTGGTTGCCTTTCGGAAGTAATGACCATAAGAATCCACTTCTATGCAAATGTACAAATCAGCAGGTTGATCAAGTCCCGTCAAACCCTGCACAGTCATATGTAGATCTCCGACTAAAAGACTTTCGTCGTTTGTGTTCCGCATCAGATACGAACCCATTTCTGTTTTCATGCCTTTCTGCATGGCCACGATGAAGGCGTGTACCTCTAAGGCGTTTATTGTATTCGCGCCGGGAATATTACAAGTTTGCTGCAAAAGGACAATATGAAATGGATAATAGTTAAACGCGTATGTCATAATAAAATCAAAATTCTTTATTATGTGTATGTACGTATGAATATCGTTCATATATATTTTGCTGGTAGACTCGATTTCACACCGTTTAAAAAATGTTTCTTCCTTTAATTTGTGGTGTGCGTCTAAATTTTTGCAGATCGGCGACTTTTATTCAATATCCTCTATTTAGTTTCTTTTATAAAAATAAAAAATTTGGATGAAAAAATTAAGGGAAAACGCAGTCGGCAAAAGGTACATTTAACTGCTGGCTGGGAACAGAGACAAATATTTCATTTAAGAAATAACGAAATAACTATGTCAGTGTGTAGCACAAACAATCGAGTATTTTATTCGAATATGAAAATTTGAAATGTTCAAAGCAAAATAAAGTATTCAGAACCTAGGAAAGGTTGTTGTAAAAGTATACCACATTCCCCATACATTTTTGTTTATAATCAGGGTTTCCTTGTTTATCGCTTCCTATTAAAATTTACTACTAAAACAGTATTAGAGTACCTACATACATATGTATAAAAAAGATAGGTTTGAATATCACAAAAAAATATGATAATTGCAGAATTAAGGTATTGAATCAATGCGAATTCATGTATGGTGATAGCGATTCTACAAATAATTTTTCCACTATTAAAATACTCCTACAATTTATTTTGACAATCAACCATCAGTTGATTAATTAACACCACCTTTTATGGTATTGACTATAAGCCGTCAATATACTCTGAACGAGAAACGATTTATAGGGGCGTTGCTTTAAAATGTGTTAATGGGTAAGTGTTATAAACTTTTTTTATATGCCTATGCTTTGCTTGCTGGGTGGCGCTACTTCAGCCGGTGAAGTAAAAACAGGGAACTTTCAATTTTCTTTTAAAAAAAAAAAATAAACATTGGCAAAACAAAAATTTCAGCTTTTCTAATTATTCTTAACGTAGTACCAAGGCACATCAAATAGGTAGCCGCAGCAAACTTTTTTTTAAACTTTTTTCATATTTTATTTTAATTTAAATTGTCAAAATTTGAATTTCGTTGTGATAAGAATGCTTTCAGTACAATTCAAGGAAGTTAATACATTATTTTTGAAATTTTAGCTTTTAAAAGCAAAAACAAAATACACAGAGCTCAAAATTTTTTTTTTCAATTTTTCTACTGCTGCTACCTATTGAATGTGCCTTGCATAGTACTGCTCCTCTCAACAATGTATTACAAGCCAGCAACTTAATATTGTTTTAAATATTATAATCCATTTACGCTATGCGTCATAATAATTTATAAAAACTTAAAAAAAATCGGCACATTAAAATTACATCGTTTCACTATTTTCACTCACTTTTAAAGACATAATCGATTCAATCCATTGTGTCCGCTCAAAATCCGAACTCAAGAAGAACGTGATGGTCTTATTGGTAGCCTTATTACCAATGCGGAATACTAAATTCGGCGAGGCCAATACTAGTTGCGATTCCAAGTCGGCCAATTTGCGTCGATATTTTTCGCCTGACCGCATGCCATTCGACTTTCGTCCTTTGTCATCCTTCTCTTCGAATAATAATTGATCACGTACTGTGCACGCTTGTGTTTTCAATTGCAATATATTTGCAGGACTAGATTCTTTGAGGTCAGCACTTGCGTCTGTCTCCTCGAACACAATAACATCTTTCAGTGGAATAAACCATTTGAGCTCATAGTCAATGCGATCCCTACCAGACGCCTTGTACTTGGCACAAGCGATAACATCATTGAATAGGAAAAGATGGCGCAGTTTGCGATGTCCATCGACTAATTCAACGATAAATGAATTCCTAACCATACGCCTCAGATTCTTGTTGGATTCTGAGGGCAAATGCTGATTGACCACATTAAATTGCTTTAAAAACAAATGTATGGTCTTGTGGGCCTGCCGCAACGGCTGATGATCTGGATGGTTGGGTGGCGTTTCACGCAACAAATCGTTGAAAACTAAAGCATTGATTTGTACGCGCGCTACCGGTTTATGCAGCAAATCCTCCAGTGTTAACGATTGCTCGGTGTGCAAATTTACAAAAATCGTTGAAACAATTTGCTTAAATTGTGGATTATTTCCGCTGCACTTCTTCACAGTTTCAATTGCTTGCCCATAGTTATGCAGGAAAGCACTATATAAATTGAAGCTCTCGGCGAGACGTTTGAAGGGTTCGCCGATTAGTACGTCACCACCTTCGTGCGATACAATCGTTTTTAAATTGTTTAAAAATTGTGTATGTACGTCGTATAGTTCGTCGATTTTGAAGAAAATTGTATTTTCTTCGTCCTCCTTGATGACAGGTTGTGATGTACCAAGTGTCGAGTGTATGGCTCTCTTATACTGTTTTTAAGAAGAGAGGATACATATTCATAGTAGTTATGCATGAAATAAGGAATCATTTATTAAATGTCTAAAGCCAAAAGAACACAAGCTGCAAACTTAAAAAAAAAATGTTTAGACCCTTATCGAATATGCGGTTTGTAGCTACTGTCGATTTTTAAAAAATATTTTAAAAGTGAACTATCTTAAAAATCCGCATACTCAAAAAGAATTTAACAATTTTAAGAGTTTGAAAGTTGGGCTTATATGGTTTTTGTTAGAGAATTAACTGTATTTAAATAAAATAAAAAAAAAATTTTAGCAAAAGAAAAGATAAATGTTAAAAATTGATAATTTTGAAATGTAGTGTACTTAATGTGATATCAAAGAGTTTGTACCTGTATCATTTTGTTCAGGCATTCTACATATATCGTTTCACTTTGTATAATACTGCTCAATATAGAACGTATTTTAGCTCCACGTGCATTGCCAGAGACCTAGAAATATTGCAAGAGTGCTTTGCATTATAAAAAAAATACGAATATAAATCTATATACGCATATGTATGTATGTATGTATGTACTAGGGTAACCGACTCGGTCTTTTTCAAACCGGATTTTTTATAAATTCTTGTATAAATTTGGTATAATCTCAAGTTTTAAAATTTGAGATTGTGTATGAGTTGAAGATTATTACCTTTTCTCGCGTTTACGTTATTATTTTTTGTGACCTGCTTATCATATCACAATTGAGTTACTTTGTTTTGAGAGCAGAGAACTTGAGACCAATTAATGTCAACTGGTCTAAAATTGTGACTTTTATCTTTTAGAGACTGATACTGCTTACCGAACTCGGGCATTAGATAGATAGATATTAAAAGAGGTATGCACTGCGACCAGTTGGTCCAATTGTGCCCCCGACGCTCATCACAACAATTCAGCCAACCCCAGGACCTCCATAAATCTCAGGATGGTCGCCGGGGTTAGGGATTGTACGTATTGATCTCCCGGCAATGGCCGACCCAGCGTTGTCCCCCTTGAGCGCGCCACAGCCCCACACACCGTAAGCAGGTGGTGAGGGGTCTCTCCTACCGAGTCACAGAAGCGACACAAGTCGCTCGACCAGATCCCCAACTTGTGTAGGTGACCTTTTAGTCTGCTGTGGCCCGTTAGGAAGCCTGTTATGATTCTCAGTTTCTCCCTTGAAAGGTATATATGAAGCTTGAGCCTATTTAGGTTGTACGCCCCAAGGAGACTCTTGGACTGTCTGAAACTCGGGCATTAAATTAGATTTTATTTTCAAAAGATTTCTTTAATACAAATAATTGAATTTAGTTACATTTATGTTTGTACATATGTACATTGATGTAGCTTTATCTTGTATAATTCAAAAAATTCGAAAACCGCTTTCCCAAAAAGGTCGAAAAATCGTGTACATGTTTGCATTTTTTACATTTTTTTACGCCTTCCTCTAAAATAAGGAAACGTGAAATTTATAAAATTAATATACTTTTTTTGAAACTACCGGCGGAAAAGCTCCAAAATATACTAATGAGAAATTAACATTAGCCCCAAAATAAATATAATTGAAATTTCTTTCATTACTTGAAGTTTATTCGCCTCTTAAGAAGTTACATATTATAAAAATCATTTCGAAGTATGAATTTATTTAATGTCATGCACGAATATTATGTTAATCGGTATTTTTTTATTATATGTATATGTATAGAACCGTTTTCCTGCGTGGCAATTGATTATCAATTTTAAACTTTTAAATATGGCGTTAGCTGCTGAACACCAAGCTTTTAGCAAGATTTTTTTATTATTCAAGTGAAATTAAATCTCCCGCTATTGTGTTACAAAAGAATGATTGGTAAATAACTAAATTATATGTATCATGATATCCACTTTTTACATGAATAAATGGAAATGTTATTCAAATTACAGAATTATTTTGTAACTCAGTAGCAAAAGAATGTAGTAATTAATACATACATATGTTAATACTATTATAAAAGTTAAACATATAATATACTCACTAGTATTGCTGAAACTAAATTCTGTTGGGGAAAAAATTAAAAATTACAATTAAAAATTAACAGTTAGTAAGTGTGAAGCATAAATTGTTTAATTTCACTACATAATTTTATTAATTTTAACTAGGTTTTAGCTTACTATACATAAATGTATATTTGCTCCAAAAATATTCCAGTTAGTAGGAACATACAATTTTAATTTGTAAATATTTGATGTTTGTTAAGTCTCTTATTATTATAATTATTATGTTATAATGATTTGAAAATTTTTGGAACAAATAATTAAAATGAGCTTCTTTTATATGTGTAGCATAAGCGTAATTAATGATAAGTATGCATATTTGAAATTACTACCTTTCTTAAAGCGCTAGGCGTTTGCGAGTTGTGTTCATCGTGAGAAATTGTACGCATTATTGGCGGCCCATCATATTCCCCATCACTGTCAAGAGAGCTTGAACGTGTTTCATTGCTTTGACTAATTAGAGAATATAAAATTTGACTATTAATTATTAAAGTGCTTTGGAAGTTGGAAAAAAAAAACTTACTGCAGAAAATAATCAATGTTTACGTAGTTTGAGCTGCGTCCTGGAGATTCAGGATCTGTAACACTCGCTTGACTACTAAGGCGTGTGGCTGAGCCGATTGGAAGCGTACTGCCGGGTGTCGATAGGTCATCTCGACTGGACGACGAGCCAGTGCCACCGGGTTTAATATAAACATATTCACCATCGCCATTATCAAGTGGCACTGTATCATAATATGGTTCATTATCCAAGTGTTGTGCGCCTTTCGCACAATCAGAGCCCAAAGAAGAAACGGATTCGTAGCTTTTAATCTGTTTAAGAAAAATAAGATGATACTTTATTTGACATTTTCATACATGGTACAATAAACAGGTAGTATAATGTTAGCAGCTGATTGGAGTTTTTTTCTTATTTGTGGTCCATAACAAGTCAAACTTTGTTTACAGAACACATTTGTTTGAGGAAGATGAAATAAACACAACAGCCAACTCGGCTAGCGTAGCACAATATGTAGCGTATTGGCTCTGCAACTCCGAGCTCCCGGGTTCAAAGCCTGGGATAAGTGGTTATGAAAAATAAATTTAATTAATTTAATAAAAAGAAGTCTGACGAGGAAATGTGCTGATTTCCGAAATATTACTATAATTTCTACCATTAAAAAACTGTTGTTGTTTTTTCACAAAAATCTTCCATAAACTGGCCTTGAGCTCAATAAAAATTGTAAATTAAAAAAAAAAAAAAAAAAAAAACTGTTTACATTTTTTATATTTGTAATTTCTTATTTATATGCATTTCGTGTTTACGTGATTTGGGACATTGTGTTATAAAAGAAGGGGAAAGATCGGATCTTGTTTTTAATATCCAATTCGAAGAGCTTGGGCATGCCGCTTTCTGCAAATAGTTCCGTTCCGAACATTTTTTGCAAAATTTTGTGACCAGGAGCAATGCCTGTTTAATCTGCATTGAGAAAACACTACAATAAAACGGAAAAATAATTTTAATAATTCCTAGAATCATTTAAGATATCTTTGATTACTAGTGTTCGCTATGTACAAAATTGTTACGAATTGTTACAAAATATCACGATTTTTATCAAAGGGAAATTGAGAGAGTAAAATTACATTTCATTTTGAGGGGAAGTTCCAAATTCTTGCTGGTCAAATTTTCTTTCAGAAGTTTAAAAGTGAAAATTATAAAATATTAGTGTTGAACATGCAATATGCAGGTAAATGTTCGTTTGGACAAGATTCGTTAATGGAATGTTTAAGGAAAACACTAACGCAATGTTTTTGATTTTTCATATTGGGATGCGGACAAAAATTGAATCAGCTGTTCGTTAAACTTTCAAGTTTTTGCAAATTTGACGTTCGCGTAAAAATTTGCAAGCATCTCTCTTTGAAAGATAATACTCTAAAATTCAGAAATGTTGTTGCTAGATAATTCTTGATGGACTTTTAGGCGAACGGACCTATCTATTGTTGAGATATTTTTCAATGTTCGGTTTGCACTGAAAATCAATTCTAAATGCCTTGATTGTACATACATATGTATGTATGAACATACAAATATGAGTACTGAATAATCACTTAAATTTGGTTGACTTTTACAAATTCCACAATATTTAAATTTTCACTGCATTAATATGCACCCATATCGCTCCTACATAAAAAAAAATATAAGTACATACACAGCTATGTAACATATATTACTCACAATTTCCGATATGCCTTGAGAAGCTAGTGATTCTTTTGAGCCAACGATCTGACCTTGTCCACCTTCGGCATCAGCTGAATGTAATGACGAACGGGATTTCTTTTCTAAGCTATTAGTAGATGAACTATCTGCCACAGCGAGTTTTGAAGGTTTGTTCAAGCTACCGGTGGGTGATGCACCCACTGCGGTACCGCTGTTTCGTCCGCCCAGTACGTTTCGACTTTGTGTAGACGCTGTCCGTCCCAAACTGCCAGTAGGACTTTGAGTTGCCGTCACATCGGAGCGTTTAGTTTTTTCAAGACTTTCCGATTTGCCGACTTTACGTCCTAGCTCTTCCATCAAATCGGGCGGATTAAATTTTCCCAGATCTGGTGTTGTTTTTCTATTTGCTGCTAACGTTTTGGCTTCCAAGGAATCGGGTGACTTTTGCCGCAAAATATCAGAAGGTTTTATGTTACGCTCAAGCGAATTGCCAGGACTTTCGGATGAAGATAAATTACCAGAGGTGTTAGGTAAAGGGATACTACTGCTTGTAAAAGGAGAGTCCCGTTTTGGAGACGACGACAGTTGGCCTGGTATAGTTGGAGGTTCGACTCGTCGAATATTTTTAGGAGGAGGTCTAAATTCAAGTAAAGATTATGATGTGATTACAAAACATTATTTATATTAAGGGTGTGTACAAATTAAGCTCTTACCTTGGTGGCATCTTCTTTTTAGCTTCAGAATGTGCCGCATATGTTGAAGCTGACATCGAAGGTGACGTTAATGCTGGGGATAATGGTGGGGCTGTTGGTTCAATCTTTGTCGAAATTTTGCGTTCGAAACTGCTTAGAGTTGTGGAAGTGGTGGTGCTATGCACCGACTCATTACCATCCAATCCGCTATCTAGCTCCGACTCCATATTTGACTTGCTCTCCTTAACCTCAATTACAGTAACAAAATGTGATGTTTTTTGTGTTGTCGATTTTGTTGTTTTCAGTGCTGATTCACCAGAAGGTGTTATTTCCAATTCCTGGATGTCTTCCAACGGGGAGTGGTGAACTGCTTCAGAATCAACATTAGCAGAATTACTGCCGAAAGATGCAGCCAACTCATTAATACACTGATGCAAGGCTCCATTCTCGTTGTGTTGGCGATTATCCTTTTCAGTACCTACATCTTTGTCTTCACGTTCAAAGCTTTGCTTTTCGTTGCCGCTTTTGTTGCTGCCGGCATTAGTTTCGGTAACTGTGGTAGTTAGCTTGGAATGACCGCCACCATTTCCGCCACTAGACTCCGCGTATTTATTATCCGTATTGAGAGATAATCTATTATTTTTGTCCTTGTTTTCATTTCTGGCTTCTCGCAAATTTAAACTAGATTTCTATGGAAATTAAATAGAAATAAATGCATGAATAGTTAGTTAAATTTCCCATTCATAAATTTAATAGATTAACACAAACTCTACAACAAAAATCAGAAAATAAGGCACTTGGTATTTTTTTTCAAACCATTAGAATAAATTTTAGCATATTTGTTTTTTATTGAAAATTTTCATAAACTCGTTTATTTCCATAATTTGTTTTCTTTCTGGTAGACAAGATGACAATGCCGCAGAAAACAGCTTATGATGATTGATTATGACCTTAATATTAAAGGAGCAATTTTTTTAGCACACATTCGAGGAATTCTATTGTTTAATTCATTTAAAAATACTTAAAAAAACACAGAACGAAAATTGACACTGAAGAAGGCACAACGCCGAAATCGGTTTCTAACCAAACCAAACTTGACAAGGCAAGTTTTGCAATATGATCTACACAGAAAAACCCTTTTAGGAAGCATGCTGGTAATCACTTTTCTCAGCCCTTCTTGTTAAAGCCTTGTAGAATGGCTTCACTTGGGAATGCATTTCAAAATTCTGGTAATGAATGCTTGTGAGTAATTAACTTAATTTAATTTTGAGGTAATTTAAATTTTCAAGCTGGATGGTACGATATAAGCGTTCAAGAATCGAAATTTCTCAATAAATATGACCCAACGCCGAAAACGGGTTGTCTCCGAACCAATCTACATTATCAACACTCATTCTCGATAACGCTTAAGCTTTTTCAATTTCAAGTAGTAAACTAGCAAAGTATGGTAAAAATCCTTGTACACGAGATATAAATCTTTATACTGACTTCCGAAACGTCAGTTGCGCTGCATAAGTACAAAGTCCTGTTGTCCTGTAATCGCTTGAAGTTCCTAAATGCATGCAGACTTCTCATCATAGAATTTTTTGATGCCGGTAATTTTAGTGCGAATTCAAAATGGAAGATGTTGAAGCGTAAGTATTTATAAAACAATGTTTTTAAAAATTCTTACATTCAAACAGATAAATGCATTTAAATTTAAAATTTTATTTTAAAAAATTAATAGGAATCCTTTCAAATTTATATGCATTGATGAGCACGCCTAAATGCATTCTAAACCTTATTAAAACTAATAAAAAAAATATAGAATTGCTAAAAACACAAGCGACAACGACATAAGCAAGTTTAAAAGCGGCAGATTAGCTGCTCTTGTTTGTAGTTGATTTGTTTAAGGAATATGGAATAAACACAACAGTCCACTCGGCTAGCGTAGCACAATATGTAGCGTGTTGGCTCTGCAAACCCGAGGTCCTTGTTTCGAAGCCTGGGAAAAGTAGTGATGAAGAAAAGATATAATTAAATAAAAATAAGTCTGATGAGCAGATATGGTGATATTCGAAATAGCGGTTCTAACTTCTACCTTTAAAAAACTGTTGTGGTTTTTTTCCAAATAAAATCTTCCACAAACTGGCCTCGAGATTGTAAATTAATAATAAAATTAATTAGTATTTAAAATTTCGATTACATCAAATGAGTTTTTAAACAAAACAATAAGAGTGTTCGCTATGCAGATAATTGTTACGAGTTGTTACGAAATATCACAATTTTTGTCAAATCGAGTTCGCGATGTGTAAAAAACTTGCAAGGAGTGGAAATTGGGAGAGCAGAATGACATTTAATTTTAAGGGCGAGATAACAGCTGATCACAAACAGCTGAGTGTAATTTAAACAAATAAGAAAATTGTATTTGATAATTTAAAAAAAAAAAATTTTTTAATTTGTATGAGATATTAAACATGCAAGAAAAAAGCAGGTATCCTCTTGTTAAATTATTTCAGTCGAATGTTACAGGAAAACACGAATACAATGCTTTCCTTTGTTCACATTTGGAAGCGACTAAGAATTCAATCAGCTGTTCGTAAAACTTGCAAGTTTCTATGAATTTTGCGTTCGCGTAAAAATTTGCAAGCATCTCTCTTTGAGAGAGAATACTCCAAAATTCTCAGAAATTTCGTTGCTGAAAATTTTTTGTTGGACTTTTAGAGGAACGGACCTAATGTTGCCACCCTGATATGTACATTGTACATACATATATGCAAAGTATCTCAGTGGTTTTAAAATATTGCATCGCAGTGCTAAATTGCAAGGCGACATTTAGGGAGTCAGCCTTGTTCACAATCAGCTGTTTTAGGTCTGCTCGTCATCAGAATTAATGGGTTAACTGTTTGCGTGGCTTATGCATTGGAGTGTAAAAAAATACATACATAGTTTTCAAGCGAAACGTAAACAAGTACATACATACATATGCATGTATGAGTGGTATTTATACACACACAGAAATAAAGCGCATGCGTCCGGCGCGCCTCAAGCGTCTACCTCCATATCCATATCCATACCATACCTCCATGAAATGAAGTCAGACGAAATGGCGATGAATAAACGAAAGTCAAATGAAAATAAATTTTAATTAATTGATTAAATGCAACACACGAATTCACGCTGAAAGTGCTATAGGCACTGGCAGCTCATACGTGGAATAACTAAGCACCTCAACGTTATAATGCATGTATGTACATATGTATACTACTACTTCTATGGAATACCTATACAAAAAAACATAAATGTAAGTCCATACGTATGTTTATATGAGCATTAACTCTGCAAGCGTACAAATAGTTGCATATGAATGTATGAATGTATGTCTGTACATACAGTGATGGGGAAAAATACAAACAAAGATTTTGTTAAAGTTTCGCTGCTTTAAGAAGATCTAAACTAATAATAATGTCAGCCTCGAAATCCAACGGAGGATCTCTCTTGCAAACAAGTGCTTCTTCGGATTGAGTAGGCAATTGAGCAGTAAAGTCCTCTCTCGATGGCGCAGAAGCATGGAAAGAATATTCGTAAAATTAAGGGGCCTCTATGCCTTTGCCATGGCGAATACCGCAGAAGATGAAACGATGAGCTGTACGAGAGTTATAACGACATAGATGTAGTGCAGCAAATTATAATTTTAGATTTTGCTGGCTAGGTCAAGTCGTTTGAATGGAAGAAAATGATCCAGCCCTGAAAGTATTCGACGTGGTACCCGCTTGTGGTAGCGGAGGAAAAGGGAGGATTCATCTGCGGTGGAAAGAACAAGCGATTAAGGGCTTGGGTACTCTTGGTATTTCCAGTTGGCGCCAGTTAGCGAAGGAAAGAAATAACTGGAGTGCTATGATAAACTTGGCCAAAATTGCTTATGTGGTTATTGAGTTATTTAAGTAAAAAGGTCTGGTCCACCTTTGAAGTCGGATATAAAGTTTCTCAATGAAGACCCCCGCACATATCCCACATTCGAGCTATACTCTTTGAACTTTGGACTTCACCCTGTGCCCAATCATCACTGCTTTGGAATTTCGTACGGGAGTATTTCTATTATTTTTTTCACGACTGTATGTATCAACGTACTATAAATACGTAACAATATACAGCCTAATTTCGTAGAATATTTATATGTATGTAGGTATGTAAATACATATTACACACATTCATAAATGTATAAAAATAAATAGCTTCGTAATAAAACCGAGTTGATAATTATGTATAAGGAGTGCTATATGAACAATTTTAATATTAAGTAAAAGCACTTGCAAAGCAGGAGGAATTGTATGCATATACTCGTACATACTTATGTACATACCTGCATTTAAAAGACTACAGAAATGCAAAAGAGTTAAAACTCTAAATGACTTGTTACATACATTTTGCAAAGAAGATAGGCTGATCCTAACTTAGAAAAAAAATAAAACTTCTGCTAAAGAGTTTTAATTTTAAAAATAATTAACTAATGTTTATATGAAATAAACCAATATGAATAAAAAAATTAAGAAAAGTATTTCGAAAAAAATACTAAAATATTAAATCATTAAAGAATAACACTTTCCAATACATAGGTGCTACTTTTGGCTCGGTAGGCAATTGAAAAACAGAGTCCTTTCTCGACAAACAAATCTGTCAACAAGCCCGGTCGTATTTAAATGGCACAAAAACATGGGCGGTGTTCATCAGCGATGAAAAGGCTTTCGGGGCTTTTGAGAGAAATGTTCTTCGCATGATTTATGGCCCTGTTCGCATTGGTGATGGGTACCGAAGAAGATGGAATAAGTAATGAACTGTATGACTGTATAATGATATGGACATAGTTCGTATGGATGATAATCCGGTAAAAAAAAAAGTCTTCAAATTGGCACCCATACGAGGGCAACGAAGGCAAGAGCATCCACACTGTTTTATGTTGCTATAACAACAACAACGAACACACTGTAAGGACCAAGTTCAGAAGGACCTGTCTTTACTTGGTGTGAATAATTGGCGTAACCTAGCGAAGGAGAGAAGTAACTGGCGAAGTTTGTTTGGTGCCGTAAAAGAAGAAGAATATTAAACATTTTTTACGAATAAGTTAAGCACTAGAAAGTATATATGTACATACATACATACATATGTACATAGTTTGTTCGAGAACTGATTATTATTGATAATTATCACAAAATATCAGTTTTGGTGTTTCAAGTGCGAAAATATCCAAGTACGAAAAATTGATAGCGCGAATTGAGTTGGCGTACATACATACATACATATTTGCAAGTTTCACAAATAAAATTAATTAAGTGCAAATAATTTATATTAGCATGAAATGTCAAAAGCCTATTGTCTACTTGGACCTGGAGTAGCGCAGAAACTTTAGGTACGTTTGTTCTCCAGTAAGAAATAATTATCTTCGGGTAGCAAATAACTTTTAAAAACTAAGTAGTACAAGAAATCGCGAAATTTGTTAAAATCAATGCAATGAGAGAGCGCAATTTGACATAAAATTTTTTTTAAGGGAAGTTGCAATTCATGCCAATCAGCTGTTTGTAAAACTTGTAAAATTTCACAAGTTTGCGTTCTTCAAACTTCCTATGAATTTGAATTATTGTTTATGGCTTTTTACACAAACAATCCTAATATACAATAATAATGTTCTTTACTTATAAGACAAAAATTATCGTTAAGTATTGAACAGGTGATAGAATTTATTAACTACATTCAAAAGTTCAAACTTAAAAACGAAATAAAATTGAACTCAAAGTATCATCCTGATACAGTTTATTGATTAAATATATAATTATTTACTTATCACTATTTTAACTAGTATTTTCTTATTATTTTTACTTCCACACCTTTATATCGAATTTTTTAATTTGCATAAATTCCAACCAGCTGTTTTTAATCAGCTGTGTTCTTGCTGGGAAACATTTCTCCAGCAGAAAAAGCAACTTCCCCTCATCTTAAAAGTTACTCGGCTCTCTAAATCTCTCCGATATCTGGAAGTTTTTTGCGTAAGTAAACGCCAAAGATGATAGTTTTTTATAATTATCAACAGTTATCAGGCAAGCTAACGAATCTAATGTACATACATACATACATATGTATGTATATTGGATATTTTCTTGAGGAATCATCTGAGATCTCACATAACTTACATACATACATATATCAACTTTGACTTCAATCAATGAATGATATTAAAGAACAAATCCATGAGCAGCAGCTACAAAAACATCCCAGAGAAGAAAAAAGCGAACGAATGAGCGAGAAAATATGTACATATGTATGTAAATACATACCATATGTATGGATATTTGTATGTGTATGGGAGTGAGATTTGGCGTTCCATTAAATGGTAAACGTTATTATTGTGTGATTCACACAGCACATTTTGAGCGGGTGACTGGTTGAATGTTGCAGCTAAATAACCGCTTAGACGATAATATCGCTTATGAATACGCACAAATACAAAAAAAAAATATATATCAGCACACAAACATGTGCAAATAAATATATAAATATGTACGTACATACATGTGATGATATGTATGTATGTACATGTGTTGTACGGTTAAATATACTACGTATGTATGTAGATATACACTCATTAACAAATAATAGGTGTGTCCCATTCTCCAAGTTTTCTTTACTGAATTGTAATAATTTATTTAAAAAACTATAGTTAACTCCACAGATAAAACCATTTTAAAAAAAAAGTGTAGAACTTTGTACAAAACTCAGGAGTATTCATAAAATTTTCGAACTTTTATTGTATTTTCAGGGTTGCTAAGTTAACTAAAGTTTTATAATAATTATTACAGTTCAATAAACGAAAAAAAAAATAGTTAACACTAGTCAAAAGTGGCCCAGTTATGTTTTTGTCCTCGAGTGTACACATAGAATATATGTATGTACTTCGCGTACATAATATAGGCACCTAAGTACTCTTTAGTTAGGCGAACGTATGTATGTTTCCATAAATACATACATATGTATGTATGTATGGTCATACTCACTTTTTAACAAGTGATACTCGTTTAACTATTATTGTTATTAGTTATTAGGAGTTTACATATGTATGTATATGTTCATATACTAATGCATATATGTACATATGTATGTATGTACAGTTTCAATTTCGCAAATAGGTAACAAACACAGCTAAATTTTATAAAATTCCAATATTGTTTTTCATTCATGGCTCCTTGAAAGAATCGATTTAAAGTTTACCCCTCTAGTCCACAGTTTGAATCTTTCCTTGAAGGATGACATTGCAGCTGCTGCAAAACAAGACACGAATTTTTCTTTTTGCCGAAAAGCTTGTCGTCGTTGATGTTACTTATAGTTTTTTTTTTATTGTAGGTAAATAGTTTGTTTTTAATTTTATCTCAGATTTTGTTTTCAGTTCTACTCAGGTGTTGTCTTGTGCAGCACTTCCCTCGGCGCACCTCCCGATACACCCACACACTTAACACGCACAACACTAATGCAAGCAAGATGCTCTAACACATCGGCCCGCAACAAATACCCAATTGCTAAGCCAAGAGTCGATGTTGTCGTTGCAACACGCGCTTTTACGTAATTTCTGGATTTCTCTCACTTTTTAATACGTCACGTTGTTTTAATAGCGAATTCTAATTATTTTATTATTTTTATTTTTACACGTCGTCCGACAGGCACGAATTGCGAATGCACTGTTGTGAACCTTCTAAAGTTTTTCAATTTAGTTAGCGTGGCATGAGAGCACTGAGAGCGCGGTGAAGCAATTCACTTTTAATAAAAAAATTTGCCACTGCGTTTTGCTCTTCGTATGCATACGTAAAGGGAAACACCGAAAAACATGCCGTAGATGCATACATACATACATACATGTATGTATGTATTAATAAAATGTATGTAGATAACACTAAAGCGATTGTTAGAGGCTATGAAGTGATATTCTTTTCGAAAGTTCTTTGTTTCGCAAAGATAACGCGCTCCGTGTCTGGCTTTCGCCTACGTTGCGGACAATTGTGCTACTACTACCATAAACTTTGTGAAGGGACTATGATTGTGGGCAGCGCCGGGTAGCTGATCTCTGCCACTAGCTGTTTAGTGTGGATGGTGGTTGCGCCGCTGCTGGTAAATTGCTGCTTATGCGTTTCCATCGATAAGATAACAAACTTTTATGCCATTTTCATTTGTTTTTCGTCAAATCTTACTATGTACGTACATATGTATGTATGTATGTAAGTGTATCTAATTACATATATGTATGTATAGGTATATGGTTTAAGTATATGTACATACATATATACATATGAAGGAATATATACATACATATATGAATGTACATATGTACATATGTATGTGCGTATATTATTGGCACTTATGCTGCTACGACCGATTCACTAACTTTCTTATTGCCTTGAACAAAAAACAAAAATAAAATAAATAAAAGCTAAATAGTCCTGCCGAGATATGCACATACTACATATGTACATACATATGTACAGATGTAGTAAGTACATATGTACATATATACATTTGTATACATATCCCCGATGATAAATTGAGGAGGCATTCTTAAGAAAACCCAAATAAGAACACGACTTCCCCAAGAAGGGCTGAAAAAGATATTTGACTTCCAGAAGAGCATTTCAATTTATGATTTAAGCATGAACTTATTACTTTGCTCTGGCAAACGGGATTTAGGGCTCATAGTCTATTCATATTTATAAAACGAAGATATGTGCAAAAGCCCTTCCGAGCAGCGAAAGCAAAGACCCCCAGTTTGTGATGGAAGGAAACGGGAGTGTAAAAACTAAGGCCTTTGGGCTTTAAGAAGTCTTTTCAAATGGCTTTTAACTGCTGAAATTATCTGCTGGGATTGTCTGTAGTTTCATTATTTATTTTTTAGTTCTGTTGCTGAGCCAAGCACTTGCGATTTTTTTATTTTCCGATCAGCCCATGTACATATACGAATAACAAGTGTACTTATTGCATTGATAAGGCGATTCCCTGCAGAATAATCAACTTACTGGTTTTTTCTGTTTACCTTTTTTTTTTTTAATTAAAGAAATTTATAGTTTTTCGTGACGTATTCATACATAAATCCTAAATACATACGCTTGAAGTTTCATTTTTACAAAATATGTAAGAAACTTGAAAATTATCACCCACCCCGCTATATTCTTTCGGGATCGACTTACCCTCTAAGTCCTTTCGGTGGTGTAAACGACCTCTCCGTTTGCTATGTTTTGTGAGACAGTTGCCCACAATACACTCTCACATGAATTTCACTACTCGATAAAATCAGACCTTCGAGCTTACTGACCGAAAGAGTCAAAGAAAAAAATAAACTTGATCAATGAATTTTTGAAAAAAATTATTTAAAAAAAAATGTATATACATACATACATACATACGAGTAGTTGTATATATGTTGTAGAATGCTGCCAGCAATTTTAACCGAAGATGGGAATATCCTAACTACATGGCAACATTAAATATGACCGCTAATTCGGCGTTGACTCAAATTTTATTTTGCAGAACCGTTTTAATATACAAAATGAGGGTAATATAATTAAAACTTAAGATAAATACAGGCGATTTCCTTTTAACGCGGTTCTTTTTAAACCGAATTTTTTTAAAGCGGAGTTCTCTTCAATCCCCCATTGTATCTTTTTAAACGGGTTTACTCTTAATCAAATTTGAAATAAAATGTAGTCATTTTTACGGGATTTTTATAGGCTAACAAATTTGTGTCCCGATTTAAATTTTGTCCTAAGTTTTACTGTTGGTAGACATTAGCGGAATTGAGAAAGATAAAATAAAGACAAAATACTAAATTATTTATCCAAAAATATGTACCTACGCCATTATAAATAAAATCTTTACATAACCATGCACCTAATTTATAGGAAGGTGCTGCTAATTTGCCGTTTAACCTTTAAATAAATTAATAACCTTAGACGGAAATATTTATTTAATTTTATAAATATATACATATTTATTTGTGCATGTAACTAGCATGTACATACATACATATGTATGTACATATGTTTATAGTAGTATGTATTTACCAGGAAGTTATCAGCACACGCCTCATCACCACTTAGCTGGTTAGTTTCAGTGTTAGCTTGCAATGATGTGCCAGATGTGGTAGCCGCCTCAAACAATGATGTAGGATCCCCCCCAGATTCGCGGAATTTTTCTACATCAGATAGCAAACGCTCTAGGTATTCGACATAAAGTTGTTCCTGTTCCAATTCCTTTGTCAATTCGCCGATTTTCTGCTTGTGCCGTTCCAGGCTGGCACGAACATCTTGTTCCCATGCATCTGAAAGGGAGCTTTGTGGAAAACGTTGCATCCATAGTCTTTGGAAATCATTAAACACACTCATATTGTCAGCTCACGATAGTGTTTAGTTTTAATATCCTGCGGTTATTTTGTTAATATTTTTCCATATACATACATATGTATGTAATTGGGTACACAAAGAATTCACTGACGCGTGTTTTTTTCTGCTTTTTCATTTATAAATGTCACTGATCACATTTGGCCCTGCATCTCTTTGAGGTTGAAGTATGCATCATGCCGCCATCCACTTCAACACTAAAAAAGTATTATTTATGTATATTATTATTATAAAATACATACATACATACAAACGAATGCACAAGTGTAAACAACAAAAGCTTTTATGGCCTAGAGTCTAGAGATGGTAAATGAACAAGTATCATGTATCCCAACTACTTTTAGTACAGCATTAATATTTTTTAGCTCTTAAAAAATTACGCCCCTCATTTTCCATATCTGCATTGTAAATTTGCGTGCCCAAACATCACTGTGCAGATGTACGACATCCCAACCCTATGCTTATTGAAAATGGTTATCACATACATAAATAAATTTGTGTGCAACTACATAAATATGTATACACATACAAGTCCGCCCCCGCAATGCAAGAGAAACTGCAAGTATGCAAACTAAATTACTAAAATAAAATAAAATAAATTTTTTGTTCATGGTATTACAAACATATGGGATAGTAGATTGAGCAACTTTTGGATCACCAGTATCTAGTGCTTTCATGGAAGGTCCACTATTTCACTATGCCAAATAAACTTCCTATTGAAAACTGTAAAGTCAAGGCATGATAATTTGTTTTTTGAAGTAATTAATGGTAAAGGTCTAGCACATTATTTTTATCAAGTCTAGTTATTCAAGAAAATTAAGATTAAACCCGAAGTACGACTTGAATAGAAATGCAAATTGACAAACACGATGAACGGTTTTAGCCACCGAATGAACGAACAGCGTTCGCTTTATGTTGGGTTTCGCCGACTTTTTCTTTGCGTACGATTTTCACATTAATGTAACGAAACACAAACCGATTTTCACGTTTTTCGCACATTTCCGGGTACTATTTATTCAATTCTTATAATTTTTCTTAAAAAATGTAACTTTTTCTTTTCATAGAAATGATGAAAAAATACACAATAATAAAGTGAAAATCAAGACACTCCCGAAAATACGCCACTGAATGCATTTGCTCCGCAATTGTTTTGTTGGTGTTATAAAACAGGGTTGCATTGGAACAAAAATTTGATCACAGGTGCAAAGACCGGTTACCGTCGATTTCGTCTCAGTAAGATGAATTATCGGAATATCGTATTAGGGATGGGATATTGACTGAATGCTATCGATATGAAATATAATGAATTTTTAAATCTTTATTAAGTATTGTACAGCTGTAATTTTCCTTTAACTATGTCGCTATTGCTAGCTCGAGGCACCGAGATTTACATTTGTCAACAAGACGGGCATGTTTCAACTCTCCATGGTTAAGAAACGTTAGTTTATCTTAAAATGTTTAAGGTTTGTTATCTTACAAACACAGCCTTTCTTTACAAATTACTCAAAATATAGTTCTGACTCTATACTTTGATCCAAATTAGTTAGTTGCGCTAATATATGATATATAAGATTTTTAGTAACCGAAATTTAATTTTTAACCCACTTTAAGCACGTCGTTGAATTCAACTTTACAACCTGAGATTATTTCTCTTTATACTAAAACTGCATAATTCCAATAATACATTATAACATTCTGGAATTTTAGTAAGAACTATTTTATTTATTTGTCAGTTAAAACCAGCTGTTTGACAAATTCCCATTTTACAAAAAACATTTAGCTGATAAACCCTTCAGCTCTTTAGCCTTGTTTCTGTGCCAGTTCGCGTGCCTTGGCCCGTTCCAATTTAGCAATACGAGCCAAACTCTTAGAACCCAGAATGCCACCACCCCAGTGTTTGCGAATTTCATCATGGCGATCGTTGTAGTTAGTCTTGATGGCTTCCAGGATCTTTGCGAAGTTCGCCTTGTCGTTAGCTTCAACATTTGTCAGCGCCAATGCTGTGCACGTCTTACGGCGGACCAACAATCCCAGGCGAGCCTTGCCTTTAACAATGCAATAAGGAACACCCATTTTACGGCAAAGTGCAGGCAAAAACAGGACCAACTGCAAAAAATAACAAATATGTCTTTATTTCATTATTCATTATTATTCTACTGAAATTTCTTCAGATATCACTCTATCACATCAGCATGTCAGATTTCTACAGACAATTATTGCGCACGAGGCACTATAATTTCAGTTGAAGAAATTCTAGTTAACATCATTTTTTATTAAGCTGTATGCAAATGATTGATTAAATACTCACCTCTAAGGGGTCAACATCGTGAGCAATGACAACCAACTGAGCCTTCTTCTGTTCAACCAGCTTGGTGACGGTGTTTGTGCCGGAACGCACGAAAGTTGGCTTCTTTTTAGGCTGTACATCCTTGCCCTTAGCTTTTGATTCGGCAATCTTCTTCAAACGCTGTTTTTTGGCCAAAGCCGACTCGGGGCGGTACTTTTCCAGAAGTTTGAAAGTTTTCAACGCTGTGGTTTTGTCCAAAGTTTGAGTGAACTGATGAATTGGAGGGGGCACCTTTAAGCGTTTTTGCAATACGGCCTTTTGGCGCTGAACACGAATGTATTTGGGCCATTTCACGAAGCGAGACAAGTCACGCTTGGGCTGTATATTTTGGCCTACATTAAAAATAAGGTAATTAAGTTTCTGAGGTAAACTTACATATATTAAAAAAACAACTCACCGATTCCAAAGTTTTTTGGACGCTTTTCGAAGAGCTGATTAACCACTTTTTTCACCACAGGTTTCTTGACGGCCAGCGGAGCTGGGGCAACCTTCTTGGTAACTGGCTTCTTCTTTGGTCTCGGCTGCAAGAAGAAAAAAGTTAGTTAGTCCCTATAATTATAACACAATACAAGTATAAACACTTATGCATAGATGCTTTTGACACTTCTTTAAGCAGTTATTTCACATACACAAACGGTTAGTTCACTTTTAATGGTTATTTACCTTCTTCACCACCATTTTGGATTAATTTAAAAAACGCGATGCAATTGAAAAAAACAGATTTTCTAAGCAGCCCGAAAAAGAGCTACTTTTACGTCTGCCTGTCAAAAAGGTAAAGGAATCGGGACAGCGGAAACAGCAGCGGTGTCAAAGAAATGTCAAATAAAGCTTATACCAGCGACATCTTTCGGATACTATTTTCGGTCGCGTTCAAGGAAGTAAAGAACAACAACTTTGAATTCACATTTTCTTCTTCCGATTTATTGATTATTTAGTTTTTTATAACCTCTGGCAAAAATAATAATCCTAATTCAACAGTTTTGAATTTGTTCGTTATATTCACACATGACATAATTTACATAATTTTTGTACGCGATTGATTTCTCACTGCTAACTTGATTTGCTAAGACTGCGTTTACACACGAAAATTGTATTGCGACAACTCTTAGGGCCGGTTTTACCAAAGAACGTAAATCTATCTAAATTTTGACCCTGTCTTCTTTTTTCTCTTTGATATTTTTATGCTTTAATTCGATATTTTTAATTTAAGGACATTCCAAACATTATTGAAATATAATCTGTCGTTAAAATCTTTTTCATCGTACTATTAAAATTACTTTAGTTCTTTTAATACATTAACATTTATTATTTCCTCGTACTGTCTTCATCACTACTCCAATCAGATTCCATATTTCGAAAACTCTTTATAATCAGCAATAATCAGCTGTTCGCAGAGATAAGATCAGTTTAAGACAAGAAATTCGGCGACTTAAGTTCAACTTAAGTCGAGCTTAAGATTTGGTTGGGAAAACGCAAAATCTTAAACTAGACTTAAGTTCGACTAAAAACTGCATTGTAATACCGGCCCTAAGGGCCGTTTGCACCATCTCTACATCATCTCGCCGCTTTTAGTTCCGATTAAGCGCTTAACTGGAGATTAGCTACAATTCAGCTTACTATTCAGCGCTTGCTTATCTGACGGATGGTCCTAACCGGCGCTTTTAGTTCCGATTAAGACCCGTTTGCCCATCTAGGGATAAGCGCTTAATCGGAACATAAAACGCCGGTTAAGACTATCCGTCAGATAAGTAAGCGCTGAATAGTAAGCTAATTTGTAGCTTACCGCCGGTAATTTTAACCAGAGAAGGTGCAAACGGCCCATAATCTTTTAAAAATTTTGCTTCATTTCCGATAAAATAATAACATGGTGTCAAACCTACATCGCTACAGATAGAAAATTGCTTGATTCTTTCGGTTCAGTTTAACATATCGTGTATAGTTACTTCAGATATCTGCCCTACTTTTACACTTAAGATTTGGTCTGAATCCATAGGTAATTAAAAATGATCAGAAAATCAACAATAACAAAAAACATTGTGCTTAAATGTACGCTCCTCGGAAAATTCTTTTCGAAAGTGCTAATTATACTTCTTAGGGCCAGTTTATCAGTGCAAGTTGAACTCTGTTTGTCGTTTAAACTTAATTTAAACTCAGTATGCAGTTTTTCAGTCAACTTTAAACGGAGTTTAAACTAAGTTTAAACGGCCGATTGTGCTCGGTTAAACTTAGTTTAACTTATCAGCTGTTTGCTAACTACTTCGTTTTGGTTGCAACAAATTTATTTGGGCGCAAGGAAACTAAGTTTAAATTTAAACTGAGTTTAACTAAACTTAGTTTAAACTGAGTTTAAACCAGCACTGAAAAACTGGCCCTTAAGAGCAACATGAAAGCTGCAATTCAAACAAATTAGAGCAGAGCGAACATCGATGAAAAGGGCAATACCATAGATGTCGCTGTTACTCTCGATCATTTGACAACTTCTTTTTAGCACTCCTTTTTACAGATCTTTCCTAAAATTTTAATTAGGATCAATTGATTTAGTTTGCTGGCGACTGATTTGATTTACGATAAAAGGATATCTTTTATATGACTTAAAAAGTGTTTTCAGAAAAGATTATAGTTAATTAAGTGGGCATGTGATCTCTTTGATTAAAGTGTGTGTTTTGTATCAATAACAAAAGCTGGTGTTTAGTGCAACAAAGTGCAGTGCCACCATTTTTATTTTTCGTGTTTATTTTGTGATCTACATTCTGACTTTGTTTCGGGGTCAAAAATACCGAATTTATAAAAGTGTCCGTTTTCTTTTAATAAAATACCGAATATATCATAAAAAGTTTGCGCGTCGTTATTCTGGTTAGTTTGCGATGAATTAATAATTGGAATTAAGGGCTATATGCGGTTAGCTTGCGCTAATGGCTGGTCATGGTTGCATTGGTGTAAATGGTGGAGGTGGAAGTTTATGTAGTGTTGGTACTGGAAGTGGTGGGGGAAGTTCGAATACAAATGCGACCACCCATGCAGTAGTTGTGTGGGAGTATGAGACAGCCAATGCCAAATGGTTGCCCTATAGTCCAGGTAAATAAACTAAATACAATTATAAGAAAAAAGGTCGCCCTAGCAATAACTTTGCTTGCTCCCTTAGATGTCTCACAACATTTGGAACGTGCCCATGCGAAGAAATTAACACGTGTCCTTTTGAGCGATGCTGACCCGCAACTCGAGCAATATTATGTGAATATACGAACTATGACACAAGAGCTGGAAGAAGAGTCGGCATTTTCCACTATTAACGTGCGACGCATGTTTTATGCGCCAAGTTCCCCGCCTGGTAAGGGTACTAAATGGGAACGCTTGGGGAACGCTGGACCTGGAGACTGGCATCCGTTTAATATGCATTTGCAGTGTACAATTGAAGACGCTTGGTCTAAGGTATGACTAATAAAACAAATTTATTTGTAAACTTTTGATTTAATATCATTTAGGGAGAGCAACGGTTGGATCTTTGTAAAACAAGGTTTAGCTCCCCGTACATTATAAATTTTTGTAATTTAACACAAATTCGTCAGCCGAATGGACCCGTACGTAGCATTCGTCGCTCTCAGCAGGCGCCTTACCCTCTAGTAAAATTAACGCCTCAGGAAGAACAACAATTCAACGGTATGTTTGTAGCATTCTCACATATATTTGTATGTATATATCATTCATTGTTACAACATTTTCGTTACAGTGAATTTTTATAATGATTTTTCAACGAAGCGCAATAACACTTTACCCAAAACATCTGTAAAATTAGCTGATGCGAAACAGCTGCAGCAGCGCATTACACTACACAACAATGGGCTACCAACGACTACGTTGTCGCATGCAAATCGACAACCTCAACCATTACCTCCAATGGCAGTGGTATCCAGTCAACACATTTCACACAGCCACCATCACCAACAGCTACACCATTATCAGAGCCACCCTCACCTTCAAGCAACTTCTTCGCATGCGCAGTCACAAAGCCGCGGCAAATCACATAAAAAGAATGGCGAAATATCAACCACCAATTTGCGCCACATTCTCAATAATTTGAATATATTTGGAAACAGCACAAAGAATAGCAATTCACATGCAAATAGTAGCAGTGTGACACAGGGCGGACATTCATCCGCCGCTTCATCGGCAAATCACCTAAGTATGCATTTCACACATTCGAAAACACCACTGACAGCTTCAATGAAGAGTCATCATAGCCGCTGTTCAGACGGATCTTTGCAGTCGCAGCGTAGCAGTCGCTTGAGTTCGCATCGGTCTCGCTCCCGAACACGTGCCTCGGACACAGACACAAACAGCATTAAATCGACACGACGTCCAAGTGTTGACACAGTTTCCACATATTTATCGCATGAAAGTAAAGAAAGCTTACGCAGTCGTAATTTTGCCATATCTGTAAATGATTTGCTCGACTGTTCCTTAGGTAGCGATGAAGTATTTGTGCCATCGTTACCGCCATCATCATTAGGTGAACGCGCGCCTGCACCGCCACCGCTTCCACATCATGCAAGCTCCATAAACTTAGCACCTTCTGTTGGTACAGCTGGGGGTTCAGTTACAGTTGTAGCAACGCTTCACAACACCCATCATCATCAATCTCAGAAGCAATTGGCATCGTCAATACAGCAATCGGCTATTGTTGGCTCTATTGTAGGTGTTGATCCAGCGAGCGATATGATATCTCGATTCGTCAAGGTTGCTGAGCCGCCGTTATGGCCAAATGCGCAACCGTGCCCGATGTGCATGGAAGAGTTGGTGCAAAGCGCTCAGAATCCGACCATTGCTTTAACCCGCTGTCAACATTTGATGCATTTGCAATGTCTGAATGGTATGATCATAGCACAGCAAGGTGACATGAGCAAGGTGAGCAGGTAGCTTCCCCCTACATTATTTAGAAACCCGATTGCCGGACCAATGTTTTCAGAAAATGTTGCAATATAATTCGCAAAAAAAAATCTATTTGATTTATGTATTTTGATTTTCAGAATCTCTTTATTGAGTGCCCGGTGTGTGGTATCGTTTATGGTGAGAAAGTGGGCAATCAACCAAACGGGACGATGTCATGGAGCATCATTAGCAAAAATTTGCCGGGCCATGAAGGTCAAAATACCATACAAATAGTTTATGAGTATGTGTCACCATTTGTTTTGTAATTGCTGCATTACTATACGTAACAAATATAATATCTTTCAGCATTGCATCTGGCGTACAAACGGAAGAGCATCCCCATCCGGGTCGAGCATTTTTCGCTGTTGGTTTCCCACGCGTCTGTTACCTGCCCGACTGTCCGCTTGGACGTAAAGTATTGCGCTTTCTCAAAATTGCCTTTGATAGGCGTTTGCTATTCTCAATTGGCCGTTCTGTGACCACAGGCCGCGAGGACGTTGTGATTTGGAATAGTGTTGATCATAAAACACAATTCAACATGTTTCCAGATCCCACATATTTACAACGTTGCATGCAACAATTAGTGCACTTGGGTGTTACAGATTAAAAAAAAAAAACGCGATTAATAGATGCAGTGATCTAAAAAATACATTTGTCATATTTTAAGTATTTCCATACTCAAATGAGATATGCTTTTTATTTATCATTATTATTGTTATTGTTAGTGTGCAATTTGAAAGTTTTTCAAAATAAGTTGCGTTCGAGTAGCTCGAACGTTAAACATCCAAGTGGCTTTATATGTTGCGGCAACTGTAAAGTATACATATGTATATGTACATAATGCATGCTGAAAATTATAGCACATACTTACATACATACATAGATACTTATATATGCACATACTTGTATGTATAGTTTTTTATAAGCTTTAAAAGTAGATTTTACAAATTGACGAGACTTCCTTGAATGTTCTTCCATTATATTTTCTAATATTGTATAGTTTTATTACCATATACATACATTTTAGATTTATCAAATCTGTGGATAATTCACTATAGATGTTGTTTTTAATTCATTTGAGACATGTTATCAGCCACTTTAACAAAGCGTGAAATGAAGTTGCTTCTAACGAATATATGCAATAAACATATTTAATAAGTGAATATATTGTCCTTATTACTAGTTGAATTCGATTTTCGATCTTCGTTGGTTATCGAAAATCTTAAAAATTTATGTTATAAGTATGACAACCCTCTTTTAAGTTTCCTGTCGGAACAAATATTTGGTTTCGATGCTAGGGCGAACCGATTGTGCGTCATAATACGAATGCCCGAATTCTGTCACTCAGTTTCATCTCAAGTCTCAAAATGAGCTAGAGGTTATTGCTTTTCTTTGCCTTTACGTTTTTTTTTTCTTTTGTTTTTATATTAATTTTTTGTGACCTGCTCATCACCAAGTCACTATTTAGAGACTTAATTTTAAGACAAGAGGTTTAATTTTGAAACTAATGAATGCAAACTGGTATAAAATTGTGACTTTTGTCTCTATTAGTGACTGAGACTGTTTACTGAATTTTGGGCATACATTTCGTTTAATTTGCACTTTCAAACACAGTCGAAGATCGAATACAACGCATAATAAGTGAATATATTTTGTGTGCCACCTAGAGATAGTGTAACATGGCATTAGTTAATGAATGAAGCAGGGAAAACTGTTATACAAGTAACATTATCCATTCCCTACAACATCTGTCTACTCTAGGGCGCGATAGCGGCATTTTTAAGTGACTGATTTTTCGTAATTTGTAATGCAAGGCAAATGAAACTTTGCGCTCGATTGTCTTAAAGTTGACGATATTTCGGCCTAAAAAGTCGCTGTCGCTTATCTCATATTGCCAAACGATTAAGTTTTCTTTTATTTTATAAAGAAAGTTTTTTTTCATGTAAACGATGCGAATCTCTTAGAGTTTAAGAACTTTCTCCTATGTAGTTGTAAAATAAAATAAAATTTGTGATTTTTTCGGCTCATCGTTTTTTTTTTTAATTGTTTATAAAAACGTAGGAAAAAAGTATCGCAAGTGGAACTGATAAGTTAGTTTTATAAAATGTTTTATGCAGCGCTGCTAAAAATCTATTGAAAGCTATTTTTATAAGAAGATGCAATCGTATGACATGATCATTAGTTTAGTGTTCAAGTTTTATATAAATTTGAAATAGGCTAGTTTTTAGATTTGAAGCGTAGTTTTACACAAATATGTATATGTAAAATTACAAATTATATATTTAATAAAGAATTTGTATTGCTTTTTAATGGATATAAATAAAAATCCACATTTGCTAAATAAAGATAAACAAAACATTTTGTATTCGCGATATGTATCTTTGTTTAATAAGTAATTTCTTAGATGTTCTGAGTTTAAAAAAAATGTTTTGTTTTTTTCGAAAATTACCGTTATAAGATGACGAGCGTGAATTTAGTATGATTTATTCACTTCAAAGACAGGCGTTTAACAATGTTAAATGTAAAATGTGCACAAACAATCTACAAACATCTACGTATATTGAATATTTCGCATTTTCGGAAATTACCGTAACAATGTTCGGCGCAGAGCTGAATAATGATCGGCTATGAAATTATTGGGATACATAAATTCACCATAATTGGGTGGAGTTACGCACATTTTACAAAAATTTGCAATTATCTTATTTTAAGCTCAAATAATACTTCAAATACTACGCAGCGGATGTGTAACAATTTGTATTTTCTTTTAAAAAATTTAGCGTGGCTTTTGAATTAAAAAATTTGTATATCTCCAATTTAAGTCGATTTACAATTGTGTCCACCTCACCAATAACGGAACTTTTCGAAATTGCAAATATGGCAATATTTCAGCAAAGTTGAAGGTAAATTTATTCAAAACCAAGTTTTAGAATAATGTTTTAACAAAGAGCTGCTTGTTTTTTTTAAATAAAATTTTCTTTCTTAAAAACAACTTTATCTCTCCATGTTTTTTTTTTCATCTTTTGGAATAACTAATAACCGCTGGAAAGCCAGGTCAGAGCAGTTCGATGAATGATCTAAAGTTAACTTTATGCAGAGCATCTAAAGCAGCACAACTCTTGTGAACGTGTGATTATTGTGGCGGCGTTAATATTTTCAGCATCCATTTATTCGTGCTGAGATCGTAACAATTTTTTAAATATCATAATTCGGCTACTCCAACCATTTCTGCGAATAACATACTTCTAGAGTGGTCACGTCGATCTGCCGTCCTAGGCGTGGCTCGTCCTTAAGTGAGCCCTTGTCTTGTTTAAAGAGAATGTGGCTTTAAGTGGGCAAAAAAAAACCCATAAACGGGGTTTAACTCTTGTACGGTTTGGTTTGTGAAAGTTTAAATTTGGGTTCATTACAAAAATCTCTGCAATGCTTTGGGGAAATAGTGATCCCCCGTCTGCGTGCCACAGCCTCACACTCCGTAAGCAGGTGGTGTGGGGTCTCTCCTGCCGAGTCACAGAAGCGACATAAGTCGCTCGACCAGATCCCCAGTTTGTGTAGGTGACCTTTAAGTCTGCAGTGGCCCGTTAGAAAGCCTGTAAGGATTCTCAGTTTTTCCCTAGCAAGATCCATAAGAAGCTTGAGCCTTCTTAGATTGAGACCGGCGACGTTAAACCAGTGTAGGCTTCTCTGCCTTCTCTGCCTTTTTGTCTCCCAGCTAAGTTTTTCTCTTACCGTGTCCGGTCCTAATGCTATAAACGGCTCTGGTCGAATAGGAGTGGTGGCCGCCGCTTTCCTTGCTAGCAGGTCCGCTGCTTCGTTGCCTTCCACACCCATATGCCCCGGTACCCAAAGAAGTAGGATACGATTTCTCTCCGCCAGTGCGTTTAGTCTCATTATGCACTCAAGCACCAAAGAGGACTTCACCTCGTATGATGAGAGAGCTCTGAGCACCGCCTGACTATCGCTTGAAATTAGTATTCTTTCACTGCTATACTTCCTACGTAGGTTTATCTTTGCGCATAGACTGATTGCAAAGACCTCCGCCTGAAAAATGCTGGGGTAGGCCCCCAATGGAACCGACACCTCTGATCTGGGACCATAGACGCCCGCACCAATACCCTCCGGAGTCTTAGAACCGTCTGTGTACCACCGCAGAGTACTTCCCCGGATGTGATAATCCAGAATTGAAGCCCTCCAGGTGGCTTTGCTATGTATTACTACCTCAAACCTTCTGTCGAAGGTTATATCTTTGTGCATGTCATCCTGGGGGAGGCTCGCCAGCGGGAGCTGTGAGATTAATGCCTCCCCCGCCTTGCATGACAACACCTTGCCTCTGCCAAACCCATCTTTGGAGAAATTCAGTAGTAACGGGTGTTTTTTTCAGGGGTATAAAACTTCGAATTGAAATAAAACACAAGAAAATCGTTTTAAGGTCCATCAATTTGGCTTTATTGGAAGGATAATTTTATGCCATTAATGTTTAAATATGATTTCGGGCATGTGGCCGCCGCGGCTGGCTCGAATAAAGCCAATTCTACAGGTCCAATTTTCAACCACTTTTTCGAGCATATGGGGCCGTATGTCGGCAATAACGCCACGAATGTTGGCTTCCAATTCCCCTAACGTTTCTGGTTTGTTGGTGTAGACGAGCGACTTCACATATCCCCAAAGAAAATAATCCAATGCTGTCAAATCACACGATCTTGGTGGCCAATTGACAGGTTCATTCCGCGAAATTATGCGCTCAGCGAATGTTTCCTTCAATAAATCGATTGTGACGTGCGCTGTGTGGCATGTAGCGCCGTCTTGTTGGAACCACAACTCATCCACATTCATGCCATCCAATTCGGGAACAAAATAGTCGGTTATCATGGCTCTATACCGGTCTCCATTAACGGTAACTGCCTCTCCAGCATTATTGCGGAAGAAGTATGGCCCAATGACTCCACCAGCCCATAGAGCACACCAAACAGTCAGTTTTTGTGGATGTAATGGCGTTTCAAGGGTCTCATGTGGATTCTCTTCACTCCAAATGCGGCCATTTTGCTTGTTGACGTAGCCATTCAACCAAAAATGAGCCTCATCACTGAACAAAATTTTGCGATGAAAATCAGCATCGAGATCAATCTCATTTTCGGCCCATACACCAAAATCACGACGCATTGCATGGTCTCGCGGCTTTAATTCTTGCACAAGCTGGATCTTGTAAGGTCGCAAGCCAAGATCTTTGCGCAAAATCTTCCACAAAGTTGATGGACAAAGCTCCAATTGCTGTGCACGGTGGCGAATCGATTCATTCGGGTCCTCTTCAACACTTTGCTCTACAGCGGCAATTGTTTCTTCGGTGCGCACTGTTCGACGTCTCTGCGGATGCGTATTATCACATAGAGTAAACGTAGTGCGAAAACGATCCATGGTTAACCGAATTAATTGCTCTGATGGACGATTTTGTCGACCATAAAATGGACGGAGCTCACGGTAAACTTCGCGAACTGAACCATTATTTTCGAAATAAATTTGCACGATTTGCAAGCGTTGTTCTTTTGTCAACCTGTTCATGATGAAATGGCAAACCAAACTGAACATAAATGACATTAGAGTTGCCAGATTTGACCACAAAATGCCAGTTTTATCTCTATTCGAAAAACAAACCTGTAAAAAAAACGCCCTTTAGTAGCCTTTACCACGTTAATTGCAGCTCTCACTCAACATAAGGAACAGTTGATTAAAGGGATAAAAAGTTGAAATACAATTTTTGAATATAAATAAAGTAATTAAAACTTTCGCTAGTGTTTTCACAAGAATGGCAGTGAGAACAGAAATGGCGTGAACGTTTTCAATGGGAATTTTATAAGAAGAAAACGCTAGTGACTTTTCCGAAAACAAATAAAATGCGAACAATACTTTCGGGAAAATTAAACAAAAGTCTCTGGAATGTTCTGACTAAAGATAAAGCGGGCACACACATTCTCAAACCCGTTCTCCGAAGAACAAGTAAGAAAAAAAAGCCTTAGAAATGTTTTATCGAAGAACAAATTGGGAAGAAAATTTAATTTGTACTCTTTTGCCATTTGACGAACTAAAATAGCTAAAAATTTGATTCGTTTAATTCTTATATGGGTTGCTTGAGATTTTAATTTGATTGTTTACCTTTAACGTAAACATCACAGACACCAAATGCCTCCAGACTCGTATTGGCGGTGTGTGTTTTCTGCCAAATGGTTCCCGGAATTTTGTTCTTATTCGATCCTGCCTGAAATCGTCATCGATACTTTCTTTCTTATTTCGTATTCATTGTGAAAGTTTCGCTGTCATTCTGCTCCAATTGAACATGAATTGAGAGTTTTGTTCTCTTTGAGAACGTACCCGAAAGTTTTACATATATTAATTTTGTTCTTTTTGAAAACGTTTCTGAGAATTTTGATCTCATTTTTTTTTGGGAACGTTATCGAACGTTTTGATCGCAGTTTTATTCCTTTCAATCGGTTGTGGTGAATACTTTTTGGGCTCGTTTTGTCTTTTTGCGGGAACATAATTGATATTACATATTCTTGTGCCGAACTAAACCAAACCCGGAGTGCGTTCGCAATTCCTGATAATTTCTATTGTTTTGTCAATTATTGAAGTTTATTGTTTAGTAATGCAGATGTGTACAATTAAATGAAAAGAGTCTGCAAAGACGAAGCTTGGCCGTCTTCGAAAATGCATCAAGCCAAGGAAGCAGTTAATTATATACACATTAAACTAAACTATAGAAAGTGGGTAAAAAAAGTTTATTTGCACAACTGTGTTACACATCAATAACCCATCAGGAATGCACAAATTGCATATCATCATTTGCCGTAGTATATATGGATGTTATTAGGAAATAGTGATAATTTAGATTGGTGAATTTCCGAGGTAAGCCTTACAACGTTGTTGCAGCACTGCTGCAGTACTGCATGCAATTGAACTCAGCTACAGCTATTAATGCTGCTGCCATGGCAATAAAATTGCAATGCATTTCATTCTACGCTTTTTATCAAGTACATATGTATGTATGTATGTTTGTATACATTTAATGTACATATAAATGTGTGCGAATTTGTGATTACACTTTTGCTTTTTCCTTGCAACTAAGTTGTTTTAACCAGAAATGGCAGGATAAGGTAGTCGAAGTTACAGCCGCTTTTTTTACTACACACTTATCATTGTCATCGATGTTTTTCGGGTAGCTTTCTTCTGTAAATGGCGATCATGAACGCTGTATATTTTTATACATGTACACACATATGTATGTGCAAACATACGAGTGTATTTGTATACATGTACGTGCTCGTATGTGAGTGGAAGCTCTCATAAGCAACAGCCGCAATGCAATAAATTATTTTGCAATGCAATGTTAAACCAAACATGTCCACATATTATGTATAAGTTCCTATGTATGTATGTTTGTATGTATAACTGCTGCTTCGTTATTTCTTCTGTTAGGACAATGACGTCATATCCACGCATAACTCAGCAACCCACCATTTACCAAGGACATGCATACACATTTAGGACGTGACAATGTGATTTGCCCATTTTTGGTGTCAATAAAGTTTTTGATAAGTTTTTTCCTTTCTGGTGAATTTCAGATAGTCACGTTTCCCTTGAGACACTTGTTGTGCCAGCTTGAATGCATAATGCGTTCCAGTTTGGCTTTATGAACATACATACATACTCGCACATATACTTATGTACAT
The DNA here is from genome assembly GCA_963971545.1 of Philophylla caesio. Lineage (NCBI taxonomy): Eukaryota > Metazoa > Arthropoda > Insecta > Diptera > Tephritidae > Philophylla > Philophylla caesio. Next base: position 12,650,380 of record OZ020607.1, read on the forward strand.
ACATTACTTTTCTTTTCGCTACTCACTTTGGACCTGTAGAAAAAGGTCCATTTTGTTGCGTTTAATAGCGAGTGTGAGGGTGCTACCAAACTGTCTATGCTTTCGAAGAAAATATTAAATGCACCAAGAAGGCGAACACTTTTACCTTGAAGGCGTTTCTTGACTAGAAACTATATTGGCCCTTGGAACATGACACGACTCATCCCACTCATCTACTCATACACTAATGTAGTCTCAAAACATTTTGTTAAGTGGGTCACCCCCGAGCAGTAAATGGGTGTTAGCTAAAGTGATTATAGAAAAAAATATCCCTCGTCGTTGACCATTTGACCAAATCCCTCTCTATTTTTCTCTCTCTCTCTCTCTCAGGCTCAAGAGACAGGTTTTGGTTATTGGGACACGATATACTCGTAGGAGTGAAAGTTTCGATTTCATTTCATTTATTAGGGCCAGTTTTTCAGTGCTGGTTTAAACTCAGTTTAGTTAAACTCAGTTTAAATTTAAACTTAGTTTTTTGTGCTCAATTAAATTTCTGGCAAAAAAAACGAAATAGTCAGCACGCAGCTGATAAGCTAAACTAAGTTTAACTGGGCGCAATCGGCCGATTAAACTCAGTTTAAACTCCGTTTAAAGTGGACTGAAAAACTGCATACTGAGTATAAACTTAGTTTAATCGACAAACAGAGTTCAACTTGCACTGAAAAACTGGCCCTTAATAATTTACTTTTGATGTTTAAATGTCTATTTAAAACAAATTTTGTATTTACACACTAAAAATCCACAAAATATCAGAAATATTAACGCATTTTAATTTAAGTAGTCTTAGGCAACGGTTTTGTTATAAATTAAGAAACTAACCTGAACTTGGAAAGCCATTTAATATTTATTGAAATCTCTTCAATTAAATTATTTTATATCCCGGCTTAATCTTCTGTAAAATGTTATACTTATTATAACTTAAAACGGATTTTACCTACAGTATTTAGTATGAAATTAGAAACGGAACGTTATATTAAGGGGGTCCTCTACCACAGAGAAAAGTTTCGTAGAAATCACATTTTTTTGCATGCTTCTGGGCTTCGTAATGTAACCGTCTCCATCAAGTTATACACCGTAATTTATCTTTAAACGCGTTATCCCGAAAGTAGTGTTTTATTAGCTGACGAGTACTTTTCTTAAAAGTATTGGTCCGACTCCAAAATTTTCTTTATTGAATTATTCAGTGAACATACCGCTATGTTTTCCCGAGTACGATTTGCAAAACTTTCTTTGTTCTATTTTTAGAGTCTCTAATATGTCAAAAAATGACAATTTGCAATATAAAAAAATTTTGTCTTGGGAAAACATAGCCAACGTAACTGTGATTATAAAGAATATTTAATTTTTAATTACAGATTACCTAACTGGGACCCATGCAGTTTCAACATTAATTTAGTTAGTGACGTTTCGAGTTCGAAAATGCTTTTTTTTTGGTATTCAATACAAAAATTTTAAAGTCAAAACATGTACCTTTACAATAAAAAAAAATTTCTTAAATCCATTCAGTAGATCCTTCGAAAATTATTCCAAAAAACTGCTCGATTTCAGGCTTTGGGAGTAGAAGACCCCCTTAAAGAAACAAAAGTGTTTTACAAAAACTAGAAAATGAGGAATATAACCACATACTAATAATGATAATGTAATTCATATTATAAAATAAAAGACCAATTTCGTTGAAGTCATCTTTTACATGACTGCGAAAATTTAATTATAAAATTTGACAATTAAAATTTTCGGTTAAGCATTTTTTAACTGTTTAAATTTAATACATATATATTTATCAAAAAGATGGGAATAAATATATTAAAATAAAAATTTTCCAATCTATTGCATTAATATAACCACCATAATTCTCTCAATTTCGGATATTTAAAAAAATTTTGCATCAAGGATTCGGCTTCTTGTGTGTATATATGTAAATATATTTAAATTAATTAAATAAATTAATAAAATCTAAAAAACTATAATTTTGGTATTATTCTCTTGTTAACTAAATCAAATTTTTTTCAGGTATTTCTTTTTTTTGTTTGAGGTTACCAATTTCATGGAACATATGAGGTGTCAGGTATAAAAATGAGAATTCTAATATCCAAAATTGTTAAAAAAAAACTTTATTACTATAAAAATTTTGATTTAAATTGATAAGAATGGCTATCACGGAATCATAACTTTTTCTATATAAATTCAATAACTTAACGATACCGAATAATATCAGAAAAGTAGTTGTTAGTTTTGTGCCTGGCACCACTGATTCTATTTTATATAAGACAAACTGTGGATGACTGATTTATTGGTTTCGTTTTGTCAACAAGTTAGTTGCAACAATTTATTTTATGCATACAAATACAAACGGATTTATATACATACATACATATGTAATATAACATACATATATGCATATTTATGTACATACACAAGCTTGTATGTGACAATAAGAAGCAAGTAAACTACTAAGTAATGCAAAAAATCTGGTAGTTTTTGGCTTTCCGATCGCACCAAAATAAGTCCTTGTTGACCCTGTAATAGTAACTTTAAGTTGTTTTCGTTTGAGTTTTATTACTTTTGTTTTATATGCTATTTATGCCGAAAATGAAAACAAGTATTAGTGGAAAAGTAAACACTCGTAGTATTACGTCAAGTTCAGTTTTTCGTGACTTAACTTTATTTGAATGTTAAGATGAAATTGTGGAAAAAATTGTAAGGTCAAATTTAAATCATGCTCTCACTTACTTTAAATTTTTTTTGAAAATTCTTTATGTTCGCAGAATTTTTCAACTAAAATATCGTATTGGTTAAAACAAGCTATTTAATTTTCAAGAAATTTGCTTTAATTTACTTAAACAAAAGTTGGAAATTGCGAGTTTAGCTATTCTTACATATTGCCAAATTTTAACAACTTGATTAGAAAATAAAGGAAATACAGGTATAAAATACTTTTACGAAAAGTATTTAAATTGGAAATTCAAAATATATGCTATATATATTTTGAAAAAAACAAATACATTTGAATATACTTTTGAAGTTTTGATTAATTAAATTAATTAAATATTTTCAATTGAAATACTTAAATACTTACTGATGTAGTCTTAAAATGAGTAAATTTTGGCATAATAATAGAGCCCCCCTGATTTATTAGCTGAAGTTAAAAATCAGTGGATATTTTTCACCACAGTGCCATATTTCACCACACCGAAATCCAATAACATTCTGATATCAATCAACGAATGTCGAACTCGTTCCTGATTGATGAAAAAGGCAGAGATATTTTGTTAGCGGAAATGAACAAACCCTTTTTGTAATACACGTCCAATAACATTTCGTTGTGGTGAAATAAACCGAGATATCTAACCATAGGGAACAAAATGCCGCACAACTAAAATTTTTTTGTTTCAACCAATTTTGTTGTATTATATTAAATTTATTTCATTTAAAATAACAGGGATTGTTGCGTTAATATAAAACACATAAGACCTAACCCCTTTCTTTCCGCGAAGGAACGTATATTTAAAGAAAATGCAACACTCGATTAGTTCTATTAAAAACTAAACATAAAGAAGTTGCACGGCGTTTCGTTTCATTTTATAAGAAATATCGGCTTATTGTACCATACAGTAAAACAACAAATTATATTATAACGTGAATCGACGTGTCAAAGAGTCAGGTTGTTGAAAAAAGCTGCTACACGGTTTTGGTTGCGTTATTGAAAAACTACGGTATTTGAGTAAGGACAGTCTATTCGAAGATAATTCCACTGACATCTATTTATTTATAGAGATGGATGCAAAATGGACTGCTTGGTGGGTGCAGTGGTGCCCTGTGAGATGCTGAACTACCAAACTTTGTTCGCATCTTCCAAGCGAAAGTGGGAGAACTAGTTGGAAACTATGGATGAGTATAAAAAAGTATACATTTCTCGGATAGTCAGGCGACAATTTAGGGTTTGTCTTCCCGATAGCAGTGAAAAAGTTAGTCAGCCAATTGAATTAGTTTTCAGTGTCAATCGTAGAATGAAAAATTTACTTTAGTGGGGTGAAATACGGAATAAGTTTTTCTATTAGCTAAACAATTTGCGATCCACTTAATAAAAGTCACAAGAATAGAAGCAAGTATAAATTGTCGGCTGCCAACGCTGCACTGAACCAAAAATTTATAAAATTTATGCGACATTAAAAAATGTTAAAATTATCATTTATCATTTTAACATTATTAATATTATATTAAGAAGTGTAAAATTAACATTAAAATGATATTTTATAAATGTTAAATAAAACACAGAAAATATTTTTCTAAACTATTTTATTATTAGAAAATTATTTTTATAAAAACAACTAAACTCACTACTAAAAAAACGTATAAATATTACGCTACTTGTCTTTCAAGCAGCAATTTTTCCCCTAAGTCCGACCCTGAGAGTAATGTTTTCGTTTCTAGGAAAAATCACCTCCTAAGAGGATTTCTGAAACCCGTAAGCTATTTATTTTATGCAAATATTGATTACCTAAGTTTATAGATTAGTACAATCCATACTAATTATATGAAAATGCTGCCAAAGTGTATTCTACATTTGATTCTTTGAGCAGTTCCTTTAATTGGGCATCTTCTTTCGCTAACGTCGTGAGATTTAATTGCCTCTAAATTTTGCGCTGCGTCAATTGGATGCCCGATACCTTCTACCCGGACGATAATTGTGACCTCTTTCGAATTCAAAAAAATGGAAATACATTTTTTTTTCCAATTTAATTATTGTTTATGATTAGCTATTAGGTATTATAAAATACGGCTGTCTAAATTATAAAATTGATTATTCTCTTTCAAAAATTACAAAAATAACGATAATTTAACAATTTTAAATGTGACATTTTCACTTTTTTGTTGTAAATTGTTAATTTTGCATAATTTTTTTCGGTGTGCGTACAATGCCTTTTTCTATACGAGTATGAACATGTGTTCGTTTTTTATTTTGTAGACAACTTTTCTGGAGGTGAGCCTGTCTACTCCTCACACTACTAACGTCCAGCTTAGCCAGGCTGCAGTGTGTAGTTGTGAATTGTGTTTTTAGTTCGAGCTCGATATTGATTTTATTTATTTATCTCTGATTTCATATGATCGTGATTGCTATAGCGCCTAAAGACATTTTGTGATGACAATTGCAATTGCATCGTTCAGTTCATCGTGTTAACTCGATAACGACGGTTGTATAGTTGCGCTCATACCTCTCAATAATTGTATTGCCAAGAAATTTAAAAGTGTTTAAAAGCAGTTAAATTGCGTTCAAAGTCAAAATTAAAATTTTATCTAATAAAAATTGAAAACAACACCTAAACTTTTGCCGCAGGTACTTCTCCATAGGTGAATTATAAGTGAATGTATACAAAATTTGATTAAAAAACCGCCTACATATACTCTGAAGCTGTTAAAATGTTGTAATTAAAAAATTTGTAGTCTATGTTACATACACGATTTTGACAACAGCCATGCTATGATTATTTAAATATTTCGGTATAATATTAAAATATGTATAATTTTTCTTTGGTATTACCGCTGTGCAACATTTGATATTTGCCGGTAAGATTTGAGTTTGTGGTGAGGCACTTGTGCTTGTTCTTAGAAACCACAAATCAATCAAACAAACTGTTGTTGTTGTACTAAGTATTATAAGTATGCGCCTTCTGTCTGTCTGGTTGCTTGGCGCGTCTTAGCAAACAATAAATATACATATATACATACATACATTTATCCATAAATAAGAGTGTATATATTATGTACCAACATCTACCCATTTGCGTGTAATTCTATCCACCGATAAATCGAACTAAAAGCGCGCTTTGTTCCCATCATTCAAATATTATTAATATATTTTTTTCATTTGTTGTCCCTATGCAGCGACGTTAGTAATTTCTAAAAGTTGCAATTTAATTACTGAAAGCAAGTCCAGTGTGTTTTGCTTGCATTTTTTATTTTTGCTTGCGTATTACTTTGAAATTCGTGGAGCGGAGGAGCATCTTCCAGCAAATAATCTATTAACGCAGAGGAATAAATTTAAGGTGAGTTAAAAAAAATCTTTTTGTATTTGTATAGAAACAAAAAACATTATAAATCCTTATCAAATATATATGTATGTATGTATGTATGTAATGTATTTTATTTCTGTTCTTAATTCTTAAGTTTTGTTATTCTGATTAGTTAAAGAAAGGTTTTCATCGAATGTTTGATTATTTATTAGAGTTCATTCTCTAACAAAAACCATTTAACCACAATTACCAAACTTTTTAAAAACCAAAAAAAAATCCATAAATCTTCATTCAAATTTCAAACGACTTTTCTGAAGAGATATAATTAATCAAACATGCATTTCTGGAGCAAAACATTTCAATAACGCAAGTTTCAAATCTCTAAAAATTACCGCCGATTTGTTAGTATTAATTCCTCCACGAAGATTCTCGTGTGTTGAAAATCTACACATGGAATCAATGGTTGTTATTTTTGTAAATTGAAAGACTTACAAATGCCTCTTTTCCATTTTTTATGTACTTATATGAATCTATATTTCGAAGCAAGTTTTTTTTTGACATTTGAAAATCGCGCGTGTAAAGCCTCCTTTACTTGGCCTAAAGAGAAAGTTTCGTAAAAAGTATCAGTGGAAATAGAATGCGAGACTTGGGAACGCAGAAATATTACAGTTCTGAATTTATTATCTCAATGGCTCGAAGTACACTCGCGTGCAACGATTCTTAGCGTGATAAATTTATTGGAAGTTGGCAATAGCAGTCCATTACACTTGTCGTCTGCTATACCATGCACTGCGGTCGAGTTCGATGAGATCGATCAGGAAGCAATAATGGATGAATTTATTTCGCGCAATACAAAAAGGGCTGCAGTATTTGCTAAGAAATCTGTGTAATATTTTTAAACTTACATTTGTTGTAAATACTAAGTAATATATTTTTACAAATTACAAAACTGTGTGAAATTGATCGCTCCCGAAATATACCTTTTCACTAGGTAGCATTATTTCTTATTAAGCATGCAGAATTTTTCCTCGCACACTTGTGTGTTTATGGCTTAAAAAATAAGCTCTATAAAGTGTTTTATAAATTATCGTAAAGCCAGAAAGTTAGTGATATACGACAGGTGTAAGAGTGGCATATTAAAAAAACCTCTTTTATAGTTAAATATTCAGAAATGAATACTTGTGGGTCTTTTCTTTTGTTTAAAAAGTTTATTGCCGTCTTGATTAATAATAGCTCATTTCTTAATTTTTGATGCGGAAGTAAATGTATGTATGTATAAACATTAATTATATAAAATATTTTAACAAAAAGAAACAATTATATTTAAATTTTATGTGTCTAAAGTCTAACGTTGATTTCTAACAATTTATATTCCGACACTCTTTCGCAATTTCTTTTGTAATAAAAACATGTACTAAAATACCTAAAAAATGTTAATTCGTGCTTTAAGAAAAACAATAGTTTTCTACTTAAAAAGAAGACTGGTAAAAATTGTTTAACTGAATAATATTTGCACGATTTTTAGATATTTTGAAATACTTATCTCACTTTTCCAGCAAATGGGTGGTATTTTTGTACGTGAAAAATTACGAATTTGGTCCAAACTAAATAATCCTTAATGTTCGATTTAATAAAAGCTATAATTTAATTTTAGTCATCCAGCATACTCAGTATATGGTATACTCGTAGTTCATTGAACTCAAACACAACTCAAAACTTTCTTATAAGGCGAGGGAGTAAATTTATTTTATTTTTATTTGTATAATAAATCTAATTTATCAGAATTCAATTGATTTTTGTTGGTAGAAACACAAATATGTATACAGTTTTAAGGTGTAACCAAACAGTGAACTTGTTTGCGATTTCGAGGAAATAACAAAAAAAGGAAAGGAAAGGAGGGTTGAAGAAGATATAATACAGATAGGTATTTGCTGTATATACATATGAAAGAACGGGCTATATGGACAAAAAATATTTTTGATAGCTAAAAAAAAGCCAAGTGTATATACATACATATTTACCAAAATATATCATCAGACGACATTTGTGCCATCAACTTAAGACATCTACCGCATTTTAAATATTCACACTTTAATAATAAATCACTTTTATTAATTAAAAAAAAAAATAATTCGTTCTTTAATAAAAAACATATATATGTACATATATATAAGTATCAAATGAAGTTTTCACTTCCATCACCAACATTTTTCTAATTAAAAAGGCAAATTAAAATGTTCAACTTTTTCACCAGAGACTTCAGAAAAGCTCTGGATGTGCAGTTTTGCAAAAATGTTAATTTTTGGAACCTTTTTTCGCTGAGGATGTTGATTATTTTCTACATGCATACACTGACGAATGAAATACATTTTTTTCTGTTATTCCAGGTTGTACTTACATATATGTATAAGAATTGTGAAATTTTTTTTTGACAACAATTGTAAAAATGGTAAAAAATAAAATTCTCAAATATGGAAGAAATTGTGTAAGAGCGGTAGTAAAAAATAATTTCATAATCAAAGGTTGTTTTTACTCACTTTAGTTTTTCCTATTGAGCCTTTCCATTTCAAGACAACCGGTCATGACATGCTGTTCCTTGGTCAAAATAATGAGACACGTATTTTTTCTTTTGACCAATTTCAACTTTGCTGTAAAAATCGTATTTTCCCGTCTTTGAACATTTTTTTTTTTCAAATGTACATAACTTCTCTAAAAACTGACCGATTTCGATAATTCAACTAGCAAGTCTCAAAATGAGAAAGGGATTATTGCTTTTTCCCGCTTTGACGTTATTTGCTTTTGTTTTCATTTGAACTTTTTGTGACCGGCTCATCACCAGGTCACAATTTAGAGACTTTATTTTAACTAATGAATGCCAACTGGTCTAAAATTGTGACTTTTGTCCCTATTAGAGACTGAGACTGCTTACTGAATTACAATCTTGCCAGAAAAAATCCGATACATACTGCCTTCATATATCTACATATATATGTACGTATACATACATATATGCACATTTGTATGTTATTGATATCCTATGGCAAAAGTAATTCATTGCAATATTCGCCATAGTTAATTTAGTCAAGTTCAAAATAGTAAATTTTATGACGCATTTGGATTGTTACCGCCAAATCAATTAGAAAAAAAGATATAAAGTAAATGTATAAGATTTGGATTTTTATGCACATGACATATGTACCGATATGTATGCAAATTATATTCATTACATAAAGACCAAGCTGTGGCACAAGAAGAACTAATAGATACATATCTGGTAATATTAGTAAGGTACTTGAAAACTAAATACATTTTTGTAGTATATTTAATAAGGATATTATGGTATAAACCAGTATAAAAAAATTGTAAGAATGTTTGGATCTACATAGAATTTTTTAATACTTCTTTGTTTATTTGCAATATTTTTTAATAATTTGCGTGCAGTGGACCTTGCGCATTTGCTACTACATAAAATTACATAGGTTACATTCAAAAACCTTGCAAAGTCAAATAAAAAAAAGTTACATGAAATCAATGATAAGTCTGAGTGACTTGAAACATGCATATTTTCTAATAAAAATTGAATGGGCTACAACACTGTGTACTCGAAAAAATTCTGATGAATTTCGTTCAAAGTTTCAACTTCAATTTATATATCATATGTTGTAGAAGGCACTATAGTATTTCAAAAAAATTTAAATTAAATAGTTTAAAAATCATTGCTTATTTACTCTTTTAATATTTACATACATTTCTCCGAAAATTTTCGAGTTAACACTTTTGTGACACATTTAATTTTAGTCCAACAATGGGTAACTTTCAAGTATGTAGGTGAAATTTACTATTAATTTTTGAGAATTTACGAGTATTTTATATTCATTCGTTCTATAGAAAAAATAATCAACAAAGTCGGTGAAATTTAAAAAAAAAAATCATTATTTACTTAAAGTAATTGAAACTTGATATTTTTTATCTTGAATTGAAATGAATGAACAGCAAAACCTCATAATTTTATACAAATTTTCTTTTTGATTGCGATTTTAACGGAATTAGCAATAATTTTTGGAAGACTGCAACAAGTAGGTCTCCTGAGCTTCAATATCTTTTGTAAGAGAATGAACTGTATTAATAGAAAAATAATGGCAATTAAATTACAGTAAAGTGGTTCACCGGGACAGAAATTTGTTCGCGTTAAAATAACCACATTTCAGTCCAAATTTGTTTATTCGTTCCTAATTTGCGAAACCCAAGTTTGGGAAACAAAAAAAAATTGTTACATATGTACATATTCGCTATGCTTTGAAATATAATAAAAATCTCTGTTTTACAGGATTTTGACAAAAAATCATATTGAGATCACTTATAACTTAAATTATATTAATCAACGAAAAAATGCATACTGCAATTCAATTAAAATAATCTGTTAATAAGCGCTGAGAATTCTCTTTCGGCATGTCTTTATATAAATCCCGCTGGCACCCCATAGAATGTTTAAAATCTCGACGAAATTTCGCTAAACGTTCATCGAAAGAGATCGACTGTATAGGAAAATAAAAGCCACGAAATTTCAAATTGAACAAAGTGGTATTTATCTATGTTTAAATATATCGCAACTGTAGGTGATGGTGGTATATATTTATCAAGTCTGCGTATTTCGCTATTGTAGTCGGTCTCAGAGTTTTTTTTAGTGGCAACATGTTGCTAAGAAGTTTCGGTCTGCCTAGCTTCCTAACAACATTAACTAATTTTCTCCATAAGTGGACTTAAACCATTTTAATTTATAACAGCTCATATGTCGGTTTGTATAAACATAAATTTTCACTCATACAATCCGATCCAATTTTATACACTTATGCCTCTATGTTTCTCTAATTTCGTTAAAAATTAGTATTTTAAAATGCATTCTCCTGCGATGCAATGAGTTGTATGACTAATACAGCTCCATACTTATACACATACTCGTACATACATATTATCTTGTTGCACGATTGCCAAGCGCATGCGCGGCCTGCCGTCACAACGCAGTAGTCATGCAACATTTGCTTTTTAATGTCACTTTTGGGTGACACGCAACAGGGCACATTGTGCGTGATTGTCTGTCTGATCGGCCTCTTTGACCATTTGTAGCGTTTCCACAAATCAAACTCACTTACGCTCTCCTTCGGGCCAATGCGACATGTCACTGCCTACCAGTTTTTTTGTAAATCATTTATTTCATTTGACTTCACTCGAATATCATCTGTTCACATTCTTTACGAGTTTGTATATAGTTGCACACGCACACACATACAAATGTGGTCAAGAGCAATAAACGCTTAAGTCGATCTAGGATGTACATATATTCGAAATTTTTGCCTAACCTAAAATATAGTACATAATTCCAGAAAAATTTCAACAACAAAAGCTTCACAAAAAAATTTATAAAATATTTATGAATTTTCGTGAATTTTTTTTGAAAATTTGAAATTTTTTCGTATAACCTTTTCTTCCTTTAGAAAATATCATAAATTTCGGTTTCGTATGGACAAAAATATTTTTGTAGAAAAATATTATAAAACTTTTGAGAAAAGCCGAGCTTGGCCTATAATTTAAACAAAGCAGGGAAATAAATTTCGTGTGTGTTACCGACTTTTACAAATTTATACTATTTTAAGCAAATATTTACGAGTACATTTGTATCTATGTATTTAATTTAGAAACTGCGAGTTAGCACACTGTACGCATTTGAAACACCTTCAATTCACATAAAGAAGTGCAATCAGACTTGTCCAGCTTGTCAGCCTGTCAGCGGGCTTGTGCCCAGAATTTCAATTATTTTATGTATACAAATGAAATGACCAAAAATTATCGGACTAAAAACACGTACATACATACTTACGTTTGTGCATACTAGGGATGCTAATTCTAAGATTCAGGTGTTTTATGTATAGAATTAAAAATAACAAAAACTAGATTATTAAACAATTTTATTTCAATTAAGGTTTTCCAATATTTAAGAAATTTGTTTTTATTTAATTTACAATAAATGTAAATTAACAATCATAAATGAATACATTCTATCGAACTGAGTAAACTGTTTAAAATTTTTTTAGAAATCAAGCTTTAAAAAGGCTTTTACTTTTATAGCTTATCCTATGTAAGTTCGAACAGAAGTTGAGAACAGCTTGAAAGGCAGAAAATTGGAAAAAAATGTTTCAGAGAAAAAAAACAACAGAAATTTGTGGTATGATGAACGTTCAACATACATATAATAAATAAACAAACAAACAAATAGATAAATAAATAAATAAAATCCTCAAGAAAAAGAAACTGGTTTAGTGTTCAGTGGAACACGAGAAAAAAGTCAATGTCCGCAGGACTTGGATTCGTATCTACTGACGTTTGCTGACCTGGTATTACGCTTTAAAAAATGTATGGTAACGGTTACTCTATTATTTTCTAGAGTAGGTACATTTCATTTAATGTGAAGATTTCCGTTTAAAGTTCTGATCAAAGATGGAAATATAGGTTGAGTGAAGAACTTATGTCGTACTTAAATAGGGAATACAAATGGAGGGCACTGATGCTTATACGCTCCAACAAAATAATATAGCGAAAGGGTTCAAAGGATGTTTAGTTATGGAAAATCGTCGGTAGAGAAATTGTCAAAAATCGATTTAGTATTTTAGCTACTTGAAATTTGCGTGGGATTTGTTGAATATCTTGCCCTCGGCGCCATCTAGCGGATTAAAATACACCTTTGCCATAGGTTTAAGGAAAATACTATTCCACTTTGTTTGAAATCAATTCGTTAGTTTTAGAGTTATGATTATGGATTGTTAGTGAATGAGCTGAATTTTAATTCTTTTCTAATTAATGAGAAGGCTCTGGGAGTGTTCGAGAGAAAGATTCTCCGAAAGATTTATGGGCCTTTACGCCTTTGCGATGGCGAATACCGGAGAAGATGGAACGATGAGCTGTACGAGCTTTATAACGACATAGATATAGTGCAGCGAATTAAGATTCAGCGGCTTCGCTGGCTTGGTCATGTCGTTCGAATGGATGAAAGCGCCCCAGCTCTGAAAGTATTCGACGCGGTACCCGCCGGTGGTAGCAGAGGAAAAGGGAGGCCTCCTTTGCGTTGGAAAGACCAGGCGGTAAAGGACTTGGGTACGCTTGGTATTTCCAACTGGCGCCAGTTAGCGAAAGAGAGAAATAACTGGCGTGCTGTGCTAAGCTCGGCCAAAATCGCATAGGCGGTTATCGAGCCAATGAAAGAAGAAGAAGAATTAAAATAATGTAAAAGAAAACATTTTTATCGAAATTTGTTAATGTACATATATTAATAAAAATGTATTTTTTTTTTACAAGTTAACATTTAATTTCTGTTAGTTATTCTTACATGATTTGCTTTTAGATATTTTAAACCATAATAAAAAAAGTTACCTTAGTGAACTTCCGGGACGAGTCCCGAAACACCGGGGTCAACTTTTTCCGCTAATATGGGCATATCTAGTACAAACATCCATACATATGTACATGCATATGTATGTACATATGTTTTTATGTATGTATACGTACTAAACAAATAAATACATAAGTACATACATAAATAACAAAAAATAATGTCAAGCAATAAAAAACAAAATTTGTTGTTTAATTTTACCATTTTTGGAATATGAAAATTTAAACTTTTTACCGCACATGCCAGTTCGAGTGCAAGTGCGATTGTCGTTGTGATTGTTATTGCAAAAATTGTTGGGGACGTCAACTTCCATACAAACATCGGCAGTTACTTGGACATTAAATTACAATCAATGTACATACACTCCCAATCGGAACAGCTTTTTACAAAGTAATAAAAAGTAGTAAAGCTTTCTTTGCATTACCAGGGCCAATAAAGCTATACACATGCTCAAGCTTACTTTGCCTATTTCAGTCCTAACTGCAGATATCTGGCAGTATTGCATATTACAAACTATCAAGAAAATAATACAGGAAACGATATTTAGGTGCATTTATTTAAGTATCGACAAATTTGTTCTGCCTTTAAATAAGAGTTAAGGGAGTCCCCTACAAATAACGTTTTTTCTTTAACACTTTTTTGAATGCACCCCTTTCAAAAATGTAAGGTCAAACAGTTGGCAGGATTCCGGTCATGTAATTCATTTGAAACAGATAATTCAAAAATAATTTATTTCTGTATCCCCTTGGCTTTCGTATGGTACTTGGTTTTTCCAAAATTCGAAAAAAGTTGTAAGTTTTGTAAAAACCCAAAATTGGAAAAAAGCTTGTGTCAGACGATAGCGGTTCGTTTTTCGAACATTTCCCAAATGGTTTCAAGCCGATTGATAAATTAGTCTTTGAGATATCTTGCCAACCATTTCCAAAAACACGACTTTTGGGAAATCGCATTTAAAAATTGAAGTGGCTGAAGTGGATGAACGCGAGCAGCCATGTTCAAAGCTTCCGGAAAACTAAACTAGTGCGCACTCCGTTAAAACCTTTAAGGAGTGTATTTGTAACATGTTTTAGAGCAGAAAAATTCAAAAAGAAAAAAATAGATTTTTTAAAACAACATTTGTAGAGAACGCCCTTAAAGCATTTTTGAAAATACACTATGTAGAAATACATTAGGATGCACTAGAAAAAAACAAAAATTAGAATTAACTAACATGTAAAATGGAACTTGCAATATAAAATGCTACATAAAGCGCTATGTTTGACATCTTTTGGTAATGAGTTTCGAGTCTACCTCAGCTGTGTTCTCACTGATTCGAAGGGCTTCAGATTGCCTACTCACAGCGCATTAAAATCAATGTACTATATATCTCCCATGAATATGATTGAATGCGCATTCGTATTTCCGATTGGGTCTCTATATAATGATACGAGTATCTACACATTTTTTTATTGTTTTGTTATTTATAAAAACTGACATTTAATACAAACTACTCCAGTTAGCGTATGAATTTGATTTGGTGGGCGTCGCGGTGAGTGAGGACGGCAGGTGCAATTTCATGTATTACGTAAGCTTGTTGGTTTAAAAGACACATCTCTGAACTATAAATATTAATGGTAATTATTAAAATTGATTGCAAATGCTAAAATAGCCCACATGCGGCTGTCAATCGTATTTAAATGGAGATCATGGGACGTATGTCAATAAAAGCTAAATATAAATATTCGCAAATAAAGGGTGTTTCAAAATTATGCTGGCGTTAACGTTAAAACGTTAAGAAAAACGTTTAGAAAAACGCTGGAGATTCACTCGTCGCAAACAGAAGCGCTGCATACTTTTAGGCACATTAAAATTAACGAAAACGGAAATTTTATAACTTTGCAACATTAACGATTTTATTTCGTTTTGATAACATGGCGCCGAAACGCAACAAACTCATTTCGTTAAGTTAATTTTGCTCGTTAACAAAACAAAATGGTATCGTTTCGTTTGTTGAGCAGCCCTGCTTTTAACCCTTAAATAGGATACTCGTTACACAATTAACATGAATTTATAAAAAACAGAGACATGGGTCCATATGCGAAGATAGTTTAGGTATTGCAAATGATAGTTTTAGATGTTAATTAATGTTACGTTAATGTTTTTTTTTTTAATAAAATCTTAAATAAAACAATTCAGTCTTTTTTCGATATATTTTATGTACTTTGCACCTTCAGTACAATTTAGGTACGTTTTTGTAGAATTTAGAAACAATTTTAGTACGTTTTACGAATTTTTGGTATATTGTATATATTTTTATTTTATTTTGGCGCTTACGCTATATAGCTCAGTGTTTGGCCGTGCTACTCCTGCCATTTGTAGTGTGTGTCTTTATATTCTACCACAAATGTACATGCTTCGGTAAATTTTCGCTTCTTTTGGTAGCATTTTAGGTATATTTTCGGTACATTTTTGCCATTTAATATTTGATACTCACTATATAATTTTTCGGTAAAATTTCAAAATTTTCTCGGTAAGACTTCGGTAAATTCTACGTAAATTTCCGCACTGGTCTAAAATTGGTCGTAAAAAATCTCGGCCAATTAGTCCTTATAAAGTTTCCCCCCCTTAAAATTGTTATGAAAAGACTTGTATAATATATAATACCTACATACAAAAGTACCCAAGTTTTGTATAAGGTCGAAATTCTTGAAAGGGAAAGTTCTGTTAGGAACTAAAGAAAGTCAAAAGAAAAGGCAATAAAATAAATTCAGAACTCCTTAAAGGAGACGCGCGGGAGCAAATCAGTCGGGGGTATCTGAAACTCTTGCTGACTACTTTTCCGGATGTTGTAGATCAAAGTACCATCTGACTTAAATCGCAATGAAAACCCCTTTATAAATGAGTGAAGGTGAAATTTAAAAATTTAGTAATTGATGCAAAAAAAAAAATAACTAGCACAGGTTCTATCTACATATATATGTACATTCCCACATAATAACATATGTATATATGTATGTTATATGTGATGGACATGCATGCAAACCAGCAATTTTTTGCAAAAATTAATAACAATGACATACTTTCTTTTGTGATACGAGTATATTCTTACATACATACATACATACCTGTGAATGAAGTCATACTTACAATTAAATCAATTAAATAATATTTTCACTTTCGTTTGTTCATATATACTTATGTATGTACATATTTCCAGGTTTCAGCATGGAGCTAGGGTGCGATTTGAGCGCAATCCAAAACGAAGATTTGCTGCGGCGAATGGTAAGTTGATTATGACAATATAAAGGCATATAAGAGGATACTAAAGTTTCCTTGAAACCGTCAAAAAGCTTAGGAATCTTTTTAGAGACAGCGACTGTATGTAGAAATCCACTCTTTTATCTTTCTCCTCCAGAATTGAAACATAAATTATAGTGCTTCAACAAAGTGTTTACGTTTTTTTTTGTTTCGAAAGCTGGGGTGTGTTCCATGTTCCATGACAATTTCTTTTTGGCAATCTAAACTTATATTCATGTATTCTATTAAACCGATTTAAATGAAACTTACAAGGATTGTAAAGAAATACTCGTAAGCAGAGAGTGTTACTTAGTATAAAAACTCGCTAGGTGGCACTAGAGTCGTATTTATTAACCGGTTCAGTTAAAATTGAAATAGGTTTGCGAAAAGTGCATTAATGTTCCAGATCCAATTAGGGCCGGAAAAGTTGTATGCGGATAGAGTCAAATTATTAAACTTTCATCGAAATTTTGAAGCTTTTAATTAGAGCGTTCAGAAAAATTTTGATAATGCAAACATTACCTAATAATATAAAGTGTAAGTTTGTTAAGTGGTTCAGGCTTCATACTAATTTTTGGAGGTTTTTTATTCTTAAATATTGCTTTGAACATAATTTTCGTATAATGAAAATACAAAAGAAAAAGCACAAGAATTACGGCATTACAAATTACGTGTATTACAAAAAAAGCTTACAAAACCAAATATTCAAAATAGCAAAAAATCAATGCAAAATCTGAGCGACTTAAGACTTGCATTTACTTTATTATATTATAATTAAAAGCGTTTAAAAACTGCATACTCAAAAAATGCTTAAAATATTCTAAACAGAAACCTCGTAATTGAGATGAAAATTTAATAACTTATCCCAAATTCTGAACAAAGTTTAAGGCTTTGATTAAAATTGTATTTGTTGTATGATGAGTAACATTTTTGCATAAAATTAACTGAAAAAATTAGTCATGAAAACATATTATCTTTAGCAAAAAAAAATAACACAAATCGCTTGCTGTTGCTTACAGGTATTTATAAAATATTTCTGCAATTTTGTATTTAGATACTCGTATTACACTCTGAAGTAGGACACGAATCCATGGCCTTTTGGCCGAGCATTCTGTTGTCAGCAATTTATTGATACATTTATAGCATTATAATTTTATATACGCATATAAAGTGTAAGTTTGTTAAGTGGTTCAGGCTTCATACTAATTTTTGGAGGTTTTTTATTCTTAAATATTGCTTTGAACATAATTTTCGTATAATGAAAATACAAAAGAAAAAGCACAAGAATTACGGCATTACACTTAATAAGTACCATTTTTTTAAATTTATGTTTAAAAGCCTAATTTCACTAATCAAATTTAAGTTTGATAATGTTTAAATATAACATAACACAATTTTCTTTTGCAAATTTTACTATTTAAAACTTTAACAATCTGTTAAATTTAAAAATGTATCAATGAATCCCAAATTACATTTATACTCGTACTTCCATATATTGATTACTCAGCTAAGTAAGTGTTTAAATAAATTTTCAATTATGTAAATATGAGGTATTCATTAATCATGAATTTACATCTAAATTGAGATGAGAATGAATCCGTAAAAGTCTATACACCTCCACAAACCATATCGTGTGTAGACATATGGGCAGACAGAGAGAGGCAAATGCGACATTAAAAATTTGTTTAAAACGAATAAATTTTTCAATTAAAAAAATCAATTGTCTGCGATTAATGGGTTAGATTCATTCCACCAACACGCAAGTATTATTTATGCGTTCAGATACATATTTGTATGTAAGTATGTATGTATGCTTGTAAGCATTTATGTATGTATGCATGTAGGTATGTACAAATGGATGTGTTTATATACCACAATTTCACTTGAAATCAGTTTCTAATTAGTTTTTAAATTGACTGCAAAAAAGTGAATTTGAATTCATAATCAAAATATTCATACATACATACACACATGTGCATTGTTTATTTTTATGCATGAGCATTAATTTATGATTTATTATTAAATAAATCGCCTCTTAATTTTTTATTTATGACCAGACGTTTGCGCCATTTATGAGTACGATTGTATATGGTCAAATGATGATGAGCCAAAATAAAATCGTTCACGGGGCACGCGTTCAATTAAGCCACTGCAAACATTCATACAGACTGACAAATGCATAAAAAGGCAAATAATGATGTGCATACTTACATATGTATAAAAAATACATAAATACATGCTTGCCGAGAAGGTGATGACTCATCACCGTCGCGCCGGCGCAAATCAATGTTCACATTCGTTATTCAAACACGACACATGCGTTCGACATACATATATAATATATATATATATATGTACATATGTGTATACGAGTATATACATATACATATATGTGTACAAACATTGAAATATGTATGTTGTACGTGTGTGCCTGTTAATATGGGGCAACAAAATAGCCGCTAAGACTCCCTGCAAGCAAGCAAGTGACTGGAGGGAGATACTCTGTACGAGTATTGATTCATTTAGATTTATTTTTCTTAGCATGAAAGTACTTGTATGTACATATAAGTAAGTAAATATGTATGTAGGTAAGGTGCACATACCCTGCAGGGCAAAGATTAACTACAATTTAAAACACTTTTCCAGTTCAGGACTAGTACGATTAAAAAAAAATGGAGTAATTGGAATCGTTCGCTGAAAATAAAAATAAAAGGGAAGAACGTGAAAAAAATGTAAATAATATAATCTAATAAATTTTGAAACTTCAGATTATACCATATTACTGAGTACGGGCCAAGGCACATTAAACAGGCAGCAGCATTAAAGAAAATGCAACCCTGGGGTACATTTTTTAATTTGTTGTGGTCCATCACCCTTCAAAATAGATATATCAAATTTGATGAGTTTGATAATGCTAAATGTAAACAAAATTTGCGTGATTTTACATCAAGGCGAATTCATAAAAGGTGGTATAATTCCAACAGCTGATTGCTTGATTAATAAATATAAAAATATTTGCATATAAGATTTGATTTATGTCCTTAATAATATAGAAACAAAAAACACTTTTTTCAAGAAGTGAATCCGATTCAGAATATTATTACAATGTCGTTTTTGGATTTGCAAAGTGACGAAGTTCCATTTAGATTAGATTTATGGGCCTGTACGCCTTTGTGATGGCGAATACCGTAGAAGATGGAACGATGAGCTGTATGAGCTTTATAACGACATATGTAGATATAGTGCAGCGAATTAAGATCCAGCGCTTCAGCTCTAAAAGTATCCGCCGGTGGTAGCAGAGGAAAAGGGAGGCCTGCTCTGCGTTGGAAAGACCAGGCGGTAAGAAGTTCGATTTTTGGGTTCGTTCATTAAAATAAATTTTGGTCTTGAAATAAAAAGATAAAATCAAGAATGAAAACAAATTAAAAATTAGTTCCTTCTCTAAATACCTAAAATTTGTTTGCTACATTTAAAATTGAGGTTTATTTTAACACATATAAAATTGCATTCTTACAAAAATTATATTTTTTCAAAGTTCATTCTTTTGATAAAAGTTTGAAGATGTTTTTTTTTCCTTTTTTTTAAAGCTTAAAAAATTGGGTTTTATCAGGGCACATTGAAAAGATATGTAGCGGCAGTAGAGAAATTAAAAAAAACTAAAGTATGTGTATTATGTTTTTGCCTTATAAGCTAAAGTTTCAAAAAAATTTAATTAACTACCTTCCGACAGTATTCTTATTTATCAAAACATAATAATAAAAGAGATATGGATAGTTCAAATAAAAATAAATCAAATAACTTTTTTTTGTTGTATCCACCTGTTTGAGGGTTGGTTGCTTTGGGTTTTTATAGTTTTTGTAAGTGAATAATCTTAATTAAAACATAATTTTAATTAGTTCGGGGTACAATTAATACTACATAGTATGTGTTAATAAGTGGTTGTTTTATATACATAAGTTTAACGCAGTGTAGTACTTAACAATTTATTTATTTATTTATTATTTTGACACAAGTAAGACATAGTCTTTTAACGTGTAATAATCACAAAAATTACTTAAGTATAAAAGTGAATACTTTAAAACTATTTATTTTGAACAATATAGGACTTAATGTAGTGTACATATGGTAGCAGAAATTTGAAAGGAAGAAAAGCGATTAAAAATATATAGAAATATTAAGACTTAGTGTAAGAATATAGAATAAATTGCCAATTTGAACTGCCTTAGATTTGATTCCAGTTTTAATTTATTGGGTAAAGAGTTCCATAACTGAACAGCTCTAACGAAAAACATTCTGGAGGTACCTGAATACCTATATTGTGGGACTATAAGGTTGCATGTACGAGTTGACTGCGCAAAGGTTAATTTAAAGAAGAGATAACTCGGACAACGTGTGTAGATTATCTTGTGTATAAATAACAATAAGCGACGGTCAAAAAATGCAGATAAGCTACAGCCAAGGATTTGTATAGATAACTCAGAAATGTGGTCAAATTTTCGTTTCATATATATATATGTATCTAGCAGCATTATTAATTAGATATTGTAGCTTTTTCATGGAGGCCTTGTCCAGGCAACCAAATACACACTCTTGGTAAGATATTATAGGCACCAATAGCGTTTTGACTAGCTTAAGTTTTATGTCCGAAAGTAATAGGCTGCTGTCTTCCAAAGATGTCTGAGTACATAATACGACTTGCTGATTGACGCATTTACATGGTCGACACATGATAGAGTTGTGTTGATCTTGAATCTAAGGATTGTAACAACTTTCTCGTACTTTATTTCAGT
Source organism: Philophylla caesio (assembly GCA_963971545.1). NCBI lineage: Eukaryota > Metazoa > Arthropoda > Insecta > Diptera > Tephritidae > Philophylla > Philophylla caesio. The sequence goes on from OZ020607.1 coordinate 12,671,937, forward strand.
TCCTTTTAGTATTATCGGGGAAACATCATCTCTGCAGGGATATTAAGTCTACTTATACATGTAGATACAAACATATGTATGTATATATATTTGTAAGAAGATTGTGATGACGATTGGTTACGTGGTTGCGGTAAACAGTGCAACATAATTATTCAAGCTGTGAGCAAAATTATTTAAATGTTGTATAGAAATATGAAATAAGAGAAAAACTGATTGCATATTTTAAAGATGTTTTCTACATAGAAAAACATCAACGAGATATCATACTTCAAGGTTTTACCTTAAATGATGAAGATAGGAGTATGACGAAAAAATTATAAATTTTTTTGAAACGTTGAAATATTACGAAAAATGTAAAATAGCGAGCGCTAGCGGGACAAGAAAATTGTTTTGTTATTGGGTTGGGTCCTGAGGCATGGGGGTTCATATGCGTTACGCTGGCATGATAAAAGTATGCTTGCTCTTTCGAATACACCAATGATATACAGACAAAATGCATAATTGTTAATTTTTTTAAACGTTGTGTTAAAAATTATTCCCCCCATAAGGGCCATACGTTACTCGTATTATTCCATTTGTCAACTACACTTTTAATATTTTTGACCATACAAGCTACACTGTGCGGTTTGAGCAGGTAGTTATGCTCGGCTACTTGACTGAATCTTATGAACCACATTAAAAATAGCTTCACGTCCAAACAACAAGCACACACACACAAACACACGCATAATCATCGCCTACAATAAATTACAACGCCAAAGGGCGACACAAAATTTATTTCCGATAAACAAAAGTCGACAAAAATTTAAGACTCCAAATTGGCCATCTGATTGACTTTTATTCGCCTCAACAAAAGTAGGTTGATATCATCAAGCACCGTAACAGATGGGAGCCTGGCTTATTGATGGCCATAATGACTGGCTGTTTTTTGTTACTTGCTGTCTCTCTGCTTGTCTATCTGACGTTCTAGTGTTCTAGCTACAGTGTAAAAAATTGTGGTTGTGCTCGTATTTGTGTTCATAAGTATTCATCATTATCATCATTAACCAGTTTTGTTTGTTATTCGATTACTACTTGTTAATGCTGCTTGCAGTGACGTCATCGTTTGTCATCGACAACACTCACTGCTGTTTAGTCAGCTGTGCTGCAATGCAGATTTCAATTTCGCATTTGGCCATGATCACTTCCAACTGACTGGCTGCCTGGCTGGCTTGGCGTTATTTTGCTGGTGGGCGAGCATTTCAACTTCATTCAACCAACTGGACTAGCCTAAATTGTCGACAAACTTGACTGTGCTGGACTTCTCTAGAAACTGATCGTTGGGGTTTTTTTTGTTTTATTGTAGCCGGTGACTAGACGATGTCATTTGTAAATTCAATGTAACTTGTTTGGCGTAATTCATATGAGTCGCATAACATTGATGTGACTATTTTTGTAAATCAGAATATTTGTGGCTAAGTGCGTGGGTACAAGTTGATGTACAGTGTAACTAAACGGCTCATATGTGAAACAATTATTCGATTGCTTCGCAAAAAAGCAAGGATAATTTGTTTACATAAATTTAAAATATTAATTCTATGTCTATGTAGATACGAGCACAAAAATATCTGATGAGAGAAACTATGAACAAAAGTTCTGTTTTCTTAACATAAAAACATAGATCGAGAACCAAAATTATTTTATGATGGAGTTTTAAAAAGTCATCACAATTTTCTGAAAGAATAATAAAAGTCTTTTGATAAAATTTATGAGTTAGAAAATTTTGTTAAGTCAGCGAAAACTATTATTTTGTGACTTCTTTTAAAAAGATCATTCAATAATAGTTATCAGCATGATGAATATTTTTAAGTCTTAAAATACTTTTATTTTAAGCCTTTTATTGTCAAAGTGTTTTCATAATAATAATGAAGGAGTAGTTCGTTACGTTTTAGGTACTTTTTGCGTATTTTTTCTGTGCATATCAGATATTCATATGTAGAATCGATAGAACTTAGTGCATTTTCGGTATACTTTTCCCTTCGGTCTTGAATAATATAAAACTAGTACCGAATTGGCCCTGAAGTAGTGCGAAATTTTTCCAACTCGTCTCGCGTTCTTCTCTTAAATAAGTATATTCTTACGCATAGTCAGACCTACAATTATACATATTAGCAAATATTGGAGAAATTCATCAAGGCACTAAAATTACAAATATTTTTATTTTTATTTATTTTTAAAAACTCATTATTGCTTAACATTATTTTCTCATCACTATATTTATATCCTTTTACTTGTCCGACGGGGTGGTGTTGATGTTTGTTGGAAGGATTTTCCGTCATCCCTTGTCAAATTTGGTTTGGAGTCAAACCGTCTCCAACATTGTCCTATCTTCAGTGTCAAAAATTTAAACGAAAATTTACACTGACGATGGCACAACGCCGAAACTTGTTTGTCTTAAAACCAAACTTGACAAGGGATGACGCAAAATCGTCCCAACAAACATCAAATTTCTTATCTCATTTTTTCAATTATTTTTAAAATGTTAGTCAAAACCTAAATTTTTGTTAGTACTGTATACAAAGCGTTTCAAAGTGTATATCTAAGTTTTATATATGTCTTAAATTTGTCAATAAAATAAATGTTTACTATCAATTCGTTGATTTTGAGATTGTGATCGAGAACAAAAAATAATAAAAATAAAATATTAAGAACTTACAACTTCTACCGAAAATTCTTTGAAAATTCTTTAGTTTTGTATATGTACATATACAATTTTTAGGTCAAGAACCATTTTTTTTTTGGTTTGTGTTTCTTTATAACAACACAATTTTATATTTTATAAGGAAAATGCTACATCCTTTTCTTTATTTTCCTTTATTTAAAACAAATATACAAAATGCGCATTTTGTTCCACCTAAATAACCTTTTAAATATCAAAGTATTGTTAAAATTCCATAATAAATTTATTTCTTTTTTTATCAGCCAAAATTTAAACAAATCAAATTTTACATCTTAGTCTTTATAAACTCGAGGCACCTTAAACACATCGAGACTTTGCGCACTAAGCATTTATATAATATTTATTTAGGATGTTGTAAATTAATATATTTTTAGCTTAATTATTGCAACAAGAGAAATTCAGTTAAAATAAGTTTAGGTCCAGCCAGACCTTGGTTTATCCACAAGGGTTAAAAAAGTACATATGTTTTTTGTAAATAATCTAAAATACGGCACTTTGATTTGAAAATATATATGTATGAAGGTATGTCTATGTATGTCTGGTGAAATGCAAACATTGATAGATAAAAGTTGGAAATAATTATACTTTGACTACAGTGCATCACAATTCACTCAAAAACTACGTTAATAAAGTCATGAGAAAATGCATTTTATTTTCACTAATTTTATTACTGGATGTATATATGTGTATGTATAAACATATTTATGTATGTATATGGAATAGTTGCTTTAACAGACAAGTACAATAAATTTTTAGTCAAATAAAATAAACACAGCAATACAGCGGCCTACTCACGTTACAACGCTTACGTTCTGCTACAGCATATGCGCGCCTGCTGCCAAGCTGCAAAACTCGATGCTTAATAAATACAATCAATGTTCGGCAGACTTCGGTCAAGTCAAAGTGATACTCACCAAACCAACAGCAAGTTAGCCGGTTAACGTCTAGGGCGATACGCCTCTTTGCAATCGTGTATTATTTGCCGGTTTTTTAGCATTACAATTTCGATTTGATTTGATTTGCAATGGTTTGGCGGTAGTTTGGTTGACTGGTTTATTTGAAAGACAGATCACTGGACGTGCACATAAACGTTGGTCGGCCGAGTACACGTACAAGCTTAACTAGCAATCGCCGGCAGGCTGGCTAGTTACAGTTAACGGCTGCCATCGTTCGTTGTGTTCTCTGCAACTAGTTTGGCTTACTGAATTGGCGTCGGTGGTCTTGTCGATTTACATAGATATGCATGTATGTATGCATTTACATAGACAATTTGTTGGCCGCTTTGAAGTAGACGCGCTATGTCGCTACTGTGCTCTAATGCTTATACGAATCAGCCACGTCTGGCTGTGGCGCTGTCACCACGATTGGGCATTTGACATGAATCAATGTTTTCGAATCGCTGCTAGCTATGCATATATACATACGTACTATATACATACATACTATGGATGTATGTATGTATGTATGTATGTATTTTACATGTATAACTAGAACGCATCTTGAGGTTAGTTTAGTTGGTTCAACGCCTTACAAACGACTAGAACACGGCTATTTGCCGGTCATTGGGTTGGTCTCTTTGCAATGCTCAAATTTCAGTTTTACAAACATACAAACATAGATACATACTTATGAACATACATAAGTATGTACAAAGTACGATGTTTGGAGTGAATCTTATTCTTTCAAATTTGTTCATATACTTAGTATGTATGTATGTATGTATGTATATGTACACATGTATGTATGTATGATAAATAACTCTTGGTCAACTGCGTGTGGGAGTATGTACATAGCTGCTTGATGACGACGCGTCATGTTCTCCGCCAACGAGATTGTTTGTGCGATATTTGACATTATTGTCTCGAATCATTTGTAATTTTTCATGACACATTTCAAATGCGATTTTTGGAAAATTTTGTATTTGATGTCTTCTTTTTTTGGCTTTGTCATTGTTACAATTATTTGGAATAATCGTGTTTAACTGAATATAGTCCGAATTTTGTTTTTATGCGGACCTCTAATAGAGATGTCATTTGCTAATTATTTTGCAATTTGTTTTGTATACTGTAAAGTATGGAAAAATGATTGGTTTACGGGCGGCTTACATATGCATGTGTATGTACTTATGTATGTACATATGTAATATAATACCATATAATAATTTGGCTCTTACACTATATACATATGTACATATGTATGTATGTATGTAGCTCAGTGTTAGGCCGAGCATCACCTACTATTTGTAGTGTTGTCCCACAAATTCCACAAATTGAGGGTTTTGTGCAGACTCCGAACGGCAGATGTATGTACATACATACATACTTGCATACTTACATACATATGTATTCTATGAGAAGTTTTTTCATGGCAAATAGAAAAAAAATGTAATGTAATGCATGTAGGCACATATTTACATACATACATAGTACATATGTATGTGACAGCAGAAATTAAAATGGACCTACGGGTTTTATAGCTGCGAGAGTTTTTTCACAAAGATTGGCCACTGCTAAAAAAATACATAAAAAAAGTCTTATATGAAAAACTCTCTTGCTGAGAACTCTTCTGAAAGTGATTAAATTCACTTGAATATCGTAACTCGAGGGTTTAAGATTGATGAGTTCTATCTTTTTAAATTGAACGTATTCTCTGGAAACTCGACCTCCCTATAGCATAGGTTATTTTGAAATTTAGAATTCTGACATTAGAAAGCTAATCAGTAATCTCGAAAACAACAGACTAACGAGTTGCAGGCAGATACTATAATATTTTTCAGACTTAAAGTGTATTATACTAAAATTGAAAACGCTTTGCATATAAAAAAAATCTAAAATTAATTAATGATGGTCAAAATTTTTATGAAATTTTGTTGAATTTTTTCAGTAGAAAAATAAAATAAAAAATAACTTTAAAAGTGAAACTTCACGAAATAACATAATTGATAAGTTCGTTCCATGTCTAAAAAATTTATAAATTTCTTTCGGTCGTTTTATATATCGTTTTTGGTATAAAATATGGGATATGAAAACTTATGATTGTAAAATATCATTTATCGTATCACATAATCACATTACTCTATAGTCACATCGCAGCACATTGCAACACATCAAGACATCACGTCACATAAACACATCATATCACATTACCTCACCACATCACATCGCATCACATCAACACATTATGTCACATTGTAAAACATCACACAATATCATACATCACATCAATGGTCTGTTCGAATAGATCTCTAGTGAAATATAGCCAACAGCAACTTGCAAGAGAGTAATGCAAACGCAAAATTCGCAGAAACTTGCAAGTTTTATTAACAGTTGATTGAATTTTTGTTCGCATCTCAATGTGTGAAATGAAAAGAAAAACATTGCTTTAGTGTTTTCTTGAAACATTTTACTTAGGAAACTATATGAACATTTACTTGCTTCTTGCAGGTTAATTAACACATATTTTACATACATATATATGTATACTATTTTCCTTAAAACGGCTCAAACACACATTTCTTTTATGTTTCAAGCAGTAAATAGTTTGTAGTCAGCTGTTTTCTTTCTAGCAATTTGCTGATGACAAAAAATTTTCCAGCAGAAACTAGCAAACTCCAATCAAAGTTAACAGTCAATTTGCGCATATAACATAACATAACAAGAAATAACACTACATAGCGATTCAAGAGTTCTCGTTATGATGTTGCAACTACTACTATAGATTTCAGATAGAAAATGGAACCCTCTGGAAGACAGAAATTTAGATCTTCCTCTTTCTACTCGCTAAATGAACAGAACATTTTTTTATCAAAGTTTTTTTTCTTCAGAAATGCAACTCTAAAGATGGAAACATATGTTAAAAAAAAAGAAGCAATAAAGCATTCTCTAATATTTCAATTTCTAAATACACAAAAATAACGTCTTTAAAAAAAAAAACGTGGTAGTGCAGTTCATCGACGTCCTGAATATTAATGAAGGTTCTAGGAATTTCTAAATCTATCGAATAGAATGTTTTAGAAATTTATAGAAGAATCGAATAGAATATTCTATAAATTTCTGGAAAAATCGAATAGAATGTTCTAGCGATTTCTAACAAAATCGCATATAATGTTCAAGAAGTTTATAGAAGAATCAAATAAAATATTTTAGGAGTCATATTCGAACCACCGTTTACTCTAAGCATCCCTTATGAACATCTAGAACAATATCTGGAAAATGATGATCGACCGCTACCTGATCCAAAAATTCCGTTACACATACAAGCAACGGAAAGACATGTTCAATTGCTAGCTAGCGTGTCCAAACGAGTTTTAGAACAGAAACGAGAAGAAGTGATGGCAGTGACATTAGAATGCCGTAAAAAATTTCCTAAACTTGACAGCAAGAAAGACTTTCAAGAATAAGTCCTTCTCGCTTCTTACAATATTCAATTGAATTTTTTTCATTTATATTTTATATAAGTTTTTATCTTTAAGGTTGGAATTGTAAAGAATAATAAATTTGAAGTGAGAAAAATAGGCTTTGTTCATTTAGCGAGTAGATAGAGGAAGATCTAAGAAAAGGAAAAAAAACTACCTATTTTTAAAAATTGGGGGGCTCGGAATTCAAAATAAAACCATACTTCCATTGGAAAAGTTGCTTAAAATGATTTATAAAACACAACTAGGGGGTACCAAACATCGACCAAAAATTTAACCCACCCTAGTATGCATATATTTCATAAATATTGATGCAAGTTAAAACCAAAATTGGATCTCATATTCATATGTACATACATATTAGCATTCGCAATACTCGTACCAATCAAATTTTTGGCGTTGTAACGTATCAATAATTTTCTTCTAATTTAATATGTATGTACATATGTATGTATGTATTTGTCTCCTCATTTTTTTTTTCAAATAAAGAAATTGAAAGTAATTCAGGTACGCTATACATAAGAATTAATCCATCTACATAGTAGCAGTCGACATCAATTTTTTTATTCATTTACAGTCCTCACCTCACAGCTTCCGTTGGCCATGAAGTGAGATACAAAGGTATGAAACCATGACAATCACCGTTTAAAATAATTTCGGTAATTGTATAAATTGTATGCAAACATTTTTTACTAACATGCATACGTATTTAAAAAAAAAAATCTGATATCACCTTTTAACCTCAAACTAAAAACTAAATTTTCGATATTTACGTCATCTCTCACAAATGAACGACGTGGACAAAAATTTTGAGACTGGGGTGAAGAAAATACGCATTTACTTTTAGACAAAAAATTAGTATAACAAAGTGGTTTTATTTAACGATTCCGTCATATTAATAATTTTAATTTAGAACATCAAACTGAATTTGGCTGTTGCCACATAAAACAAGCTTTAAAGCGAAATGAAAAATAAAGTAAAAGAAGTATTGAAAAAAAAAAATGGGGAAAATGACTACGACTAATGATGCGATTGAGATGATAGAAAGAGTTGGAGATTTCGCGAATGTTTATATTTACTAACGCTTAAGCGCAGCGCAGAATAAAGCTTTTGTTGTCGGTTATTTCAATTACATATATTCTCATTTTTCTTCTTCTTACATGTACTACATTTATATATGTACTAGTACATACGTATGTATGTATTTATATGTACTGTATATTTGTAAGTGCTATTAATGCATTACACCGCCCGCATTAAAGGCGCACATATTCTGGACTGCATAGACGCCCAAGCAAAGATTTTAAATTCATCAAGCTACTTACCAAGCCCGCTACCAAATTTGCCAACCATTCGACATTTGATATTTTGTTGTTCATTCTTTTCACTAAGGCGATTTGATCGTTGATCGCCAATGATCGTCGACTGCATAAAGTGGGGGCTCAGACAGAATCATCGAAGACAACTTAGGAAACATGTTTGGGGTTAACATATTCGGTCAAAACAACATCATCGTTCACTTACACTTAAACATAAACCTATGTATGTATATATGTATTTATGTGAGTATGTATAGCTAGGTAACCACTTTTACCTTCCTAACCGCTGTACACCGGTTCGATCGGCCGGATACTCAGCTCGCACTGTTTCAACTTGTTTGATCGGCTCGCTATGGAGCGGAGCGCAGTGGAGCTGAGCGGAGCTACTAAATGAAGTGGCGCAGTGAGCACGCAATCGGCCGCTACGGCATTTCAATGGCGATCAAGTCGCTAACGCTTTTTCGCTTTCATTCATCTTGACTTTGAATCAGTCTGTCTTTGGCGCTCGATCGAAACGTACGAATTTGTTCTTCGTTGGTAAAACTCAGAAAGCAAAAATCTCATGAAAACCGTATAATAAAACTAAACATCGAAATTAAAAAAAAAAAATAAGTGAAAATAAGTGAAACAAAACCAAAAATAAAATCCGAAAAGAGTTCCTTACAACGTGAAAAAAATAATAAAAAAAAATAAAATATATTAACGATTAAACCAAGTACGTTTGAAGGTTTGTGCGTTGCAGTCATCTGGTTGATTAGCAACCGGTAAAAAAAAATAACAAAAAAATTTAATACAACGAAGCATTCGTGTGCCTTTAAACTAAACTGTTTTTTTTTTTGGTTTCGAGTCTCCCGTCAATCTACGTGAAATACCTTATTCGCGCTTCTGCTTAAAAGGTTAGTATAGATTCATACTTACTACATATACAAATACATACATATGTAGGTATACATGTACGCATGTAGGTGTAAGAATCAGCGTTTTTAGCTTACTTCTGAAATATTCGTATATACTCGTATATATTTTCTAACTTGACGTGTCACCTCGCAAATTCATCTTGTCCATAACTGGCGATGATGTGAACCTCTAAAATTTAGAGTCTAAGCAACAGATATCATCGTACGTGTATGTGTGTGTAATATATATACATATATGTACATATATTCGTATTCACAGTTTGACAGTTTGGTTACCAAGTACGGTATTTCGTTCGCAAAAAATATTGGCTATGCTCCAGAGATGCGAATTGTTTTATTTGCTCCTTGATGCAGTCGTTTTTATACAAACGTTTACTGTTTTAGAATGTTAAAACTTCGAATTTTCCGATGCGTGTTTACCCGATTGAGGATAGCCACTTTTCGAATTTGGCATAGTGACTAAAGTAGTCCAATGATATTGTAATTTCATTACTTACATACTCGTATATTCCATAGCAGCTAATTTTGTGTATGGCAAAAGTGCTTCGAATAAGAAAAAAAAATCAATGGAAAATATAAATAAAATGCTGTTCTAGGAGATTTATTTCAAAGATAGTATTTTTAGTTTCATCAGGTTTCTTATCCTTTATTCGAATAAGAAAAAAAAATCAATGGAAAATATAATTAAAATGCTGTTCTAGGAGATTTATTTCAAAGATAGTATTTTTAGTTTCATCAGGTTTCTTATCATTTATTTTATTTAGTAAAATTGTTTAGTAGTAGAGCGAAAAAGCATTTATCAATTGAAAACTTTGTTATATAAAATTTGAATATATCCTTTTGCAACCCTTTGTAAACACTATTTACTTTGCACTCACTAAAAATAATCTTTTTTTCTATAGTTTTAAGTTATAAACAAAATGAGTTAAAATACTATTTGCGCTTTAAGTAGGCAGATGTTATTTTCAATAATTTTTAACGATTTCAAGTTCTAAAAAAATTATTTGCTTTCAACACCATTTAAAAAATTTTCCTATATTTGAAGTAAGCAGCTTTTCCCACTGTGGCCTTGATTTACTCCTTACCACGACACAAAAACGACCACCACAAATTGCTAATTTTTGACTTTTTTTATTTGAAATATGTTTTAAATAAACGTAAAATTTCATGATTTGTACAAAATTTATAATAATTAAACATTATTTCATCAAAATTTCGGACTCTTAAAACTCTAAAAAATGTAAATCTTTGAAATTATGCTTTTTAAGAGATTCGAAATTTTCATAAAATTTTTTTGTTTATTATAAATTTAGTATAAATCAATGATAAAAAAAATTATATAAAAAAAATATAAAATCCAAACGTTTCAATATGTTGTGTTGTATAATAAAATGAAAGTTATGAACCACTTAGTTTATTGAAATCAATAAAACTTAATTTCAGTACAGTCGCTTCATCTGAGTATTTTTTATAAGTATTTTGCTCTTAAAAAATCATGGTTGTTTGAAAATCAAAAGTGACTTTTTACTAAATAAACTTTAAATGATTTTACAAAAATATTTGCCAAACTTTTTCCACTATTTCGTCTATTTTTTCAATTACATTTTTGAGCATTCTCTATGCTTTTTCGTATTTCGCTCACCTCCTTTGTCGCTTTGAACCGCAACTTGTTGGAAGCGTGTGATCACCTTTTGAAAAAATAACCAGATTTTTCATTTATTATTTTGTTGATGAGTAATGAATTATTGGAATTCGGTGTATACTCTTATGTTAAATCTTAACCCTGAATAAATGATCATTAGTCATCAAAAATCATTTGCAAAAATTATGACTTAGCCAACAGCATTTGTTTGTGTAGATACAATATGGAATTAAGGTGTTATTTAATTACTCGTTTTTATTGGCTTTTTAGTTACTTTTGATAGGCGTTTCTATGTTATCTTAAAAATGTTACTTCTTAATTACTTACAAAAAAAAAAAAAAAATTCAATAAAACAAACAAAGAAAAAATCACCGTGACCCTAAAAATAGAGGTTCAGTGGCATATCTTTATATGTTTTTGTGTGATGCATATGTCAGACTATACATACATATATATGTACTTATATATATACTATACATACATATGTATATACTTATTTATATACTTATGTATTCATATCAACAAAAAGCATGCAATCTGAAATGTACTTCATTCGTTTTTGCAAAACCATTAGCAAAGTGTGGATGGATATTGTGACTTTCGAGCACTGTGACTGAAGCGAGTTTATTTAGCATACCTTATAAACATAACGCTAAGAAGCAATAAAATATTAAATATGTATGTATGTATGTAAATATATTCACAAATTATCTTCGAAATTATCATATATCGCTTCGAAAAAAGTGAACTCAATTTGAATATTAAAATTCTTAAAGTTTTGTCGAATGCAAAATGTGAAAGTACTTTTATTTAAAATTATCATCTACATTGAGCACATGCTCGTTTTTGTATGTATGTATGTACATAACAATGTTTTTAAATTTATGTTAATTTAAATCGTATTTGGCTTTGATTACTCATTTATTATCAGTGGAATTACGTTTTCGTTGGTTTGCAATATGTGTTTACATACGCACATACCTATAAATATGTTGACGAGCCAAAGCGCCGCGGCTTTTATTCCAGCCTGGGTACGAAATGATCATAAAAAGTTATATGAAAATACATATGAAAAATAATAGCTTCTTCAAAATTTAGGCGATTCATTTGCCTTTGAAAATACACACGGACGATTTCTGGTGGTCAGTAAAAAAAGGTATTACTTAAATTCTGAGAATTTATGGAAGTCATTTGTTAATTCATATTGAATATATTAATACAATATTCAAACTCAAATTTTTTATATTTTTATTGTTTTAATGTCATGTGTGCATTTAAAGCACTTGCAAAACTTATTTAATAGAAAAAAGGTACTAAAACTTTATTAATAAAATTAAATGAAGTTAAATTTTTCTTATTTTGGCATGAATTTATATTTATTTTACAAGTAAATAAATTATCATTTCAGTATATAATTTTTTATTTTATTTTAATAATCAATTTTTAATTCGTTAATTATTTGTTGTATCAACATTTACGAAATCCTTTAAACGACTCTGTCAATTTTATTAAAAAATTACGTTTGAACTAAAATTCAGTTTCTCGTGGTCCATTTTATTTTTATCTGTTTAGTTCTGTTCGTTCATTTTTTTTTAAATGTAGCATAAAAAAATTTAGTTAATTTTTTAATTAAAACTATATTTGTACATATCTTCATCAATGTTTCTAACTTTTGGCAGAATTCACAAAAGTTTTAAAACTTTTTTTTTTGTAGCCTTTTAATTTTAAATATAATACAGTACGAGTTTTAAGTGCCTAAAACTTACCAAAAACAAACTCATATGGAAAAAAAGCGCAAAACGCAGAAAAAAAATTCTCAGAAAACAGCAATATCTAGTTTTTAGCCATTTAGAAACTTTTATATATTAAATCTGAAGGGAGTACATATTTGAGACTTTGATTTCTTATTGTTATTTTGTTAGTTTTTTTAATTCTTTGTGACTAGTTCCTGTTATTGATCGCAGTGTATTTTGATTAAAAACTATTAAAATTATCTATATTTTGAAGTTTTTTTTTTAAACTGTATGTACATACACATGCATAAACATACATTCATATTAGCATATTTACTAGTATGCATATGGATTTTAAAAAAGTGAATTTTTTCAGTTTAAATACATAAACATTTAAAAAAATAATTTTTCTTGATTGAATTTAAAGTATGTATTTGAAAAGTACCATGATAACGGCAACGGAATTTTGACACTACCTTATAAAGGGTTGTTTTTATCCCTGAATGTTCTATATTAAATCAAGATCCAAAATATCATGTTTTGTAAAAAAAAACACAATATTTCGTAATTTAAGAAATCAATCAAACTTGATGTCTCGATATTTAAATTTTTACAAATTCATATTTCTGGCCTTAGGCTGACGTGATACGTATACGAGTATTTACATTATTTTTAATTTTTTTATTTTGTCTGTTACCAAAAAGATTCACCAATAATATTATTGAAACCACAGCCGGATTTGAACTTACCGTCCACGCTCACATTAGAAACAAAAAGTGTTACCTGTTAATTTTGGGAACGAGTATCAAGAAGTTTTCTCTTTACTTAGTACTTTTATTATTATAAAGAAGCAAAAACGTTTCGATCAAGAATGATAGATGACAAGATAACGCAGTATCATAGAGCAAATGGCGGAGCGAAGAAATAAAGAATGAGAAAACAGAGAGTTAAGCCACTTTTACATTGGGAAGGTCATTTAAACTTTCATCGTTTCAGTCCGATATTTACCAATATTTTCTTAATATTTCTGAACGTAAGAAATCAAAACCTAAGCAAAAAAATAAATTAGCAAATATTGTCATTTACAATGTCAATGTCTTTAGTTTGCTGCATCAAAAATGAAGCTGCTTAGTTGCCAAACCTCTTATAATTGAATCACGGAAAAGTACTTAGAAAACGCTTTCTATGACATCGTTATGTTCAATAAATCATTTATTTATTTTTATTTATTTATTCCATTTCAGTCTACAGAAAAAACATCTTACAGACTAGTTACGATAAAAAAAAAAAAGAAAAAGGTATCTTACAGACTAATTGAATACAGTGAAGAGATTAAGTTTATATCTTTCTAAATTAGCATTGAAATCTACGATATCACTATAAGCATTGCATAATCGGGTACATCGTACAAGAGGTTCGTTCAATGAGTAATTAGTTTTGTAAGTTGGAAGACCAAATATATGAATATTTCTTAGACATCGAGGAGGAATATGAGATTGAAATAGGTTAGCCAACTCATAGCAGTTGATGTTCTCATTGATAACATTGTAAACGAAAATTAATGAAAAGTATATTCTTCTATCATGCAATGACTGCAAACCTAGCAATTTCCGTCGCCCTATATAATGTGGAGGACCGTTAGGCCAATACATTTTGCACAGGGCGAACCTGGTAAAGACTTTCTGTACCTTTTCAATTTTACGGAATGGACGTCATAGTATGGATTCCATATTAGCGAGCAGTATTCGAGCCGGCTTCTTACTAAGGGAACATAAAGAGACTTCAAGGTTTGAGGATCTTTAAAACCACCAGTGTTTCTTCTAATGAAACCGATCATTGCAAATGACTTGGAAACAATATAGTCAATATGTTTGGAGAAGGATAGCTTGGAGTCAAAAATAACACCTAGATCATTCATTTCGTGACAGCGATTAAGGACACAGTGGTTTAATTTGTAATTAAACATTGAAATAGATGTTTTTCTGGTGAATGTTACCACGAAGCATTTCTTAACATTTAGATGTAAATGGTTTGTTGCACACCACAGTTCAAAAGCATCTACATAGATCGGACTGCAGATTGTTACTGTCTGATAAACTGTGTACCCTTAAGAGGAGCTTTATGTCGTCTGCAAACATTAGACACTTTGCAAACTTAGAGTGGTTCACCAAGTCATTTATAAAAATAATAAATAGCAAATAGCATTTGGTTAAATAAAAACACAAGCAGTTGATATAGAAAAAATAAGTTCTTTGTAAATTACTTAAAAAAAAACATTATTTTCGGCAGGGGGTGGGGTACTTAAACGCATAATAGGTCTGAGTAAAAAAAAAACTAATAACAAAGTAAATTATGGGGCTTAAGAAATTTCTTATGGAATAATAAAAAATATCACCATTATTCTCCCACGCATTTGATTAAATTTTTTTACATAAATATCTTTAAAGTGGCAAAAAAATAACGCAATCAAATATTTTTACATTTGCTCAAACTTTTGAATGCTCTTTTTCGCAATTAGATCATCTTTTGGGTACAAGTACATACTCGTGCATAGTTATATATGTAGGTATGTATGTACATATTAATGTCTGTATTCACCTGAAATTTTGTACATGCAATCATTAAAAACAATTTGTTGTGGAGCTGTTAAAGCTCAATGTCATTTTCCGCAGTGCACACGAAACCCACGCACCTATAAACTCCCCAGCTGTATGTAAATATGTATATGTATATGTACCTGTTTTTATGTACATTCGTACATATGTATGAGTGTTGCTCATACGACGCGTTGGCACTGAAGTCGCGCTCTAACGATGACGTTGATGTGCTTTTTGATTGATTTCGCTGCTGATTTTATAATAAATATTATTATTATTTTTCCGGATATATAAACTAACATAACTGTTTTGTATGTATGTACATTGGATCGGATAAAATGGCATAATAAGAAGTTTGTAATAATTCTCGCCAAATTCGAAGAATTACTAAGAGAGAGTTTAGTGTCGTAAAATGAATTTTGCACCTAAACTCTCAAATTTGATTGTCAGTCAAAACAAAAAAATGTTGGCAAAATTTCAGCTCTCTAATTATTTTTTTTATACGTAGTTCTCGCAAAAATAAAAATTTTGAATGGAGAACATTTTTTAGCGGATATTTAAAAAAAAAAACAGTTAAACGATAAATTTGTAGTATGAAATTTTAGAATAGCTAGTGACTACAAGTACCATTGATTTGGCAATTTCTTTACAAGCGCACTTCTTTATATGAAAACAAATGGGATGAAAAAATATCTCACAATTCAATGGTAACTTATAGCGACTTAAAACAAACATTTTATTCGAATAAAATTCAAAATACTGAAAATATGAAAACTCAAAAATTTAAGTATTGAAATTTTTTATAAAAAGGCACCGCTTTGAATTGAAATTTCTTTTTTTTGCAACCTTAAATTTAGTCACAAAGGTTTATTTTGGAACCCATTTACATTGCATTTACAAAATATAAAAACTTCATTATTCGGTAAATTATTTCTCACTTACAAAGATTGAGAAATAACTAACAGCAAAAAGCAAACTATGAAAATAAATTAACCAATTACCTTAGTTAAGGATAATTAAAATGGATGATATCAAATAAACACCAAGTGAATAAAAAAATCACCAAATAGTGTTCGTGTTCCTTTGAACTTGAAAAAATACGACATTCATCAGCGGTGCAGATGCGATTAAGCGCTACTCGGCAGAGCAGCAATTCATCAATGCTAAACCGCATTAGACAACAGGTTCTACGGCACAGCTGCCACATTTCACACCGTTGGCTTTTTCTTAAACCCAAATAATCTCCTTCAGTATTTTCTGTCATTGCTTTCATTCGCTAATATTTTGTTCATGTTTTTCTTTTGTTCGCCGATGTGCTATAAGCGACATTTTTAGAAATTACGTCATTTTGCAAATTATATGTCCGCTCAGTTGATGTTCAAGCTGGAATGAAGCTTGTTTTTGCAATTTTTTGGTATGACAAAAAGATATTGGCGTACAATTTCATACGAAATTAAAAAAAAAATATGTTCATATACTGAATTAATACGCGCTCTAACAATGTGGATAATTTTTGGAATTTTGTTTTAGTCCATACTATACATATGTTTTAAACTTTAAAACTAATAATCCAGTTGTTAAAAGCTTGATTAAATGAATAAGGAAAATATCAAAGACATTTTATTCCTTTCGTATTTGAGCAGAAATTATCATACCAAAACACATATATGTAGCTATTAAAACAAAACAAAAACTAAACGAACAAGAAACAATTAAATGCTCAAATGGATTTAAACGTGGAGTTAATAAAAAAAAATTATTATATCGAAGAGGTGGTTGGCAACAATTTGAGTGAATAAGGACGCAAAAGTATGTATGTAAGTACTACAACAGCAACAGCAATGCCAAACGAATCAAGAAGGTGTCGTGTAAACGGGTTGATTTGCCCTTCGTAATGGAAATACTGTTTTATACGCGTTTACTCATTGCCTCAATAGAACAAAGAAATACTGATTAGTTTTATTGATATCGATCAGTCGACTTACATATATTATCGAGCTTAACTGCAGTGGAAACTGACCTCAGGTATTCGCTTCTCATCTCTTAACCCTAGTATGCCCAACTAAATAAATTCATTTACGGATTTATATATGAAATTCAGCAGTGACTTAGTATAGTCATGGGTGTTAGATTTATATTGATTTATTTATTATTAGCGAAGATATTTTAATTCAAATCAAATTGTAAGTTTAGTTTAGTTTCGTTCGTTTACTTGTGCAGCCAAAATTAATGTGAGTGTTTAAAACATTTCTCTACATATTTTTTAACATTGTGTGCTGTTTTTTGAAAAAAAATGTTTTACGAACATAAATAACAGCCTATATTTTTAGTAACTTAAAATTAAGATATAGAAATGTACCACTTTTTATAATTTTTTAATATTATTGCCTGAAAAGTAAAAAAAAAATATGTTTTTATTTTTATAGTGAACTAAATATTATTTTATAATTAATTTTTTTTATTTATTTATTATATATTTGAGCTTATTTATTAATGCATTTTTCATCCTTTTTTGTATGTGGTACCCGCGTATCCCGGTTGGACTTTTCGTATGCATATTTTCAAGTTCAGAGTTTTCTAAGTTGAAGAAAAGTAAAAAATATTTTAAATGCATTTCTTTATGTAAAATAAGTAAAATCTTGGCGATACGGGAGGATTTAAAAAAAAAAATTCAAATAAAAAAAGTTGGACACACTAGGTTTTAACGATTATTGAGGTGGGCTTATACTCGAATTTGCTAGCCTTTGTTTTATTGTGAATATTGCGGGTTCGATGCTTCATGCGCACCGGCTAGAATTTGAACCTGCTGAACATCTTGGACGATATCATGCACCGCTACACTCTCGGCTACGACAGTGCAACTAGGTAGAGCCCTTTCTTGACTAAAAATAAAATCGCTCTACTAATCAGTCTTCATGTCCATACTTTTATATACTCGTATGTACGTATCACGCAGTTATTGGCTAGCGTTCTTTCGCGAATTCGTTTACTTAAAAAAATATGTCGAGCAAGATTAATATGGAAAAAGCGCCAGGCAAAAAATTATCAAAAATCAACGACAATAATTATCTACAAGAAATTTGCACAATATCTACGCTATTAAAATTTAATGGACTGCTACATTCTATATCCATAATTAATTAAATTTTTTTAAATTTAATCCTCAAAAATTTTAATGCTGCAATATTTGAAATTTTTGATATCCAGTATAACCCACAAGGTATGTATGTATGTACTTGCAGGTGTAATTATTATCCCGTTCTGAAATAAGAATCTGAAAGGAGTCTTATTCTCGATATTAAAAAAAAGAAAATTTTTAAAAACTTCACAAAATGTTTATTTTTTTGAATGCTCTTGGGGTCATAAGAGTTAATGCTGTCAAACACGAAATATGGCTCCAAAAAAGCTCCAAAATTTACTCTAATTAAAAAAAATTATTCACAAAAAGCAAAGTATCTACTTATCCGATTTGGAGTCCTTTTGGAGTAATTTTTTTAGACTACAAAGTAGCTCGTTTATAAAAGAAAAACTCAAATTTAGGAAGGTTTTTAAATCATAAAATAGTCTTTTATACTGAATTTTGTTAGACGACATTCTTTAAAATTACAAAATAGGCCTCACAAGTTTTAAGATTTAAAGTGCAATCGGTAGTAAAGATTCATAAATTCAATTTTAGTGAATTCATCTTCTTTCAATTAAAGATTAAATGTTGAAGAAGCATAAATCGTGATTATTTACATTTTATAAATTTCATTTCAAAAAGACTTATGACATATGCTTTGCCATAGTCCATAACTTAACTACTCATGTAGTTTTCGTCGTACGTTTTAATTGCTAAATTAATTGTCAGACTGTTGAATTAATAACAAAATTTGAAATCTGACTTTTTAACCAAGTATGACCGGTTTTTGGTGGCAGATAAAAACACAAAATACAACAAACAAATAAATAACTCAATGTTATTATTATAAGGCAACGAATAATTCACAGAAATTTAAATTGCCCGCCTACAAACCAACTTGTACCCACACACGCACATACATACATACGTATGTACATACATATATACATTTACATGTAATTTGTTGCCTTTGGCTAAGAAAGCTGCTTTGCAATTTCCATTTTTATGTTTTTAATGCATCTTTGTGACACTCTTTCTTACTGGTTGCTATTTTTTGTTTTTTTGTTTAATACTTTTCTATATGCTTATTTACATTTGTGAAACTTACTTTTTTTTTTTTTTGCTGTTAATGCGTCTCTTACCAGCTTTGCTGGATTTTTCGTTTAAGTTCGCAAATTTGCGTTTTGTTTCACCTTCATGCATCTTATATTTATTGTGTGTATTGTATTCCGGTGACCGGTGAGATCATAGTCAAGTTTTGATCTACTAGCGTTTACGTTCGCTCAAACAATTCAATGTACGTTTGTATGTATGTTTGTGTGTGTGTTTGTTATGTATGTATATAAATATGGCTTTGTGTCAACAACTTTTTTAAAATACTTTTTAAAGTTTCATTGATGTAAGCATGTATTTTAAGAAAATATTTTTGTCATAGTTAGACGAGTAATCGCCTTACACCTCCACTTTTACTCATATACCTACATACATATATGTATGTATGTACATATATACATTGTATATATGTACATATGTATTTTCATATATTATATATGTATGTACATATGTGTTAGATATGCACAAATTCGAGCACAATCAAATTATGAATTCGCACTCACTTCTTACCCGCTTACTCTCTTTCACACTCTTTATTATAAAAAAATTAATTTGTTTACCTTGGCGATAATGTACATATGTATGTACATACATATATACAAATTTTAAGTGCTTAAGTGTAATAAATTTTGTTGTTTTATTTATGTGTTTGTGTTTATATAAATATATGTACATATTTATACTCACTGTATTGTAGTTATCAGTGACCTGTTAAATTATATATAAAAATGAATGCATCAACAAAAAATAGTATATTCATACATACATACATACGTATGTATATACCATACATTATCAGCAATTTAGCAATTAAGGTATACAAGAAAAGAATTACCGTTTTAGAATGAGTCTCTGTTGAAACAGTTGATAAAACATTGCCCAAACAATACAGCAGCAACCTTATAATGGAATTCCTCTTTAGTTATGGAAGAACTTTGCTCTTTTGACGAAAGTTGGCGAATATCAATAAATTTTATATTTTTTAACTCATTTATCCATGCAAGGCATTATCAAATACCTACATACGTATATCGAAGTTACTTTTTTGGTGGTGTCAATTCGTTTAATATGCAGTGACTCATGGAAGTCATTACAAGTTGATTTTTTGTTGCAAAGCGGCGTTAATTTTCTGCTATAGTTTTCGTTTTATTAATTTTTTTTTTATGAATTATAGTTCAACTACATACAATCATATGAATCAAATATATCAAACTTTCTTTTTAAAAATTTATAAACATTTCTCGAATTATCAGCAAAATTTCATCTGACGGTCTTGTGCACTATTAAGCGTGGGAGAAGTAATCCTCATGCATGGAATACAGCAGTGACTAAATGAACTGTAACCAAATTTAATATAACATAATTTTCAATAACTTGCAATTAAAACACAGCTCAATCTCTTACAATAAACATATAAAACCAAGTCTCGAAACTTTATAAAAAACCAAAAAATTTTTTAAAAAAAGTACACGCATTTCTAAGATTTTGGTTTAAAAATCTTAAATATTTTAGTGTATGCAGCTTTTTAGCGTGTTCAATTTAGTATTATAAACTCTAAGTTTAAATTAGCTTAAAAATGCCTCTGATTTTTGAGAATTTTTTTATGGAGGGAGCGGCGCTTTTTTAATACCAGATGTAGTTTAATTTGATATGTTGCTGTATTCCGATTATTTATCAAAGGCAAAATTTTTACAAACTCTAGTTTTCGATATACAAAAAAAAAACGATTTATTCGATATTTGAAAAAGCGATATTTCGAACAAAAATCCTTTTAAACTATATTAAATTCAATCAGCCTAATAAGTAAAATTCCGAGCACGTTTCTGTAACATTTGTTACAATTCCTGAGTTCATACCTGACTTTGTAGATATGTACATATCAATGTATTTACAAACGTCGCTACTGACATGATGACGAGAATTATTTAAATGCAATTATTACGAGTACTTTTAAACTTGCCGCTTGCGCAAGGGCGTCAGTAGTGACAGTGCTGGCGATGGCGGCGGTAGTGGAGGTGGTGGAGATGCAACTTTTACAAAACCAAATATGGTGTTTGTATAATTGGCGACAGCGACGTTTTATTCGCGCTGGTGTCTTACATTGATTGCCGTTACGCGTGGGATTTCCTTGTTTACATTTTTACTTTTATTGGACATTTAAGAAATTGTTTTCATGTCAGAAAATGTTTACTGTAGAAATGTATCTATGTACATACATATGTATGTACATATGTATATGTACATATGTATATGTATGTATGTACATGCATGATTCAATAATTTAAGGTTTGTTAACTAAGCAGCTAGCTCCCTCACTTTTTGTCAAACGGCTCCCTTAGCTTCTTAAAAATAATAATAGTAGTAACCTCAAAACTTTTTAATACCAAAAACTAACAGGCAACACTTTTTGTTTCTTATGTGCTCGTAAACAGTAAGTTTCAATCCGTGTACAAATGACGCGCTTTTCCATTGAATGGTTTTCGACCGTATATAAATTCGATGAGACAGAGTGAAAAGTTTTGTAATTTCTAGAAGGAATGGGTTTAAATAAATCAAAAATAATGTGACATAATAATAATCAAAATGCAAAAAACAAGAACTAAATTTTTGAGTTATGAAGTTTGATTTATTTTTCTTTTAATATACATATCAAGATTTCTCTCTCTAAATCTCCATTAACTCCATAAAGTCATTTACTATTTATCGTAATACAATTTTTGATCTTTTTACCGTCCAGGGGTTCATCACTATATTAAGAATAACCCTGATACCAATGGTATAAAAATAAAAGGAATAAACAGAATAAATAACATATATTTGCCTTATACCATAAAATCGTTTAGTTCATGCGACAAATAGATTGGCAATTTTTTCGCTAGTTAAAAATTAAAAAAAAAATATCTACCAAGATGTACATAATTATTTAAAATTTGTAAGCGTAGTTATTGTATTTCTTAATTTAAATAAATAGTCTTCGAAATTTTCAATTTAAATAATCACAATTTTCTATGTATTTTATATGGGGAAACAACAAATTTTCTGAATATTGGAACGATTTTCCGTCATCCCTTATCAAGTTTGGTTTTAAGACAAACCGGTTTCGGCGTTGTGCCATCTTCAGTGTCGTCAAACTTGACAGGGAATGACTGAAAAACGTTCCAAAATTCAGTAGATTCCTTCCCTGTCGGAAACTTTAATCACAACTAAAAAGAAAACATATTTACCTTGAAATCGTATAGAACCTTTAAAAGCCAATAATTTCCAATCGGTAACTTTCTTTCTCTTCACGAGACTTCAAAGGCTAATAACCAATTTTGTGTTAACATTTTTTTGTTATTAATTACCCAAACAAGAAGTTATCGTTCGTATTATACAGAATGAAATAGTTAATATGAAATAGTTAACATTAAAAAATTTATAAAAATGGTTAGTTCCCGAATATCAGTTTGGGAGTGAGCTAAGCTAAGTAGTTTGTAGCACCATCTTGCAATAGACGGAAGTTATTATGCCAGTCCTTTATTGCTCATAATTTACTCGGATTTTGTCGCAACTAAGCTCTGCAATCTCTGCAAAAAAGCGTTCAACATGACACAAGGAAAACTCGACGTCGGAAAGCTGCAATCACAACCAGAAACCGCACATTTCGGCATTCGACTCTCTCTTCCGCTCTCTGAGAGCAATAATCAACCTAACGATATTTCCAATGATTTCAGCGAACCCGAAAAAACAACAGCTTCAACAAGAGTAACTAATTTATTTTTGATTTCAAAATAAAGAAAATTTTTTGATATAGGAGACTCCTAGGGAGTGCGAGCATTAATACTCCAAATGAAACCTCGAAGTTCTAAACCAGCACGCTACGCTTGCCGAGTAATCTATTGTGTTTTTCTTCATCCTTTTTCAACCAACTACAATCAAGAACAGCTGATCTTCCTCTATTTAAACTTGACTGTGTAGTTGTTGTTTAGAAATTATATTTTATTATTTATGAACTTTTTTTAAATATGTTCTTAAGCGGGATAATCTTTGCATATGAATAATTTTGTTTATTTTTAGCCTTAATAAAAATTAATTCACGACTGTTATTGAACTCGAGGCCAATTTTTTTGTTGATCGAATATATGGAGTGCAGGCTTGGCTATCTGAGATTGTTTGGTTCGAATCTTGGAAAAAGTTGTGAACGAAAAATTAGAATGAAATCTGATAAGGAGATGTCGTGTCTTCAAAAATACCAATATACTATTGTTGCATTAACAAATAATCTTTTACTTATGCCAAATATTTTTGTTGAAAATAAGCGTTTACTTCTTAGAGTTGTTAAAAATTAAAATTTGTTTCTCTTTTATGCATTCACTTTTGTCTTTTTAATATTCCAGTGGCAGCAAACCGAAGACATCGATCATAAAAACGAAATTCGTTCACATTTATATAATCTACGGGAATCGCGTTTGCGTGACTTATATCAGGGCGACATCATGTCTGGTAACTTCGCTAAAGATCCATTAAATCCTTCGCACGGTGATTCGTTGGTAGGTCAAAATTTTCAGAGTTTAAAATCTAAAGAAGTGCGCGATTCGGTGGGCCCTGCGAGTGATTTGAAATTTCATTCAATGTCCCTTAATCATCCCAATACAACTGGTTGGGATGTACAAACCTCGTCGGAGGTGAGTCCAGATGGACGTGCATATCGTACCGAAACGTTGGCCACCACAGATGGTAAGCTTCTATTTCCTAAAATCTGTTGCTAAATTTAATCTTTTTTAGTATTTGGCAAAAAACTGTATAGCACAGTTCATATTTATACTATATAAATACTATATAAACATGCGTCTTTATATAATCAATTGCTTTCAGGCGTTGAGAAGATTAATGGCGGTACGGCTGAATTTCGCGGCCGCAATGAACAGCGTGCCAGCGCTTCCCATCAAGGTGATGATAAGAACTTCGTTAAGAAGGCATCCGAGAGCTCGAATACACAATTGCAAGAGCACGTTGTGATTGGCGATGAAAATTCTGGCCGCAGCGAAGTCAAAATGAGTTCGACAACAACTTCGTCCTCCTCTCATGTGACATCATCGTCTTCTACTGTCGAGTGTGGCGCCGGCGAGCCGATTGCTGATAATTCAAATCGTCAGCACGCCGATCAACAGCATCAACAACGCCTTACACAAGAGCAATATATTCAGCAGCAACAGCAACGCCAGCAACAATTGCAACAGCAAGAAATTGAACAAACCAAACAATATCAACAACACGTTCAGCAACAACAACAGGAGCAACGTCAGGCCTTCGAGGAGTTCAATCGTAGCCGACAAGAAACGTCCACTAGCCGCAATGTAGAGACCCAACAGAAGACGGAACAAAATAGACGCATTGTAGACGTAGAAAAGTCCTCGCCTGAATATCAGCAGCATGTACAGCATCTTATGGCACAGCCAGGAGAAATAATTTCCAACACGGTAGAGTATCCAAAGCCCAATGTTAAGATGATTACCACCGTTAAGCGTTTGCCTGATGGTACCATAGTCAAGAATAAACGCTATGAAACGGAAGAATTGCAACCTACAGTGGAGAACAAGCGTCAACAAACGACGAGCCAGAGCAGTACTCAACACAGAAACGAGCAACAGCGTCGAGTGCAGACCGAAGATACTCGTAGTGCTCAAAATCGTCAACAAAATATACGCAACAATACTCATTCGACTAACACTCCCAAAGGACCTGAAAATGATGTCGTCGACAGTGCCCAGCCATTTGCACGTGCTCCAAATCAACAGCATTTGGTTGAATCACATCCGACAGAGCGGTTTACGGATGAGGCTACTAATGTCGAAACAAAGTTTTCATCAGTGAAGAAATCCAGCAGACGCTTTTCGACTGAGACAACTTCCGAAACTATTGAAGAGTTCTCAGATCAAACGCCTGATATTCGAGGTAAACCGCAAGCACCAGATTTTAGCACACATGGCTTTCCTTCGGTAAGATCAAACAAACCAACACAGGAGTATCTAAATGATCGGCCACGTCCTTCTGATGTGGAACATCTAAGCCAACAACATATAAGAGAGTTGCATAGGCCCACCCCTGATGTGCCACATGGTTTTCCAGCAGTAAGACCAAATTCAAACATTACTACCACTAAAGATGGTGATGTTATTGTCGTGAGTTCAGAATCAACAAGCAGCTCAAAGTATAAAACCAATGCAGAACGTGTTATCGAAACGGAAGTGGTAATTGATGGCGATTCTAGTGATCGGCCGCAGAAGCTCACACAGCCTGATTCAACTTCGAGAGACTCACCCAGATATGGTACGCCGACTAGAGAGTATCCAAGTGGTCCACGTAAGCCTCAGTCTGCCGAGGATTTTTCCACTCAGGGTTTTCCATCAGCAAGATCTCCGTCTGCACCTAAGCCGCATACAGGATATCCTGTACCATCCAGTACCTTCACTCAAGATGGCAACCTAACTGTGGTCAGCTCGGAAACGAAGAAGACAATTAAGCATAATACGAACAAAGAACACGTTATTGAAACCGAAATTTTAGGTGAAAATGACCGCTACGCGCCATCTGGAATACGACAACCAGATAAAATCACATTCCCTCCCACTCCTCAACCGGCAGATTTTAGCACACATGGTTTTCCCTCGGTAAAAGAGTCTGTTCCTACTAATGATGTTTATCATCGGCAAGGAACACCAACTCGTGACTATCCGGGTAGTCCTCACAAGCCACAACCATCTGAAGATTTCTCTACACATGGATTTCCCTCTGTAAGAGACACCGCACCGGTTAGAGGCAGCACACCCTCTCGTGACTATCCGAGTAGTCCACGCCAACATCATCAACAACCAACGGAAAGTTTTTCAACTCATGGCTTTCCATCTGTTAGGACACCTAGCAAAGCTGTACCAGATTATTCAACATCCAGTGGTGGCTTCCCCTCCGCTAGAGATACTAATGCCCCTAGGGTAACGCCAACGCAATCGAGGCCACAACCCAATACGATGCCCCCGTCTCAAAAATCAACAACTACAACAGACTCATCGCAACGTCTGATTTCAAAGGAAAGAGATGTAGATGCTTCACATCGTGCATTTGCTGCTTCTCTCCGATGCTCATCGCCAGTGGATAGTACAGATCATCATCGTAGCACGCCTCGTTCCAGTGTATCCTCGACTAGGACATTTAGACGCGACGGACGAGAAGGATCCCACGACAGCGAAACCAGTCGTATCAGTTCGGGCACGGTTACGCGTTCTTCGCCAAGTAAGAGTGTTGGTAAAACTGTCGTTACAAAGCAAACTGTTGTTAAAACACGTAACGTTAATGGTTCTAACGAAACAATTGATTTAACACCGCAGCGCCACACAAAGTCACCTTCTCCCAATAAGACCATAACTACGACCACCACACGCACCACTACAACTAGGAAGAGTCCGGGCGAAGTGCCAAAACCAGGTACGAAATAAGATATAGAAAGCACATTGCAACTTAATGGCAGTCTATCCTTCAGATAATCAAAAACCTAAGCCAGCCGAAAACACATTTCCTATTATTAACGAACCACTAACTATCACAAAAACTCACTTTACCGCAAATGACGCCAGCATCCTCGGAAACGAGGTTGTGGAGAAGCCATGCTTAAAAAAACACTTTTATAAACTTGGTCCGTCCGATAGAGCAACAAACAATGTTGACGGTAAGAAGATATAACATTCAAAATTTGTTTGCCAATACCACAAACAGCACAACAACACAAAATTTTTTACACACTCCTAAATACATGCTAGACCAAGAAAGGCACTTACAATATGATAAAAAAAAAAACACATCCTAAAAAGTACTTACAAAAAACAAACTCCAAGAAGGGACAGTACTTTAACATTTATACAGAGACCTAAACGTCACGATCCAGATGAAATCGAATTGAGAAATATATCCAAAATTGAAACCAAACACGTATACATATAAGTATGTAGAATGCAAAGGAAAACTCTGCCAGTGCAAAGACAAAAAACTGCTTAACATTAAACTTCTAAAGCATGCAACTTCTGAAACACACAAAAATAGTTGCATGGTAAGCTTTAATTAACCCCATAAGCTTAAAATAGTGTTAACCAAGAAATAACATCCTTTAAAGTAGTTTGGAATATATGACTAATACCATGTAATCATATTGTATTCACTGACAAAGTGATTAATACTTCATTCGCTGTACTTTTCAACAGAGAAGTCACCATATTCACCAGCACCCAGTAATCATCTAAATCGCACTCATCCCAAATCTAAATCCCAGGTAAGGGATGGCTTGGCGGATGCTAACCCCGAAGAACTCATCCATAATAAGCCACTAAGTTCATCAGTAATAGAACCTAAACAACGTAATCGTTCACCGTCAGGACCAAAAAGTAGTGGTCCGCAAACCATTTGTCAACCATTCAAGAAAGAACCCAGTGTTGAGCGTAGGACTGTTGTGAGAGAAAGTACATTCGAAAACACAAATTGGCAGAATACAATTCAAGATATAAATGAAAAACCATATCCTGTTAAGGGTGATTTTCCAAAATCTCCTGAAGACCAACGAACACCAGACAATGAACGTAATGATGAGTACATTAAAACTACCAATACAAAAGGATCGCCAGTCGACACTTCAGATCATCCACGTAAACAGCCAAGTAGTAAAAAAAACACTGAGTTGGTAACAAAAACCACGACTCGAATAGAGAAACTAGAGAATAACGATATTATTGATGATACCGAAGAGTGCGTAGAAACTGAACTTGCGAACCATATTTTCGTTACCAAGAAAACGTTGGATTCGAGGGACAAAACACCAAAAGAAGGTAAACCAAACGAACCTTCAAGTAGAAATGTAAATGAAAGACATCCGGCACAACCTGGACGGAAAGCCCCAGCGGAAAAGAAACCTAATAACAATGATACTAGCCCGACAAGACGAGCTTCTGATGCCAAAACATCAAAAATATTCTCTAATTCGACAATACTTAAAACAACACGCAATATAAATACTTATGATACTGAGGATAATAGTAAACCCAAAAATATAGTTGTCGATATCCCAAATGATAACAGGCAAACAATAAACAAGAGGCCGACGAACGAGATATCTGCTGATAAAATGAAACCAATTGATGGCAGGCCTTCAGAAATAGAGTTTGATAAGGGCGATAATAGTCCCACCAAAACTAGTTCGGATACAAGGAAATTAAAAACAAGTACGATTACAACCAGCACTACAAAAACTCGAAAGAATTTCGTTTCGCCTACTAGAAAGTCTGCAGACATCATAACCTCTGTACCGCTTCATAAAAAGCCCACGAATAAGAAGCCAACAGAATTATTTGGAACACAACCAAGCGAGGTTAAGCAAAAAAAACCAATTGACTTTGATAATGCAAAATCTTCCCCTCAGTGCATAAAAGCAATTCCCAAAAGTGTTGATCAGCCAGAGCAAAGCGATGATGATTTTAACCCAGTTGATAGAAAGTCAGCTGAAAGCAGTGAGGATGAAACTTTGTCAATTATAAATACTACAATAAAAACGGTACGTTTAGATGAACCAGAACTCACACACCAAACAATAAGCGATGAGACCAGACGAGTTCAGCAACTTATCAATAAAACTGATAAAACAAAGATAGCTAAGAATATCAACGAGGAGTTTATAACATTTGAACGCCAAGTTGACGACAGTGGTGCACTTATTAATAGAGCTGTAGATGAACCAAGAGGAACAAAAACTATCGAAAGTAAACCTTCAGAACCATTAACCAATGCTAATATTAAAAAGCCAAGGACAGAGACAGTTTCAACGAAAACCAAAACTTATAAAGAAACTAAAAATATCGACATTGAAGAGCGCAACCCAAACAAGATTGCTGGCAAACAGCCTATATCACAACCACAAGCTCATAATACTAATCCCAATGATATTGAGCAGCAAACTTCTACGGATACAAATATCTCGAATATAAGTTCTGTTACAACTACCTTTAATGTCTTTAACCATGGCCTACGCAAATCTCCAGAGGAATCCGCCAAACCACTTAAACCTAAAGATGGTTTTGAAACTTCGGTCCGAACATGTTCGCAGCCAAAAGATAAAAAACCAAAGGTGCTACAACTAACAGATGAGGACTTCAGCGAAGAAGATGAGACCACACGAACAACATTCGAAAAGACTACCACCATCAAAGACATTCAATTGGCAACAGAAAATGAGAGAAAACCTGGGATTGGGGGACCTAATGTTAAGAAACTCTCAAAACCAGATAGCGAAAAAGCTACACCTTTGAAACCTGTTACTGGCGAAAACGATACAACCTCAGCCACCATTACAACCAAGACGACAGGTATTATTACTGGAAAAATTCATCCGGAGAACATTAACCAACCATATGCAACCTCTGATGAACCAAATGGTAAAACTACAACCGTAGATGAAAGTAAACGTGTTGAAGAGCTCTTCAGAACTACCAATAAAACTAAATCGAATAGAAACCACACCGAAGAATTTATTAACATTGAAAGACAAACTAAAGAGAGTCCAGATGGTGCTCTTATTTCTAAAGCGCCTGAGCCGGAACCAAGTTCCCCAAGTTATAGGAAAAAGGGTGTTAGCCCTAGAGAAACTTTTGAAGACCGTTGTCGCCAAATATTAGGGATGGAAAATTATGGTGACACCCCTGGTAGCTATAAAAGGAAACCTGATGGCTCGCCCGATGAAACAGAGCAGACTCCTGAAAATATTACAAAATTCGAAGTAAAAATCGAAGATTGTGAAGATGACGAGCCCAATTATTTAAACAACATTAAATCAGCCATAAAATCAGCCGATAATCCTAAAATGGAAACTCCGGATGACGTTTCCGATGAGTGGAATGTTGAGGAAGTAGAATGTGTTCGTAAAGAAACGGTGATACCCTTTAGAAAAAAATCTCCAGAAAGACTGCCGCAAAATAAATCTACACGTAAATCGACTCTGGTAGTTGAAGAAGACATAACTACTAAAGATAATGAACTCATTGGTAACAAGATAACAACAAAGGTGATTAAGAAGACAACAGGCGCACAACTGCCCAAGGCGGAGATATTAGAAGATGGTGAAGAGCATTCATCAAGCGAACCAGAATCACTTGAAAAGGAAACGGATGAAGAGTCTCAACCTGATACTGTGATATCAGAGAGAGAAACACAATATATTGATGAATTTAAAATTGAAGAGCACATAGGAAAGAAGCAATCGTTGAAGCCACAAAAGAAATCGCCAACCATTAGTCCGACCAGAAAGGCATTCGAGCCTACAACTAATGGTAAAAGGTCACCAACAAAGCAATACCCGTCTACAGTAACAACAACAAAAAATGTTGAGTTTACACCTAAGAAACGTGAACCAAAAAGTGCGGAAACAAAAATTGTTAGCGACACTAAACCAATTTATAAATCATCTGCAAGTACAGAAAAACAATATGTTGTCAAAAAAGATAAGCCGACATCTCCGACGAAAGCGCGAACAGAACCCATCCAAAAGATACATACGCCAAAAGCTTCTGATCAACCTCAAAAGCCAAACAAAGAACCACTTAGCTCAACAATCAAAGATCGATTACGTTCTGCTACTCGAAATAAGAAACCTTCCACTACAGAGACCGACTCTTCCCCTGATTTAAGTCCAACACGTTTTATAGAGCAAAGGCGTTCCAGTAATATCTCCGTCCACACCGAAATCACTATTGATCACTCTGGGCCGCAATCTCCGAAACCAACAGAAAGGACACCGGAGAAGCATTCACCTCAGCAAAAGAAACCCGTTCCTACGGAATATGTTTCCCCAACAAAACCGTTCCGCAGATTCCCTGTGACTGAGCGAAAGGAATCTGCTCCAGTGCCAAGTGTTGCGCGCAAAGAAAAGGATGTAAAAATGACCCGGTCGACTAGTGAAAAGATAATTAAAGTTACTGAAAAACCAGTGAAGAAGCCTGATGTTAGCTCATTAGCACCAAGTCCCATCCCGAAAGCCGATCGTCGACCCAATAAGTGCTTTACAACCAAAACAATTAATTTAACAACAACTGAAAAGTTAATAAATAGCGGCGATATGGAAAATGTTATCATCGATATACAACACGCAAAGAGTTCGCGCGAGCCTTCACCAGACAAAATTGTACCTACACCTGTATCGGTACATTTAGATACGGGTAAGCCACGTTATCCAGATGTTGTTCAAGAACCAGAGGATGAACCACGAAAAAAACCGGTTATCAAAAACATACCTATTTTCGAAGAAGAATCTAATGAATTCATTAATTGCCATATTTCGGAAGTGAAAACAGAGAAAATTTCAAAACTTGTTGATTTGGAAGAAGATGATATCTTAGATAACCCTACGATCGAGGCTCCTCAAAGTCTCGAATATACATCGATTGATAGACCTGATGATGATTGCCTCTTGAGTGTTCATGAAAAGGTTTCTAAGTTTACTCATACAGCGGAGGAGATTACAAAACCAAAAGCGTCCAGCCCATTTAGCAGGGAATTCGATAAAACACCTAAGGTGCCAGAGAATGATGAATGCTTGCTTACGGTTGATGAAAAGGTTAGCAAGTTCATAAAGACAGCAGAAGAAATAACGAAACCAATCACACCAGTTAGGGAGATTGAGAGACCAAGCTTAACTGATTTGAATGAAGAATTGCAAAAAGATGACTGTACTATGAGTGTTTCACAAAAGGTTAATAAGTTCTTAAGCACTGCTGAAAAATTGGCACCCACTGCACCACAAAGATCACCCGAATTAGTGGCGAAAATTGTACGAACTATCTCGAAACAAAGTGAGCCGGAATATCCCGATGATATTAGTGATGATGAATTAACGCCGTTTTCTCAGAATCATACTATCGAAATTGAGAAGCGACGCCAGAAAGATATACTCTCACGACCAAATGTGTTTGAAAGTACCACGACCACCAATGGAAATGATGTCTATGTTGAAGAAGAAGTGACAGTAGTCAGAAGTGCTCCTAGTGAACCTGAAAGTGATGAAGTAATTCCTCACACAAAGGATCATACAACGAAAATAGAA
This sequence comes from Philophylla caesio, assembly GCA_963971545.1. Lineage (NCBI taxonomy): Eukaryota > Metazoa > Arthropoda > Insecta > Diptera > Tephritidae > Philophylla > Philophylla caesio. The sequence goes on from OZ020607.1 coordinate 12,704,620, forward strand.
CTAAAACGGCAGAAGAACATTCTATCAAGACCTTCCATTTACGACAAGGGTGCAAAGCCAAGATTGCATTCGCCTACCAAAACAGAGTCTCTCGTCCTACAGAAGCCTCATCAATCGATATCGACTAAAACAAATCAAACAGAATATACGACAAAAAAAATCACCAATGTAGATAATGAACGAACTGAAACCAAAGAAGAACGTAAGCCATCTACAACGACATCCAAATGCGAGATTAACAAAACCCCCACAAAGTTGCAAACCTCTACAGTTGCCGTCACTAGGTCTCGTTTCGAAATTTCTGACAAGAAGAAATCTACACCAAAACCGTCTACTGAACCGAAATCAAGCAGAGTTCCTCTTTCAAGTTATCGTAAGCCAAGCAATGAACCGAAAACACAAGTACCTTCTACGTCGGCCAGATCAGGATCTAATACGCCTCACATAAACAGATCTAAGCCATTTAATGAGCCAGATAACCACTCGCCACAATCACCAGTCGCTACACGCAAACAATCTACGGAGCGCGATAGTCATTTCCCGGCGAGAAAATCCTCTAAAGAATCTATAACCAATGTTTATGATAACGAAACTATTGAGTCCGAACCAGAATTTATATCAACAACTCGTCGCCGCAGCTCGTCAAAGACAAAAGATTATTTGGAAACTGTGCAAACAGAAATAGAGAGGTTTTCTCCTACACAGAAAGAACCCGTACGAAAGATTCCCTTACAGGAAAACCAAAAACCAAAATCTTCCTCACGCAGTCCTATTCGCAAAGATAGCACATTAAACACCACTAAAGTTACCAAAGTCACTGAGCGCACAATTCAGCACAATTCACCTTCAGAATGTTCTGATATTGAAATCGTTGAAACTATTATAGAACGCCCTTCACAAGTTAAATCACCAACCCCTACATCGACTGTTGGCCGTACGCGTATAACACCAGATACGGTCGCTGCTCGACGTAATATTTTCGAAAGCAGTCCCACACCGAAGGCACAAAAACCCAGCGGAAGCAGTTCTCCGTCACCAATTGGGCGACGCCCTTCTTATATGGATCACACAGTCAGTTCTTTAGAGCATATCCGACGTGATTCACTTGAAGTAAATAAGAATAATTACTCACGCAAGTCCTCGGTTGAATCGGAAATCAATTATGAACGACGTCCAAATACTGCGGTGAAATTTGATGTGCCTCAGAAACCGCAACGTACATCTAGTGTTGCCGAGGATATTGATGTTGAGAGTATTTTCGAATTAGAAGTGTTGGAACGTCTATTGGAGACAGTGACATCGTACGAACTGCGACGTAGAATTCGTGCGCAAATACGTTTGATTAAGAAAAACATACTCAACGCTGAAGTGGTTGACAAAAGGAAATCTGAAACTAAAACATCAAAATCCATTAGCTCAACTCATAAAACATCTACTTACACATCAAATGTGCATAATGAGGAAACTGACACCACTAATGAGGATTTAAAAACTAAGCGGCCATATGAAAGTAAATCCAGTCCGAAACCTACGACTCCGCCAACAAAGAGTGTGCGAGTAACTGAAATCGAAGATCTATCAAAAAAATCGTCTTATTATCGTAGTGTTAGTCCAAAGCGTTACGGTGAAGAAAATACTAAAAAAATTACAACGAATGGTCGCAGCCAAAGTCCAAAACGTCCCCCGAAAACGCCTCAAGAACGTCATCACAGCCCTGAATCAAAGTCTCCCCAAGGGTCTGTAAAAGGAGCACGTCAAACTACAGGCTCATCGAAGTCCACACGTCAAGAGTACATTCGAAGCGAACAGAGTGACTACTCAGAAGAAACGTTTAATAGTTCAAGCCGCATCGATCAGAGTTCGGAACGTTTCGAAAGAGATCAAATCCGCGAGCGAAGTTGCAGTCCTGAATCTAGAAGTCCTGTTAGAAATAACAGACAAAGTCCAGATTTAAAAGCTAAATATGCCCCCAGCACACGTACTAAGAGTCCGGATGCTAGTAAACGGAAACACCAACCCTCAATCAGTCCACAAGGTAGAACGCCCAAACAACGTGACAATTTATACATCACCTCAAAAGTTACTACAGTAAAAACCACACGTTCACCTGAACGCAAACCCAGTAAACCAGCAGATGATGAAAATGCACCTATTTGGGCAGACCGTAAAAATTTGTTGAAGAGTCCAAGTTCTACGCGACATAAAGTACCAGCTTCGCCATCAACGCGCACCACATCAACGAAGATCACAACTTCCACAAAGTCGACGAATCAACGCCAAACCCAAAATAAAAATTTCGAAGAGGATTCGATCACGTCCAGTTATGGCATTGGGCCTACAGATGAAAATGGTTTGCCGCTATTCGGCATCAAGGCGCTGAAGAAAAAGAAGCCAAGTCAGCCCTGTGAAGCAACTGAAGGTAAGTTCAAAGTAACTGATAGCGAATAGTTGTTGCAATTTTTTCATACTTATAATGTATGTACATATTTATTTATTTATGTATGTAAAATTTAGAAGTCACAGGCTATGTGATCGAAGAGAAGTATTACTCCGATAATAAAACAAAGCCTAAAGTCGAGAGAAAAGAATACATTTATTCTACAAATGCAGATGAGCTGGAAGAAATCAAGAAAACGGTAGAGAAAAGTCGTAAATCCCCACAGGATGATGTGGATGTTATCAGAAAAGTTGAGAAAATCGACAAAAACTTCGTAAGTTTGTTATAAAATTTAAATTGATATTTACTAAAGAAAGCTTCATTGTTTCGACATACTATTTGAAAAGGTTTTTGAAAAACCAGATGCTATAATGCCAGACTCAGAGGAGTTTACCACATCTAGCCAATATGTACGTCGTGGCTCTGTTAAGGAGTTGAGTGAGAAATTCATACGTAAAGAGTCATCTCAGTCTATAACAGAAAAATCTGGTGGCTATCCAAAAGCTGGATTAATATTGCGTACTAGCCGTGGACCGTCAGCAGATCCAAGTGGAGGTAAATGACAAACCATCAAAATCATATTTAACGTACAACGGTCCAAAAATTAAACTATAACCGATAAACAAATTTTGCAGATTCATACGAAACAACTACCGAAAAATACACTACCACATCTCGCAGTGGTCAAAGTTATCGCTCGTTGGAAGACGATACCGATGATGAACAAAATGTGCAGCTGCGTCAAACTCAAGCACGTCGCATTTTTACTGAGAGCGATGATAATGAGACCGATCAATGCCATCTGAGTACACGTTCGTCGGCGAAGTCTACACGCTCCTTCCTAAACAGCAGCGCTGAAACAAAAGTGGTGACGAGTGTCGACGATGCGCTGGAGCGTATGCGTAATGCGGACTATGGTAATCTTAATAAAGAGCAAATAATTCCGATTAAACGCTTTTAAGTGTAATATTTAAACTTATGTAACTCTTTTCACAGTTGTAGAAGCTGGAGACACGGCGGAAGATCAAGAGGCGCGTTCATTGCTGAATAAGTTTTTGGGTGCTAGCGTCATAATGAGAGGTGTGGAGAGTGTTTTACCCACATCAAAGCAAACAACAACTACTACTATTACGAAAACTTCATATGCAGATGATGACGGTGCCAGCGATCTACTGAATAATAAAGCGGTGAGTTTAAAGATTTGTGGCATACATACATACATACGAACAACTTTTATGAGTTTAACTGGTTCCACTAAAGAACGTCGGAGTCGAGATATTTCTAAACACATAGGTTTGGTTTGATTTGAATAATTCTTTTTCAAACTTTGCGTCAACTTCGTAAAATGAGATTCATTTTGATAAATGTTGAGAAGTTTTTTAAAATATTGATTTTTCATGTTAAATTTATTCGTTTTTTATAATAAAAATACATTTTATAATAAAACCGAAACCTTGTAAATGAAAGTATCAATTTAAAATTAATTTTAAAATTCTATGTAGTTTAAATTTCAAAGTTTTAAATAAGAACTTTAAAATTAGTTAAAGATTTTAAATAAAGAGTATGAAATTTAGCCTGAAATTTAAAAATTACTTATAAATTTGTGCATTGCTTGATTATTACAAGTAATCAATAATCTTCTTAAAATAAGATTACATTTTTTTCTCTATAACATTAAAAAAATTAAACTGGTGTTCTTTGACGTATTTTAACTAAATAATTTCAGGTAACCTTAACTCCAATCATATTTCGGACGAACTACGTGTAATATCTAAAAATAGATAATAAACAAGCGGTAGTTTGGAATAGACAATGGTTCTCCAGATATATTTTTTGGTAAAATGCCCACATAAACTTTTTAAGAAAGCATCTTCTGATGTTGCTTTGTTTTTCTGACTAACGTTGAAACGAATTTCTTCATAACTTCTGAAAAGGTTTTTGAAGAAAGAATGCAAATGGTATATCGATATTTGAATTTATAATATATTTTTTTATAATATAATTTTTTTGTCGATAATGATACTCATGGGCGAAACATATTTACATAGATCAAACGATATAATTATTTTTGATTGAAATAATTATCACCAATATCATTGAGTTTATGCGCTTTATTGCATTCCGTATTTGCAGACCAGCTTTATCGAATAAAAATTATACTGAACATAGCAAAACGCTGAAGCCGACAGAGCACGCTAATAGTTAACAACTTTGCATCTTAGAAAGGTAAAGGAAAAGTTTCTTAAAGTTTAGTCTCTTTTTAGTTTTGTTGGCATTATGTTATAGACCATACGAATTTTTGAAACTGAACTTTAAGTAGTACTGACTGTTGCATACTATACTCATATTGCTTTATTTTCAAAATGAAACGCTAATATACTTACATACATATATACGTCTGAGTAAGATCAATATTTAACTTCGTGCCCTTTATTAACTAAGCATTGTTGCAATTCCCTAAAAGGCGTTCAATAAAATTCTCTCTCCAACTTGCGCACACTCTCTCTGTCTTCATTCTTGCGCGGTGAATTTCCGCCAGTGCGCGAGTGCCAAATACTCATATAATCAAACATTTTTGAGTGTACCAATGTACATACATACATATGTGCGTAGGTATACACATTATCACTAGGGTGGTCGAAAAACAAATATAGTCTGAATATTTACGCTTTTATCACCTAGTTTTGCTCTCCATCGCCAAATAAAGTATCTACCTTTCAATATATTTTTTTTAAATAAAATATTTAGAAGTAGCTCAAGGCGCTCCAAAACACCTAACACAAATTCCCCAAGGGGTTCATAAAAAATATGTTAAATGGTTAACTGAACAATTGGGTATTATTCTTTGAAACCTTTAGACTTTTTCGATTGAAATCTTTTCAGCATTTATATCAGGGCTGCAAAAATTACTGTGGTTGGGCTCACTGGTTCCATTTGCTTAGATGTAGCTTGAACCGGTGCAAGAACCTGTTCGGTAGCACCACTGAACCACCGGTTCGATTCAGTTCAAATAGTTCAATGAAGTTTAACTGACAAGCCAGGTTACAGCTCTAATAAGGGAGATATTAGAAAATATTATTGGTTTTAGTGGTTTATTTTAATGGTTAATATGTAACTAGATTTAATAAATTAAGATAATTTTAATTTTTAATTTTTTTCTTGATATTGTTGTTTATTGTGCTCGAGGTCAGTTTATAGGCGATTTTTATGTGGAAAAATAACAATAGTTTAATTGGTAGAATTTATAGCTGCTATTTTGGATATTACCACGTCTTCCCATCAGAATTCATTAGTTATTCTTAACTACCGCTTTCCAAGTTTGAACCAAGGAACCTTGGATTATTGAGCGACACACTACGTGTACAAACTTCGACCGAGCTCAAAACATTTTTTAATTTAAAGAAAATATACTATATATTTTTTCAAAATCGAACAATCTCAGTGGGTTATATCTTTACATATATATTGTATGTATTTATATTTTTTATTTGAACACCCCAATGTGCACTTGTTTCTATGGTCTACTCCACAAACTTAGACGAGCAGCGCTACCCAGCTTCCTGCAACAATTTTTGCTTCTAATCGAGTTAGTACACACTCGGAGGCGGAATTGATCACTTCTTAATTTTAAATGTTGGCGTTAATTACCGGAAAAGAGAGATTCCATAAGTAATTAAAATCATTTGTGTTTTTACCAAAAAAAAAAAACTTCATAAATTTAATTACATTCATACATACAAACGGGTTTTGCCGTTGTCGTGAGTGCGCGACATACAAAATTGTCAAAAATTTAAATTAAAATTAAAATGATTATTTAATCAATCTATACAATGTATACCTTTAAATATACACATATATATGTACTTATATACATATTGTGAAATTTAAATGCAATTAATGAGTTTACATGCCTTTGTAGCCCGTGTACTCGTATACACCTGAGTGCCCCAAAACGTTTGAGGAAGAAAACAAAAAAAAAATGTAAGAGTATTTCCTCGCGGCACCTTTTCTACGAGCAGCGACAAAGCGAAACAGCTACCGAAATGGTCGAATACATGACGAAAATAGCCATGATCACACTATTTTTACGTTTGCGAAATTTTCGAAAATTTTATAATATTTTTTTATTTGAATTTTTTTCTGTGGAGAAAATGCTGAGCACTTTGTGCGAAAATTGTGCGCTTCAAACGGAGAGTTTACTAAAATGTGCAAATTTAAAGCGAAAATATTTATGATTGAGCACAAGTGATTTTTGCAAAGGATGAAGTCAGTTGAAAATTTTGGTATGCAAATTTTATTTGAAATATGCAGATGCAATGTCCATACGATTGTATATATGTACATATGTTATCGTATATATGTACATACTCGTATGTATGTATATATTTAAGTGCATTCAAAGTTGAATAAGTGAGCTGCAATATTTTTTAACGCCACTGTGCGCACATCAAAACGTTGATAATATATTTTATGCGTTTCCAAAAATAACAAACGTCGGAAATTTGCTTCAGGAGAATTCAGTCAGTTTATTTTCTGCCGTTGCCGTTGCCAGTGCTGTCTTGTGTGGATTGTGAAAACGTAAAATTACGCGAATAAACTACTGTAGGGAAAAATACATATTTATAGTTGATGTGAATTGGAAACTACATACTTATGTAAAAATATTCATTTATGTACATACATACATACATATGTATGTACGTATTTTGAAATTAACAATGACTTTAAAATTGAAACTATAGTTGCAAAATCAATAAAGAATTATTTTGGAAAAATTATATAAATATGAACATATCTAATTACGAAAATATATATGTAGCTTATTAAAAAGTGAATAAAGTTTTGATATCTGAAAAAAAATTTCAAAGGATATAACGTAATCAAAAGGTTAATAACCAAAAAAGTATACATTTCTTTCATTGAAGACTAACGCGTAAATTTTCTCCTTGTTTGGACACTTTGAAAACTGGGATTATGCGAAATGAATATGTATTTTGAAATGCTAACCTTTTCACCGTAAACATTAAAATCGATTAAAAAAGTTGTTTTTAAATAAATGATAACAATAAATAAAAAAAGAAATGCACCAAAATTACAAAAACTTAAAAAGTAACGATCATAACATTTATAATGGTGATACATTTAAATTGTGACAAATTTAAATTGTGATTAATTGTGTGCTTCTACTTCGAAATTAAAAATATAATTTAGAAATAGAAAATTGTATTTAATTGCAAAAAAAAAAACCGAACGTACTCATTTTCTTTGTAACTCTTTGAAAAGGCAAAAGGGAGCACCTGAATATAATCGAATGCTTCGCATACTTTTTAACATTCACAGCTAAATACAAACTAGTAAATGTGTACAAATATGTATATGCGATATACAGTGGCGGTCAAAATAATAGCACTGATTTACATTTATCAAGTGTTGGTAATATATTTTTTATTGCAATTGACATAATTGTCCAACAAAAATCATTTAAAATTAAGTTTCAAATAATGTACAGTTTTCACAAAAAATTGTCGAATTTTAAAAAAGTGTCAACAAAATTTCAAATTTGTTTCTAGATAATTTTTTAATATGCACTTTTACGTGGCTAAATTCACAAAAATCAACCGTATGGATTTTTGTGAATTTTTTTTTCGCCGTGAGTGTTACGCTTGAACTAAATTTATAGAACGTATCTGGAAGAAAATGTTTAACAACCTCGACAAAAAAATCTCAAAAGTCAACCGTTTATTTTAGCCACTTGAAACTTGATTTGTTGCACTTGAATTGAATGGGCTACAAAACTGACCAAAAATTAGAAATTTTGATTACACTTTATTTAAATTTAAAAATTTTTGCGAATGCTACAAAGAATTGGAATTATCTGAACTTTAATATATATTTGTATATAATAAAAGAGCCACTAGTTATTGAAATTTGTAAATATAAATCATTGCTATTAATTTTACCGCCACTTTATATGTACATATGTACATACATATACATATGTATTTACATATGTATGTATGTAGTACTAGATTTTCAAAAAATCCGATGCTGCGTATTTATTTCTTTAACAGATAGTGAGATAGTGCAACGAGCCAAAAATTTTAAGATTTTTCAAACACAGATAAAAAATATTAATTAAAAAAATAAAATAAAGGAAAAAGCATCTACAAAAGACGAGGCACAATTCTTATTTTTGACTTCTTCGAGCACTTTTCATACGTACATATCCGTATGTACATACAGAAGAACACTTTGAAAATTTTTGAACGTGCTGCAGTGACTGGCAGTTTGAGTTCTCGCCGAATCGCATAAGAAAAGCGCACAATCATTCACACAAACGTGCATTCACCAATTTAGTGTTATACAGATTTTGTGTGGAGAGTGCGTAAGAATTCCGCCCCGAGTTGGTGCACTCACGAATTTAGGACGCTTCCATTTACGCCGTAGAAACGGGTAAGCTTTTTAAAAACAATCGTTTTCCTTTCGTACGGTTTAAAAATCAATTGGTTTAAATTCGCTTCGCTATATGGAGTTCCATAACAAAATGCAATAATTCTATTTTAAAAATTTTGCAGATATGTAATTTCATTATTTTCAGAAAGATATGTATGTGTATATAAAAGGTGCTTATAGCAATTTTTTTAGAATTGGAAAAATGGTTAGAATGACTTTAATTTCAATTAAAAAACCTGAAAAGTTGAAAAGTGGAATTATTGCCTTTTGATATGACGTTCCTCATAATATTTATGTATGTACATATGTTACATATTTACATACGATTATACATATGTATACAAAAATATGTATTTTCAACACAAGAATTACTCGTACATACATGCATATTCTAATTATAAAAATTAAAAATTAAAAAGTAAAAACATCGAAAAAATGTTCAGAAAAATTAGCAGATGAATACATCGAACTAATCCAGCTTAGCTAATGTCGGTGCCCAGCTGTGGCCTTGGTTTTGGTTTAGTGTTATACAAGTGTGTGTATATACAAATGTTCATATCTACAAGTTCATGTGAAATTTTCTATACATACATACATGTACTATGTATACTCGTACATATGTTTGTATATAACGTTGTGGGTGTTGTGATACTGTTTTGTTAAAATAATAAAAATGGTAGTATGTTAATTACATATGTACATGTGTAACATATTTAAAGGTTTGAGAGCAAAAATATAAATATTAAATTATGTATTGACAAAAATAATATTCGGTAGAAACCAAGGCGAATTCATAAAGGTGGCTGCAAATGTTTAAGAAAAAAAAGTACAGAAATGTTGCAGCATTAGACTGTGTCAAAAAACGACTATTTTTCTTTTTTCGGTAACACATGAAACTTCAATAAGAAAATAATTGTATTGGTACCTAAAAAATATTATTAAATAAAACATTTTCGAGTAGGCAGTTTTGTAGAAGTGTCTACAAACTGCTATTAATTATTAAAAACTTGTTTACTAACGGTATTTCGCAATTTTATCGATATGAAATCGAAAATTCGATATTGCGTTTAGGGAAGGAATTGCTGTTGTAAAAAAATATTTTCAAAAATCAGCGATAATTTCTAGCCAGTTGAAACTTGCAATTTATTATATTAAAATTGAATGGGCTACAAAACTGCGTACTCAAATATTTTGCTATTTAATCCTTTTTTTTAATTTCCTATTTTTGCGAGCGCTAACTGAACACTTCTAAAGGTTGGAAGCGGCTGCAATTTTGCCACAAATTATTTTTTCGAGTTCGACAACAAACTTTTTTATAGTAGCGAAAAAAAGAAAAATATTCGTTTATTTTTAAACAGCCTATTCTAGATACATATGTATGTATGTACACTCACACATATTTAAACACGGATTTATTTTTTTTATTACTTAGTTTCTATAATAATATATCTCGCTATTATTTCAGCCGAATGGTCATTGTCATCTGACGTCTGCAATTCAAATCCCCATATACTCCTTTAACTACATACATATATGTATGTACATATCTGTATGTATGTATGTAGTGATGTACATATTCTTTTAAGTAGAAATTGGTGTAGTAATTTGTTTGTCGAGTATCAATTAGAATCTACTTTGGCTCGGTCATGGCGATGCGCTTTCATTTTGCGTCAATTCAATGCCAATGACTTTTATTTACGCGCAATTATTTCTTTAGTTCATATAAATGTAAACAAGTTTATACATACATACATACATATGCATTTACGAATTTGCCTTAGTATTGTGCCTTCTTTTTGTTTTCTTTATTGTAATACCAAGCGCGCACTTATCGATGATAAGAACTTATTTTCCTTATTCAAAAGACAATGAAGTGAATGCCATTTACATAATTTTTTTAAACTTTTCTGAGAGGAGTTACCAGTAAGCAAAACCGGAAAACACCAGGTGCTAATATGTTATTGTTCTCTAATCCAAAACTGCTAATATGTATTAGATAAAGTAGCATTGACTATTCTTCAAATGTTAATTTGATTAATGAAAATATTGCGCAATACCGTCAGTAATAATTTTCCATTGAAATGGATCGTGCAATATACATATGTACATATGTATATATTTTTTTTTTTTAATTCAGCATATTATTAAAATATTTTGAGTACTTTTTCCATTTCTTTCTTATTTTTTGTATGTGCTATCTGTGCCATACAATTTCAAATACTTTAAGATTGTGACAGAAAAATAACACCAGAACAATTGAGTTTTGTGCCAAAAATCTAGTAATAACCATATAGCGTTTTTGTTAGGTTAGTCATGAGTTTTTAAAATTGCGAAATAAACTTTTGTGAAGACATAAAATGCATGTTTAACCATTGATGCAGGCACCCAAACAAATATTGCTAATTAATGTTTATCACTTAATACTTTTCAGAATATTTAAAAATGCTATTATTGTTTTAAATATCTGCCTTACTGATATTATTTTGTATAAATAATTTTCAATTTAATCCTCTCAATACAAAAAAGTTTTAGAAAATTTGTTCCATATTTTTTTGTTTTTTTCTTTTAAACTTTATACCCGACTATACTTATTTATTAATATCTCTTACTTATCTACTTATCATCACAACAAGAAACCTTTTTTATTACATATTATTATAGGTATAATACAATAGTTTGGCGCTTACATTTTATAGCTCAGTGTTTGGCCGAGCTTTTTTTACCATTTGTGGTGTGCGTCTTTTATATTTTACCACAAATAAAGAGATCTAAAATTTTGTGCCGACTCTAAACGGCAGATGTAACCTATTTTATGAGAACCTTTTTCATAGCAGAAATACCATCGGAAGTTTGCCATTGCTTGCCGAGGGGTGACTGCTATTGAAAAAAAAAAATTCTTTGATTTAGATTTTACTTGCGCTGGCTGAGATTCGAACCTCGAACCCAGCGGCATATCAAGTAATAGCACGCACCGCTACCCACTCGACCACAGCGGCCAAAGGTCATAGGAATAGTGTTCCATTATGTTTTGTCAACTTTTATATATTGGATACTCTTCTTTCGTGACAATAGGACTTGTTTCTTAACAATTTTTTTTTTTTTTTCAAATTGCCAGTTGGGTGTAGCTCGTCTATAAATTTAACACGCTGTAACCTACTAAATAAAAATGTATCCACCAGTTAAACAATCCTACTTTTAACAGAAAGTATTATATTCAGATAACTCCCTCTCTCTCTCTCCGGCGTTTTGTGGCAGCTACCTTTTCTTATAATCATATGAAAACAATAGAATTCAAAACATAACAGCTCAAAATACCAAAACATAACATAGCGAAAAATAACAGGACATAATGTGAAACAATATATCATAACATAACATAACACAACACAAACGTAATACAACATAATATAAAGTAACGTGACTTAACGTAGCAAAACATAAAATAAAAAAGCATAACAAAACGTGTGATTAAGTGCGGTGAGTTCAGATATGGCTTACAGAAAATTTAATTGTTCCCGTCTTCTGCCATTTCCATTGTGCAACATTCTTGTCGGTACAATTTCCGTTGCATTCGCCAACATTCAATTTACTACCACGCCTACAACTTAAAAAAGTTTTACTTCAAAAACATCTGAACGCTTTTCTTAACAGCCCAAAGGTATGATTGGGAAGAAATAGCCATGAATTCTTTACTCATTTCGTGGTATTTTTAGTAAAATTTATATCTTCTAACTTTTAAAATTAATAATAAACTTGTTGTAAAAGAAATGCAGTGAGGCTATGCAAAATAACTGCAAAGCTAGCCAGATTCTCATTGCAACATACATATATGTATGCATGTACATATGTGTGTATATAGTATACGTACAAATATGTATATGTGTGTAAGTATGCGGAACAAAGAAAATACTGCGTATTTAATTACAGGTGAATTAATTGACTTTAATCGCATGCAAAACAAAGTATTTGAAGAAAGTTTCACACACACACAATTAAACATTCTTTGTTTTGTTTACAAATCGGAAGTTATCTTACATTCATCTTTGCTAAATGTACACATACTCGTATACATATACTCATACATACATATATAATAAGAATACATGTAAGGTGGTAACACTGAACGTCTGTCGCATGTGGCAACGTAATTGAGGGAGAGAGTTCTAGCCGAGTCACCACGAGAAGCAGTCAGACATTTTTCTTGAACATTAATTTAATTGTACTTTTTACTTATGTATATCTCAAATACATTTTAATAATAATAATTCACACCATCAATTATTACATGGGGGCTCAACCGTTTTGAACGTGCGCATATTGGAAACTGAGTAGAATGATTCATTCCGCGAAAAAAGGAAAGCCGGCGCAAAAGAAGATCACAGAAAATAAATTTGACATAGAAAAATCTGGTAAAAAAGGTGAAATAACTCAGAGAGGAGGCAGAGCAGGCGAAGAACGCGGTAGTCGAATTTTAAAAGAAATAGATCGCAGCAGAAAATTTGAAACGGCAGAAGCAGAGGTTGCAGTAGCAGCAGAAACAGCAGAAATAAACAGCAGAACCGAAGCTAGAAGCAGCAGAAAATTCGAAACAGCAGAAGCAGAGGTTGCAGTAGCAGCAGAAACAGCAGAAATAAAGCAAATCAGCGAAATAAACGGCAGAAACTTTGAAACAGCAGAAGCAGAGGTTACAGTAGCAGCAGAAACATCAAAAACAGTAGATTTAGAAGAAGCGAACGTAGAAACAGGAGCCACGATAAACGAAGTCGAAAGAGAAATGGCAACAAACATAGGTAACGGCGATTTCAGCGAATTGATCAGAGCGTTGACAGAAAGTATTGAGCAAAGCGGCAGAAATAATGTAACAGTTGATAATTTTGCAAAAGTAGTGCCAGAATATGACGGCACGTCAATACCTGTACGTCAATGGCTCAGCAACTTTGACGAAAATGCAGATGCATATGGTTTAAGTGTGAGACAAAAATATGTCAACGCTCGCAATAAGATGAAAGGGACGGCAAAATTGTTGTTAGAAACAGTGACTGTTTCAACCTACGAATCATTATGCGAAGTGTTGATTGAAGAGTTTGACAGAAAGCTGAGCAGTAACGAAGTGCACAAAATGCTAAGAGAAAGACGAAAGAAACAATCAGAGAATTTCCATGAATATGTTTTAAGTATGCGAAAAATTGCTGCAATGGGAAATGTAGAAGAGGAATCAGTTATAAAATATATTTCTGATGGTCTACAATTGCGTGATGACCTGAAATATCCTCTTTACAGTGCACCAACATTTAAAGAATTAGTTAAGCGCTATGAATTGGTAGAGTCGTTGGGAAAAAGCTACATACCAAACAAACGTCAACAGGTATCACAGTACGAAAATAACCAAAACAAAGGAGATAAGGGTGGTAAAAGAAGCGAAGGTAAACATTGCTTTAATTGTGGTTCGGCACAGCACAAGCGAGCAGATTGTAAAGAGCCAACAAAATGTTTTAAATGTAATGGCTCAGGGCATATTGCTAATAATTGTGTAGAAGCTAAAAAGAGCATTAATTTAGTAAGCCAAACTCGAGGTAAATTAATGAAAATAAACAGTAATGAAATTTCGTGCCTTGTTGATACTGGAGCGGATGTATCGTTGATGCGAAAAGGCAAGTATGAAGAAAAATTTGGCGACTGTGAAATGGGCAAAAGTTTTGCAAAGCTGTATGGTTTGGGAAATATTGCCACGCCAGTAATGGGCAAGTTCGAAGCGCAAGTGGAAGTAGACGGGTTAAGCACACGACACACATTTCTAGTTGTACCAGATACGAAAATAAATGTAGATGCGATTATTGGTTTCGATTTTATACAAAAGTTTACCGTAATTTTAAATGCAGATGGATACAGTTTTGTGCAGACGGCTGAATGTCCGAATGCAGAGCAGGTGCAAAACAATATTTACAACGTTGTTGAATGTAACGCAGACGTTGATGTAGAGTCGCAATATAAAGCAGTAGTTACGCGGTTAATCGAAGATTATAAACCATCGGATGTCACATTGCATTGCCCAGTAAAGCTGAGCATCATACCCAGTGGTAGAAATATATCATTTCGCGAAAGCCCTAGTCGGTTGTCGGAGGCACAGCGGGAAGTGGTCCAGAACCAGGTCAATGAGTGGTTAAAGCAAGGCATAGTGCGAGAGTCAAATTCAGAGGTAGCTAGCAAGGTAGTGTTGGCAAAAAAGAAAGACGGTTCGTACAGGTTATGCGTTGATTTTCGCAAGCTGAATGCTTTAGTACTGAAAGACAGATTCCCCGTACCAATAATAGAAGAAGTTATTGAAAAATTGCAAGCTGCTAGATACTTTACCGTCATGGACCTGAAGAATAGTTTTTTTCACGTTGAGGTTGAAGAACAAAGCCGCAAATATACAGCGTTCGTGACCAAGGAAGGGTTGTTTGAATTCAACAAAGCACCTTTTGGTTTTTGCAACTCCCCAGCGGTTTTCATACGATTTATAAACTACGTTTTCAGACAGTTAGTAAACGAAAACATAATGGAGATATACGTCGATGATATTGTAGTCTTTGGACAATCGGCTGAGCAATGTTTGGAAAATATGCGAAGAGTGTTAGCGCAAGCGCAAAAGTTTGGTCTACAGATAAATTGGGCAAAATGTAAATTTTTAAAAAAGAAAATAGTTTTTCTGGGCCATGAAATCGAAGATGGGTTTGTATGGCCGGGACAAGAAAAAATTAAAGCAGTAAAAAATTTCCCTTTGCCGAAAAACGTGAGAGGAGTACAGGCTTTTCTCGGGCTGACGGGATATTTCCGCAAATTTGTGCGAGACTATGCGATCTTAGCTAGGCCTTTAACGCAGTTACTTAAAAAAGATGCCTTGTTCAAGATCGACACTGAAGAATTGCAAGCCATAGAGAAATTAAAGAGGGCATTAGTACAAGAACCGGTACTGAAAATTTTTAATTATAAAGTAAAGACGCAGTTACATGTTGATGCATCCAAGAATGGATTTGGCGCAACGCTTGTTCAGCAACATGACAAAAAATGGCATCCGGTATATTTTTATAGCAGGAAGACGACGAAGCAGGAGGAAGCACTGCATAGTTACTTCTTAGAAGTAAAGGCTGCTTACTTAGCAACAAAGAAGCTGCGTCACTACCTTTTAGGTATGGAATTCGATTTGGTAACCGATTGTGCAGCATTCAAACAAACAGCAAACAAGAAAGACGTACCTCGTCAAGTCGTTCAGTGGTTGATGTATCTGCAAGATTTTTCATTCAATATAGAGCATCGCGCAGGCAACAGAATGAGACATGTAGATAGTTTAAGTCGGTACCCCGTGATGATTATAACATCTGAGATACACGCGCAATTTCGGCGAGCACAAAAAGAAGACGATCAGTTGGCAGCAGTTATTGAAATTTTGAAACATAAGCAGTATGCCGACTACATTTTCAAAAATCAATTAATTTACAAACAGATAGATGGACAAGAACTGCTGGCAGTACCTAAAAGCATGGAAAGAGAAATTATCAGAAATGCGCACAATTTTGGTCATATGGGCGCACAAAAGACAATACATACGATACGTCAAGAGTATTTTATACCACAGTTGGAACGCAAAGTAAATCAAATAATTTCAAACTGCATAGAGTGCATAACGCATAATCGTAAGTTAGGCCGGCAAGACGGTTACTTACACTGTATCGACAAGGGTGACAAACCGCTTTGCACTCTACACATTGATCATTTGGGAATGTTAGACACAACTTCGAAAAGCTACAAATACATATTTGCGATGGTTGACGGATTCTCAAAATTCACTTGGCTTTACGCAACAAAGACAATAGACGCGTTAGATGTTTTAAGACACTTAAATTCTTGGGTAACGATTTTCGGTAGTCCGCAACGAGTTATCAGTGACAAAGGTGGAGCTTTCACGTCGAAGCTATTTAAAGAATTCTGCGAAACGCACAAAATTGAACACGTCGAAACAACAGCTGGTGTACCCAGGGGTAACGGCCAAATCGAGAGGGTTAACAGAGTAATTCTTTCGGTTTTGGCAAAAATGTCAGCAGCAGACCCAACTAAATGGTACAAATATGTATCACAAGTACAACGAGCAATTAACGCGCATGTACACTCTTCTACAAAGTTCACTCCATTTGAAGTTATGTTTGGGATAAAGATGCGGAATGAGACGGACACGGACTTACTAAACATCCTAAAAGACGAATTAATAACTTCCTTGCAGGAAGAACGCAACAGCATCAGGCAAGAGGTCAGAAATAACATACTTAAGGCACAAGAGAACTACAAGAAGAATTTTGATCGAAAACGCAAAGGGCAGCATGGCTATCGGCTGGCAGACTTAGTGGCTATTAAAGTTACACAGTTTGTAACCGGCAAAAAATTGTCGAGTAAATACATCGGTCCTTATGAGATTATCAAAGTTAAACAAAATGGAAGGTACGATGTAAAGAAAGCTGCCGAATTTCAAGGTCCAAGACAAACGTCTACAAGCGCGGACAATATGAAACTTTGGCGTTACATTCTATGTGAGGACGATACTGACCAGGACGACGATAATGCGGAGTCATCTGAGGCAGATGATTTGCAGGAAGGCCGAGTGTAAGGTGGTAACACTGAACGTCTGTCGCATGTGGCAACGTAATTGAGGGAGAGAGTTCTAGCCGAGTCACCACGAGAAGCAGTCAGACATTTTTCTTGAACATTAATTTAATTGTACTTTTTACTTATGTATATCTCAAATACATTTTAATAATAATAATTCACACCATCAATTATTACATACATACTTAACATATACGCACGCAATAAGAGACGAAACTTCAAAAAAACGACACGCCACACTTAATCGAATTTATTTCTTTTAATTACTGAGAATCTCAGCCTCCTACATATGAACATACATATAAACCTACACATATACACATACAAATATATATGTATGTACATATGTATGTATATTATCACTGCTGGCTGGCATTGTTTCGTATACTCGAAGAATATTTAGTTTTTCATTTTCTGTTATTATTTTGTGTATTTCATATGTATGTATGTATGTATGTTATGTATGTACATATGTGCATACATATGTACATATATACAATGTAGTCCTTATGCACATTTCTCTTTAACGTATTCAAAATGATTTACATATATCCAAAAATAGATACGCGTGTTGTGGCTATTTGTTATATTTTTTTTTTCAAAAATTTGAAAATGTAGGAAACATTTCGACAGAAATAAATAAAAATAGAGAAAGAGAAAAAGCATTTCAGCCATGTGGCCGTTCGCTTGGTGAGTTGATTGGTGCTCGACCATTTGTTGTTACCAAAAAAGGTAAAATTCGTAATATTTGCTGTTTTTATAAGGGAAATGTAAAATTTTCAACTACATATGTTAGTGTTGCGGTGGTGGCACTAGAGAAAGTTGTGGGGTAAGTACAACTGAACTGAAATACGTATCAGAAGAGATGACACCATTTAAGATACGATTTATAATAACTACAGCTTATTGTGATCCAGAGAAATAAGAGAGTTGGCACTTTGTTAAGGTGTACTTTGAAATACTAATTAGCTTATAGGTAATGAGTAATTCTCAAATAAATTATATAGAGAGTTTTATCTACTACAAAACGATATTCTTAGCATTTCGATTCGATTTACGAGAATCCAGCCGCGAGTGATAATAGCAGCGACACGCTAATTTTTAAACTATGTATGTATGTATTTTATGAGATGCCTTTTCAAGGCAGAAATACCTACCGAGCGATGGCCGCTATTAACGTTTAAAAAACGTTTTCTATGATTAAGTTTTGACTCGAACGTCGAACTCAGCAGCCTATCGAGTTATAACACGCACCGCTATCCACTCAACCACAGCGGCTAATTTTTTAACACATCCTATATTATTCATAATTAAACTGTAGAGTGGGGTTTTTAAAAGTTGTTTATATAAATAGTTATTGTTGGAATCAACCAACAACAAGCTGCCTCCGGAGACTTCTGCAGTTGAACAGGAATGATGTTGTCAGCATCTTCGGTCAATAAATTTTAAGTGCCATTTTCGTAGTAGAAGGTTTGCTCTCATTCAGCAGTTAACTGCAAATTTCTCATACAAAACTTTCAACTATGAAAATCTTAGAAAAAAATTTAAAGGGTACATTTAACATATAATTTTGGAACAATTTTCCGTCATCCCTTGTCAAGTGTGGTTTTAAGACAAACCGGCGTTTGGCGTTTTGCCGCCTTCAGTGTCTTATTTCGTTCTCATAAGTACTATGTATGTAGACACATATCTTGCGCTATTACACACTAAATATGAAAACGGCGTGTTTCTTGAACCTCCGCTTTGAAACATGCGCACCGGTTAATAAATGTTTATGCGCAATAAAATTGAAATACAATGAAAAATAAGTACATACATACATATCTGTAGATATTTTGTTTTAAAAATGGACAATCGTAAAACTTTTCTTCATATACCTTTGCTAGGCATCGTGATGTTGTATTTCATTGATTTTTTAGTTGCTTTTTATTGTCCTTTTCACTTAAATATTTTTATTTAAGTTGCTTAACACATATGTACATGCATTATTAGTATATTTTGTATTTTTTTTAATTCTTATTACAGGTAAAAACAACTCGTATAACGAAAACGACCAAGTCTGGAAGCTCTTCAACACCAGTTACCCGTACAACTTGTGATATCGAGGAGATCTGGGACGAAGAAATTTTAAAGCAATTGGTAAGTTTATAGCCACGCAATAGCACAAAAAAAAACGATCGCTGAAATTATTGAAAATGCTTGAAAATATTGAAAATAAACAATTTGCTTCACATCTTCAAAACCACTCACAGCTTGAACAGGCCACAACATACGAAGAACGCCGGAAGATACGCGCGCGTCTACGAGATTTAATGGCGGAACGTGAAGGTAATGCCAAAATGCAACACTGCTCTACATACATACATATATGTAATTTTTAAAAGAAAAGTTGTTAGGAAAATTGTATAATGATAATTTTTTGTATGTTAAATGAATATGGTTCATGTGGTGGTGGCAACATAATATACATAAGCCTTCTAGAATTCTAAATAACATACGTTGAAAAAATGTAGTTACGTACGTACATAAGTACATTTTGCATTATCTTTATATCTCTCTATCTCTTTTTCTCTGTTTGCCAGTGTTTTTCTATCAAATAATCATTAATTTTACCTTTGTTTTTTAGATTGATTTTAGCTAGGCAAGAATATATGGTACATACATACATAAGTATCTTGAATTTGGGTATCCTGCCATTACAGTATTTTAGGTACATATTGAATCGGTTGGTATACATAGTATGTACATATCTATGTGAACTTTTTTGTAATTCATTCGATCTACATTTTGTTCAGTTCTCTTTATCGTATTGCGCCTCATTCACTTCAGTCCTTACGTCTCTATAACCGTCACTTGCTGTCAATTTCTTCATAAATACTTTTTCACATGTTCGCGTACTCGCTCGTGGGATAAGATCGTATTTCGTTCGTTTACAGTAACTGTATCAACACTCCTGTTTAGTTCTATCGACATATGTTACTTTTGCTGAAACAAAAAATTTTTATTAAACATACTTATGTACTCAGTGCCTGTTAGTTTACACATGTACATACAGACATACATACATATGTGATGCATTTGACGGTCTTACATACATACAAACGTACATGCTCGTGATCGTTGAAGTATACCGTATAAAGTTCACACACACTCCCCCCCACAAATTGTACCGTTTTATTCTATTTTTATATCAAACTATCACTTTTGAACCTGAAAAGAAAACACACATAACATAATTTCATATAGTATATATATATTTTGTTTGTATTTGTGGTATCTTTAGAAAAAAAAGATTTGAATTCGGGTGAGGTATCCGAAAACGCTCCAGAAATCGACGAAAGCAGTGCTAGTGAGTACGAAGAGATCATTGAAGAAGTTACAGTTAGCGATTACAGTGATGCCGAGGCTGGTTTAGGTGAAGAAGAAGAATTAAATCTAAGCCAAAACAAAGCGCTAGAAAACAACGTAGAAAATAAAGAAAAAGAAATAAAAATTGTTAAAAAGGAAAGCACGACAAGTGAAGTCAAAAATGAGAAGGAACTAAAGGCAAAGGAACTTAATAATAAAGAAGAAACGAAAGCGGAGTCAAATGCAAATGTCTCAGATGCTAAGTCAGTTGAGAAAGCGCAAGTTGAAACTGCTGCAAAAGAAACCGCTTTGAGCAATACAAAAGCGAAGCCAAGTAACGATAAAACCATTTCGAGCACTGTCATTGAGGGTGAGTCCCTAGTGCCGCTACTGCAAGGCATATTGCAAAACAGTTTGCCAAAAGTAAACGCCAACTCACAGAAAACTAAAGCTAAAGCACCAAATACGGAACTGAACCAAGCAGCCGAAACAAGCACACAAACAAATAAGGCCTGTAGTAATAGTAGTAGTAGTGAACGTAGTGATTTGTGTACTGTTAATAATTGCAACAATAACTGCAACAAAAACCACACCGACCACACTAATACAAAAAATAAGTTTAGCACACAAATTGACTCAAATAATATACAAACAAATAGCGACAGCAACGTTTGCACAAACACAAACAAATCTTTAGTCACCAAAGAGTCTCAGTCGACAATGACACGTGATATTGTAATGCTTAAAAGCACCGCGGAGAGTAGTGGTAGTGGTAATTGTTCAGGTGTTAGTGTTTCCAAGCAGAAACAATTGGATAGACTAGGCGTACCGCAGAAGGAGGACTCAGGTACAGAGAGTGGGGAAGACTTGCGTCTTATCGCGGCAGGTCTGCGTGATAGTTTGCAACTACAAAGTGATACTAATTTAATAGAAGAGGTCACAGCAGCTCTAACTCGGCTAGAGCTATCATTGAAGGAGGGCAAAGATATTCCAGTTGATGGTAGTAAACGTGAGGCTCTACTGGCGTTGGTTGCACGATTGCAGACGGGCCTTAGTTCACCCGACGCTGCAGTGAGTTTGTCAAATATGGGCAATAATGGTGGGCCATATGATGAGACCTCGTCGCCGGAGGCCGATGCCCATCATTCGAATCGTCAACGTTTTGCTCGCCGTCGAAATCGTAACAGTCGCCATACTGTCGGCGTGAGTCGCGAAGAATTAGCCGATGCACGTCGTTACATGGAAGATATGCAATTAATAGAAAATATATCCAATTGTACAACGCCTGAAAGTGCTACAAAACCTGTTACACCACCGCAGTGGTATCCCATCGAGAAAAATCCATCATCGGGCGCGATACTCTCGAGCACTGCAGCTTCGACATTATATCGCCCAAATCAATTTGTACCTGCACAACTTAAGGTTACTTCGGCGTATTCGAATAGTGAAAATAAAATATGTGAGAAAGAAACGGACAACACGAAAAACAAACGTCCATTGTCGGGTAATTTTTCGGTCAGTTTTCAATCAAATACGGACACACGGGACGAGCAAGCTAAAACGCATGCACAGGCTGAAGAAACATCGGAGTCTCATATGAATGGCAATGTTTCACCTGATTCAAGTTTTAAATCGAATCGCTTCTCAAACAAAAAGCAAATAATGAAACGTGCAAATACAATCGATATACCGAAGTCCAAAAAATATAATCCCGACTTTGATACCGACTCTGAGCCAGAGGACAATAATCCGCAGCTGGGTTTGAAGCGAACTCTTCAAGTGAATGTAAAGCACAAGGTTCGTAGCGTCATACCACCGTTCGTGCCAAAGACTGAAAATGATCATAAATTTCTAGCGTTCATTAATAAGCAAAGCGCCAAGCCCGGTCTCGGTTGGACGGGCTCGCGTTCGGTCTCTAATTGGACCAGCAAATTCGGAAATTTGAAGCATACCTTTGAGGTGGGCGCCGCAGCCCAGGTCACAACTGGCAAACCACCACAAGCGCCCGGTCATGTGCCACACAGCGCAGCCAAGAATTATTGGCAAAAGCAAGTAGCGACACATGACTACCATCAACAACAGCAACAATATCTACAATATCAGCAACAGCAACAACAGCAAGAACAAATGCAGCGCAACCAGCACGACAAACACGAACGCCAACGCCGAGTGGAAAGAGAGCGGCAAGAGCGTGAACGTATCGAACGAGATCGACTTGAGCGCCAGCGCTTGGAGCGTCAACGTCAGGAACGCGACCGAATCGAGCGGGAGTATTATGAAAGAGAGATTATGGAGCGAGAGCGCTTGGCAGCTGCACAACATGCGGCCATGCCAAGTATGACGGTGCCAAAACCAGTGCCGGTTAACAAATTTCAACATGCCCCTCAGTCAGTATTCCGACCAATTGACAATAATGACACACTTGGTTATAATATTTTAAAACCCATACCACAAATACCACAAAAATTGAATACTTGGCAACCACCATCCATTTCCAATAAACCCCTTTCAGCACCAGCACAGCTATCACCTGCATCACCGCAGTTCCTGACCACAAAACAGTCAGTGAACGGCATACGTGTGACATCACCTTCATCTAGCGCCTCATCGCCCATAGGCTTACCTTGGGTCGCGAAACCCGCAGTCGACAATAGTGATTTCAGAAAGAAAGCGTATACATTTGAAGAACGTTCTCAAAATGATAATCGCCAAAATTCCATTTTGCAGAGGCATCATTCGCTGCGTTCGCCAAAAGCTAGTATACAACCAATGGATGAGTACAAAAAAAGACCCTCACTACCTAGCACCGCTGATCCTTATATGGCCGCACAGAGACAATATGTACCTCAACAGACACAAATTTATGCCTCAACGTCTAACATTTATGGGCAACAACCGCCACAGCCAACAAATATCTCATTCACCTATGCCGATTTGGCGCGCACCAACAACTTCAAAAGCTATCCATGCCTACCATCGGCTGTTGAGACATCCATAACTGCGGATTATGTACGGCAGCGCAAAAGTTCATTAACAGATCCGAGTGCAACACCACTAATTCTCACCAGCTCTAATCCTACCTATGAGCCACCTGCCGGTGCTGGAACGTGTTACAACGATGTTCCAGCACTAAAACAATTCGACTACGCCAGCCCAATGGATAGTGCGCCAGCAAGTCCAAGCTTATTAACAATGCCACCAATAGATTTTACCGACGACGATGACTTGGATTCAGAGAATTTAATGGAATATCACGCAGAAACTCGTGTGATGGGCAAACCGCAGACCCAAACCGCTGTAACGGTACGCGACCGGCGTACAGCACACGCTAGTGATGACGAAGTGTTCGGAAAGAACTCGCGCAATGCAAAGAATCTGTTACATACAATGAGAAATATTGGCAAAAATGGAAATGGCGGAGTGAAAGTGAAGAAAGAGTCAGCAAGGAAGGTGGAGTCGCCAAATATTTGTCTATCACCGGATGGGCGTCCTTATCAAGCGCCAATTGTCGAACCTTTATTCCCACAACTTTCGAAATTTGAACCCAACCGCGTGCCAGAGTATACTGGGAACACCAACAAAAATCGGGCAGAAATAAGTCACAAAAAAACGCGCGCTAAAACGCCGCCAAAACCGAACCTGCAGATGGATCGCAGTTTGCAGTTGGCGCGTGCCGAGGATAATTACCGTTTAGAACAGCAGAAGTATGTGGAGAATTCAAAATATGCAAGCCTGAGTAAGACTGCAAATGAACAACAGCCGGTCCAATATCAAATGGGTAGCATTTCCAATGGATCGTTACCAAACACAGTGCCTTACGTCAGTGAGACACAAACTGCATACGTGGTAACTTATCCGACCGAAGATATTTTTGAGAATGGTTACGTCAAACCGCATCCAACTTCCTTGGCTCTGCAAAGAAATCGCAATTTATCTGAAAATTCGTCCACCAGCTCGACAATATCTCACAATTTAGCTTCGCCCGGAACAAGTTGGACTCCCAATCCAATTCATACAGTGAATGAAGTTATACCACAACAAAAAGCTGTGAATATGAATAGTTTGCAACTAAAGACGTACCAAACACAAGCAGAAACGCAATCGCAACCGCAACCGCAACCGCAGTCGCAAAATTATAGCAATGCACACAATGCGCCGCCTTCGAAACCCAATGTAGCACATAAGCCTTCGGTGCTAACAAGTGCGCCAAATACACCGTCTGCACAAACTCAACCAACTTACCAGCAAATATATGCCCCGCCACAAAACTCGAAGTTACAAGCTCAACCACAACCCCAAACCAAACTACCACGCGTAGAAAGACCACAGCAACAAGTGCGAGCTGCACCCAAATTGTCAACACGAAGTCAGACAATAACTTCCACATGGCAAAGTCAATCCTTTGAACAGCCCCATCAGTCGCAGCAGACAACTAACCCAGCACCGCGCGCTTCCGACGCGGCGATAACTCCAATACAAGCACAGAAACGCGTTCTATCGCAACAATCACTGGTGTCCATTAAGCAGCGTCAATTAGAGAAGCATGATCAAGAGCAACAGCAGTTAGCTGAAATTCGTCGCAAAAGTCTTGGCAACGTTTTCGATGTGCAGCAACAGCAAAGAAAAGTGGCCTACATTTCCGATACGAAGACCATTATCAAGCAGGAGTACAAGTCATCGGCACCGGCAGATACGCCGGACATCGTCAAGTCATCGCTGCCCAAAGAGGATATGCCAATTTTGAAAAAGTTTGGCCCACCGCAGCGTCATCATTATATACCCAATTCATATCAGAGTCCAGTGGCCAATACGCAGACGCAAAAGTTCGAGAGCAGCACTAAGGTTATAAAAAGCAGCCAACACGAAATTATTCAGCATTCAACGTTAACTAAAAAGCCATCGATTGTTGAAACACCAGCCACGCCACAACCAGACGAAGATCTCATACCTCGCAATATAGTTTTTAACAACATCAGCGCATTCACATCCATGTCACGACGACAGGAGCAAAATCAGCAAACGCAAATTGAAACGCAACCGCGCATGAATCGTTTGAGCAAGAGCGATTCATGGAATCAAATTGTGCAAATACGAAATAAAACAAATGTACAGCTTCCACCTACCTCGCCCAAGTTTGGCAATAGCGCTGGCAGTGGAAGCGAATTGCGTCGCACCAAATCGGGGCATACGTTGAATGTGCGAATGTATGAGGCGGGCATTGATAAGTCGCAGGTGGGCGAGAAACAGCGTACAGTCGAGGCTTATTTTTCGGGCAAGTCACCCAATCAACTAGATGGCGAAACGGTGGAAATGCGAACAGCAGTAACAACAGCGACAACATCCACCACAGCAGGCACAAAAAAGTCGACAATTAATCGACATAAGACTAGCGAAAAGATATCGGCTAGCCGAAAATCACTAAGCAACATGAGCACGAGCAATGGCACGTCAGCTGGAACAACTGTGTTGGGCGGTGGGTTGATACGAAGCGCAACAATGCCGCACATAGCGAACGTGAATCTACTTGACGAGAGCAACGTTGACGACGCCTTCGAGCAGCTGATCATGGGCGCGTAGGATGACAGGCTCGCAATCTGAGCTGGGATCATGCGTGCCAACCATTCCAAATTATGAAAGAGAGTTTAGATTTGCTAAGCAAAAGAAAACAAACCGAAGCCAAAGAAGAGTTTAGTTGTGCAAAGCGTGCAGCAATAAGTTGTTTACTACTTAGAAGCCTTTTTTTAGCCCATTCATGCTGAATAACTCGCCATGTGTCGAACGTTGCTCATCGTCAACTTTAGCAATCGAATAAGTTCTAGCCTACACTCCCACTCTCCCTGACACACTCTCTATCCTTACTACTTAATTTTTGATTTGAGACTGACATGAAGAAAAACGGAAGTTGAGGGACTACATGAACTTTTATTATTGCAATTATTGTGACGCCGTTTTCAACTAAATTCAGTACATAAGTACATAAAAATATATATGTAACTACGAAAGTTAAAATCATAAGTCAAAAATACATACATACATACACACCTAAGCAAACAAATACATACATCTTACCCGCCAAGAATTCGTATATGACTGCAAACTTCTCATAACTTGTATGCCTTGCGTGCTGAGCTTTGAGAGCATTTGAGTTATTGTTGGATTATGAAGGAAGCGAAAGAACAAGAATGTGACTATTGGAGCTCGTGTCTGTGTCCAGGAACTATGTAAACCTACAACTTCAACTGATTCATCCTGCTGGGATTACTATACATTTAATCTATACAGCGTGAGTTTAGCAACGATTTTCATGTACTCTGCTTCCCTGACGTTCTCCAAAACATTAAAAGAAAAAAATGCAAGCAAATTGCTTTGTCAATACATTGTTTAAAAAAACTAACCAAAAATCGATGCATTTTATGTATTCGTATTGTGTTCATTGTATTCATTAATAAATGCCACTTAAGGCATCGGCGCCCAGTTCCGTCCAGCTTAGTTTCACAAACAGCCCACTGCTCACAGCCTTCAGCCTACAGTCCTCTTATTTCAACAAGAAACCAAACGCCCGCCCGCCCGCCTGTCCTGCTCGCCAGCTCGCTCTTTCACATGCTCGTTACTTTATCTATTCGCTGGTTCGTTCGGTCACTAGTTGTTCGTTCGTTCGTTCGTTTTCTGTTCAAAAGAAATTTAATAACAAAAAATACAACAAAAAAATGTACAAGAAAATTGGCTAAATACGTACATACATACATACAATGTAACTACAATACTAACTTTAATTTTCGTATTTTTTATTCAATAATAATAATAAAACCATGTTGTCCCTCCTTCTGTATATACACATCAAAAAATATACGCACATTTGTACATACCTATAGACCATGAACTTCTACATTAAAACAGGACTCTACGTACATACATACCTGTAGCCATACATATGTACATACATACATATGTATGTACACATCCATAAATGTACTGGACGCATGCGTTTTGTAATATACTGCAACAAGTTCATGCCGGAAGTTGTTGCTCGTTGTTAATTTCCAATGTTTTGATCGCTAGCTTTTTCCCATACATATTTGCATACCTATTACATACATACATACATACATAAATACAATATATGTGTGTATGTGTACATATACTTTTGTTTACAAAACATATGTAAATACAGACATACCCACATTTTTATATATTCATTTTCTATTAATGCATATCTCTCTGTACTTTGTTATTGCATGTGAATTTTTTACTAAGATTTCTATGTTATTTTCATACAAGATTATTTAAATTTTTGGGTACATAACATACATACATACATTCATGAAGTCTGTATAAATTTGTTCAATTCTTTCGTATTGCCTCTCGTTTTGAGCGTAGGTATTTTTGTGGAATTTTTGACAAAGCAACTTATTATTTTTTTATTTGGATGCATTAATTTTGATATTTAATGAACAAATTAAATATTTTAAATCGGCTTAAATAAAGATGGCACTTTAAACAAAAGATTTATATCATTAATTGTTTCAAAAATTGTACAGAAACCATTCTTTTTAGCATTTGATAGGAAAACAGTATTAAGTGGAGATAAGTTATTTTGTCAAAATTCCACAATTAATACATATGTAGTACAAATGGTATTTACGTCAAAATAAAAATGTTTAGTGCTACACATCGACAAATTTCGCCAATAAATTTTTTTAATAAAAAAATGACAGAATTGAAACCGAAGAAAACAATTTTCTAAATTTTGTCTAACACTTAAAAAAAAATCACCACATTTTCGTCAAAAATTGAAATTTTTTTTATAGAAATTTTAGAAAATAGTCGAGTATGTGAAAGTTTAATGAAAAAATTTCGATGTGCTGCTTGCAATTCTAAAATTTTTTTTAACTTGAAAATTTGATGAAGTTTTTATATGGTTTTTCTTTGATAACGAATTATTAATTAATTAAAAAATATAAGAAATTAAAAGAGGAAAAAATAAATTGGTGAGAATTTGTTAATAAGAGTATTATAATTTACAACATACATACATAACATACACTGCAGGCAAAAATTAAAGTTTTGACAATTTAGCTTTCTTTTATCTATGTTATTGCTAATATTTTTCTATTAAAATTCTGTTCATTCTTTAAATAATTTTATTTATTTATTAATGTTAAGCAAAATTTCAATAAAGTTTTGAACTTAAAAAAATTAGAGTCTTTTAGAGTATGCAGTATTGTCGCTCATAAAAGTTTAATATGGTAAAACGCCAGTTTCAAGTCGCTTAATTTGTTTGGTAGTTTTTGAGATATTTTTATGTAATTAATTTTTTGTTTGATGAATTTGAATAACTATAACTTTTGTATAAATTTTAAAATTAGAGTTTGAATGGCTTTTGTTAAAGAATTAATTGAATTTAAAACAAAAAAATACATAGACAACACTTGTGAACTTGTCCGCGTCCTATTATTTTTGCC
The DNA here is from genome assembly GCA_963971545.1 of Philophylla caesio. Taxonomy (NCBI): domain Eukaryota; kingdom Metazoa; phylum Arthropoda; class Insecta; order Diptera; family Tephritidae; genus Philophylla; species Philophylla caesio. Next base: position 12,733,957 of record OZ020607.1, read on the forward strand.
ACATGTTAGCAGTTTGGAAACATGTTTCACAAAAGAGACTTACGATTAAAAAACGTACCACAGTTTTAAATATACATACATACAATCATATATGTTTATTGTCGCTATCAACAAAAAGTTGAATAACTTAATTGGAGAAAACTTGTAGCTGAGTTCCAATTTCAATTAAATTTTTTGTGTGTTTGTCCTTTTAGAAGTGTTCGTCCACAAACGAAGATGTAAAAAATTTATGATTAACCCATTTTTGAAGAATGAAATACGATTTGATTTTTGGTTAATCCAAAACAAGTTGTTGCATTTAACCAGCTTTTGTTTCTTATTATGTAATTTTTTATTTATGATATCTACTAAAAAGCATTTCTAAGCTAAAAGAACAATGCATTTATACATACATATGTATTAAAAAGTATTCAGTTTTAAATCACAACTTTATACTATAGTTATAGTTCTTATGTACATACATACATGCCTAGCGGTCAAAGTAGTACCAGTGTTTTAAATTTTTGACAGTTTCTCAATTTTGAATATTTCGAAATTAAAATTCCTAGTTCATTAACAAAATCCATTTAAGCACAAGTTTCAAACTTCATATAGTTTTCACAAAAAAAATCAACTTTTGAAACTGTATCATGCATTTTTTGTAACTGTATAATGAGAATTTAAAATATGCAGTTTTATTGGCCATTCAATTTTAGACTAATAAAGTGAAAGTTTTAGGTAGCTTAGAATTTTATGTTGATTTTTGAGAATTTTTTTCCGCCATACACACTTTAATAGGAGAGAAATTGTTCAACAACTTTCAAAAATGAACGGTACATTTTAGCCACCTAAAACTTGCACTTTGTAAGACTAAAATTGAACGGTTTATAAAAAGCATATGCGAAAATTTTTTTAAAAACGTTTGATGAAAATTTGTAATTTTTTTTGTGACATGGATTTTGTTAGTAAATAAGTTGTATTTTATTTTAAAGAAATAACTAATTGTCAAAATTTGCGAATATAAATAACTGCTATTTATTTTGACCGTCAGCGTAGTAAAATACGATTATGTATTTTGAAGTATATGTAATTGTTATAATTTATGCAATTTTAATTAACGCATGCCTCATATATTTGTTCTCTTTTTTGTATTTATGGATTTTTTGCGCTTTACACATGCTTCAAACCGACACAAAAACAAACAAAAAAATATAAAAAAAATCACATGAAAAATCCACACATATAAAATTTCTTCAAATACCCACCTATACAGAGCAAAAAGCTACATCGACCACAGAAAAAACGGAAACGAAGGAAAAGGATGGTGCTGTTGTGACAACTACAACTAAAGGTATAAAAACATATATATTTTAAAAACAACTAAATCTAATTAATTACAAAACTTATTGCTAAAATATTTTTTAATTTTTTCTCTTTTTTGATTCGTTACTTACAGTTACAACACGCACTGTAACTGGCGCTGGCAGTACCACTTCAAAGCCAGTCTCACCATTTGCTAAGTTCCGTCAATTGGACAAACAAAGCTCTCTGCAATCGCCAAAGTAAGAACATATTATTTATGTATATATGAGTTAATAAAAGCGTATAAGTTAATATAAAAACACTTAATATTCATGATAGTAAGCTATGGAGTTTGGAAAAGCTGACAAAGAATTAGAAAGTTTTACTATCAAAAGTGAAAAAGCGCGTGGTAAATTTTGGTGAGATATGTTTTCAATATCTTAATTTAAAACTAATTCCTCGCCATATACGAATACTAAATGTATTGATTCGTGATGAACATAAGAGTCCTATGTACACTTTGCGCATACCTGGCAGGTAACAGTTTTACCAACGCCGAAGCACCTCTTTTTGCATATTCTAATGCACCGTCAAAAGGTATTTCTGATCTGATGAGACTTTTGTGATTAAAATTTGTTTATACTAACATTTTCTGGCAAATTGTCTGAATACGAATTTGGAAAAGAGTTTTCCTGTTTATACAAAGTAAGCAAATTATCAACTTGAAGTAAAGCGTTTGCTAAATTTATAAATTTAATAAAAAATGAATTTATTTGACATAAACATCCTGCAATTCAGGCACCAAAAATTCATTTGGCTCTATGACGTTCCCCATTGACTGTAACATTATGGCCGGCTTCATTTTTGAAGAAATATGGACCAATGATTCCCTCTGCCCATAGAGCACACCAAACGGTGACTATTTGAGGATTTTGTTTATTAACGTACCCATTCAACCAAAAGTGAGCTTCATCGCTGAACAAAATGCGTCACAATGCGTAGCGCGAAACGACCAATTTTTTTTGTTAATAAATTTGCACGATTTGCAAACGTTGTTTTGTAGTAAGTCTGTTCATTATGAAATGATAAGCCAAACTGAGTATAAATCAAGTAACATCTGTCAAAAAGCCCATCTCCGAAAAAAGTATTGCCTCATTGAAAACCACCCGTCTAAAAAAACACCCATTAGTTTTGTCGGAACGAAGTCGCTGATAGTTGCTTTGTTGCTTGCTTTCAATCTGACATCTATCACGTTTTTCTTGAAGAATGCATATGCGACGGTTAATAGGTTGAAGTAGCACCATAATTCGGGTTAAGTGTCTTGATTGAGTATTAGCGCAGTACTTAGTCAATATATTTTTTAAAAATTAGTCATATTTGTTTTGTTATATGTAAGTAATTTCACGATTCCAGAGCTGTAATCATGAATATTATATTATTGTTTGTACATATATATTTACAATATTTTTAATTATATCTGAAAAGAGCTTCTTGGTGATGGGAAAGAGAGTAATTTAAAATAATATTTCATACAATTTATCTTTTCCATAAGTATTTATATACATGTATGTATGTATATGTCTATTGTAAATTATGTACGATAAGGTGTGGGTCATTAGTAAAACAAGAACATTTAGTTTCATACTCTAATATTCACAACTAGATAACAACAAGCATTACAAAAACCTTTTTTAAATAATTAATTTCAAAAGAAAAACCTCGCTGACTACACCTTACTCAATATTTAATCACAACTGTTAGACAATTAAACGAACTATACTAAGTGATAACAATTACAAGACTCTACAAACTTCATAGTCTAATTTTTTACACGAAAATATGAAAATACATTTGAGTATTAAACAAGTTCAGTGTTTACTTCAGTGGTCTTTCTATACTGAAATTCATTAATCGAAGAGAAATTAAAGTAGAACTAATTTTGAAAACTTTCAAATGCTACAAAAAAAGTTGCCTAAAATCCGATAAACACCCCCTTTGTTCAGATCACCGTCAACACCCACAACTCCCGGGGGCACTGCCTCACCTTCTGGTTCTGCACGCATATTCCAATTCACTGATCCGGCATTAAATGCACGCGCCGCCACTGTTAAGGAACAGCTTCTGCAGTGGTGCCAATCGAAAACACAGGAATATGAGGTATCTCTATTGAAATAAAAAAAAAAAACAGCAACAACAAACAAATAATAAAAAGCTATCCTACCAATCGTTTAAAGTAACAGTACATTTTTGTTTGTCGCTTTATGTTCTATTATTTTATTAGCAAAAATGCGAAGCATAAAGAATTAGACAGAAAACTGCTAACAAAAGCTGCAAGTAAAAAAAAAAACAAAAATTAAAAACAGCTTACATACATACATACGCATAGCTTGAAATAACTAATTAAGCTGGTTTCCACTAAATGCAATCTAACGAATTATATATACATATAATAAGCATATATACATACACATGCATATGCTGGTCGCATTCAAATTTTTTTTTTCCGAAAAACTCAGAAATATTTTTAAAATATTATAAGAAGTTTTTTGAGTAGGCATATTTTAAGCTCATTAAATTTTTGTATAACAAAGTTTCAAGTGAATACTAATTAGGGTCGATTTCTAACAACTTTTTTACTGACGCAACTTTTTCTTTATAAAGCATGTTTAAAATTTTTGTATATGGAGAAAACTGCGCAACACCATCAGAACATAAAATAAAATGGGATACAAAACTGCACACACATATCTATGTACAATGAAAAGATACCAAATTTGAAATTTAGGTTTTTTTTTTAGTTTCAAACTTTTGATGACAATTTTTTTTGGACCTCTTTGAATAAATGAGTGTGATTTCTCGATAACACAAATAACACTGAGTTGTATGAGCAATAGTTTTCTATTACGACTTGAGAGTTAAAATTAAAAACGAATCATTCATAGAGTCCTTTTGTATAGATGAAAAAGTAATTTCAGAGTAGTAATAGGAATTGGAAATATTTTTTTTTTTTTAGTTCATTAACCTTTAACATCTTTCTGAAAACTTAATGATTCTGCAAAAATTGGATATCTTTAAATTATTAGTCGAAAACTAAAATATTAACAATTTATAGTCGGCAATTAAACAAAAGTTAAATTTTTTCAATGTAATTTATTAGCAAGAAAACAGCTGATCTGAAATCAGCCGGTTGTAATCCTTTTAAGTTAACGTAAGTTTTAAAATTGAATTTTAGTGATGTAACCAAGTATAAAACATTTATGTCCATTTTATGCTGAAGCACATTGAATAATAATATTTTATAACTGATCTTAGTAAAAAAAAATGTGCTCTTATTTATTTCAATTGTATGTAAATAGACTTTCAGCTGATCGTTAAACTTATAAGTTTTTGCAAACATTTCTCTCAGGAATTTACTTTTTCTCAGCGGCAAAAGTCTGTCGGTAAAATCTTTACTTGTAAGCATACATAGTTATTTAGGTTGTACTCATAGTCAAAAGAGAATATATTTAAAAAAAAATTATTTTGTAACATAATTTTGCGGCAGAATATCTGCCAAAAAAGATGAATTTAGTTTTCCTGTCGACTTTATTTTAATTATAAGTAGGCTTATCATATTCAAAATGCTTTAAACTTTTACAATAAGTTTTGGCAGAAAGATGAAACGTCTGATTGTTAAAAAATTAATTTATATGCCACTTAACAAAGCATATTCGATTGTGCAAATTTGATTATATTATTAATACATATGTATGTATATAGCAGTCGCTTACACAGAATTATTAGACTGAGCCTGGCTTCATTGCATCTTACCGTTTGGCTGATATTCACTAAGCTCTACATATTTTTTTTATTGCGCAAATAATAATTTACAAAAAAATTGTATTTTATTTCCTTTATTAGTATTTTTTTTTTTCCATAAAACAGTATTAAACAACTTCGTTTTTATTTCATTATTTTTCTTTATATTTGACGCTTAAAACGCTTTGTTTCTTTAACTTATTGCAATACAAATGCAGTAAATTTTCACTCTACATACATATGATAATATTTATTTATATAAGCGCTATTAAGAAACAAACTCAATTTTATTTCCAGAACATCCAAATAACTAACTTTAGTGCCAGCTGGTCAGATGGTTTAGCATTTTGTGCTCTAATACATCATTTCTTGCCAGATGCCTTCGATTATAGTACATTAACACCAAAAAACCGAAGACATAATTTTGAATTAGCTTTCACTGTGGCCGAGTAAGTACAAACATTTATACATATAAAAGGAAATAAAATGTCCAAACAAGTTAGTTATTTTCAAAGTTTCCTTTTTAACAAAAAAAAAATAAATTTTTTTTATTCTTCAATTCAGTGAGAAAGCTGGCATAGCGCCACTACTCGATGTTGAGGATATGGTGGAGTTGAAACGACCCGATTGGAAATGTGTTTTCATATATGTGCAGAGCATCTATCGTCGTTTCCGCAATTGCCAGTAAAATCGGAGTCAAATTGAATAAACACCTCAAAACATAATAGTTTCGACAACATGCAACATCGTTCATCAATCAAATAATAATCCATGTATACTTATTATGTATACGTTATTGGCACGTACATATCTAATATTGCAAATGGATTTCTTTGTTAAGTTTTTTTATTTTTTTAAATTTGGAATCAAATGGTATTGTGCACAGGGATGAACGTTTACGAGTTAAAATATTCGTTAAAATCGTTTTCACTATTCAAAGAATTCTAACATCTAAAAATATGCAATGAAATAAACTGATTGTTAAGAAAATTCAACCGATGTGGAAACGAAATTCTTATATTTGTAATTAAATATATTTACTATATATATTTAGTATATAAAAAAAGAAGTATACTGCATAATTATGTATGTATATTGTGTTGGTTTTCTAAATGTTAAAAAATAATAATAATAAAATCTATCTCTCATTTGAACTTTTTTATTCGATCTGGTTCGTGCATAAGTTAAGCAAATCATAAATTTTATACAGTACGTTTCAACAGAATTCGTTTACATACTATATGCGTAAATATTTTACAATATTGTAAGCCAATGCATCCAATCGAAATTTGTCGGACTTTTTGAATATTCTTGAAAATTCTTGTGAGTCTAAGCGTTGCGGCGCTAAATTGTAACTAAACTATTTACCTAATCGCCCATATGTACATACTCGTACATTAAAACTTGTTTGAAGTTGTATAACGAGCATACGATATTACACATTAATGATATTATACCATATACATACATATTATATTTAATACATAATTAATGCAAATGTGCTCATATGATGAAACATTATGAAATGATATTTTGGCTTAATGTTTTTGGTTTTACTCCAAGTGAAACCACGCCTTCATACTAACAATTTGTTTATACAATAAATATACAAACGTATTTACACATACATAAATATATATAGCTTTTTTATTTACATAAATTGAAATAAATTGTATATGAATAATAAATTCACATACTGACTAAAAACTCCATTAATACAATTTTCTCATTTTGATAAACTCAGTGTTAAGTTTTTTTTTTATCCTAACGCTATGCGGTAAATTACACATATATGTATGTATGTCCGTTATATAAATGTAAAAATTATGAAAAAAAATTAAATTAGGAACGTTAGTTACGAGATTTTTATTTTACAGTTTTTATATCTTTATTGTTTTTAAATGAAAACTTGAAATCTTTGTTTGTATTTTTACTAATTGTTGCTTTGAAAATATAGATATTAACAATTTCACGCTACGGAAAATCATAATCCTCTTTAATTTATGGAAATAAAAAAATTAAAAAGTAAGTAACTATAATTTTGGCTTTATAAGTTGAAAGTTGTCGCTGAACAACAAATCGCTATCAGTAAATCAAATCAGTCAGAAAATGCCGCTCAACATTTGAATTAATTTAAACTGTAGTCCGGCGTGTATCCACGTGGGGAACTATGGAAGCATGCCCCCACCAAAATATTTCGTAATAAGGAAAAAAAAATTATGAATATTAAACACTAAGCTGTGAAAATTAATAAAGCAATACATTTACGTCTGATGAAGAGATGTTCACGTGCCAGGTTTAAAGTAATAGAGAAGATTCCCAGCATTTTTTCCTGAAAAGAGCTCCATTTGGGCCAATAAGTTACAATAAAAAAATCGAATTGTTAGGTTTGGAACCGACTAAGGAAATATAAAAATATGCCACGAACTCAGCAAAGACGCCAATCTTTTCTCCCAAATAAAAAAAAATATAGCATTCGATTCTTCATTTTACAGTCGTTGTTCTGGAAAAAGTTTAAGTAAAAATAAAAAATACGTGTTTGAAAATATATATAGAACGACTGCAAAATTAACGTCAAATAAGATGACCTGGGAGGCATATGATCAGGGCCTTCTCAGCGTTCAATTTTAGAGTTGATTCTGACATTGCATTCATTGCATATTAATTATAGTCAAGGCAAAGTCAATTCAAAAGTTAGCTGCAGTTTTTCACATATTTTTCGACGAAATGTCTGCTGTAAAAGTTTTTTAACTCATAACATAAACTCAGTGGTGTGGGGCGGTGCGGGCTATAACTGGGAATGTCTAAAAGTTCGGCAGGCAATGAAAAAGCTCTGGGGCTTCTCATAAAATTCTTCTTCGAAGTCGACAAAAAAAAACTGTATTTTCCTCCATTTATGGTACAATACTCGTATAAAGACACACAACGGCAAGTTATTATTATTAATCATGAGGTTTACAATAACGATTCATTAATTCTTGGTCTTGTGTTTAATCATATGATCCCAAGCAAATTTTTTTTTCGCGTATTTGAATGAAACTTGTAGATTAGGGTAAAAATGGGTCGCTGAATCCATATTTGTGGTCAAAAATTTTTTAGGAATTTTAGTTTTCGAGATACGAGGTGTTCGATTAATCGAACACTGGGCACAAGTAGGGGTTTTTTTTTTTTGAATTTTTTTATCTGGTTATTGCTTGAGCTGAGTAAAAAAACTAAATTAATTCAAGGTAACGATTTATTAAATAACTTTTAAAAGGACATAACAAGTTAATATATTGCTCAAGTTTACTTTTTTAAATGGTATGACTCAAAACAATGAAAGAACTAGGCTTGTGGCACAATTTGCATCTCCATTTTTTATTATTTTCGATTTTCACAATAAGGTGCTGTCCGGTAAGTTTCGGGATATTTTTTGGATGACTATCCTTTGAAGATCCTGGTAAATAATCAAGGTCACTCTCTTCGTCTTCTGCGGCGTTTCCGACGTCTTCATCATCAGCGGTCATTATAAGAGAATAAGCATTTGCACACGGAAGTCTTTCTGATGCAGGATGCTTTTCTTATAATATCGACGAGAAAAACAGTCAAGTTTCCATGCGTTTACAACAGCAGAATTAATAGAGAAATCCATAAAGGCCAATACCATTTTTTGGATCGAATCGCAATGTAATAGTTCTGGGCGGCATTGTCGTGAAGATCCACTCCACCCATACCAATATTATAATTTTTAAGTAGCTGAGGCTGGTTGTAGTTTGCATATCCTCCAGGTTGAACAATTTCCCCACAAGCGCTTACTTGTTGCTTCTTCCACCTTTTTACAGGCACCATTGGCATGATTTGCTCGAAGTTTGTGGCAATCGTAACCTCGCTATTGTCCTGCCAACGACAAACCAAAATCATATTGCTGTTATCAAATTGGTAGTCATGATTGCCCCTCTCCAATTGCCTTCCAGTTTTAAGTTGTGCACCTCCAATACGATTTGCCCGTACGGTGCCAGTTGCGCAGAGTCTTTTCTCAGATAATAGGCATATTTAGTAGTAGGACGTAAAAAAATTGTCAAAATATACCATATGACGACTTGGATACTCAACATTTTCCAGCAACCGTAAAACCACATCTGCTCCCAATCCAAGCTGCTTGTCGTATTTATCGGCTGCTCCAGCATATGGTATACAATTATAAAGGTAGCCAGAAGCCGAACACAGACACCACAATTTGTAGCCGAAACGAATAGGTTTCCCACGTATGAACATTTTGCAAGAATGACGCCCAAAGTATGGCACCATTTGTTCATCGATTGAAAGCGTCTCCTCCCAAACACCAAATTGCATAAATTTTGCGTTCATAACTTCATACAATGGTCTTACCTAAGTAAACAGAATGCAGTATATATGTAAGCAAGTCATACAAAATGAAAAAAACTTGATTAAAGTACCTTAGCCATTTTATCTGTCGAATCAAGATTGTAGTTGTTCCCGAAATGGATGAACCTCTTGATATCTTGAAAACGATTCCTGGACATGCATACTTTTACGATAGGTACTCCTAATGTTGGGTTTGTTGACCAATAGTCACGAATTGTCGGCAAAGTATGATATCCTGATAAAATTAAAATACCAAGAAATCGCTTCAAATCAATTTGATCAATGCGAAAGTGATCGTTTTTCTGCTGAGCATATCTTTTTGTTTCTTCAATAATCATGTCGAGGACTTCGTTATCAAAAAAGAGTGAAAACAATTCCAATGGGGTTTTGTTTTGGAAACTTTCTGCCAAGTTTTTTTTAACATCATCCAATGGCTCGGTTGTAGGGGAAATATCATATTTGAATGTCCCGTCACGGTTTTTTCTCTGCACCCACTTGGGCTTACTAAAAGCTGATAAGGGCTTATATTTTTTAACTGGTGTTGCATTTGTCTCAATGCGCTGCCTTTTTTAGGAATTTTCTGTGGCAGATGGTGTTGTATCTGACGAAATTTCGATACCAATGACGTAGTCTTCTTCGATATGGTCATTTTGATGTATATAGTCTCCGGTAGATTTTTCAATCGCATCTAGCTCAAACGTTCCAACACATTCCACTATATCTTCGCACTATTAAATAGATTATTTAATATTAAAATAAAACAAAAAATACTTATTTTAATAATTCAAAGCTCGCCAGAGAAGTTGTAAAGGTTACACTTACTTCACGCATAGTTATTACATCATCATCAACATCTTCTTCATCGGTATTTTCGTCAACTTTTTCCGGTGGTACAATTGTAACTGTAGAATTTCAGTTTCATCGTCACTCCAGTCTTCAATAATAGCCATCATTTCAGCTTTAGTAAGAGCTCGACGACGAAGGGATCTAGCACTCTGTTTTTCCATTTTTTAATCACACTCAATTTACCACTTTCTAATTACAAATTGCTTCCACTAAACAAGTTCACTGAACCATACACTTATTCATACTAAATTTGAACACGTGCTTATAGTTATTCCGACTAAAATATATCTACGCAATTGAACAAACGGTAAATACATTTCAAATTGCAACCGAATTCAAAGAGGAAAAAAATACTGAATTGTGCCCAGCGTTCGATTAATCGAACACCTCACTTCACATACATACAGGGACCGTTATATTAAATTTGCAAACACGAAAACTTTCAAAACGTAAAGTTCAGTTCATTCGCAGCAAAACCTTATACCAGGTTTTCATATTTTCTAATTCTCTTTAATTAAAATAATTCTTTTTAAAACATGCTAAAATTAGGGAGTTTTTATTATGCTCTGTGAAAAGATTGGGTGATGGTCAGAAAAAATAATTGTTCGTAATAATGTAGAAAACACTCCAAACCAACATAAAACGTCATAATTTCGTATCTCACTTTTAAAGAAAACCCCTGGAAAAATTGCAAAAAACAGTAAAAATTACTGTTCGATTATTCGAACAATGGGACGATATGGGTTAACGAATTCATATGAGGTGACATAAGTAATTTGGATTTTATTTATGCTTTTGGCATCTTGGCAGTCGGGCCGTTAAATCAAAAAGAAAATACATGCAAAGCGAATCAAAAGTGTGAGAACTGCAATAACAGCAACACTACCTTATATGAATTTGCCTTGACAGAAAACATCAGCATTTATTTAATTTCATATCTAAGCCCATGGTGGAATTATATACAGGTGATGTCAGTAAACCGAATATTTGTAAATTTTGACAATGCTCGCTAGCTTATTTCCAGTGTCACCGACTCTCCACCCTGCATTTACAAAAGCAAACTAAAATAGTATTAAAATTATTCCCTTTTTGATGCGTATTTTTGTTTTGCCTCGAGGCGAATTTAGTAACGATGCGTTTGTTAAGCAAATAACTATTATTATGATGTTCACGTGTTACTACGTGTTTCCATTGAATGTAAAAATATTCCCGGTATATGTTTTTTGCAGTTGCGTGTTTAACAAAATTATATACAGATTATTTGTATTTAATTAAAAAAGAGTCCATAATAAATAAATACAATTAAATAAAGGCCATTTGTTAAAAATGGTGAATTTCAAATTGTATTCCCATTTAAATAAAGACAAATATTTTGACAAGATAATTAATAATAATAATAATAATTTGGAGCTTGCAATATATGTATAGTAGCTCAGTATTTGGCCGAACTTCTCCAATCATTTATATTATACCAGAATGGCAGATTCCCTCGGAGGTTCGCCATTGCCCGCCGAGGGGCAATTACTAAAAAATCTATACGGCCAAAAGAAAATTTTAATAGCCGATGTGCCAGTTTTAGTTATAACTTTTACATAATAATTTAAGATTTATTGTTGGAAATGAGATAACATATTCCTTTGACATTTCCAAAATAGTTAAAATATATTCTTCCAAACTCATCTGCGGCAACCTGTTTTAAAATTTTTAATGTCATTTGAGTCAGACATTCCATTGGTACTCTGAAAGAAAAACACCAAATAATTAGGAAGAGAATGTTCGCGTTGCTATTGAAACTATGTAAGTATGTATGTACATATATGTTTCTGATTTTAAATAACATGAATTTAAGTGAGGAAATCGTCTCTTAGAGACTATGTATTTTTTCAATAACCGAAATATGTATGTACATACATACATACGAGTACATACCCAAATATTACCAGAGTATGTGCTTCGATTATAATCTATATTATAATATAATTATATTAGCGTTATAAAATATATTTTCCATTGGATATTGCTTCCATAGAAAAATATTTGGTTTTCCTGCCACAACTAAGACAGTCTGTCATTTGGTGAATATGAACTGACATCACCTGTATATAATTTCACCATGATCTAAGCCTACTGTCCACATTTAAATACCAATTTATTTTTCTTCGGGATCGTCAAACATGAAACTTTGTAGTTTCGACTTTCAAAATAAATAGAAAATTTTTAAAAATTTTAGTATGGAGTTCGCAAAGAAATCATCCAAAATTATCAGTTGATCAGCAAAGTCATTTTTTAAAAGCCCAAGCTGCAGCAGCCAGCGCCTCCAGTTACAACGTCTTCTCCATCTGTTGCCGCTTCCCAACCGCCGCCAATTTCGGCTTCGGTCGAACAACCACCTTCATCTCTAATCCCGCCGTCACCACCGCCACCACCGCCACTACTAATATTGCCAACAAGAGCGCCTACAACACCATTTGACGCACTGACAACGCAACCATCAACATCAGCACGCCCACCTATTTCTTTACAAACGAACGGCATGCAGGGACTATCGGAGGCGACGGCCATACGCTTATTCAACAGCGTTGTGGCAACGGGACAGCTGGCTGGCCCTGCAACGGCACTCAATGCTGCCTCACTTATGCCAATCAATACTGTGGACGATTGTAAATCGGTAACTGCTATTCAATCTTCGAATGATTTAGGTAATACGTGCCGCATTTGCCGTTGCAATCGCAGCGACATCCAGCTATCGCGTTGCCCCTGCCAATGTCGTGGCAGTGTGGTAAGTGTTATACGAATATAAGCGCCGAGTGTTTTAGCTACAGACATTAAGCGGTCGTTTTGTTCCTTCTAGGGTTTCGTGCATATGCCATGCTTAAAGCGTTGGATTTTGCATCGACGGGGCACGCATTGTGAAATTTGCAATACTCCATTTGATATACCGGATGAAAAGTTGAATATGGGCCGCATGTTGCGCGCTCTTTTTTGTACGCGCTGCGGAGGTGCCATCTTGAAGCATTTGCTATTCAGCGTTTCACTGCTGCCGCTGGCACATGTGGTGCTACAGCAGGTCCTCATCTGCATGGACAACATCAACGCAAGCCCTAACGAGCATCTGACAGTGCAAGAAGTTGTGGTGGCATCGTGTGCGCTTTTAACTTCAAGTTTGTTGCTAATATGCAGTTGAATGGCTTAAGAAATGTTTTTTGCTATTTATTTTATTCTTTTTTTTCCTTTAAACTCAGGTGCACTTTTCTTTCACTTTTTCGAATTTATAACAACTCGTTTCCTGCTCATTCGAAACATTTTGCAACAGTGGTGGATGTTTGGAAACCAGGAGAATTTCACCGTTATCGAAGTGGACAGTGAATATTTCGATGTTTTTTAGGTTACTGAAATATGCGAAACTTTGAAAAATATATTATGAAAAATTGAAAGACGAAAGAGAGTAAATTGTATGCATTACGAGAGGCTACTTTCCGCTTAAAAGGATTTTAACTATTGTCAGGTGTATCGTAAGTTTGTGAATAATTTTCATTTGAAGCCGATGAAAATTCGTTTTGCAATTAACCAATAATACTCGCACATTTGGCTGGCAAGTTTTTACAATCGAATATTACTTTTCGAATAGTCATTTCTCTGCGACAATGATAATACTCTTACCCGTAAAAAAATCTATTCGAATACTTGTTGAAAATCAAGCGTTTAATCTTTGATATTAATTTTAGTTTTCATTTGAGAAAAACTATAGTAAAAACTATATAGAAAATATAAGTAAAAAACGAAATCAGGGTGGTGAGATAATTGTCTGTAGTTATGTATGTAGTGATGAAACTTACACATCTATTGAATAACAATCAATATCTATTGAAATGTCGTTGAAAATAGACAACAACAACAATTTTATGAATTTATGAAATGTATAGAAATTATACAACTTTTGAACATGCCTTTAAATCAGAATTAGTATGCTCATAAGTTTATTTGTATATTTTTAAACACTCGAGTAATATTCCACCTGCGGTTAGGCGAATAGTTGAACACTTTCGAATATTCGATGTATCCAAAATCAAGAGCTCTAGTACTGGGCTGGTGCGTATGAGCAACGAAATGAAAACATTGGAATTGATGACGACGGATGCAATTTGAAAACCGAGCCAAAATGCTGCATACTTTTAGCAAAGAACGTAAACACATTTCGCATTTTGATATTTCGCTAGTTTCCTAATGTTAGAAGAAACGACATTTTTGCTAATTTTAATGGATAAAAAATTCGTATGCGAGCGCGAGATAACAAAAGATTTCGTAGCACAACCAAGTTAACGATTAATTTGTTGCCAAATATTCTGGAATTGCGATAGGTTGCCTTAATTTTAATAGTTTTGTGTTGTAAGTACATAATTTTGTCGATCTGGGTGTCACAATGGATTCCAAACTAAATTGTATCTTACTAATTAACATTACAGTAAATAAAGCAATAGGCGTTCTTGCTTTTGTGAAAAGATGGTCGAAAGAATTTAGCGAAAGCGCTTTTTACTACTTTAGTTAGACCGATACTGGAATATGGAATCCGCATTATCGAGTGCATTCTGTCCGTCTTGAATCGGTTCAAAAACAATTTTTACTGTTTGCCTTAAGACACTTTCGTTGGGATTCTACTCACAGACTGCCACCATATACTAGTCGGCTGAAACTTATTAATCTTCCTACTCTTTCAAATCGTTAGGCATAATGTTTATGGTGAAGTTGGTCACGGGATCGATTTATAGTCCTTTTCTTTTGGCTGAAGTTTATTTCAATGTCCCTTCTCGTGTTTCCGGGCACTTTAAACCCCTTTTTCTGAATCAAAGTAAAACAAATTTTGAACTGAATGAGCCATTCCGGTGCTTGTGTCAGGATTTTAAGTTGATTTCCAACACCTTTGATGTGTTAGACTCGCTCTTTAACATCAAGAAGAATGTGCTGTCCTCCCTCTTAAATTGATTTGCGTTAGTACATAGTAACATTTCGGTCAGCAGATGAATTTATTTTTTCTGTGGCTAAACAGTTTGAGATTTCGACATTTAAACTCTTTCTCGAATCGGCACAACCATATTTATATAAAAAGAAAAAAAACCGTGCGTCATGCGGATGCGCTCCTCGGGAGGGATGGGAGGCTATTATCGTTGGGTTTATTATTATTATAAGGGACATCGGAGGGGTATTTCAAAGGTATGCATAAACATTTTTGCACATAATTTTATACCAATTTGCAGGAAAGAAGGACGTTAGAAAAAGTGAGTAGAGTGAATTATTTACAAAAGATAGTAAGGTTTAGTGAAAAATAAGTTGAGCCAAGCAATCGTTTTAGGAAACTTACAAGGCATCAGTGCCCCAATAAATATAAGTTCCAAATAAATGTAGATGCAAATGTCCAACATGTGCCATCTAATTTTGGAAAAGATCACCAATTTTATTTGGAGAATATAAAAGAGCTTTAGTGATAATAAAGTTTTAGAGTGTTGCTCTACTCAAAAGTACATACACATATACATACATATGCATCAAGTAATACTAGAGCATCTGCAGCAGAACTGTGATTAGGTAACAAGACCGTAACAGTTTACTTTTGGTGGCCAATCCAAGTCTTTATCCACTCCGTCAAGGGCGATAATGTCAATCAAGCTTTAATGCTGTATACTGTTCTGGGACGTGTATGCAGAGGTCGACGATGTAATACAAGTATCGGTGTTTTTTGTTCAATTTCCAATTCTTGTAAATCAATGTAGATTTTTTGTACATTTGCGGTGATACAAGTATTAAGTTGACAAAGTGCACGATAGCATTTTCGTTTTTGTTCTTCT
Source organism: Philophylla caesio (assembly GCA_963971545.1). Taxonomy (NCBI): domain Eukaryota; kingdom Metazoa; phylum Arthropoda; class Insecta; order Diptera; family Tephritidae; genus Philophylla; species Philophylla caesio. Next base: position 12,750,087 of record OZ020607.1, read on the forward strand.
CCCATTTTAATATATATATTTTAATATATATATATGAATTTCGAAAAATATGAATAAATTAGGTGATTCACAAGGTGTCATAAAGTCATATGTCATATAATAAATTTGTGTGGATATATAACTCGTATGAGCAAACTTCTTATTTTTTGTCTTATTTCGAATATAAAAAAAATATGCCGCGGGAAAGTGTGAAAAATAAAATATGTAATTACTGAACTCTGCATAAATCAGGTTGTGAACATGGGTTTTGCAGATTCAAGTAAGATATAAACATACATCCTTGTACTTATATCCTTTTGGCATTCGTACATTATTCTCTTTAAGGCGATAAGGAGGAGCAAGATGAATCCGACGAACTTTTTATGATGAACTTGTTAAACCTTTTGTGCAACCGCAGAAGTATTCACTTTGCAATTCCGAAGCCGCAGAATAAAAATGCCAAAAGTAAAATTTGAAATGAAAACCAAAACAAATAACAGCTTATAAAATACGACAAAATAAAAACATACCGTGCAAAGTTGTATTTCATTACTACTCAATTCATGAAGCAAGCAACAACAAATTTTTTTAAACCATCATACAATTTATGATATTATGACACTATGACCCTTTATGACACCTTGTGAATCACCCAATAGTGTATTTTTTTATCATGCCATTTTTGACACAAATTAATCTACCGGAGTCACTTAAACGCACACGATCCGCTTAAAATAATAAAACAAAAATAAAATTGTTAGTAAACAACTCAAAACGAGACGTCGGCAGCTTAACCACAAAAACAAACAGCTTTTAATTAGCAATAACAAATGCTGTCAATGCTGTTAGAGAATCACTAAACCACAAAAAAAAAAGAAGGAGGCTGTGTCAGAGACACGGCCATTAAGTTTAACGTAGAATACGCCATCCGATAAGACAGAAAACATATGTATAATGATAATTTATAATGATAAATAATGCAAGCAAATGAATTTCTTTATTTGATAGTTACTTTTGATGATATATGTACATACATAAGCTTATGATAGGAAAATAGGATAAAAATGTTTTTAAATTATCAATTAAATTTCTCGCAAAAACGAAGTCAATGGTAGTTATCAATAGTAAAGATAAATGATAAATAACAGACCCAAATCTATTTGATTATTTGAAAGTTACTTTTGAGAATATAGGCTTATGATAGGAAAAATAGGATAAATACATATGTTTTTAAACTAACATTTAAATTTCTCGCAAAAACTAAGTCAATGGTTGTGTTATCAATAGTTGTGGGAGCATCATTTCGAATATAATCCAAATTAAACGTATCGCTCATAAATTTCGCCAATCTAGTATTTGAAGTGATTTCTGTGTTAAAATCACCACCAATAAGCAGTAGTTGGCAGCGCTTTCTCTGCCTTTACTCTACTTTAACTTGCCCGCCTAAAATTATGCAATACAAAGAAAGGGCTGCACGAGTACATTTAAATCGCCCAACAGCAAACACTCAACCAAACACCACACACATATTTGTGTGCATGTGTTTATACAATTTTCATTTGAGAAATTTAAATATTAGGAAGATATCAACCAACATGAAATGTATGTCAAACGAAAGCTAACATCTTCATTTGACTACAAAAAAATTTTTAAAAAAAGTTACCGAGCCGTTTCCTTATAATTAAAGAAATAGAGATTACAACAATAAAAACCTGACATGGGTGCCCATACCGTAAGGTAAGACGTATTCTACGTAACTAACGATAACAATGTGAAATGTGGTTTAAATTAGTTACAGAATCGCACTACTGCTGGTCGGAGCTATCAGGTTAAATGGCGAGAGTGGCAAGTTAACAGAGTTGAGTGAAGTCGAATGATATTTAACAGTTTGTGCTTTCTCATAAATGTAAGAAATTAATAAAAAGCCAAAATAATTGAAATAAGTTTGTGAAATTTTATATTTAGTCTTATTTGCATTTGCGAACTTAATGACTGAATTAGCGCCTTTTTTTGTAATATGAATATAAGTTGAAACAATGCACAAATATAAGCCTAAAGGTCTGCGCAAACAGACGCGGTACGGTACAGAGCGGAGCAGTTCCGTACGATAAGCGGTAGCGATATCCGCAAAGACGATGTGCGGTATAGTATAAAACATTTGAAGGGTTATTTCTAAATTTCTTTTTAAATACGTAGTTTATTTATTGGTTAACGTTTAGGGTTCCTCAAGCGCTCTCGTTCAGTTCAACTGTTATAGTTTTCAAATTTTCATCTTCTGTATTCAGGATATTTTATATTATATAAAATTGGGTAGCATTTCAAAAGTTTGGTTAATATAAATTAATCATAAATTTAAATGAATTAATTTTTCCAAAATGTAAATATACATATCTCCTGCTTGACCGATAACATAACGAAAATATATTAATACTCTCGCTTTTTCAATTCTCTCTGCCACTGTTAATACATATATCACCGTAGAATCGTGGTGAACATTGATAAAAAAATATAGTGGTGAGACTCTGCAAGAGAAACTGTACTCTTCAAAATCAGAGGAATGTGAGTCGGAATGGACTGGGATAAAGGGTCAGTTAGTTAAAACTAAACTTAACTTTTAACTTAACTTAACTTAAGAATTGGAGACGATTACTCAACATGTCAACTTAATTTTTGATGATTAATTTTTGTTGCATTTTGTTCTTTGAATATCTCCGTTGACACAAAGTACAAAGTAGTAAATAAAAGCACAAGTGTGATTATTTTTGAATCGCGTATTGCTTGTAAAAATGTCAAGGAAAATTAAATTGTGTATAATGTTTTTAAGTTTAGAACAAATGTACAAATGCGTACAATTCTTTATTGGAGGATACGATCAACTTTTCGTCATTAATTTTAATGTTTAAATTTTCTATTTGTCTATAATTGTATTTTCAGCTATTTGACCACATCAAATAAATTTGTTTTAAATGTAATTTTGCATACATTTATTTTCAAAAATTGTAAATGTCAATGATCTGGTAAGCCTGATTCTCTCACCGCTCTCACGGATGTCAATTTACGTAAGGCGGAAACTTAAGAATCTAAATCAACAGTTAAGTGTTGACTAATCTCTTGCACGGCTTTCCATATCAAATGGTTGGCTTAAGTTAAGTTAAGTTAAGTATTGACTAACTGAGCCTTAAGGCTTCTCTTTCAATACACCTTCTCTGGTCGTAACCTTTGTTTCACTCGACCGTGCACTTTACCGTATAGCTTGGTCGCTCTAGCATATTACGAAAGTCAAGTCAAAGAGAATGTCAATTAATGAACTCTACAAGGAAAAGCGAAAATCTTTCTTTGTGATTTTCATTTGCCTGCTGAAATAAGTTGAGTTTATTCGTGAAACTATATTGTGTTTTTGTTGTCTGTGGAAATTAAAGGAAAGCGCTTTTAGCAGCAAAATAAATAAGCCATAAAGTGTACTGAAGAAAATAAGAAAATTTATCCCAGAAAAAAACGGTTGTGCAAGTACTTTTTTCCGCAGTAAGCCCGACTGATTTAACCACGGTCTGCGACGCGTAAGGCCCATTTGTTACAAGAGTGGAGTTGTGATGGTAGAAATGGCGCAAGACTTCAACAAGGGGAAGACGCCCGACACGCTCTATGATCAATGCCTTTACTGTTACGTAGCTAAACTCAACTACAATGTCCACACACTGGATAGTGTGCAGAGGTTGCGATATTTGCCACCAGGCGTTTTGAGCGATGTTTATGTGATGGTAAGTTAGCTTGTTTACTTGTACCGGAGGTAAAGGAGTAAAAAAAACTTTAAAACTCAAATCATAAGCAGCAACTGGCACTTTTAATATTTACAAGCTGTGCTGGCTTTCGAAAATGAAGGCGAAATGAATAAATTACCAGTCACAAGCAAATAAAATTTAAAACAAAATATAAGAGGAAGGATAAGAAAAGTAAGAAAAGTCTCGGATCTGATCGTTACTTTTTAACTCGTGCACTTGCCCAAAATATTTGAAGAGATGTGTTCTGAATTCATATGGAAGATTATGATACTCGAGATACTGAATGCAAAGTGGTCTCTAGTCCACCCGTTCTATAGTTGCTTACATACATATGTACATATACTCGTATATGCTAAAAACAAAAACTACACTGCAGTATCTGTTCGCACATGTGGACATAAACACATACATAACCACATTAGCAGTTGATTCTACGATACATCAGTCGGAATCAGCTGGCGAACCAAAATAAACATTTGTGAATGGAATTATAGGATATATGTACATAAGCATAAGCATGGTCAATGGATAAGTAATAGTTCACTTATTGTACATAAATATAATGATGTTATATTTTGCATCAATATAAAGACACGTGCAACTTGGAATTCGCGCTCCCAATATTTTATCAACCATGACAAGCATTCCATAAAACCAAACATTATTTTAAAAAGTTATGTATATACATACATACTTACATATGTATATCAAAAATTATAAGAGATCTTAGCAGGTTTTACGTGTAGTAAGTACCTTGGGAGGTTTTTTCTTGCTCTAAACCGATACACCCCGCTATGGTCGAGTGGGTAGCGGGATGTGCTATTACTCGATATTTTGCATCAATATAAAGACACGTGCAACTTGGAATTCGCGCTCCCAATATTTTATCAACCATGACAAGCATTCCATAAAACCAAACATTATTTTAAAAAGTTATGTATATACATGTAAGTATGTATGTATATCAAAAATTATAAGAGATCTTAGCAGGTTTTACGTGTAGTAAGTACCTTGGGAGGTTTTTTCTTGCTCTAAACCGATACACCCCGCTATGGTCGAGGGGGTAGCAGGATGTGCTATTACTCGATATGTCGCTGGGTTCGAGGTTTGAATCTAAGCCAGGGCAAGTAAAATCTAAATCAAAGAAAAGTTGTTTTTTCTGATAGCGGTCACCCTTCGGCAGCCTATGCCAAACCTCCGAAGGTATTTCTGCCATGAAAACGCTTCTTATAAAATACATCTGCCGTTCGGAGTCGTCACAAAATTGTAGGTTAAGGGCCGTTTGCATCATAATCGGTTAAGCGCTTAATCAGGACTAACAGCGCCGGTTAAGACCATCTGTCAGATAAATAAGCGCTAAATAGTAAGCTGAATTGAGGCTTACCGGTAATTTTACCCAGAGATGGTGCTAACGGCCCTAAGCGCTTAATCGGAACTAAAAGCGCCGGTTAAGACCACCCATCAGATAAGTAAGCGCTGAATTGTAGCTAACCTCCGTATATTAACACAGCACTTGTTCATCGTGGGCAAGTCCATGTAAATCTATAGTTTATAAATAAATTAAACGGTCCATATATTCGCGTTTTCTATCGAATTTCAGATGGTAAGAATATTTATAATGTTTAATAGAAAGCAACAGACAGTAAGATAAACAGATAGGAAAGTATGAAGCTAACCCATGTGCACTTACATTGTTAGTTTTTGTTCAAGATTTCTCATAAAAGTTGCTGTTTGCGTTTACAGATGTTTAAGTAATCAGTTCACTTCAGCGCAATTAAATTATTTTTAATTAAACTCAAATTAATTAAACCGACAATTTTTTTCGTCACACTGATGGTCAGCTTTTCCTTTGGATAAACGGCTGTGCTTCTAATTTATCCCGCGTAATATCTCGTCGTTTCAAAACTTATGCTACTCGTATATACCAATAAGTTGCTTTATCTGTGTAGGTACATATCTATTTTGGTAAAAGTTCCGTTGAATCAATTGCGTATGTATGTTCATATGAGATTTTGGCATTGGCCGTGTTAGTTTCGAGTTTCACAACCGTGTAACAAAAACTTACTAGTATAAAGTGAGCTTAGAGCGAATACGGTCTGTAATGCTTAACATAATCTTTAGTTGCCATGGGCACTACCATAAAAATATTCATAAGATACCTAACGGTTAACAGCGAAGGTGCGCTAAGGTATTCGTGCAATAAGGAATTTTCTATTCCCCAGTACATATATACAAAAATATAGTGCTTGTATGTATGTATATATATTGTAGAGTCCTTGGGAGTTTGGTTCTAGGTTTTATTTAAACAATCAACTGCTCATCAGCTTATTGTTAAACCTGAAAATAATGAAATTTTACATACTATTCGAGGCAATTTTCGAAAGACAATTTCGTAAAAGCTTGAATATATTTACTTTAAAGCTATTATAAAAAGATTCGCTTACTACCTATAAATCAATAATTGCAATAATGCATTTAAAGTAACTTAAACTATTCCTTTTTATTAAATAAAACTGGACTAAAAATTTTGCTATAAACTGAATCAGTTACTTTTTTGGCTTTTATTTTAAACCGCTTTTTTTGCTATTTTGATAACATTTCTCAAAATAGTTCATATTGGCGATTTTTCGAATTCGAATGAAACTTTGTTAATTTTACCTTAAATAAAATTCAAAAACTTTATTATAAACGTTATTATTGTTTAAAGAAAACGTGTAGATAATTAAAAATTTTTCCTGAACTTCAGTTCGTAATTTGGTTATTATCAATTTCGTGATATTTGAATATTGTAGTTTCTGTGCAGTAATCTACGACTAGTTATGGCTGTAAGTAGTTAAATATGCCATGGAAACAATTTTTGTTCGAGATCTTGATCGAAATATAATAATTCTAAAGAAAAAAGTTGTATCTATAGAAAGTCTTCTTATGTTTAGATTTGTTACGTTGCGTTATGTTAAATCACATTTTGCGTGCGGTTATTCAAACAAAACAATCACCATATCTAAGCTCACCATACCTAAATTCAACACACCTAAACTATCCCCCTAACCCTTAAATCGCCACACCTAAACAAATTCAAACTCACCGCTTATAAAAGTGATCGTGTAAAGGCCGATTTTAGCATAAAAAATAATTTGCTTAAATACTTTTATATGCGATAGTTAAGTGAAGTCAACAAAGATTTTTAACAATTAAACATTCTTTCACTTTTATTAAATTTAAAATTATGTTTTTTGTTCTTCCAAGGCGCGTTAATGAGTGGGTAGATGCTGTCCAATCGACAAAGATCGGTTATAGTCCAGAACGATAACATGAATTGTATGTATGTATCCGGATTATGGAATCATTAAGAAATTAAGAGAGTATTGATGCACATAGCTAGTTAGTCCATATTTTTTGTTTATGAACTAAGAAAATGTATTGAAATTACTCCTCGTTATTAAACGTTCCTGTAAATTAGTATAATTTAGACAAATACACCGATGTATGTAATCATTGGAAACAGATATTATTAATACTGTTAACGTTTAATTCAAGCCAAAGTTTTTCTCAGTGCATTTAAAGCAAGCTAAATCTTAAATATTAAATTAATATAAACAAAACGATTTTTATTTTAAAAACTACCCTTTATTACTGAAATAGTGAGAAATTTATGTTGATTTGTACTCTTCAATAAATATTATATTGATTTAAAGGATATACATACATATAAACTATACCGTCTTGAGTCTTAATTTCCTTTCATATAGCTGATAAAACAGATGTTTCAATAAATTTCATCTTGTATTTCGTAGTTACCACTTCTTTTTAATTAGTAACATGTATACAAGTGATCTTTGTTTATTGCGTAGATTTGTTGTCTCAGCTGAAATATTGCGCTGCTTTTGTTGTTGTTTAAAGTTGCATTTCTGCTTTACACTTCGAATGATGAGAATAAATGCCATTGAACCCTGCTGTGGACTAGCAATCAATTTAAAAAAACTTGAATGCTTCTTCGCACTGATAAAGACAGAATAAGTAAACGGGCCGAACGAAACAAATGCAAATAATAAATAATAAATATTAAAGTAAATAAATCCGCAATTGAAATACGTAAGCAGTAAGTTCAAGCTACTTCAAAATTGTACTTTATTATACTAAAATTGAATGAGTTACAAAAGAACATCGATATTTTTACGAAAGTTTAATGATTTTTTAAAAATATTTATACATGCATCTACTCGTATACGAATAAGCAATATTTTTATACAAAAGAGGTTAAAACTAAGCAGTAAAATAAATAGTCAAAACTCTAAATGTGGGTGAGATATATTTAGTTCTGATAGCCTCTCTACATACATATGTATGTTTTACCCCGCACAATCATATTTATTAAATTTAGTTTTCCGAGCGCCTGTTTACCTATTTTCAGTCCGAGTTATATTAGTCAAGCAGGACATCCGTGAAGATGACGCGGATGACACTGTTGACCATTTCTGATGTCGCCTTACTTTGCACAAATGCGAAGTCTATGAAAAAAAGAAAATAAATTTAATGAATTATAATAGTATTGACAAAATTGAAGTGTTACCATTGCTTAGTCAAATTGTGGAACCTACAGTATTTGCTCATCATCAAAATTGTTTGATCTTTCGTACAAGCAAAACACAACTTCATACAGCGAACCCACAAATGTTGCAATCTCGAGCACAATGTGGCTTGCATTATAACAGGAAAAGTTGCTGCATGATTCTTTAGAGTTAAAAAAAAATGTTGGTTTCTAAATATTTAAATATAGTATGCCAAATATGGCCTTTTCCCCAGATGTCCAAGCATGACGAACTTAAGGATATGCTACTGGAACAACTCATCGATTTGAACATTTTCGAACGTTTGCTTCGCTTTGATCCTGTACGTCAAAATCTTTTTCGTTGTCTGACAGCATTGATCACTAGCGGAAAACTTCTACCCACGCAACTACAACAAAATTACACAATGCGCTACAGTCAGAAACAAGACTCGTCGAAATTAATGAAGACTGCCACAAGCGAACAAAGCGCAAGTTCAATAATTGTGAAAAAGGGTACGAAATCACACGTTTCACCAACAATGGTTGATTTATTTGCCAATGCAAGCATTAGCAGAGCTGCGAATGATAGCGATACAGATGAGGGCACGAGCGAGCCGATTGAGCGCCCAAATGCTATTGACATTGACGCTAAAGTAGTTTTGGATGACGAATTTCATTTTGGTTTAAATGCTATCGGCTTTGGTTTGCGATTGGGCTCATTTTTGTCTGAAGCTGGTTGGCTGGCGGATAGTATAGAAATATTGCGATGTATTGCAGCCAAAATGCGTACCATGCCAGCTGATAAGCAACATATGCTCATACGTTTGGACTGCCTACAGAGGTTAGTGAAAAAAATTGAAAAGCCCGGTTATTTTAAAGTAAATTTTGTTGCAATCATTTTTTTCCAGATTACTACATTCCGAATCAGCTTTATACAATTTCAAATCGGCTGAACGTATATTAGATGAAACAGTTCAATTACTCAAAGAACTGTCTCAGGAAAATGTACCACGTTCGTTATTAGCGAGAATTTACACTCAATTTTCGGCCATGTATTTTGCCCGCAGTGAATATGATAACAGTCACATGTGGAGCATCCATGCAATACGATATTTAGATGAATCCGCCCCGGAAAGGTATAATTTTTCTAGTGTAATATTATAAATCAATAAAATTATAATTTCTCTCATTACAATTAGGATTGCGGTTGATGTATTGCGGCAGGCAGCCAAGGCTTGTGTGGTCAAACGGGACTTTGAACGCGCAAATCTTTTAATAAACCAAGCAACATATAGAGCACGGTAAGAGTATAATTAAAAAAGCACATTTTCTTTGCAGAACTTAATTAAGAAACCAAAAAAAATAACCATATTTAGGGTAGGCTTTTACAGAAGGGATGTAAGTTTTAGTTAAAATGGCAAGAAACCTTGTGCAATCACCTTTATCTATGTAATATTCGTGTCTCTTGTAGCATGAATAAAAAAAAATAGGTAAAATTTATTTGGAAAATGTCAATTATTCTGTGGGACATATGTATGTAAATCAGTTTGTTGCTGAGACGATCATATACTTAAAAGCATTACGTTACAATGAACAGATATTAAGACAGGAACTCAAAATATAATGCAGAAAAATGTTCACTGTTTTAAATCGACTACAAATATACAAATATTTTAGTGAATAAACTCTTAATTACATTTAAATCTGTCATAGATTTAAAGAAATTAAAAAATTGTGACTCGCCGATAAAAACTAAAAACGTTTAAACCTATTTTTATTAAAGTTTTTTTAAACCCCTTTTAGAAAACGTAATTATTCGAATGTAACATGTCAATTATTTCATTTATAGAAAAGTGTTTGGTGCGAAGCATCAAAAATATGCTGACGCCTTACTCGACTACGGATTCTTTTTACTCAATGTCGACTCAGTGTATCAAAGCGTTATAGTTTACAAAGATGCGCTCGACATTAGACGCAACGTATTTGGCAATCGCAATTTTCATGTGGCGATAGCTCACGAAGACCTCTCCTATGCATATTACGTTCACGAATACAGCACTGGAAATTTCTCTTGTGCACGCAAGCACGTTGAAAAGGCTATTGAAATTATGGAATACTTGGTGCCGAGAAATCAATTGATTCTGGCATCGGCAAAACGTGTAAAGGCGTTGTTACTAGAGGAGATAGCTCTGGATAAGCTGGCCGATGGTGGCGTTGATGAAGACGGATTATTGCGTCAATCCGAGGAATTGCACAATTCCGCGTTAAAGCTGTCATTGGATATGTTCGGCGAATTGAATGTACAAACAGCGAAGCACTATGGCAATTTGGGGCGGCTCTATCAGACAATGAACCGATTTGATGTAAGTGGGTTACTTTTTTTTTTTTTTTTAATCAAGTATATTTAGAATTGTTAACCCAAGGCGAATTGATGTGATGTATATTAATGAACCGATTGGTGCCTAATTGTTACATATAAAGTTTTTTAAACGTTAGCTGAACATAAACTAAAAATAAGGTTTTACCGTGAATCGAATAGCGTAAAAGATGAGAAACTAACAAAACAAAGGTTAAGAAAAGCCCACCAAAATATGCATTGTATTTGTAGAACCTCCTTATACATATGTATGTATGAATTCGCCTTGAGTTGCATTTTTCTAAATCTGAAACATTAATTTTTGTTTTTCATTAAGAACATTTCTTTTGTCATAAAAAATTCGTTAAATTCTATGTATTCTACTTATTATTACTATTTTTGGTATAGCACGTTAAAAGACTGCGTCTTACTTGTGTCTAAATATTAAATAAATATTAAAATAAATAAATATAAATATTTTAATTTCGTATATTTCCAAATTTTTTGCTCTTTTTATTTTCTAGGAAGCAGAGCGCATGCATCTGAAAGCCATAAAAATTAAAACCGATCTGCTAGGACCCTATGATTACGAAGTAGGTCTTTCGATTGGCCACTTGGCTTCACTTTACAATTATCATATGAAAAAATACCGCGAAGCAGAAACATTATACTTGCGCAGCATAGAGATTAGTAAGTACAGATTAACATAAACATTTTCCCAATTGAACTGCCGTTAAAAAAAAAAACTTGCATATTACCATTTTTGACGATAAAATTAGTGAGAAATATTTTGCTCATTATTCTTTTAATGGGTATACCTTTGTTCTGTAGGTCTACGCCTTTTCGGAAAATCGTATTCAGGATTAGAGTATGACTACCTAGGTTTGTGTCATGTTTACGAAACGAGACGCGAATTCGAAAAGTATTTAAAGTATGCTACTATACTGGAAAATTGGCAGATGTTGCGTGGTCAGAATATCGCAATGAATGTAAGTGTTTTGAAATACTAACTTTCTTAAAAATAACATTTACTGCATCTTTGCATTCCTTCCTCCTTAGAAAACCTATGCTACGGCAAGCGAAGGCTGCTCTTTGGAAGATGTGAAAGATAAATTCTTTAGTATGTGCACGCAGAATTTAACGGCGCCGACGGCTACCGATGATGTTGCAGATGATCACTGATTGATTTTGTATAGGTGCAGAAATTATGGTCATGTGCTGCAAATCGCTACTAGTTGTACACTTAGTCGAATGTTAAAAGAGTATACACACAAACAAAGTCTTTTCGTTTGATATTTTTGTGTGGCACACTTGTACGGTGTTGTGCGTTTGGAGATTACATGTGTTAAGTCTTATTTCGGACATATATACGATATACTGCTTACATCAATTACTATGCCAGTCATATTTTTATTTTCAAGAAAAAAGAACAAATCTTTTAATTTTTTTTTATCTAAATTTGTCACTGAATTTGTTATAAAGTGGACGAAACGTAAATATGTGTAAAATATATGTCTTGAGGCGGTGTGTCGCATAGAACAACAACAGGAAAAGTAAAGGGAACAGAATTCAGTGTATTAACCACAGAAACATTATTTTGGGGACAGGAAAAAAAAACGAGTACTTTTGTCACACTCGCGATTGTTGTTGGTTTTAGTTGCACTAAAGGTACTGTTGCAAAATTTTATCCAAAAGACGAATGATATGATAAATCGAATGAATTCATTACTGTTACTGTTGCACTTACCCAAAAAACAGAAAAAACTATTTTGGATACTATTTCTGTTTTCGTTTCTGCTTTTGTTCTTTATGTGATACCCCACCTTTAGTCTGTTCAAATCCATTTCAATTTTGTAATAGTGTACCCTTAAGTATTGATGACGAAAAGTCTACTTAAAATCATGAAAAAATTAATACAGACATTTTATGAAATGTAAAATGTTCCTTCGAAAATGCAGACAAATTTGCACAATATATTATTATATACATATAGTGAATAATTAAGTTTAGGATATACATATGTGTGTAGTTGCTTAAATTGTTATTCAATATTAATTAAAGTATAGATATACAATTAGCTAAAGTAAAAGCGTAAAAGTTTGCATTGTGAACAATTATACAATTTTAAGCGAAAAAAACTACGTAAGCAGAACAAAGAGCACAAATACAATTTGTCCGCTAAATTCAGTCTGTTCTTTTGGTTTTCGGGCAAGTTGCAGGCAAATGAGCGTAAATGGCCCAAAAGCTTGGTAACTCAAAAAAAAAAAATCACCATTTTTTATCCGAAACAAAACGTTAAATAACTATACACATTTCTATTTGATTTTTAACATATTTTATGTGATTCGCATACTTCAGCAATCATTGTTTTAATATTAAAATTGTTCGTTTGTTTTTCTTTTTTTTCAATTCGTGAAATGCTATTCTTCTTGATAGCTCAATTTGACGTTTTTCACCAACTCGAACTTTTTTTTCCAAGCATCGTCGGGCTAGTAAGAAATACAAATAACATTCAAAGTCGCTCTCAACTGCACGAAAATTGACAAAAGCAACGCAAAACGTGTAGTTTCGAGCACCCGCGGGCGAGCAAAAGAACAGATTTATTATGACAGCTTAGAAGAATTATATATATATTTTAGCTATAGGATTTTATAAGATCATGTGTGTACATAAATTTCCAAAACGGTTGCTACTGGGCGCATATATAATTCTTGATTTGAAATATTATTCTTTATTCAAATATACGATTGCAACAATAATGTTTTAAAAAAAGCTTATATCTCTATGACACTTGTTCGCGTGTACACCGATTGCGTTTTATGTATTCGAAAATTTATAATTGAATTGATTTGGTTAAATCCTCAATTTTATTTATACACACATTTATACATATATGTATGAGTATTGTATTTGTGCTTTCTTACATTGATATTTCGTCTAAACATGAATATTCGTCTAAACACGTAAAAGCCTCGTAACCGCCTAAAACACGTAAACTTTCTTATTGTTGTATTAAAAACCGGTTTATTTACGCGGTTTACGCAGATACGAGGAATATATGCGTTTAGACGAATACCCTTATTGTAAATTTTGTTTGTTTGTTTAGTTATGACACTATTTTCGCCAGTATATTTTAATTTCGTTTTTTACTTCTTATATTTATGTGAATATATTTGGCTTTAAGCTTTGTGTTATATAACTTCCCAAGGGTTTTTGTATTTGTGTAATTATAAATTCTTATCAAAAAGGCCGCTGCCTCTCCACGCGTTGTAAATAAGTAAAATGTCATGTTTTTTATTTACAAATTTTTTTTTGCTTATCGTTTAAAACTGAAATCTCGTTTGTTAACTGACTATTCATCAACAAAAAAAAATGCGTTTGCATTGCAGATAAAATAAAAAAATCTACTTTTTAATGCTTGCATAGCTTTCGTTTTTACTTATTTACTATAATTTTAATAACTGTATGTAAATATTTCTGATGTTGCTGCCAGTTGATTATAGAAAATATGCTTAGTTGCGGTAAGAGTAAAAATGATTTACAAACTTACGTACAAATGTACATTATATTCTTCCAAAATGCGTGCTTTGCATCATGAAAATAAATTAAGATAAAAAAAACAATACGAATATTTTATTTTTGTATGTTTCCAACATATGTAATTATGATTGAATGGTCTGCTTAAATGTGAACTTATAATTTAATTTTGTGCATAAAGCATTCTTTAGAGAATTTTATATCACTATTGCAGTTTCAAAAAATTATTCCATTCGAACGAAAACTTTACACTAGGCTTGTTTTGTAACCGTAGATTGTTACAAATTTTTCGCTGATACGAACCGGACCAATCATCAGATATTCTACAATAATTATAGTTATAACCATATCAAATACATATACATATACTATATTTCAATATTTGTTAATCGTTTTCGTACAATATTTTTTGCATTTTTCGTTTTCACGTGGTTTGTTGGTATGCCCTCGTTCCTTTTTCGTTTTTTTTAAACATCAGTATTCACCCTGTGCTAAGAATCGAAATCTAGTTTTTGAACCATCATTAAAGTACAGTTAGGACTACACTTTTTTTCAAATAGAGCATTTTTTCGAATTTAGCAGGAAAATGTTACATCTCTGCATTTATAATCTAAGTGCGACAAAACCTAAACAATTTCAAAGCAAAGCAAACTTCGAAGAAGGACCCACCATCATTAAGATATTGACAAAAAAAATCAATTAAATTATATGATTGTAACAGATAAAAGCAGAAAGTTTCAATATACATAAGTATATGTACTTTTTAAAAAAATATGAGAAAGAAAGACGAATACTTTAAAAAAGAGGTGTTTACATTTTTATGTCATGATTTTAATGAAAGATGTTAATGTTTAAATTCTCACGATGTCCTTCTTTCATTTGATACGTTTACATGACTTTGAACTTATATTTTTTTTGTTATCCATTTCCTTGAAATTTCAAAAAAATTAAAAATGTAGTGTTATTGAGGAGGAGTGGATCCTTGGTACGAAAAATATCTTTTGACTTTCTTTGGTTTAATATGCAGAAGTATTTAACTTCTAATAAATGCAAATAAATGAAAAAATTAGGAAATCATAATTGACCAGTTTCACATTAAAAAATTAAAAAGAAAAACCTCATGAAAATCATTTGTAAACATACATATGTATGTATGTACATACATATGTAGATATATACATATGTACATAAAAATCCTAAAATTTACAATGTTTAATATATTCGTCATTTCAGTTTTCGGTGGGAATACGTTTTTTTTTTTTTAAATTTGGTGCTGTTTTAATAAATTAATTGATACAATTAATTTTCCATGTAAATATTTTTACAGTCAATTGAATTCAATCCGTACGAATAATTTTGAACTTCTAAATCAAGGCGAATTCATAAAAGGTGGTGTTAATCAATCAGCTGATTGGAGGTTGGTTATCAAAATCAATTGTTTAGTTGCAAATAATCAATTGTTCCGGTTAACTACAAAAAGTTTAAAGATATGGTTCACTATAAATTTTTTCGGTGAATCTAATAGTGTAAAAATTATTTCGCGAAAGTTAAATACAAAGAAGATAAAGTTTGACAATAATCCACCAAAGCGTTGCATTTTTAGAATCGCTACCACCTTACATGGATTCGCCTTGTTCTAAATGAACCGAAAACAAATTTGACTTGCACTGTTGCTTATGATTTTATCACACATCAGTTTCCGTTTAACGGACGCCGCACAGTGCTTTGTCAGTAGACAAAAATCAGAAAATTTCATCTAAGAGAATGGCCAAAAATGGGTATCACTTTTTTGCTTGTGTAATTGAATAATTTGTCAAAAAATTCTTGTAAAAAATATTCATTTTTGTACTCTTAAGTTTTCTTCCTAATATGAGTAAATTTTTGAACATTTTTCGACTATATTAATTTAATTATTATATTAATTTAAGTTTTACATGAATTTTCGTCGGATGAAAACCGCTTTTACTTTTTATTTATCTAGTCACTCTATTTCTCCCACTGTGTGCCGCTTGTCGGTTAGCCGCTCTTCGATTCGTCACTGGCTGAAAAATTAACTATCAGAAGGGTACGCATTTACTTTTGATTCAATTATAAAAGGTTAGGTAAATAATGACATTAAAATTTTGACAATCCCTTATAAAGGGTTGTTTTACGTAGTATGGAAAACGGGTTAGAATTTTTTCCCTCTCTTAAAAAGTAAATAATTAACAGTTAAATGTTATTGATTTTTTTACATAAGTAATTTCGAGGGCATTTCATTTAAATTAAGATATACAATACCTACGCTTACAAAACATAATTATGTACTTATTGGTAATTTTTTTTTAATTTTTGAAATACATACAATAGCTACGCTTACAAAACATAATTATGTACTTATTGGTAAATTGTTTTTTAATATTTAACCAGCGAATACATTTTTAATTTATTTGCCCCATGAACTAAACGAAAAAATAATTTCGATTGATCATAAAACATTATCTTCAAATATTTAAGATAATTATTCGCCGCATTCCTTTTATTTACGTACATATGTATATAAGTACCATTGACATCAGGACTATTCTAAATATTCTGAAGAACCCCTGGACGGCGAAAACCATAATAATTCGAAATTTAAGAAAGATAATCTTTTCTTAGTTCTTACAAATTCAGGTTTTTGGATGACTATCACATTATGTCACATTATTTTAAATTTAATTAAACCTATTCCTTCTAGAAATTACAAAACTTTCCACTTCGTCACATCGAATGGAAAAGCGCCTCATTTATACACATTTACATGAAATATTTACGATACGGGGTCAGTCTTGTAATTAGAAAAAAGGCTGTCTTTAAAAGCCGGATTTGAACTTACCGTTTACGCGGACAAAAGAAACAAAAAATGTGGCCTGTTAGTTTTTGGTATTAAAAAGTTTTCAGGTTACTACTATTTTTATTTTTTAGAAGCAACACGGTTTGGATGCTAAGGGAGCCGTTTGACAAAAAGTGAGGGAGCTAGCTGCTTTGTTGCCAAACCTTTAATAATTGAATCATGCATGCATACGTACATAAATGCGAGTACATACAGATATATTCATGTGTGTCACTGTCACTTTTCATTCATAAAAAATAACAATAAAAGTTGAAACCGGACTACCTACCACAACAAGAAGTATGAACATACCCTGCAGTAAAAACATAACTAGAATGCAAAAAACCGGATTAGCGGGCGAAAAATGCATACAAAAACTTTATATGTGACAATTATAACCATTTTTAAAAATAGCTCGTATTTGTGAACTAATTTTTATTGATATTGTAGTTAGAAATCATGTTTTTTACAATAAAATTTAAAAATATTTTAAGAGCTAATTTAGTTTAGAAAATACG
The DNA here is from genome assembly GCA_963971545.1 of Philophylla caesio. Taxonomy (NCBI): domain Eukaryota; kingdom Metazoa; phylum Arthropoda; class Insecta; order Diptera; family Tephritidae; genus Philophylla; species Philophylla caesio. The sequence continues at coordinate 12,767,659 of OZ020607.1, forward strand.
TTTTTTACTCTTAGCCTGAATTCAGTAATCTGGTTCATACTTTTTTATTGCTTGCGTATGTTCTATTTTTTTGTGACCTGGGTCCAGCCCTGACAAGTGTGCACACGAAATTTTCCCCAAGTTTTAGATTTTCGGGAAAATTCTTTACAGATTCTGAAAGGTGAGAGTTTTCCGGATAATTTGATATGATTCTTATTTAATTACATCTTGAAGAACACATATTTTAAACGATTTGGAAGAGAGAGGGACCGAATTCCATAGCGTATATTTATTTTTAAAATTGATTGTGCTCAAAAGTTTATTAGGCTTATCGCCTAAACAAATAAAGAAATTATCACGAAATATTCACAGGGTGATATACATAAGTGTCATGGCACCTTTACGAAAAAGTACTTTTCCGGCAAATCTAAAATTTGGTGAAAATTTCGTGTGCAAACTTGACGTGGCTTGACCCACCTGCTTATCACCGGGTCATTATTTAGATATTTTAATTTGAGGCTGAAATCAATGGCAAGTGGTCTAAAATTGTGATTTTTGTCACTTTTAAATACTAATACTTTCTAAATTTGAGCGTTATTCAAAAGTGACTTAAATTACAAAAACCATTCAAAAGTTCATAAAAGATAATCCTAGAAGTATATTTTTCAAACAGATACGGATTAAACTTTTGGAAGCATTTCTTGTTAAAGGCAGATACTTATTGATTTGTTTGAACACTTAACCATGATAGACATGAGGTATAACCGCAGAGAACAATTTTAAATTTTGCAAGCATTTTCAATTTTCAACTTTTGCACTCACACACACATGCTCAGCTTCAATTTCAAACAAAAACAAATTTGAATATTTGCATTTGTATATTTTTTGTTTTACTTGTATTTGCCATTTGCGTTGCTCTCAAAATGTCAATTAAATAAAGTTGAAAAACTTAAAAAAAATAAATTATGACTGACAAATTGAGAAAGCGGTTTTACCTTATAACTTTACCTTGTTTAACTTTACTTAAAATAAAATAATTTAAATAGTTTTACTTATTCTGTTAATTTGATAATAATGACATCTATGGACAAAGTTAGAAGGTTGCAAAACTGTAAAGGTAAGGAAAATTATCAATCCACTGAGCCATAGGGAATTTAAAAATTAAATTAATGTAATAAACTAAAAAATAAAATCAATAAAAAAACTATAATGGGAAGATAAAAGAAATATCTGCCACAACAAGCTTCAATCAAAAATTTCCAGTTCGGAACTAGTACAAACAATTGCATTTTTCAAACTAATGTAATATATTCAAATTAATTTAATAAAAAAAATTAAAATTCATAAAAAAAATTAATTGAAGGAATTGTTTTTGCTCCTACGACAATATTTGAACCAAATTTTTTTTTGCACAGAAACTACAAATTTTTATGCCAACGAACTGATATTTTAACTGGTATAGTCTGATGCTGATGCGGACAGACGTCATCTCTTAGTAGACCGGCATGTTAAAAAAAACAGTTGCTAACATGGCAAAAGTATGGATCGTGAACTAGTTAAGCAGAAACGCCAAACTGGTAGCTTGCTACTTTCTTCCAACTTGTAGCATTTCCGGCAGGGTACACATGCATCTAAATACATACATACATATGTTACATTGTATGTACATACTCGAATGTACTTTTCATGTCTGCATGTTTTGTTGATGAGTTGGGTGCTCTTGTGCAAACACTTCACTTGGCGATCTTCAGCTTGTTCCAGTCAAAACAAAAATGAAAAAGGAAGAAACAATATAACTGGCACAGAGTTTTCACTGTCTTTGAACTTGTCAAACATTTTTAATGTTTGAATACAAAATTGCCGCCAATTGCGTACATATACATACATATGTAGCATGTAGCTCAGAGAGTTAGCCAAGCGATTTAGTATGATTTTCTTTTTGCCATGAATAAACGAGCGAGGCCGGATAAAAAATAACTGGTTTTTTAAATACTGATTAGACTAATCGGCAGTTGGCAATGTACATTCAGCTTAATTCTCAGCGCTTTCTTAATTGACGTATGGCCTTTACCAAGGTTTGTTTTAGCCTGATAAGCCCCTATGCGGCTTTTAAGAAACCTTCTCTTAGGACGGTTTGCAACATCTCTGGTTAAAATTATCGGCTTTTATCAACAATTCAGCTTACTATTCAGCGCTTACTTATCTGAGGGATGGTCCTAACCGGCGCTTTTAGTTCCGATTAAGCGCTTAACTGGAGATGATGCAAACGACCCTTAGTATTCTAACTAGTGATAAACGTCCATTAATCCGCAGTGAATATAAGTTTCGAACCTTTTAAAGAATTTACAATATTTTCAGCATTCAGCCTAAGTTTTAAATGATATTCGTTGATTTTTGAAAATTTTTAACTGAACCTCTTCCACAACTTCTTCCATATAAAAAAGTTTTGGGCATACGTTTTACGAAGAAAAAAAGAAACCATATTTTAACAAAAAAAAAATCAGATGAATAGGACTAACTGGCATGTATATTGAGCTATATTTTCAATAAAAAGGATATACTAAACATAAATTGCAAACAAAATCATTGATGATATCAATGTAATCACCACCGTTCAAATATATGTGTATTTCACATTTGCGTATACAAACTTATATTAAATTAAAAAGGTCGTAACTCATCACCTTTTCTAAGAAAAGCGTAAAGTTGTAAAATGATCTTAGACTAAGCCTTACTCAAATAAAAATATCTAAGCGAACATATGTATGTATGTAAGTACTTTGTTTCTTTGTTTAAAAGAAATTGCTATATACAGTGGAACATAAAATAATAGAAGTGATATATTGAAAACTTTTGGCAATTTAGTTTTTTAATTATAACACAATTAAAAAATTTTTTGTTTTTTGAGATTTTGTTTCGTGCATGAACAAAATCGTATTTATTATGTAAGAAAATACTCAACACCCTAACAAAAAAAAAATTTAAAAGTCAATGGTACTTTTAAGTTACTTGAAACTTTCACTTTGCAAATCGAGAGGACTACTAAACTGTTTACCCAGATTTTTTTCTAAAAATTCCTTTTTAAAAACTAAAAGTTTTGATGATAAATTTGCGAAATTTTTTAAGTTTTAATTGATCTTGTATAACATTTGAAACTTGATTTATAGAGAGTTCGTTAAATAATCCATTGTATTTTAATTAAAAAATAATGCAGATTACATAAAAGAAAAATATGTTTTGCCAGAATTTTCAATAAAAAAAAAACACTTAAATTATCTTATGGACAAATATACATAAGTACATACATACATAACTATTTTTTAAAAGCTTTCTATTCGAACATGTAAAAAAAGTCTTTTTGGAAAATATGAGTTTGCACCTTTTAGTATTAAGCTTAGAATACAGCTCTTAAGAAAATTGGTAAATTCATATAAAGACACTCAAGAAATGATCTTCATTAAAAATTTCTTAAATCAGTCTGAAGCTTTCAAGGAAAAAATACTCGTATAAGAAAATTTACAGCAACGGCAAAGTACTTTTTAAAGCAATAGGAATAATGAAAAAAATTTTCTTGAGAGCTGTATTCTAAGCTTTAGTGAGCAACAACAAGGAAAAATACTAATTAAAATGTCAACTTTGATCGGATATTTATAGCATTAATAACTCTGAATATAGGAAATTACCATATTTCCTTGAAATTCAATGATTCATAACACCTTTGTCATAAGCATTCTGCCCAGTTCAAGCCAATTTACTAAGTTATTTCAGTTATTTTGCATATTATTCATGCATACTTAGTGAAGTATATAAGGATAAATTAAACTAAAAATAATAATACAGTAGTTGAAAAACTGACTTCTCAGGTACATCTTGCGGGTAAAGTCAATTGAAGTAAGCTGAACAATTTTTCTATGTCAACTTATTTAAGTATTTTTTTTGGGTTGAGCCAAGGCAGATTAAACAGGTAGTAGCAGCAGAACGGCTGATTTGATTTTTTTTTAACTTTGTAAGCCACCTAAAATGTCAAACTTTGTTTTTGTTTTACTTTGTTTACAAACTGCCGTGCTTATTAGCAATCGAATTATGATTTTTGTCTTTTGTGTTTTTTAATAAATATTAACTATTTTTTTAATCTAAAATGGGAAGGTGTATTTTTTATTACCTGTTCAATATGCCTTTGGCTAAGCTGCTTCAGCAGACGAAAAGTTTAAATTTATCCGCTATTGAAATAACAGTGGAACATGTGAGCGCAAGTAATTAATCAGCAATAAATCTCTTATAATAAACTTGAGCGGTCGGTTTCTTTTAAATATGTGTACTCATATTTCCATTTAACTTTATTTTACATTTTCCAAACAAAAATAAACCCGAAATGATGGTAAACAGAAAGAGCTGATCGAATAACACGCACAAATAACACGTTAAGGTTAGGCCACCTTTGAGGCTGTAAAACCATACCTAGATTGATGATTTTTTTTTGGAAAACTGAACAACATGAAATAAATTTATTTAGAGGGTTTTAATAAGTATACATTGGAGTGCTTAAAATAATTTTTCTGAGTAGTTTGATGTAAAAATGTAAACAATATAATCCTTTTTCCATCCCACTCTCGTAAATCGAATGCAATTGGTCTGCCATCTAGGGGCCACACTTTTTTTTCTGTAACGTACAAAATTTGATTGTCAATAAAAACGGAAGACAGAGTTTTGAAGAAAAAAGATATTTTTTATCCTTGTTTTTAAATAAATGATTTTGCAAAAATCCTACTATAGGACAAAGCGAACGTTTTCCGAAAATTTAAGTGTATAAAACAATAAAATCGGCTAAAAATTGTAGGAGATCCGTGGCAGACCGTTTTGAAAAACAGTGTTTCGAGAAAAACGAGTTTGAAGTTTCTTTACATGTATGATTTCAGATTTTCCGTAATTTTAGCTAATAAAAAAAAAACGATTTTTTAAAAATCGGAAGGTGGCGCAACCCCTTAAACATAGCTTTCAGAGTTGTATTGAAATACGAAAATTTGACATGTGAAACAAAAACAACAATTTCACAACTGTTGCATGGCAATGGTTATATCAGAATTCCTTGGAAACTCAAAAGCACAAAACTATGCAGAAAATATTGAAAGCATGCTAATCGGTTTTAACAATATTGGCGTTAAGATGTCACTAAAGCTGCATTTTCTGCACTCTCATCTCAATTTTTTTAAAGAAAACCTTGGAGCGGTTTCAGATGAACACGGTGAAAGGTTTCATCAGGATATAAAGGTATTGGAAGTAAGATTCAAAGGGAAATCCCAAAGTGTAATGCTTGCTGAATACGTATGGGGCTTGTACAGAAACCTTGACACATCGGAACATTCACGTCGAGCTAAATACAGGAAAGCATATTAAGTTGAATCTTTAATCCATTGTCATACCACTGCTGAAGCAAAAAAATAAATATGTACATACTCGTACTATAATAAACCACTATTAAAACAAAATTATAATTTTTTTATAGAAGTTGGCGTGTAATTTTGCCAATTAATCGTAAAGAGCTTTATTTACAACAATGGTGTCTTTGGTGACCCCCACTGAAATTTTCCGCCAAACATTTTCGTAGAATATTTTAATCCTTAAATGTCCTTTTTTAAAGGATATTTTTTAATTTTCTCGAAAAAAGGGTCTAATTGACCCATAAAGAGACCAGTTAGAGGGTTAAGATCTTCCACAAAAATATTCCTCATACAATTCCACAATACAACTCTGAACATGAGAATTCTCTCAGACATTAACTTACAACATTTTTTTCATATAGTATAATGCTCCCTTCGACCAAAAAATCAAAACTTTGACCCACTGTAAAAAAAAACTCAGACGTGCTGGACCATAAGTTTGTTCTACAAAAATGATCTACTCAACATACCCTTTCAGAATTATGGGGTCGCTATTCTGTTCCATTCAAAAAGTCTTCATTTGTTGGACAGTGTTATTAGCGAAACGTTAAATGTTTGCATTTGCTCTGCAAATGATTAGGCGAGTGCTTCGAGTTATTATACGAGAACATTTAGATTATTGCCCATATTGTGAAATTTTGTATAATCTCAAGTCTTAAAATTTGAAACTATTGCCGGAATTTAGTAATTTTATATAATTTCAAGTCTCAAAAATTGAGAGCATAAAGTAGAGATTATTGCATTTTCATGCTTTTTACGGTTGTAGTTTTTTTGTTTGTCTTGATTTTTTGTAACCTGCTCATCACCTAGTCACAATTAAGAGGCTTTATTTTAAAGACTAATGAATGTCCAATAGTCTGAAATTGTGACTTTGGTCTCAATTGGATAGCGCTTACTGAACTCCGGAATATAGCGTGAATGTAAGTGTATATACATATACATATATATTTTTCAAAAACACAACCGATTTTATTATACAATTTTCTAATTCGTTAAGAGTTCGAACATAAACATTTTTTTTTCGAATTTACAAAGAATTTTTTAGACTATGTTGAAAGACTTTACGAAAAATTCATATATGTACGAACAATTTCGAATTTATTAAGAAAATAAAATATATACGCTCTTTCGACCTTCTCACAAAAACAATAAATATACAGCCATAAACATCATCCATACAAATCTATAGCACATCAATTTAATGCTTCATTGATTACGAATTCAATGATAACTTCATTTCAAAAGCAGCGACAGTAGCAGACAAATATATACATATACATACATATGTACACTTGCATACACACATACATGAATATCTATTTATCTAGTAGATATAAGGAAACAAAAAAAAAACTAATGGTTTAAAATCAGTGGAGGGCGTACTAATTGCGTGCCGAGCTTGTCCAACTTTTAATGCGAACATTGGCCAACATCAAATACATATGCATATGTGCATATGTATATGTATGTATGTACTTGTACTCGTATCTATATATATTTACTTCAATATGTACATATGTATGTCTAGTATGTATGCATAGTCCACCTATTGTGTACACAACCAGAGAGGAGCATTCGAAACCGTCAGTGAGAGTGATAAAGTGGCGCGCTTTGTGTCTGGCCGCCAACGACTTCAGCATTGCGCTTTGAGCCCGGTTCAAATCAGTTGTTACCACTGCATGGCGTAGTGCAGTCGCGCAACTTTAGGTAAACGTCCTAAAATCGGTTAACGAAATACGCGAACATACGAAAATCGACAGTGCTCGCCAAATATTTTTTGTCATCAAAGTGTTAATGAAGGTGAAAAAGCGATATTTGGCATCAAAGTGAATTGTGCAAAAGTTTCTTTGGTGTCGTGGTACATACATATGTACACACATACACATATGCAAGCATAGTTAAAATATCACCGGAGTAGTCACGCATGCGCATACCCTTTTAATTAGTGCTTATCGCACAGCCTGTTTGTTTCGTTTAAAGGTGCGTGTGCTGTGTTTAACCAAAACAAAAAAATAAACAAAAAAAATGATTTTGCGTTGTAATACGAAATGTATCATAATGCCACAAGCTATAATTGTTGCTGAGCGAGCGTTATTGTTGCCGATTTTGTTTTTGTTTTAGCTTATGTTGCCGTGCTTTGTTTGGCTTAAATATGCTTTTAGTGCAATTTCTTAATGCGACTGCCAACTTTTGACTTGCTGCTTAAGTTAACCGCCTTTCCCAATGCATACTATCCAAAACACACGCTAACAGACACACACATTTACAACAAATTATAGTGACGGCCATGAAAACAAAACACCAAAACTACTATGTTTGTTAAACGCATTCATTTTTCATTTATAATATTTTGCAAACTCTTCTGACTTCACTTTAGACTCAACGCTTGAGCTAGAACTCCGATAAGTTAGTTACACTGCTTTGTAGCCGAAAAATACTAAACAAATTTAATTATAGGGAAAAGGGTAGTATGAACCAAGGCACATTCAATAGGTAGCAGCAGTAGAAAAATTGAAAAAAAAAAATTTGAGCTCTGTATATTTTGTTTTTGCTTTTAAAAGCTAAACTTTCAAAAATATTTTATCAACTACCTTGAATTGTACTGAAAGCATTCTTATCACAACGAAATTCAAAATTTGACAATTCAAATTAAAATAAAATATGAAAAAAGTTCAAAAAAAAAGTTTGCTGCGGCTACCTATTTGATGTGCCTTGGTATGAACCGCTTCAACTCAAAAAACATTTTTGACATTTTTTTCTATGAACAGGGGATTTGAGATAACGTTAATTTTGTATTTTTAGAGTATTTTTGCTTATCTGTCAAGTGAGAACATTTAAGAAATTAAAAAAAAAAATATTTGATTTTACCAGCTCCTGAATTTCGGCGAGTTATTATATCAAACCTTATGAAATTTGTTAACCGCCAAATGTGTTCAAAAATAAAAAAACCAAATAAATTTTTCCGATTCGGCGACAGTAAATGAAAAGCATTTCGACGAAGCCGATTTGTATGCTGGCAAATTCCCAGATTTTGGATAAGATTAAATGTTTAGAAAACCTTTTTATACCATTGAATGGAAATGATGTTAACACAAGCAAACATATAAGTGAATATCTTCAGGAAAAGAGTAAAGATGTATCTTTGCCTAAGTAAGCCAAGAAACTATTTTCCAGGTGTAGGATACACTTTTGAAATAAGTATTTGAATAAACTTCTAAAAACCAAAGAGCTGTAAAAAAAATGTGCCGAAGTAAAAAAATGCTCAAAATAATTACTTTAAAAAATTTGGTACATTTTTCATTCCACGGACTATGCTTGAATGTATTTTTTTTTACGTTTTAGCTATTCTTTATTTGCGCATTGTTTATTTCTAAACTTGATTGCGTATTTTTTCTGCAATGTATATTTATGGGTTAAAGCAATGTAAATAAGTTTTGAAAGTTGCCGTTTTGACATAATAAGCATCCCGTCATTACTTAGCACACATTGTTAAATCAATATTGTATTTTTTATGACATGTCGTTGGAATCATTAAATTTCAAGTTTTTTAAATATTAGTCTTTTTATGGCAAACAACTTAAGTCTAATATTCACAAGTTTTAAATTTAGTTTTTGACGATTTTTTCTCTGTAAAACTCAACATTTTAAAAACTTATATTAAAATTTCCCACAAATAACCAAGTGAAAGTTCGGCTCAAACTACAACCGAATCGGCACAAAGTGTTAAATTAATTTTATGATAAGAATAAATCGTTTGTAAACAAAAAATTACCGGCAATTTCCATGGCATCGCAGACTTTCTTTAAATTTAAGCTTTTTTGTTTTTGAAAATCTTCTCTTGCAAAAAACCTGCATTAACTTTACATTGCATTTTATCAACAAACCCTGTAACCAGCATTCTTTTTATTTTTGTATACTTAGGTTGATGCAAACTTTCCTCCTGTTCGTCACTTTTCCAACCAAGGTCTTCGGGGAAAATATCCAAAACACTAAATAGCAAATGCAATATGAAATAATTTGTACTAAAAACTTATTTTGTTTAATATTTGATTTAATTCGAATTAATTTAACTGATAGTTTTGGCAAGCTTGAGCAGCGTTTCTATTTATATGCACGCGAATTGAGCATTCGGTTGTATGTATGTATGTATGTTTGCATGCCCATAAGCAGGTAGACGTGCTGCATTGACCGATTTTCCAGCTAAATTTGAGAGGCTGCAGACACTGGAGCATACAATCGACAACAACAGTAACAATAATGCATACTCTCGTTAACAGTTGTTGCGTGGACTATTGCAAAAGTTGCATGACAACTGCGCGGTCTTTAGAGCTCCATTGCAATCTTGCAAATATTTCATACAAATATACATACATACTAGTACATTGTTGTTTTGTGCTGGTTTGTTGCCTGTTGCGCTGCATTGTGCCTTCGTCTGCTTTCCACAATTCACTCTTCGATCATCGCGGAAAAAATGTAGAGCAAATTAAAGTAAATTAAAAACATATAATTAGTATCTGTGAAAGTTGGCAATGAAAAGTAGTCAAGATAATCAGTTAACTTTGGTGGTTACTCTCGCTGTGCTATAACTTTATTATACTTATCTTTTGTTTTAAATTATTTTTTATGACCTTCGGTATTTACTTAAATACTAAAATGGCAATAAAACGTCTTTCGCCCAAAGCTCAATGTACGAATTTAGCTAAAGCGGAGCGGAAGAAGTTTTACCATAGTTATATATGTATGTATGTATGTACATATGTACCTGCGATCTCTATGTATAGATGTATGGATATGCTACATTTAGAAGTTAAAGTTGCTTTCAAATTTCTTTCTTTCCCTTAGTCCAAACTCATCCTCATTTGTATTATTTAGAACATTTAGTCAGCAAACATGAAATATTTCTGCTCCATATTAGTTGACTTGTAGAGATACATTTTTATTCGTGCTATAATTCGATGTGGCGCTGAGTTCGAAGTCCGAACCTTAGTCAGGGCAAGTAAAATCTTAATCATAGAAAACGTTTTTTTTTTAATAGCGCTCACCAATCGTAGGCAATTACAAACCTCCGATGGTATTTCTGCCATGGAAAAGCTTCTGATAAAATTCATCTGCCGTTCAGAGTAGGCACAAAATTGTAGGTCCCTGCAAATGATAGTAGAAGCTCAGTAACCCTGTGCTCTGTAAGCGCCAAATTATTAAATTATTATTATTAATTTTGTACGTCGAGAAAAAGGTCAGCTTATCGATTTTCTACCGAGCTTAAATTAGCATTTATTGGCAAGAGTTGTCCCGCGAATTTTCTCTGGGCTGACATTTTTGCTGGTGTTTTGCTGCAAGCGCCAGCAACATCGTGCGTTTTTTAAACATGATGCCACTGAGATTTAGATTTGCAGCTCACATTACGTTTTCCAGCATCAAATCAACAGAAATCGCACAAACGTGTGTCGCCTTGTCTAAAACGTCGCTTGGTCTCGAACGGCTCGGAACGGTCTTTCCAAATTGGACTAAGCTTAAAGTTGTGCTCAACGTCACTCTAAATAGCCGTATTAGTTTTTCGGGGATCCCAAATATGGGGATAGCACCATATATGCGGGTTTTACTCATGCCACGGCTTTGCCGGAAATATCTGGTCAATTGTGCTTTAACCAGGCCTGAAGGCACACTGATAAGGTCTGATCAGTTGCAGCATAAAGGGTTCAATACCATCGAATGAACCTTATCACACATAGTACACTGAGATTCCAGTCTTCAAACATGTGAGTACATGTCATACCAAATTTTGTTTAAGAGCAGGAACAAGTCTCCTGCCTCCTCCCCCTTGATTTTGAATAGCCCCTACACAAAAAAAAAATCAAGATGGGAAATGTGAAACCTTTCTAAAAAAAAATTACGCCAAGTCTTATGTTCCTTTAAAACTGCAGACCCATACTATTTCCAAAAGTTCTCTTTCACAATTCTGAAATTGCGATGATGAATTCCTAAAATGTTAAAAGTAGTTGGCAATTCTGTGCACTTTAGAGAAGTATCGGGCCCATAGTGCAATGACGCCGAATTCGCCCTCGAATTCATGTTTAAACTCATTGAACTTAAAGCAAAGTGCGATGGTTAGAGACAAGCACTGATATAAAGCTAAAATGCTCGGATTTAAAAAACAAACGTTACCCGCATATTAATTGAAAGCATACTAAAAAAAAGGAAATAAAAGCAAAAACCAAAACTTGTAGTGCAATTCAACGCGTTGTCAATACAATTTGGCACACTTCGAATGCTTGACAATTTTTTGAATTACACTCACATATAAATCTGCGTTTATAGCGTAAATTCCGTTTGGGATGAATGTATAGGCAAAATTACAGGGCTTCTTATTAGGTATACAAGCCTTATCCGCTTGTAATATTTGGTCGTGCGTCAGTTAATGTCTCGTCACATCGCTGAATGATGATTTTTCGTTATGTTCGAAATTTCAGTTTAAATTTTTCTAATCAAGCATCACTGTTATTTTATATGGTAATTTATCACCTTTTCTTCAGTTCAACTGAGTACACATCTTATGGGAAGTTCTTTGAACTTTTCAATTATACAGCTTCGATCAAGTTTTTACTTTTACAATACCATTTTTTAAATGTCAATAGAAGTTATAACATCACTTTTCTCGAAAAAAAGGTAAATGTTTCAGTTCGAACTCTGCAAGTGCAAGGTGCAGTAAAAAATTTCAATAAACTGTCCACAAAACTTTATCAAAACTCGAACACGCTTCTTCTTTTATGGCACTACAACCGTGTATCGGTTAGGGCCGAGACCAAAAAACTTCGCCAGTTTCCTCTTTCCTTCGCTAGGTTACGCCAGTTACTCACACCAAATGAACACTTGGTCCTTCCAGTATGTTCGTAGGCGCCTTTGGCTTCGTTGCCCACCCATAGGTGTCGATTTTTTCACCGGACGGAAGTATATTTACCAAATCTTATATAACTATTGCTCTAAAAATGTATGAACAACTTAAAAATCGGGAAATTTTGATTTGCAATAACTTTAAGGAAATCTCTTACCACAGCTTGTGATTTTTTTTATTCTATTGTACTAGCCTTAGAATTAAATAAATTGAATTGAATTGAAAAATCAGTAATCAGATTATTTATTATAGCAAATATCGCTTCGCGCTATTTATTTTCAAAAGAAGACTATTTGTATTTTTTTACACAATCGAGTTTGTTGTGTTCACTCTTTATAGCGTAATTTGTTAAAATTTAATTATTCACTATTTTAAATATTACAGCGAGCTTCTGTATATATTAACTTTTTATATTTTTAATATGCATTCAAATGTATTTAGAATATTTTGAATCGTTGCTGCTTTTCCACCAGATGATGCGGTGTCACGCAAAATACTCTTTTATTGAAAGTTAACGTACATCAAATGTGTTTTAGATAAGTATGCATAGATGTCCCCATACACACATACTCGTATATATGTATGTACATATGTATGCATGCATGTGTATTTGTGCATTTGTAAGTCACCATGAGAGGATTTAGAACAAAAGTTTTATGCAATTAAAACAGGTATTTCGAATAGACAATTTGCATTATTTGCATTCAAGTGTGTGCACGTAGACATATGGACATATATACATAAATGTATATAATAATAATTAAGTTCCGCTCCTAGTTTTTATTTTGTATATAAAAAGATATTTGCATACCTATGTACTAACATATGTATGTAATAACTAGGGCAATCCAAAATTGCATTTAAACAACGAAGTAATGAAATGTATGGTATACATAAATTTTATACAAGAACAAATATTAAAAATTTCGGTAATGATTATAATATAGTAACACTATAAAGAAATTGAAATGAATATCAAAATGCACAATCAAAACATACTTACTACATACATACATACATACATATATAATTTTTTTATTTTTTTTTATTTTAATGGAAAAACTGCCTTGGATATGTAATATTTTTAAGATACTAATTTTTTTTCTTAAATCCCTCAGTGAAACAATTTGTGAGTAAGGTTCCATAACCGCCAAAAGGACGTATGCAACAAATATTTTTTTTTAATCAGAAGGTGCTTTTTAGCTAATTTTCTCCGCAGTTAAGCTTCTCATTTGAATGCCGCGTTGTATACAAAATTTACGTTATTTTATCTTTAAAACGCGACTATATTTATTAAAACGCACTTTGCTTCTGCTGTAAAATTTAAGAGAATCGGCCTTTTCCTCTAAAATTTTTCATTTGTCGGTAACGTCATTTTGGCGGTTATGGCTCGATATGTTATACTGTGTATATAATGTTCGGATACATGCATCATTTTATATACTTAAAAAATTAGTTTGGACTTACATACATTTAGGAGTTCATACACATACGAAATCTAAAAATATATTTTAAGGCTTATAAATGTTTTTGACCCATACATTTTTTATAAAATGGCATAATTCAAGTGGTTAAAATAAGTGTTTAGGATCATACTTTGGGTTGCCGTAGCAACAACAATTAGTTGCAGTTTTATGTGAAATATTGTAATTTCAATTGCAAACTGAGGCTTCTTGATCTGCAGCCGCTTATGGATTTGCGCAGAGACAGCTCCTTCTTTCGTTGTCCACAAGCGCCGAGTCGAAAATTAATCAATAAAGAGGTCTCTTAAAAAAATGTGAATGTAAACCGTTAATAAAATACGAAAAAGCTAAGTTATTTTATTTTTATAATTCTCTTTAAACAGCTGCATATACTTTTCGTACATTTCGATTTTAAAGTCTTAATAAATGTTTGAAATTGTAACCGATAAACTTGACTTTAAACGGCATAGTCCATTAACAAATGCATTACTTTTAATTGACAGTAAATATATCCACTTTAATATGAAATCTTTGGAAATCACAGTCACTTTTCACTTTTTAGCCAATTGCAAATTTATAGCACGCATTGAAATTTGATATCGTGTACTGAGAACTAAAATATCAAATTAGCTGCCAACAATTTTAGATCGATTACGTACACTTTTAAAAATCAGGATTGCGTGCAAATTACTTTTCCTTGATCAGTTTTGATATAATTTCAAGACAACGAAAACATCAAAATGCATTTAACTGAAAGGTTTTTAAATGACAGGAAGAGAGCTTATTAAACGACATATTGATAAACATAATAACCTGTTTAAATACATATTGTATAGGAACTATTGCATTTCGAATTTTTTAGGATATACATATGTATGTATGTATGCATGTATATGCACATTTTTATATTATTTAAATTAAATGTAATAGAGAGTTTCCACAACGCCCAAACTTCGCAATTTCGGCACTAAATTCGAAGTGGAATTTAAGTCGCGTTTACACGACCATGTCAATTACAATTTCGTTCAACCCACTCATTCTGATCCGACAATTGCTTAAAGTCTGGCTTGTTATTTCGTTTTTCCTTTTGTTGAATTTTTGCATGGACGCGGCTTAAAAATATGTACATATTTATATACATATACATATATATGTATATATATTTCTAATTTAAATCATAAACATTTTCATCTAAAATTGTGAAATTGTAAAAATTATGCAATTTGGGGTTCATGGACAGTCTCTATAATAAATTTTGTTTGCAGGCAACTTAAATATTAACACTGAATGTTATCGAAACATAAATATTTATTTCAATATTATTCTTAACTCCTCCGGCACTCTACGCTCATATGGCATTAAACTTAAAACTTAAATTTTTATGTTAAACTTCTATAAATCCATCATTAAAACCCCATCCACTTTTATATTCAAAAATGTACAGAGCGCTTCATTAAATGTACTCGTATGTAAATATATATTGGCGCTGTGGTAATGGTGCGTGCTAAAACTCGATATGTCGCTGAGTTCGAGGTTTGAATCTCAGTCAATGCAGGCAAAATCTTAATGATATAAAAAGTTTTTTCATATAGCGGTCACCCTCCGGCAGGCAATAACAGACCTCCGAGGGTATTTCTGCCATGAAAAAGCTTCTCATTAAAATAAATTTGTCGTTCGGAGTCGGCAGTGGTATAACATAATAAAGACGCACACCACAAATGGTAGGAGAAGCTCGGCAAAACACTGCGTATATGTAGTTCAGTGTAAACGGCAAATTGTTATTATTATTATTAAATATGTATGTATGTAATTAGCATTATAACCCGACAATTTTTAAAATTTCATATTAATTGCCATTTTATATATCTAGAGTAAGATGAATTCGTCATGAAGAAAATTGCAATGTGAAGTGTAACTAAATTTTTCAACTTTCAAGTACATGTACATATGTAAATGTGTATAAACTTTCCTACCTATTATAGTTAATATAAAAACACACTCTTTTTTTGACGAGCTCGTCGGATTTTTTTCTTTTTAGCACTAAAAATATTCACACGCAAAAATTTTCTTCACATAATTTAATATATGTATGTGCATATGTTGTATTTATACATACTCACCTATTAAAATTTACTTCGCAGAGTGTGCAGGATTGCGCAGGTGCCACTTACATTTGTACATATCTACATATTTATGTATGTACTCGCATGTGCTTTATAATAGATACGGGTGTGTATGCAATTTGCCTACATTTTTCAAACACCAATTCGTAATTTACATTATTTTCGAAACTGTTGTGTGACTTACCAACTTACTTTGAGTGCTATCAACGACAAGCCCTGCCTACTGCAGTGACAACAATGCTATGGGCCAAGTTACACTTTCACTTTGATTTGTGTTTTCTGTTTTTTTTTTCTTTTTGGCAAGTGAAGAAACGTTATGCGTAAATAGTTGATTAGAGTGAGGCGAACGTGAAAAATGCCGTAAAAACGAAAGGCAACATAAAGAAAAATAAAAAAATTGATGTTTAATGTTAAAAACAAATATTGTTCAAAACATGGTGAAAAAAGAAAAGAAAACATTTTCAGCAGCTACATAACACCTGCAAAAGTTGGTGTAAAAAAGATGAAGACTTACTAAATTTATTAAATTTTTTTTTGATTTATTGCCGATTGCGTGAGTAAGTCGACACGCTCACTAACCATTCATTTTGTGGGAGTTCTGTTACTGTTTTTATTTATTTATTTATTTTTTTTCATTTTATTTGTTGCCCTTTTTTTTAACGAGTTTGCATACGAGTAAATAAAGAGACATATCTACATATGTCTGTAGGTATATAGTCGGCGCTTGTAGTTCTACTCGTGTAATAGCTGATGCCAATCTTAAATGACTAGGGTGAAAAAGTGTCAAATGTAAATTATACGAGTATGAGTATGTAATTTACAGTGATGTTATCTATTTGATTTGGCTTTAATTTGAACTTAGTATTTCATAATTTGATAATTAGTGCATTTACATAAGAGTGTCTCATTCAAAAAGTTGCAGTTCTTTCACGCGATTTATGAATTTTATTCGTATATTATAGATATGTTGTTGAACTATTTAGAATTCTTGGCGAATCGCGTAAGGTGCGTTTATTCCGTCTGACAATTCTTGCGGCGCTGTAGAAAGTTACTTCGAGATGCGCTGGGTTATTGATTTCGTTCGTCAAATCATATTTTTATCGAAATGCAGATAATTGTCGTCTGTCTGTCAGTAGTATAAGGCAGGGTTATGTTTCAGCGCTAAGTATCTAAGATACATACATATATCTTAAATACATAAAGTGTATAAGGTTCATAGAGATAGAGCTCTTCATTCATCTGTAAGTTGTCTGATTTTATAAGTCACTTGCAAGTGTTGAAAGTAATAACAATCCGTTATTTTCTGGGTAAAATCTTCTTGGTGAAGCCCTTCTTTGCAAGTTCGTCAGATAAACAGTAACTTTGGGCATTTCTGTGACAAGGAACCCCAATGAGGTTAGGACTGTTCGGCCAAGCCATATCTTATTGAGATCGCGGTTAGCCCAAACAATTTTTGATTTAAACGGAGCTCAGAGCTTTGTTTTGTTGATTTGCTGTCATTAAAACAATGAGAAGTGTCTCTATGACCTCCTTTATAGCTAAGACCTCAGCCTGAAATACACTTTATTAATCCAGTAAGCAGTGAGCAAGCTAGGGTTCTAGGGGAAAAAGTACTTATTAAACGTACTTTTAAAAATTAGCTATATTTCTATCAAAATATTATGGATTTTTTTTGCTAATAGCGTTCGCCCCTTGGCAAAACCCCGAGTGCAATCCGCCATGAAAATGCCTATTATAAAAATCAATTAGCGTCGACGTAGTAGTGTAGATCCCTTAATCATAAAGTTATTACTTAGTTATTACTTAGAAAAAATAGGGTAGTTTACAACATTTTTTGTCAGCTTTTATAACCATCTGATATAAATGTCTTTGCTATATAATTGTGCTTCAAATTTCATTTATTAAAAAAAAAAATAAAACAATCTTTAACATCAAAAAATAAATAAATGAATTTTGCCTTCCAGGCTTAAGGGCTAAAGTCTCTGAGCAAGTCAGCGTAAACGAATAAATAACGTATTTCAATCCTCCATAAGTTTTGGGCTCAATAGGAACTGGATGTCTTACTATTATAAATAAAAATGATGAAAATTACAATGTTGTCATCGTTTTTGCAAATTTTAAAGTTATTACTTATTTTCTAAGTCGCAGCACCTTAAAAGCTTTGTTCCGAAAGTTAATTGGAATCGCATATACTCAAATATTCCCACATATTACCATTGCATTTTCGAAAGAAGATGACTATCAAAGGACTCACTCTTAGGTGATTCACAAAATTTAGTAAAATGTTAGAGTGTCATTAAAAAACAATTTTATAGAAATCGATTAAAAATATATAATTGGCAAGACTTTAAAGAAAGATTATAATTAATGCGCTGAAAAAGAAACCAAATAACTTGTTTTGTCCACAACTCAATGGTATGTTTATTATGCACGAAAATATTTATAAATACATACTTATTATTGTAAATTATCTATGTAAACTCCTGCACAGAATATGTATTCAGTATATGAACAAAAGTAACATATTGACCTTGCTTTTGGTTTTCATTTCATTACTTCTAATTTCTGCAACAACCTGTTTTGACGAAATTACGAGTATAGTTTAGTTTCTAAAAGGTCAAGACATTTTATTTATCTTTGTTTTCGATTTTCTCAATAGCATTGGCTCGTGCGGCGCATTTGCAGTCTTTGCATAATTAGTCTTTATTCAGAAATTATATTTTAAAAAGTTTATTGATTTTTTTGAAATTTATTTTATTAATTAAAATAATAACAATTATTTCTCAAATTCGTTCCATTCACAAACTTTTTTAAATGTACTGGTTAAATATTCCAGCTAATAAAAATGATATATGTACATATGCATGAAAATTAGAGTTACAATTCATGAATGCACATATATGTACATACTTTTCATCTAACTAAATATATATTTGTAATTTGAATAATGATTCACTCAAACATGTCCATCATTGAATACTACATTGACTAGAAAAATAGGACTTTATCTGCTGACTTACTACGTCACACAGTGGTACAGCTCCATACTTGTTTATGAAAAAAATAGTAGGCCAACATAAAAATTATCGAAAAGAGAGGATCAATGTAATTTTTACTCCCAAATTTTCTTTATATATACACATATGTATGTATATTAAGACAGATCTAACAGGTAACGGCAGTATAGAAATTGCAACCCTGCTAGAATTTTTGATATACATTTATTGTCAATTGTGATCTATGGACACCACATTGTTTCAGTGAACGTTATGCCACAAGCTTTATGCCTAACAATGCGGCTCTTTTTATAAAGAAACTATGACTGAGTGTTCTTCGTTAAAAAATGGTGAAGATGGAGATCCATTTCAATTTCTTTTTGCTAATTTTAATTCCGAAATTAGGCCAGCATCAAAAAAGCCGACATAATAAGGTACTAACCCGAGAGAAAGATCTCGTCTTTTAGCGCTTGTGACGGCGAATGCGGCACCTCAGTCCATTTAGGAATTAAAGTGTCAAAGTGAAAATATAAAAACAAAGAGAATTAGAATATTTTAAATGTGTAAAGTTGCATGTAAGGATATACATACATATGTGCTTAGGTCCAATAGAAGGTTGAATTAAATATTACCTTTAATATAAATGATTTGTAAAATTGATGATGGCTGGCGCTGTCTACTGTCCTTCAACGCATGACAACTCAAACCGATCATCAGTCTTAAGAACCCGATATTTCAAGTGTTCCGGTGTATTTCCAGTCACAGTGTAGCTTTACAAAGAACAGCTGTGCATAGGAAACCAACAGCGATTCGCAACTTTTGAATGCTTTTGGCTTCAACAGTGTGTTTGAAATCTGTTCTATTAGCAGGGAGGAGTTTTCATGGGTGGAATGCCAGTTCAATAAAATTTAGACACAAACTTTCAAAACGCCTATACATGTATGAAATGTTTTTGGTCTTCCCTATCATAATCCAGTGATTGGAACATCGTGGAATTAATAATATTTCAAATGATTTCAGAATTATATATATGTATGTGTGTGTAGTAGGTGTGGCGAATATATCACATTCTCAAAAATTATGATTATATAAAAAGTTGACGTGGTTTAAGTCCGATTTAGATTTTTACCTACTCTGACCGTGTACTTATTTATGCCCCAATTAAACCTCGCACTACAGTTTTTAAATACTGCATTTATTGCATTTTTCGATTAAACGTTTTTCAGATTTCATTCCATTTTTTTTTGCAGGCTTCTTTATAAAACCGTACAAGCTCTTTCTTGCAAAGGTTTGACTTAAGAAAATTGCTGTCGTTTTTGAAATTGTTTAGTGGGATATGACACCTGCCCATTGCCAGATTATAAAATATTTATGCATATTCAAAGTTGGATGCGACCTGCTTTGCTTGTACAAGTTCGAGTACGGCTGACCCAACAAAGTAAGCACATTCTAAACGTTGTGGAAATATAACTCCTTCAATGACATCCTTCAGTGGTATTCTAGCCAGCAACAACAACGCTTTAGCAAATTTTGCGCAAATTTAATAAGAGACAAACTAAAAAATTAAGTGTAAAAAATTAACGAACGCTACACAAACATATACATACATATGTTTAATTGATATTTATTTAGTGGATTTTACAAACGTTTTAATATTGAAAAGCTAATTCGCTATAATTCGTAATCTTTAACAACAATAGCGCATGCAATCATAGAAATTATACGTTTAAAAATATATACAAACAAAATGCATGCACCAATTTACAAACATACTTTCATATATTAGCGCGAAGTTGAAAAAATATAAATATGTATGTTAAAATCGAACTAATTGCAATGCTCATTTCATTAAAACGAATCCATAAGGCAACAGCGGGTTAAATGTGTTTAGTGAATATAACATACTACATATATATTTTTTAATAATAATACTACATATTTACTTGTTACTGCCGCAGGATCGCAAAATTTACACCGGTTGTATTCAAAAATGTTTAAATTTGGCGTAAAAAATTATTTGCAACTACTTTGTTTGCTTTTGTGTGCATTTTGTGGAATTTTCCATGCTGCCGTTGCGAAACCGACCATCGCATTTAGCCTGCCACAAAGTTTTCAGGGCTTTCCGTCCATCGCCTCGTTCAGACAGCAATATTTTGAAAATCGAAATTTACAGCAGATGAAGACATACAGGTAAGTGAGACATTGCATAACTCAAGTGCATATTTGTTTATTAAATAGTATCTATATGTTTCAAATAAAATATCATCTTGAACCTACATATGCTCCTACTTAAATTTTGTGGATGTATTAAACAAATTCGATTGAAAGTGAAATGCAAAACCTTGTAAACTGCTATTTGCACATTTTTTAAGAACTTTCAGGTCATTGGTTAAAATATTGACCAAATGAAAAAAAGTATTTTCATGCCTAATTGAAATCATTCCGTACACGGACATTTTGTAGTTCCATTACTTTTTCTGCAATTAACCTATTGATGTATATTACAAATTTTAAGGCATTGTTGAAAACTATAAAAAATGTTATACGTGATTTTTGAGTTTATCGCGTTCAGACAGACAAACATACGGTAGAGGGCACTTCTTTTTTAATATGAATTTTATAATAGATATAATTAATTACTGAATATCATAAAGTTACCGTGTCTATCACCGAAGTCTACTAAATACTTACTTCAATCAGTTTTCTATAGGTCTTTCTATTGATCGATAAAGTAACAAGGAATTAACGAAAAAACATTGAACACATACATATGTATGAACTTACTATATTTTATAACATACTAAAAAATATTTTAAATACTTTTTCGTACATACATACATATATACAATATACATAAATATGAAGTTTTTTATCGAAGGCACATGAAATAGGAAGCAGTAATTTTTTTTATATTTTTCTTAATCATTTAAATTTGAATTGACAAATTTTGTATTTCGATTAGAAAAGAATGCATTAAGTACAATTAAAGCAATGTGCACTAAACTGGTAGTAGCAGCAGAGCAGCTGATTTGATTTTTTTAAATTTTGTGGGACCCCTAAACTGTCAAATTTTGTTTATTTTTACTTTGTATTGTTTACATATTATTAAAATAGATTGTCATGCGTATAAGCAACCAAATTGTGAATTTTGTCCTTTGTGGTTTTTTTAAATAAATTATTTAATTCAAAATGGGAACGGGTGGTTTTTGCCATTAGAGGAAGGCGAAGGGCAAGTGCCTATTTTTTAAGTTTCCACAGGAGTATCCAGAAGGAGCTGGCATTTTCAATGGATGCTTGTAGTTCTTGTAGTTTTATAGGTAAGCTATCGGTATTCAGCACCAGCCACTATTCATTTAGTAGCTCGGTTCCAGATGCAAAAAGTTATATAGGTTGTAGTCCGAAGTTCTTCTGCTATATGTAAAAGTCATAGATGGAAATCATCACGAATGCTTTCCTGTAATTCCGGACTAAAACTGCACCTGGAACGTAAGTAGTTTCTATCAGCGGGCATACCAAACATGGAATACAAAAGCTGGAAGGAAGCTGATGAAGAACAGAAACTTAGCATCAAATATTGCATAGCAATACCAAATGTTAAACAGTCAAAGAGTATTTTTAATTTTTTTTTTCACGTTTTTCCCCATGACGTGCCTTTTTGTCTATTGTCTAATTCTGTTTACATTCCCTAACTGACACATCAGATATCTTAGGCAATAACAAAATGCAGGAGGTGTTCCCATGCTACTACCTGTTCAATATGCCTTGAATTAAAGGCAGTTGATAAAACATTTTTGAAAGTTTAGCTTTTAAAGGAAAAACCAAATACACAGAGCTCATACATATTTTTTTTAATTTCCAATTAAATATGCTTTGTTTTTATCGAAAATTTCTAAAGCTTTTCTAGTTTAATCGATTACTAAAGAGTTGAACGAATTTGTTGTTTATATTTGATGATCAATCCTGTTAACTAAACTTTTACTCTTTTTCCACGATCACATTCCATGATCAACTGCTGACAGTTTTAAAATCTGCTTAAAAATATATATTAAAGAGTGACAATTGTCGTCGAAATTTTGCATTAAAAACGTTTTGTGTGCTTAGATATTGACTATACTCTAATGTACTATGTGTGTGGTGGGTATAACAAATATTAGACTTCTAGCTAAAAATGTAAAAATTAGTATTTCCTCAATTAAATATCAATCCATATCAATAATTTTCAGCAAAAATTAGCTATAATTAACAGAAAAACTATTATATTTTTGCGATTAAACATATTCATTCTTTTGTTTTATAAACCAGCGTTGTTTTAAGAAGAATGTTTATAAATTTTTACGCAGAAAACTTGTTGCGCCAGTCTGAGGTTTTACTTTTGTTGATGTTTTTGATTTCTAAGTAAATTTACATAGCACTCCAAATTCAGTATCGACCTTATGTACACTATTATGCATCTTTTTTTTACAAACATTCACATAAGTAGCTAATTGCGTTGTGCAATATTTAGTTATGAAAACTAATACATTTAAAATCCATTACATTTATTCTAAATAATGCGCTGATAAGAAATCGAATAAATTAAATTTACATTAATTGTTTGCTGAACTAACGTATACATATTATTTACTTTGTGTTTTTACTTTAAATTTTATTTTTATTTTTTACAGCGGTAATCGGCTAACAAATGATTCGCTAATAATGATCTACTATCATGACTCCACCATTGCGGTTACCGAGTTAGGACCTGAGAAACTGTTGTTGGGCTGCGAATTGATTGAAATTTAGTAAGTAAAACTTATTTGCACACATGTTTTGCAAACTCTATAACTAAATTAAATTATTTTATTTTTTTTTTATTCAAAATAAAATGTTTCACAATCGTTAAAAAAACAAAGTTTCACAGATCTCCTGCTATTTTTAAGCAAAGTGAAGCACATTTTTCGAAAACAGAGAAATAAAATTATAAGAAATAATTTAAAATATTATTTTAAGCTTTATATCGGTATACATATTTGTTTTCTTATCAGTCTTTAGCTTAATTACTGAATGTAACAAAATATGTATATCTCTCCATTGCACTATGGTCGGAAACATCACTTTTCTTGGCCAAAACTATTAAAACTTAAAATAACGGAATTTTTAACTGGAATTTGAATTTGTAGTACATTTTAAGTGTTTTTGTATAAAATAATTAATTTTTTTTTTTTAAATTATCAACATTTAGAATTAAAATTAAAAAAAAAATTTACATAGATTTTTTTTTCTTTTCTTTCTGAGTTTTTATTTTTTTTAGTTCTAAATGAGAAAATATACTTACGAGTAAATATGTTGTTTCTGGAAATTGAAAATATAATTAACACACGTATTTACGAAAATATTAAAATTTTATTAAACTCTTTAATTTAAATACAATTCATTATCCAAAAATGTATTTTCCTCTTCAAGTTCTTCTGGATAATCGTCCTCGTCGAAAGATTGCTTATATTGAGAACGACCAGAGCTGCTGTCAAAACCGGAGCTAAATATCATTTCCGTTGATATGAAGTTACCCGTAATTGTCGCAAATACTTCCTTTTGCATCTCTATAATTCTTTTAGCCGTATGGTTTAAAAGCATTTGTAAAGGAACCTTTGCACATTTGTCGTCTACAAGTACACCATCGAGAAGAAATGCTAACGCTTCCTCATCAGACATTACAATAGGTGCTTTTACATCATCGACATATTGCTTCCTGATCTTGGATGGTCTTGATGGACTTTCGATGGTTTCTTTTAAAACAACTGCCAAATCTACTTGTCCTTCTTTTCGAGCAGATTTCAGATTTCTCAGAGTACTTAAGTTGCGGGCGTCCAGTTAGTGATACAATTTTTTCATCTGGGCTTAGTTCTACTGTGCATTGAGTCTCTGTGGAAGCGATTTCTAAATTTATTTGCCTGTTTATTACAGTTTCTGGACAAAGCCCGTCAGAATATTTAATTTTAAAATCATCTAATCTTCTATGACACTTTTCCCACTTTGCAGACAAATTATTGTTAAGCGTGCGTGCTTTTTTTGTTAAATACTTATAGCATTCATCTGAAACATATTTCGTGAGTGTAAACATTTTGACTTTTGGCCAACGAAATGAAATTTCCGACCATAGTGGATTGAACAGTTCGAAGGTATTGAAATTTTTTAAATTTTGTTATTTTTCTATCGACCTAATAAATGTTTTAATAATTGACAATTTTATTGAGCTCGAAGCCAGTTTATGGAACATTTTATCTGAAAAAAAAAAAAACAATGGTAGAAGTTATTGTACTTTTTCGGAAATCAGCACATTTCCTCAACAGAGTTTTTTCCCAGGCTTTGAATCAAGGAGCTCGGAGTTGCAGACCCAATACGCGAGTGGGCTGTTGTGTTTATTCCATCTTCTTTACAAACAAGAGCGACTGATCTGCCGCTATTTAAACTTGTTTGTGTGAAACTTTTGCTCCTCACTTGTTCTCTTTGAAATGTTCCCAAACGTATTGTTCGAATTTTGTTCTCTTTAGGAACGTTGGCCAGCGTTTTGTTCTTATAAAAATCCTGTTAAAGGCATTATCGCTAGTTTTGTTTCCACTGTCGCTTTTGTGAAAACACTCCCGACATTTTTGTATTTACATATTTATTTCAGTTTAGTGTTTGAAGTGTTCATAGAAATAAAACTAATAATTTAAATTTATGTTTTTTTTTTCTTTTAAATCCCTCATTAGCAATGAAAAGGATGGTGAAGCTCTACTCGAAGGTCTTTCGAAATACAATCGGCCATTACGGATAACCTTCGAGGAAATGTTAAAATTGATGAACCAATGTGAACACGTCGATAAGCTTACGTATACTTCACGCAATCGAGCGAAATCCATAGATGTCAATACAAGCAATGACAGCACAACGAAAATATGTCCGAAAAGTATATACTCCTCCTTATTGAGCGGCATAATACCGGGTAAGTGGTGAATGGAGCGCATAAAAAATATTAATTTTTAAACTATTGCATAATAATGAATGCTCTTTAATATAAAGACATACACATGTACGTACGTATGTATGTATGTATGTAGTTTATAACTATTTAAAATATTTTATATTTTCTGGCTTGAAATCGATGTAAATATTTGTATTAATTGAATTTAATATTCCACAGGCACAAAGTGGTGCGGCACTGGCGACATTGCGGAAACTTACAGTGACTTGGGCACCGAGAGGTGTATGGATAGATGCTGTCGCCAGCACGACTTATGCCCCGTGAAAATACGTGCCTATCAAAATAAATACGACCTGACGAATGATTCCTTGTACACAAAGTGAGTATTTACATATATATTCGTATATATTAATTGTATGCGCAATAGGGTAGTAGAAAAAAAAGGAACGTCTAAATTTTGATGCGCAGACCGCCTAAGGTTCTTTTATATCCGAAAAAGATACCCAAGGCACATTGCGCTGGTAGTAGCAGTGGGGAAATTGAAAAAAGTTTTAAAAGCCCTTAAAGGTACCCCGCTGTTTAACAATCAGGAGACTTCAAAGGATTGCTTTTTTACCAACTTTTTAATATAACATTAGGTTGAACCAAAGAAAAAATTTAATTTTAATCGCTTCATCCTCTGGGAATTATTTTATATCGGAAAACACTAATGTTTTATTTTTTTCTTTAATCATTAAATAGTCAGACGTCGCTAAGAGCCCTTTGAGAATTCACTTTAATTAAATTTTTTTTTTGAAAATGTGGTATACTATCCTGTTTCTATGATCTCTTAATTCGTGCTAAAAACATTCTGAATTTAATGTTTTCTATTTAATGTGACCGCTGTGATCGAGTGGGTAGCGGTGCGTGCTACTACTCGATGAGTTGCTGGGTTCGAGGTTCGAATACCAGCCAGGGCAAGCAAAATCTAAATCATAGAAAATTTGTTTTCTAATAGCGGTCACCCCTCGGCAATCAATGGCAAACCTCCGAAGGTATTTTTGACATGAAAAGGCTTATTATAAAATACATCGGCACAAAACTGTAAGCCCCTACATTTGTGGTATAATATAAAGACGCACTGAGCCAAAATATTATTATTATTATTTAATGTACATACATATAAAAACGGGAGAAATCAAACCGGATTTTTAATGCAACTCTGTATTAAGTAAAACATTTAAACCGTCCAAAAAATGAGTATTCATTATATTTATGCTCTGCACTACTATGAAATTCAACGATCCCTTTTTCATCTTACATCTCTTATTTCTGTGCTATTTTAAAATGTTTATATAAATGATATAGAAGGGACATTCTCTGGCTTGAAGCGTAGAATGAGTTGTGCGCCATAGTTCCAAGGCCTTATGGCAAGTGGCTCTATTATACTGGAACCAAATGTCGTCGGAACACACAATTTTTATCGACAACTGTGAGTATTCTTTCAGTAATAGTTAAACAATTTAAAGTCGTTGTGACAGGCTAATAGCCGTTTCAGAATGACCACTTTTGAGTAACAACGTTGCGGAAAAATAGGAAACTGCCATGCCGAACAGAACGTAGAGCAATGGCCCATCTTGAGAGCGTCGTTGTAAACATATTTGGCTAATTTGTTTGTTTGTTTGTTTGTTTGATGATTTAGGTTGCTCTCACACTTTGGTTGAGAGACTAACTTGGCCCGACTTCTTGCGAAGTTATAACGCCATAACTTATTCGGATTTAGTAATTCTGGTTAAATGTTTAATTTGGATTCTTTAATGAATTTTTGCAATGTTGTAAGCTGGTTTTGATTATGCGAACTCATAAAGTTGACAATTGTGTGTGTTTGACATAAATAGGGTATTTTTCTCTAGTAGAGTTGTATTTTGTGCAGTTGAATATAATATGTTCGATACTTTCTGGGACGTTACAAACATCACATTCTATTTCATTCGTAATGTTCATTTTGTTTAACGTTGTTTTGCAGAATCCGTGTCCGCTCAGTATTCTGTTGATTGTTTTGATATCGATGGATTTTTGCGCTTTGAAGTTTTTGGAAGTGAACCATGGTTTTCTTATTGTCTCTGGGAAAATAAGTCCATAGTTTTTTCTTTTAAATAGTATTTGATCTGCGTATTCAGCTTGCCATTTTTGATTGATTAACTGGTAAATTTTGTATCTTTATTTGGCTAATTTAGCTTGACTTCAAATCAGCTGATTGTAATTTCTTGTGTGAATTGTTATCGTGCTGGTCTCGCCAGGCAATAACAGTAACTATTTCGCCAACTGTCGTCCTTTCCGTCCGCGAGTGCCCTCCCATGGTGGCGTTCTTCAAACAAATTGCCCAATCTACTCAACTCCCAGTTGCATTCTTATCTACCGTGTATACCACTAAGCGCTCATTCTGACAGCCAAAACTCTTTCTATGATAAAATGTCCAACAATACTGAAAAGTATCCACTGAAATAGTGAAAGATGTCGAGCCAGTATGAGTTTCTTAAAGGAGAGTTGACAATTCTAACCAAAACATTTTTTTTTAACACAACTCTTTCATACTCATGTAATTCAGTATGTATGCCAAATATGTTAGTGTATATACATATGTACATATGTATGTATGTATATCCTTCTTTATTTGTCAATAAATACTCTTGTTGTGTGCATATACATATGTATATTTAAATAATATTTTTTTATTATAACTTTTAAATAAATAATGATAATCAAATTCTTCTTTACAGATCCCATTGCATATGCGATGATATGCTATACTCCTGTCTCAAAAGGACCAACACACCAGCGGCGCAGCTAATGGGCTCAATTTACTTCAATCTGGTGCAAGTGCCCTGTTTGACCGGCAGCAATGATAATTATCGCTTTCGAGCGGCCAAAGATGGATTCTAATTGAGGGTTGCAAATAGAATAAAAAGTAAAATATCAGGAGTAGATATTAGCCAAATTTGTATAAAATATTGTGTTTTGTTTTTATGCTTAAAAATTGTTGTATTGAATTTTGTTATAGCACTTAAGGAACAGTATGAAGCAAAAAATACAAACTTTTTTAATTATTTATTTTTTTTACATAAGAATGGAATTTTGTTCAATTAAAAGCGGGTTGGCGGAATGGCATAGTTTATCAACATATTACGCTATGGAATATGACTTCCAAATGGTACCTTGTATTTTTTATTTACAAAATCTTTCAAAAGACAAAACCAATTTTTATTTTTATTAAATTCAACTGCCTTTGAAGTTTGTTCCAGATAACACACTTTATTGGTCTCCACAGCAAGCTCGTTAGTTCATTATCCTTCGATTTTACGTATATTTTATTTTTGTTAATTAACGAAAGCGCTGAACTGCGAACAAATGAACTGACATGGTCGAAAGCTTGGCAGTTTTCGGTTTCTCAGTGGGCAAAATAGCAAACAGATGTTAAAATAAAGGCACGGAGTAACAGGTTTTTTATATTTTCATTATTTTTTTTTATTTTTTGTTTAACAAATTTTACTTTCTTACAAAAAAAATTGCTACAAACTACCAAAGTAACGAAATAAGTGTGAAGTGTGAAACCCCCTTATGTACGTTTCTTTATGTAGCTACTATTCTTCCTTGAATGTGGTCGCTGTGGTTGAGTGGGTAGCGGTGCGTGCTATTATTCGATATGTCGCTGGGTTTGAGGTTCGAATCTCAGCCAGGGCAAGCAAAATCTAAATCATAGAACATTTTTTTTTAATAGCGATCACCCCTCGGAAGGCAATGACAATCCTCCGAGGGTATTTCTGACATGAAAAAGCTTATTATAAAATACATCTGCAAAATTGTAGGTCCCTGCATTTATGGTATAATATAAAGACGCACACCACAAATGGTAGGAGAAGCTCGGTTAAACTCTGAGCTACTATATAGTGCAAGCACCAAATTATTATTATTATTATTATTATTATTCTTCCTTGAATAATACAATTCAGTTTTAACATTTTGGTTTTAAATTTCATTTATTCCATAAATTAGTACATACATCATACATAATAAAAATTAGACTGCCGCAACGTGCCTTATACCGTTAACAATTTATGCGTACAATATACAAATAAAACATATAATACAGTGTACATATGTATATAAGCGGACAGTTAGTTTTGTACTAACTCGCCTTTCATTAAGTTTAAATTTTTTAGTGCTTCGATTATAGTCTTCGATTTTGGTTTAATTTTTAAAATCAATAGGATGTGTTTAGTTGGTCAATTTGTTTTGACGCCGCTCGTTGATTGTTTTAAATAGGTACATATTTTTATATTATAAATATCTTTTATATTAATCAGCAAAATTCCTTATGTACATAGTGGAACTATTTTCTCAATTCTGCGCAGTTCATTTTCCAACAAGTTCAAAATATTAACATACGTATTTGTTATTCCATTTGAAATGTAGGAAATAGAGGCGTTCAGGTTCTGAAACTCTTCTACTGCAGCCGCGTACAGTAAATTATAAAACAGATAGCTGCGTTCCAGTAATTTTTTTCATCTATGTATGTAAGTCATGCAAAGCTGTCACATTGCAAATTTTAGAGCACAAGTGAGCGCAACAAGTTTGCCACTTTTAGATACTCTGTATTTTATTTATATTTTAATTACTCTCAAAATATAAAATATTCACACTCATTTGCGAAATAATATATGCTACTACTTGTCCAAACTATAATTTTTTTTATAACAAAACGACATTCTGCTAAGGAATTTGTTGTTGTTGTTTTTTATTTTTTTGGTAAGCAACACTGCGTTCATTCATATGTACATATGTACTTATGAAGCTGCTTTAAAAAGGAATAATATATGAATAACTGAAATAAAGTAAATATTTTAAGACTCGTAATTAAATTTTAGATTTCACAATCATTCGCGCACATCAATACAAACTTTACGTGACTTTCAAATTTGTAATCATATATGTATACTAAGTTTTCGACTATGACTTTTGCTTAGGTGCATACACACGCCACGCCATCATTATTTTAAAAAGGAAAGCGAGCATAATTAAATGTGTAAAAATAATTTTACACCGATTTTTAATGGAAGTACAAATGTATGTATATAAATTTTACTCTACTACTAAAACTTGTTTGGTGCGACAATGTTTATTAACAGAAAAGTTAAAACAAATGGACTAAACAAATGAGAACGGAACGCTATTTCGGAAACACGCTTATTTCCAACCTTACAACTTTGATTTTGCTCTATGCAACTTAACACATTTCTTAGAAGATACTAGCGACATTCGGTCCAGGTTGCGAGTTTGTTGGCGTAGGCTGTGTTGGCCGATCTATATCCTGATAGGTGCGCTGCTGTGTGGTGGGAAAAACTGAGCCGGTTTGTAGACTGCCACCACGTGAAGTAAACTCACGATATAGTAATAAACAAGTGATGGGACGTATGATTAAGTTTATGATAGAGAAAACAACCGCCCAGCCGTCTGAAAATAAGAGAATTCAAATTAAACATAAAAAGTATAATAAAACGAAAAAAAAAAATAGAAAATTGCGCGACAGAGATATGCCTACATGTACATGAATGTACAAATGCATATACACACATGTGTAATGGAAATGCAGTACATATGTATTTATACAACTTACTCATAAAGTCGAAATATACTATTATGCATATTAGATCAAAGAATATGCTAGAAGCGTTTATAACGAGCGCCTGCAAGTAAACGAAAGAGAAAAATTACAATGAAGGCGGGACAGATGAATGAGTTTAAATAAAGCGTTATGCAAATACTACAAATACTATGGTCAAATATAATTAATATTAATGAATTACTTTATCAAATAATATTTATATTTACATATACATAATTGATATTTACTTTATAAGCAAGGAAAAAACAAAAGTTTGTGAGCAACATTTAGGGTAAATATGTACTTTCCTGAATGAAATTGGATACAGTAACTTTTGCTTAAAAGCTTAACGAAAACGATGAGTTAAGAATGGATGTATGTAGATATCAATCATGAACCAAATATACCAGATCACGCAAAACGACGTGAAAGGGAAAAATAGTTTTCTGCAAGTGACGTAGTGCTTTTGACACCATGTTTGTTTGCCGTCATGTGAAGCGAAGTGATTGAGTGTAATGAATTATTGTAATTATAACAAGATTTTTATTAAGAAAAATTAATTGGAAGTTAGTAGTGTTTATGGAATTTGGTTTTCGCAATAGAAACTGTTTTACACGCACTCATTTGCAAACAAATCGCCACGAATATGGAAACAAAGAATGAAGTGAACACAAAATAAAAATTTTTCGAAAGCGCTACGTCACTCACTTTTTTCTCAAAATCAATTACAAATACACGGTTGCATGATTGCGTGATCTGTAGTAATTGGTTCGTGGATATTTATAGCTTTGCAGCATTCTGGGCTTATATTTAACGCTTTATTGAGACTACTTATGTACATATAATATATATTTTCCACCAAAGCTAAGACTTTCATGCTTGATTTTTTGAGTCAATTTTTATTGTCACAGTGGCGTTATGAGTG
Source organism: Philophylla caesio (assembly GCA_963971545.1). NCBI lineage: Eukaryota > Metazoa > Arthropoda > Insecta > Diptera > Tephritidae > Philophylla > Philophylla caesio. The sequence continues at coordinate 12,800,056 of OZ020607.1, forward strand.
AGATAAAAAAAAGAGTTTTCATTAATAAGTTTTGGGCGGGTGAATGTTAAGGAGAAGCTTTAATAACGTGAAGTGTTACCACTTAAACTGGAGTTAAACATTTGTTCAAATTATTTTTGGCGTAACAGTGAACAGAACATTTGTTTGCTTAATTTCTTAGCTAGTTTTAGGAGATTAAAATGAGTCAACTTAACAGAACTAGAAAGAAAGATTATATAAAAAAATACTAAAATTTCAAAAAAGTAGAATTTAATTGGTAGTACCTTTTTTATATGTTACATATACTACATATATGTATGTACATATATTTTATATATGTATATAATTTGTATTTTTTTTTTTAATTTTAAACACATAAAACCGCAATGCTGCTACATATGTATCATTGATAATCATAATTAGCGTTGCTGTCTGTCTATCTTTTAGTTGTGAACACTTTTTTGGAGTGGATTTCCAATGCCTTTGTCGAGCTTGTGAAGATGTCTTCATATGAGTACACATTTTTTGTTATTCTAGTACTAGTATTAAAACTAGAAAAATACGTTTGCTACGAGATTTTAATTCTTCATATATGTACATATGTACATATGTATGTGTACACGTATGTACCTATATATTAGGCATGCCCCGCCGTTTTTTATCTCCCGAATATCCCGGGATGAGTCTATTCAAATACCGGAATTGTAGAAATCAAAGAATTGAATAGCTATTTATTTTTCAAATTGTGTATCATTCTTAAAAATTCCCCTTTCAAGGGTAAAACAAAGCCTTTAGAGAGAGTTTAGAATCCGCAAATAACACAGCTTGTTAACTTCCTTAAGGCTTTGTTTTGTTCATTACAAATGAGCTGGAGAAAATGCTCAAAATTAGTAGTGTTCTCGAACGTTTTAGCGTTCTTGTACGCAAAAACTTGCAAGAAACTTGCAAAGTAGGGGAAATCGAGAGAGCGAATTGACATTTCATTTTGAGGGGAAGTTGATCATTTTTACTGGACAAATTTTTGCCAGTAAAAACTTGCAAGTAGGAAAAACAGCTGATCAAAAGCAGCTGATTGCAATTTGGATAAATACGAAATTTTTGTTTAAGAGCTTTAAAATGTGGATATCAAACATGCAAGAAGCAGGCACAAGTTCCTTTGGTTAAGCTTCGTTTGTGGAATGTTTCAGGAAATCACTAATGCAACGTTTTACATTTTATATATTTGGATGCGGACAAAAATTCAATCAGCTGTTTGTCAAACTTGCAAGTTTTTACTGGTTTTGCGTTTTTGTACTTTCTGGCATATTTTTCGCTCTGAGATAATTCTTACTGGAGAAGTACGAGCTGGAATACATATTTATGTGTATATATGTATGAATGTAAAATAGGCAAACAACTTACATATACATATATGTAAATATATGTATGTACATATTTACATTTGCACATATTTATATAAGAAATATTTCAATCTGCAAACATTCGCTTCTATCGATGCCAATGCAATGACGGTGGCATGGAAAATAATCAGAGGGGGAATGTGCAAACAAAAGATAAAAATTAAGCACATGTTAAGGAGAAAAAAATCGCAAAGTTAAAAAGAGATAATATCATTATCACATAGGTTATAATGAACAATCTAGCACTTAGTTGGCAATAAAATGGACAAACCCAACTACTTTATGTTTGTACACCAATTGTTGTTGATTTCTTAATAACACAAAATATTCCTTTAAGTTTTTTTTTTAGCAAATTTTGCTAAATTGAGTCCTTGGCAGGATAGAAATATGTATATTGTTGTCCGAATAAAGTAGCCCAATTGTTTAACGCAATATCGTTTTAAGTTAATATGTTCACATTTTTTATCACGTCATTGTGCTTACGTGCGAAATTCTAAGCATCAGGCATAGCTATGCACGCTACTTCCACAGACGTAAATTTGCTGCAAGAAATTCTAAGGGCGCTGCGCCGAAATGGATTTTGGTAACGTGTATCGCCTTTTTAAAAACATAGTACATATCACATACACATTCAATTGCTGCATATATACGGCATACACACGAGTATATACATACATATTTATATTTACACATGCTTATGTACAAGTACATATGTATGTATGTATGTATGGATTTTTACAAAGCTTCATTAATCTTTTTAGCATTCAACATTTCTAATTTTGTTTGCTGCCGCAGGGGGTTAAGCGGGATCACAAGGATTTTTATGACCGGCTTTCTAGAACGAAGTGTACAGCACGCAATGTTAGCCACTTCTTATGAATTTATTAGCAATCCTTAAGCATGCATACACAGTATGCTCAACTTTATTGCAATTGTAAACATATCAATTTTAGTTATCCATTCTCGAACGTTGATTGAACTTTCCTTTACGGCTACTACAAGGAATAAATCGTATTTGGATTAATTAGCAAGAGTCTTATTTTTATTCTAATTTTTTTTTACACAAAATCTCTGAAAGTGGTCCTAGATCAGTTCGTGTATAAAGTACGCACGTATGTATGTATATCAAAACTAATAATCGTGTATATTTACACGAAAGACCATGCGATTTCAGTTAGCTACAAAGCGGGGTTGACTGTAAATACATACCAAAAATGGCGGACGATGTGGTAACACTTATTTTTTTAATTCTTTCTCTTCAAGCACACGGTCATTGCTGGGAATCAGCCAAGCAAACAAAGCTACACAGCAATGGTCTGAATATTCAAAAGGGGAAAATTTTACCATTTTTCCATGACACCTTTCACACTCCACATAAGTCAACACAGTTACGAAAAAAAAGCAAGCAAATCGATAATTTTATATATTCTTAACACGATAATGGGCTATATTAAAATTTCTTGGCTTCTTTAGAGAAATCAAAAAATAAAATAAGTTATGCCTTAGTAAGAAGCATTTGCATGTGTATAAAATTTCGTAGCTATAAAATCACCGGTAGGCGATTTCTCTTACATTATAAATTGTAGATATTAGACTCATTCGCATGACTTCATTTGCATTCTGGTTTTAGAGCAATTTCCGAAATTCGAATTGTTTAACTTTAGTAAATTACCAACTTACTAAAAATCCATATTTACAATTTATGTACATTCATACATAACGTACATACACATGTTTTGCATACACACTCGAACACGCGTTTGATTTATGTAGCAGTATTAATGTTTCTTCACAACAGTTAGCAGTTAGTTGTTATCACTTGCTCGTCACTAACCTGCTTAAACTCACAGCTATAAATAAATACGAGCTTTGCTTAATACAACAACTGGTCATGGACAGCCAGCCAAATTAAAAAAAATAGTATCAGTTAGAATGAGATGCATGATTTCATGTTCAAAAGTTTATTGTTGTCATTTAAGTCCTATCTTATTTATTAGAACATCAATTTTCAATATATCGTCGTTAATATTCTTTCGGGGATGTAACCCTAAAAAAAACACGACTAATGAATTGCTAGCCCAATCCATTCTCCTATTATTCAGCCCTAATTAAACCCACCGCTTAACTTTCTTATCAGGCCAGAGTACATTTTTACCAGCTTTGCATTAGTCAGCTGAAGCTTGCACTTTATTAAACAAACATTTTATAAAAAACTTCATACTCACATTTTTTTTTAATTCTGTATACATTTTTTTTAATTGTTAATGAAACTTTTTGATGTATGACTACTTTTAGTGAAGTTTTTAAACTTTTAATTGTATCGTTCCTGTTATGCATACCTCGAAGTTTATTTTAAATAAAAATTATAAAATAAATAAATACTTACATATATACATACATATGTACATATATGTATGTATGTACATGATTACATAAGTTGAAAGCAATGTAATATTTTAGTTCACACCACTCCAGATATGTAAATACATACATATGTATGTATAAAATGATTGTGAATACCTTAAGCCATTAAATTACATGCACATATGTATGTACATATGTACATGTATACTAATGATGTAAATTTTGGGCATTTTGGTAAACCCGGGATTTTCGAGATTTTAAAACGAAATCCCGGCACAATCCCGGGATCCCGAATTTCACGAAGTTTTGATGCGTATTTTTGAATTTGCCAAAAAATGTAATACGTCTGTAATCGTTGTATTATAGAAGTACACAAAATAACATTATTATAACAAAGAAGAACAATTTGTTGTAAATCATGTATGTATTTATTGGTATTTTCGAGAAAAAAAAAGTATACAAACGTAAAATTTGATACACACAAAATAATTTATACTTCAAGTACAAATATACAAATTTGGTACAGAAGAAGCACTCTGCGCCTCAACACTTGTTGGTTGGATTGTCGACAATAAGTTAAATGCTCTCTGTAAGTAAAAGCCTTTATCGCCTCATTACAAAAACTATCAATTTCTTTAACCAAGCCTTCTGATAAATTGTATGCCTTCCGATAATTGTACAATTGCGAGCTGCTCATTTATAATGGCAAGAACAAAACAAAGCCTTAAGAAAGTTAACAAGCTGTGTTATTTGTCGATTGTGAACTCTCTAAAGACTTTGTTTGTTTTATCCTTGAAATTGGGATTTTTAAGAATGATACAAAATGGCTTTAAATTCTTTGTTTTCTACAGTTCTTGGATTTAAATAGACTTATCCTAGGATATTCGGGAGCTAAAAATGGCCGGGATTGACATGCCTAGTATAAATTAAGTACATTCATACATATGTTGTGGTGGTTCAAAAAAAAGTTTAATGCTCTCACCCCTTAGGGAGAAAATACGCAAATTTTATTTTCTTTAAATCGAAAAATATTTAAGCTCACTCAAAGACTTCTTTGTATGTATGTATGTATGTATATTACATACACACAAATGGTAAATGGGGCAAAACAATTTTCGATAAAATATTATAGAACCCTTAAAAATCAAGAGACTTCTATTAAAAATGCATATTTGTTTAATTAACTATATACATATTTTTAAATATGATCTATTTTAATGCCTCAAAATTTGTAAATAAAAAGAAGTGCTTAAATAAAAAGCTGTTTATATTCTTTGAATGCTTAAAAAAAAATACATTATGCCGAATGAAAAATATTGATTTTCAAAAATTATAAACCATTTTTACGCATGTATAATTTCCATGTAAAATGCATAGGAAAACTCGAGCAATCTCTAAATACATACATATATTTAAAAAATGAAAAAAATTAAATTCCGTCTATACTTTTTCCACACGATACGCTTTTGACCCACAATAATCTGCATACATACATCACACGTATATACATACATATATATAGATATGTATGTACATATGTATAAACATATAAACTTTGTCTATACACAATCGGTTATTTACTTACCACTTGTGCAGCTTCAATGGATTCTTTGGCATGAATTGTCCAGAACAAGGCAATAATAAAGAGGAAATTGTAAAACTCATAAGCTCCATGCCCCCAAGTTCCTAGCATAGCATTTGTGATAAAAAGGAAGTGCACAAATGCGACGAGCTGTAAAGTGGAGAATTGGAAATATAGTGAGTCATAATAATAAGGCTTTGGCATTTAAATCGAAGCGGTGTTTGAAGGCAAATCCGTGGTGAAGCCATACAAATTCAGCCAAGCAATATACAACAGCGCTCAGAATGCTAATACAGATAGTTAACTTAATACTGATTTTTTTTACTTTTATATGCATTACTATTTTTTGGAGCGCAATTGTGTATTTCACAAACTACAAATATGTACATATGTATGTTGTAGTACAATGCAGTGGGGGGCTGACTACGTTCCCTTTCAAACGCATTGAATGTATTAAAAGTTTGCGGCTGCGATTTATGTAGAATGTACATACAAATGTATGTATGTATGGACTACATAAATATATTCTCCCGCATCGCCACAAGTGTCGCTAAAATTCGTAACATAATTTCTGTCTAGGGGGTATTCTATTCCGCACTGCTCTGCTGAACAATAAATTTTATTAATTTATTGCAATGTTGCGAAAGCAATCGAGCCACTGCTGATAGTCAATACAATTTATTGTAAACGAATTTAAATAAGGTTCGCCAAATTGAGCAACGTTTAAATATTGCGATAACGTCACACAAGCTTCTCCCTAAACATTAAGCACATAAATACAGAAGTACATAGCGTTACCACAATATTGAGAAGCTCTATCTCATATTTCTTATCCTTCAAACTTAGTTTATTCAGTTGCAAATTACGCCGAAGAGTTGATTTTTATTATATTTTTTCTAGTGCTCTAATATTTGATATACATATATGTACATACATACATATGTACATATACATATTTTGAACTGTTTTTTTTTTTATAAATCTGGATTCGAAATGAAAATAAGTCAAGTTTAGTATAACAATGTAAAACTTTTATGTGGCTAGTGAAGGGTATTGCGACTTTCTTTTATATTAAAATAAATTAGGCTTATTCGTTATGGGAAAGTGAATGCGACTAAAAAATCCTAAAAAATCATGTATCAAGTACATGTTTATATGTACATACATTTGTTTATAAATACAAATGTATATACATATGAACGTTAGTATTTCGAACGGATCAGGCTAAATTTTAGTAATCGATTGTAATCGTGACTACATTCATTCGCATCACTAACCCATAACTACGCCACATTACACATACCTACGTATTTACATACTGGGATTGTTTTGTCCTACTGAAGCTAGAATAACATCTTGATTTTATGGGCGTCACTAACAATATTTCTGGATACATTTATTTACCTTAACACGAACAAATGATGATCCCAACAATTCGTTTATGTCCGTCATTTTGCTTGCGTGGGTATTTGATGATTTCTGACCTAGTTTATCTCGCGTTTGGCAATCTGTTGCTTATGTTTGATGACGATGCTAAATTGGATGGTTACGCAGTAATCACAAAAGAGCAGCAGCTGTTTTGTTTTGTGCAATTATTTGCTTATTGTCCCACTTTAGTCTCGGGATCTCTTTTGCGCGCGCAGCAAATTTGCAACTTGCTTGTTTTCCGCACAATTTCGCTACAGGTGCATAATCAAAAAAATACTTTTATATTAACTCTTTCCACACAACGCGCAGAATCAATTGGTTAGTATTTTGATAATTAATTTATGCAAGCAATAAAAACAAAAACATCCACGTATTGTACTGGGACGGAAGAAATCGAACACTAACACAAAAACTTTGCGCGAACAAATCCAATTTGATTCTGATGATTGTCACAAAAATGTCGTAATCACTGAATTGCAAAGCGAATTCATTAAAACAGTCAGCATTGCCAGATATAAAATATTTTCCCGTACACCGAGAAAAATTTCATAGATTCATAACTTTTATAAAACCTCTGCCATAGAAACTTATATGAAAAACACCCTCCAAAAACAAGTCCAAGTTGAGGCAATTTTTTCTATAAACACATCATTTGATTACAGTAAAACACATATTTATTCTAGTGGAATATTTCACAACCGTTCAATAACCTTCAACACTCATAGCTGATTGCAAGCATATTTAAAAATTGGGGTCGGGTTTAGTATAGTGCAGCATGCATTTGGTTTACTGTGGCTAAACGAGTAAACTAAATTTAAAAACTCAAACACACATAGATGAACAACAAAATAACTTTTGTTTAACGTTCGTTACTTTTTTGAAGCGCGGTCGAAGGTCACTCACAGGAAAATAACTCTTTGCGGATATCAAAACCACACATACATAATTTATTACATATGTATGTATGTCATGAATCCACATTTTGCCTGGAGTTTATCAAAAAATGTTTGCTAGGTAACTTTGTCTCGATTTTGTATGGAACAAGTTGCATTTTTACCCATTTTTAAAAGCTTACCTTGGGTCTTATCTAGAGTCTAGAGGAACACTTATTAAAAAGTTTATTCTCTCTCCTTTCTTACTTGCGGTCTTCACCTGCTTTCAACGCTCGCTTACTTCTGAAAGCAAGCGACATGTCGCACGTGAAGACCACAAAAAGTTGAAAGTATGCTTCGTCTAGCAAACCGATCAGTAAGCTAGCGCTCGCTTGCTTTCAACTGTCATTTTTGTAGTTTGACAGCCATTTTCGCATTTCGTAGCATCTTTCATTGTGGCAACATCGTTTATCATAGGCTCTTCGAGCACAAAAGAGCCTTTTAATAAGATATATTGATAAAATCGAATGTCGCGTTACTGATCTTTGTAAATTAATTAATTTATACCGACAATATGAGTGGGTTTGGAGTTTGAATAGCACGCAGGACACGAACCTTCTTGCTCTACGACATGTTGCAAATGAAAAAGTATGCTTTCAAAATGCCCAGTGAACAAATCTCTCTCTCGCTTGCGACGACAAGAAGCAGAAAGCAACCTAGCATTGAAAGCAGGTGAAGACCGCAAGTAATGATGTACTGGGATGGGTGCCATGCCCCCGCCTTCTGCGACCACGACCTCCTTTTTATGCGGTGATATACTAAACATTTTCCAAAAATTGTTTAGTTGCATAGATGTCCTTTGGTCTTATTAAATAAACGTTTTGAATCGATTTCATGCATTGCTTATAATATACGGAATTGTTATTTGTAAACGGAAATGTTTTCAGTAGCGGGGAAATTCGGGAAGAGTTAAACACACTGCCGCCATCTGTCATCGCCAAGGCGAATTGAATTCGCAGGTGTCACTTCCAACTTGTTTCTTATCCGAAGAAAGAAAAGAAAAACTAATTGTGTAGCCGTCATTTAAAATATTCAATTCAATTTTAAAATCTGTTTTCGCAACATCTGTGTAATGCCTGTCTCTAAAATCACTCAGCATTATTTTGATAACATAGAATACGATAGTGCAGCTTCGAAACTAAGTAAAAAAATACAAAAGAATATGTCGGACACTGATTGCAAGTGCACTCCTACTGTTCTAATTGTAGCTGATAAAGCCGATGTCAATGCAGCTGCTTATCATTTGGCACAATCACTACAATCACCATTTGCGGTCGAAGTTATAGTCACTGTGCTCGTTGCTGAATCTGTTCGTGACACTTTTCTGGAACTCTTGCAAGCGCAATTGAAATCAATTTCACCTGATGCAGTCCAAAATGTTCAGCGTAATAGAGTTTTGGCTCTAATAGACAAAAACAATTGGGAGAAAATTTCTAGACCAGAATTGGGAACGAACTCTCCTGTGATAGTGTGTGATGTGACCCATGATCATTTGGGAAATGGTTACAACGGTGTTGCGACGCTCCATACATTCCGAACTATACAGGAGTCAATTAGCTTATGTGTAAAAGAATCACTAAAAGCAGTAAATGCATCAATTTGGACAAGTAATCATGCTAGCGCATACGAAATAGCATTGAAGATCCCCTGCGTTAACATCTTTATTAATTGTTATCAATTGTCTTTGGAGCCATTGGAAAAGGCTCGCAAAACTGGAAGTTGTGCCTTTGTAGAACAGAATTACCATTATGAAAAACTAGAGCTACAAAATGGAAGCAAGAATGTGGTTTTTCCAATTGGGACAGCAATTACAAATTGATACAGATGTGTAAGTCGTATAGACTGCTACTTGTGATGAACGTTGCATTTTTTTGTTAAATTTTATAAATGTTACAAACTTTATATCCATACATAATTACATACATATATCTTCCAAAATGATGCATTCATGCTGCAAAATAAAACTAACATGATACAAATTTTAAAATGCTTACAGTTTGCTGCACGTTGAAACCAAAATATTTAAATTGGAAAAGGGAAAAAGAATACGGGTGCTTATATATAATTCTCGAAAAGCAATTTTAACAAACGGCGCTCATTTTATTTTGTATAATACACATTGGGCATACGTAAAGAATACGGCCCGTTGAGCTAGAAAATTTATAAAATTTTGGGCTTAAGTAAAGAATACGGACCATTGAGCTAGAAAAAAAAAAAAAGTGGACGTGGTCCGCCCCTTTTTACCGATTTTGGTGGTATAATTTTTTTTTGGTGCAAAGTAATAGGAGGGGTGTTAGGGAGGGTTAAAGGGGGAAATTTCAATATTTTGAAAAGCTAATATTTTAAAAACTATTTATCCGATCTTCACAATATTGGTATCGTTAAAAAGATAATTAAAAGGCCTTTTATTTGATATGCATATGTTTATATAAATTATATATATATTTTCAGAAAAATAACAAAAACTGAAAAAACGCACATTTTTTTTATAAAAAACTATATTTTTCTAAAAAAAATACGTAATTAATAGTATGTAAAAATAAGCTTGTCTTAAAGCCCATAAAAATACCTTAAATTTGATGTATAATTTTATATATTAAAACTTAAATTTTGTAAGAAATTTTGTTTTATTTGTGTTGCTGACGATAAGAGAATCAGTAATAATGAGAGTAATGATCCAGAGCGGCTTCGCGGAAAGGTATTCAATAGAAACCCGGAAAGGAGTCCTGCGCAGAAATACTGTTGATGGCGTAGCCGGTGTTTGTCCGGCCAGGGTTATTTTTTTTAAGCGCGGCCGAAGGCCGCTCACGCGGAAATGTGTTCTGTAATCACAGAGAATCAGTAATAATGAGAGTAATGATCCAGAGCGGCTTCGCAGAAATACTGTTGATGGCGTAGCCGGTGTTTGTCCGGCCAGGGTTATTTTTTTGAAGCGCGGCCGAAGGCCGCTCACGCGGAAAGGTGTTCTGCGCGGAAATGTGTTCTGTAATCACAGAGAATCAGTAATAATGAGAGTAATGATCCAGAGCGGCTGCGCAGAAATACTGTTGATGGCGTAGCCGGTGTTTGTCCGGCCAGGGTTATTTTTTTGAAGCGCGGCCGAAGGCCGCTCACGCGGAAAGGTGTTCTGCGCGGAAATACTGTTGATGACGTAGCCGGAGTTTGTCCGGCCAGGGTTATTTTTTAAAGCGCGGCCGAAGGCCGCTCACGCGGAAAGGTGTTCTGCGCGGAAATAGTGTTGATGGCGTAGCCGGATTATGTCCGGCCAGGGTTATTTTTTAAAGCGCAGCCGAAGGCCGCTCACGCGGAAAGGTGTTTCGCACGGCAATACTGATTTATATTTAGGTTTCAAAATTAAATAAAACAACATTAAAAATTAAATAAAACACATCGTTAATACCTTTCCGCGAATCCGCTCTGGATCATTACCCTCATTATTACTGATTCTCTTATCGTCAGCAACACAAATAAAACAAAATTTCTTACAAAATTTAAGTTTTAAATATAAAATTATACATCAAATTAAAGGTATTTTTATGGGCTTTAAGACAAGCTTATTTTTACGTACTATTAATTACGTATTTTTTTAAGAAAAATATAGTTTTTTATAAAAAAATGTGCGTTTTTTCAGTTTTTGTTATTTTTCTGAAAATATGTATATAATTTATATAAACATATGTATATCCAATAAAAGGTCTTTTAATTATCTTTTTAACGAGAAGATCGGATAAATAGTTTTTGAAATATTAGCTTTTCAAAATATTGAAATTTCCCCCTTTAACCCTCCCTAACATCCCTCCTATTACTTTGCACCAAAAAAAAATTAAACCACCAAAATCGGTAAAAAGGGGCGGGCCACGCTCACTTTTTTTTTTTTTCTAGCTCAATGGTCCGTATTCTTTACTTGTTCCAAATTTTGAGCGTGGGGGTATATACAAAAATATATATTTTTTCCTAGTTTAACCAATTATCATCCTGCTCATCACCAGGTCACAATTTAGAGACTAGAAGCTTTATTTTGAAACTTATGAATGGCAACTGGTCTAAAATTGCGACTTTTGTCTCTATTAGAGACTGAGACTGCTTACTGAATTAGGGGGCTAATTTGATTTCGGTGTGGTGAAATAAGATGATATAACTTGTCACAGGGAACGAAACGCCATGCAACTTTTAATGTACGTTCTTTGATTTTGCTATCAATTGGCACAGGGTCTGTCACAAATATTTTTTGCTGCAACGTAAATTTTTTTGTACTGGTAACTTCGTTGCTGAGACAGCTGATGTTGTATTTTTAACCATTCCTTTTTTCTGTTGCTTTTGTTAAATTGTAAACAAAATTATATTCGTGTTCATTGCGGTTTTGCTAGTTCCTAATTACTTGTATTAGGTATACTATATAAATAAACTTAAATTCGTTGATTGTATGGTTTGAAAGGTGCTTAAACCGGGGAATTGATAAGTTGAGAATGTTTCGCACAAAACATTCGAGTGGTGTCGCTAGAGCTGTTGACGTGGATGTTGGCGGTTCTGGAATCGTTCGCAATTATGCAGCAGAAGATTGTGCTGATGACGACATAACTTTTTATAGAGATTTAGGCAGTAATCGTAGTGCAATAAGTGCGACTAATATGTACAATAATGATGATAGCGATGAAATCGACACAAACGAGGGCAGTTCTGCTGATACGCCTCTCATTAGAGAAGTTGAAGGTTGGTTTAAATACATACCCAATCCATATGTATGTATGTACTTTCGATAATTGCTTGCTAATGCTTCAATAAGAGAATGTAACATTTATGTATGTATATGCTCTTGATAATACCTATATTTTTCTTTGTGTTAGATGATGGTGCTTTTCCAAAAACTCGGCATATTTTTGGAATTATGGGTTTCCTTGGATTTGCAGTAGTATATGCAATGCGTGTAAATTTATCTGTAGCAATCGTTGCTATGGTAAACCAAACGGCCATTCCTCAAGATAACTCAACTACCGTCGATGATACTTGTCCAGTGCCGAAACCAACAAATGACACTACACCTACAAAAGAGGGTGATTTTATGTGGGATGAGGCTACCCAGGGCTTAGTATTAGGTTCATTTTTTTACGGATACGTGTTGACGCAGGTGCCAGGTGGTCGCCTAGCAGAGCTCGTGGGAGGAAAGCTGATTTATGGCTATGGTGTGTTAATTACTGCAATATTTACCCTTTTAACACCGATAGCAGCCTACTGGGATCTGCCGCTGTTGGTGCTGGTTCGAGTATTAGAAGGCATGGGTGAAGGAGTTACCTACCCAGCAATGCACGCAATGTTGGCCCACTGGATACCGCCACTAGAGCGCAACAAATTTGCAGCTATTGTATATGCGGGATCCAATATTGGCACGGTTATCTCAATGCCCTTGGCCGGCTGGTTGTGCTCTTTGGATTTCCTAGGAGGATGGCCATCAGCGTTTTATATATTTGGTATACTTGGCATAATATGGTTCATATTTTGGATGTATCTGGTGTATGACAAACCAAGTGTTCATCCCCGTATTTCCACCAAAGAGCGAGATTATATTGAGCGGAGTATAAGGACTATGCAGCCAAGGAATTACAACGAAGTATTTTCTGAATCAGATGAAGATGTAATACAGACCGCCGCAGAGGAGATACCTTGGCGTTCCATATTCACTTCACTGCCACTTTGGGCAATTTTGATAACACAGTGTGGTCAAAGTTGGGCCTTTTATACACAACTCACTGAACTGCCAACATATATGAGCAATATACTTCATTTTGATATTCAATCAAATGCGGTGATGAACGCGATTCCATACTTTACTAGTTGGATAGTGGGTATAGTGTGCTCAGGGTTGGCCGACTGGATGTTGGAGCGTCGATATATTTCACTTCTCAACTCGTATAAATTATGGAATTCGATAGCATCTATTATACCATCGATAGGACTTTTGGCTACCTCTTATGTGGGCTGCAATTGGATATGGGTAACAGTAATGCTCGCCGGGGTTGGTTCCTTTGGCGGCGCAGTATACGCTGGTAATCAAATGAATCATATCGCTTTAAGTCCACGTTACGCTGGCACTATGTATGGACTGACAAATTCTGCTGCCAACATATGCGGATTCCTAGCACCTTATGTAATTGGGTCGATTATAAATCACCATGAAACATTGGCACAATGGCGTATCGTTTTCTGGTTGGCTGCAACAGTAAATATAGGCGGAAATTTTGTATATTTGATATTCGCTAGCGCTAGTGAACAGAGTTGGTCACGAAATCCCCGTTTAATTGCAACGAGTAATGTACACTCCTAATCTCAGGACAATGAAATAATAAACGATTGGATGCTATCATCTCCTGGGTACCTATGCAAATGTGTGATACAATTAGTTTCCTTTTTACAAAATGAAATTGTATAAGATATATTATTTTAGTATGTACAAACCTACATACTAATGCGAGCAAAGGCATACATACATATGTTTGTATGCACAACACTTAAAAGTATTTAAAAATTACCAGTTGAATGCGCTCGAAAATGAACATTCCTACAAAAAAGTACATATGTAAGCGTGTACAAAAGTTTTTTTAAGAGCAAATAAGCGATTTAACTGAAAGTTATTTATTGTGCTAATAAAGTGTATCGTTTCTTTTATAAAAATATAGGCATTTTTATCTTAGCTTCATATTATATTTGATGGCGCGAAACTCCCGGAAGATTTTGGAGCTGGAGTCTATGGCGCCAGTACTAAACTCAAGGTGTCCATTAGGGACTTTCCAATTATTTTCTAGAGGAAGATATATGCCATTAGAAGGTCTGCTGATATTAATCAGCTTGGGAGCTATCGGGGGGAAAAATTCGAATCTTTAGCGACTGTCAGGCAGCTCTCATGGCTCTCGTCATCATTTGACTTTAAATACTCACTTGTAATGGAGAGCATTGCAGTTATTTTGGGATGTATTTAATTTTAGATGGCGTTTTTATTTCAAATAGTATTTAAATAAGTATTTCGAACGTTAAGCATCCATGTGAACTTAAAACAACGACATCGCTTGACCGGACAGCTATCACTTGACATTCGAGGGTGCAGTCTTTGGGTCGATGTATTAATCGATTGGATAATACTGCACTGTGTCATGCAATATGAATGCTAAGCCCCCACCATTATCTCGCTCGGGATATTTACGAAGCACGTTAGAGTCGAGCAGAGGTCAGAGCACGACCGGAAGAGACATTCCGGCGTACCCTGACCCAGTACACACAGTAGATAGTGGGAGTGGTCAGCAATTGCCGGTGATTGGTGGAGCGAGGGGAAGGGGGTGATGGAAGATTCGGTGTTGCTGAGTTCTCCTGGGGGCCGTGGTGGTGGGAGTGATGCGCGAGGTAACCGTTGAGGCTTGAGGCGCTAAGATGCGCGAACAACGCTGGCCCACAATCGATGTGGACCACTCCCCGGTTTTCTTAAAGTCTGAGCAGACCTTCGATCGCACCATCCGTTATATGAATTATACCTCACCGAAGTGTAATTGGGATGGAGCGTTCTTTTGCAAATGCACCAAAAAAAAAGGTTTCAGGACCAGGGTTTGGTGTAAGATTGTGTCCGCCCACCTATGTGGGGTTAGATTGCCGAAATAACAGTCCTTGGTCGGGTGAAACCCGAGTCATTTCGGTGCGCAGAACCGTCTGTTGTGGAAATGTTCAAATCGGCAATCGCAACTGTTGATGGCTCCTTTTGTGTAGATGAGATGGTTGCAGTAAAATCCGAATGCCCCTAGATTAAGGACTTCTCAGACAGAGAACATCGATAATATAGAGACAATTTCTTCAGCAAAGGTGGTACAGTCCCTGCAAAAATAAGGATCAGTGGTTCCAAAATGCACAGTCGGGCCGAATGATACTTCGTTTTTTTCTTATGAGATTTTTAACTTATTCACATTTTTTAGAAATTTTTTTTAAATCGATTTATCTTAAACTTTTTATCTGCAGCGAACTAAAAACTTTGACACGACAGATGATGCAATGAGGGTATAACTACTTTTGTTTTACTGAAATTGAATAAATCAGCGGTTGCGTGACGTCAGCACAAATTCGTAATTAAAGTTAACGAAAATGATTAATAAGTCAATTCTGGAAAAACTCAAAAACATTCAAGATTTACTTCAAGTATTTGCATTAAAAATTTTTTTTTAAAATTACGCAAAAGTCTGTTAAATTTTTTCCTTGTATTCCCTGCTTCCAAATTGCAACACATTTGGCTTAAGGACAGTTTTTTCATATCTTATGAATGAGGGAGACAATTTTTCTTATATAATCTTAACTAACACAAGTCTGCAAAAAAAAATTATTGAGAGCTGTTTTGGGTTTTTTGTGTATTTCTTATGTTTTTGGGTGTGCTGAATCCGAAAATAACTTTAATTTTGTCATAGAACGTCACATTTTCTGACCATGTTGGCGTATATGTTAATCAAGTTATCATCTTAAAATAAAATATAGAAGATGATAATTTTTTTTTAAATTTATAATTGCGTAACAAAACTAATTTATTTATGTATGTAAAATACATTAATTAGTAAGCACTAAACACATTTCTTTTTCTCAGTGAGACTCCATTTGGTACATTTTCGCTTGTGGGAAGCATCGGGAAGGTCTCTTTGAAGCGTCCAACAGTAGTCTGGCATCATTGAAACGCTCCATCTTCCCTGGTCTCTTTTTTCCATCTCCTTAATATCTTATTGCCTAAAAATTTCTTTATGACCTCTTTAAAGGCAATCCACCATTCTCTTTAAGGGTCCGTCATGGCTGTGATGAATAGTGGATCAGCCATATGCCGTGTAATATCTGGTCCAAGAAAACACCTTCCTTCAACTTTGCCTCCGAGAGGCCTGGAAACTTTGATATTAAGTATTTGAAGCAATTTCCATCTCTTGGAAGTGACTTTACAAATTGCTTCCTCAATCCCAGCTTTATGTGAAGCGGTGGTAGAAGAACTTTATGAGGAGGCACCAAAGTTTCACGCAGGACATTCATTTCGCTTCCTCGGAGGCCAACACTTTTTGGTCCAGTGATTTGTTCTTTGTCTTTACTATCCCATAGACACAAAAAGCAAGGGAATTTGGTAAACCCAGACTGTTGTCCGAGCGCCATGCTCAAGAATTTGAAATCACCGCACAGTTGCCAACCGTGTATAGAAACCGACGTTGTGAAGCAGAACTGCTTTTAGGCTTCTTTGTGAAGAGTCAATGAAAATAAGCCACTCTGCCGGGTCGTATGAGATCTTAAATGTATTCATTAAACCTTCAATATTGGTACAATAAACCAACTCCTCCTCTTGGGCAAAGTAGGAAGTAAACTGCTTCTCACGATATCTAAACCTGGAGGTAGACACTCCCGGCAAAAGTAAGTTCCTTGTTTAGAAATTAATGATAGTTAATCTCACGATATCTAAACCTGGAGGAAGACACTCCCGGCAAAAGTAAGTTCCTTATTTAGAAATTGATAGTTATGATAAACATTTAAAAACAGTAATCAAAATAAAATTATACCTATTATTAATGCCTACAAGTTAGCCGAACAAAAACCCTTTTTTATAATAAAATTTTGCGTTTTGTAAAATAGCCTTACGTTCTGGAATTTTTTGAGTATTTTTTTAGTTTTCAGAACACCTAACTACATAAATAGAAATCAGTTGAAAATATCCAGATAGAATTTTTATTGCAGAACTGTGTAATTTAACCATATAATTTACCTTTTGCCCTCCTAGAGTTCCCAACTTTAAAACTTTAAAAAAATTTTCCCATGCTTCGTATAGTAATAAAAAAACTTTCAAATATCATCGCCGCCGTGGTAAAAGTTGCAAACTCTACATTTCGAATAAAATAATTTTCTTTTACTGACGGAAAGGGAGAGAAAATATCTCTAAATAGCGGTGCAAGCAAATATATGTATTTTTAAAGCTGTTAAATGATGGAAAAAAAAATCTGCCAGCTTCAAAAACATTAAGGTTTTTTTTTAACTGCATTACATATAATTTTAGTAAATAGTATATATAAGTATATTAGTTAATAGTATATATGTATGTACATACATATAAGTATTTCGAAGATAGTTCAAAGTCATTACTTGAAATATCTCTTTTTTTTACTAAAAAATTTTACCAAAAGGAGTTAGCGGCATTTACCGCGTGGCGACAATATTTAGTTTTCTGAAATTTACGATATTGATTTTTTATTTTTCAGTTTTTATTATCAATATACTAAGTACATATGTATGTATCGACCGTATGAATCCTTTTCGATCTTTACACCTACACATATAACAGGCGTTTATCTGCCTTAATGCGTGACATCCGAATTTTTTACTGGCTTGATCGAAAAGTTCTTTATTTATGTATGTAGTTCTGTAGTTTAGGCTTGGTTGCAGATTGCATCTTAATTATATATGTATGTATTTGCATATTGTTATGTGTTATGATTACCTAGCATATGTATGTATGTAAATTTTACTCATTCCCATTAAGAGTTTATATGTATATGTATGTATGTATGTATGTTTTAGATGCTCTATATAAATAGAACGAAGTTAAATGTTGATTTGAAACATTTATAAAAAAATAAAATCATTAGATACTAATTCTTTTCATTTCTTTAAAGCAAATTGCTCTCATTATTTACCCCTGTACATTACACTGTGCTACTCAATCAAATTTATTTTATAATGTTTTTTTTTTTTTTTTGTTTATCTTATACATTCTTTGTTCATCATATAAATCGTGAATACATATACATATTCAGTTACATAAATGTTAATAAATACCACATACGTACATACATATGTATGTATGTGTATGTAAAACGAACATTTTTTTTTACCACACACTACACTTTTCCAAAGGATTCATCGGCGAACCGAGTTTGCATTTGTATGCCTCGGCAAAGTCTTTTGAGTTCGAAAGTGGCGCGAGTACGCGTATGAAACCAGGTGAATGCACCGATGACCGTATCTTCGTGATCGCATCCTCAGGCCGCATCGAACCGCACCAAATTTGTGCGTAATTTAAGAAGAATAGTTGGTCGTGTGTAAGATTGAGGCCCGGCAGTTCCGGTTCAGGTCCATGCCTCTTCACCCATTTTCTATAGGCCTAGTTGCGACGAATCGAATTTGTTAGAATTGTTTGTAAATAATTTTGAATACAAATTAAAAATTCACCCGAAAAGCTTGCTTTAATCCACCATTATCCGCTATGTTTTCACCTTGCGTCATACGTCCATTTACATACATATCCACTTCTTCGATTTTATATCTGGAATACTGATCGATTATACATTGGGTGCGTTCACGGAAAGCTTCGATGGTGGCATTGTTCCACCATTGCATCATATTGCCATCCTTATCAAATTGACGCCCTGCGTTGATTAAATATTAATAAGAATAAAAAATAAATACTCTGATGCCACTCAAATTGATGCGTGACTCGAGTAAAGACAATTGACTTGGTTCGTAAATAAAAAGTGATAAAAGTGGTAAAAAAAAAAACGGATGTGGCTGTCTAAAGAAAAAGCTGAATGCGCTCATTTGACAGTAACATCCGCTAATAAAGACGTGTGAAAGAAATCATGCCAACAAAGTGGGAGATCAGAGTAACAGGTGAGATCAGCCGTGATTAAACGTCGCAGAATTTCTAATTTCTCCTACCCTCTGAATTGAGTATTGCTTAACGAGCAGATAAACTTGAAGTGTCAGATTGGTTGTATACCTTTATCATCAAAGCCATGAGTTATTTCATGCCCGATAACGACACCGATGCCACCGTAGTTAACAGATTTCGGATAATGGTTGCTGTAAAATAACGGCTGGAATATTCCCGCTGGGAAGACTGTAAGACAAAATAATTAGCCGTTAGTAGTACTTTCGAGGTAAATTTTTGCGGAAAAATTACCTATATCGTTCTTATTAGGGTTGTAGAATGCGTTCACCACTGCAGGCTCGGTCGTCCATTTCTCTTTGTCAACTGGTTGATGTAAAAGTTGTAGATTCTTATCCGAGTCCCAACGCAGTATGTTAAGCACATTCTCCATGAAATTGTCGGGAATTATTGTGAGCTACAACAAGTCATAAATTTCAATCATCCCATCCATTTGCACTTCAGTTCCATCGTTAAATATATAAAAAAAATATACTTACATTCTCGTACTCCTTCTCCAGCTCCGTTGCGTTGTTTAGAATTTCGGGATAACCAATACGTTCACTCATCGCGTTCGCCTTTTCTCTAGCCACTGCACGCGTCTCATCGTCCATCCAATGATTTTCTGTCAGCAGCTCATTAAATGCCTCACGTAGTGTGTGTATCATTTCCAGAGCTGTATCCTTACTTTCCTGATTGAAGTTGTCGCGTATGAATAGTGCGCCCACCGCCAAGCCCAATTTTTTATTCGTCCACTCTACACACTGCGACCAACGCATGCGCTCCGATTGTACACCCAAAAGTATCTTTCGGAATTCAATGCGTTCTCGTTGATATTCATCGATCATATGTGCCATTATGGACATCACCAAACGCCAGATGACATAGTTGTGTACTACACGCCGATCCGCTTTATCCAGTATTTTACCCATTTCTAAAAGGTAAGGCATCGCATAGCTAACGAGCACCTCATCCGGCAGCAATTGTATATTCGGCCCCAAAACTGTTTGTAGAAATACAGTCCAATTTAGTTGTGGCACTTGTTGTTGCAGTTCAGGTAAAGTGATCTTCTTATAGATGGCGCTGGTGTCGTGACGATCGGCTTCAGGTAATGATGCATTTACCAATTTTACCTCCAATTGCAACACATCGTCTAGCTCTTGAGCTGCGGTAATAGGATCGGCACCCAAAAGTATTGCCGTTTGCGTCATGTACTTATGGTAGGCCTTTAAATCGTTTTCGCTACTTGGCTTCAGGTAGTAATCGCGCGAGGGCAGCGCCAACTGTAATTGGTCGATTTGTAGGATATTAATTGAAGAGTTCTTATCATCGGCACCCACATAAAGTTCGACTAGTACTGGTTCGCTATAATTGCCACGCAAGAGACCCATTAACTGTTCAATGGTCATGTCGGGTGGTTGCCAATTGGGGGTGATCACCGGCCAACCGCCGAGGGACTTGAGTACCTCTTTCAAGCGACCCTCGCCGATTTTGCGTATTTGAGCTGTAAGCGAAATATTATATAGTGACATATTCAAGTTGATGCTATTATTGTAGCGATATAAATATTGAGCGCATTATCGCCCCGACTTACGCAAGTCCATACAGCTTTTATAAAACTGTTTCGCTTTAATTGTGGCCTTATTATCGCCGTCGGTAATGGGTTCCTCCAGTACTCCTTTTAAGATAACCTGCTGCTCGTCGGATAGAACCTAGAATATTAACTAAGATTAGATGGTTTTGCAAAAAAAAAAGACAATGCATTAACTATGACCTTTTCTCCTAGACAATATACTAATACATGCTTGATTCAGGCATATATAAAGCCGAATTCGAGAAATAAAATAAAAACTTTTAAATGCTAATCGGTGCAGTTTTTTTAAATCACTCATTTTTAGTCAGGGAATACATAACGAGTTAACGTTTTAAACAAATTTATTTTTATATAGGGAAAAACGCAAAATTCTCGAAAAAATTTCTTTTAAATTAGCGAAAATAGGTTGCTAAATAATTTGTAAAATAAAAAAAAAAAATGTTTTCTTCTTAAAATTAGATTAAATATTTTGAGACGTGTGGTTTTCAATGCGGCCATACTTTTTTCGGAGTTGGGCTTTTTGACAGCTGTTACTTGATTTATACTCAGTTTGGTTTGCCGTTGGAAGAGACTATTCGGCGCGTTATTGCTGACATACGGCCTCAATTGCTGCAAAAAGTCACCTAATAAATAAAGCTAAATTCTTGGCCATATCATTAAATTATATGCGTTTTATTTCATCTTAAAACCACATGTCTAAAAAAACACAAAGTTTAAAACTAATATATAAAAATATATTGTTCGAGATTGTCAACATGTGGATACATATATAAATACCTCAAATGTACTAATGGAACTGCGATCTTCAGGTATGATATGTATCTTATTCCATGTGCCACATGCGAACTGGAAAAAGTTTGTGCAAGGGTCTGCGGATGTGTCCATGGCCGAAAGTAACGAAGCAGCTGGAAACAAAAAATAAAAATTGATTGATTTCAAATTGTTTTTTCTTTCTTTCGAATCATCGGAGGTCTCAAATTGTTATTATTTTATATTAGGAAAGTATAGACTAAATTTGCAAGTTGAAGTTGTTAATGAAAACGATTTGTTTATTACTTACATATGTACAAATACTAATAATTTTTTGCTTAAGCAAGTGAATCGTTGTTTTAATAAATAGATATAGTAATGTTTATTTTCCATTTAAATGAAATAATAAATACATATGTATATGTAACCTAGAGGTCGAAAAAAGCATTTTTTTTACTTTCTCACCGATTCTTATAATTGAGAAACCTACAGTATTGTGCCGACTCCAAACGGCAAATGTATTTTATGAGAAGCTTTTTCGTGGCAGAAATATCCACTGAGATTTCCTGCTGATTTCTATGCTGATATTCGAACCTCGAACTCACCTCGAGTTATAGCACGCACCACTACCCGTGGAGCAGTTATCTCCACATTGATAAGATTTGCATTTTAAAAATAAATCGTTTTTTTTTATTCGTCCGCCATACTGAATTTACTATTTTGAATTCAGCAAACTCAAAACGACCCAATAACGAGTTTCAATTAGAATCGATCAATTTTTAAATTAAAAAAACGGCCATAACAGACAGCCACATTCGACTTGTGCTCCTTCCCTCTGAGAGCAGTAATAAACGGAACAATTTTTACGAGTAATAAGACCACTTTTCTAGCTCTTTGCCTACCGCCATTAAAGAATCCATTGAATTCCAGCGAGCAAGAAAAAAAAACAGGTTCGATGAAGAATATGGTGCCGCTACGGAATGGGAAAACGCCTCAGGTAGCGCTACATACGAGTGAAACACGATGAGCGATATCGTTAGTCAACGAAAAAAGCGAGACGTATTTTGCGAGATATCCATAATAATCGGGCATAATGTGTGAAATACTTAAGCCTACCGCCAATGAACTTGTTGAACTTTATCAGTGTGGCTTCAAACCTGACCAGACATTTGCAGAAAACCAGTTCTTGAAAAAGAGCCTTTAAAGAATAATAGACCCGCAGCATATTTTTTGTCGGTTTTAATGCTGTTTTTTACCGGGCATTTCCACTTGGCGCCAGTTAGCAAGCGATAATAGAGAATGTTGGCGTGATATGTTGAGCTCGGCCAAAACCGCATAGGCGATCACTATGCCAATTAAGTATGTAAGTACATATGTATGTGAAAAACTACAAATATTTATGAGTATAAATTATAATAAATAGGGGAGTGTCACTATCTTTTACTCATACGCCCGGGTAGAACGGAGAAGTGTTATCAACTCAGTATTGATTAAAACAAATTTATGAACTACGAGTATTATTGGCAATCGCCCTGCGTGAATGGCTATCACTAGTGCTTATCATGCAACATTTCTATGTTTATTTATTTATATATTTAGTAAAAGGCACACAATTACAATTCCCATCGTAAGGCAAAGTACCTTATAAAGCAAGTAAAACAATTTTTTTACATCTTTGGGAATGGTTAGAGGTTTGTCGTTTGTTTTCCGCGTTGAAAGTTGATTGATCATAGTTATGAGCGTAAGTGTATACATATATAAATACTCGTATATATGTACATACACATGCCCATATTTACTATATAAACTCAGTAATGCACTGTGCTTAATTGAAAACAACGGAGCTAAACTTGGGCGGAAGCGACTTTTTTTATACTTTCACAATATGCATATTCTGTATCAATTTTTATAGATATCCTGTTTAAGAGTGGTGGGTGTGATTTTAATAATTTCCCGAATTAACTTTTTTATTTTCATACAGAAATCAAGAAAAATTTAAAACAGTTCAAGAAATTTCTATCCAATTTTTTTAATTTTCAGGCAGTACATTTTTGTAAATCATCCTGAGTTCTGCAGGAAATTAATAAAAACTTGATTAGAGGGTTTAATTTTACTGTAGAGAGAATTATATTTTTTATAAAATAATAAGAAAAATTTAAAACAGAAAAATTAAGTAAGTAAAATCGTCAAAGAGTCAGTGTTTACTTATTTTTGACACTCACTGTACAAGTATATAAGAAAAGCGCTGCCAATTGACTTAAAAATTTATGAATACAACGCCTATTTGGTATTTTCGGAAGTTACCGTTATATAAAAGGAAAACCGGATTTACAAGTTCTTAGCAAGAAAACCGCTTTAAACATAAATTTTTAGCATATTTTTCTTTAACAGATACCAAACCAATGAAACACATATTTTTTACTGATCACCCTTCTTCGGCATTTATGATCGGATCTTAAAGCGGCGTACAGACAAAGCCTTTATTGAGACAATTAACAAATTGTCATCGTGTATTTTGAGTGGACAAAATAAACTAATAGCGCTGTCTGAATGCCGCATAAAGTATTATATGTACATGCACCGTTTCTTGCCGCTCGAGGAAAACATTTTTTATATCGATGATCAAGGCCGGCCCGTTACTGTGAATGGGAATCGCTACCGCTCAATGATAACCGAATAGTTTTTGCCCGAATTGGATGATATGGACTTGGACAATATGTGGTTTGAACAGGACGGCGCCCCAAGCCACACAGCGAATGTCACAATTGAATTATTGAAAACCAAGTTTGGTGAACGTGTTATCTCACGAAATGGCCCAGTCAATTGGCCGCTTTATTTCCATGTCCATGTCCATGGTCTATGCCAACAAGCCAGCGACGATAGATGATCTTCGTACGAATATCGAACGTGAAATTACAGCAGTATCGGCCGATTTATGCTTGAAAACTGTCGAAAATTGGGTTCAGCGTTTGGACTTCTGCAAGCGTGCCCGTGGTGGCAAGAGAAATCGATTTCCATACATAATGACATCGAATATACTTTCACAGGAATAAAGAATTTAATTGATATCCAAAACCGTTTTTGTTTTATTTAAAAAAACTTTTGTAGGGTCCCTATTTGAAAACCCTTTACATACATATATCATTCTCAATTTTGTAGGGCTGCTACAAGCAACCGTGATGTCAACAATGTTAATATACCCTGTAAACTCAGTTCACTCGTGTATAAAAAAGGAACATAAAGTGTTTTGCTCTCGTCATCGCATACGCCTTACGTTAAATTAGACATTTGTATGACTTAAAAGCTGTAAGTTAAAATCTTATAGAGCACGCCAGCACACACACACACACATTATTTGTACTTCAAAATCTAACGTCCTAACATGACAGCTACAAAAGAAAAATAATAATAAAGGCAACAATTACAAACAAAACAAAACAAAACAAAACAAAAAACGAGTGACAACAACTTTTCGACGACAAGAGCAACATTGCTAACAATTGTAGCAACAGGAACAGTAACAACAACAACTACAACTTGATATGTGTGTGTACAAAGAGCAGATAGTCCACTCGGGAGTTTTGCTGAGGAAATTACATGTTTATGCCACCAATCAAAATGGCTGGCAACGTCATGTTGTAAAACGGCTGTAGAACATATGAAATGCATTTTGAATTGGACGAGCGCTTGCTATTTAGCCAGAACGTCCGTTGCCTGTTGAAGTCTTTTTTCATCCATTCAAATGTTTGGCAAGGCAGGCGGGCGTTAGATGGTGAGACAGATGGATGGTGAACATTGCTGACAACAAAGGTTGTCATAGCTGTCATAACATTGTTTGTTAGCTGCTGTTGCTCTACTGTAAGCTTGTATGTTCATACAAGTATGTGCATATGTATGTCTGCGTGTGTGTATATTCATGTTCCAAGATCTGATATTGAGTTTAAAATTGTTGAACTTCTTTGACGTTCATTTTTGCATACATACATACATACATACATACATATATGCACACAAAAACATAAATATTGCATTTGTCGTTACTGCAATTTTGCAGGTTTCTTGCTTTTCTTCTATTATCACCGTTACAATTAAAGGAACTGTCATGTTTCTGTCAACTACTAGATAAAAGTGTCCAACTGTCTATTTCTTTGTATATGTTTTTTTGCGCTTTATTTTGTTAGCGTTATAACTAGTAAAACAGTATAAAATATGTACTAAACTTTCGAACGAATAAAACCATTAAATGTGTACATATGTATGCAGACAACAATTTAGACTATAGAGACAATAAAAATAGTTTTTTCTATTTATTAGTTACTTTGTAGCTGCTACATATGTACATATATACCCTCCAAGACAGCAGATAATCAAATAGTATGTTCTTATATCATCATTATAAATAATTACAAAAGTGATTAGCAGAGTAGTCATTTTTGTTCAAGGCATGGGAAAAAACTGAGTAGTTTTCACCTCTTTCCTATAGGTGAAGAATATATCTAATTTGCTCAAATGTAATTAGCGCTGGCAACCAAACTACTCATTGTTGTCATCACAAACTCATCAGCACTAATAATCAAACTACTCATTTTTCTCATCACAAACTCCTCAACACTAATAATGGAACAACTCATTTTTGTAATCACAAAGTCCTCAGTACTTATGTATGAACAAACTCCTCATTTTTGTAATCAATATTTTATCTTATACGTTTTTATTAAAATTGACTACTAAATAAAAATAATAAAAACTGTTGAATAAAGTATTAAATAAAAAAAATAATAATCAAATCGGTAAAGGAATAGGGATGTTCGAGTCCTTTAAATATTAATAATACTGTGCGAATCGAGTAAATCGGGGCATCTATCATGTAACGTTAATTTGAGTTTGCTTAGTTCAGTGGTGCAGATAATTTTCTAGGTTAGGTCATTTAAGAGAGATTTTTAAAATTTAAAAATTGGAATCTAATGCAAAATTCTGCATATCTATTTTATTTCTTTTACAAAAATTTAAATGTAATTGCACTACTTAGTAACTTATACAAAAACTAAATAATAGCAAACGTTTTTTTTCTAATATATAGATAGTGGCCGCCTCTCGGCAGGCAATGTCAAACCTCCGAAGTTATTTCTGCCATGAAAATGCCTTTCATAAAATAATTATGCCGTTTGGACATATTTTATATTATTTTTATATATGTACATATATATGTACATACTTTTCGATTAGTTCAAAACATACATATGTACAAACAAATTTTCTTTCTATAACAACAGGTCACACACACGGCCTGACAAACGGCATTCTTAGAAAAATTGACACCGAAATATGTTGCGAATAGCTAATAGTCTAATTACTCAATACGTATACTTAACTTAAGGTACTTAATAGCTACATACCTGCTAGGTGGAAAAAATGTACAAACGATTACTCTAGCCATAAGGTAATTTTTTAAACTTAGAGAACTGTTGATTTTTTATTCTTAAGTAACGTTAATTACGGAAACTAAGTGCGGTGAGAGAATCGCATCGTTGAAAAACATTTGACAACAGATGAAAATTTAAATAATTTTTGAACACAAAAATCAACAATATCAGGAAATATGGAACATGAATTACACTTGGGAAAAACTTATTTCAACAAAGAATGTATACATTTAAGTAATCAAATGGATGACAAAGTCCTTCTTACCCTTGTACAGCTCGTTACGAAAAGTAAGGTAAAAACTAGCCGACCACACTATAAAAACTGAATACGTAACTTGATTTGATTATGTACTTGACTAAATATCTTACGAAAATAAAGTTAAGTATACGTCAAGGGTAATTATACTCGTAAATTTTTATGTACTTTTTACGTACTAAAAAGTGTTCAAATTCGTATTCGTTAAATAGTGCTTTTGAAGTATCGACATTGCTTTATATTATTATGTGTAGATTTTCGAAGAAAATGGATGAGTTATTTTTTACCGACCAGAAATAACGATCCGGCTGTAAGTATTGAACTTTTATTTCCTATATTGGAATAGCATTTATTCGGCGTCAATGTCCTTATCTCTTGTCTCAAATGTTGTCGAAAAAATTAGAATATGCTTATATCGGGATTCTAAAGTTACGCAGCACAATGCCAACTGCTTTCAAAATTAGATTTTTCTTTCTCTTAGAAACAAGAGACTGCTAGCAGAGTTCCGTCATTACTGTTTTTTAATTATAAATTGCTCTCATTTTCTATTGGGATGACAAAGACGCTTATTTGCTGTTGGGCAAATCACACTATTATGTTATGTAATGGGTTACATGTGAATGTGTAAAAATCTAAACTCCCGTTATTTCGAGACCATTTCGGAATCCATTACGGATCTATTTCAGTACCATTTAAAGAATAGTTTATTTCGGGCCTAAATGTGGATATTTGCGGCACTAGTTCAGGATAATTTCGGGACTAGTTTGGGTCATATTCGGTTAACAAACAATTTTAAGAGCATTTCGGGACAAGTTATGGACTATTTTGAGACTTTTTGAGGAATATTTCTGGACTAGTTTGGGATCATTGCCAGGCTGTTTTGGGACGCCTTCAGGACAACTACGGAAAAAACTCGGCACAACGAAAATACCATTTCGAGAACGTTTCAAGACCTGTTCGACACAAGTTAACTACATTTTTAAAATAATTTTTGATAGTTTTAAATAAGTCGAAATAAGTCGTGAAATGGTCCTGAAAGTCCGACAAAAATTTAAAAAAAAAACTAAATTTATTTTTGATTTTTAATTTTACCTTTCTAGGCATGTTTTACAAAAATTCCGAATTTAGTATTGCACTTTATTAAATACAGCGGAGGATTATGTATTAAACTTTAGAACATTTTCAATGTGGTAACGTTAAATTTAAAAAAATTTTGTTGTCAATTGAATTTGCACAGGTTTAAGAAATTTAGTATAAAAGCTAAAGTGAAAAAATTTGTAAATGCAAATTTCGAAAAGAAACCGACTTCCTAAATTTTTAATAATTTGTTGTAATTTTTTTTAAATTTAATTAATTAAATTATCATGATGTTTACACATAAAACTTCTTAATCGGTATTTTTTGAGAGGTTGTGGGCATACAGAATAAAATTATAAATGCGGATATGGCTTATATATTTACTTCGAGGCTATAAATTAGGGAGTTCACGATCCGTGTTATTCGTCGTATTTGTCGTATCATGTTATCGTAATACAACAGTTGAAAACTTGTTCTTTTTGTTTCACATGTTAAATTTTCTTATTGTAATATAACTCTGAAATATATGTTTAGTGTGCTTTTCGATCAGCTCTTTCTGTTCATTATCATTTGAGGTTTATTTTTGTTTAAAAAAATGTAAAATGAAGGTAAATAGAAATGTGCGTACACATATTTCAAAGAAACCAACCACAAATGCTTATTTAAAGCGGTTTATTGCTGATTAATTGCTTCAATACCACAAAAAATAATAAACGAAATAGCAAAGTGCGTTCATTTTTATACATACAGACATACATATATGAAAGTTTACCTGTTCGCACGCAGCCTTCTGTTAAGCACACATCCCGCTGTTGTATTTTCGCATCTGAAAAAGTAAAAATATTGAAAATAAATTATCTATTTATTTTATTTCATTATTTATCTATTTTAAATAAAATCATAAATATTATATATTGTTATTTTATTATTATATTAAAATTCTAAAACTAGAGAGCAGAGCATCGAATATTGAACCACTTTTTTTTATCCAAAATACCGTTGGCCGCAGTCTTTGACACTCTTCTAAGAGGCGAGCGTTGTTTTATTAGGTCTGCTTGTCTTAAAATTCCAGCAAGAATTATCCAACAAAAAAATTTCTGCGAATTTTGGAGTATTCTCTCTCAAAGAGAGATGCTTGCAAATTTTTACACGAACAGCTGATTGAATTTTTGTACACATCAAAATGTGTTATATGAAAAACATTGCATTTATGATTTCCTAAAACATTATACTAAGGAAACATAAACAAACTAACAATTACATGCTTCTTGAATGTTGTATACTCATAAATTTATAATTCTCCCATTTGAAATTCTCAAACAAAATTATCTTATTTATCAAAATTGCAATCAGCTGTGGTCACTTTTCTTTGATTACAAATTCTTTTTGGCCATGTCAAGTACTTGTACCATGTTAATCGGGTGCAAGGAATTGTTTGTCTATATTTTGTGGTAACCTCACACAAATATCATATATTATTATACATACATATATTTCAACGCAGCCAGCTCCGCTTCATTTCGCGCTGCCAAAATTTGATTTTCTAAGTCAGGCAAGTTATTGTGGAATGCTCCGTACAAATTACATATATGAACCGAAGGATTTTTGACTGTTCGCAACGTTAATTAATAGCCATTACACTATTATTTGTTTTGGTATTTTCTCGCAAAACTCTTTGGCCATGCATGTTTCATGTGCCTAGCACAAACCCCCTATTAAGAGGATTTCCATTCAATTGG
The DNA here is from genome assembly GCA_963971545.1 of Philophylla caesio. Taxonomy (NCBI): domain Eukaryota; kingdom Metazoa; phylum Arthropoda; class Insecta; order Diptera; family Tephritidae; genus Philophylla; species Philophylla caesio. Next base: position 12,830,266 of record OZ020607.1, read on the forward strand.
AAATCCTTAAATGCGGTCGCTTGACACGTTTGATGATTGCTGTTTGAAATGAAGTTCAAATAAGAATGTTAACAAGAGTTTTGAAAAAAAAAATCGAACGTTAACAAAAAAAAAAAATGTACGTGTATATCCGCTGGCGTAAAGTGACATAGTAGCATTTCACATTTTAAAAATATTATATTTTAAAGCAATATTGGGAGTAATTTTAAGTCCAAAAATTGCATTGAAATTATTTGTAAACTATTAAAAAAAAATAATTTCTAATAGGATTGACATCGCCATGTCAAATAATCCAGTTGGTGAATTATAAAAATATGTAGTTGTCATTGAAAAAAATAAATAAAAAAAAGTTTATTGAATTTTCATGTAATACCATTTTCGCTAGGGTTTATGTTCAATTTAATAGTTGTCAAGGCGAATTCAATAAAGTGATCTTGAGGCGAAAGCTGTTTTTTCACTTTGGTGGACTGAACATTAAATTGCTTCAATTTTATTGGCTGGAGATGTAAAGGTATGCAAGAATTTGATGAGCAGCCCATCAAAAAGCAAAAACAATCTTATCTTACCTATGTATGTATATACGGTAGCCGCCACTTGATTGAATGAGTCTTGATAGTAGTGGTCCATATTAAAAAAAAACTTTGAGAATTTATCTTCATATTTTTACTCTGATTTTTTTTTTAACTACATTTTATTCAGTAAAAAAATATCATATAATCGCAATCATACTTTATACAAAAAAATTCTGTATCGGCAATATTTTTTGTTTCAAACATATCCGCCAACTTGTTTGCCAATTAAAAGTTTGAAAATAACATGAAAATAGTTACTGTCAAGGCGAATTCAATAAAGTGATGTTAAGGTGGCAGCTGTTTTTCTCGCTATGGTGAACTGCACGTCAAACTGCTTCATTCTGATTGGCTGGCGATATTATTGTCGGATGGAAATTGGCAAGAAGTTCACTAAAAAGCAAAAATAAAATACATGTATGTTTTTCTACTTATATGAATTATTGAATTCGCCGTGGTTACTGTCGAAGTAGTAGTAGTTGATCAGATTTTTTTAGGATGTTTTCTCTACATTGATGCTAAGCGCAAAATTTTTATACAACATATTTGTATGATATATACTTTAAAAGTGTATATAATTATGTATTGAATGTCAAAACTAGAACCGCACAACATACAAATTTTGACAATTTATTTTTATTTAAATAAATTTTTATTATATTTCAAATAAAATACAGTTCTCGTTCTCTAACTTAAACCACATAAACCCAAGTTTAAAACTTTAAATAAAATATAAAATTTAAATATTTCGTATATGTTTTATATGCGGAAAAGCGCCAGTTAAAAAGTTGTCACAAATCACCGATAATTTGTATTTCAAACTTATTTATAAAACTGCGTCCCCAGAAATTGCATAACTTTCAGTTAGTCAATGTTCTTTTTATAATTGAACAATAATAAAATCATAAATAATAAAATAAAAATAAATTTTCATAAGTGTTGCTGTTGTAAATTTGAGATGCCACGTAAGTAGTAGTGTATACGTGTGTGTCGTTGGGGAAAACGAACAACGCGAATGCACTTTTGCCTACAAAACAACACCCGACTTCAGTATCTTCAGCTTTTAACTATTTATGTTTATTTTTTTCTTTATGGCGAAATGGGTGGATGACAAAAAAGTATGTAAACGAGATTTTAACACAGTTTTTTTTTTTTTCAAAACTGACATCACCAGTTTGCAGAAGAAATAGCGAGTAGTAGCTGAAAACATTCGTCAGCAGTGGCAAGCAGCAAAAGCGTAGCAGAGGGAACTCGGTATATTCGACACACAATAAGTGGCACGCAGTTACTTGCACAGACAACACAGGAAGTTAAACACATACACACACAAAAACACATACACTCACAATTGCGTGAAGCAGTGTCAGTAGCAGTAAAGCCCATTACCAATACAAGCATTTGTGTGTGTGTGTATACATATGTATATGTATATACGCTTGTACTCGTATGTATGTATTGCATACTCGTAAGTCCTTGTGTAAATGGTAAGTTAATCGAAATATTCATCGCCATAAGCCTTATGTGTAACCCACTTTGTTTTCTTACTCCTGTGGTTGAAAGTGTTGTGAACGATGTTACTCAATTGAAAATCGATAAGCGAATACGATTACGCTTATCCCACCGAAGAAGTTTTAACGTATGTATTGCAATAATGGACATTGGACTAGTGTTCATATATTTATGAGTAAATATGTAAGTAAACGTTTGCAACGGATTGATCGACCATCAGAGGCACAACAGATGCGACCGCTGTCAATTGGTATGAGTTGCGTGCGGGCGTGAGTGATTGACTTTGACGCTATCGAGTGGAGTTGCAAGTATGCCAAACGAATTAACGGCGTTTAACTCGTTCAAGTTTGGTTTCACTTGGTGTGTATTTAATTTCGACAGTATCGGTGTTTTTTTTTTTTTTTTTTTTTTTTGTAGAGGTGGCACAAAGCATTGAAAGCCGAAGTGTGGGACTTGCCTTTCGACTCACCGCACTAAAAACCCACCCCCGCTCCGTTTCCCTCGCTCCGTGGAACTACCGTTAGGTATTACTTCGCGGAGGGGGAGCGGCCTATTGCCTTTCTGTGAATCTATGAATTTCTGCGGAGTTGCTCCGCTTGACGCAGTTTAGTTAGGATTTTGTTCGCCATATTGCAGACAACGGACCAATTTTCTTTAGACTCGAGCATAGTATCTACCAGGTTTTTAACCGAAAGCAATTTCCCCAACTTCGTGCTCGAGTCATCCCTTTCAATCGCAAAGCGCGGACAGACAAAAAAACAGTGTTCTGCGTCTTCAACAACCTGATTTGCACAGAAGGTGCAGTAAGGGTCATCATCATGTTTAAACTTATATAGATAGGACTTAAAACAGCCATGCCCTGTCAATATTTGGGTAAGGTGGTAATCCACTTCACCGTGTTGCCTCTCTAACCATTTCTCTAAGGAAGGAATAAGTCTACGTGTCCAGCGTCCCTTACTCGCAGCGCTCCACTGCCTCTGCCACAGCTGCAAACAGTTTCGCCTCACCGCCTCACGTTCTGTAATGCTCGATGGGGTTATCGTAGCCTCTTTTACCAGGATCTCAATTGGGCAGAGCCCAGCCACTACTAGGGCGGCATCTTCTGACGTTGTTCTGAACGCACTGCACACCCGGGTAGCGCAAAGGCGATACAGTGATCTGATCTCTCGTGCGTACGAAACTTTCTCAATCGCCGCCGACCAGATTGAAGCCCCATATAGAAGTACAGACCGTATTACGCTTGCATACAGTTGCCTACTTTGTTGCTTAGGTCCTCCTATATTTACCATTAGCCTCGATAGCGCTGCTGCAACTTTCTCTGCTTTCTCGACTGCGTATTCTAGGTGGGTCTTAAATACCAATCTAGCGTCAAACATAATGCCTAGATATTTCAGAGCAGGTTTCGAAACAATTTCATGTCCTCCAACTTTAATTTTAACAAACTCTAGTATTTTTCTGCTGCTAATTAACACTGCCTCAGTTTTCTGCTCGGCTAACTGCAGGCCATTCTCTTCAAGCCATTTCTGTATTCGCGCAGTCATTAAGTTCGCCTCTCGCTCAACGTCTTGTATATGCTTGGCAACAATAACCACCGCAATATCGTCCGCAAAACCAACAATTTTTGACCCTGTAGGTACTTGTAAGCGCAGAATGCCGTCGTACATAATGTTCCAGAGTAATGGTCCAAGGACGGATCCTTGAGGAACTCCTCCGGATATATTATACTCTTTGCTGCCTTCGTCTGTATCATATACTAGGACTCTATCTTCCAAGTAGTTACTTATTATTTTTCGCAAATATCTTGATACTTGAAAACCACGGAGAGATTCGACAATTTTCTTCCAGTTAGCGGAATTAAACGCATTTTTAACGTCAAGTGTCATGACCAGGCAATATTTTTTAGATCCGCCTTTCCATCTTACTCCACTTATCGCTTCTTCTGCCAGCTTCTTAACAAGCATCGCCGCGCCTACTGTTGATCGCTTTTTTCTAAAGCCGAACTGCGTTTCTGAGAGGTTTGCCCCTGCTTCTATTTCTGTAGTCAGCCTATTGCTTAAAATTCGTTCGAACAGTTTTCCGGCTGTGTCAAGCATGCATATTGGGCGGTATGCTGACGGGTCACCTGGGGGTTTCCCTGGTTTTGGTAGAAGTACCAGTCGTTGGCGCTTCCATATTGGCGGAAATATGCCTTCTTTGAGACATTCATTATACGTGCGTACAAACGCTTCGGTGTTGGTGGTTGCAGTTATTTTCAATATGTGGTTAGGAATAAAATCAGGACCTGGTGCCTTTTTTTCTTTTAGGCTTTTAACGGCTACTAAAACTTCTTCTGCCGTAACCGGAGGCGTTTCATTTTCTGTAGAGGGGAATGTTTCCCGGTCAAAGGGTGGTTGGGCTGGAAAAAGTGCGCTTACTATTTTTGCCAACTCTCTAGGGCATGAAAACTTCGGATGTAATGACTTTTGTATCTTTTTGGTTACGACTTTGAATGCTGAACCCCAGGGATCTTTATCTGCGCTGTCACATAGACTTCGAAAACATTTCTTTTTGCTGGCTTTTATAGCCCGTTTCAACGACGTGCGCTTTTCTTTGTATTCTCTTTGCTGCACCGCAAAGTTTCCGCTTCGATTTCTGGCTCTCTGGTAGTTTCGCCTTGCGCTGTTACATTGACGACGTAAGTCCGCAATCTCTTCGTTCCACCAATACACTGGTGGGCGTCGGGAAGATGCAGATTTTCTCCTCATCGAGGCGTCGCATGCTAGTTTAATACCATTTATTAGTTGGTGTGCCAAGTTTATCGCTCCTTCTGGGAGGGTTATATGAGTTACCATCACCTTAAGACCTTCTTCATCTAGTGTATGCAGCTTCCAGCCAGCTGGTTTAACACTCGAGATATTTTGTACCCCTACATCGTTTTTTATCGAAAATATTATAGCTTGGTGGTCGCTATGCGTATAGTCTTCGCTTACATGCCACGACGTTCGTCTAAATATTGTATTGCTAACGAAGGTAAGATCGATAATGGACCCTCTTCCATCTCTTTGGAAGGTAAGCTTATCGCCTGTGTTAACAAGTGTAACTTCTAACATTGATAATGATGTAAGCAAGGCCCTTCCTTTGGCGTTTGTTCGTCTGCTGCCCCATTCTCGGGCCCATGCATTAAAGTCACCTGCAATTATCACTGGTGATGTGGCTCTCGCGTCGCTTACCAGACCGTCTAAGGCGGTTTCGAATTCAGTAAGGCTATAACTAGGCGGTATATAACAACTATACAAAAATAACTTCGATATTCTTACGCCAACGTAGCATGGTTTTGCTTTCAGTTGCTCAATCGCAATCGGCGTTTTGGCACAGCTCCATACCGCTGATTTCCCGTTAGTGTCACTAGCCCACAGTGGGGTTTTACCGATCTTATACGGTTCACTAAGTATTGCTATGTCGATATTTTTTTCTAGTACCGACTGCTCCAGAAGCTCTTGTGCAGCCTTGCAATGATTGAGGTTTAATTGCAGAAATTTCATTGTGCGACAGTATCGGTGTACATACATACATATGTACATACATGTATAAGGCCTCCAAGATTTCAATTGTAAACGATAGTAGTAATACGTGGTTATAACAATTGGTGCGTGCAACGTTTTATATGAAAGTTTCCTATTTGATTTTAAGTTTTTCCCTAAATGGAGGACCGCCTATGAACGTCAGCTAGTTCTTTTAAAACGTTTTTGCCAGACAAAATGCACTGGGGGCTTACTATAGGTTATCAATTGATTCGCTTATAATCAAATATGTAATATACAATGCACTTCTTTTAAATGTAATCATTAACTCGGCTCATAGTTTAGAAAATTTTTGACTATGCAGTTTTATAGCATATTTAACTTTGGTATAATAAAGTGCAAGTTCCTAGTGTCTAAAAAATATTTTTGGTTTTTGTCGTTTGTTTTTTGTTTGGGTCTCGTTCATGTTTTATATACTATATGTATGATTCCGATCTTAAAAACGCATTTTGGTTTACTTCTGCACGTGAATAAGATTTAATATCAAGAATGTTCCCGAGAAACATTCATGAAAAAAATTCTTGGTAACGCTCTGTTGGCAAATAAAACTTGAATACAATTTTTCAGAACTTAACGTCAATAACTGGTTCGGATAAATTTCGGAAATGCTTTGGCACCAAATCAAGCCTGTCAACGTTATTATATATAAATTTTATATTTATATTATTAGACTTATTTCGCCACGATTTATATATATATATAGTTCATATGGATTTTAATGTGGATATTTCTATTTTAAAATCCGTTCAAGAAATACAGGTCTAATGAGCAACCGAAGTTGTATGAACAGAAGGGACACCATTGCGTATACGCCATAGCAAAAAACTACTTTCATGAAGACGTTCAACCGTAGATTAGTTGAGAAGGTTCGCGGACTACTTACCGAGACGAGATTACCGAAAAATAAGAACTTTTAAGGGGAAATATGAAGCTATGAAACTATCGCATGTGTCTAGTATTGGTGAAATACGAGTACTCAAAAAGACATCTATAGATAAAAATTTGCAATTCGATCCAAATTAAAGTTTGTTATTCACGCCTAGGCTTTTTAGAGTATTCTTAAAAAATTAAAACAGAATTTAATAAAAATAAAAATTTCCATATACATCAATTGTTTGCTTGCAGTGAAATTAGTTTTTCGAAATTATAATCAGGGACATAGATTTTTTCTGGAGGGCGCAAAGCACGAACTCGGTGTATTCAATTTATATAAACACCTGTTGAAGTATTAGTGCATGTGTCTGGGTGACGGATCATAGCCACATAAAATACAAACAAATGGCAGATGAACTTTCGAAGACTGGAGCCTGTTTTGGGAACTGAAGCCTAAAGAAAAATCAGTTTAAAGTTTCTTACACAGGCCTAGCTGGATGTTAAGTTATAGAATCGTGGTGTTCGATGTCCAAATTAAAAATTTAGGGTGGAATTATTTCCAATTGCTTATAACTTAAATATCAAAAAAGGAATGTGAGATTGAAATTAAATTGTTTGCTTTATTTGTTTTAGAGAGTTCTGGACCGAAGAGGGCAACTAAACGCGTTCGGAATATTTATATTCGGCTGGCAATTGTCTATTATTTTCTCATTCGGAACAACCACGATCTTGACACTTAAGAACCACTTCGCATTTATCCACGAATAACAATATCTATCGCCAAAGTGTTGAAGTTGCAAAACCAAAAAAACGCAATTTAACCGCGCATAATGATGGTTCGTTTCCGGTCTGGATTTCGAAAGAAGAGCTCGCGATTGGCATTCAAGAAATAGGATTGCTGCTGTTTCGTTGACTAAATGGCTAAAACATTTTTCACATACAAATTCACATATTTAATATTTGTTGGAAATTCGAAGCCTATTCATTGGCTACTGTGAAAAATCATATACATAAATGACGGCGAAGTTAATTTATTAAAAGTCTTCTACGTCAGCTTTATTAAACTAGAAGATTTGTATTCAACTTCTATCAACAATTTTAACATCCGACATTTCTTGCAATTTAATGTTTTATCTTTAATTGTGTTCAAGAGTGATTTATAAACAAAATTGTAAATTGTGACATGAATGCGATGTATTTAATGTTTAATGCTTTTTATACTTGCTTCAAGAAATGTATTTATGCACCTGCGAATATATATTCGAATATCCGCTGGAAGTGAGTATATATGTATATACATTTATGAATACTTACAAGTAGCAGCGTTTAAAAGCCGCTCGTACGATTGTCTACTTGGCTGCTTGACTTTGACTACCTGTTGTGCGTTCTACTCGTGAACGCCTGTTGAATGTGTCGTCATCGCCTCAGGCCAACACAGTCAAAGCAAAATGAAAAGCGACGTTACTGGAAGAAAGTGCGGATATTAAGTGTACGCTCGAATTGGTTGTACAATTGAATGAATGTCATAAACGTCAGTTTGTTTAGTTGGTTAGTTTGTTGGTTGGCTGGTTAGCTGGTTGTTGTTGGGGTTGGTATTGGTGGTTTGATGATAAACTCATTTCACATAAATAATATAATAGAATTGAGTCGAATGAGGTGGAATGAAATGGCAAAGAATGCGATTATATCAAATTGAAACGTTTTTCGCTTTTATTGAGTACTGACCCAGTTACGATTTCGATAACTACATATACACATATGTGTGTGTGTGTGTGTGTGTTTATATATATATTTGATTATACAAGTAGTAAAAACATATGTATGCATATACATATTTAAGTAACTGAGTGTAAATATTGTAAAATTTTAATGTTTCAGAAGCGCAAAAAAATAAAAGTAAAATGGTCGGGACTTTCTCAAACGATGGCACAGAAAATGGCTCTTGCGAGGACATACATACATACATATGTATACGAATACACCAACGGTACGAACTTGTAAATGTTTGCCGATGCACATACTCATATATTTATATATTTGTTAGTAAACTTATATTAAATTGTAGTAATTGATTTACTTTTGCGGTACTTTGAGTTGTTCATTCAATTTATATATATATGTATGTAAGTATATAAAATATGATTACATCAAAGTTTATGCGCCGTGTGTTATGTTTAATGTAGTAGAAACGACGCACACTGCCACACAGTCGACAACTGACAGAGTGCTTCTTAATACAGACTTTCGCACAGGTTTGTTACTTTTTTTTATCAAGAATCGAAGACTAGAAGCCTTTCATTTTTAAATGCGTCTTCAACAGGCCATTTACACTGTTTTTGGCCGCCTCGGAAATTGTATGGTATAGTGGTAGAAAAAATAATAATAGACAACTTATGACTATTTATTTTATTCTAATAATATGTTTAATATTTTTCGTTTAAAATGTTATTTTAATAAAATATGTATGTATATAATTCCAAAAAAAAGTATATAACCCCAAATTTGAAACTTTGTACAAAATTAATAATATATATGCAGTTATGTAATAAAATTTGTTTTATTAATGCAATGTTTAAGTTTAAAGTCGCTAAACATGACCTTTTATTTTATTATTTTCTTTACAACTTTTTTCTTCTAATTTCAAATTTGTTTTGTATCGAAAATAAACGCAACATGCTCGATAAAAAAACAAATCTCGAAAATCAGCGCTCTGTTTTTTGCATCTAAAAACTACAAGTTGCATACAAAGAAATAAATCAAAATTATTTTTTTAATAGTTCGAAATTTTAAAGACAATTTTTTTTAATTTTTAATTTTAAATTTGTTATAGAATTAAATGAATTTTAATAAAAATATATTTAAATATTTAGGAAAATTTCCCATTTCTATTATTTTTGTCACCAGTTAAACAAACCAGTTTTAAACAAGATTAAAATATTAATTTTGAAGAATCGAAATATCTAAATAGCAAAACCTTTTGTGTAAGATAAAATTATGTATACAGTTATGTTCATATGTACATTGTTAATGTACCAATATTTCGAAAAGTATCTTTTGCTTTAACTTTTTTTTATCTGTCAAATTTAAAATTTATTCTTAGAACGTAATTAACTATTCAAACGCTTGTTTCGGATATTTCGTAGTATTTTCGGAATCAACTTACTTTTAACTAATTTCCAAAAAAGCGGATATGAATTCGTCGAAATATATAATTTTTCTGTACAGCGCTGTAAAATGTTTATGGATATATGTAGTTTCATTGAATTTTTTGATAATCAAAAGAGTGCCTGGAAATATGACTTATAAGAAGAAAACTAAGAAACAAATCTTTGAAACCATCAACTTAAAAAGCATAATCTTCAAATTTTTAAAGTTTTTTTGCTTTATATCTTAAAAGATATGTAGATGGAATCGAACCTTGAGAACATACTGTAAGATCTTAGAAGACCTAAGGCCGTTTACACCATCTCTGGTTAATTACCGGCGGTTAGTTACAACTCAGCTTAATATTCAGTGCTTACTTATCTGATGGATGGTCTTAACCGGCGCTTTTAGTTCCGATTAGGCACTTAACAGCAGATGGTTGAAACGGCCCTTAAATTCATTGAAGGATTTTACGCGAGCACAAGGGTTGAATATGAACAAAATGGAAGCTTCTTATGTGTCGGCTTGAATCGAGACCAAACAACAGATTGAAGAAGTTGAACAAAAGTGAGTCGGCATGTCTAAAATTTAATTAATTTCCGAATGGTTCGAAAAGGTTCTTCCCAACTCGGACGGAACTAAAAATTTTGCGCAACATCACTATACAAAGTCGAACATGGCGCCGTTAAGGCTATCAAAGCGGCTTTAAAGTTAAAAAAAATTATGTTGTAATCGTAGGCCTGAAGCCATAGTATTAAGGTCCCATTGGTTCGCTCACATAAGGCTTTAGTCATTTACACAGTTTTGAGTAAATTACTTTATTTACGATACTAAGAAGACTTATCCCGCCATAATTGACGCAAACAGTAGAATAATCCTTGTTATAGAGTGAGCTTAAAATACCGTAAATTCAATCTTCTATCATTTATCAAGCACTCTTCAGAAAATCTTTTCTGGCTATCCTTAATTGTGTGTATATCCCGTCCTCCAAAACTTATTTTGAAGAAAATAGTTTGTGCAGAATTTTTGTTTAGAATTTGGTATATAACTCAACCGAATTTATCCGCCTCAACGTATGTACATACTTATGTATGTATATTTATCAACTAATTGTGTTTATAATTTTAATTTAATAAATAATCATTATTAATATGTGCATATATCAAAGTGTGTTTACCTTTGTAACAATCTGATTTTATCTATTCACGATTATTTTAGTTTTATGATCGAATACCCATTTATCATATATGGCAATATGTCGTTGACAGCTTATAAATCTTATTATTTCTTATTTATATGTATGTGCATAAAAATGTATAAACATACATACATACTATGTATTAGTATATTCATCGACATATTCAAATCATTGATTAGTCACTTTGATTGATTGGCCTGGGTTAACTGTACAACTTGTATGGTCAAGAAGCTTTGGGATCTTTATTTCACACAGATTTATTCGCTATCTAACTTATCAAAAGAGCTACTACATTTCTGATAAAACTCTGACGTATCTTGATTTTGGTAAAACATATTTTTAATGAATGTGAGTTTACTATTTTACTTGATTCTTTGCATTCCACAATGCAAACAAATGCAATTAGGAAAATAATTAAGAAGTAGCACGATTAACTTTCAAAACATTTAAAGCAAAGCGACAACTGGCAATTGTTTTTTTTTTCTTTGATAAATTCTTGTTTGAGAAAATGTTTAGCTTAACATTTCTTCGAATAGCTTTTTTATTTTCAGAATTACACAATTTTTGTGAAATGCAAAATGTTACTCAAAATTAGTGCTGGCGGTGCCACGTCCATTCAAAAAATAGGTAGGTTTGTATTTTTTTCTCTAAATTGTTATTAAACTATTTTCAACAGAAGTTGAAATATTTCAGTTTTTGCATAAAAGGTCTTTGTTCGATTTCGACCATTTTTTATATTATCCGTCGTTTGGTCAAAAAAATATACGATTGAAGTTGGAGATATCAGTGACTTTTTAAATAAAAAAATATATGTTTCGCTAACAAAGAATTTTATTACACAACAGAGTCTATTTTGTACTTCCAAAAGGTTTTCTATGACTCCCAAAATAAAATTTTTTCAATGATGACCGCTTTTGGGCGACCTGACCTTTTGTCGTCACTTGCTTTGGTACATCCACAACAGAATTCCCGTAGAATTTATTAAGCTTCTACTTGGACTCACCTGTTTTGTACTCTCGGATAGATAGGCCTTTAGTCAGCCCAGCGAGCTCTTGGCGGTAACAAGGACCTGTGCCTCTACCGTGTTGCAACATCCGAGAATCCCCGCTCTTAGTCGATGACGTAGTAATAATCTTTTCAAGCAATAAGCCGCCTTCACACGACCTTACTTGTATGCAAACATGAGTGACGAGGCGAAAAGTATGAGCGCATGATAGTAAACAATTAATGATCATCATTCATAATTGACGGTGTTCAAATGGTTGATTTTTTACTATCGTGAAAAGAATTTACTTCGCTCAATGGTTGCATACAAATATTGCCGTGTAATGGCAGCTAATCAACCGTTCGCGTCTTCCTCTTCTATTTTACAATTTCTTCTCAGCTCTCCCATTCTTTGGATACTATTACTTCACTGATTTTTGCTCTCAGCTCGATTGTCGCAATCTGTATTCTATTATTCTTGGACCAGCGAAATTACAAGAGCCCTCTGTCCTAGAGTAGATCGAATGCGGTCTAACTATTTAAATTTTTATTCAACTAACGATCTCTTTATTTTTGACTCTGTGTCTGTGAATATTTTGATTAATATATGTGAAAACTTATTTTAAAGAAAAAAGAGAAAATGTAAATTAAGTTTCCATTTTCTATTCTCTATGGTCATGATTTCTAACTCGCAAAGATTTTGTTGTTGGCGATGTGCTGTCAAGTTGCATCTATTCGCCTTCAATTCAAAAGTTTAAAGACTTCGATTGAAGTCTTAATTAATCGCACTACATACATAATTTATAATATATTACCTTTCTTTATATTGTAAGTAAATATATGAAAAAAAAAAAATCACTTCCTCGCCTTTTACTTACCACCATATTTTATGTCCATTCTCCTCTTATCCGTGCTCGCGGCCGTGCCAGCTGCAGGCAACGAGTGGCACCGATAACTGCCGGCAAAATAGATCGCGAGCGCGCCGATCGCGGCGCCGAGCACCATAAACGCTGCAGCTAAGATTACCAAGCGCCGTCTTTGCGTTGGCTCCTTTATTAGCCAATCGCTGTGCTGATTGGCATGGTTGTGGTGCGTGGGGTGCAAGGAGTGCATTGGTGTTGTGGTGCTTTGATAGGGTGAAGGTGCGTTCCGCTGAAGTGTTGTACGGGCTGAACCGCTACCGATGCCAGTACCCACTAAGTTGGCACCGCCAACCCCAACGCCTACGCCACCGCTACCGCCACCACCGCCACTGTCGGTGCCCAAAAACACGACTGTGGGCAATTTGACGTGTTGGCCACTATTCGCTGCATTATTTGCTAAATTCTTATTAATCTGCTGCAGGTTCGATCGTTGATCGTCGACGACAAGTGCAGTCGTTGCTATTTCGCCGCTATCGCTGAGCAGCGGTGAAACTGCAGTTGTGGCACAGCCATCCTCCATTATTGCACCGCTGCTTACGCCAAAGATGTGTGGTGTGCGTAAATAACCATTATTTAATAACTTATTCGTTTGGGGCATATCGGCCAATAGGTGGATACGCGCGCAACCACGGCCGCGAGTTAAATATTTATGCGGCGGTTTTTGTCGCGAAATTTCTGGTTTCGTTTTAATTGCTTTGCACTAAGTCAGCTGCTGTCATTTGGCGCTCAGAATTTTATTAATAACTTGTTTTGAAAGAACATAGACGTACACATATCGGTAGCAATTAATTGATCGAATGATTTTGGTTTTGATCTGAGAATAACATATCGAACAAGCTGGTAATTCTCTTAATATACATATTTGTGTTTATATATATTTGTTCACTTCACTATATATGTATTTATGTATATGTTCCAACGCGTTCATAGTTAGTGAATTTACTTACCAAAATTTATTCGGTTTTAAATTTTAATGATTTTTTTTGGTAAATTGTTATATTATTTTTTATGTTGCTTTGATATTGCAATTAAGTTATGTGTATATCAAAAATAATTCCACATAAAATAAGAAATCGTCAATAATTTCTTAAAGTGATAAAAATATTATTTTTGTGGTTATGTTAATAGCATGTACTAATTTTTGATCAATTCATTCTTTCTTGGTTCACATATCCAGTCTTAAATGTAACTTTTTAATGATTGATGTGAAATGTAGTAGGTCAGTAATAGTAGTAGACGTTTAATTACTTTTTAATGGATGTGCAGTGCTCCCTAATAATGCTTCCTTTTTAACTTGTAAATGTTTGTCAATTTGTAAAGCTGCATATGTACAGCTGTGTTCACAAAAATAGCATTTCCTTTCAAAATGTTATTTATTAAAATTTATATTTAGTTAATTTTCATTTAAATTTTCTTAGGATCTTTAACCGAAGCCATTGTAAAATTTTTTCAAAGCTTATAAAAAATTCTCAAAAATTATACATATTTTCTTCAAATTTTAAACATTTCATTCGGGAATTTAAGGAAAATTCTAGGTATGCAGTTATGTAGCGCATTAAATTTCAGTGCAAGTGTCAGTTGTCTAAAAAGTACCGTTGATTTATTAGAATTTTATTTGGTCAAAGGTGTTGAGCATTTTCTTCATAGAACGTATCATCAAAATCTAAGTTTTTATGGCTTCGGTTATTTATCCTAAACAATTTTAAATGAAAATTATCAAAAACAAATAAATAAATATATCTAATTTTCCAAAAAATATCATTTTAAAATTTACTGCTATTATTGTGAACACAGCTGTACATACATATATATGTGTGTATAAATGTTAGTTAATTGCTGTGCGCGATGGTGTTATTTAATTGAAAAGTGGAAAATATACATAAAAACAACTGCTTTAGTAAGTGAAAATAGTCTAAGTGACTTTTCAGGTTTCACTTTGTACATAAAAGTTATTAGATTCCCATAAAAAAGTATACTTCCATTTAGTTTCTATTGTAAGGTCGCCTGAAATTTTTTGGGTAGCTACTTTATTTTCTAAATATTGTTTGGAAGCCCCACGTTTTTTTTTATAAAGCCAAAATGGCCTTAATCGAGGAAAGTTCTTTTACTCAAAATGGCATAGAAATACATACATATGTATATCGTAAAATAAACAAATATTATAATAAAATAAATTAATTTAACAACTTTATTGAATAAATAAAGTTATCAGATGAACTTGATATTAAATTATGAACAAAAAATAAGTATTTAAGAATTTTTAAATTTTAATTCAGAGAAATAGTTACTTCCATTATCAACATCACCTTTTTCTTCAGTTTCTCCGAAATAATACAATGATTTTATATGAAAATCACCGCTTACATTTTCATTCGTCGTTAAAATATCAAACACTACAGTTTATAATCAATTATCACGTCGAAATTCACAATTCTAGATAGTTCCAAGTCCAAATAAAATCGAAATTTCAAATGGTATTAACGGATAAATGTCCGGAATACCGGTTTTTTTCTACACTCATATGTCATACGTTTTCCTTAATGAAAATTTTTGAAAGATCTTGGAAGAGACCCGAAAAGAAAGAAACATCACACATCGCACAAAAAAAAAGCTGACTATATGCCGTAATATGTGAATTTGGCATCCATGCAAAACTTGAGAAACGCTATCATCTCGCGAAACTCTCCGAGCCGTTTTATATCAAACGAGGTTTCAATCTAGGAAATCCTTTTTCGTGTGACTTTTTTATTTCCTTCCTTTGATGCTGTATAAAATAGTTATCTCTCTCGGCGCAAAATAACCTCACTTTATAAGCCTCTCATTATGTCCATCCGCAGAAGCATGGACGATGTAGACATCAGAAGAGAGTGTGCTCGAAAGAAAAATTATTCAAAAGATATATGCACTTTTACGTTTTTCCGAAGACGGATACCACAGGCGATGGAACGATGAGCGGTACGAGCTTTACAAGGACATATACCTTGTTTATACGAAACATTCGCCGAGATCGTATCGACGCAATATTTGTTCTGTTTATACATTCAATTTTAAAGCGTGCCCAGCGTCCTGTCGTGCGAATAGACAAAAACACACTTGCACTAATTGTATTCGACGTTGTCACTGCCGGAGGACAACAAAGACCTTAAGACCTAAGGAGTAAAATACTGGGGTTCACTTGTTGCTTTAAAATTAGGAGCATATTTTATAAATTTTTGTGTTATCGAACGTTAGGAATGTAAGTATAAATTGGAATAATATAGAAAATCGCATTTAAAAAAATTTCAAGCATTCGATACAAGGAATTGGGAAGGAGCGCCAGTAAAAAAATTGCCAAAAATCAGTGATAACTTTTAGAAATATAAAACTTGTACTTCATTGTACTAAAATTTAATGAGCTAAAAAACTGCATACTCGAAAAAATTTTAAATTTTATTCTTTTTTACTACGAAATTTTGATTAAATTTTTTGAACGATATTTATATTTCGTCTACGATAAACTGGAATGACAATAAAGTAAACGAATTAGGTAATCTGATTGAGGCTCTTGAAACGGCGCTACGAACTATAGATCCATCTGTATCAAATCGTCCATGTCCATGCTACTCGAGAAAATCATCCTACTACAAATAATATATGTATGTACATATATGTATGTACAAAATAGTATGTATTTCTTGGAGGGCGATTCACCGCCACTTACCTTTTTTGTATGCTAATTTATTGCTATGAATGATGGTATGAAATTTCACACAATCTACACCGACTTTTCGAAGGAATTCCATATGGCCATTCACAAAATCCTTATAGACAAACTTAACCGGTATAGTGCAAAAGGGAAAGCGTTGGACTAGCACGCGTTTCCGAGAGACAATTTTTATTATCTCAATCAGCACCAGTTGGTGGAAGTCACATCCATTAACGACCCAGATGTTATCATAAACAACAAATTAAATTTTACTGAACATGTCGACAAAGTAACAGCACTAGCATATACCGGTAAAATACTTGGCTTCATTCTTAGGACAGAAAGGAAGTTTAACAATGACTGCACGCTTATCCAAATGTACCCGACGCTGGTCCGCCCGATCCTGGAATTCAGCAGGATCGTATCGCCACCTCACACCATCCTTCTTATTGACAGAGAAAATTCTTTAAGTGCTTGTCATATAACAAGCAAATCCGGGAACAAAGCTATGTGTGGAGGAAGTTTACAAATCCTTAAACGGTCACATCTTATCACCAGAGATAGTAGAGCAATTTAACCTTAAACACCCCGAACGCGAGCTAAGGGCTAGGCTATTTAAGAAACAATTAATATTTTATTATAATATATATAATTTTGGCGCGTACACTATATATGTAGCTCAGTGTTTGGCCGAGCTTCTCCTACCATTTGTGGTGTGCGTCTTTATATTATACCACTAATGGAGGGACCTACAGTTTTGTGCCGACTCCGAACGGCAGATGTATTTAATGAGAGGCTTTTTGATTGCAGAAATACCCTCGGAGGTTTGCCATTGCCATCCGAGGGGTGACCGCTTGCCCTGACGCACCGCTACCAACTCGACCACAGCGGCCACATAATATTTTATTACTAATTTAAAATATAAAATTTGTACAAAAACCAACTGCACAGTCAAGTTGAAATAGCGGCGGAACAGACGCATTTGATTGTAGTGAGTTGTGATGGAAAAGCAGAAAATAACAACAGCTCGCTCAGCGTAAGGTTAGCTTTAATATTAAATGTTATTTCTTGATGTATGTATGTATGGTCATTTTAAAGCATAAATTGGTTTTGGTTTTTATTAAAAAAATAACTACATATATCTTAATTTTAAAAAAATTTAAAATAATGAGAAGAAAAATAAATTGTGTCAATATACATATGTATGGTTGTGCTTTGATTTGTGAGCAGACGGTACAAACATATGATCGAAAAATTATGCAATTAAAAAAAAAAACATCTGTTAGATCCGTTTTGATTATTAAAACTAGCACATTTGGGGGCAACGTGCAGGCAAAGAAATAATATCAAAAAGTTTAAAAAATTTCACTACTCCCGAATTTATTTACAACAGCACGTTTTAAAAAATTTCAGGCTGCTTTGACTGCAAAGCCAACTTTTCACATTTAATTTATGTATTGTTTTTTTTCATTTTATTTATGTAAATTTAGCTTGTTCGATTAAATTCTTTTTTATTTCTTTTTTTGTTATTTTGATAAAATTGCAAATTTGTTATGCCTTTTATGCATACATTTTTACGTCATAAGAACACTTGTTTGAAAACATTATGTATGTGTTTGTTAACTTTTACTGTCTTTGCATTAATATGTATGTACATACATATGTATGTATGTATGTATGCTTATGGAGGTGCTTAACTACTATTTAACATCTAATTTCAACATTTTGATCATGGTCGACATGTCTGCATTAGCATAGAACTTCATTGCTGTTTTTATTTCAAAATTGCGAGCAAAAAACAAATTGCATAAAATCTCTGACTTCTGATAGAATTAACAGGCAAGCGAATTTATGTTCATAAAATAAAGCAAATATGTATATTATTGTATATGCATTTCAGAACTTGTTTTGAGTGACAAAATACGAGTACATATTAATAAAAGACCGGCTAGTGCTTGCTGCCTTGGTTACCTACCGGTGTTCATGTTTTTGTTTTACGATTTTATTTTCTTCCCCTCACTTTAGATATGCAAGCCTGCCGAATAATGCTTTAAAATATATGTATATATTTATATTCATACATATCTATATATATCTAAAATTATGCTTGATTAAAAGACGCGGTTAGTGGCTTCATTGAATCTTTCAAAAGGAGATTGGCTCAATTGTCAGACCACAAACTACATAACTATAAACGCATAAAGAAATGTACACAGCAGTTCATTTCTGAGCTTGTTTGATTTAAAACGAATCATCAATTACAAAGTGAAGAATAATAATTTTTTTTTTGGTTTTTTCAACAAAAGCCGCTAACTTGAAACTTTGTTTGTTAAAGTTGTCAGGCAACAAGAGTTAATTTTTTCTTTCAATTTAGTCCTTTTCTGCTCGGTTGTTGTCAAAGTAATATTCGTTTTAACCAACTGCATTAAATTGAGAGCATTTTTTCGTGCTCTTCTCACTTAAAAGCCCATTTACGCTTTCATGTTAACCAACTTTTTACTACAACACAAACTCAAACACTCGCATCACACCAAAAACTCAATATTTCGCTATTACATCGCGTTAGCTTGCTTTTTGTTTTTACACTGTTCGGTACTGCACTCGCGTAGCGCTATGTTGTGACTGAGCGTTGTCTTGGCACATCCTTAGCTTTTAAATTAAAATTGTTGAGAGCTTTTTTGAGACGCGTGTTGGCCATATGGAGTCAATAAAACAACTGACGCAACAGTGGTAGAAACAAGAGAAACAACAGCAACAACAATGACAACAATGATAATGGCAATTCATATATACCCAGTGAACACAATGTCTATGTAGAACTAAGAATACACATTTTTAGTTTTCACTTTTACTGAAACTTATTCGATCCAATGCGTTGTTGGTGTGATGAGTTAAGCCGAAATATCTTACCAAAGGGAAGTAAATGCCGAGACATTTATTCGCTGAAATACAATACAGGTGAAAGGAGAACAGACCACAGCAAAAATTCCGCTGTCAAAAATTAAATACACAGCCAAAGCGAAAGCAAAAGTTCGTTTAACGTCGTTTTCGTGCATAATTTATTTCTTTCGCCGTGCTGGGTGACGCCGACTTCAAAATAAAATGATTTGATTCTATAAATTAGATTTAAAAATTAAATATTCTATAATCTTGAATTTCTCTTCATTCTCAACGGGCAACAACCATATGCCCGTTCTATTGTATGGCGCAGAAGCATAGACGATGACAACATCAGATCAGAGGGCCCTTGGAGTGTTCGAAAGAAAGATTCTCCAACGGTGAATACCGCAGACGATGGAACGTTGAGCTGTACAAGCTTTACAACGTCGTAGATATAGTGCAGCGGATAAAGAACCAGCGGCTCCGCTGGCTAGACCACGTCGTTCGAATGGTGGTGGCTGATGAAGAGGAAGACCTCTGCGTAGGAAACACCAAGTGAAATAAAACTTGGCTTTACTTGGGATTTCTAATTGGCGCCAGTTAGCCAAAGATAGGGAAACCTGGCGTGCTATGGTGCTTAGGCGGTTAAAGCGTCAAATAAGTAAGTAAGTAATTAATTATGAGTTCTCTTTGTGAATTATAGGCTCTACTATTATATTGCGACAAAATTTTAGATTCATTAAAGTCACCAAGGGGGGAATATAGCTGGTTAATGAGATATGGTAATCTACTTGTCAAAGGCTTAACTGTGCCTTTGTTCATAGAACCTACCTTCCCAGATAACTGGAATAGTTTTTAAATCTAGGGCCGAAAATGGTATTGGAATTAGATTTAAGACTTGTTTGTCTCCAAACGAAATCAAAGGAAGACTGATGGAAGATTGTTTGTGTACATAAAACAGAACACCAAAAACTAGCTAACCATTAGAAAATTATGAGAGAACTATATTTGAAAACGATTAGAAAATATGAGTTGTTTTCTCGAGCGCTAAATTGTGTATAAACCAGTTTTCGCTGAGAAAGCAGTCGATTGTGAATGTATCTCGGATATTGTCATCTTCCACTTATTGTAAACCGCTAATAATGCTCTGATAAGTAACTAACCTTATTGGTTGCTGGGTGTATGCATATTCAAGTAAGTATAAACATACATACATAAGTTCACCAATGCCAAGCAAATAAAAAAGGATAGTGCAGAATTGATAGCGATAGTGGCCACAGGCAAAATAAAGCTTGCACGTCGTGCCAAGTAAGCCAATTGTGGTATCCTTGGTTGTTTCGTAAGAATATTTACTGAGACATTTGGTTTTATATACTCAATTGAAAGTGTGATAAAAAAAATTTGTTTTAAACTTTCCGCGATACCAAGCTATGGTTACAGGTCAAACAAAATCTGTATAGTCTGAGAATTTATTTAACCCTCAAAATCGGGACTTAGTACTCATTATACACGAGTATTTGCTCGCGAATTTATTAACGTTATTCACGCGGTCAAAATGAGAATGCAGGAAATGCAATGTCTATGTCCTGTGGTAGCTAGGAATCGCATAAACTGTTTATAAGCTCCGCAGTTTAATAAAGTTGAAGACGCCGCTGCAATGCACTTTCAATATATACTTAAGAGTTCGACAAAAGGTTAGTATCCTAAATTATGTCTACTACCGATCCTCAAGTTAGTTAGGAGTAAAAAACTTGAAATAACTGTGGTAATTTGACAAAACTACTTATATCGACTTAGTACTTTTTTCAAGCAAGCTCTAAACGAGATGGTACTTAAAGAGTTTTCAATAAATCTGTTGTTTCAAAAGGCGTCTTCATATTTCATAAATTATTTTGGTAAACAAATTATAGTGGCAAAACTTTTCCAGAATAGTGTTTAAAAATTTAGTGTTTCCTAATATACAGGCCTGTGCTGAATTTTGAGATAATCGGAATCCGAATGAAAGACATTGCTATACATCGAAAGCGAGCATTTATTTTTGGTTTTAAAGTATTGTCTCTCATTCTCCGAAATGAAAAGAATAAGTTCTAATCCACACGGAACTGAAGAAGCTAACGGATTAACAGATTAAGGATAAAAGATTTATACATTCCGATTCCGACTAAATTTGTCAAAATAGGCCTGATCGATATTTCATTGGTAAACAAAAATAAACTAACGAGCAAGTTTATGTAAATATAAACCTATTATTATTAGAGTTTTTGGGCCCAGGCTTGGAGGGTAAATTCTAAATTGTGAGCATGTAGATTTTCTGCTTTTTTGGACCCGCACGTGTGAGTCTCGAAAATGATATAATATTTTTTTAAAATTTTATTTTGTCAACAGAGTTATATACTTATGTACATACTTGTCTGTAATTAGTAGAAGAAAAGCGCAATTTTTTTACACTGGAAAGCTTTTGTATTGAATATTTAGGAAAACATCGTTATTTGGACGTTTAATGAACTTTTGATAAAATCACTTATTTGACTTTTTTTTTTGCTTGATGGCTTGTTGTTCTTGTTGCAGTGTGATGAATTTTATTTGGCGGAATTGGTGTCAAATTCAATTTGCAGCTCGTAGTGAGTACCAGGTACATACATATGTATAAAAATTTTCAAACTTTTTCGGCTAACTTTATTTTTCTGCAGGATACTTCAAAGGAAAGTAACCAATTTTTTATAAATTTTTTTTTAATATTGACTACTTGCTATCAGACCGCAAAGTTTATAAAAAAAAATGGTTAAATAAATATGTGACTATCGGTTTCGAAGTCTCCTGAAGAGAAATTAACTTCTCCTACCAAAACATATCAACTTTTTTGTATAACATTTCTATTAAAAATTTTATTAGACAATTTGGGCGCGTTGAGCGACCTTTAAATATGTTTTGGTGTAAAAAGAAAAAAAGAGGTCTACATGTTTTCAGCATAGACCAAACTCAGTCGACTTTCCCTCATTCAGCATTTAAGCAACTGCTTTTTCAACAATCAATTCAATGTATTCTATTCACATATTGCACAGGCACATATTGACGGATTTTTATATTTCTTCAAGTGAAAAATGGTTCTGTTTTTTAAGAAAAACTATAAGCACCCATTTTTAAACTGGTTCAAGGTAAACTGGCCTCGAGCTCAATAAATTTGTCAATTATTAAACATTTATAAGGCCAATAAATAACAAAAAAAAATTACTTATTATAATAATGAAATCTTAACTATTATTTTGTGTTAAAAATGTTGGTCGTTTATTATTTTTATATTTTTTTTCGTAAATTTTTGGTTATTTTTTAACTTTACATGAAAATTAAAGCGCCATCTTCCGGATAAAAATTTAATTACCTTTTCAAAACTGGCTCAAGCCATTTTATATTCTGTTAACATTTCTCATGTGTACCTACCACTGTCGTACTGTGTTATTTGACTTTAATTTTTTCGAGTATGCAGTTTTTTGGCTCATTCAATTTAAGTCTGACAAAGTGAAAGTTTTAAGTGTCTATAATTTTTCAGTGATTTTTGACAATTTTTTTATTGGTCGTTTTATTCATACAACGCAAAACCTCAACTATTTTTCATAAGGAAGGAATTGCAAAATAGTGTTGGTATAAAAATTGTCAAAATTCAGTGGTAATTCGTAGCCATTAGAAATTTGCACTTTATTGCACTAAAATTTAATGAGCTACATATCTGCATGCCCTAAAAAGTTTAAAAAATATTATTTTTTTTATTCAAAATTTAGATGAATTTTTGAAAAATGTTTTTTATGAAAATTAAAAATATGTTTTTAATTAGTATTAATGATGTTTTGATTGAACAATAACTATAAATAATTGAAAGACAAAGAAATTGTCCAAATATGTCAACATGTGTTTGTGCTATAATTTGTGAACAGAGTGTACATATGTATGTATGTATGTACGTGCATATATATGCAGAGCTCTGCGTTCTTGTCGTCAGCATTTGTTGACAGCAAGTTGAGTTAATTGGGTTCTCAAAAATGAAATTGTAAATTTCGGATTGTTGCATCCGAGAATGGAATGAAAACTTCAATGCGATGAAAATTCTGTGCGGTAGTTTGAACGGTTTTACTGGGAAAATTAATGAAAGTATCAGAAAATCTGCTCATTTCGTTGAACTCTTCGCGCACTTAAAACACAATTGCATGCTTTTTATGAAGATATTTTTTTATCCTGGAGTTGCTGATTTTATGGCAGTATGTCTTATAAAATTGCAGGCCTGACAATAATCGACATTTGAAATTCTGCAATAACACACCCTTCTTTGCTACGCCCTTATAATTTGCATTAAAAAAAAAATATTTTTAATCGAATGGTTGAAAATGACATACATAATTGGCTCATTGCAACCAACAATTTTCTTTTGATTTCATAAAACGTAAAATCCTTATTTCATAATTCATTGGCTTTGGTAAGGCGTTATTCTCGTTTAAAAAGAAGTAAATTCGCCTTATTGAGAGCTTATAATAAATTATATTTATAGAATGGAAGCCAATATTATTATTTCCAAATATATATTAAACGCATGATTGATTTGAAATCTTATTTGAGTTAAAGTCGAAATTGTTTAATACAAAGCCTAAATATCGTTTACAAAAAGTGTATAAAAACATTATGTTTTTGGCGTTTGATTTTTCATAAAACACTACATTAAAATATCTTAATAAATGTTATTTCCCAACTCTGGTTTTGAAAGATGATTACGTACATTAAATCTGTATAGCAAACGAAAGTATGGACGAATTTCGGCAATTTATTATCCATTTATTGAACTTATTATATTACTCAATTAAAACATATACAATTTTCCAATGAAAAATGTATAAAACAAAGCTTTAAACTTCTTAAATAATTTATAATAATTATTTTATCAACATATTTAGCTTTAAAAAAACTTAATTTTGATGCAGTTTCGTAACCCATTCCATTTTAATATAATAAAGTGCAAGTTTCGACTGAAAAAGGCTTTGTTTGATTTTTTTAAATTTCTTGGCTGGATTTTCTTCCACATATTAAATTTGTTTTTAATATTGGAAGAAGAAATTTACATTCTCCAAACAAGCGAATATACAATACGAAATTCAAATAGTTAAAACCTGCGTAATTAAAAAAATTCTAGAAGTATTTTTTTTTAATATTTTGCCGTTTTCGTAGGCAAAAGCATGCAAAAATATGTTAAGTTAAACACATTTAAAACAAACCGCAAAGTTGTTTTTAAGAGAAAGTTGTAATTTTTAACTATAAGTGACTTCAATTACTAAACGCCTTGCCAGAATGTATAAAGAAAGATTGTAATATGAAAAGATTTAAAATAAATTGTATTAATAGAATACATTACAAACACTGTCCAAACTATATTGCATATTATAAGATAATTTAATTTTTACTTTGTAATAGAATTAAGATTTTAATGTAATGTGAAGTATTATGAAAATACGAATAAATAAACTTAGTAACTTACTTGCTTAATTCGATAATTACGAATCTGAAATTATTTTCTTTGTAAATTCAAAATGGCAAATCGAATATGGCTAACAAACATTCAAAAAATTACGTGCTGAGATGCTGTAAATGATAAATGGTGTCGAACTTTTTATGAGGTGCGGAAAAGCAAAGTACACTAAAATACACTTCTTACTTTAAAACAAAAATTCTTTGCGTATACAAATTTACATATGTAAATACATTAAAAAAGCTCGTAAATGATAGCGCACACCCAAAAAATTATATAAATTTCGATTCTATAAAACTCTTGACATTGCATTGTCAAAGTAAATAAATAGCTATTTTTGCGCAAAGCAAAAGTGCTATGAAGGTCTCGCTTTTCAAAGTTAACTCAACGAACGTTCGCATAATACTCAAATTTGAGTTGCTTTTCGGTTTTTGCAATACAAATCTGGTTTATATTTTATCACACCTCAACTGTTCGGTATTTGTTTACACAACAAAGACGTTAGTGTAAACAAATATTATAGGATTTGTGCTTAAACTTTCACTGTTGTGTTATAAACAAACATAAATTAGTGTTTTACATACATACATATACTACATATATACAAACTAGAAAACAAAATCCCGGGAAAATCCCGGGATACCGAATTTCACGAAGCTTTGATTTGCAATTTTTAATTTGTCAAAAAATGTAACACGTCTGTAATCGTTGTATTATTGAAGAATACAAAATATCATTAATATAACAAAGATCGATTTGTTGCAATTCATGTAGATTTGTATTTATTGGTCACTTTAGAAACAAAAAGAAATAAACGTAAAATTTGACACACATATAAAATAATTTATAAATAATTGGTACAGAAGCAATTGTACCGACATACATAAAGTAAAATTATTTTTAATCACTGTTTGAAACCAATATTAAATATTAATATATTACCGTTCAGTAAAAAAAAAGAAATATATCAAGCAAAAATTAAATACATCACCTATTCCATTTTGAGCGAGGAAGAATTATATTTTATTTTGATCGAAATGCAGTCTTAAAGAAATTTAAAACTTAAGTGTGTTATCCTCCAACCTGGACCTAAATTTGTTGCATTTAAAATCTGTAGAGGAGAAACACTGCTGCGTCTCAACACTTGTTGGTTTGATTGTCGACGAAAAGTCAAGTGCTCTCTGTAAGACATAGTCTTTATCGCCTCATTAGAAAAACTATCAATTTCTTTTACCAATCATTCGGATAAATTGTATACCTTTCTATTATTAGACATTGCGAGCTGCTCGTTAAAAATTGATGCAATTTATCTCTGAGACTTTCTGCCTTATCCACTTGAAGCACTTCTTCGTTTGTTCTATTAACATCGCTTTCATAGTGAGGCTAGTTTTCTACTCGAGGAGGATATTCTCCAGCGCACTTATAATGGCAAGGGCAAAACAAAGCTTTTAGGGAGTTAACAAGCCGTGTTATTTGTTGTATTGTGTTATCATAATACAACAGTTGTAAACTTATTGCTTTTGTTTCTCATGTTAAATTTTCTTATTTTAATACAACTCTGAAAGGTGTGTTTAGTGTGTTATTTGTTTGTTTTATTCGAACAGCTCTTTCTGTGTTAAATCATTTGTTTTTTTTTTTTTTTGTTTGAAAAATTTTCTGCAATTCCGGGATTTAATTAGACTAAACCCGGGATATTCGGGAGTTAAGAAAGGCCGGGATACCGGGTTTCTGGATCTCGGGATTGACAAGCTTAATACAAACGCACGTTGATAATTGTGTACAATATATTTTACCGGCAACTGACTGAAACTTAAAATGTTGGCAGCTATCTCGTGTCTGCTCGATAGCATATGTTTTTATTGCCTAATTGGCTGTGATAATGAAAATGAGATAGCTACATACATATGTATGTGTACACTCCTATAAAATGAATTCATGGATAATTTGCCATATGTTTGTATAAACATACCTCCAAACACATATACTCATACATATATGTAATATCCATCACTCAGCTAGTGGTAGACAAGGTAAAGCCAGATCGTATATTTTTCGTAAGTATATTTTACTTTAAGCCAAAACAAAACAAAATACACACATACATACAGACCTACACATATAAGGGTGTTTTTTTTAGACGTCTGATTTTTAATGAGTCAATACTTTTTTCGGAGTTGGTCTTTTTCACAGCTGTTACTTGATTTATACTCAGTTTGTTTTGCCATTTCAAGACGTCTTGGAAGAGAATATTTATTCGGCGCGTTATTACCGACATACGGCAAACATAAATTAGTGCTGCAAAAAGTGGTCGAAAGTTGGAATTTATTCGAACCAGCTGCGGCGGTCACTTGCCTGAGATCATTTTTAAAACTTGAAAGCAAACCCTTATCTTTATAATAAATCTAAATTCTTGGCCATAGCATTGAATTATATGCGTTCTATTTCTTCTTAAAAACCACAGGTCTTAAAATAGCACCCTATATAAACAAGCATACATGCGCTTGTTTATATACTTTACATTGTTTTACTATTTTGTTTTGGATTTTTATAGTTATGCACATGCATGTCTCCGAGCGGTTTGCCGAAAAAACGCCACTTCATTCATTTCTACACTGAAATGAGTAATTTTACAAATACTGCAAATATATATATACATAAATAAATAATATGCGCACCGACATACATTAATTTCAATATATGTATGTATATGTACGTAAGTAAATAAAGAATGTCGACCGGCCCAACTGA
This sequence comes from Philophylla caesio, assembly GCA_963971545.1. Taxonomy (NCBI): domain Eukaryota; kingdom Metazoa; phylum Arthropoda; class Insecta; order Diptera; family Tephritidae; genus Philophylla; species Philophylla caesio. The sequence goes on from OZ020607.1 coordinate 12,857,845, forward strand.
AATGGCAATAACATGTGCGCCTTTGACGGCTAGTCGGCGTGGTCGTATTAGCCTACATGGCGTATGAGTGACTTTTTATTCGCCAACCGCTTCATCGCGTGCGCCGCTAATGCCAAATTATAGCATTGGAATTTTGTAATAAAATAATTCTGACAGGCACACCAAGTTTGAATGGAACGAAAAAATATAGAACAAAGCGAAAATAAAAATGAGAAGGAGAACAAAGGCAAGAATTTGCCATTTTGCGAATGACATTAAATTTGATTTTAACATAGATATGTATGTATATACATACATATATAGGTATAAATGAATGAATGTTTGAATTGTTGTTGCCTTATGCATTGGATAAAGATTATATACAATTCAGCCATTAAGCTTTTCACACCCTTTTTACGTAAACTTTTTTTCCAGTTTTTGTGATACCTTTTAATGTACATACATACATATAATCGAAACTTTAAACTTTAAACTTGATTTTCTCGAAATTTAAATTTTGCGACACAACAATTTTAGTCATTCATATGTATGTTCATATATACATATACACATATACATACATATGAATGTATGTATGTACATGTACATTAGGCGTTGTAAAAAATCTATTATTTTTTCTGATTTCGGTCTTAATTCTTATTTTCACTATTTTGTACTAAAATTTCAATATTCTTTGTTTGTAAAAAAGGACCATTGAAGAAAAGTTTCATTGCAAATTCATATTTTTGCGTAGACTAACTGAAATATTAAAAATTCGATGTCCAAAAATTAGAATTTTCACTTATTTGTACTAAAATTTTAAATGTCAAAAGGACGATTTTAAAATTTTTCATTGTAAAATCTGAACTGAAATGTAAATATAAATATATAGAGGGCTGACATTTTGTCACAAACATTATTTTGTGAAAAGAAATATGTATTTCATATTAAAAAAAAAATAAAAATAGTTATCTTTACTTTTTGGCACAGCCTAATGTACATATTTACTTAAACTTATGTATATGGTATATATGAAATGGGCATGTGATTCGTCATCCGCCGCACTTCTTGTTTCTATCTCAATCTTTAATTTTCCAAAAAAGAAACTATTTTTAGCATTTCGCGCGCCAATTATGATATATTCTATATACATATATTGTGGCATCACTGCTATTTTCGTTTCAAGAGTGTCTACGCTCTAATTTGTTTTGGAACATGCATACGTATGTATACGTAAAATGCTTTTGAACGCAAGCACAGCAGCGCGCCAGTGTGACGGTCCTGTTGCATGGCCGTTCGGACTGTTAGGCGACATGGTGCGGATTTGGGACATTCGTTTGACCAAAGCAAACATGTGTCGCGGATTAGTCTATGTGATGCCATTAAAGACACCCCGGCGACAAAAATTCAATTTATCACTACTCAAGCCAGCAGCTGCTCACACGAGCTAGCGTACAACCTGTCAATATACACATAAGTATGTGTTTATTAGGTATGTGTTTTTTAACTCCCGAATAGCCCGGGTTTTGAATAGACTAATCCCATGATTGTTAAGAACTATTCATTTAATAGCAATTTAATCTGTTTATCATAAATATAGCTTAAAAAAAAAAAACAATTTGTTGAAACAGCTCCACCCAGTGAAAGTTACTGATGAAAATAATATGTATAAATGATCTTTAATGTGTCTTTTCTGAAGCTTCTAATCTTTCTGCCATAAGAAAGGTGCTGGATAATATCCTCCTTGATGTAGAAAATGAGCCTTACTGTGAAAGCGATGTTAATAACTCTAACGACGTAACGGATGAGGTGGAGTAAGTCTTAAAGAGAGGATAACACGCTTAATGCTCGGGATTTTGATTTCAGATCCCGAAAATTCCGGGATCAATAAAATGACAAAACGTGGCAACAATTGTATATACATACATAAATACATACTATATACACGCGCACAGTGTAACTGAGGGAAAATTTTAAGACACGAGATCAGACAAGAAGCTGTTAAAAGCACATACTATACATTCTCGTACATATGTAGGTTTGTATGTATGCGCTGAAAAAAAAAAATACGAATTAAAAAAACACAAATTGATAGTATTAAAGACCCCATACACGTTACTACTAGCATGCTGGCGCCATCAAGTGATTGTGCTAGCCGATTGACTATGGATTCCTATTTGATTGTGTTATGAAAGTAGCAGATGCTGGTACAAAATAAAAATGAGGTTGATAATTTTATGATTATACCAGCGATGTGGTGTCGTGTATTGCGTTGCAAATACCTCTTGCTGCAACAATTTTTTGAAAACTTTGGTAAAAAGTTTTCGGTATAACTAACATTTTGCAGTTACCGTTTTCCAAAGGAATAGCTGCTACGAAAAACTAGCATCATTACTTTTGTTGCTTAGCTTTTAGGGGTGCGTTTGCAACTGTTATTTATTAGTTATTATTATTACCATAACACGGACTTTTGTTTTCTTTCCAAATCGTACTTATAGAACTCAGATTCGTTACCATTAACGAATTTACTAAACTTGTTGAACTGCCCATTTTCCTATTTATTTAGAAAAAAATCGAGCAAAATGCAATCCAGCCTCTTTTTGTGCCTAATTTAAAATTCGTGGGACTATCGATCAGATTTCTTCGTGTATTCCAGATTATTGCTAAATAATCGCGATACAGCCATAGCATTCAAGTCCAATTAATTCGAAATTATTTCTCGTGTCAATCGTAGATCTTCGTCCATTTTAGATTTCACTAGAGTCACAGTGACGTCATTACTGAAAGATTTTTGTTTTTCGTCTGGAATCTTCAAAACCACTTGAAAATAGTCTGTAGAGACGTATTGCAACGTTCGCTCCGTATTCACTTTCACATAAATTGAATAGTTGAAGTGGTTTTAGCTTACGCCGAAAACCGAGGAGAATCACACACCGAATTTTTGCTTGCACTGTTGGTGAAATTTCGTCTAATCTATTGTCAGAAATTTAGCATTTTATAGTCTATATTAAAACTGATTGCTCAGAAATTTAGAACGAAGCCTCGTGAAACAATTTCAAAGGATTTGGAATTTTTGGTTTTTTCAAAACAATATTTTAGAGTCACCAACCAAGCGGCTTTCGATAGACCCCTCGTATGACATTTGTGTACAGTCTCAAAGAGATCAAGGAACAAAATCTCATTTTATGAAAGGTAATTGATTAGTAAAGTTCTCTCACAGCTCACTAAAACCACACTCTATAAGTGTGTCATTATGCGCGTCCTATTGTAAGTTAAAGAAGCATTGGCGATGAAGACATCAGATGGGAGGGGTCTTGCAGTGTTCAAGAAAAAGAATATCCAAACGTTTTAGGAACCATCACGACATTTTCGACGACAATTACCCCAGAAGATGAGACGATGACATAAATGGCTCCGTCATAGGGTAAATGAAGTAAGTAAGTAAATCAAACATTAAACAGTTCATGTGAAATAAAGAGTGTTTGCGCGGCACATAATTTCAACAATTTTGTACTGTACGTGCGATAATTATAGCAGTATTGCCTGGTTTCTATTAGGTCAAAATCACTGTCGTTAAAAATTGCCTCAATTGACAACGATACTACAGTGACATTGTGTAGATTGAGTAGCGCTTTTGAAACCAATACGCTTTTAATTCCAACGACAATATTTGGCGTCAACATTTGTCCTAATGAAAACCAGTGATAACACATAATGACAAATTGTGACAGTAAATTAAAATATATATTTATTTATTTTCCAATAGTTTACAATTAAAATACACTTTGTTCTTTCAACAAAATAAAACCAACAAGAGTTCATCCAAGGCGAATTTATTCAAGGTGGTGGCATCCCTGCAGAAACAAAATAAACGTGTATTTTGTTTTTGCTCTTTTATTACGATTGTCATAATCAGCTGACTGTTTCCAAAGTAAAAAGACAAAAAAAAAACGTAAAAAAACATGACGGTTTTGACAATCACGACAATAAAGCAATAAAATAACTCCACCTTGAATGAATTCAATTTGAGTTCAACAAAGTTTTAGACTACATAATTCTCAGAATTTGAAAATGAAATTTGCAATTCTCACATAAGTTTGTTTTCAGTGAAAGTTTCTACAATTCTTTAAAATTTTAATAAATAATAAATTTTAATAAACTTTAAATAAAACTACATATATAGCTTATTTTATAATTAAAACTACATGCAACAAAGTTTCAAACTTCGCACAGAATTCCCAAAAAATTTTAAGGCATTCAACTTTTTTGTCAGAATTCGTTGAAAAATCGTAGGTGTGCAAACTTGTAGCCAATTAAATTTTAGTGCAATAATATTTTAGTTTCAGTTGACAAAAATATGCCGTAAATTTTTTGGGAGTTTCTTTTGCCGAATGGCTAACACCATTTGTGTTTTATATAACTGAACAGATAAGTATATTGATTTGGAAAAAAATACTTAACGGATTCAGGTTAAACATTTCTCAAAAATCTACGTTAAAATGTTCATTTCTTAAAATCGGCTGCGGTGGCCTATGCCTGTATGTATAGATAATTATTTGTGGTGAAAATATTCCATCCGCAACTCGCTCCATGCAAATTCTAATCGCATAGTAATGATGTATGTATGTACATATAATTAGTTAACCAAATACTAAATACGACTTTCCAATGCGATAGTTATGAATAAAATACAGCAAACATATCTTTTTGCTATCTTTTCCAATCTAAGCGGCATTCAGAAGTAAACAAAAAGTCGTGCGACAGACAAAGATTTGGAAATACCCAAATCTAATGTTTACCAACATACACACATGTGTATATGTAAGTACATCTAAATATATATATATATATATACATATGTTATGTATGTATGTATGTACTCATTTTTGGCGCAAAAGCATCCCTTGAAACACCCGCAAAACGACAACAACAGACATGAAAGCCCATGGGCAATGACCACAGGCGCGCAACAGGCGGTTCACCAATTTATGAACTTGTTCAAGTTGTTGCGCATTTTCAGCAGCTGTTTGCCGATGTTTTTCTATTTCTCTGACATATGTTTGCATTTTTCCTTCGAATTACGTGCCGGAAAGCGCTGAACGTGGCTTAAAATCACGAGCACCATAAATCTGGTGCGATGCTCAATTCACATACATATCTATTTAACGTGTCGTTAATACATTTTTTGCGGTCAACAAAAAATACTTTAAATAGCTAGTTGGCATGTGTACGAAAAGTTGCTAATCAATTGAAAGAATTAATAAAAAAAAAAGCCTGGCTGAATCGATACAAATATGTACAATATGTATGTATGTATGTATGTACCTACACACAAACTATGTACACAGTGTGTATTTTAGTTTCTTTTTTTTTTAACTTTGCTATTTGGTTGTAATTATTTCAGTTCGGCAATATGTTTTTCACAAAATTGAACGTTATACGTTCGTATTTCAAATATTATGCACGTATGACTGGTTGTACATACATGCGTATAAATATGTATGTATATTTATATCCTTTTTCCACAAGCACAACTCTAAATTATTTATGCACTTATGTATTTTATAAATTCGATATTCCATATGTAGTATATTATGTACATATTTTTCAATTCAAAATTATCTTTGTGTTACTTTGGTGGTAGTTGCGTTAAACAAGCCAAGTCGAACCGTTCAACCAATTCACTCGATTACCCGCAAACGACTGATTCGGCGATGGAGCATCTCGAGTTGATTCAAAATCGTGTAATCAGTCGCTGCTGTTTTTGACGTTCGTGCTTTTGTTGTCTTTCGCTGATGCCACTATTCTGAGTTGGCCACGCACTTGGCCATGGCATACACACTGTTAATCACATCTATTCATGATGGGTATATGCACTTAAATACATAAATATATACATACATAAATAGTTTGCATATACCTACATATGTATACATACTTACATACATATGCACATATGTACATACGAAGGTGTATTCATAGCTGATATTTAGTGGGGTTGGTCGTTGCGCGCCCAAATGAAAATGTTTTCGATTGCGTGCGATGTGCATTTGAAGCTTTCAGCACTTTTTGCTTAATGGTTCAATCTGTATATTCCGCATTTTTAAATTTACATTATTTTTATTTGGTTTAATGTTTTATAAATACTGCTTTTGAACTGATTTGCATATTTTGGCTTTTTTTGTTCAGCCATAAATTTTTTATTTGTTGAGTTTAGTACAACTCCACAGTTTTCCCCTTAAATTTTTATCAAAATCACTCCAAAAAATTAATAAAAATTGAAATGTTTAAAAAGAAATTGGTAACACAGTGCAACATTTCAACGATCTAAGTGTACACATTTCTTAAAAATATGCGCTATAGATTAAAAGTATGAATATGCAAAGTCATTCATATGAAAACTTTTTTGTAAATACACACTGCAACTGAAGCAAAAGTTTCAAACTTTGCAAAACATTTGTAAGAAATTTTTAAAACCTTATCTAAATTTCCAACTTAAAGCACTTTTAATTTAAGAATTTTTTTTAATTTTAGTCTTACTGTACGTTCTATAAAGAAAATAGTTCGCAAAACCAAAATTAAAAAAAAAAGTATACATAGTATGGATTGTATTTTTATGAAAAAATATACGAAAACGATTTTACTTAAGAAATGCTCGTACCGCCACATACATATGAAGAGGTGATTGAGGACTTGATTAGATATAAAACACTAAAGTTAATTTAATTTCAATGACGTCTCACGAGTGAGCAATTTGTTAAAATATATTTAAAAAAAAGTTATGTATTTTATTTATTAATATAATACAAATAATTTGGCACTTACTCTATATAGCCCAGTGTTTGGTCGAGCTTCTCCTACAATTTTTGGTTTGCATATCTTATGTTGTACCATAAATGGAGGGATCTACAATTTTGTGCCGACTTCAATCGACATATGGGAAAGATTTTCAGGGCAGAAATACATTCAAAAGTTTGCCATTGACTGCCAAAATGAAACCGCTATGAGTAAACATTTTGCCCAAGAATTAGATTTTACTTTCGAACGGCCTCCTTTCATTTATTATGATCCATGTAATAATAAAAACAAAATAAATAAAATAATTTTGTGCAGTGGTCCTATTTTAATTCTATCAAAATCGCTTCAATATTATTTGAAATTATTGCCATTAAAAAATTTGAATAAAAATAAAATATTAACAATTCTTGAATGCAGCTAAAAGTCGAAGGGACGTTCCCGAAGAAAACAAAATGCGAACGATACTTTGAATATATTTTTAGGAGAACAAAAAAGTCTGCAGAACATTGTGATAAAGAAAATTGAGATCAAAAGCCTCGGGAATTTTCTGAAAGAAAACATAAAGGGAACAACGCTGTGGTCGAGTGGGTAGCGGTGCGTGCTATAACTCCGATATGCCGTTGAGTTCGAGGTTCGAGTCTCAGCCAAAGCAAGTAAAATCTTAACCATAGACTAATGCCATTTTTAGCTGCAAAAAAATAATTCACCTGAAGACTGATAAAAAGACAAATATGTATGTATGTTAGCCGATATCCTGCTCGTTTGCCTTGTTGCACATGTCGGAAATCCGCAAAATGGCAAATCTCCACAATCTGTCCATCCAATCATCCCAGTGGTCTTAGGAATCGGTAGGGTGATCCAATTGTTTTGCCTGAGGAGCTAACAAGAGCAACCTTCATCGGCCAATTTCTCTGCTTTCGTCAGCGGCCAGAAGCCTTGTGGTCTCCACTTTGTGGTATGAACTGAAATTGTGGACCAAACGGTTTTGTTCTCCCTCTCGAACTTCCTTTCGCTCACCAGAGACGAGTTTTCATCGTTCCATAATTCTATTATTGACGACCGGTTGGACAATAGAAATATGATCTCTACTCGAAGATGATCATTTGCATCCCCGAACTTGCTCGTTTCTTGAAAGCCTTTCAAATCGAGCTACAACTAGTGCTCAGTTGAAAAGTACTTTGGACAAAGATTTAGCCTAACTGTGCGAATTGGAAGCAGGTAAATCACCACTGCGCTAGGTTTTGACACGCGTTACCTTCACAACAATATACTACAGATAATTTGTAAGCAGGATTATGAGTATTTCTGTTTGTTACATTTCACTCAGACTCAATATATAAAGAGATAGATGAGAGGACATAATAGGAAATATATAAAGAAAAGATTTTGAGAATTTGGTGTTTCTTAGGCGAGAACTTGCTTTCAAGTTGATTGTTGTTGTTGTTGTATCAGCATAAAACATGTTAATGCGACTGTCGTGGGAACATGCTTTCAAGTTGATCACACCTTTTACATATCAAAACGGCTTGACTTGAACGCTATAAAATTGCGTCAGGCCCTTGTCAAGGAAGTAATTTTAAATTCTCACAATGTAAACTTTTTACGCATTTTGTAAATTGCTTAATTGTGACATATTCTTATTTGATATTTGAGTACAAAAATATATTTGCACTATGCACAGCTGTACCAAGATGTACTATTACTACACAAAGGAGCAGTACCAAGATTGTTTAATATCTAATTAATCGTGCTGCTGTACGACTTGACTGTCACGTTGCCACATAACCTTGAAAGGAAAACATAATTCAAGTTGATGTTCACGTTCAAAAGTTGTGAGTGTGTTGATAAATTGAAAGGCAACTTGAATGATAACTTGATCGTGCAACTGCCGGATTAATTCGCAGACATCTTGAATGAAAACATGAACGTGTAACTGCTGGGTAAACGGGTTGTGATTTATTCCATTCCTCTCGAATCCCTCCAAACAACATTATCATTCTGTGTCAGATTTTAGGTATTTTATCGATTCTTGAATAATTTGTATACCAGCTGTTTATATTTACAAATTTGATTTGACATTTTTTAAAAAACTGTTTACTATCTATTTTCTGTCCCCTGTGCGAATATTTTTATTTGTGTGTTTTCTATTTTATAATTTAAACAAATTTCCTTTTTTTATTTCATTGACAAATTTTTGTGGACTACTGCAAAAATGCTAAAGTACTTGTTTTACTTATTACTACTGCTTGTGAATGGATATTTCGTATTGTTGGCTGCTGCTATGTCTGGTTCAAGTGCAGCAGCTGATAAGGTAGGATCATTGGAGCCACGATGTTCTAATCTAAAACGCGATGAAATCGAATCTCATCTTTCCACAAAGACACCTTACCGTGTTGTGGCCAATTTGGACGATAAGCCTGTTACCTATCCAGGTAAGGAATTTTTGATACATGCAAGGAGTTTATAAACATGTACGGTAAAACTAAAAAAAAAAATTCACATTTTGACTTACATATTTGATATTACGTTTTGTGTTTTCGCTAAACAGGCTGTCATGCAACTCGTATCTGGTCAGTCATACGTCATGGTACGCGTAATCCCAGTAAAAAACAAATTGAAGATGCAAAGTTGAAGCTGGTAAAATTGAAGGAAGATATCCTTCTTAATCCTCAAACAAAGTTATGTCCTGAAGAACTGACAAGGTTGCGACTTTGGCATTTCAATGTCAGTAGCGAGGAAGAAAAATACCTTACAGCTGAAGGTGAGGATGAACTTGTTGAGTTGGCGGAGCGCATGCAGAATCGATTTCCAAATTTATTGCTCGACCAGTACCACCCAAGTTTATTTTATTTTAAATATACAAAAACACAACGAACACTAAAGAGCGCTCAAAGTTTCGCTACTGGTCTATTTGGAAGAGGCGCCATTGGGGCTATCGAATATCCGGAAGCACTGCATAAAGATCCTGTCTTAAGGGTGAGTACAAAACTTACTCATATGCCTGCATGTAAATAAAAAGCACTAGTTAAGGCCAAGAGTGTTAGTATAATTTTAAAAAATTTGTATATTTTTTTGTTACTTTATTTTCTTGACAAAACTATGGTTTTACGTATACAATATATGGATTATAAAAGGGCATAAATTATATTAAGTGTTAACTATTGCTTGATTGCGTATTCACGTGAGTGTTTCAATCCACGATGCAGCGAACCAGAGATGGTGCATTCCGGGGTACATTCCTGGCAGTTTGTAAACAAATTAAAAATCGATATTACGCCTAACACAAAACATTTTTTTATCTAGTTTTTATGGTTGTCTACAAAGTATATTTCAACATTTTTTTGTAATCCCAAACACTTATTACTATAAATCAGCTTCTCTTTGTTTTCCTTCTCCTCATATTCATTGTTTACTTAAATCCGGAAATTTCAAATTCCGCGGGAAGGAGTGATCTTGTAATCTATCGTTCTTGCTTCAACCTACCTAATTTGGGTTTTTTTGACAGTTCTCGGTCAGTTAAGACCTCTTTAAAGGAGTCATGTTTCCCAGAAAAAGTCAGTGGAGGTTGTGAAAACCGTCAAGTTGAGCTATCAAAAGTAAGATTTATTCAAGAACAACAACAAACTAACCAATGTAATAATAAAAAAAAACAATGAAAAACTTGCGAAATAGTACTTTTTTAAATTGTTTATGCATGCTATGGACTTAAAATATGTTTATAATAAAATATATACACATGTGTATAATTATTTGACATATTGTTTCGGGTAAGAGATCAAGAATGAATACAAGATTGCGAGAATCGAGCTGAGAGCAAAAATCAGTGATCCTCAGAATGGGAGACCAAAGAAAAAATTGTAAAAAAAGAAAGATGCGAATGGTATATTACTGGCGGTCTTCACCTGCTTTTAATTCTCGGTAGCGATTCTTTGGAGAGCTATTAAGAGTGTTCCCAAGGCAGACTGGGACAGATATGGGTTGCTCCTAGAAGAGAGAATACCAGATCTTCCTAAACTCAAAAGTTTAAAATCAATTGAAGAGGCCACAAGGTAACGAGTTGATTGTTTTGAAAATACATGAGAAGAAGCAGGGAAGGGAAAGCGGTCCCATGGTGGAACGCCGAATTACAAAGCTTCGAAAAAAATCCAGGAAACTGAATCGGGCGTCAAAAACTCGGAACGGGAAAGATTGGTCCGGATATCGGGTCGTGCAGAGGGAATATAAGAGGGAAATTCGATCGTGTAAGCTAAGCACTTTTAGAGATTTCTCCAGTGATATTGAAAAAACGAAAGAGTCGGTCAGGCTTTGTAGGGTACTGCAACAGGACCCTACGGTTAGGATCGAACACTGATGGATTGAGGGAGCGTTTGACAACGCTACTTTTGACTCTATGTGCTCTGCGGCCAGACGGCATGGATTCGCTTTATGCTATCAAGAAGATTGCTGACAGTTGGGGAAGAAACTGGCCTCTACCATGGCAGAGGTTGGGAAAGGATGCCCTCAGGGCGGTGTACTCTCGCTTCTCTTGTGGTGCCTGGTAGTGGACACTCTACTAACGGAAATGCAAGGCTTCGCCCACATCCAGGCTTACGCTGACGATGTGTGTGCTTTGGCGTCAGGAAAGTCTCTCAGGGAAGTCTGTGCAAAGACACAGAGAATCCTGAATATGATTGATGAATTGTGCACTCTGCAAGACTTTGCTGTCAACCCTAGCAAGACAACGATAGTTCTGTTTACGCGGAAGAGAAAATTGGAAGGTCTCAACCTTCCGGTGCTCAGAGTCGTAGACGTAAGTCTTTCCGGGGAAGTGAAATATTTAGGGGTAACTGTAGATATCAAGCTGACGTGGAAAACTCATGTCGAGCCGAAGGTAAATCGAGCGCTGAAAGTTTTAGGACAATGTCGGAGAACCTTTAGCAAGACTTGGGGTCTGAGACCGGCTATGGTACTTTGGGTATACACAGCCTTAGTCAGACCGATAGTTATGTACTCTGCTGTGGTATGGTGGCGTAGAACCATGGGGAAAACCACGGTCTCTGTGCTGAACAGATTACAAAGAAGTGTGTGCATAAGCATTACGGGCGCTATGAGCACAACCTCAGGCGTGGCTCTTAATGCTCTGTTGGATTTGCTACCTTTAGATTTATCGATCCAGGAGGAGGCAATGAAGACGATGATGCACGCTTACGGCTTGTGGCAAGACGACCGGAGCTTCGGACACAGGGAGTTGTTTTGAAGGGTGTCAGAGGAATACCCTTAGCTTCTGGCCCCAAATGACAAAATGATACCGGGGTCTCCTATTGGAGAAAGTATGCCGTTAGCTTTCCTGCAAGGGAGGAATGGAGAGATCCAGATACTCTTCTGGTGAGCTCGGTAAAAACTTTCTACACTGATGGCTCCAAGACCGATAATGGGACTGATGCTGGCTGGCATCTGGAGCGTAACTTCAGAGGCTTCTCTGCTTTGGGTCAGATGACCACGGTGTCTCAATGAGAGGCCTTCGCATTACTCAAAGTAGCAGACCAGATAGTTGGCGAAAGTTGGAGAGGATACCATATTAAGGTCTGTAGTGACAGCCAAGCTGCCCTAAAGGCTTTGGAAACCGCTCGTGTTTATTCAAAAATTCTCCAGGAACGCAACGGGGCACAATCCATGGGGGCAACACATGGTCACCATAGGTATCATCGACGATCCGCTATGCGCATTTTGCCTTGAAGACGAGGATAGTACAGAGCATTTTCTCTGCAGCTGCCCGGCGTTCTCTACACTCAGGTGGCGCATCTTTGGGTCGGATGTCCTGAGAATAGACAAGATACATTCTCTCTCCCTCAGCGAACAACGCAGGTTCGTTAAAGAATCGGGTAAGTTTGCTGAGGAGTAGTTACCTCCAATGACTCCACACCCACCTCTTCTCCATCATCCTGTTTATCCTTCTTACAGGCCTCAAGTACAATGGGCAACAATGTCTTGAGTGCTTGGTAAACTAATATTTGGGTTTTCCGGCCAAACCCCAAATCCATCCATCCATCCAAGAGTGTTCGCGATGCTGATAATTGATACGTTGTCAAACAAATTTGCAAGGAAGGGGAAATTGAGAGCGCAAAATGACATTTCATTTTCAGGCGAAGTTGCAAATTCTTGCTGGACAAATTTTACCCAGCACAAATTTGCAAGCAAGAAAACAGCTGATCAAAAGCAGCTGTTTGCAATTTGGATAAATACGAAATTTTTGTTTAAGAGTTTTAAAGGTGAAAATTATAAAATATTAGTATTTAACATGCGAGAAGCAAGTTAAAGTTCGTTTGATTAAGTTTCGTTAGTGGAATGTTTCAGGAAAACACTAATGCAATGTTTATCATTTTGCATATTTGGATGCGGATAAGAATTCAATCAGCTGTTCGTTATACTTGAGGGAGAATGCTCCAAAATTTTGAGAAATTTTGTTGCTGGGTAATTATATTTTTTGCACTATTAGAATCGTCTTAAAAAGTTAAACTTCATATAGTAAAACGGTAAAATTTTTTATTTGCAACAAAACAATTGATTTGACAACCAACCACCAATCAGAAAAATTGTATTCTAACTCGCATATGCCTGAATATCCAAAAAGAAAAAAACTTTTAATAATAAGTTTGATTTAATTGATTATATTATACACCCTCTGTTAGTTATAAGAAATTTCACTTTGAGTTATGTGTTTTGTTTAATTACAATTAACGAGTTCACAAGCCGTGTTATTGGTTTTATTTCTTTAGTTCGCTATTGAAATAACAGAGAAGTTTGTGAACGCATTGTGTTATTTAGTTTGCTATTGTATTTGGTATTCAAGCAGACCTACATCACCTTTTGACTTTATTTAACAATTTTTAATCATAAATAAACCTCAAATGATGAGAAACAGAAAGAGCTGATCGAATAACACACTAAACATTCCTTTCAGAGTTTATTGAAATACGAAAATTTAACATGTGAAACAATAACAAGTTTGCATCTGATGTGTTACAATACGCGATAGGACGAAATACGACATGGCTTGTGAACTCCCTAAATAACATTAGCGAGTTGGTTATATTCTCCAGAAACAAAAATGCTCAGAGAAAGTATGTATGAATCAAGATTGTGTATGAATATTTTTCCGTTTTATTCACCACAGAATATTTTTCAGTTAATACACCATGATAAGACAGCGACAGGTGAAAAATGAACAGTAGTAGAGCAGAAAATGTTAAAGCTAGAATTTTAATGTATTTTTGTTAAGTTAACTTTGGAGTTGTAGATTTACCAAAGAATCATTCTTGGAATTACATATTTAAAATTTGCAAAAAAAAATATGACCGACTGGTCGCAGTGCGATCCTCACATAATTAATATAATCTAATATGTATAAATAATAATATTATTCCTAAAATGCAGTCAACATATCTAATGTAATGTTATGCGTTGCAAACATGTACATATGTACATAAGCCGGAAATATTTGCAATTTATTTAAAACTTCAAAGAAATAAATTCATAAATTTTGATATCTTCATAAGTTTATTACTTCAATCATAAGTATGTATGAATGTATGTATGTATGTACATAGTATGTATGTATGTATATGTTAACATGCAAGGTTGTGAATCTGGCAAGAGCATATTTGTATGTATGTACATACGTACATACATGTACATAAATATGGTATGTTTAGTTATATACTTACATACATATATCTATGCATACTACGTGTAAAATATCGACTTGCATTACGCTTAAGGGGAAGTACTGGACAAGTTTCTTAGAAACTGTCCTTTTCATATGACATTATTTTACCTAATAGTGGATCTGATAAAATGAATTGCACATACTTTTCCCAAAATATAAATCGTCCTACACTCATAACTTAAATTAAAATACTTCTATCTGCAAATTTAAAATGCCGTCGGTAAATCATCATTCCTATAGCAGTACATGTGCATTTGCGCACCATTATTGTAGCAACACTTAAGCTAATGTACAATTCATATAACATAAAATGGAAAATATTCATTAATAAAGCTAATGTACATATGTATTTATTTATATTATTTTTGCTTTTGTTTAGTTTCACCAAAGTAACGCAAATTGATACATTTTTGTAACATCATTATATGAAAGTATACAAACTATTTAGTTGATGTTGGCCTCGCTCACCTCTGTTACCTGGGTACTCTTATAATATTTCCCCGCATTATCATTGCTGTGGTGATTTGTGCGAGAAATATTGGGAGACTTTGAAAATTCACAGCTAAAATCGTGTCTCAAATTTCTCTAACAAATTTACGTTCTCGGTATACGTTCTATGGAGAAGATGAAAGACGAAAAGACGCGAACTGCCAGACAATGCAAATGAACTAATAAAGATAAATGCGAACGTCAAATTCGAGAAGGAATTGAAAGAATGCTGCGCATTTTTCCGTCTAACGTGGTTTTCAATTGAGTGTAAAACTAGTAACATTTAAACGAAATAAACATTTAACTTTAAAAGTAAATAAAAAAGCCTAAAAAGTAATGTTAAATAAATGAATTCTTTGGAGAATGAATAAAAGGGAATTCGTTGTATACTAGACAGTTACGGACTGTCGGTCTGAGGCAGGCCACTGAGCAGCAAAAAGGCGGTGTATAGATTGCGTAGAAGTGCCCTTCATAATAGATTGACAATGTCGGAAATGAACTGATACAGTAAAAAATAAGTCATAAACTGCTAAAATTTAAAGTTTCTCATCAGCGAACTGCATAAAGTTTGTCACGGCCATTTAAAATCGTTCTCTTTTTTTATAGTTGGTCTACGTTGCTAGTTACAACCAGCATAAATGGATAGTGGACGAAATTATAATCGTATTGCTGCTTCTTTTGTCATTGGAAGCGGCAGTAGTGGAGGTGGTTGTGCCGTGGCCATGGGCCCAAGTAGCCGGAAAACATCAATGTCGGAAAGTCAACAAATGTTACCAATGTTGCAACAGTTGACAAATGGATCGTTTGGTATTTTATTGTCTGACAAACATTGTCCCCTTTGCTTTCAAGCTAAAAGACACCAAGAAAGGATTGAGGGTACAAAATGCAAGCCGGTGGCTTGGCGCATAAGAGAGCGTATGAAAACTGCTAGTGTAGTTTTAGTATTGTGTCTGAACATAGGTGTTGATCCACCAGATGTAGTCAAAATACAGCCATGCGCACGTTTAGAATGTTGGGTTGACCCTTCATCCGTATCGGCACCGAAAGCAATGGAATTAATTGGCAATAATCTACAAATGCAATATGAGCGATGGCAGCCACGGGCGCGCTATAAGAAATGTCACGATCCCACAGCTGAAGATGTAAAGAAACTGTGTACCTCACTTCGGCGCAATGCCAAAGGTGAGCGCATTCTCTTCCACTACAACGGTCATGGTGTGCCTAAACCAACCGCTAATGGTGAAATATGGGTATTTAATAAGACATTCACGCAATATATACCTTTAAGCATTTTTGAGCTGCAAAGTTGGATGGGTGCGCCATCGATTTACGTATATGATTGCTCCAATGCTGGTATAATCATTAACTCGTTTCAACAGTTTGCCGAACAGCACGAACGAGATTTGGAAAAGTCGAATCAACGTGGAGGACCAGGACAAGCGCCATCTATATTGACACCACTTATCAGCTATAAAAACTGTATACATTTGGCCGCCTGCTCTGTCAATGAGATATTGCCCATGAATGCCAATCTACCGGCAGATCTTTTTACATCCTGTTTAACCACGCCTATAAATATAGCTCTCAAATGGTACACAATGCAAGAAAAATTCGAGTTAGTGCCGCTAATACAGAGCGAACAAGTTGACAAAATACCAGGAAAGGTGAATGATCGACGAACAATGATGGGAGAATTAAATTGGATTTTTACTGCTATCACTGATACTATTGCATGGAACACTTTGCCGCGCGATTTGTTTCAGCGCTTATTTCGCCAGGATTTACTTGTCGCTAGCTTATTCCGCAATTTTCTACTAGCGGAACGTATACTGCGTTCGCATGATTGTGCACCTATATCACATCCGGCATTACCGCCCTGCTTTCGCCACCACATGTGGTCCGCTTGGGATTTAGTTGTTGACTTCGCTTTGCAGCAGCTACCTGAAATATTGGAAAAAGGTGCACCATATCGGCAGCTACCATTTTTTGAACAACAGCTAACGGCTTTCCAAGTTTGGCTAGATCGCGAATCCGAATCCCGTTCCCCGCCTGAACAATTGCCGATCGTATTACAAGTGCTACTATCCCAGGTGCATCGACTGCGGGCTTTAGAGTTATTAGCACGTTTTCTTGATCTTGGTCCTTGGGCGGTCAACTTGGCACTTGGTGTTGGTATTTTCCCGTACGTACTTAAATTATTGCAGAGTTCGGCAAAAGAGTTGCGACCGGTGCTCGTCTTTATATGGGCTAAAATACTGGCAGTCGATCCGAATTGTCAGGTAGATTTAGTGAAAGAACATAAATACTTTCTTTCTGTGCTGCAAGACACAACCGTTTCCAAAGAGCATCGCACTCTTTCTGCATTTGTACTCGCCTGCATTGTCAACGATTTTCTGTTGGGCAAAACGAGTGCTTTGCAAGGCTCTTTGGTGTCAATATGCTTGGAGCAGCTGAACGATGAAAGCTGGCTTCTGCGTCAATGGCTGGCGATATGCTTAGGTAATAGAGTGTAAACAATTTGTAAAGCGTTGATAAAATTTGCAATTATTTTTGACAAACATACATATAAATTTATAAGGCAATTAATTTCATTATATTGCTCCAAAGATATTAAAGGTTCTTGCAAGTCATGATTCAACGTCAAGTCGTATATATTTTAATCATTTCCTAACCAATCTTTGAAATTGATTTTAGGCATGCTTTGGCAAAACTTTGAGAAAGCTCGTTGGTCTGGCGTTCGTGATTTGGCGCACGAAAAACTCTATCCTCTACTTAAAGATCCAATACCAGAAGTTCGCGCAGCTGCTGTTTTCGCATTGGGGACTTTTATTAGTTCAGTTACAGATCGAGAGGAACACGCGAACAACATTGATCGCATAATTGCCATCACTCTCTTAGACACTGTGGGCGAGGATATGTCACCTTTAGTTCGTTTGGAGTTGGCAGCGGCGCTGCAATGGATGGTGTTGCTGTTTGAGTCACAATTCGTGACTGTTTACATGCAAGAGCAAATGAGCTGCTCCAATTCTAATTTACCGCAAACGACGTTTGTTAGCGGCAGTGAGCGTAGCGCCAGTGTAAGCCACAGCATAACAGGTGCCCCAACTGCGGCGCTGGTGCATCATTCTACACACAGTTTGGAACGTCATGTCTCAATGCGTCGTGGTGCTAGCTCAAGTTCGATATCGAATATGGTCTCCACAGCTATACCGTTTCAATCGATATTTTTGCGTTTGTGGCAGGGCATCTTCAATTTGGGTCATGATCCGTTTCCCGAAGTGGCGGAAACAGCTCAAAAGATTATAGCTTATGTGCGCGATAAGTCGGTCGATCTAATTACTGCCAAAGAGGCCACCAGTGATAAGTGCAATTCGAGTGTCAGCTTGCCACCTAGCCCGTCAACACGTGGCAATTTTTTGAGTGGTGAGTCACCACCGGTTGGAGGTGGAGTACAAGTAAGCCAACACCAGAACACCAGCAATTGGGCGTCTAAGGTGCGCAATAGCAAACTTCTGCCTGGAAATGTGATGAACAGCGCTGATCATCTTCCTCTCATAGGCCGCAAATTACGCACTACATCGATGGGAGATGAGACTGACAGTTGTGGACCGCTAAACGGAAGCCGCTCTGGTCTTGCTGTCTGTTCGGCTGCAGTTTTAAATATGAACGCAGGTGGCAGTAGTGGAGCTGGGGTTGGTGGTGGTGACGGCACACATTCAGCCCGCAGCAGTACGAGCGAGAACAACTATGAACCGAAATCTGCTGCGCTTAAACCAATCTTACAAACAGAATTCATATCTTGGGCTAACTCATACTTCATGCGACCCGGTAAGAATCGTTATGCATCCGCGGAGGGCACGGAAGGGCAACAAGTATATCCCTCAGATATGAATTCGCCTGAATTGCGATCTCGAAATTTTCGTTTTTGTCGCAACGAATTAATTCGACGACAGTCAAAGGATCAGCATATGCGTGGATTTCGCATCGACACACAGACATGCATGCTGAAAACACAGCACACGCCTGCCATTGTCAAATTGCTGCCATACGAATCACAAGTCGCCGTCGCCTATAAGGAGAAGGTACTGGTCTTCGATTGGGCTCGCAATTCTGTTCGTTCCTATGTGCCCCAGGCCAGCAGCAATAGCGCAACACGTAATCACTTAGGCGAGTCTGGTGGTTCGTCGTCGTCGCCATCGACCCACATGCAGCATCATCAGCAGCAATATCTACAGCAACAACAACAAAGTTTGAACGCACGTGTCAGTGCCTTCGAATTTTTGAATGCACATGACATTGGCTTGATCCTGGCGGGCCACGAGGATGGGGTAGTGCGCATATGGCAGCCAGGCACAGATGAGCAGCCTGAATCGCGCCTTATCACCGCCTTCGAGGGTTTGCCAGGCATGAATTTCGCTACAACTAGTTCATCCACCAGTAGTGGAACTGCCTCCGGTTCCAGTTCTGGCTCGTCGTCGCTGAAGCACCGTCGTGATTTAATGCGTACCGGCATTGTTACCGCTTGGCAGCAATGCCGACAACATCTAGTTGTGGGTGGTGGCGTATCGCGTTACTTACGTATTTGGGATGTGGAGCGAGAGTTGAAGCACTGTGACATACCAATTGGTAGCGAGGCGAGCGTTCGCGTATTGGCGCCCTTATCGTACAATGTCAACAGCAGTATTGTTGTGGCTGGTTGTGCCGATGGCAGTGTGCGTCTATTCGATAAGCGACTATCCCCACAAGAAGCGCGTATTTGCGTTTTTCGTGAACACATTGGTGCCATATTATCCGCATGCCTGAAAGAGAACCAACCCCTACTGGTCACCGGTTGCGCACAGGGGCGCGTACGTGTTTTCGATTTGCGACAAGCAGCTGCTCTCTCCAGTTGGGAAGCGGGCACTGATGTGGCCGTAATTGCTAGTCATCCGTCGGCCGATATTGTGGCGTGCGGCAGTGCGCAAGGCATTGCACTGCATCAGGAAAATGGACGGGCGCTGAACACCCTGCGGGGCAATGAAGGCTTCATGGGCACGAAAATCGGTTATCCGACTTGTTTGTCATTCCACGCCTATAAAGCCACCATGACGGTGGGATGTGTCGACAACACGGTCGTCGTTTACGAACCCCAAACAGGTAGAGATCAAAGCATAAATAACCTTTTATGACAACGATGAAGTTACACTTACTGCTTAGCGTTAAGATTTGGTCAAAATATTGCTCACGATTTATCTTTAATATCTTAGTTAGTGCCGTACTTTAATTAATGGCCTATACAATTTTTTAAGAAACAATCCATATTTATGCCGGCTTTAGGTCAAAATGTATTGAGAACAAATTAAAGTCGCTTTATTCCCAATGTATTTCAATCTCTGATGTTCTTGGCCCTAGGTATATCTAACGTAATTAACAATATTAATTAGCATAATTAACAATGGTTAGTTTTCCGCTTATATGTAACTCTAGTTTTTAATCAACTTATTCAATAATACTTTTATGCAGAAAGAAATTAAATGCTTACAAATATATAATATATAAGCTGGTAGTTGAACCATTCATTGAATCATGCACTCATATTGATAATAAACACTTTAATTTTTATATACTTGCAGTTTTATAAACTTTGCACACGCTGGAAGATTGACGTTGATAAAAATCCAAAAACATTTGACAATGCTAAACAATTTCTGCATGAACCCGAAATGATCGATGCTATCGACTTTATTCGTCATCGCACTCAAGTCCAAAATATTACTGCCGAAGAAGCGAAACTCATCTACACTATTTGCGGTTTTGAGACAGCTTGGAATCGTCGTCGAGACCCATCGGTGTGGTGTAATCTCTTTAATCCAAACACAATCAAAGCATTCGAATTTTTCGAAGATCTCGAATATTATTGGAATGATGGTTATGGTTATGATATTACGCATCGCATGGCTTGTGCCGCTATCGAGAACATGTTTGAATATATTGCGTAAGTAGACAAGACAAGTAGTACATAAATATATATTTAGTTAACAAGTGGACGCGAATGGGCGTTAAAATGTCAAAATCGTTGGAAAAGAAATGCAATTGAATAACTGATATATGTATATGTATGTATGTATAGCAAACTCAGTGCATTTTGTTTAATTCGAATCTGTATGGAATAGTTCTATAAATTTATGTTTCAAATCTAATACTGGAACTGGCACTGTTTTTGATCTAAATTGTTTAAGCACAAGACTGCATACCCAAACTTGATGTTTTTTGTTTAAATTTGACTAAAGAGCTAGAAACCTTAATGATATTATTTTATAATTTTAAATTTTTTCCTGTGAGGTCTGTAGTAAGTTTGGAACTTAGGCTGCAATGAGTTTTGCTAGATAATTATCTCAAATTTAATTAAAAACTTACCAAAATTTAATTTAGGAATAATTTATACATAAATCACTGCTGTTCTATTTTCCTCTATTCATAAAACTTAATAGCTTTTGTATGATTTATAAGTAGAAATATTATATGAAAATGTCAATTAATAAAACTTTTTAAATCGTTTTTTAATTCTAAAAACTTGGGTGTAAAAATGTTTACAATTATAAAAAAATAATATGAAAAATATTATTTTTTAATAATATAGTTTTTTACAGATAATACAATTTTGATTAAGGAGTTTTTTGGTTTGAACTTTTTTTTTTTTAAATATGAATGGTTTCCTCTACTTAAAAAAAAATTTAGTTTCTTACACCAGTGTATGTATGTTGTTTATTGCCCAATTAAATGTTGTTTCTGTTATATTACCAATCAGTTTTATGTTTTATAAGAAAAAAGCGCATCCACTTGAGTATTATTTTTTTTTTTCTTTTTAACTAAAAGTTATTTATTCAAATCAAACAAACACTATTCATACTATGTACATATATTTTTTAGTCTTTCCTAACACACTTTTTTTTATATGTATAGTATTTTTTTTTCAGTCCAAATTCAAACAAACCAAATGCTACATTTTACTTTACCCATTCCGGCACATTGCTAAAGGTGCTGGCTCATCTTGGTCTGTACAAAGACGGGCAATCATTAACATATCGGGATTTTGGGCGTGAACGCGCCTGGCGCACCAGTGTCATCGATGCGTTTGCAACCAATTTAGCTTTTGTGCTATATGAGTACGTAAAATTTCTATAAACACACATCCATAGTATGAATATTTTTTCTTATGAAAAACCCAAAATTTTTTGTACTTTTAACTCGCAGGTGTGACAAAGCAAGTGGACCAATGGTATTAACGTTGCACCAGGAACGTCCAATTCGGCTACCCGGGTGTCCACAGGATCAAGATCTTTGCAGTTTGAACACGTTAATTAAGCAGTACACCGAAAATATCTCCAAATGTGACTTGAAGCAGTTATGTCACATTGAGCGGCATGCCGACGAGTTTTAAGAAGTAGTTAAATAAAAACGCAGCAATAATTCATTGCAATCAAAACAGTAAGGACTAGCGAGATAAAGTCGAAAACTACTCAGCAGTAATTAAATAAAGTTTTTATTGTTCGATCAACCGACACTGCTATCGTTTTTTGTAGTAATACGCTTGAAAATGTCAAATGTCTTGGATTAACAAAAGTGCAAAAAACACAAAAAGAAAAAAAAATTAAATTAAGAACAGTGACAAAGCCATTTCGCTTATCTACATACACATTGTAATGTTAGCGAAGCTGCGCATGTATGTATGTACACAAATATTTTCTCATACTTATGTATGCACATATATACATGCATATGTACATAAATTGAAATGAGAAAAAATCAGATATCATTTATACTCTACCCGCATAAATATACATATTGGTTAGCTAAGGGTAGCTACTGCGAATAGGTTAAATAAATAGTGGCATTACTCTTAATTGTAACTTCATATAAAGTAAAGGTTATTGAAAAGTGAAAAATATGTATAGTGATAAATTGTAAATTGACGCATATATTTTCGTGACCATCCAAGTAATATGTATACATTTTTGCTGTACATAATATATCTTTCTATTTTTAATTACACTTTTACTTACCAGTTTCAAACCTATAAATCAACTTCACAAACATAATTGCCTCCTTAAGTATACAACGTTCGATTTAAAGCATTTTCATATTGAGCATGCGTTTAAGTCAGTTTCAACTGTAATTAAATTTTTGTATTTGGCACAACTGTTAAATAAAACTCATACGAGTACGCGCATGCTAAGAAGTTGCACATTGTGAATACCTATTTTTGTAAATTATAAATTTGTTCAAGACAAATATAAGGTATAAATTGAAAACTATGAATTGAACTTTATGTCTACATGTATACATACTACACATTTTGCCGCTTATTAACTAGCTGTGGCCAAAATATCCACAACTTATCCGATAGAGAGCCAATTGTGAGGATAGACAGCTTGCAATGAGGCGTTTTTAGCATATGAATAATGGCATGCATAAGCTAACTATTGAATAAGGATATGCAAAAAAAATGACGCATATACAATTTAGCATATTAAGCATTATAAGGACTACAGTAACTAAATGAACCGAATACAGCCACACAAGTCACTAAAATTAATAAAAACATACAAATTTATTTTAGCAACAATTATTATTTATGCTTAAATTTATTATATTCGTTAAATGATAAATATTTTTTTGTCATCTTATCTAATAATTCAGCATACATATGTACGTAAATTTGTGCTGTTTCGCAATTGGTTCATAAGCTGTTTAAAACCGATTATTGTTAGAGATTTTTTTTTTGTAAATTTTTCCCAAATGCATCACTGCGTGTCGCGTTTAAATAGGTATACTACATTGTAAGACACTAGTAATTCGTTTTCATAATATACGCCTTTAACAGTTTATACAAATAAAAAATAAAAAATAAAAATACAACATACATATTTCTGATAATTACTTGCAATGTATAAACTACTTAAATAATTCTGCGACAAATATACTAAGACCGTAATATTGGAAAAAAGTTAATGTATGTTGTTTTATTTACTAAAAAAAAAGTCCTCTAAGTTTTCGTAAGAATTGATAGCCTTTTTATTTTGTTGCCGAAGACAGTCTACTAGCCATGTCTACTTAAACCGTTCTTCGTCTTATGTATGCCGATTGATCTCAGAATACAGAAAAGCTCAGACAATATCCCTGATTTCACTTTTTTGACAAGTATACGAGTATTTTGAAGAAAAAGTGAAAAATTCAAAAGATCGGTTTTAGTAGCCGATAGTCAGAAGCGGGTTGCCTTGTGTAATGGAAATTCTAGTATAGTTGCCTAGCGGCTACTAGTCTGCTACTAGTCTCCATATATAATAGGGGTATAAGTTTGACAGACGAAGATGTAGCTAACGGAATCAAGTAGCTTAAGCTATCCACTCACACTGATGTAGATGGCATATTTTTAACAGCTCACTTTGTCCGGAGATTTTTCTTGATGACTGGAAATCTACTTTTATTATACTCAAGGCGAATTCATTCAAGGTGGTATATTCCACATATATGTAAGTAAAAATTTTGTTTATTTTGCGGTGAAAATGTCAGAGAAACTTAGAAAAAACAAAAATAAACAAATGGTCGGAATTCCAAATTTGGCACCAGGCGAAGGTAGAACAAGCAACCAGCTGATAGGAATATACCACCTTCTATGAATTCGCCTTGATTACACCTATCTATAAAAGTGGAAATAAAAATGACGTTAAGAATTCTAGGCACATATTCAAACTAATCACAGTGTCAAAACTGTTTGAGCATGGATTCATTCCGGGTAGATCTACGTTAACCAACTTAGCAACTTTTACGGTGGAATGTATGCAAACTTTTCAAAAGGGATTCCAAATTTGGTCAATTTATACCGATATATCTAAGGCCTTTGACAAGGTGTCGCATTTAATTTTGATAGCTAAACTTGCAGTTTTAGGTTTTTGTTCTTAGTTTTTTAAGTGGATTACATCCTATCTGGATAATAGACGCTGTGTCGTTAGAGTTGATAATGTATCGTCTTATTCTTTTGTTGCTCCTTCTGGTGTTCCTCAAGGTAGTGTCCCAGGTCCATTATTATTTGTACTTTCCTCTTTTATTAAATGTAATTTCTTCATACATACATATATGCAGACGATCTGAAGATTTATCATGAAATTAAATGTTTGGAAGATACTTTCACGTGAACTCGTCTGTGGTTCGGTCTAATTTTAAATACGCGGTATTAATCTGGCGTCATTTTCATGCAATTTTTGTTCATAGATTGGTGTCTGTACAAAGGGCTTTTATGCGCTTTGTTTTGCACTCCTTGAGTTTTAGTGACCCCTTACTGTCTTATCGTGGTCGTTGTTTATTGGTTATTCTAATATCATTAGAGTCCAGTCATACTATGTTATCTCATTCTAATGAAGATTTGTTTCAATGTTCCGACACGAATTCTTCGTTTTAATGAAATGTTTTTTGTGTGTGTTGCCAAAACTTTTTATGAAATGATTGTCCCATTGCAAAGAGCGCTTTCGCAGTTTATTACTTATTCTTCAGTCTTAGACTTTGATTTTTCTATTTCGAAACTAGCTTTTTAGAATGAACTCTTAAGACGCTTGCCATAGGAGTTTCCTTTATCCTTATTTTTTCACTCTTTTTTTATTTTTTAAATAATATGTATCCTTATACTTATCACATATTCTAAAAGCATTTTGTTTGTTGCTTAAATAAAATAAATAAGTAAATATTATAAAAGTATTTCTATAATAGTTATTATCAGAAAGATAAATATATGTACATATGTATGTATGTATGGCTTCAAAGACTTTTACTTTGATACTTATACATATATTCTAAATATTTTCATTGTGAAAAAGAGCACAAATTTACAAAAGTCCTAGTACTTTTTCAGTACCATTTCGAGACTAGTTTTGAGTGCGTTTTGACTTTTGACTATTTTTTTAAAAACGTGTGAAATTGTGGAAAATCGCGAGTTTTTCCCACTTCTAAACCAGGTTATCCATCAGGTTAGATGGTTATAATATGAATTTTTAAATGCAGAGCATGTGAAAAAAAATAATTTTGCTTTTAACCCAGTTGTTACTGAAACTATTTTTTGTCCCATATCAACGTGATTTTTTGATATTATTACCATAACGCATATAGTAATCAAGGGAAAATAGTAAAAAAAATCTGGGTTTTCTGGAAAGCTCGGAAAATGTGGATCGTTATAACGATCAGTAGTAATAAGCGGTTAGGCAACCGCTCATACAAGTACAAGTTATCCGATCGTATCCTATTTATATAAAAAAAACCAATTGTTATACTGAAAAAGGTTTATTTGATTTCATTTTTGTTTCATTACATCTCATTTTTATTTCATTAAAAAAAAAGCTAAGTACTTAGTCCATCTATGTAGGAGTATGGTATGTTACAAAACATGATTTAGGGTGCAAATGAAGTTTACACTTTTGGCAAGTAAAGTTTGTATTTTTTTTGCAAAGCCAACATCGAAGCTGAGAGTCATTGTACTCTATCAGATGATCAATCTTGTCGTAGCGTGAAGTTTCCCTATAAGTTCTAGGAGTGGGGCATTGACATAGCGTTATAAACAATACTGAAATCAGTGTCTGATGATTTATCCCAATACATGTATCTCCTGGGAACCACAATATATCCACTGTAAAGGAGAATACCCAGAAAGCACTTCATCTCGCTGCTTGTTACATTACCCACTTTGTTTTTTTGAGTGGCGTAAATATTTGTATATGTAACCAATAAGTCTATGACGCCATCACCAAACATACAATGAAAATAATACATAGGCGTTTGAGGGTATCTTGGACCCTGGTTTTCTTGCCATTCTAATTGGGCGCGTGGATTCTGGCGATTTCTCCAAGTATATTTTTGATTGTTTGTTATGGTTGGATCAACAAAAGGAACGGCTGACGGGCTGCTAATGATTGGAGCTAAACTACATGTCGAAGATTCAGGTTGACGTTCTTCAGTGATCGGTTCCTCGGTGGTTCGACGCCTTTTAGCCAATAAAGACAAAGGCGCGTCGTCGTCGTCACTGTCAGAGGACATGTATCCGATCTCTGCCGAAGCTCTTAGCTGAGAACCTGCATAGATAGATATATACTTAAAATAACTTAGCAAACAAGAAAAACATAAACATTTTGAAGATCTATATGAAACCTGGAAGATTGTTCAATGTTACTATCTCCTCATCGCCAGAATCTTCATCGGTAATTTCAGCATTGGCGTTGTCCGGTGGAAATATCGTTATATTTTTTGGAAATGGGGTATCATCATCTAATTTCTCCAATTCGTCAATGATTTCATTGAGAGACAATGGTTTACTTTGCCTTGGCCTTGAAGTAAAAATACATCCCCATATTACTACCGATCTTTATAACGATCATGAAGTTTAACATTAGTTAAAAAAAAATATATATATAAAAAATCAAACTTTGCTTTACTGTTATTTTAGACAGGTTATAAATTTTTAAATTGTGTGGAAAAAACAAATTTATACTACAAGAAATTTTAGAAAAACTTACCGCTTCGAAGACATAACAAATTTTAATTCCACCAATCTGAATCAAACTGCAAATGCGTTGCGAAACTAAAACCTTAAATTAAATATGTATGCACCGAAACAATGCTAAACGGTCACTGCGACGATCTGTAAACGATAAACAATAAATTTCTGGCCGTTACTTTTATTAAACTGAAGGTAATTTTTAAGAATATTTTTGATCGTTTAAACGATCGGTCGCTGTAAGTGGGTTAAGTCCGCATGACGTAAATAACTCAATTTCACAAGGCAACAAATTCGCACAACTTCGTCCTTGGAGGCATCAATTTAATGTTAAGTTTTTGCTAAACCTAAATCTGATTGTCGTATAACCTTTTCAAGATTTTATTTAATTCTTTGTTTAACGATTTCAAGATATTTAAAAGTTTTTTAAGAGGTGTTTATTGTTGTTAGAGGTGCACTTAAAGAGGTAAGTAATTGAACTGATTTTTCATAGATTCGTCTTAAGTGAACCGAATTGTTATTAATTTAAGTTTTTCAGGTGAATACAAATTATACAAGTCAGCTGAGAAGTGAGAGAATTATGATAGATACAAATTAAATTTTCATGTAAATTAATTATCAGCAATTCCATACTTAGGAATTGATTTAATACAAAGAGTATGAGGAGGATTTGCCATAGATAATGCAACATTAACACGATTTTTTACATTTCACTTTATCTTACCAATTATTGTACTTGCTATAACATTAATTCACCTTATATTTTTACATCAAACAGGTTCTAATAATCCAATTAGATTCAATTATAATATTGATAAAATCCCTTTCCACCCATATTTTTCTTTTAAAGACATTGTAGGATTTATTATTATAATTAAATGTTTATTATTATTAACATTAATTAATCCATATTTACTAGGAGATCCAGATAATAGAAAAAAGATCTTCTTAGGTAGTTAACTTTTTTTTGGTATATATTTTTTTAACTAAAAATAAAATAGCTCTATGTCCTTACGCCGGAGCTCGATAGTTTAATTTATACCGAACCTTTCGCGTCTCTCTGTAACACATTCGAATGAAACATGACAATGTTATGCGAGATACAGTGAACAAACCTGCATTTGTCCACATTTGTTATTGAACTCTTTAAATTCGCGAAATTTTTACTATACCCTAAGAAATTTAAATTTTCTTTTACAGTTACAGTCAGAGAGGATTGTTGTAGATTTTACGCGTTGAGCACGAAACTGGTTTCCCAAATAGTTATCACATTCTAATTTTGATTTTTTTTTTAAGTGTGAACGTTTAGTACGCCTTCGCAATGATTTCTAAAAATTGCTTTTCCGACATTCTTCTCAGCTTCTTGGAAGCATTTTTTGAACTCAAAAGAATTATTTTTATTCCGGCTCGAAGGACCATGGACGAAACTGCCGCAATGTCAAATGGTCTCATGAACAGTCCGTTAAAAAAAAAAACAGGATTTGCACGAGGACGAATTGTCAAATATGTAAATTTATTTAAGAAATTGGAATATATGTACGTATACCACAATAGAAAATATTTCTAGTTGAAAAATATCACTTACACTCGATGTCCGCTGTGTTGGCTGGCTGCTGGTGATCGAAAAGAAAATAGCGCTAGTCTCGCTGGTTTCGCTCGGTTGCTGGTCCAAAAAAGAGTGAATCATGGGTTTTTTCCTAGTTGTCGCCGGACCGGCTGTTTTGCTTTAGCAAACCGTTAAATCAAATGATATACTTAAGCCAATGGCAGGCAATTACAAAAAAAACAGGATTTCTGAAACCAAGCTGATTTACTGCTGGGAAAAACCCATGAAAATTACCCAGCGGTGGACTGGTTCAGGCTGCTGGCCTGAACATTAATAAAAAGCGATCGATTTTTTCAGTCACACGGAAGAGTTGTCAATTGCAAGCACTTGCCAACCTTACAACGAATCCTCCGAAAGTTGTGTGGGCGAATGCCTAAATGAATCTTCCGTCATCCTCCTTAGAACAAAAAATATACTGAAATAACTGTCTAAAAGTCTTTCCGAAGGGTAGTAAATTATTCGCTTTAATGATAAAAAAAAAACACAAAGTATTTTTTCAATTAAATATGTTGCTCTTCTAGAAGAGGCTGTGACTTATCAGTTTGGCGTATACCTCTTTTCATTATCTTGCTTTTGTTGGCTGGGTTTTTACTTGTAAAACACCAAAATTTCCGAAAGTATAAGAAAACTGCTACATTGTGGTAGGTCAAACATTTTCTTCGAATGTGTACACAAAGATTCGTTTTTGTTTTGAATTTCTTAACATTTTTAAATTAAGCCAGCCTCATTTCATACTCTTCGGTAAATTTTCATCATTGCTTGAAAACACTACCGCTCATATTCCACGTGTTGCACGCTCTTTTTAGCCACATATTTATGGTAGGTACAGCGCAAACGCAAAAATACAAAAAACAGCGAAGGAAAATCGTCAAAAATTACAATGTCTCAATTGTAAGAGTGCAATACATTTTACGCATTGAGTGATTAGTAGTTATTTAGTTGCTGCCACGAAATGTTGTGTCGCCAAAAGCGATTTTATTTACATACATAGTACAAAAAAAAAACAAAATAATTTAACAAATTTACTTTTACATAGTCAAGGTGGCATGTACTAATGGTGTTTTAATGAAGTTACCAAATAGAAAAGTCTATCCACCAATACTATTTATTTAGTACATACTTATATCTTGGAAGTCAAGTTAGTAGAAAACGAAATCGAAGCAAAGGTTTATTATATAAAAAATTAAAACAACAATCTGTAGACACATTTGTATGCATATGGATGTACATACATGTTGTATGTGTAGTAAACACCAACACCGACTATCAAAGTATTTGGTTGGCAGCAACTCGGTGAAAGGAGCCGACTGCTACACACACACACATACCAACATACATACATACATTTAAAGGAGCAAGCGTAATATTCGTGCGGCAATGCGATATTCAATGTTTGATTTTTGTGAAACAGCGTATATCTGCCAATTTGTAGAAGAAGCTGATAGGTAATCGTATGACAAAATCGTTTTCCTTTGTTTAAGCTGAAATCAAGAAAAAAAAGGACATCGAAATACTTAAGAGCAACATGACCCACTTTCTTCGAATGCAAAAAGTCGATAAAGAATGGCGAAAAAAGATGTGCAACGAAAATGTACAGACATACAAACATAAATGTGCAATATAATAGATAAGGCAATTCATCTTTAACACTTAATATTTATTTAAAGTCGGCTTTTAAACGAATAATTCAACTGTAGCAGTGCAGTACGACGGTGTAATAACAGCCGTTTACACAAATATTGATCTCCCACCAAATGCCAAAGACACAAAAAAAAATATACATAAACGAGTATAAATGCAGATAAATGTATGCAATCAGTAGTGTACATAATTATTAAAATTAAAAAAAAAAAGCGCAAAATAAGCTGGTAATAAAGTATACTAAGAGTACAAAGTGCGGGAATTATAAATACCAAATATACATAATTAGATACTTACACTTATTTACATACGAGTATGTACATACATTCGCGTCGTTAGCTAATATAATTAAAAAAAAAAAAAAATTTGCGTGCCTTCGAATACTTTGATTATAAACGAAGCCCATTCGATGCCGCATAATTAATTGGCAATTGTGATTCCATACAAGTACACTGCATCATAAATACAACAACAAACTTAAGAACAACTCTTAAACATGCTTTTCGAATATGAATGTGTCGCAAGGCACTGACTCTGTTCAAATTAAATATCCTGCTCCTTCGAATTAGTTCGGAATTAGCTCGCATTTTCGTTTCGGATGACAGTGTGCTGCAGCGAACATTAAAAATAATTAAAGTAATTGTACACGTTTAAAAAAAAAAAATATATATATTAGCTTCCAATTATGCTGCCTTGGTGGTGTTTTTTGTTAATAATTGGATTGGCACTTTATGCCCTCTTCGAAATTCATTATTTCCTGCGTATGTGCCTTTGTGTAATTTTGGCGCGTTTCGTTAAGCGGAAATGTAATATTCTGGAAACGACAACTGTTGGAGGTACGTTTGTATGAATGTGTGTACATACATATGTATGTCGTATTTATATATTAAAATTTATATGTATGTATTGATGACTGTAAATTGAGTTTCTGCATAATTAGCATTTAAAAAAAGAAATTGATTTAATTAGTGCAGTTGCTCAGCACTTTAGGGATGAACAAAACAATTTGTTAAATTACTAAGTTTTAATAGTACTCAGGTTTTATGAAAAATATCACTCAAATTAAAAAATCATTTTGTTGAAACTTTTGTTTTTATACTAAATTTAAATGACTTTTATTAAAAAAAATACCTGAGAAGTTCAATTAATAACTGAAACAGTTTACTAATAAGTTTCAAAGCGTGCACACAGTTCACAAAAAATTAAACGAATACATAAAAAAATTTCATCAAATTAAAAAAAATTTTTTTTGAAAATCTTTGATTCCTACTCTTTCAAATCGTAGAAAAATGTTAGGCATAATGTGTATGGTGAAGTTGGTCACGGCATCGATTGATACTCCTTTGCTTTTGGCAGAAGTTAATTTCAATGTCTCTTCTCGTGTTTCTCATTTCGGTCAGCTGATGAATTTATTTTTTCTGTTTGAGGTCTCGACACTTAACAAACTCTTTCTCGAATCGACAGAAACATATTTAAAAAAAAAAGAAAAAATCCGTGCGTGCCCCTCATGACGGTTGGGCGAGAAAGGAGGGTTATTATCGTTGGGTTTATTATTATTATATTGAAATACAGTCATGTGTAAAATTTTAGTATAATAACTTTAAAACTGGAGGAATTATTTACAAAAATGTTAAAAATTTAAACCAATTTTCAAGTACCGTTATCTTAAAAATTGGAGCCAATCTGGCAAATGTTGGTTTTGTTAAATCAATTTAAGCTGAGAATTTTGCACATTTTCTTTCATATAACGCATGCATGAAATTAATTTTTTTATGCAAGGAAATGCGTATATTTATTTTTTTATTGTTTAGACATATATATAAATTGTTTGCCGAAAAACCAATCGGCCTTAATGCTCAAAAGCAATTTAAAAAATCATTTTTGCATGCAAAAGTATTATTTCAACAGCGATTTGTTGCCAACAATATCGCATTGATCCCGAAATAATCCTAAATTGTTCCAAAACTATTTACTAAATAATTCGAAAAAAGTTGTGAATTAATTTTTCTAGAAGTATTTCTAGAATGGTCCATAATCAAGCTCCGACATTAACTCGAAATAGTCCTAAACAAGTCTCAGATGTTCCAGAAATATACCCAAAATATTCCTGAAATGATTCTGAACAGGTGTCGAAATGGTTCCGTAATGACCCAAACCAGTCTTAAAATGGTTCGAAAATAGCACTGAGCTTTTTCAGTAGTGTTCATTTGTTTCCATACTAACCCCCCCCATTCAGTAGGCAGTCTCAGTCTCTAGTAGAGACAAAAGTCACATTTTTAGACCACTTGGCACTCAATTGTTTCAAAATAAGACTTCTAGTCTCTAAATTGTGACCTGGTGATGAGTAGGCCACAAAAAATTTAAATAAAACAAAAGAAAAAAACGTGAAAGCGAGGAAAAGCAATAATCAAACAATTTTCAGCCCGAGTATGTAGTGAGAAAAAGTAGTCTTTGCTTTCCTCCATTCTAAAATTTTCTGAAGTTTTCCGTGTGGATAAAACTACTTATACTACCATAGGCTTCCGCCGGCCCTGCTTAACACCATATATTTGAGTTATAATTTTGAGAGGGAGTAAAATATGTACACACCCATGTGAAGGTTCATTTATGAGACGAAATTCTGAAATTGATGGCCACTTATTGTCTTACAATAACGTTTCAATAAGAGCGCTTACACACATACATTTGTATGTAGATGTACCTATGTATGCACATATTTATATAATTCCAATTTAGCAGTTGTCTCACTGTTGTCACATGCGATTGGCACGTGCATGTTGTCACTTACATACATAAGTACATGAGCAAGTAGTCTACACCTATCTAACCCAACGCATACTCCCAACAGTTATTTGTCACTAGGCGGTAAAAAGGTAGCATTTTCATTGTTGCAAAATATGTACGTAATCTACATACTTGAACGTTGCTGAGGTCAATGCAGTTCTTGCCCTCCAAAGAACTTTAAAGCTTAAACAGAGACAATATATGTACATACCCAATATTGTTTCTATTTAAGCTTTAAAGCTGACAGTCACAAGAATATTTACTTTTATAAAAGGCGTCGACTACTATTCAATTAGGTTTGTTTTATAAGTTCAATGGCAAACCTTTATTATTATTTCATTAGCCATATGGGCGGGGGTTTTGTTTCTGTCACAAGCCGTTCATGTTCCTCCTTTTCGTCTACCTTTGTTCATTTACTAAGCCATGACATTTTTCATTTATCTAGCTGACTGCCATCGCTGCAGCGATGGTGGTATTAATGGAAGCGCAGCGCGAGCAAGTAAATAAGAAGCCATTGTGTGCACGAGTGTACTAGGTGATTAGTTGAGGCAAGTTCAAGGTAACCGCAGAAGGAATGTACTATATATTTAAAAGAATGTAAATAAATAAACAAAGAAAGGAGGAAAATTACAAAAAAACTATGCATTGATCGACATATGCATTTCTTTAATCGCCTTAAGTTACTTTTTAAATAAAGTTTTTATTTCTGATGTCAATTTCCATTATTAATTTATTTAGCTCTAGTATTAGATTAGATTAGCTCTAGTATATGTACAGATGTTGGTTGGGCTTGTGTTTGGCGTCGCACCGGTGCGTATAAGTAATATTGTATTACATTTTTGTTAGTTTACCGCTGCGCGTATACTTAATCAGCCTTATCGTGAATTTCATGTGAACAAATGTTTCCTATAAAAAACAATGCGATACAAACACAATTTACCCCAATTTGTTTTTGTGTTGCCTGTAAATTGAGAGGAATTAATTGTTCACATGAAATTCATGATAAGGCTTAATATCTCTTTGCGCGAAAGTGCCAGCAACATGATTCCAAGATGAAAGGCTTGGACCAATATCCTTCAGATCTTTTTGAAATCGTAGGTCAAATTTTATTTTGTATATTTTAAATTTAGGAAATTTGCCTAAATGTTGTAAGAATAAGTGAGAAAAGTATATTTTGAAATGCATTTATGAAGTATACATGATTATTCTGAAGTATATTTTACAGCTTCCGAAGCACGGTTTCCAGTTTCCGAAATACTTTTTACTGTTTCTAAAGCGCAATTAACTATTCTGACGTATATTTTACAGTTTCGCAAACATTTACATTTACATTTAAATTTGCTGAAATAATTTCTACAGTTTCTGCAGTACAGTTGACTATTTAGAAGTACATTTTACATGTTCTGCAACTTAATTGACTATATCGAAATAAATTTTCTTTGCGATTTCTGAACAACATTTGACTATTCTGAAGTTCATTTGATACTTTCGCATGTACTATTGGAAAAGGTGTAGAAAATTTAATTAAATTTTCAAAAAGCTTGAAATGTAAGTAACCTGGTGCATACAACAATAGCAAAGCAGATATGTAAGCTCTTTCACAAAGCAAGTGTTTTTAAACGAGAGTATACAAAATTGTTGCATATTTCAAGGGGGCATATGTAATGTACATATTTGTTTTTCTTTACATTCGTTATACAAAGATTTCTACTGAGAACACCATTAGTGAAATTCTCAAACAAACTATTTTCTAAAATATTTTAACTCAGCAGCGTCTTTCCAAATGCCAATTGAGGCGGGTTTCTCAAAAAAAACGAGATCGACAGGACCCTTGCGCGAGAGAGTTCAAGGGGAATATGTGCTACAAAATTAGTACATGTAAAATTTTACTTAATATACCATTAAATATACCGATTGAATTTTGAAAAAATTTTTCCACATATTCTAAAAGCACGTGGACACAAAATTTCAGATATAAAATTTTGTACTGAGCATACAAAAATATTTGAAAATTTTACTTTAGGTATTTCAACCTGAGTTTGAATCATGCCGCTACCAGACAATGACCCTGAAGTTGTTGTACAGTATAATTCGCAGTCCTTCAGAAGGATTACCAGTCGAGAAATGAGTAGTGCGGCGGTCGTTTAGCGATCTATCACTCACAATTTAAGCATATAACTTATGTATATAATGCATTGTGTAAGCATTTAATTAAATTAATTTCATCTCATGTCTTCTCTTCACATTTCCTTCAGGTCTCTGTCTCACCAACGACATCGATTGGCTGCTGTATCACATGAACAATGCGCGTTACTTGCGCGAGTTGGATTTTGCGCGAGTAGATTTTTATGAGCGCACAGATTTGTATCGCACCATAAAAGCGAAGGGTGGTTCCGTTTTCCAGGGAGCAGCTACAATACGGTATCGGCGATTCATAAGACCCTATCACCGCTTTCAAATACAATCACGTGTGAGTGTGATGAGGAGATACATATAAATTACATATGAATTTAAATGATTTCGTACATTTTTTTTTGTATTGTTCTATTTACATTGCAGATTGTTTTCTGGGACGATCAATCCGTTTATATGGAACATCGTTTTGTGCGACCCTCCGATAAATTCGTGCACGCCATCGCAATTTGCCGCCAACGCATTGTCGATTGCTCTGCGGAGGAGGTGATGTTGGAATTGTTGTCACCTAAAAGTGTGCAGTTGCAAGCCTCTCATAACACTGTTAGCTCAACGGCGAGTCTGGAGAATAGTGCGGTGACTACAACCAATTTGGATGTGGCCGAAAATGGGCAAGCGCGTGTTAAGTTGAAACCTGATGTGCCACCGGAGATTCAGAAATGGATCGAATACAATGATTTGTCAAGCAAGAGTTTACGTACCAACTGCTGATAGTTGTTATGGGCTAGTTGAAGTACTTAAATTTGTACTACACACACACACACACACACATACAGACAAAAGTGCTTACTTGGCTAAAGGTTATAAGTGTCTAGATACTCGAATACATAGATACACATAAATATAAATGTAAATGCAAATTTATAAATGGATATATAACATATGTATGCATTAAAAATAGCAAATTATTTATTTTTTTAGCTAATTTTCGAATGAAAAAAATCTTGATAAAGTATTTATTACTTCAAAATCTTTTTTTATATAGACATACAACTAGCTGCATACATATGTATGTATTTGCAGATAAGGAGACATTCTTTGTGGTAAAATTGACGTACATGATACGTGTGTATGCATATATATCTAATAACTACATGTATGTGAAAATGTGTGCAAAAAAATGGCAATTCATAGCGGCAAATAAAATAAAAATTTGTAGAAAATATTTCACCTTTTCATTTAGTTTATTTAAATATCATGTACATTTTAAACTAACTTTGGTCCTTTATTAAACGTTAATATGTTATAACGTCGGAATTAAGACATAAACGGCTACTTTTAACTTCGTTGTTATACTCGTTTTCTACCACAAATGGAGGGACCTATAATTTTGTGCCGACTACGAACGGCAGAAATACCCTCGAAGGTTTGCCATTGCCTGTAGAGGGGTGACTGCTATTAGAAAAAACCTTTTTCTATAATTAAGATTTTGCTTGCCCTGGCTGAGTTTCGAACCTCGAATTTAGCGTCATTTTAAGTTATATACATATGTATGTACCCACTTCGATCACAGCGGCCATTATGATAAGATGATATATAGTCTTTTTTTGTGTTTTTTAAGTTTCTGAAAGGATAAAAATATGATGTTTTTTTAAACTATTTTCCATCAACCCTTGACGAGTTTGACTTAGAGATCGAAACCGTGTTGTATGGAAATCAAACTTGACAAAGAATGACAGAAAACTCATTCGCTCGGACATCATAATAATCTTTCGTAAGATAGTTTTCCGTCCAGCCAATTTTCTTGCAATCTTTTCCTCTTGTTTAAACAAATATTAATTGCGTTTTAGTACTTTTTTATTTACTAATGCATACCCCAGAAGATGTTATATATTATAATGCGTGCCGCTAAAAACGAGATGTTTTTGAAAGGATATTGCTAAATTATTAAACTGGCATAACACAAATTTAGATTTTCCCTTAAGTTTTGGCTCTTACGATAGTATCTCTTAATAATCTGGATCGTAGTTTCCCTACAACTAATAATTTGTTTTGGTAAGTTTTTGATTTCTCTTTCACAAAATTTTAAATAGGCACATTTGTAAAATTTGAAATGTTTTTATCACTTTTATATCTGACACCAAAGATTTTAAAAATAGTATAAGCCAAAACTTTATAAAAATTAACGAGCTGTGCCCTTAGTTGTTAAGAATAATGTAAGATAACGTTCATCTAACCCTCGACTTACCGTATATTAACAACATTTGACAACATTTGCAATGAAATAAAAAATTAAGAAATTCTCCAAACTCCTCGAAACTTCCATATTATTATACTAAAACTGAATGGGCAAAAAATTTTGAAAGCATCCCCCAATTGTATACCCATGTGAGTTACTGAATATATTAAGGTAACATATATTCGAGAAAAAAAACGCTTTCAATTAAATAACAAATAATAAAATCGATAAATGAATTAACTTAAAAATATAAATCAGTGTGCCAAATTATTTTTATTATTATATGTGGAAACAAAATGCTTTTAGACAAACATTTTTCGTCTTCCGATAATAACACCGTGCTACAAATATTTGTTTTTGGCAGACTTTTGAAGAAGGATTGATTTGACCTCAATAAACAGAAACTTATTTTACTTATGTGGCGGCTGTGGTTGAGTTGGTAGCGCTGCGTGCTATAACTTGAGATGCCGGTGAGTTCGAGGTTCGAATCCCAGTCAGGGCAAGCAAAATCTTAATGATTGAAAAAGCTTCTCATTAAATACATCTGCCGTTCGGAGTCGGCACAAAACTGTAGGTCCCTCCATTTGTGGTATAATATAAAGACACACACCACAAATGGTAGGAGAAGCTCGGCCAAATACTGAGCTAAATAGTGTACGCGCCATAATTATTATTATTATTAACAGAAACTTTTTATACACTACTAAGTAGTTAAATTTTTAGCTATGTGATAATTTCCAACATACTCGTAGTTTCGCCTTGACTTTCTTTTGCCACATAGTCTTGTTCTTTATGTAATTATAAGAATAACATAATTAGAGAATTTTTCTACAGTGTCCATATGACGTTTCTGCTGTGTTGCGAATGACTTTTTAAATCCATTTCTTAATCGCTCCAAAATTCTGAAAAATAATTTTAGATAAAGATGAACAGTGTGAGGAAGGGGAACTTATTCGACATGCTGATTTTTCAATTTTCATCCGCCTCTAGAGAACATAACATAACATAACATGAGATAAAAAGACATTAAACAATGTAAACAGAAGAAGCCCTTTTTCCCGTCACCTTACATTTCCCTCTACTCGCTATGTTGACTTTTCACTTTACTACAATTTTTTAATGAAACATATATTTTTGTATTGACCATAATTGTTAAGGATAAAAACGAGCTTTAGTTCTGTCCTATGAACCAAATATACTTTTACGGAAAGGGGAGAAAAAATTAAAATACACGTGTATCGGCGATTTTCATGTACACGCCAGAATTTTTTTTTTTTTAAATTGATTTGATGTGGTGTATAAGGCTACAGTTGTATTTTATCACAAGCTAAGCTATAACCATTTCTCAAATGAAGTTTTAACTTTCAAATGATATCAAAAAGTCGAAGTTCTAAGACTTTCGATTTTTTTATTTTTATCTATGTATGTTCGGTGTACCGTTCGCCACTAGAGAAGATAAACTTCAAAAATCGGCGTTTTACTGCAACCAAATTTACAGCGAAACAGTCGTTTTCTAAACTGGGTTTCTTATTTAATAATATTACCTCTGTGGGAAATTCGGCCTATTTTTGGACCAAAAGTCCTGTTTCATTTGTGTTGCAATCAATTGCTTGTTTTTCTTATTAAAAAAAACGAATACTTGATTGAAAATGTAAGTTCAATTTTTGTCTGAAAATAATATTTAAACAGTTGTGGGCAGTCTCTCAAAATTAGCACTAAATTGGTATACATATATATTTTTTTCATATAAATATAAAAAAACTGTATTCAAATATTAAATAAGCTATTATTAAAAAAGTGTCCCCTTTAGGCCCCACTGTCGCCAAGGTTTAAGATTTTGCGTTTTTTTGCGAAATTTTTTAATGAATAAAAATCCACACTTCCATGATTAGTAATAACAAAATTTTTTCCAATAAAATTAGTAAAATTTTCATTAGCGCGGCGTGTAGGGCAATGCTTTTGCGCTCAGATACATTGTCAAAAACTAAAAAAGACTGCCGAAGAAACCGGCTCTGCGAAAATGAGACAATTGAAGAGACTCGTCTGAAAGAAAGCAAAGAAAATTAATTCAAATACACAAGTATGTTTATGTCAAGGCGAATTCATTAATCAATTCGCCTTGGTTTATGTGTACAAATGTTGTGAGCGACGAAATAGCTGCAAGAGTTGAATGTTGTTCTCTTTTCATCTCTCTTTGCGCTTGTACTTGAGTATATACATACAAGAGCTGTGGCGGCATGCTTAGCATTTCAGTGTTTTCAACAATATTAACGTCGCTCTGGGCATTCAAAGTTTCATAAAGTTTTTGTTTGCTGAGTGAAGCGGACGTCTACTGAACCGAAGAAAAAAGAAACAGGTGAGTGAATAAAAAAAGACTTTCAATTCAGTAAAAGTGCGCTAATACAATTTTTTGTTTTGCTTTTAAGTCATCATACGCTAGGGTACCTAAACGTTTGTATGTATGTTGAAACTTAGTGTCTTCACTTGCTTGAGTAAATTTTGAATATTTACATAAATGTATTGCAACAGTTGACATATTTATGCAAACAGTAGAGGTCGAGGTTAGGAAATAGCATTGCAAGCCATTGAAAAATATAAAGCGGAAAGTTCGATGAACGAAAGATCGAATTCGAAATTTTAGCTGTAGATTTCAGTGTATCCAATTTAGCAATTAGTGGCTAGCATTAAGTGAAAACAAAAGAAACGTGAATATTGCTGATTTTGCAATACTTTGTATCATCAAGTTTATTGGGAATATAATAATCGCACATTAAACAGCGTATTTAATTATTTATCGCGTATTAATTGAATTGTAAATTACATACTTACATATATGCTACCGCCTTTTTCCAAATAGCAACATGTCATTTCTGGTGGTTCTGCTTATTCTCTACATCATTTGGGATGTCAACTACTTTATTCGCTGCATTTTCACCGTCTTGGCTGGTCGGCTGTACCAGAGTAAGCGGAAAGTTACTGATACCACAAGCATTTACGGTAAATTATATGCAATACAATTTTCAAAAGAACATTTAATTAACTTCCATTATTTCATTTCATTGTGCCTATCTATATACATATGTACGTCAATAGGGCTGTGCACAACACAGGATGTAGACATCTTTATACGCCACATGAACAACGCTCGCTATTTGCGTGAGCTGGACTTTGCACGCTTCCATTTTTACGGACTGACCGGTCTCTATGAGAAGGTGCGTCAGCGCAAAGGTGGCGCCGTACAAGGCGCATCGAGTGTTCGCTATCGTCGCACCATACCGATTTTCAGTCCATACAAAATACAGACGAAACTGATCTGGTGGGATGATAAGGCAATTTATTTGGAGCAATCATTTGTGACGCTATCAGATGGTTTTGTACGCGCTGTAGCGCTCTCCAAACAATGCATCACCAATTGCGATGTCACAGAGTTAATGCAAACCTTCCCTGAAGCGGCTACTCGACCAGAAATGCCAGAGGATTTGAAGCTGTGGTTGGACGCGATTGAAGTGTCTAGTCAAAAGTTGCGCAAGGATAAGTGAATGCGCAGCGTTTTACATAAATGTTTTGTATTTTTTTATCATTTACATATTACTTACATTACTCACATGTGCATGTACAGATTGGTGATACGTTTTAATTTTTGTACTGCGTTTTCTTGCCAAGCTGCTGGTCTTACTTAAATATACTTTTACTGTAAATATGACCGAAGGTTTTTTACTTTCTTATGGAATACTTTTGAAAAGACTCAAAGTTCAGAGCTCCAGAGAACGTGTTTTGATGACTGACTCATAGAACGGAATAATAAATGACTGAACACCTTTGACCCACTAAACCATACATATGTATGTATGTACATATAGAAGTATAGCGTCTACATATCCGAGCTTTTAAATAAATATAATGAAACAAATAGTACAGAAGTTCAAAGTACTTAAAGCCATTCAAAACAAGTAAGGTTTTTATTTTCTTGTAGTGAATTTAATTTCCTTGAATAAAATAATAAGTTATTGCTCGTTGAGATATTTTAAGCATTTAGACAACCGGTGATGACATTGAAATTTTAATTTTTTCTTCCCCAAAATTACTTTCTTGTGCACTAAAGAAATTTAATCCGTATCCGGTTTAAAAAAGAGGTCACATATATTATTGGAAATTCCACCCAATCAAATCGCTCGAGGATCAGACTATTTAGTAATAAAAAATTTAGCAATCACTATCACACCAATTCGCGAAAATATACGGTGAAGAAAGAGATTAAAAAAATCAATTTTAACAATATTTTAACATAATATTTTTTTTTTCATGTAACCATTTGTCAATATCACTTACATACACGAATTTTCTCTCACATCTGGCAGCCATCACTTGACAAATGTACTTTACGAGTATTTTGTGAAAAAAGTGCAAATGTTTTAAATGCTCGTTTTTTAAAAACAATGCGCGGACGTGCATTGATATTTATATATTTTCTTTAAATCTAATACTATTTTCTTTAAATCTAATACTATTGGCTGCAATTCTTGTTATACGTACATATACAAGGGAAATTAATATGCTTCGTCCTTATTTCTGGGTTAGAAAGACAACCTTCTACAGGTATGATAAAAGCAAATTCCAAACCATGAATGAAATTTTATTTTTTTATGTGAAAAGAGTCAACAGTCTCCACAAAAAAAAGCTTAAAAATCAACAGCACATTTTAGTTTTCTGTAACTTGCACGTTTTAAAATTCAATTGGCAACAAAACTGCATACACCAAAGTTTTCTAAAGGATCTGATTTAAAAAATAGAAATTGGAATAGCTTTCCACCTTTTCGATACTAAAATTAAATTAAATTAATAAGTTCAATGAAATACAATTCTTAATGAAACAATTTGGAGAAGATAATTCTCAAAATTTGGTCTCTACAATTTCTATCGCAAACGATCAAAACTTTTTCATTTACGACTTTTATTTCTTCATTAAAATTTGAGCTAGATTTTTCGTTTAAAAATAAAAATTATTATATGAGTTTTATATTTAGTTCTCAATTTATGATTTTTATCTTTTACTCAGCAATGAGTAATACTTACATTTACGTCATCTGTTTAAAGTTTAAATCTAAATTTTAAGTTTTTTTGTTCAAAAATCTACAAACTCAATGTCGCCTAGTTGTAAAGTGTTTAGTTTCCGTTTATAAACACAAAAATTTCGCCACACTCAAAGTACATACATAATCGGACATGTTTGACAGAGGCGGACGAACATTTTCTGACATCAACAGTGTTTGGATTGAAATTATTTTCGTGGAAGATTTACATTTATGTATGTACATATACATATATTCATATGTAATTGTACATACGCAGTTTTTAATATGTGATCATACAAAGCTTTTCTTTTTTATATTCATAATGTTTTTCATTGTTATTTTTTCACTTATAAAAATGAAAATAATTCAAAATTTTGAATAAATGATCTGCTTTAAAATTACCGAATATTTTCTGAAAATTCGTTGCCTGTCACAATTGCCGCACACTTTACAATTTAAAAATTCCGTATATAGAACATAAAGTAGTTTTCCGCAAATTTTGGCGTACTCATTCAAAGACAGGAAAGCTTGGAGGAAATGTCCGATTAACTTTGAAGTACGAGTGATATTGAATGTAATATTTTAGGATCCACATACCTTTTAAACGATTATAAAGAGGAATGAAATAGAAACCTAAACTCACAATTGAAATAAAATAATATCAGAAAACTGCTCTATATAACGAAAAAGAAGTATTTCAAAAGCTAAAATTGTACTTTAAATAAAATAAAATTTTTAATGGCTGTAAATTATTAAAGAGGAGAAATAGCAAAATATTAAGTTCTTAAGCTTAAGTGATAGATGCATTACAAATGAATGAAAAATAGTGGAAGATCTACCACAAATGTGGTATGTACTATAGTCCGAACACTGACTATGCACGATTACCATCGGCAACAACTGGAATAATGTTCAAACATTTTGCGTTTGAGTTGAATGCCACGAATCAATGCCAGCTAATTACATACAACTCACTCAATCCCGCAGCAACAAGTAGCTATTGCAGAAACAATGCACTCGCGCGCGGCGACAGCCCAATGTGCAGTTAATGCAATAAATGCAATGTTAACCATAGCGTAGTCAAAAGAGAGCCACAATCAAATAAAGCAAAAAACCAACTTATTATAATACAGTAGCAAAAGCTGAGGCAGAGGCAGCAGCAGCAGCAGCAGCAGCAGAAGCGTTACTATTCGTGTGTCCCTCATCATTGGATTTAATATCTAGCGCAAACTTTTAGTAGCGAAGAGTCACAGCACATTAGCAAGTAGTATCTACTACATACATACATACTAGTAATCTGGTCGGCAGTGTATGCTGGCCGCTGTTGACTATCGGCGCGCTACCAAAGAACTTTTATTGAATATATTCAGTAAGTGTTGAGTGCTCGAAGCGTACATAACAGTAGCGCGAATAGTTAGCGGATATACACATGGACTTGATTCATACTTGAACGAGTGTGTTAAATATATGCATACATATTTTTTTTAAATTGTAGTGCATTACTGTTTGCGTTTCTAGTAATGTTAGGCACATGCTCCTCTTTATAGGGTGTTGCTAGTAATTTCAGTGCAATTGCCAAGTGATTGATTGAATGTAAGAGTAACTTAATTTTTGTTTTTGGAATATGAATACATAAATACAAATTTTTTAAAATTTATGATAATAATAATTAAAAAAAAAGCATTCTCAAAACTGCAAAGACATTATAAAAATTATAAAAATAATTCTTTATAATATATCAGTGCGCATCTCACTCATATCCTATCAAC
This sequence comes from Philophylla caesio, assembly GCA_963971545.1. Classification (NCBI taxonomy): domain Eukaryota; kingdom Metazoa; phylum Arthropoda; class Insecta; order Diptera; family Tephritidae; genus Philophylla; species Philophylla caesio. The sequence goes on from OZ020607.1 coordinate 12,902,577, forward strand.
AAGCTATATGTATGTAAATGGACTGTATCGTATGCGAGTATATTTTTCAAATATTTAGTAACACATGCATACTTATTTCCATGTACATTTATAATTATAAAAAATCAGTCGTTTACTGAACTCATATTCGCAGAAATAGTTATAAAATATTTAACTTTTCTATAAAAGATCAAATTGGATATGTTCAAGGAAATACTTGTTAATAAAAATAGGTAACTTTGTCAGATATGAATATACTCTATATCAAACTTCCAATCTCACCACATCATGACAAGCTTTAACTGTTAATTTTTTATTTATTCATTTTTATTATTTTTTTAATTAAAAAAATCATTCAAAAGTCATAGAAAATGTACAATAGTGCAAGAAAAATTCATCAAAACTTCGATATTAAAACAAATATTTTTTTTTTGGAAATGCGTTGTGTGGTTTTTGCGCGGTTTTTTCCATATAAAAAAGATAAGGAGCGCGCGTAATACTATATACATACATATGTACATATGTATAGAAAAAATTGTGAAAGGACGCCAGTAAATTAATGTTCAAAAATCATTGCTGCCATTTTACCTCATTTTAATATACAAAAATATAAAAAAAAATTTTAATTCGGGAAAATTTTAAATTTTATTAAAAAATGATACGGATTTAATAAGAGCAAAATTATTTATTATTATTATAATTTTGGGATGGCTGTATAGATACTTAATGTATTTCAAACGATTAAACTTTATTATTAACATATCCTTATAATCAGGGATGGCCGTTATCAGCAAACTGATTAATATAATGGCGGAAAAATAAAAAATAAATTTTCATTCGTTGTATAAGTTTGTTTAAATAAATTATTAATGATGAACTCATTCGTTATTACAAATCGCTTATAGAAATGATGATTGAAAATGTATTCGTTATACAAATTTATTTGAGTGATTCGTGAAAATTTATACTTTATTAAAAAATATACTTTTTTTTATTAGAATAACTACTAACTCAAAAACGAGCATCTCAGCTTATAATAAATTATGTATGGTGTGTTTACATATGTGTCAAATACCTACATATATAGTTTGATAAAAAGCCAAGATTTGCAAAATGCAGAGATTAATTTTTTGACAGAAATACCTTCAGTGAGCTATGTGTAGCCTTCCGAGTGGAAAATGCTTGCCTAAAAATACTCTTTTCATTACAAAAAATAAAAAAAAAAGGCTATTCGATTTTAGTTAGATATTTGCAAATGAAAATTCTTTATAAGTGTGCGTGTAGTCATAAAAATATGTTAAAAAAAATTAAATATAGAATTTAACGTCAGCACACAATTTTCAAGTATGCTGCTAATCTTTTTCTAGCATATTTTTTTAAATTAACGGATGCACTAAAGCGGATGCATCCCATCACCGTGTGTTGTTGTTGTTGTTGTTGTGCTGCTAATTTTTGTTGTTTATCTGTATAAATATGTATTAGCTAACAACAGCAGCGAGTGCTGATGTCGCCGCATCTCACTTAAATCACTCAATGCACAGATCTACAAATAAATAAATATTTCACAGACGTTTTTATTACATTGAGTTTGTATAGTAAGTGTCAAGTATACGCCCCGCCATATGTTTCCATCGCCCTAGCTTGTGCGCTCTATACTCGTACATACTCGTTCATACATACATACATACATACATACATACATACATACATTTTTTATATACTTGATAAAAAAATGAACAAATCAGTATAAATGCTTAGATGCAATCAATTTATGAAGCGATGAGCTGCAGCCGTGGCGGCAGGCAGTGCAGCTATTTTATATTTTGTTAAGGGCGGGCGGCGAAGCCACGCAAGTATTTGGTGTGTGTGTTTTTTTCTATTAGATATCTTGCTGTATTGGCAACAGGTGTGGTTTTTTTTTGAAGTTGATACTTCTCTGTCTGCAGTGCTGGAAGTGAGTGTAATTTTATAACTATAATTCAGTAAGAAAATTAGCATGTGTAGAAAGAAATTATTTACATTTAATACGATCACTGACCTTGTATTTTTCTGGTTTTGTATTTTCCAGTATAAAAGTTTGGCAATTTTTCTCTCAACTTTCACGAACATAGACTTTTCTGGGATTTGCTTCTTTTTTTTTTTTTGGAAAATAGTACATTGTGCTCGCCAGCAATCGATAACGTCTTGCCATTTCACCACAACAAAATATTGAAGCTAAACCAGTTATTGGTTGTGACATTGCTTTTCCGAAAGTTGCAAATTTTCTTTCTGTTGTATAGAAAAGCGCACAAAACAAAGTACCAAAAATGGAATCTGAAGAGAGTGTGAGAGAGAGATAAAAAGAGATAGAGAGAAGGAGAGCACTGCATGAAATTTTCGTTTATATATAATAAAAGATAGAATTTTCGCAGGTACATATTAACTACTTACAAGTTATCATAGCCAAGAGCTATTCTAACTATTGAGGTCATTGTTGTTGCGGTCGGTGATTTTAGGAGTGCATTAAAAGCAATTGCATTGATTGTGAGATTTGTATGCAACCAAAATGAAAGAATAATGTGTTTTAAGAGATTGCGAATATTTTTTTTATAAATAGGAACACGTATAATCAATTGAAATTGAATAAAGATTATATACATTTTGATGGTTGCATAATTTTGAATTTTATTTTTCTCAAGTCAAAAGTTTCTTATCTTTAGAAAGGGAGATTATATTTGCTGCATCTATATATATATACTAGTCTTTAGGATACCCAGCGTTATGATTTTTCGTTTCCTTTTCTTCGTTTCTACTGTAAATATGTATATGTAAATGTAAATACATAGCAGCAAAAATCATGAACAATAGAGTTGCTATATCAAATTCAATACTAAATAAAAGAGTACGGCCTACACTAGTTAACAACAGGGGTTGGTCTAGCAAAGAACGAGGACAAAACAAAACACCTCCTGGCTACATACAAAAACTTCTCTCCAAATTCTTGCTTACAAAATATATTGTTCTACATATTCCACATTATGCCGTCCTCATGTGAGCTATATAAAAGACAATGCTTCGGCGAAAAGATGCTTTGACTCGGCACCCATGGGTGAGCAATGAAGAAAATAGTGCACACGAACACACCGGAAGGAACAAACGAAGGAGGAACTGTCTGCACTGTCCTCACTAAAAGTTCGTAAATAATTGAGGCAATTGGCAAAATTTTTCGGTAGCCAATCAAACCAACAAACGGTGGTAGCATCACTTAAGAAGACGAAGAAAAAAAGACAAAAACGCCGCTGCAGGTAGCTAAATATTAGTGTTGATTTATGAAAACTCGAAGAATATTCTGAGTAAAAAACTGTCAAAAATCAACGATAATATAAAGACGCTTGAAATTGATAATTTTCTTGCCTAAATTGAATGGGCTCCAAAGCTGCACATCCAAAAAAATCCTAGGTTTCTTTTTCTTAAGTTCGTTGCTTTGGCGAAATTTTGTTTAATGATTAAAATTTTTGCAAGATGTTCGAAACTTGTGTTTAAATATTTTACTTAAAGTATGGAATTAAATTGAAAAAAAAAAATTGAGTTGTCGTACAATTCTTGAATTAAATCAAAACATAAGTTTTTGGCGAGCTTATTAAATGCTTACAAACACACACACAATCTTATTTGCAAACCTAACTCGATACATACAAGTACTTTAAAATTATTTATGAATTAGAAACTAGCACATACATAAATGAAAAAATCCAACTTAGTTTAATAAAAAAAAAATTAAAGAACTGACCAAATCGCAAGCGAATGACCTTTTAAGTATGCCAGACAATTATACTTCTTTGTGTGTCAATTTGTGTATTGTCTGGTCAATAATCGGATTATCACTTTTGCCTTTAAAGCCGTCGTTCAAGTCCTCTCTTCTGTGGCCACTTGAATGCAGCGGCCAACTATTCAAGAAGAAAATACTTTGCACTACTTATACTCGTACAGATTCATATGTACGCATTTTCATGTATACATATATGTGTGTGTATTTATGTACCATATTCATATGCATAAATGCAGTTATGATGATGCTCAAAAAACACTTATTTGGTTAAACATAGTCGAACTCACTCTTGCGGCTGTTGCATGCCACACTGTGGCACCACACACACAGATTTGGTTTCAAAGTGACAGCAACATTAATGTTTTTGTTATTTTTTTGATGCGTTACTTTTGCACTTGCAAAACAAAAAACCGGTTGTGCGTTTGAAGATGCCACCACTCGCGGTTCCATTAAGGAATTGGATAACTTTTTTAAGCTTAGTTACTCTTGCGTATATATGTATGTACATATTATCGCATGTACATTTGTATGTATAAGTATGTTTGAAATTTCTGACGCTTATCCATATGAAAATATTGCATATATTTTGAGAACATTGAATATACGTATACGTACACAGCAACGCAGTAATTTCTTTTGTAAAATTTATTAAATGAATACTTATCTATGTAAAACAATTTATTAAACTTTTTTAAAATAATGCATCGTATGTGTTCTCGGTAAACAAAAAATTTAATGGTGTATATTTGTATGTAGTTAATTACTTGCCTCGGCCATAATCACGCGTTACATAAGATATGTATGTATGTGAGAAGCTGTACGAAATTATGCAAATAACGTCATAAGTTATTCAAACTTTTTATCTAGTTTCTATGTTTATTCAGTTTAGATAAATGTGCTAACCGCTATCTTGAAGGATTTTTGTTTTGCTAGTACACACACGCACATAGTTTTATCACAGACTGGCAAGGTTGCTATTAACCAAGCAATGTTTTTTTTTGTATGGTGATGTAGATACATATTCTTAATTTAATTAATTTCAGCAAATATAGTTTCCTACGTTTTAAATTGCTTCTATTTAAATCGTACTGCAAGTGATGATTTTCTGTAGACTGTAGACTCATGCGCCACCTAGCGGTTTAAAATACAGCCCATGTTTGTGCCACATATCTAAGTGATTTACTCTTCATATTTGGTTAAAGTTAGATTTTGAGCAAAATTTTAGCTACATTTGTATGTAAGTATATATGTACCTCCCCTCAAATTATTGACAACTTGATGATTGCCTTCACAAAGCGGAAATTTTATTCAACGTACATTTCTTTTTAGACAATTTCTGTCCACTCGTTAAGCGTAGCACATTATGTAGCACCGCAACCCGAGGTTTCTTGGTTCGAACCTGGGAAGCGGTGATGAAGAATAAATAAATTAAATAAAATAAGTCTGATGAGGAGATGTGGTGATCTCCAAAATAACGTCTATATCTTCTATGTACCACTGAAACTGTGGCTATGTTTTTCAAATCAAATTTTTCATACATCATTTAAGGCCAATAAAAAAACTTTATAACAAACAAAAACTTAACAATACTCTTTTAAGTTAATTATGTTTTTAAAATAAACATATTTCAACAGAAGTTGCGTCTCTAAAGATTCAAACACGGAATTAAAAAAAAAAATCACAATCTGCTCAATTGTTTAAGTCTTTATGTAAGGTAGAGAACATTTGAATAGATGGATAGAAGTTTAAGAAGAAGAAAAATATATGAATTTAATAAGAATATGAAAAGAAAATTAATTTTGACAAGGAGTGGCGGAAAATCGTTCCAAAATGCTGTAAGGAAAACAAAAGAATCTTTTGAAACAAAAAGTAGTTTTCTTTAAAAAAAACTTTACCTGACAACCAAATTTTTTGCACTCTTTTCTTTTCATTTATATTAAGGCTGTCACTGTTGGTAGAACATTATCTATTATGTCGGGGCGAATATCTGCTAATCTAGATATTATTTTGTTTTTATTTTGACGTTATTATAAACTCTCATTTGGATAATGCCTTAAATCATATTTTTCAGTGATTTAGTACTCTTTGCATAAAGTAACGAAAGTAGTAGCATTAGGTACAATCAACAAAATATTTCGGAGATGTGTTTATCGTTGTCTTATCATAAAAATAGTTTAAGTTTTTATTATTTGTGACGATTCTTAAAAAATCATGTATAAATAATGCATTTAGATAAAAGCCAAAATTAATTTAAAGTAATACAAAAAAACCGTTAAATAAGAGCTTCTTGAAGATTTTTAGTTTATATTTCAAGCATTTCAACGAGTACCCCTTAGTTTTGGAAAAATTGTATACTTCCAACTTGATTGAAAAAATGGTTCGATGTGTAGGCAAGAGGACTCACTGAGCAGCTTAGAGAACTTAAGCTTTTGGCTGGTTAGTTTATTTTCCAAAGCTATGACGCAGATATATTTTTGTGTATACATGTAATTCGAATGAAATTCTTCAAAGAAACCGTCTTACAAATTACAAAACCGAAAAAAAGTTCTTAAAGTACTCGTATAATTAAAATATTTAAAAATGGTCGATGGGTCATCGCCTGCCGAGGGAAAATCGCTGTTAGAAAAAACGTTTTCTATAAGAAACCGTACCATTTTAATATTATAATTTTGTAATTGCCATTGAGGAATATTTTTCGTGTTTTTATATGAAATGTTTGTATATTCTGCACAGAGGAAAAAAGTCGGAAAAATGACCAAAAGAACAAGAAAAATCACTATCATATCGCCGTGATAACCACCAAACATTGGAGAAATGACCAAAAATTATGGTAAAAATAACCGCGATCGACTAAAAATTTTTTTTAGTGTGTTATGAAATAAAGTATAATTTATAATTTTTTGGGAAAATACGATGAGCATTTTTTTTTCGAACGCAGCAATTTTTACCACAACTTTTAAAGTTTATTTTTTTTGTGGTTTTTACCAAAATTATAGTAATTTTTCTTACTTTTTTCTCCGTGTGTATTGCTATATTTATTTCTTCAAATATACAATTTTGGTCCTCCACTCTTGTTGACTGCGAAAATTTTCTGCGTTCGCCCCTTATATGAACCAATCATCAAAAAGATTCAAAATACGTCTTAATGACGTTAAAAAGATAACACTTTGAAAGTTCATTTTATGAACTAAACGTGTCTTAATATGGATACCTGGTATTTTGTAAAGCTTAGTGGTTAAGTGAACTTCAATCGGTCGCGTCGTGACATACGATATGAAATACTCGAAAGGGTTAGTTAATTCGTATTTAGCTATGTACGAGTACATATTTACAAATTTGCTTCGACAGCTATCAAAATTTAATAGATTTCTAACAGAACGTTGGTTAAATGGTACATTTGCCTTTTTTAAGCGATTTAAATTTCTCAAAGTTGTGAATAGCCCAAACTTCTGTTTGACGGCACTTTGAAGGCTTTTGACATTTTTATTTCTCGAATAGAAAAAATGTCGATACTTACATATATGTACATATAATCCCGTTTTGCTACCTAAGATTTCGTGATAATATTATTTTTAAATTAAAATTGCGTTTACTACCAAGTACAGATGGTATTAAATACTTTTTAATTCGTTTCCACGGTATATAAAAGTATCAGTTTAAATATCGTCTAAAGCTCCGCTTTCACCATAGAATCTTTGTAAGTAAAAACAAGTAAAAAAAAAAGCTGTCTTCGGCTATGCTAAAGGCTTCATACCTTTCATGGAAGAAATGCATGAGAGCCATATGTAATTTAATGCGATATTAATGATTTTGTCTGCTATAATAGTCCCAATAATAATTAATATTTGTGGAAAATTTCAAGTCTTTAGCTGATTTAATGAGGGTGTTTTGGTCAAAAATGCAACATATTTTTGAACTATCGGTTTTATGGTAGCAATGTATATGTTCTATTTATCCGATTTTAATGATTTTCACTGCAAATGTGCCAGGTCCTTAAGAGTTGCATACTTATTGTGCGCCACTGTAAGTACAAGTAGTATGTAACTAATGTATATATAAAGCTAATATAATAATAATTTTGGCACTTACACTATATACATAGCTCAGTGTTTGGCCGAGCTTTTCCTACCATTTTTAGTATGCGTCTTTATATAATATCACAAATGGAGGGACCTACAGTTTTGTGCCGACTACGAACGGCAGATGTATTTAATGAGAAGCGTTTTCATGGCAGAAATACCCTCGGAGGTTTGCCATTGCCTGCCGAGGGGTGACCGCTATTAGAAAACACTTTTCTATGATTACGATTTTGCTTGCCCTGACTAAGATTCGAACCTCGAACTCACCGGCATATCGAGTTATAGCATGCGCCGCTACCAACTCGATCATAGCGGCCACTTAAGTAGCTAAGGCTTGGGCTATTATTGCCATCGCCAACATCATTCGCGCCAACATCAGCTCAATCATCAGCGGTGTCGTCACGATTAGCTTAGAACGAGCAGCAGCTGGAACCAGGCATATTCTTTTCTCATTTACGTAAATATGTACATACATACATATGTTAATACATACAACCATATATGCAGGCATACATAAATACATACATACATACATACATACATATTTAATCGATTAAGTAGTAAAGTAAAATTTTTTCGCTTGCGATATTTTCCTCGCCTCTGCTGGTTAAATTGCAAATAAACAATTTAAATGCCATTATTCCAAAATGTTATTGAGTTAAATTAGAAAATAAGCGAATAAGTCGGCGATTGAGTGTCGCAGAGAATAGGCAAACGGGCAAGTGAAATCAACCCGATAGCCCAGCGCTCAACAGCATTCTCCAGCTGGCGACATTTGCTGACTTTCGCGCTGTACGTTTGCATGTGGCAACGTTCATATGTATATAGTAATTATTACAATTATTTTTTTTTTTTGTTTCCAAAATTTACAAATATACATCTGTATTTATATACCCCATTTCAAATATATAACCGCGCCACTTACTGATACATTTTAACAATTAGTTTTTACTTTATAAAATATTCAATCTTTTTTTAAAATAAAATCAATTTAATTTCCTAACAAAACTTCAATTTTAATTTTCTTTTAGTATGTAGTTGCTTAGGCCCCTTAGTTTTAGCCCTATAAAGTGTTATTTTGAAGTAAAAATAAATAACCGTTGACTTTTGAAAAATTGTCAGTGACGTTTTTCCGAAATTTCTTCCAAATAACGCATCTCAAAATTTTTTTTAGAAAAAAAAATGAGCCACAGCGCAGTAAAAAAATTAACAAAAGTCAAGGGTAACTTTAAGATTATTCAGACTGGCACTTTCTTCTTCTTTATCTATGGCTCTACAACTGCCATTTGCTGTTTGCCGAGAATTTGATTTTTTTCTTTTTAGTTGTTTTCTGATAAATCCCCACTCGAAAATCGTTGGCTGACAAAATGTTAAACTTAGAAAAGTAATGATAACATTAATTGAATATATTGAAAAAATCAAAGAAAAAGAGTTGAATCCATTAAAATTTTATATTTTGAAAAAATTTTTTTAAAAATTCCTTTACAAGTAATTTTTTGTAATTATAAATTTAAAATTAAATTAAAAACTGTCTTGATAATTTAACTCATTGGGATTTGTGTTATTATTAAATTAAATGCTTTCATTTACTTAATATTATATAAAGCAATGATATCTAAATCCAAATACATATAATTTTCCAATTAACCAATCGGCCTTAAGGCTCAAAAATATTTAAAATAAATAGTTATATGGCCAAACAATAACAAATAATCTAAGATTTTTTTTTGGAAAAATTTAAAATTTTTTTACAATTTTTAGACATTTAATACTTGGGGTTTTAGTGATTTTAGATGGAGAATTAATTATATTTTGTTAAAAAAAAATTGTATAAACCAAAATTAAATGGCCAAATTTGGTGCGGTTAGAATTATGAGATGAGGTGTATCTATACAAACATACATATATATGTATGTACATACACTTAAACGCCATGTAGTTACATTGCGCCGTGCAGCTGGACGTTTGACTGGTCAACTAAATGCCTGACTCGTCGTCGACTGTTGAAAAGATTTTTCTTTTGTAAACGACCGCCTGTGCGCTAGCACAGACAATCGCTGATGACCTCTGGTCCGCCGGTTTAATCCAACAAGAGTCGTTGCAGTGAAAAGTTTGCGCGCGCACGCTTCTCTAAATTTGACCAGAATCAACAGACAGTCGCAAGGCAACGCGCTGGGTTATGTTGAGTGGCGATCGGCTGCGCCATTGCGTTTGACCATTAAATTTAATGTCGCGGATGAAAGTGATTTGCGCTGCTCGTTTTCCAAGTGAACAATACCATCTACTTTACGCGCTTGCTGGCATACACTTTGTATAATCGCCGACGGTGTGGAGTGCATCTACGCTTTTATACTTAACTAACTAGATACATATGTATGTACGTATGTATGTATGAAAATACGCATATGTATGTACGATTTTTGTTATTTCTGTGTTGTAATTGTTTTAATTTTTGCCAAACTGCGTTCAAGTTCATAAATTGAAACAAAGAAAAAATTTAAGAAAAACTTTGTAATAAGCGCCTGTGAAATTAAAATGAAACTGTGTATTAATGTTTGTCTGTATATGTATATGTGTCGATGAATATACATGCGAAATATGTACAACAGTTTTTAGATGAGAATTTAATTGAAAAGACATGCGCGAATCTAACAGCTCCAGTACACATTTATCCATTTAAAAAGTTTGAAAGTTAAAAAAAAAAAGATTATAAAAATATTCTCAAAACGTAAATTACATACATATATACATGTGTTATATATTTGAAGCAAATTCTGCGTTAAAACGTGGTGTTATTTTAGTTAATAATCGAAAGAGCCAGAGTAAAATAATAAAAAAAAAATTAATTTTTGTTTATTAAAAATCTTGAAAAAGACTCAGATTAATGGTATCATTTGTTTTCTTCTTTTGCTTGTCCGACAGGGTGAATTGTTGATATTTGTTGGAACGATTTTCCAAATTCCGTCAAATCCGGAAAATCGTTCCAACAAAGTATCATTTGCATTGAAAATAATAGTAGCTTCTTTGTTTATTTAAATTTAAATTTAAATTAAATTTAAATATTTGATTTGAAAAAAAAAAAAAATTATTTTGTATCAAAAATTCCCAATTGGTGTTGTGTTGCCTACACGTTAGTGAAAAGTTTTACATTAATTTTTTCATTCCAATAGATTTATTTTTATAAAAATATTTCAATTAGATTAATTCATTTAAAATAACAGTTTCAGAAGTCTGAAGAATTTTGATCCACTACAACCGATAGAAATTTCTGCGATGTGATTTTTCAATAGCTTCGATGAACATCGGGATTTTCCGGTATATTTTTGGTATCTTTGGATGCATTTTCGTTACTTTGTCGGTACTTTTTCGTATATTTTACGACTACACTCCTAGTATTTATTCGTTATATTTTGGAAGCATTTCCGGTAAAATTTCGGTACAATTAGCGCACTTTTCGGTACTTTTTCGGTACGCTTTCGTTATCTTTTCGGTAGATTTTCGATATTGTTTTTTGTACACTTACGTTTGTTTTATGATGCTTATTTGGATCGGTCCTGAAAGGTCACAATACCAAGATGATCATGCAGCAGTGACGAAATATTTCCGAATTCATTTTGACTTTGTCCCGGAATGGTCTCTAAAAAGTCCTGAACTATACCTGAATCGGTGCTAAATACATAAGTCCCGTCTATTACATACATATACATTCATATATTTTTTTCGCTGATAATCTCTATGCCTTTTTAATATTGGTCTGAAAATAAAATAATTTTTAATTATTTTTAACGCAGATAATTATTATGGTGACACTTTTATCATGAAATTCTCAAAAAATAATGTCCAATGAATAAACAAATTTTGTATCTTTCCTTAATATTTATTGATTAACTTTTATTATTTTCTCTCATAATTGTTATTGTCTTTATTAATATGTAAAGCGTGTAAATTTTTAAATCGCAAGTTAGTAACAAAGAAGAAAAATATTTTGTCGGGCTTCTAGATAACATTGATGAGAAGCTATCGTGAGTAGAAAATAGACATGTTCGGTGCTGTTTCCTTGTGGACACTATTCTCACGTTCAAGTGTGTCAGTCGTGATAATAACCTTTGATGGAGTTAAGATTGCGACACGCACTTTATATGATGCGAGTGTTTTTACATAAGTATGTTATATATGTATGTAGGTATGTACAAAAACATATTTTACTACTTAGTGAAGATAGCACTGCGGTAAATTCTAACCGATTTTCATACACCCTTTATTTGCAAAGCTTAATTCGCACATTAAGATAAATTCTATATTAATATCACTAAGAATAATGAAAATACCAGGTAATTTTTGAAAGATTATAACTGCTTACAAAGCTGAGCTATCAGTTAGCAGAGGCTTAATATCGTAAAACTATGTATGCGCACATCCAGCATTCGTGCGAAAAATACCGTAATTGAAATCATTTCCACTAGTAAATATAACTCGCGTATAAAATTTGTATGTCAAGTCACGTATGCATACGAAACTTACGAGTATCAGCACATTGTGTAAGATATTTCGTTTGATTAGTAAATATAATTGTCGAAGAACGTTTGACTATCTCAGCCTGTCGCTTGATTTGCAAAAATGTGCATGTGAATCATTTTAAGGCATCTGCTAATGGCACAACAGTTGGACCTTTATTTTTATTAGCTACCTTTAGCAACACCAAATTTACTTGCCTACAAAACAGATTATGTAATAAAATATATAATACATACATACATACATGCATACACTAGTAAAGATATGTATTCTAATATAATAAAATAGCTGCAATGCAGACCCCCTAGTCGTAGCGAGCGGAAGTAATTTTTTATTTAGTTATTTAGGGTGAATGCAAATAAATATTATTTAAATTTATTTGCTGACAACAACAGTTTCGTCGCATTTTTGGTATATGGTTTAGAGCTTTTGAGTTTGCACATAAATTCGCGTTTGTCAAGCTTGCTTTGTTTTAGTAGTTTTATGAACTAAATTTAACTTACCTCATTTTTTTAGTTATGCAATTATAAATATATACACTTCGACACCAAAATTGTTTGGAGAAATGGTTCTTGACTACACACTACGTTAGATAAACACGTACATTCGCAAATAAATGTATTCCGGTAATCTGGGAGAATTTTATGAAACCAAAATAGTTAAAAAAAAAATGGAAAAATTAGAAACGAATAAAATAAATAATAAATAATAAAAGCGTTTACTATACAAATTTTGCCTTAAAAAACCCTTGTTTCAGTAGCAATTTCACATACTCTGAAGAAAGGTCTATTGTGTCTTTTTGACTAAATAAGTAGCCAAAGTTTCATATTTTCTACTTATAAAGGCACATCAAACAGGTAGCAGGTATATAATAATGTCCTCAGTCCAATTCAAGTCTGTTGCTAAAATAGTTTTAAAACGTTTGCTTATAAGGGGGGAAAATACAGCTGCTACCTTTAAATATGTCTTATTTTCTTCTTTAACTAATAGAAGAATATGAAACTCTAAACTTCTTTGCCTAAATTTTTTCTTCTTTAAATAATTTTAACTTTTAATATGTTAATATGTTCTTTCTGGTTGCAGTAACTTCTGACAGGGTAGAAATTCTATGTATTTTGAAAAGCTTTTGCGCCATCACTTGTTAATTTCAGCTTAAAAACAGTTATTTTAGAAATTTCAATTTAGAAAGTTAAGAAAGAAAGTTTAAATCTGACTTTAATTTTTTCGGTCAAAATAACAGTTATAATTTTACTTTTAGTTTTTTGCATCAAAAATAACAGTTTACTTATTCGCAATTCATTGTGTTTTAATCAGGGGCCGTAACAGTTACAATTTGTATTATTAAAATCGCTCTTTAACGATTATTTTGAGACTTTTATTTAATTACTCTTTAAATAACAGCTATTTTTTATTTTTATTTTATAAATTCATAATAACGATTATTTTTGATTTTTATTGTAGGTATGTACATATATGTCTTATGATAACAGTCATTGCAATTTTTTTTAAAAATCATCAATATAAAACAGTTACTGAATTTTTTTAAGTCGTACTTACTTATATAAGTCATCACCATTTCCCGCAGGAAAGAAGTTTTTGGTAAACAGAAGAATCATAACAATAATTATCAAACATATCAGATATATGAATGTATATGGTTTTTATTTTTAATATCTATTTATTTTCTAATTTATTTTATTAGCAAAATTATCAGGGGAAAAATAGTTAAATCACGCTGTAAAACAGTTCCTTCGTAGTGAAATGTTTAATGACAGTGTTCATTTATTCGGTCGTAAGTTTTAATTGAAAAAAAAAAACAAATTTAAAAATAAACTACTTTTTAATTGCAGTTTCCCATCTTTTGTAAAAATATTTCCTAGACAATCATTTAATTTCTAATATAAGATTAAAGTTATTCACATGTTTACAGCAGTCCTTCGTAATTCAGTTTAACCATTAACGAATCTGCCATGTTCTGCGCGGACAAATTGTATCATTTACGAGTATAAAACAAATAAAAAATGCCTCTTTTATGAACAAAATATTGCAATGAAATATTTGTAATTAAACGGTTACACAATCACATAAAATAGCAATAAAATTCAAATTTTAATACAAGTAATTTTTTATTTATTTTGGACTGAAAATATATCAGCGAAAAAAAGTATTTATTGACTTTTTTGAAAAATTAACAGATACGGTCCCTGACAATAATAACAAAAAAATATTATTTTTTATTGCTAAGCATTACTTTTGTATTCGCCTATTTTTTATTTTATATTTACAATAACATACTATATGAATGCTCTCTTTATTGCAGCAATACTAATATCTATAATTAAACATAAAAATGGGCAATGCAGGATATACGTGCATCCGAAGGACGTTTTGCTGGCTGAATATAATATTATGGGTAAGTTTAACTTCAAACGAATATTTTATCATTTCAATAAAATTTGGTATAATTATGTATTTACATAAAGTGTGCGCCACAAGTGGGTGTTTTTTTTAACAATGTTGCATAACAATTTTACATCCATAATTTTTTTATTAAACACGGTATGAATGCCAGCTTAGATTGTTAAAGCTTTACCGAAACGCATACTGAAAGTGAGCAATGAAGAGATCCCGGCATTTAAAAGAAAAACCTTGAAGCTACTTTGTTTTCTGTCACAAAAAAAGACGCGAAATAAAATTTTTCAGAAAAGAAAGCAAGTTCTTAGGACCAGGGACCGTAATCATTATAAGTTTTATTTTAAAAATCACGTAATAATGATTATACATTGAGTTTTAAGATTTTCTTCACCGATAATGATTAATTTTGATTAATTTTATAATAAATCATTAATAATCATTATTTTTGAGCAAAAAAATAAAAATCACAAATAATCATTATTAATGATTTTTATTTTTTTTTTGCTCAAAATAAAACTCACTCTTAAATCACTGGTTTCTAATGAAGTTTTTTGCTTAATTCGTTGCATTTCCTCTTAGAACAATTCTAAAGCATCAAGTTTTTGTTAATCAATATAAAGTAAATTATTATTATTTGTTTTAATTATTATTCAATTTTACAAAAAGTAGTCTTGAAAGTGACTCGCTGTCAATTTCAGTGCTGAAAAAGACCTTTCAGCACTCACTTGTGTGGCAGGTACAGCCACCTTGGCTAGCTGATATAGATGGGGGTATTGAAATTGTTTTTCTTTGCGCATCATCTTCTATTTCGTCATCAGCATCAGCACCAACCTCAATTTCATTCAAAAACTCGTTTAAAAGTGAGCAGGTGGTCGAGTTTTCAGAACACATTACATTAGGTGCTTCTAATGATGTCGATGATCTCGGACTATTTGGGCAAGTCCTAGGTGTTTGATTAATCTAAAATGTTATTATATCGATGAACTCGTTTTACCCGTATTAGCCGACAGATATGATTTTTGAGTAATCTTCATATTTTAGACCTGATTTAAAAGTGAGTTTTATTTTGAGCAAAAAAAAAATAAAAATTATTAATAATGATTATTTGTGATTTTTATTTTTTTGCTCAAAAATAATGATTATTAATGATTTATTATAGAATTAATCAAAATTAATCATAAAATCATAAAAATCCGAAATTAAAAAATCATCATGGAAAAGATAAGATCATCGAAAAAGTATTAACATGGCGTTATCGGTTTTTTGTATGTCCATTCTAATTTATTTATTTTTTTTCATTTAAAATCCCAACAATAATCATTATTTACGGTCCCTGCTTAGGACACATTTTTTGTTGTCTTTCGCTTATTCAGTACTTTCAAATTATTCCTATATGATAGAGGTGGGTGTGACAATGATAAATCGCCATTTTGTAAATTACGGCATATTGGATTACAAATGGCGGCATTTAAGTAATTTTGCAACGTCACGCGAACCAAACGCGTGTGCCGAATTTCAACGCAAAAGCTTCAGTGACAGTGGGTGAGAAATATTGTTTGCAAAACTCGATATACAATTGGCACTTTGGTCAACTTATTTATTTTTAATTTATTAAAAACAATTTTTTAATTAAAGTACAGTTCACTCTCGTACTAAACCGTATTTATACAAGATTTATATTCAATAAACGGAACTGTGTTAATTTTTTCTGAGTACGCAGAATTATGGCAAAAAAAAATTTCAAAAATCAACAGTAAGTTTTAGTCTCTTGAAACTTACATATTATCAAACTAAAATTGATTAAGCTACAAAATCCCAAAAATTATATGCAATTTACATACATATATGTACGTATGTATAAAATACTAAATAGACCTCAATGCCAGCATCAAAATCTTCCCATGCATTAAAATACGATATTTTGAATAATGGAACTGATGTTGAAATTTTAATGAGCAAAAATGGCGATGCACTTGCGAGGCAGTTAATTATGCAGCTAAGGAGTTATTCACCTTTAAATACAAAACAAAAAACACAATGATGCACATACATATGTTATATAACTTATGTAAAGTAAATTAAAGACGCACCCCCAGTCTGCAACGGAAATTGAAGTATTTTCCAATTTTCGAAATATACACATATGTATGTATATGTATGTATATTTATGTGTATTTCAATAGTGCAAACAATAAGTTAACAAAAGTAGAGTACCTACATGAAAATGTGTTGAAAATGGAGACGTGCATGGAATACAATAGGCACCGAAACCGGCGTCATCATCACCGCAGCATTGTATAAACTTTTTTCAATTCATGTTACTTTTCATTAGCTACGGCGTGAGAAAAATACTTGCATTGACCGGCGACGAAGATATGCCATTCATTGCTAACGAAAGCCACGACGCGCAAGCCAAACTTAATTTTAATTTGCCATTTGCAATGCGTTTACATTTACTTTACCACACTCACTTTATGCTGCGACATGCATAGGCATAAGTGACCGAAATTTCGGACAAAGCGCGCGAGGTTTTAGTGAAACATGTCACCACAATGACCTTAACAACTTAAAGTTTGGCAATGTAATTGCTGTCCCCTTTCTTCATACTTATGTGAGATTTTTATTCCCCTTCTCTTTTCGTTTTAGCTCTGCAGTTGCGCTTTTCTCGGTGTTGGTCTCTGGCTGCGTTTGTCGTATGAGGGTTATGCTACGCTGTTACCCGATCATCATGCTTTGAGCGCAGACTCGGTTTTCTTGGGAATCGGTGCGATCGGCTTTGTTGTCTCATTCTTTGGTTGCTGCGGCGCTTGGGTGCAATCGCGTTGCCTCTTAGTGTTTGTAAGCGGAAGCGCAGATGTGGTGATTTATTGTCTATTGTGATTTTAATAAATTTTTCTGATTACCTTCACAGTACTTCCTCTTAATTGTTATGCTCTTCTTGAGCGAATTTCTGATTGGTTCGATTGCTTTCCTTTTTCGCGGCGGTTTGGGTCGCACCTTTGCCAACGAGTTGCGTTTCGGTATCGAACGACATTATAACGCATCGGATCGTGGTAGTTTGGTGGCGCCATCGGTCGCCGCTATTTGGGACAACGTGCAGCAATCGGTGAGTAGTTTTATCTAAAACAGCTAACTGTAGTCTTAATAACTGTTGCATCTTTTTTGAATCAAACAGTTCGAGTGCTGTGGTGTATCCTCATATGAGGACTGGTATGACATTCAGTCGTGGAGTGGCAAACGCTGGGTACCTGAATCGTGTTGTCGACCCTCGGAGGCGCGTAGCATATTGACGGAGGGTTCTGGAGATAGCTTTTTGAAAATCGATTGTGGGAAGTAAGTAAAAAAGAGTGTTACAAATACTGCTTCGAACAAGAAATTAAGAAGATTAACGGTCGTTAATATAAAGCTATAGGTGAAAGTACTAAGGTTCTTTAATTAGACCTGATTATTAGGTAGCAAAACGGTATCAATATTATCCCAAACGAGTCTCGAAATGTCAAAAATTGGTATTGAAATGTTCCCGCTTAAGTACGGAAATAGTCTTTAACACAAAACATTAATTACCACAAATTCTGTATAACTCAATAATAACACAACGTTACAAAAACGAGCTTTAGTTCTGTCCTACGAACTAAATATACTTTTTCGGAAAGAGGAGAAAAAATAAAAATACACGTGTATCGGCGATTTTCATGTATAAAGTATTTTTTCTATATATTCTTTATATACTTTTATACATAAAAAAAAATTCTGACATTCCGATACACGTGTATTTTTATTTTTTCCCCCCTTTCCGAAAAAGTATATTTGGTTCATAGGACATAATATGTGTAACGCGGTGTTTGTAACGCAGTGTAAGTGATAAAACTCAAGACCTGTTGCAATTAAGTTGTTAACATATTTTTTGCTGTTTTCAGATCTGAAAATCCCAGCCTTTGGTGGAGTAAGGGTTGTGCGCATTCTTTGCAAGCCTGGTTCCAAGGACAATTGAATGTCGTTGGCGCTGTCGGCTTGGGCATTGCATTCGTGCAGCTCTTCGGCTTAATAACATCGATGCTGCTATTCTGCACGGTCAAACATAAACGAGAAACGGAAACCTATAAATCATATTCACCATCGATTGATCCGCAAACACGAACGAGTAGTTGGGAGGACTGAAGCCGACTTTAGCGTTGTCGCGAAAGCAACGATAGTATTCTTATTATATCTTATTGATTAGTGGCATTAAACTAAGATATTTCACTACGAGTTATTGAAGTGAGAAACGATTAGAATTAGTTATGCAAAAATACATAATCGAAAATAAATATAATATAAAAAATAATAATAATATAAAAAATAATAATTATTAAAAAAAGTATAATAAAAAAATAGAAATAATAAACCATTGCTAGTATTATATCATAATAACATAATACCATATACATACGTCTATACAAATGTACTCGTATGTATGCGTAGGTATGTAAACAATTGTTGCTAAACTTATATGCGTATTGTGCCAAAAATAGTAAATAAGAATTCTACAAAAGTCGACGAAAATTTTTGTAGGTTATTTATGTAGTACATACATACGTGTAAGCTAAATGTTCTGCGATAATTCTCAAACATTTGAGATGTCGGAGAGATTAAACAACGTTTGCCATTGCATTTAATTGCTTCAAAAATATAGTAATGTATCTGAATTGTAATTGCTTTCCTAACGTGCATATATTTAGTCCTTTCGAGAATTCAATGTGAATTGATATTCCCTTTAATAACAATGCAATACAAAAACAATTTCTCCTAATTTTTTTTTTGTATTTCCTGTACATTTATGGAACTCAATTGCTCACATGGAATTCGCGAATGGACTGATGATTAATTTGTACTGTATAAACTGCCAGTTAAAATCTATATAAGTACGTACAAGTTTCAAAAGTATTAAAATCAATTTATGAATTATAACAATATTGTTTGAGAAGAAATTATCTACACATACCTGATGAGCTGATAACGCACACAGTATAAGTATCAGTAAGAATCAAGGCATACTTCGTAGGCAACCGCAAGAAGAAAAATTTAAAAAACAATTAAAGAGCTCTGTGTATTTTGATTTTGCTTTTAAAAGCTTAAGCTTAAAATACTGCGCTCAAGAAAAATCACAACAAATATTTTTCATTATTTCTGTTGCTGGAAAAAGTACTTTGCCGTTGCTGTAAATTTTCTAGAAGGAATAAATGTACGGGCAATTTTTTCTTGAGAGCTTTAAACTGATTAAAGAAATTTAAATTTTTTTGATTTTATTTTTGATTTTCTTGAGCTTAAAGTTTCAAAATATTTTATCAACTACCTTGAAAGCATTCTTATCTGAACGAAATACAAAATTTGACAACTCAAATTGAAAAAAAAAAAAAAAAATTAAAAAAAATTGTTGCTGCTACCTGCTTAATATGCCGTGGTAAGAATCGTGCAATTCTCTAAGCATTGTACTAAAAAACCTAATCTAAGTTTTAAGTAAAGGTTTTCCACACAATTTATTCGCAGCTGCTTTTACAACTAAAAAATCACTCAAAAACGCAATGTAATTCTAAATTCGTAGCACTTACCTCAATATTCAAAGATTTAATGATTCTTTGCGAGTTGAATTTTTCTTTCCAGTTTTAAATAATAAATAATCAATAAGGTTTCTAATGATTGTTGTCATTGATTGTTATATGATTTTTAGTTTTACCAACAGTTGCTCTTTTTAACTTATCAGAAACCAAAAATAAGTATGTAAATAAATTATTTATTAAAAAGTTAATAGTAAATTAAATCAAATAAAAAACCAACTGAATTCTTTTTACTTCAAAATGGCTATCATAAATATGTCTGTTACAAATCCAGAGAAGTATTGTTGTTTACAATCCCACAATTTTTCCGCCTATAACATCCAGTTGTGCGGTGATACCTTTCGAAATAGAACGCGCTAGCTCTTTGGGTTTCTGCAAAGAGAGTAAAATTTCAAAGAGGCATTTATGAGAATATGTCAAAAAATTTAAAATATTTTGAAAAACTCTTTTTAATAATTTAAGTATGTACTAGAGTTGTTACGAAAGTGAATACACGAACTGGACCGGAAAGTGTATTTTTAGATTGTATTCGAAATCACAGTTGAAAGCAAAAGCGGCATACAAAAGTTATGAGTTACTTGTTTTTCTCAATCTTGCGCTTATCTTCGAAAAAAAATTGTTTCTCTGTACGAAAAAGAGTCTGAATCTGCTTCTTTCAGTTCTTCAGTGCTTGTTGGATTTTTCGAGAACAATATCGAAGTACATCTAATGTAGAGCAGCTAAGGAAACACGCATCTTGCGAAAGGGCGCCTCTTCGTGTATCGCAAGTCTTCTCGGAAACCATCTAGCGCTGGCCATATTCATGTCAAGACGATTGTATAAAATTTAAAAAATTTAGAAACGAGCAGCTTTCAATATTATATTTCCATTTTTTTTTATCAATATCTGGACTGATCGAGTTCATTGTTCGCCCAGGCTGTGTTTCGCCGTTAAGTGTTTTAATACACTGAGACACATTAATAAATCTACATTAGCATTCCACGAATTTTAAAACGTATCCTCGAAATAATTTGAAAGATAAAACTTATGAACAAACAAAGATAAGCGGATTTGGATAAAAAAAGCATAAGAACGCGTATGAACAAATTACAAAAAAAAACTTTAAATTTTTTATAGTATGAAGTTTTGCATTCCATTCAATTCTAATTTCATAACGATCACTTTAGATAATATTTTTCAATAACGCTCTTTCGAAATTGCTTCTCGAGACATTTCTTTGTTATTTCACTAAAATTGAATGAGCTTCAAAATTGCATACTCCAAGAATACATAGCTGTTTTTAGTCCGAAATTTTGCGTTAAGGGTGGAACTTGGGTAAATTAAGATTAAGTAAGAGAATGAACTATATTTTAATTGAAAAGCATTGGCCATTAAATAGAAGAAAAATATCCTGAAAAAAGGGAAGAGGCGTATTTTACACAGTTGCATTTTTTTGGTATTATTAAAATTATTTTCTTTCTAACTATACCGCTATTTTTTAAAAATAAATTGAAGGATTAGGTAAAACAAAAAAGAGTTTATTGTAAAGTAGGTTTATATCATCCGTTAAAAGATAACACTTGCCTAAATTTTCCCAAATCGATTTTTACTCACTTTTAGACATAGATATGTATGTATGTTTGAGTTTGAGCATACCACAGTTATAAAGTTGAAAACATCAATTCAGACCCAAATATAAATTTCGACACTTTTATTGTTTACATACATACGTCTTCACGTGCCTAAATGAACAGAAAAGCTTAACTCACCTGTATAAAAGTATTGATGAGATTTGAGAAAGTTTCATAGCCATTCACAATAGAGCGCGCTAAGCCGTCGAACATATCACCGTTATTGCCGTATTTTTCATGCTCACTAATTGTATCCACAATAGGTTGAAGCTGCGCAAATAAATGCAAATAAATTCAAGTTCAAAATTTTATAAAAAAATATAATAATTAAAAATAGTTTTAGCAACATTTCAGTCAATTAAGGAAATTAAAATTTTTTACTATGCAGTTTTGTAGGCCATTAAAATATAATAAAGTGCTAGTTTCAAGTTACTACAAATTGTATCTTAATTTTTTTCTAATTTTCCGACAGGGTGGATATTTGAAGGATATTGGAACAATTTTCCATCATCCATTGTCAAATTTATTATTTAGTTACATGAAGCTACTACTACATTATTCTACTAAATTTGTAGGATTTCCAATATTGCAAACTGAAAGAAGTTTGTACATTTTTTTGTGATAATTTCGGAATTTTCCAAAATTTTAAAGGATATATTTATTATATATTTTGTTTTTAAAACATTTGAACTAGAAAAATATTAGAAATTGAATAAAAGTAAAATTTAATAGTCGAAGCCCGTCAATGTGTGGATGTCTGGTAATTCTGATAGCCCAAATGTTTTCACACACAAGCGCAAATTTAATTAGTTTTCCATTGCATTTTTTTTTTTTTTGAGAAATATTATGAGTGCTATTCTACTTTATATGTACTTACATTGGTTAAATCCGCAACTTTCTTCTGAGTTTTATCATATGTACTTAGTATCTTCGACGGTATACCTTCGTGTTCCAAGTTCACTGACTCGGCGGTCTTTTCTTGTTTGGGCAGCAGAGATATCTGTGAAAAAGTACATACATACATTCAACTATAAAGCAACCAGTTCCTAAGTCACATCTGAAATGCATTGAGTTACCCGAAATCCACCTGAATTGCTGCTGCCACCATCCTCTGCTTGCGAATGCTGGGTATACTCGGCCAACTGAGTTTCGTCAACACGTAAGTTCGGACCATTGTCACCAGCTGCACCTGTTTCGTCCGAGAAAACGGCTGCAGCATTTCGCGCGGTAATAGTTTTACTACCAAGCAAACTCTGACTTTCATCCACCAACGAATGTACAATTGTTGCATCATTATTTGGCGAGATTGGATGCGCTTGCGCATAAAGCACAAATAACAATAAAAGCGTCAAAAGCTGTAACACAAAGGGTGGCATATTGAGCGTTTTTGGGTTGAATTTTAGTACGATTATTTAACGATTATTTATTAAATTTACAACACTGGCACTCTTTTTCTCTCTCGCGTTTTAATATTTCGTTGCGCGTTGTCACACCGTTTGCGCACGCGCACGTCCAAGCTCAAAAATTCGACTAAACTGTTGAAGACAACCGTTTTATTGGCTTGGCCTGCGCCTTGAATGCAATGTATTACCACACAAAACATACATACATGTATGCATAAATGAATGTGCGTATGAGTGTATGTATGTATGTACATACATATGTATGTGGGCAAAGAGTATAATGTTTGCTTGTTTGCAGTTCGTTTTGAAAATTTTATGTTTATTTGTTATTATTGCTGATGTTGTTTACACGCTTTTGTAAACTTGGCTTTCAAACCCTCGTCTAAATACGATCACAGTACTTGGCTACCACACACACACTTGCACATTTGTTGTATGACCACTGACCAACTTGCAATAGCTTCACATCCGCAATGAATTTCTGGTTGGTGAGCGCAACAAAAAATGAGGAAGGAAATGTGACAATCTGCAGACAGCTGACAATTTTGATCGATGTTTTAATTTAAATTTAATTGTACGCAATTAAATATTGTTCCAGTGGCCCACTGGTCTCTTGGCTTTACATTTGGGCATGCAGCTGGACCAGTTTGTGAGTGTGCAAAAGGCTGCGCCAATGGTAAGTTGAAATGTAAAAGTGCAGACAACAATTTCAGCTCCAACCGAGTCATTGTCATATTTTACATAATTTTTTTTCTAATAAATAATAATGATCGCACTGGTAAATATTTTCAGGTTTGCAGACACCTGTGTATTACAAACTTTTCAACTTTGCAGTTAAATCTTCTTCACTCTCACTACAAAAAAGGTATGCCTCTTTGCAGTCAAAGCTTTGTTGAGCATATTTCACACGCTGCTCATTTGTTTATTTTATCACTAGCTTTTTTTTTATATTTTGCATACATTCATTCGTGCGTTTAAGAGTTTTTACAGCTGTAGTTTTGTGTATTGCAGCTACTTTGCGTATAAAAATTACATTTTGCAATCAGCTGGTTTAGCTTGCTATTATCACGAGTGACAAAAAAATTTATTGTGAGGATGTTTGCCAAGTTTTGCTTTGCTCGTAATAATATACATACATACATACAAATATCTTTTATGCCTTTTTGTGATTAAATAATACTCGTTTTCGTACGAGTATAAGCAAATCAAGGTCTATAAAAAAGTTTAGTGGAGTGTTGCATATTTTTTGTAAGAACGTGTAGCGTGATCAAAACCCATTGACTAGGACATTTTTTAAATAACTCACAATTATTTAAGTCAGACGGCAAAATGCTCATATTGCGAGCCCCTCAGGATGTATGACGTTTTAGGTTTAGTAGAGCAGGCTGATCTCAATTTTCAATTGACCTGCAAAATCTGTTGTTTGGGTCAGTAGAGATTTTTTATTATGTCAATGGAAAGCTAATATTTATAGCGCAATTCTTGCAAAGTATTTCGAAAGCCAATCAATAGATGAAATACTTGGTGTTTTCTGGCACAAAAATCATACATAAAAGTTTTACATCTGCATATGCACGGCAGAGAGCACTTTTGAAATGGTTAATACTGCAGAGGTGTTAAAGACCAAAGATTTTGTGATTTTAAACCATTGCAGTCACATTCAATGACTAATAACATATCTGACTAATTGACAAAATTAAAGTCAAAACTTTCTCCTATTATTCGAGAATAATTAATAAAAAGTCTTAGATACATAATGAAATACTAAAAATCTTTGCTTTATAACTTAACATTTTGTTAACTTTATAAAAATTTTTGAAGAATTTAAAATTTTAATCAAAAATATAAAATATTGAACCCTGTGTAATAAAACAAAATAGGATTAACAAAAAAAAAAAAAGGCTGTCTTCGGCTTTGCCGAAGGGTTGATACATTTCATGAATGGAAGAATTGTATGTTTATTCGATATTAATGACTTCCACTTGTCAGCGTATGCGAGAACCCTGCCACAAAAACGCACTCAAAAAGAGCAAGACGATGGATAAATCAGCAGTCATAATTGAGTAGTTAGATATATGCGAAAACTTCAATTGTTAAGACGTGAATTTAAAGCAATTTTTAATAAATACATTCTTTTTAATATACTATCTTAAAGAGTTCGTCTTCTTATTTTCAATTACATGAACGAGACGGTATCCTGACGATTAATGCTAGTGGCGCACTGCTATAATAGTTCCAATATTATTTAATATTTGTGCGAAATTTTAAGCCTTTAGTTGATTAAATGAAGAACACCCAAAATCCAACATCTAAACTATCAGTTGTATGGCAGCTATATGTTATGTATATTTATCCGTTCGGAATGATTTTCACTGCTAAAATAATTCTATTAACAACTAAAATTTGTGCAAAATTCAAGTCTTTAACTACTTAAATGGAGAAGTTATGTTGCTAAATGGAATATCTGAACAATCGGTTGTATAGGAGCTCTATGTTATATTATTTTGATTTATATGATTTTCACTGCTTATATAGAGTTAATATTAGCGGACCTTCTGGTAAAATTTTAAGCTTCTTGCTGCTTAAATAAAATAGCTCTAAAATTGAGGGACTAGTTTGCGTTCAAACATACGGACAGACGGACAGACGGACAGATAGACGGATATGACTAAATCGACTAAACTCATCATTCTGATCATTTCGGTATAATTTTTGATGAGTCTAACTTTTAGCCGTGTGGTACTTACAAACATCGGACCAAATTTAGTATAACAATTCCAACAAATGAACAATTCCATGAAAGTTATAAAAAATAATATGCAATACAATGGTAAAAATCAAATGACTAACAAAAAACAAAAAATTACATAAATAATTAGCATAAAGCAATGAAATAATATGTAATAATTTTTTTAGTCTTCGTCTGGATTTCGGAAAATAATTGAAATAATTTGCAATTTCAATGAAATATAAAATACAGTAAAATATCATTGCAATCGTTAACAGCAAAACAAGCTCACAAACGAGAACCATTTTGTAATAGAGGTGATTCTGGAAAGATATTACGATATCATTACGAAATAGCTAAAATATGAGAAACGTATTTAGTTGATTCGTTTTCGTTTCGATTTCGTTTATTTTCGGTTTTCTCAAAATAAATGCATTTTTTTAGGTATAGATGCATTTTGCTTGCGCCACTATGGAAACTAAATACCCTTAATATTTATTCATACGAATCATGCACCAACACATGAATACACAAAATATTAGTTACAAATGCAAAAATGCCAATGTTTAGTTCAAATAACTTGGACGATTTTAATATCTGAGCTCTTTTATTTGTGAGTTTCTTCGATACTTTTTTTGGAGTCATCCGATTTGAGGTTGTAGTAGGGAAAAAGACAAAAGAATCGTTAATCGCTGTGACACAAATGAAACAATTCTTATTTTTTGGAATAACCTAATCTCTTCAACCTCTGAACTCGTTTTTATATTAAAAACTTTGGACCATAACCTTTTTGACTTGGAGCTCATTAATTTCATTCTGCAGCTTAGCAGTTTTGGATATCGATGCATAACAAACTCTTGCTTTCACGACTCGATACAAAAAATAGGATACGTGTGCCATGCGTGGAAGGGGTAAACATTTGGATTTAATAATAACAAAAATATTACTAATAACAATATTTAAACATATAGTATAATATTTTTAAATGTACTTGATTTAGTTTATTCGTCTTCCCGGATCTATAGAGCCCACAGATAGAACTTTTCTCTCATAAAAAATTTAATATTTTTAATATTGATAAAAATACTTATGCATTGCATATTGCGAAATTATAAAAAAAATATATTCATTCAATCACAATAATTTTCTGAGAGGCTCAATTTTGAGAAATTTAATCTCTAATTATTCAACAGCCTGTCACGATATATTATTTCGGACACCACATTATTGTTCGCTTATCGCCTCCAACTATTCTTTTGACTGACTATAGCAAAATTATGGCAATTGCAATGTTTGTTCTTTTAATTTTAAATTTAAAAAAAAAACTTGTATTTAGATTCTTTTCAAAATTTCAAACCTTTATAATAATTCCTAACACACTTTTGTTTTAAAACAGAACTCCCTGTGCTCTGTGGGAGGACACATCTTCTCGCAATTTGCTTTACACTTTTAAACCTAAAGAAAATTTCGAATAAACTTTTAGTATTTTCTGGCACATAAAATCATCGTATTTATTTCAGAGCAAGAATCAGAGATTAACATCTTAAGAATTATATGTAAGTTATTGAAAGATATCAATTTAAATGAAACAATTAATGTTAATTTTAGTTTAGTAAACATTTTATATTGAATAAAGCATTTGTTTTTCCTTTTTATTTTGTAATCGAATTTTTTTTTAACAGAAATACAAAAGAAACACCATAAAGTTATATGTTTGTGGAATATTAACTCTTCAACTACAGTTTATCAAAACTGGACCAGCAAATCCGCTAATTTAAGAAAATTATTGTTTTATATGTTATTGGTTGGCCATATACTTTGCTGCTTTTTCCTAATAATTTTCCAATAAACCTATTAAGGCCGCTTAAAGCTCAAAAATATTTAAAATAAATAGTTATATGGCCAAAAAATAACAAATAAAATGTATAAAAGGATGAGCCAGCCTTATGCGAACAAACTCTAACAAAATATAAATTGTACAAACAACAACTACACACTCAAGTAGAAATAGCGGCAGTACAGCCGCACTTGATTGAAGTAAGTTGTGAAGGGAAAGCAGGAAAAATAACAACAGCTGACACAATTTTATTTTTTGAGAAGCTTTTTCTTGGTGCCGAGGGGTGACTCTATTAGAAAAAAACTTTTTTACTTGCCTTGTCAGAGATTCAAACATCGAAATCAGCGGCATATCGTGTTTTAGAACGCACCACTAACCACTCCACCACAGTGATCACAATTTTAAAAATACCTCCTTAAATTTGAACGACATGAAAAAATATTTCTTACACTTCTATTTACTCCGTTAAGACATAACAACAACAGCCATTTCAAGCAAAAATATACCTCATTATTAAACTCCAAACGTGATGCCCTGTCGCGACTCATTTTCAGCAGCAACATTGTCAGCTGACAATGCTCAACAACAATCAAAAGTCAACAAAATATTAAAAGCAAAGCACAAAATAATAAAATAATTATAGAAAATGTTTCGTATACAAAAATTGCTGCTCGAAGAATTCCGTGAAATTTACGAGCCTGTCATTGTGGAGAATCCGTTCACGCAAGTGACCGAACATGGTCAGGGTATTAGACAATATCACATAGGTAGGTGAAGAGAAAAAATGTGCGAGTTTCGAATTCGCAAACTAATTTCATTCATAAAGGTCTTACACCATCGAAAATCATCTTCGGCTGCGACGATTTTGATTTGACAAACCTCGATGACTACGGTTATCACAATATGGATCCAGAAATCGAAACTTTTCAATTGGTCAGCTTGTTGCCGCTGCAATTTTTACTTGTGAAATTCTTTCGCAAGCAGGGACGTTCCATTATGCGTCTATGCATTGTGGGTGATGAGGAGAAACCGATGTTTTTCGAGTTTGGTGGACACATGTATAAGAATGTGAGTACTCGTATGTATGTAGTTTTGAGTGGCATTGCTGGCATTTGTTGTTGTAATGCAAACGACTGTGTTCTCTTGCGCAGTTATTTTGGAATACATGGCGTGAGCGGATCGCCACGATACGCTTGTCACAGCCTTTGCTCTTCCACATTTCCGGTTGTAGTCCATTTTCAAGCACCGATGTACTCGTGGAGGATGAGGAGGTACAAGCATTGGTGCATTCTGTGCCACATTCATTGGCAAGCTATTGCATGAGCTGGAGTCAACAATGAATGATGGGGATAAGTAGAAATGATTCTTCGTCAAAACAAATTTGTGATATTTATGTACATATCTAATGTATATAGTATATAATTTTATTACAAAGTTATAAATGTGATAACAAATGCTTATGCATACGATTTTTATACATAGATTGAAATATATTTTATACATTATGCATATAGGAAATATAGATTAAATATGCTGAAAGAAGAGAAAGCAAAGGGTATTTTTTGTTAAACTTTTAATTGTCTCTTAAATATTTATTGCACTACTTTACATACATACATACACTTCGTAACTCACGTTAGCTTTGCATTTACAAACATTTTCCCTTAACGAGAAATGTTGAAAATACCTCGAACAAAATGTTTAAAACATAAAACTCAATACAACAATTAACTGCACTTTTTCAAGAGTTCCACTGTTACCTTATTTGCACTTAAATAAAAACTAATCTTACAACTCATTTTCTTAACATTTTAACAATATGGCTAGATATACATATGTATGTTAAGAAGTCGTAGTCACTTAAGTATGTCTCTGCATTCAGAGCTCTCGCTGACTACTCGCTCCGCTCTCTACGCATCCGCTCATTACGTTCAATTGCCAAAAGTTATAGTCCTATCGGAGCTCTTCGTGCCATTTGTGCTGCCACTGTGCCGATTTCCATTCTTGAGTATACCATTCGTTCCACCATTTGTACCGCCATTGCTCATTTTCGGTGTTGGGGCCATTGTGGTTACCTCGTTTATGCTTACGCCATGCAGCTTCCTTGCTACATTCTCATAGTTCTCGTAGTTATTGCGTAGCGGGCAGTGACTTTGATGGTCCAGTGGTTCTGCCGATTTCTTAAGTTTCGAGCGCGTCAGTGTACTTTGCAATTCCGCCTGCAGATCGTCCACACATATATCTGTGGCGTCGCTATTGCGTTTCGGTGTTCCCATAAAATCGAATTTTGCCGGTTCTCGTCGCGGCTGCGGCTGCTCGTATTCACCGATTGTTATTGTGCCTGCTCGTAGTGTGCGTCTATTGCTGTTGTTGTTGTTATTATTGCTGTTTTCATTCGCTGCATCGCGTCCATTTGTTGTGACTATATTCGTGCTGGCATAACCATAGGAAGGTCTGACACTGCTGCTAATCGTAGTCGCTTTTGTACGTATTTCCACGTTATCATAGTCGGGGAGGGGTGTGGCTGGCGGTTGAGGCGGCTGTTCTGTGGGAGGTTTAAGCGCTGACATTGAGTTGTTGTAACTGTTGATTGGTTTTTGTTGTAGTTGTGTTTCATGCAAGAATTTGTTGTTGGCTCCGTTGCATTGTGTTTGTTGCGTTCGCGGTGGCGAGCTGGCGAATTGTGGTGGCTGCAAAAAGGTGGAGAACGGAAGTGTGAAAATATTAATGGAAATATTGAGTAAGCAAATGTTTTCTTGTTAAAATAATTTAGCGTAGGTATGTTTATTTGTTAATTACTTGGAACAGAAACAAAAATAAATTACAAAGAAAGGAAATACAACACGAAGTTAGAAAATGCCCAACAGAGCGTATGAGCAATTTTAGAGGCTTTTCCTCAAAGCCATACTTTACATGTACATACATTCATGTACGAAAAAATCTGTGTGTCTCTTTGTGCCGAGCTAAGCATATTTTTATTTTTCATATTCAATTTTATTAAGTTATTAATAAAACTATAATTACCTCCAAAACTAAAACTGTATTAATAAAAGCTAAAAACTTTGTAAAAAATACAGGAATAATTATATTTTTCAGAAAATTTTGAAAATTTTCAAGTAAGCAGTTTTGTAGCTCATTCAATTTTAGTATAACAAAAAGCCAGTTTGAAATCTCTAAACATTATACTTAATTTTTAAGAATTTTTTTTCGTTTTTTCTATGCATTTTACATAGTCCGCCAAAACATAAACTTTTAAACTTTTTGGGGTTGCTGATGAAGTCTGTTTTAAAAAGTTCAAAATGGGAAATGTAATATGGCGCATAAAAAAAAAAAAAAATAAAATAGTAAAGTTTGTATACAAAGGTTCCTTGAGTCGCTAATTTCGGTCCTGATAATAGTTTTCACAATTTCAAAATCCTCAAAAAAAGTTTACACCAAATTCAAATTAACAGCTTTCAAACGTTTTATAAAGAAAAAGTCAACGTTTTCAAAGCTTAGTATTTGTAATTATAAATTCAAAAAAGCTTTCTTTAAGTTTATTTTGCTTGTTGGGTAACTATCGTATGTACTTCTACATACCCGTTTATATATGTATGTATGTAAACTCGTTTGAAAAAAAGGGATAATTGTTGAAGGCGTTAAGTAAAAACTCATGTCTACAGTGAAATAATTAAATATGTTAATTAAATATTACAAAAAAATGTAAATGGTTTTAATATTATGTTATAAATAGCAATAAATATTTTCTAATTAAGTTATCACCTATCTAAAAAATACTTATAATTTATTTTCTTATGTACCATACCTATCAACTTGAAAAACACTGTTTGCCCGCGATTAAATTTCTAACGTAATCATGAAAACTATTATGTATAATATTGCTTCTAAACTGACAAACAGCAGCGGATTGTGCGGCCAAGGAAAATAGTAGTTAATTAAATATTAGGTATTTCATAAAGTTTAAACTGAAATTATTGCTTACTTTTATTTGGTCTTAAAGCTTCTCATAACAACAACCTGTTTTAAGGTTTTGTTCTTGCATTATATAAAAGAGAATGATCAAATGAGGCTTAACAAACAAAAAAAAAAACAATTATAAAAATGAACATTTCTTAATAGCCACTTAAAACTAAAATTGAATGGGCCATACAGCTGCGTACTTGAAATTTTTTTAAAACTCCTAATTAAAATGTGGCAAATTTCGATAAAAATTTATGTAGTTTAAGTTGTAGCTTTACTTACAGTATTATATATAAATTATTAAAATTCAATAAGCAAAATAAAGATAGGTAAAACTCCACAAAAAAATTCCATTGGAGACAAACTTATTTTTTTGTTCACGAGTGTTTGCACATGTTATTACCATACATATTTTTTTTAATTCATTTATGTACAAATGTTTGCACATAATATTCATATACATACATACTTTTGCTTCATTAATGTGCATCATAATTAAATACTTATAAATATATACTCATCTTTAGTACATACATACATATATATACTTGTTCGTATGCAATTTGCTTTGCCAAGTTCTTAACAGATTACCTTTGATGATCGCCGTGCCGTTAACTATACGCATTCTTTATAGCAGACATTAACAAAACCAGAGTTCATAAATAAATTATGATTTATTTGCAGCGAAAAACGATGGCAGCAGGTCAATAAAAATAAAATTAATTTGTAACACCGAACCGACAGACCGGGCGACGATGCAGGTGGTTCTCCTGCTAAATAATGAGAGCATAGAAATCCTGGCTAAATGCGAAAACAGGATAAACTATGGCTTCGGGAAGATTGCCCTTAAGGTTTACAAAACCGACACCGAAGCCCTAGTGAACCTGGCAAATTGTGTGGAAGCGGAGGAACCACCAAGCGACCACGAGATAGAGACAGAAGAGAAGATGAAGGAAGATCTTAGCGGATACACCTCATCCGGATCGGAAGGAGGCGCGGCCCTAAGTAGGCTATATGCGGAGTGCGAGCTACTCAGTGATGAGGAAGCGGACACGACAATCGTGGAGAAGGTGGTACCGTGTGATGAAGGTTGTTCAGATAAACCTTCATCACAGTAAAGCAGCGTCCGCTGCGCTTCTACTTCAACTGGCGTCAGGAGAAGTAGACATAGCTCTGGTCCAGGAGGCATGGATCACTGGTGATAGGATCCGTGGCCTGAAGACCCCGAAATATGCTCTGTTCGGAGCTCAAGGTAAAGGGAAGCCCCGTACCTGTATTCTAGTTAAAACCATTATAAACTCTTTTATTCTACCACAGTATAGCAATGGAGACATAACCACAGTCAGCATTGAACTGGCGCAGAAAAGGCTCAGGGTGGCCTCCTTTTATCTGGCTCATGACCACGAGGGGCCTCTGCCGCTAAAACTTATGAGGGAACTAGTGAGGGACACAAACCCACTAAGTGCAACGCTAATTATGGGAGGAGACGCTAACGCCCACCACGCGCAATGGGGTAGCTCCAACATCAACGAACGAAGTGAGTCACTCTATAACTACTTACTTAATACAAATCTAGCCTTATGCAATA
The DNA here is from genome assembly GCA_963971545.1 of Philophylla caesio. Lineage (NCBI taxonomy): Eukaryota > Metazoa > Arthropoda > Insecta > Diptera > Tephritidae > Philophylla > Philophylla caesio. Next base: position 12,936,093 of record OZ020607.1, read on the forward strand.
AAGGCACTGACCCAACATTTATAACAGCCAATCGTAAAGAAGTCCTAGATATTACCCTTTGTACTGATAAGTTTAGTAACCACATAATAAACTGGAAGGTCCTGAAAGAGCACTCATTCTCGGACCATAGGTTTATAGAATTCATTATATCAGACTCGCCAACCACCCCCAAGGTGACGCAGAATATCAAAAAAACAAACTGGGGTTATTATAGAAAACTGCTACTCAAGAGACTCCCTTCGGAACCAACCACTAAGCCAAAGGCGCCAGAGGAACTCGACCATTTAGTAGGTGTCTTTGTTGAAAACTGCAACGCAGCACTGCAAAAAGCATGCCCTATTAAGAAAGTAAAAGAAACATACAGGCCCCCCTGGTGGACCTCAGACCTAAATAGACTACGTAAAGAATGTAGGAAAGCATTTAATGCTGCTAAGCTTGATGCCCAGGAGTCTTCCTGGGCGCATTATAAAGCAATACTAAGACTCTATAAAAAAGACACACGGAATGCAAAGCGAAATTCATGGAATAATTTCTGCAGCGCGATAGAGACCACAACCGAAGCCTCAAGACTTCGAAAAGTTCTGGCAAAATCACCGACAGCACCCAGTTTTCTTCAAAAGCAAGATGGAACCTGGACCGAATCTAGCGTTGAAACAGTTAACCTGCTTCTAGACAACCATTTCTCCGAGTACACCAATGATCTTGGAAATGAGTCAGAACAAAGGAATGTCAGACCGCAGCTTATAAACGAGATAATAAGTGACAGAAGTATATGCTGGGCCATTGACAAATTCGAACCCTACAAAAGTCCGGGGCCAGACGGTATTTACCCAGCTCAGCTACAACATACCATGGAGCGCACCAAACCTTGGTTAAAAACAATCTTTACCAGCTGCTTAAGACTCGCCTATATACCCATTTTATGGAGAGAAGTTAAGGTGGTGTTTATACCAAAAGCAGGTAAAGCCTCACACACCAAACCAAATGACTTTAGGCCTATAAGCCTTTCCTCTTTTCTACTCAAAACTTTCGAAAGACTAATTGAGATGTATATTAGGATCTCGATTAGTCCATCCCTATTGTCTAATGCGCAACATGCCTATACCAAAGGCAAGTCCACGGAGACAGCACTCCACTCACTGGTTTCCAAGCTTGAAAAATCCCTGGAAGAAAAAGAATTCGCACTTGTTGCATTTCTCGACATTGCGGGGGCATTCAACAATGTAACCCCTCGAGCGATTACCTCGGCTCTCAGGGATCTGCGAATGGACAGCTCTCTAGTTGGACTCATTCACCAAATGCTCACCAGCAGGGTAGTGTGTTCGCAGCTGGGGGAAAGCACCGTTCGCAGACCCGTAAACAGAGGCACTCCACAAGGAGGAGTTCTATCTCCACTTTTATGGGTGGTAACTGTAAATAAGCTCTTGCGACGCATGGAAGGAAATGGTTACGAGGTGATCGCGTACGCCGACGATGTCGCGGTAATTGTGAGAGGAAAATTTCCTCAGACGCTATGCGAACTCATGGAAACAGCTCTCACTTCACTTGTCACGTGGACCAAAGACTGTGGTCTAGAAGTGAATCCTGATAAAACAGAACTAGTGCTATTCACCAGAAGGTATAAGATACCCACTCTCACACTACCGAAACTTGATGGCAAAAGCCTAATTCTTAAAAGTACCGCGAAGTACCTGGGTCTGATTTTAGACAATAAGCTGTACTGGAAAGACAACACAAGGGAGCGAATAAGGAAAGCCACTACGGCGCTTTTCACTTGCAAAAAAGCTATTGGTGTAAAATGGGGTTTCTCCCCTAAGATAGTACACTGGATCTATACAGCCATCGTCCGCCCAATCCTATTATACGGAGCCTTGGTCTGGTGGCCCACTCTAGTAAAATCAACAACGCTTAAACAACTGCAGAGAGTACAAAGAAGCGCGGAGCTCTGCATAAGTGGAGCCCTAAGCTCCTCACCCACTGAGGCTCTAAACGCCATACTACACCTGCCACCTCTTGACGTAGTAGCTCAAGAGGTAGCCGCTATCACAGCTTTAAGACTTAGAGAAGCTGGGTTCTGGACCCAGAGCACACTTGGCCACACAGAAATTCTAAGAAAAATGGCTCCAATTCAAATACCAACAAATACGGACTACTGTACACCATCAGCTTCCTTTAAAAAGGACTATGAAGTCATCGTACCAACCCGACAGGATTGGTACACAAGACCACACCATATGCCTAAGGCTATCAACATTTACACTGATGGCTCCAAACTCAACGGAAAAGTCGGGGGAGGTGTATTCTCCCCAGAACTAAAACTTGAAACATCGTTCAGACTCCCCGACCACTGTAGCGTGTACCAAGCGGAAGTGCTGGCCATCCAGGAGGCTACACAGCATCTAATCAAAAACCCTAAAGAAAGCAAACAGGTCTTTATCTTTTCTGACAGCCAAGCTCCACTGAAGGCGCTAGACTCCTGTATAGACAATACGAAGTCTCTCACTGAATGCCGCAGATCTCTAAACGAGATGGCTCAGCATTATAGAATTCAACTCATATGGGTGCCTGGACACCGCGATATCGAGGGCAACTGCAAAGCGGACGAACTGGCAAGGAATGGTACGACCACCCCGATCCTTCCGAGTAGGAACAGGTTAGGTATACCACTTGCCACTTTTAAACTACAAATCAAGCATAACACCATAAAGGTGGCGAATGAACGTTGGGGTAGTCACCCACACTGCGAAATCTCCAAACTCACGTGGCCGTCTTACGATAAAAGGCGCACATCAAACCTTCTGGGGCTAAAGAGAAGCGAAGTCTCTGCCTTAACAAGAACCCTCACAGGGCACTGTCTAATTGGTACTCATGCGAAAAGACTAGGAGTAAATGCTCCGGAACACTGTCGAAGTTGCGACGAAGAAGAAGAAAACGTGGAACACCTACTTTGCCAATGTCCAGCTTTAAGCAGAAGAAGACTTCGCACGCTTGGCAGACCAACTCTACAAAGCCTCGCGGAGATAGCGCTAATAAACCCAAAAGCACTGTCGAAATTTATCAAGTCAACAAAATGGTTTGAACCCGATGTGCAGGAGAATTGAGAAGCGAACTCGCATATGGCGGTACAATGGGCCACGCTAGGCCTAAGTGCAAGGGAGGGTTCTCTTCCCAGCCATTCCAACCTAACCTAACCTAACTTTATAAGAGAACTAATTTTGTCGGCTCTGAAGCCGTCACCGCTTCGCTCCCCTGTAAAAAGCGCCTATTCAATGAACTGTATGATAATAGCGGATGTTTTTTAGAAAGTCTTTTTAATTTCATGCCGAACCATATTCACATTTGGAATTAACTGCCAATTTTTTTATTAAAAATAAATGTTCGAAGTGATTATATTTAAATTAAAAAATAATGGCTTTGCCAGCAATACATGCGACTAAATGCTTGGTGGCAATGCACTATTCGTTAACAAACGAACTGAACATTAAATTGTCACTCTTTCGCAATAATAGTGTAGGTATGTATATACATATATCAGTATATTATTATGTAATGATATTGCAAATTAAGTTATCAATTGTGCACAATTTTAAACAATTTTGCAAATAACTTGACTAGCTTACATTTGCTAGCAGAGATTTGTGAAACTTTCCATTTGCTGTGGCGTCATTTTTATAAGCTTAAAAAGGTTTCCAAATCAATTTCAACGCCTAAAACGTTATCGGTGCTGTCTAATACTGTAACAATATTGGTACCGATCACACGAGCGTCTATTTTAATGGGGATTATTGAAACTGAAATCACGTACAGTTATTTATTAAAAAAAAATTTTTACTAAATTTTCATAAATATTTAACTTAAAATCTGCTCTTTATGTTCTAATAAAAAAATACGTGAAACTCATTCAACGTACATATGTACATACATAAGTAGATACTTAATAGTTTGCTTTCCGCAGCCAAATTCAATATACCAGGCTTGTTTTTGCAGTAGGAAAATTACAGAAGCTGTTAAGTTAAGTTAAAGCATGTTCAAAATATCAGCAAGGGATTTAAGTACATATCTAGATATGTATGTGCTATATCTCAACACAGACAAAACAACTGATGTCTGCATAGCAATTTTGCCTTATCGTGCTCAAAATTATATAATTGCTATAAATTTTCAAACGATTAACTATACAAACCAGTCTTTTAAAACCTAATCTTCATATAAATCAATTTAAAATATATAATTTTGTCTATGAAAGATAAAAACTAATACGTCTATATTGCAAGCTCCCAAAGTTAAAAATGTTGATTTGCCAACATTCCACAGATTTACGTTTTACTTATTTGGTAAAAAAAAGTCACGAGCTAAGCTTACACATATTTTTATGTTAATAGCTTCAGTTTGATAAAATATTAAAGAAAAAACAGATAAAACAGAATTTAAATGAATCAAATTTCTAATTTTTTCATACAAAAATTGGTTGTTCGCAAAAGTAATAGAAGCTTTATAAAAATGTCTAACTGCTGAAAATATTTTACTTTACGACTTCCGCTAAAAGAGTAAATTTTTATATAAAAAAATGTCCATTTTTTTAGTATTGCTTACTCAAGAGACATTTTGTTGCAAGCATTGACGTACTTTAAGTTATAAACTGTTAATATGTAGGAAAAAAGGTTAGGATATATTAGAGGGTCATGGCAGCATACATATTTGTATATAAGGTTAGCATAATTTTTTTAACACTATCGTCTTTTGGTTAAGGTTTAAATAAATTTAAATTCTGCTTTTAACGTGCTGTGAATTGGTAAATGGTAAAGATTTTAAGGATCAGTTCAAAATTTGGAGATGCATATTTTTTTATTGCTTGATTGCACCTAAGATTGCAGCTATTTATGTCCTGTTCCACAATTTAGTTCAATTTGAAAGTTGATGCCCAAACTATGCATCTTAAGTGAAATATATCTTTCATACCATATCTTCAACAAATATAAAGGCTTCTGCTTACGTGGTGAACATTACTTCATTGAAAAAGAAATCAAAATATCGCTTTTTATTTTACTTTTTTTTTTTTAATAACATACTCGACTTTTAGGCGTTGATAAATAAACACTTCGTTTAAATTATTGCACAATCACCTAATGTTATATACGAACAATTTTTTTTTTTTCATATTAATTGAAATTATTTGCCACGCCACTCCCACTTTTCAAAATTACTTAAATACCTAATTTCTTAGTTCAAAATCGCTCCAAATAACGAATTCACTCAATTTGTTGTAGTAGATACCGAAAAATGGAGTTTTTGCTTTTTCCAAAATTTCCGTTATATGGGAGGTGGGCGTGGTTATTGACCGATCTTAACCATTTTCAATACCAACCTACCTTGTCCAAAGGGCAATCTATGTAACAAATTTCATTGAGATATCTATGTTTACTCAAGTTATCGTGTGCACGGACGGACGGACGAACGGACGGACTATCTTAATTCCGTTATGCTGTTACAAGCAACCGTTATGTGAACAAAGTTATAATACCCTTGTGAACAAGTACGCTCGGGTATAAAAACCAAATTATTTTGAATACGGAATTTTGCAGCTCACTTAATTTTAGTGCAGTTCTGGAAATTGTTTTTTAATGACGCCAACTTGCGATTTTTTTTTTTATGTATACGTAAAGAAATTGTAAAAGAACTCCAATAAATAAATCTTCAAAAATTATCGCTAATTTGGAACTACTTAATGCCTTGTTTTACTAAAATTGTATAAGGTACAAGACTACGTACTCACAATTTTTTTTTAAAAGCATGGAAGTTTGGTCAAATATTGCACATTTTGTATACAATTTCAATGGAGAAGTTATGGAAATGAATTAGAAGAAACAGATATTGTACAAATTTCCCAATATTTAATTGTGCTATAATTGTAAAACGTAATGCTTTTCTACTACTCTTCTTTCTTAATTATGGGTGTTTGTATGTATATATCTTCATCTAACGTTTAAATGAGTTATCATTGTTTCCGTTGATTATGACGCTATGCGTTTTCAAGCAATTTTGTATGTACATATGTACATATTTATTTAAAATTAATACAACATTTGAAAACAAGTTATAACCATTCAAGTTTTGCATATCATTGATGTATGCAGTTTTTTCGTAGCTTTGTAAATTTCATTAATTTTTTCATTCTAAGCTTACTATACTTAGTTACCTCAAAACAATAGCTTCAAAAGTCAATAATGTTTTGTAATATTTATTAAGTCCTAAAAAGGTAATTTTACATATCTACATACATACATGGGGCCGATCGTTAGTGCTTTTTGTTTGAATTAATCGAGATACAAAAATAATGTACTAAAATCGATGATTTTTCCAAGAAAATTAACTAAGTTGTTGGCTTAATTTGTAGGTTAATAATTCATTTGTAGGTTAATATCTAAAAATCTAGAGAGTGATAAAAAAAAATAAATACTAGCACACACATACACATACATATATACATACTTGTAAGCTTTGTATGCAAATGAATAAATAAGACCAACAAAATTACACTAAATGTCCATTGAATTTGATGCCACTTACCGGTGGTGGTATTTGAAATTGAGCGCCATTTGTTGTTAGTCCATTATCATTGCGAAAAGCGCGACTTGCGCGATGATTTACATCATCTTCCATTATGATGGTATTCCTTAGCGCCTCCTGACGTTCCTGAAATAATGAGACAAAAAAGCAGCGGTCAATCTTAGCGCTGTACAAATGGACGATCGTATGAATGCAAGCAATTGTGATTAAAGATATACTCGTACATATATTCATAAGCATAGATATTTTTTTTTTGTCCACACGGATGCTTTGTCTATTGTTTCCAGTACTTTTGTTTGTAATGGAAATTAAATGAATATCATTCGTACGAATGTATGCATGAAAACTCTTTTTTATTTGTACAATTAGTCACTTTGCATTTTGCTTACGTGCCTCAAAAGTGCTGAGTGTGACCAGGCTGCGACCGCCGCGCGCGGGACGCATTGTCGCGTACAACGATTGCTCGTCGTCTTGTTGCATGGCGGATATTGTTGTGATGATTGCGTTGGGCAATACTAAGTAAGACGACTAATTAACTACGATTGACGATTACAATAGAGATTTGCCAGCTGGATTTGTTCAAGTCGCTGCAATCGCTGATTACGCTTAAACAAGCGATTGTTGAAGCGTTAACAAATTGCCAGATTGTCGTTTTTCTTTACGCCGAATTGCGAAAGCACAAAATAAAAAAAAAATCAATTTAATAAAAAAACAAAAAAAAAAACGCTGAAGACACTACGCAATATTACTTAGCTTGTGACACTAGCTGAAATATTATTTTTTTTTATTGTTTATTTGTAGAATTATTTATTTTTGTGTTGCGTGTTTACAAAATGTGAACTTGTTATTGTCAACTGGCTGACTAACTGTGTAACTAACTGACTAATTATGATTGGGTTTGTTGTTCTGAAGCGACTAGAGCATGCGCAATATATGTATGTATGTATATAATAAAGAAAACAAACAAATAACCAAACTGCAATGTCCGAAAAAAAAGCGCAAGCGAGAATATTTTTTTTTTGTATTGTTGACTATATACTGTTTCTTCTTTTCAGTTACAACGGAAAGAGATAAGATAACATGAAGAAACACTTCAACGGCGCACAGGTAAACAAGCACTATCACATGAAAAACACATTAAATTGAATGATCTATTGTTTAAACCAAATTATTAATTGAAATTCCGTTTTAGTTGCGACTATTGCTGTTGCTATTGCTGTTGCTGCTGTCACACTGCACGGCCGATTCACACTGAAGGTGTGTTGGGTTGCCCACAACCTCGTTCGCCTACAACATTCCGACAGCTGACACTGCAGAATGATATCATTACTTTACTTAGTATATGAGTAGCCGAATAGACGAAGCAGCTCGAACATTCTTCGCAAACAACTCAAGTTTAAGCCAAAAAAAAAAATCTTTGAAAAATCTCATCTCAAAAAGATGTACAAAAAAATTATATATTTAAATATTTATTTATAAATGTTTCTATGCAAACGCACAAACACCTGTTTAATGCAATACTCTATGTTTCAAAGCTATAAGAACACTAACATGTTGACAAATTTCAAAAATTTGTTTCTCTAATTTTTCCATTAAAATACGCATAGGTTTTAACAAAAAACCATATAAATCGAATTTATAAACTTTGAACAAAACTTAAAAAAAAATTCAATAAAATTTGAAAAATTAAAAAAAAAAATTTAAGAACTCGTATACAGCCAGTAGCCCATTAAATTCTAGTAATAAAAAAAGCAAGTCTGGAGTGCCTGCGTTTTGATAAATTTTTTTACAGAAACATTTTAAAGAATTTTCAAACAAAAAACAATCTAAAAATCTTGCAAGCTTCAAAAATCTCCAAAAAATTTTGTGAAAAAAATTTAAATATTTTTATTCCATAAAATTAAATTCCAAAAAAATCAATAAACAATTAAAAAAAAATATGTATGTATGTATGTATTCGTATATGAAAGTTTGCTAAATTTTATAAATTGCTTATAAAGTTCAATATTTGGAATCTGAGTATAATTGAGATTTGTTAAAATTCGTCAATATGTGGTGATCTTAAGGTTTTGAAACCGAGCGTAGTACACACACGCACACACACACACAGATTTTAAAAGTTGCTTCTTTCAATCAGCGCTCAACCGTCGTCGTCGTCTTTTTGTTTTTTTGTTTTTTTCTCTTTTTATATACAAATTTAATATTTGCACTGCGCTTGCAAGTAACGATAAAACACGAAACAAACAATTTAAAAAAAAGCACGCTCCGCTTTGTTTTAGTAGATAAAAACGACTTGCTCATGCACACAACGGGCCACGGTTCTGTTGTTGTACCTGTCTACCCTCCAGCCAAAACAATGCAACTGATGCTTGGCATGTAGCGCAGACCCTACGCCACTAATAATAGCTACACAACTCAAGTTAACTCTCTCAGCTGCCTAACTAACTAACAATCTTCTCGCTCTGCACAATCGTAAGCGCGTACATACATCTGTAGAAGGGAGCTAGTAATTTATTGGCTTTCATTTAAGTACTCTGTCGCGCTTGCCGCTTGACTTGCTGGTAGCTCACATAACTATTCGCTCATATTTTTTATGCTAAATAACTTCGATGAGCACGTAAGTTTTGTTGTTTGACACATTGATGATTAGTCAGGTGTTTTTTGAGCTATTTATTTGTTTTGTTTTACTATTATATTTTTTTCAGTTACCTAACAGTTACTGCCATTAAGAGGGGCTTTGCAGCTTGTCTCAATACTCACATAACTTTGTTTGAAAACTAAACGTAAATAAGAAAACATCAATGACATTTAGAGAAATATAGAAATATAGAATAAATCGCTCTATCAAAAATATACGATTTGACAGTTCTTAAATTGTGAATGCCTTAAAATCGTGTTTGGAAATGATGATAACCATTATTTTGTTGTTTTGTCATCGAGCTTAACCAGACTGATATCTATTATATTCGAGTTCACTTCTTCACAAATGGACGTTTGCATTAGCCGAATATAATCGAGATGCTTGTGTGAACAAGAGAGCTCCAAGAAAGTTTAAAAAGTTAGTTTATAATGCTCTTCTATGTTCAATATTAACAAATCTTAAAATTTTCATTATTTTGTAATGAAAAATATTTTTAGAGACCGCTCAAAGCGCTTTGAAAATTTTTCTTATATTTTTATGAGAAAAAATAGATTTTTGTATAAGTTTATATTAATTTTTTTTATTAAATAATTATGTGTCTAAAAAAGAAGAAACAAAAAAATTTACAATTGGTTTGCCGCAATTTAAGTCTTTAATTCCGATTGAAAATTATTAACTTTTTCTTTACTATCTCTACGAAAATTTGTTTTTTCTGTATAAATTACACGGAAAACTTTGACTGCATTCATAAAAACACATTAACCAATGCTTACGGGGATCTTGTAATAATCTAAAATATAATTTTATTAATAATTTAATCATTTTAATTTTTGCAGACATTTTGACCATACTATAATGGCAAAGTAAAGACAAAGTAATTACATAAATACAATTTTAATAGAAATATTGATTTTGAGGGCTTTCGAAATTAATTTTTAATTCGAATTCAAGTTCTGCGATGCGCTCAGTTAAAAAGACTGCTGACCTTTATAATTATAAGGATTATGAAATATATATAGAATATTGATATGTATGCATGGCGACGTTTTAAACACCGGATGCAGTAACAACAAAACAAAAAATCAATTAATTTTTAAAATACCTGCAAATGCTTACTTTAAAGCTACTGGATGATTTACAAAACGTCGTAACGTAATGTGTCGTATTTTCATAAAATGGTCACAATTTGAAGTGGACTCTTTTCAATTCTTTTTTTTCACAAACAAACAAAATGAATGTGAGTACAATATACTCATAAAAATTAACGTGTAATTATGGGAGAAGGCTTAGCACAGCTTTGGACGATTGAATGTTTATGAAAAAATCTTGAACTTATCTCAAAATGATCTTGAACAAGTCTTAAAAATATTCGGGAATGATCGTTTATTAGTTGCAAAATGATACTAAACTAGTCCCGATAAATTTTGTGAAATGATTCTGAACAGGTCCCGAAATCGCCGTAAAATGCTGATCGTAAAAAACGCCCCTAATTCCGAAATGATTCCAAACGTGTCACGGATTTTCACAAAAATGTTATGAGCAGACTCAGAAATCATCCCAAACTATGTCTGAAATAGTCCTGAAATCGTCCAAAAATAGTAACGAAAATCTCTTGATTTTGTATAAATTTATAACAGAACACAGAACTAACGCAGACAACATCCAAACTGAGCGGTAGCTAGTACACGATCTACATGTGAACACGAAATGCGATGATACGAACCCACTATTATCGCCAGCGTGCTAGAGTTTAGAAAAAAATTAAAAATTAAAATTTACACTCCCTGTTAGCTGAGATATTTACACCAAAATATATTTTTTTGGCCAAATTAAAAGGTTATGACTACGATTACGACATCTTGTGAATCCCCAATTTAATTCCATCGTATGCTACCGAGTGTAGGGTATCAAGATATCAGCTATGTATGTGTATATAAACTTGCGATTTCCATTCATTCACTTGTGTACGTATTTACCTTGCGTTCAGTCTCTTGGAACCCGTTTTTGAACATACGTTGGTGTGCACGCTTAAATTCGTCCATCAAGGCGCTATGCTGATCGCCAGCGCCGACGCCAACGCCAACGCCAATGCCAGCAACTGTGGAGCTACCAGCCGCTGAAGCGCCTTTACTGCAGCTGCCGCTGTTGTGGTTGTTGCCGTTGTTGTGACTGTGATTGTTGCGCTCGCTGCAATTAACAGAGTTGCTAGTAGCGCGAGCGCTCAAAGTGACTGACGGCACAGACGCATTCGTCGGTGTTGTTGGTATTGCAGACAATGAAAGTGACGACGAAGATGGCGACAACGGCGTGGGGTGGCAGTGTGAGAGAGCGTGGTGTTGATGATGGTGGTGGCTATGTTGCTGTTGCTGTTGTTGCTGCTGTTGCCTGCCCTGGCTGTAATTGTTCTGCTTGCTGCTGATGTTCATATAATTGCTGTGACTATTCGTGTTCGGGTGGCCAATGTGGTTGTTGTTGTTGTTATTACTGGCTGTTGCAGCATTAATGCGCTGTTTCTGCATTGCGAAAATTGTGTACAGCGCATTGCAAGTTGCATTGCGTGCAAATTAGACATTGGGAAATATCGAAAGTAGGTTTTTGTTATTATTGCATATGCATGTATGTACTACCTTCGTAATCTACTAAATGTTTTTCTTGTTGTTATTATTGGTGTATATTCATTAAAACTAACCTCTTTGCGCTTTTTCAGCTCCTCGGTTATGGCACTGGAGAGTGAGCTGCCGTCCACTTGGCACGTGCTTCGGCCATGCGCTGCCCCTTGTTGTTGTTGTTGTTGCTTTTGTAGCTGCAATTTGTGCGGTTGGCCTTGTTGTTGCTGCTGTTGCTGATTGCAATTGTTGACGCGTAGACATTTTTGGAATTCTGACTGCTTCGTTGCATTTGTGTGGTTGGACATAGAATGAGTTGGCTGGAGCGCATTGTGTCGATGGTGGCTGTTCATTCCAGCTCTTTGTTCCTGCAACTGCTGCGTTTGTTGCTGTTGAAGTTGCAGTTGCTGTTGTCTTCTCGCTTCATCGGCCTCCTGACGATGCACTTCCACAGTCACTGTTTTAGTTTCACGTTCTCCGCGAGAAGCGTACGCAGAGCTATTTGAGCTGGTCGCATTCGTTGGCAATGTAGGTGGTGGCTGTGCTTCATGTGAACCGACTGCCTTCCTAACTTTCGGTGTGCCATATTCATTTGTGCTTCGGCCGCTACCCACTGACGATGTGTTACTAACGAATGTATTATTAATTGATGTGCCTTGATCAGACAATTTTATAATTGTCTTATTGACTTGCAATTGACTGGCGACAACTTTCTTTTCCTGTGCATCTTTGCGCTGCTTGCTATTGCCACCTTGTTGCTCCACTCGTCGTTGCTGCTCGACGAAGGCCGATTCATTCCAACATGGTGCGGCTGTTGTTGGTTCCTCGCGCACCGATGTAAGACGCTTCGATTTGGCATCCGCCCAGCAGGGGCTCTGATCGCCCGTCACCGAACTGGCTGAGCTGTTGTAGCCACTTGACTCACCCGGAAATAGATCGCATCCGGCAGCTGTACGTACGATCATCTCTAATTTGCTGGCGCTTTTCATTACCGCTACCGCTTCGCTGAAAAGCACGTCGGAGAAGTCTATGCTGTTGACGCTGAGTATTTGATCACCTTGGCGTAGGCCAGCTTCGCGCGCTACACTCTTCTCTTTGGTGAATTGCACAAATATGCCGGGTTTCCATTCGGGCCCCTTGCAGATGCCCAGTCCGAGTTTGGTGCGAGGTGCTACATTGAGCGTAATATTGACATCTTTACTACGTGCATCGCGTTCGCGTTCGCGTTCACGTTCGGGCAGGGTTTTGTATGAACTCTCCGAAGAGGCGCTGCTGCCATTCGTAAAGGTCTTCACTGCGTGCCACGACAGTTTGTCAGTGTCTTTTCTATGAGAAAAAGAAAATTTGGAGATTTTTTTAATGTTCATTTTTAGAACTTTTTTTACCAAATAAGCCTTGTTTTTTTTCTAAATTAATATTTTTATAAAATCTTCGAGGAAATCTTTATGCAATTTGAAAGCATAATAATATTTCAGATTTAGGGAAACATTTTTTCTTTCATAACATAAAGTAACCTTAATAAATTTTTGCTTGTGCGCTTTACTAAAGTTTCTGTTATTAACAAAAATATACAGAATGCAATTTTTTTTTTACTATTCAATAAATACAGTTTTTGTCATCAAATAATAAGTCTTTCATGGAGACGTAAGTATCATAAGAGAAAATAGTAAAAGTTAATCAACAATTATTAAAGTGCGATACAAATTTTTAGAGTTTTTAAAACAATTATTCGATGACTTATGTATATGATAAAAGTGTTTTGACATATTTGGAAAGTCTTCTCATAATAATTATGAGTGCGAAAAAATTTCATATTCACGGCCATTTCGGGATAAGTTCGGGACCGGTTCGGGACTAGTTCGGAAAAATGATTGGGAAAATTATTCCGAACCAATCCCGAACTAGTCCCGAAGTAATCCTGAACCGCTCCCAAAATAGTCCCGAATTAATCCCGAAATTGTGATGAAAAAGTGCTGTCCTTCAATAGCTAAAAATTGTTTTTTTACTCATAGTTATTATGAGAAGATATATGTATAACATATGTACATAAGTTTTTTTTTGGAGACTTAAATATTTTTTTCTCACTCATAATATAATTTCTCAAACAGAGACAAAATGTGGAATTGTTAATAATGAAATTGAAGTGGCTAAAAAAAGTAAAGAACTCATAACCGTGGATACGATGAAAATATAATCTTTTTAAAAGAGTACTCGGAACGGACACTTCAACCTTTTATACAAAAGTCATGAAATTCCTATTTTCTTTTAGCCTGATTTAGCTGTTTGCCACCAAAGTGTTTGCCTCTGTAGTTTAACGCCGAACACAATTAAGGTATTCACAAAGGAAGTAAAATAACACAAAATAGATTTTTTCAAACTTTATAATTTTTTTGTGAATACCTTAACTATCAATGTTGTGTTGAATGCGGCTAACACTGCGAACTGCAGTGAGTTACGACCCATTGAAATTTTTTGGGCTCAATTGAAAATATAGCTGAACAAGAAAAAATGTCAAGTCCATACAAAATATGATGTTCAAAGATTGACGAACAAGGTGTTACTATTTTGGAGAGGGAAACACGTTTCATTGCAATATTTATATTGTTAATAAAAACAAATTTAGTAAGAGAAAAGTTTTCGATTTAAGAAATCCTCAAAATGAGCCAGCCAAAATCTCAACGCTCACAAAACTGCTGTTGGGCCTTGTAATCGATTAAAAATCTTATATGCGTATTATGCTTTAACCTTTCGCCGAAAACAAACTCACACATACTATACATACATACGTCAAGTAAGTATATAAAGTTCGTTTTCGCCCGAAATTATACTTCACTAAATTTTAATTAAATTCACAAAATTTCACAACTTACTCTTTGATCGGCAGCATTCCCACACTTCTCACTTTCATTGTTATTCGATCCTGATTGGTTATGAATTGTATTAATTCCCTGTGAATTGCATCATCTACGCGAAATCCATTAATTCGCAGAATTTGGTCACCAACCTATACATACATATGTACAGAAATAGAAAACATAAAAAACTCAATGAAACTATGTCGCTGTAAATGAGTAGGCAACTGTTGTAGAGGGAATGGCGATTGAAATGCGAGAAGCATTAGGCCAATACTAGAATTTATGTCGCCGCACGTGTGGCACATAAATTTTTGTAAAAAGTGACAGAGAATGCGAACGGGTATGCCTGTTTGAAAACATACATACATACATATTTATGTAGACACATACATACATATGTACATAGTTACATTAATACTAAATGCGATACGTGTTGGACGCACCCACATAACGACAGTTTTTCTTACTGAACTTTAACGAGTGTAGCATGCGCACGCCTTAAGTTAACTAAAAGCAATTGCTTTCTTTTTTTTTTTGTTGCGCATTTTTACGTGTAATTTGGTAGTATTATTTTACTTTCATAGCGATTCGTCCGAAACTAGAGCGCGCTGTAGAAAAACAGAAATCAAATGACCCATATTCGTATATTAAATATACTTACGCGCATTCCTTTTAGCTCAGCTTCACTGCTCCGTTCGACGTTCGAGACGAAAAATCCAGTGCCAAACTCTTTACCACCACGTACGGCGAACCCAAAAGACGGACTGGTGTCGGGCGTGACCAAAATGCGGCGGGCATGCGGTCGAATGAGGCGCAATATGCGCAGACGTGTACTCGCCGCCGCAGCCGCAGCCGCCGAGGCTGATGAAGGTATGCTGATGGCGCACCAGGAAGAGCTTGTGGCCAGTGTCATAACATCACTGGATGAGCTGGCGGTGGAGCCTTGGATGCTGCTGCAATCGGTCAACATGTTGGCTATTTTGTGTACAATCGCTACTTTGTTGTCGTCTGACAGCTGCTGGCTGTTATTGCTGTTAGTGAATTACTTACGCACACACATACATACGCATGTAAAAATGTAGTGTCTGTGTTGCTGATTGCGCGATGTTGTGCGCCACTGATTAACTGCAAATGGAAATTGGAAATTTTTGTATGGAATTAATAAAATGTTCAGTTGGCAGCTGCGGCAAGTAGCGATTGAAAGGCGTGAAAATGTTCGTGATAAAGAAATATTATAAATTGGCTGAATGTAACAACTAAATAAAGCAGTAGTTACTGCTGTTGTTGTTGTTGCAGATGTCGTCTATGCCGACAATGAAATTTAAAAATTTCTCCCGCGCAATAGTTGAAGGTGTTGCAAAAGCACAGATGTGCGATGATGCGTTTGGACATCTGCGCACGAGCTGTTGAGCTTGTGGGCGTCGTCGGCAATCGCAAATATGGCAGGGTGCTGTGCAATTTGCTAGCTGTTAGCGATTGAATGCCGCACGGTGTCGCCCCCACTTCTGTCGATGTTAATAGATAATTTGTGGATTTTTTTTGCTATTGCTATTGGTAGATGCAGTTGACACCCTCGTGTTATTTATACACTTCGCCAACGTGAAATTTCGGCAATCGCAGATGAATAAATTAGCAACAACACTAAGGAAAACAACAACAACAAATAAAAATGCCGCAATTACCGGAAAAGCGTGGGTTGCTTAAGTTGGTTTTCTTGTGAATTTCAATTTCGTTAACACTTAAAAATCATTGCAATAAACGCAGAATTTAATGTTCGCTAGACAAGATTCATAATATTTAAGCAAATTTTACGATTCTATTGCGAAAAAATGATGTGAGAGATATAAAACGATTTATTTAATTCTAGAACAAATAACCAACATCCAAAAACTCTGCAAATTTTTTTGGAAATATTCGAATACGTAACATTCCGTCCTCGTCTATAGCGAGTGAACTTTTAATGAAATTAAAAAAAAGAAGACTTTCACTCTCACAAAACGCTAAAGATTTTAAACAAGTAAAAGTATAAAAACATTTATAAAAAAATTAATATTAATGATTTTTGGAATGTGCGGCTTTGTTAAATGATTTCGAGCAACACCACCAGCTCTGTTACAATTGGAAAGGACCTCCCCGAGCTGTTTTAAACCAAATGAGGTTTTAGAAAGGATGACTTTTTGTTATGCGACTTCTTTAAATTGATGCTGGAGAAGGTAATTCGAGTCGCAAAACTTAATCGGTGAGTCACCATCTTTTATAAGAGCGTATAACTGCTGGCATACGCCGATGATATTGTCATCACCGGTCTTAACAATCGCGCGTTTAGTTCTATCTTTTCCAAACTGCATAGAGTAGCGAAGCGAAGGGATCGAATAATCTCCTATCACATAATAGACAATAAGCACATTCACGACTGGGCGCTCACATCACCGTTGATAGTGAAAACTTAAAAAAAGTAGATGACTTTATTTAATTAGGAACCAGCATTAACATCAATAATAATGTCAGCCTTGTAATCCAGTGGATAATATCTCTTGCCAATAAGTGCTACTTTGTACTGAGATATTCCGGGATTAGACTCTATCGGGTGCAATTGGACATTAATTAGTAGCATCAAGTCTCAAACGGGTATAATTATAGATTGGTCCTGTATTTATCTCTTTCGGGTATGATAAACGATGCATTTGTATATGCACACACTTAGGCAACCAAATTTCATGCGCTTCGTTGTCATTTAAGGAGAGCATTCGCTTGGCAACCCACGAGCAACCGGTTCTTTACTCAATCGAAGCTATGATTTTAATTTTTGTTTTTAAAAATAGACTGGTCCACATTTAAACCCGTTCGGCTATAAAAAAATACATTTAGTCTCTTCGTAGAATATGCTCGAACAAAAGGGAACAGTTCATTCCATATAAAGAGATCAGAAATTGTATAAGTCGCATGTTTCCTTGCGACTAATCCCAGACTTATCCGAGACTAATCGCATTTTTTGCAGGTTATGTAAATAAAATTATGACCAACAAAGCGCTTATGACATACGCCAAATCAAGCGAATAAAACAACAAACTTTTAAAAGTAAGAGTAAGCTATACATATTTAAACAGTGTTTTATTTTTTTATTTGACGTCAGGATTTTTATTTAATATTTTGATGTTTCTGTGATATGATTAATTAAAAATTTTTTTTTTTAATTTGAAGATATGTAGAATAAGAGGCAGGCAATGGCAAAACTCCGACGATATTACTGTCAGGAAAAAGTTTCTCAAACAAAATACATCTGCCATTCAAAGTCGGTACAAAATTATAGATCCCTCCATTTGTGGTACAACATAAGATATGCAAACCAAAAATTGTAGGAGAAGTTCGACCAAACACTAAACTATATAGTATAATCGCCAAATTCTTATTATCACATCTCGATTAATCGAAAAATCTAAAAAGTATCTTACCATAATTATTTATATAAACTATATATTATAAATTGTAGTGATTGAAATTTTTGTTTGAAGCATCTAATGGCACATTAAAAGCAATGAACCTTTTGATAATATTTTACCCAAACCAAAGAAAGTAGTAATATGTAAATTTTATTGTATTTATAATTTAGTTGCCATATCACTACCTATGTATGTATGTGTGTGTGTGAAAAGTCATAAGTTCACCATTGCTGCATACGAGTATTTAAATGATCGCACACTTATTTATTTCTATTCAATTTTTTATTGAACCACTGCGCATGCGCTTGCATTTATTGCACCTACACACACACACATACACCTGCGCGCTGTAATAAACCAACATTAAAGCACCATTGATGCCATGCAAATATTTAGTAGATGCGAAATCAAATTGCAAAGGAAACGGGTGGACAGCAAAAGTGCAAGTGCCAGTGCGATTGGTTGTCTTTTGTTGCTGTCGTTGCAGCAGCTGCTGTTTGTTGGCTGTCGACTGTCGACTGTCCGCCGTTAGTAAAAGTGAAAAAGTCGCTTTCTCCATGTCGCATACATTTCCCACCGTCGCCATTCAATGTTCGTGCGATCCGCAGTGACGTCGCGCAGGCTAACCTTAATCAACAAGGAGCATCTTCTTTTCCATGATTTCCACTTTCCTTGCCAAATGCGCCAACTATTTGCACAACAGCTGCCGCTTACCGGCTGCCACCTGCAGGCAATGTGTGTGTGTGCATGTTGTTGTTGCTAATTTAAATGGCACTGAATGAAGTCACATTGTTTGTTGCTGAGCGCACCCCAAATGCTGTCGGTGTGGAAAATTGCTGTGGCTGGAAAAAGTGGCGGCGGCAATGTTACGACATGGCTACTAAAAATACAATACACAAAAAAAAAACCAGATGCAGCCATGTGGATGACAGCGACAGTAATGGCGTGCAATGTCGTCATCTTAAGCGCACTGACACAATCGCAACAATAGGAGCGTAAAGATAAGAGGAGAAATGCTAGCATCGTTCGGGGGAAAGCATTTTTATTTACTTTTTATGAAACTTGCTGTTACTGAACTTTATTAGCCCAGCTAAAATACATAATAAATATTTTAATTTTTAAAATCTGCTCAAATGACACAACAAAATTGATATGTAGATATTGGGAAAGTGAACTGACTTAAATTATTATTACTCGATTGTTAAATGATGGCCCTAATAAACAAAATTTTAAGAGTAAGGAATGCGGATACACATTTACATAGTATACAAACACTACAGTATTGTCGCCTTACAGCATTGACATACGAACGAATTGATTTTTGGCAAATGCTAGCAAATTTGTTTATTTAATTTATTTGGGATCAGTTGTATGTGACTAAAATAGATAACATTGGATATTGGTTATTCGGCGCGTGCGGGATGTGAACGTCCAAGAGCGTTTCTATCCATCCTCAACTTTAACAATCTTAGCTTTTTAAACTTTAAAAATTTTGTGAAAAAGCTCCATAAGTAGTTCTATTTCATTTGGATGACTCTGTTTTCATTGTACCGTAGTCCTCGAAAATTTGCTCTGATCCGCAATAATTTTGAAAATTTTCTCTAAAGCTTAATGCTCATTAACTGAAGATACTATGTTGTATTGAGTCTGTACATACAGTACGGGACAAAAGTGTTCACGAGTATATGAAATTTGAGTTCGCTTGTTATTCCATGAATTGACATCACTCTGGCAATATTTTTCTGTTATAAATTCTCATGCGTTACATTTATTACTAGCCGGTAGCACTTTTTTTAAACTAACGGGACTTTTACTATTTCTTTGAGTCGAAGTAAACAAAGTGAGCGTGTGAACAGTTTTGACCGCAATAAAATTTTGTGCACAATTGAGTTCTAAGTTTAATTTTAATACGGAAAGGTAGAGTATACTTGTTATATAATTAATTATATTTAATAGTTGAATCCTAAAAAATAACTTTTCTGTTGCTTTATGATGGGAAAAGCTGTAAATTCTGCTTTGAAGAAAAACGTGCTGGAAGACATTAAAAATTGTGTTTCTTACCGAGAAATCGCAAAAAAATATAAAATTTCTCTTGGATTAATCAATAAAATGAAAAAGCAAAATTATTTAACATTGCCACGAAAGAGTGGAGGCCGTCCGAAGAAGTTATCCCCAGTTGTTGCAGGAATTGCCAGGCGCCTTATTGTTACAGGAGCAACAAATACCGCTGTGGAAACTAATAAAATCATTAGAGAGGTCCATGGAGTCAATGTGTGTATGTATTAAACGACCAAAGAAAAAAATAATAAAAGAAACTTAAAGAAAATCTGAAGAACAAACAATTTAACAAAGAATATCAGCAATTTTTAACACAGCGACTATGGCTGCCCACTGCATAAGGAGAGGCAGAAATGTAAAAAAAAAACTATTTCAGTACTCCATGGTTTCTTGGGTATTTTTTATTTTCAAAGATATTATAAACTTTGAAACACTTTATGATACTTTTATCATAATTGCTACGCCTACTTGAAACAAATAAAATTAAACAAATAAGTATAAATAAAGTACAAATTTTATCAATTTACTTTAATAAAATATCAAGCTGCAGTGACGTTACGAACAGCTGATAAAAAGAAACCAATAACGATCCTTAGGAATGCGCGTTCTTTTGTTTTATCATTCTTGTTTATTACTGATTTTATTAATTTTGTATGCCTAGTGTAAATGTGGTTTTTCACAAATCGGTACTTCAAGAAGAAGCGAATTTTTCTGACTATTTCAAACCCATTTTAGAAAAAGTTCGCGACGCGTAAAGTATAATTTTGGGACAAGTTCGGGCTTATTTTGGCACAGTTTCGGGATCTATATTACACTATATAAGGACCATTCCAAGGTTAGTTCGGTACCTGTTGAGTATTTTTTTCTCCAAAATTTTAATAAATAGTTTAAAGTTTGATATCGAAACACAAGGTTTCATATACAGAATACAAACGTATTTGAACTAAAATTGTATAAAAATTATGAAAAACAAAAATAAACAAAAAAAATTTTTAAAGTTAATTTTTTTACGGCTGCAGCCAAATTCGCACCAAATTCGTGGCTGAAGTGAAGTTTTTGATTTTCGTTTCCTTAAGTCTTTAATAAAATTAAACAACAACTTTTTATACCCCTAATTCCATCTGATTCGATGACTTTCAATATTTTTTTTTAAGGAAACTCAACAAAAGCTGAACGAAAGAACCTTTAGTGAGACAATATATTTTGCAGTTATTTAAAATATAAAATCTTGGCATACGACGAAATCCTGTCAGAGAACATTTTTTTTGTTAAAATTATAAATCCTTTATTACTTTGAGACTTACTTATATTATAAAAATCTTTTCCAAAAAAAATGATCTGTGCTATAAATCTTTTGAAATCTTCAAATACATTAAATAAATGTCTTCTTATGATAACAACGAGGGTGAAAAGTCCTAAAGTCGGTATTTTTTTTTAATTTTCGGTACTTTTTGCGGTACACTTTCGAAACATTTCCGGTAATTTTTCGGAATATTTCCGGTTTGTTTTCAGTACTTTTCGGTACAATTTCTGTACATTTTAGGTACATTAACGTTGCTTTTAAGGTAGATTTTAGATAAAATTACGGTTCATTTTCAGCTTAGGTTCTAAATGGTCCCACATACATAAGTACCGCACAGCGTCTGAAGTAGTACCGAAATATTCTTGTGGTCCCAAAGAAGTCATTTTTATAATATATTTCTCAAAATAAAAGTTATCGATGACTTAAAAAATTTATATGTTACTATAATTTGATTATATGGATTGGAGTTTTTTCTTTTCTCTTATAAAAGTCAGAGCCTTAACAATGATAAGGAAAAATATATTTAAAAAAAATGTTGTTTAGAAAATGTTGTTTCCGGAATATTTCTGCATTTCAATACTTTGCTATGGCAAATGAGTTTGAAAACATAATTAAATATTAATAAATTGGAATAAACTAAAGTTCACTTAAGTTCTTATACATATGTACATATGTATATGTTCATATATGTATGTAACCTCAAGAACAATATTATTATATACATAAATTAAATTGGAACGATATAAACAAAACGTAAACAATAGTTTCGCTCCGTTCCACCAAACGAACTCATTCAACTCATTCAATGTGACCCAACGACATAACCGCAACGTGACATTGAAACAGCACAAATATTTTTGAAATGGAACTTTCGGTGCCTGTGCACTGAAGCGTCAACGTACTCGTACACACTTCGTCATCAGTGAATTGCCTGACTGTAGTGACAGGCTAAATTGCAAATGTTTCGGCGGACGTAATTTCACCGAAAACCATTTCCTAATAAAAGCAAACAATTTTAAGAAAAACTAACGCTTTTGTTGTCACGTCTGCTCGCTTTGCATGTCACCTGGTGGTGTGGCATGCCTCTGCACGCGCTCCATCGCCTGTGTGGCGGCTGCGGAAAGTTTTACGCTATTCGGATGGCACGGCACGAACGCGTTGCAACGGCGGCATATCGCCTGACAGCGTGCAACCGTAGCGTGTGTGTGGCATAGAGTGGTAAGTATTTATAGCGAGCTGCGAGTCATAAATTAAGCAATGATCACAAGCATGAATTTCCAATGTTAAGATGCGAACTGTTTTTTTTTTATTCATATGCTTATTGATATTTTGTTTTATTCGGAAGTAAAAGTCAATGTGCATCCCAAATATTTATGGCTTTTCGGATGTGCAGTTGCAGTGGCTGTGGTACGGCTGTCACGGGATCTGCCACCTGCCAGCTGCCGCCTGCCACCAGCACTACTGTTGCTCTCACTAAGGCTGCTGTTGCAGGTGCAGCATGTTTGAAAGCGCGCCGCCATTTGACTATTTAAGTGTGGCTTCAAATGAATTTAAACACTACCATGCATGCATACAAACATACTACATTCATACACGCAGTCGTGATGAGCAATTAAACTTCGAAAATTTCTTTTACACTTCACTTTTGCTGTCTTCTCTCTTCAACTGACCGTTCTTGTTTACCGCGAACGTTGTGAAATTTCACTTAAATCGTTTGCGCAATTTTCAGACAACTTCCCCATAAAAATGTTTATATTAAATCAAAAGATTTAGGCAATAAACCGCCAGCACTTGGCAGCTGACTACTGGACTACTGCTACCACGAACATTTACGTACGCATTGTTGCAATTGTTTTATGGCGTTTAAAATGCGAAGATCACAAGTGATTTAAAATAAAAAAGGCACAGCGAAAAGCCTAAACATAAAGAAATTTAAACAATTTTGAAATCTCTAAAAGATACTAAGCGACTTTTCGCAATCGAAATTACACGTATGGTAAAAGCAATTAAAATGCTTAAGTTACTTATAAGCTTCTTCTCTCTTTTATTCGTACATTTTCTTGTTTTCATTTATGGTTGCAGAATTTGTGTAACTCACAGCATCTCTTCCGGCTCTTTCATAGCCACTCACTACACTGACCCGGTCAGCGACCAGCCATTCACCGACTTTTCAGTAAATTTAACATTACACACTTAATTACCATAACAAAACCTTAAAAAAAAGAAATAAAAAATATAAACATTCAGCAGGCACACATTTCTAAAGTCAAATTGGTGCGAGTATTAATTAGTTGTGGCCAAAATGAGTTGTGTTGTAATCGATTCGGAAAAAGCAAAATATGCAACAAAAAAGCAAAAAATAAAAGAAAAGAAAATATAACAAAAAGGAATAAGAAAAATTTGAACAATAGAGATAGCGATAAACAAAAGCATTGCCTTCATTTAACACCAAATGAAACTATTACACAGTTTTGTACAAAACCACTTAGCAATAAAACTTAAGAGAAGAAATACATACACACATGAACACACTTTTAAAAAAAAATTAAAAAAAAAGTTTCTATACAAACAAAATCTATTAAGTAAAATAAAATGGTAAAATGAGAGAGGTCTGTCTACCAATTTGTTGTTGCACTGCATGAAAGCTGTTACCTTTTATATTAAACGCTTAATGACGCAGCTCAAAATTGAGGCGTTAATTGCTAAATGACTGCGGTCGAGTTTCGTGTAGGCTGGCGTTTTTTTAGTGCTCCTGCCAGCACTTTTGATCATTCAAAAGCCCATTCATCAGCCACTTGAAATCGTCGAATTCCCAGACTCTTACTGCAATTGATACACTTCTGTGCAAAATAAAAGATAAAGTACGTTTTACAAATTACGATTCATTGTTTTTTTTTTTGTGTTTTATATTTAGTTATATTTTTTTTATAAACAAAAATTGGAAAATTTTGTAAATAAACACATACATATAAATCAAAGTTTTAAACTATGCAAAGAATTTGTAAATATTAAAACAAATTTTTAATATATAACTAAAATAATTTTAAATTGTTTTAATTAAAATTAAAAAAAAATTCAGGTATGTAGTTTTTTTGCCCACATCATAAAGGTACACAAGATTTAAGTTTCAAGTGCTTTAATATTACAATACATTTTTTAATTTTTTCACAGATGACATTTTCTTACAAAAAAATTTTTGTTTTTGTGCGTTGTGGGGAAGAAATTGCGCAATACCTTCACCAAAAAAATAAATCTTCAAAATAAATAATAAATATTAAAAATTAATATCAGTTAACCGCTTAAAAATTGTACTCTATTATACGATAATTGAATGTTTTACAAATCTGCATACTCAAAAAATTTTCTAAAGATCTAATTTCAAAAATTTTAAATTTTCGCATTGGAACATTTTTTGAGTTTGTAAAATTTTTGTAAATTCTGTAAATTTTATGTTAGCACACCATAAGGTTAAAATTTTTGAAAGCTAAGTACAGCTTTAATTTTAAGCGCGAGTTTTGTTTATTTACAAGCATAAATGTACGTACATATGTATGTGTAGTTACATATATACATTTGTAAGTATGTATGTACATACATATGCAAGTGCATGGCTTTAAGAGCTAATTTGTTTCGGCATTTACCTCTTGTGCTTGCAGCGTTAGCCGCTTTCAAATATTAATGAGTTTACTACTTGTTCATATATTAAATAATATTTAATATGTTTCCTTATTACATGAGGTCGATTTAGTGTAAGCGTGTCTCATCGAGTGTTGGAATACATTTTGACACAGAAAGACTGACAGCAATTGACCTTAATTTAATGATTTTGTTTGCCTAAGAGTTTTCATCATTTCGCAAGTTCCAACTACAACTGTTTACTTGTGCAGCAAAAAAAAAAAAAAACACACGCTTAAAGGAATCTATGGAAAAAAAATTAAGGTCTAGCCATGGTTTACATGTAGAGATTTTTATAAATCAAGAAACTTAAATATACATACAAAAAATTTTAATTTGCAAGCAACATAAAATATACTGCAACAAATAATTAAAATTAATAAATGTCAGTTTATAATGCAAAAAATTATAAGAAAACAACAACAACACTCGAAGCGGTAGCAGCTATTTCGGAGATCATCACAACTTCATATGAGACTTCTTTCTTCAAAACTTTCATATGAGACTTCTTTCTTCAAAACTTTTTTATTTGATTAAATTTATTTTCCTTTTTCAAATTAAATAAAATTCTTTTTGTAATAAAAGCCACATTCTCGACTAACAAACTACAAACAAAATTTTAAATAATTTATAAATGTCCAACAAAATTTAGTACATTTTAAAATCTATCTTTTAAATCACTTTGTAGCTCACTTAATTTTACTTCACAACAAAAACTGAATCCTTCTCCGCCATCAAAACACCTTTGGAGAAATCTGAAAAACTTACAAAAACATGGTAAAAGTAATGATGTATTAAATGACTTTTTGATTTATTTATTTATTTACACACTGAAGCTTACAATTAATTATAAGCCTAGTTGTTAGTAAAAAAGTAATGGCTACTTTGGCATTCAGCTTTTTCATATTCTTACTTATTTTTACATTTATAAATGTTTACAATGCTTTTTAAAAATTTTAACTAGATTTCTTTGTATAGCTGAGATATTCTTAGGAACGATATCATTTTTTGGATGTTTTCGGTTGTGGAGTGGAATTACAAAATTTACAAATCCTTGAGGTGTTACAGTCCATACGGTGGAGATGAGTCAGCTTTGAGTGACTCAGTCGGAGCCGCGTGAATTTCACCAAATCCTTTCTGGAGAGTGTTTGGTTGGTGTTGGCTCTTAAGACGTGGTTCAAGGTCAGTTTATGAGGGTTTTGTGCTTTGTACCATGTCGAACATTTTTCCGAAGTCTCTATTTTATTTTGCCTTACAAATTTCTTTTTGAGAAATTTGACAATGGCTTGAACATTAAAGTTCGGTGTTGTTATAAACAGGCCTATGGTAGCATATTTTGCCGACACGTCCGCGAATTCGTTACCCTTGATGCTAGGTTGACCTGGAGTTCAAAGAATAATGATTTTTTGATGTTTTTCTATAAGGGTTTTTCGGATCATACTCGATCACTATGTTGTTATCAATGTTTGCTATAGCGTCGAGAGATGAGAGAGAGTCAGAACATATTACAAATTTGCCTATTTTATTTTTAACAAGGTTAACCGCGGAGTTGATGGCTATTAATTCAGCCGAGTAGACTGTGCTATATGAAGGTAGATTTTTGATTAGTTCGGTCATTCACAGCAACTTTACTGTCCCTGAGGTAATCTCTGTGAGCTCAACTTCATCTCATGATGTCTTTGAATTTCTCTGCGTCAATGAATGTGATGTATTTAAGGCAGTTTTGGCTATTACATCAAATGCTGTTGGTAATGATGGAGTTTGCCTAAAGTTTGTTCTCCGATTTATTGTAGATACACTTACTCATAACATCAATTATTGCCTCTCAAGTAGCTGTTTCCAAAATGCTTGGAAAAAGCAATTATTTTGCCTATTCCGAAAAAAAAAACGCTTCCGTCCAACTCTGGCGACTTTTCACCCATACGCGTCTTGCCAGCATTTTTTCAAAAAAATAACTTGTTGTCACCATTACCATCTGGGTTTAAAAACAAGCACAGTTGTGCCACTGCTATGTTTAAAACTTTGGATGATATTAGAATTCCTTACGATAATGGAGATCTAGCTATTCTTTGCCTCTTAGACTTTTCCAAGGTATTTGATTCAGTAGACCATTCTCTGTTATGTTGGAATCTCAGGTACTTCTTTGCATTCTCGGATAGTTCGTTAAAACTCTTATCCAGCTATCTTAAGGGCACAGTGCAGCGAGTTAAATATGAGAACGTCACTTCACGGTTCAGAGTTATCAAGGCTGGTGTTCCTTAGGGTTCGATCCTTGGTCCTCTTTTGTTTAGTATGTTTTGTAAATGATGTGTTTTCGGTGTGTAAATATGTAAACGTCCACGCGTATGCTAATGATATTCAGTTATACCTCTTAAACCGCATTGGTATCGTTGAAGATTTATGTTGGGTGAAAAAAATATTGCATGTTTAAATGCTGCTAAGTCGCACGTCATGCATATATGTACATATATATGTAAAAAATATATAGACCCTAAAAATATTCCATCTTCGGAAATTCGGAACTTGCGCTTTATTATAAATAAAAAGTTAAGCTGTTGTGATCATCTTAATAAAGTACTAAGTAAGGTATATTTAATCTTGCGAAGGCTCAGAACCTCTTCCTCATTTAAGCCACAAGAAATAAGACGAAAACTCGCTATGCAGTTAATTCTGCCACATTTTAGATATTTTGAAATGGTTTATAGCAAACTTGATTCAAGGTTGATAAACAAAATGAATGTGGCATTCAATAATGTAACACGTTATGTATATGGCATTGATAAAATTCTGGGCTGCAGCTAACTTAATCAAAGCGGCATAACCGCTTCGTTGTGCCTAAATATAATTTGCTTGCCTGCGAGCGACTGTTAGACTGTGGGAATCGATTTCAGAGACCGTAAAAACTGGACTGAATGGAATAAACTTCAAAAAAATAATACTTGATAATTTTTGTATCTCGAATGTATCGTTTGACATCAGATTTAAAATAATCCTGGCGTTGATCTCTTTGCTATCTCCTCTAAATTTTACGCACTTCTATCGTTTTGTTTCTTTTCCAATAAATTAATGTTATGCTACCCTTTTTGTTTTAAGGCTACTTGAATTACTGTTATAATATATGACTTTTTGTATTTCTAATCAAATTTTGTCTGTGCAAGAATATATGTAAGTGTTTGCTGATGTATGTATGTACATGCAAAAGACTCAATAGTCTTAGTTGTACAAAATATTAATATGAAAAAAATAAATTAAATAAAAAATTTGTCAAAACGGTTTAAAATACAGCGCTTCTCTATTTAAAATCGTAAGAAAAAAGTAACGTGTGATTTGAACGACCAACCCAACTGGCAACGCAATCTGATCGTAGCATCTAGGAACCCTATAGAAGAGTAAAGAGCATAGTTTCACAATATTGTTTTAGAGATGTTGAGTAGTTTATTACTCTACTTTCAATATAGATTTATTTATTCAAACTCATCTAACTTTAGTTGACGTTAATTGCCATTCGATAATTGTAGAAAAATGGTGAGAGAAAAAATTTGAGAAAGCTTTTGAGATGCGTATTATAAAAAAAATTTTAAAAACAATTTTTGAATAATATATTTATTTTGCAGCAATATTTAAGTTTATTAAAGTATATCATAATAAAAAATGAATAGCGCTGCTAGCCAATTTAATTAAATCTGCAATGACTGCATATAATTTTTGTTTTACCATAGCAAACATTGGCACAAACAAAATTTTAATAAGCGGTTTACTATTTAAAAAAACATTAAGTGTTATTCGCATTCAAGTGAAATGGAGAAACGCGCGGTTTAATTGTTTTCAATTAAAATGAACGTTGACCGGCGCGCAGCAAACAAACTAAGTGACACTTTCTACGCCGTCGTCTTTAATTTATTACATTTTGCAAACACTACTGGCTTGACCACGTTGAGTTATCTTGCAATTATTACGCCATTACTACCTGTGTAGACATTATCTTTTTTCACTTGAATTAAATACGTTAGACGAAATCATAAAAATATCTAAAAATGTGCGTACTTCCGCAGAAAATTAAAAAAGATAATACAAAATAAAAAATCAGCAAATCGACAACACAAAACGCTTGCACAATATTTGCAAGCATGTAAATGTGTATGGAAGAGGCTTCGAGTTGCTGTTTATATTGTAACTTTCACTTGATTCGCAAATATCAACAAAAAGTCACGAAAAGGAAGCGCGACAGATGAAAAGAAATTAAAAATTAAATAACTCAATAACTAAATTAAAAATATAATCTTGCCTCACTTCTGCGTTTTATGAACAACGCATTTACAAATTATAGCACAACCATCTATTGACACATTCGGAGAATTTATTTTTCTTCTATGTAATTACTTAAATTTAATTTGTATTTAAAATGCAGTTTCTTATCTAAAAAACACCATAAACCCATTTTTTAAACTTTGTACAAAATGTAAAATAATTTAATAAAATTTCATTAAAATTTTGAGCATAAAAAAAAGTTAAACATTTTTTTTTTGTGCTTGCAGTTTTGTACAAGTTGAGAGTATCTAAAATTTACGTATGATTTTTTGTTATTTTTATACGGTCGCAATTTCCTCCATTGCAAGATTTCGTGTATGTAAGAAATTGCAAAGAAAAATATTTGTCAAGAATCAGCGATGAATTTTTTGCCACTTGAAAGCCGCATTTCATTTTACTAAAATATCAACGGGAGACAAAACTGCATACAAACAAATTTCGAATTTTTTGTTATGTTCGATTATAACACAGGAAAAAAATATGTGGTTGTGTTATAATTTGTAAACGCAGTACGTGTTCAGTTTATTGAAAAATGTTTCTCAAAGAACTTGAAAATGCAAGTAATAACTCTTTAGAAGCGGTATTGCTTGCAGAAACTTTTTTATCACCGAAAATGTGCGAAAATTTTGCTAGAAATTCGCAGCAGAAAAAGTAAAGCCACAACTTTTAAATGAACGTGTAATATTATTGTTATACAATGTTTTCATTTTTACACTTTTAATATAAAAAAATCAAAACAATGAACTTGGGTTCGTTGCTTAAGTCTTTAGTTTCATGGCTCGCTCGCCATTAACTAATCGCCATTGACTTAGGCATTTTCCCTTTCGCCAAAATGTTCAAAATGTAGGTATTAGAAGGTAAATTGCTCATGCTTTATTATGCTCTAATGTATTTCACAATTTTTATTATTACTATTTTTACTTTATTTCAGCAAATTCATATAATTTCGCAACGAAAATATAAACGTACAAAATTACATGAAAAAGTGAAATTATGCGCTAAACCAGCAAATCAGCAGCAAAAGTGGTCAAGCGAATGGACGAAGAACCGAATATGCATTGAGGTATAACGACAGTCATATAAAATGCAGTACCAAAAACAAAAACAACAATATTTTCTTTCCGCTGCACTTTGCACACGCCACTAAGCATCGCTGGCTGCTGAATTTCTCTTCATTTTGTTGCACTTAAAAGCTGATGCGATCTGTTTACGATTACATATGTATTTGTGTGTATTATTTAAGTATGCGAGAAAAAATATGTATGTGCTTGTATTCAACTGATATTTATTTGTTTACATTTTGCTTGTCGCACTGTTTGTCTTTAATTTGAATTGCATTTCGTTTCGCTTTTATGCGTGAAAGTCGTAAAAATGCGTGCGACCTACATTCAAGTTCAAGTTTGGCGCTTGAAACTGTGACTGCTGCCGCGACTACCGGTGCTGTGACTACAACTGTTGCATGCAATAACAACAAACAACAACAAGTGCATTCGACGGGGAGTCTACTGTGACAATAATATTTTGTGAGACGATGACAAAAAAAAACAAACAAAAAAAAATTTTAATTAAAACAAAATGTGCAGCAAGGCAAAAAGAAAAAATACAGTGTCTGAAAATATTATATGGTCACCGCATATTACCAAATATTCCGCAATTTTTGTGCTTTTTACTTAATGTATATAACTTTTATAAAAAGTTCAAATTAAGTTTAAATTTCAAACTTTTTACAAAATGTATCAAAATGCATCCCAACTTCAAATTATTTTCACAGAAGTGCTAAAAATTTTTTTGTATACGCAGTTTTGTAGCCCATTAAATTTTAGTTAAACAAAGTGAAAGTTTTAAGTGGCTAAGAATTACCGTTGGTTTTTAAGAGTTCTGTTTTGGCAGCGGTTGTGGCGATTATCTTCCACTTTAAAATCAATTTTGTATTTAATAGAGCAAACGCGTAGAAAAAAATTCTAACAAATCAGCGGTTAACACCAGCGACTTGAGGAAAATTAAAATGAACTACAAAGCTGCGACCTAAAAAAATTCTAATAATTCTGAGAAAAAGTTTTACCAAGTTTGAAAATTAAACTTAAAACAGGTTTTTTGTTAGATATAGAGTTTGTTTATCAAAAAAATTAACTAAATAAAACATAGTTAAAATAACTAACATCTTTTTAACGAACCTACTTATTTGGCAAGCACTATGTAAAAAAGTTGATGTTGAAAACAGTAAAACAATACCTACAAAGCGAGTGATATTGGACACAACACAAAACAACAAAATCTTTTTACCCACATATATACTCGTACATTTTTTTATTTTCATTTATGTGTATATTTGCATTTCAATGAAAAAATCATCTTAAGTGCCGCCATACAAGTGACGCTGGTCTTCGCCGTTACAGTCATAAATATTATTTTATTTACAATTAATTTTTTTCCTCTATACACTGCTCCACGAAATCAAAGAAGCCTGTAATACGAGTAACATAAACACTCACAAGAGATATAATGGCGTCCATGGCAATTGTTTGTATTGATTTCCGAAGAAAAGCGAAATCATCATATGAATGAATTTCGTGAAAATGTACCACCTTACATACATACAAGTACATATGCATGTATGTATGTTTGTGTATAGCTCTTACAAAAAACTTGTTCTTCAATCATTTAACACACATGCTTTCGTACAACGACGGAAGGATTGTCGAAGACACAAGGTCGGCAATTATCAGCGAGAGTCGAGAAATTTTTTATTTTGGATTTCCTTGAAAAAATATGTTTTTTAAGTTCTCTTTTAGTAGTAAATTCAAAAAAAAAAAAAAAAAAAAGTGAAGATGTCAAAACTCAGAAACTACTTCACCAATCTTTACCAACAACGTCATTAAATAAATTATTTGCTGTATGCAGATTAATAAAACGAAGAGCGAAATTGATGAGTGCAATTCTTGAGGTATAAATAATATTCACAAAATAATTTTTTTTAACAAAAGAACAAGAAGAAATTATTATAATTTATTTTGAGCAAAAAACTAAAATTATAATTTTAATTGCTACTTATAATTTTTAATGTTAAGACACAACAACTCTGCGAGTTTACTGAAAAAGAAATTTTCTTCTATAAAAAATGTCTTCTATAAAAATTTCTAAATCAGTTTAAAGCTCTTATGAAGAACAATTTCGTATATTTATTTCTTCAATAAAATTTACAGCAACGGCAAAGTAATTTTCCAAGCAACAAATGTAATAAAAAACATTTTGTGTGATTTCTCTTCTTTTAAGTTTAAAAATATAAATAAAATAATTATTAGCACATCAGACCGGGAGCAGCGACAAAAAAACTCTTTTAGTAAATGTCAAGGTAGTTCATTAAACATTTTTGCAACTTTAGTTTATAAAAGTAAAAAAAAAAAATACACATCAATTAAACATTTTTTTTTCATTTAAAAAACAAAATTTTTTTTTAATTGTCTACTGCTGCTACCAAGGCGTGTTCAATAAGGAGAAGTCAGACGACAGCAAAAAAATGTACATGCATTTGGTTTTATGCTTTTAGCATTTTAACAATCAACGCCGTAAAAGCTAAATGAAATACACGTAAGGGGAAAATAAAAAGAGTTTGCCTCCTCTTTATTGAGTTCATCTTGGCTGCTACCTTTTCAAATATGCCTTGAAAAAATCAAATTATTATTATAGCTGCTGCTATCTGTTTGATGTACGTTTATAGAATTGTCAATAGCTCCATTAAGGTTGACATTTTTTCAATTATTGAATAGTTGAGATTGATTTGTACACACCAAAATTTATGATTTTGAATGTTTCAATTATTATACAGAGCCTTTAAACTGTTACAACTAACAAATATGTTTAAATATAAAATTACTTAAGTGGACACACAACCCATAAATAAATTTAATTTCATTTAAAAACTGAAGACAATTCGAAGTAGTTACAGTTCGAACACATTTTTTTTTTTCGCTTCTAGCGCAGCAGCGTAATCCGGCAATGGTATTCAAATAAATTCAATAAACTGTAAGTAAAAGTTTTGCCTACAGTAGTTTTTTCGCCTGACAGTAAGTAGAATGTATTCTTTTTGGTAGTGAAATTTCATAGCTGATTTGTGTTCGTTGATACTTCGCGTTTATCCGCACTAATTTGAGCGCTAAGCATTAACATTATTTGTTGTTCTTTCGCCGGTTCCTTTCGGTGCGACTCACTGACACATCACCCGGCATCACATGAAAATTCATGCATTCGCACGCAAAACATATTTGTTGGTATCCAAAAAGCGGATAAAATAAAAACTATGCCCCATAAGAAGAAAAATAGTTAACAAGAAGAAAGCAACTCATTCGCACTAAATAAAAATTTATGCTAAACAATTCATTTGCGTTATTTTAGGTCATTTACCTCGCACCTCTATTTCTGTTTTTCGTTTTTTTTCAATGTATTTCTGCATGCCTTTTATTTAATTTGCCTCTCTAGTTTTCTGTATGAATTTACAGCATTTTTTATTGTTTTGGGTTTTCAGTATTGTATATTTTTTTTTTGCTTGGTTTTTGTTGTGGCTGTAATGTGTATAATTGCTCTTTGACTTTTGCTGTTGCGGTTGAGCCGATGGTCGCTGTTGGATTTGGTTTTGTCATCATTACGGTTGCAGTAAGAAGCTTTTTCACAAATTTTTTCTTTTTTTTTTGTGTTTGTGGTATTGGTTGCTGTAGCGGTTATAGCGACCGCCTTAGTTTCAGTGTTTAATAATTGGTGATTGTACGTTTATGCGTCCGTTTCGTTGGTGTGTTTGTTTGGTTACGTGCAGTGTATGGTGGCTGATTTGTTGACGGTCGTTGGTCGCGCTGGTTGCTGTTATTGTTAGTGGTGGCACTGAAATTAGTGCCGGCAATTACAAACATCGGTGTGCATTTGAGCATGACAATAAATGCATACAAACATACATACAAAAAGTATTACCACGTATTGCTTTTTATTTTATTCAATGCTGCACTTTACTAGTTCCATCAAAATCATATCTAAAATATATTTTCATATCACACCTTCATTGACAATGGCATACGAACATTCAGAGAAAATTATTTTTTTCTTTTTCAATACCAGAAAAGTTGTAACTGAACAAATCGTAAGCTTGCTGAAAGAAATTTACTTGTTTATATCAAAAAATTAAAACTCTGAAAAATTGACTTTAAGGTTTTACACTTGCTGCCTTACTATAAATGAAGCTAATTTTCGTATACGTAGACGATGTGATCTGTTGATAGTTTAAATCGTAAAATTGAGTAAACTAAATTATAAAATGTACCTTCTAAGATATCCAGCAGTTTGCAAATCGAACGCTTGCAGTGTTATCAGAGAAAAAAGAGTTTGTTTACTAATCCTTTGTTATAGTAACCAAATTACATAGTTGTTGAAAACGACGAAATAAATATTTTGTTGCAACGCTGCAATTGGCTTTAGCTTTTTGGTTGGAACAAAATGTTATCTTTGTTGTGCCCCTTGGAGTCGTGAGTCGAATGTAGGCGAAGGAGGATATATTTTTTTTTAATATTATTATGTTTATAACCCACATTTACTTAATTTGAGAAATCCAAGTGCTCGGATTCAAACCAGCAGCTCTCAGAATCACAAACGCTAGTCTTCACTCAACTAAATCATATTGAAAGTAATTTTACCAAAATTTAAAGAAAGCGCACCTGAATTCGGTGTATATATATTTTCTTAGAGAGCACCATACGTTAAGTGAAATGAAATTGGTAGGAATTTGTGTCATGAACTTGTAATTAAAAATTCATAAAATTCTTCAAATAAATGAGTACTTTGACCCAACCAGGATGAATTTCATCAACTTTAATATTTTCGTATTTGATTAACAATATTTTTAATTTTTTCTTTATTTAGGTTTTTTTTATTGAGCTCCGTTTTAGTGGTAGAAATTATAGCCGCAATGTCGGAGGCACAAATCTCCTTATTAGACTTCTTTTATTTTTTTATTCTTCATCACAACTTCCCAGGCTTGCATGAAGGAATCTCGCGTTGCAGAGCCAACACGCTACATGCTGTGCTACGC
This sequence comes from Philophylla caesio, assembly GCA_963971545.1. Classification (NCBI taxonomy): domain Eukaryota; kingdom Metazoa; phylum Arthropoda; class Insecta; order Diptera; family Tephritidae; genus Philophylla; species Philophylla caesio. Next base: position 12,971,616 of record OZ020607.1, read on the forward strand.
TTTCCGGAAATAAGTATATTTTAAATGTATTTATTAAATGTTTAATTCTAAAAGATTGATATTAAAGAAATATTTTGATTCATTTTCAATATTTTTGAGCTTTAAGGCCGATTCAATTATTTAAATACATACATACATACATATGAAATGTGAAGCACTTATTTTTTTTTAAATATATTTCAATATTTTTTAAAACTTGATAATTTTAATTTAATTTTAAAATTTTGTTTACCATCGGTTTATGAAGTAAATTTAAATATTAAAATTTTTAGTTGCATCAAATCCGAAAAAAACGTTAATTTGTATTGCAATTAATTTCTTGTAATTTTATCAAAACTAGTGCTTTTGACTTTTAACTTAGAATTCCAAATACTTGATATATGTTCAATATTGATAAATAAACATTAAAGCTTAAACACTATTCCGGCGAACTTCAAGTTTTCGTCCAGCAGAGAAAAGATCAGTTCAACAAAACCATAAAATGTTAAAAACAGCATTTACTTAAGCTTAGTTTTTTCAATTAACACAATTATTGCTTTTCAGCAAAAAATAAATAAATACATTTTTATTTTAATATCGATTTTAAAACCTTAGAATAATCAACTTGTGGTCACATTGGTTCCTATTTTGTCGCTGCCGCATGAGTCGGCAATATAAATAAATCTAACGCTGCGCAAAGACGTTGGGCGATTTTCGTCGTACGCTTTGGTTCTGCGCATTCTCATCTACAGTACAGTGTTCTATTTTTCATGACGAACATTCGCGTCAAAAAATTCGTTGTACGCTTTGTGTTTAAGCTATTATGGTGAATTTATGAAGCGCACAGAATATGTGAGCAAGAGGCATTTAAATACTATTCATACAATTTTCTTTACACAAGTGCGATCCCGTTTATGTTTGTGTTTAAATGTTATTGAAAATTTTGTGTACGCTTTCAAACACAACTACCTCGAAATGAAAGGTCTCTTCTAACTTTGAGGTATCCCTAAATTCAGTTGAGAAATATTTTTGTATCATTTTTGTAAAACACATCAAAAAAGTTATGCAGTTTTCTGGTATGTAAATATCCATTTTTGGTTACAACCCGGATACCTTGATAAACTTTCCAATTACCCGGACGTTGCTCAAACGTAAACAAAACTAAAATTTAACACCATATTTAATAACTAGCTATATAATAATATATGCAAAAATACTACATTTTATTATAAAAAAGAACAGATTGAAAAAAAAAACAATTTAATTATTATGAAAGAAAAGTACAACATACACACAATAAAACCAGGAGATGTTGAAACTGTATAAAAACTAGAAGTAGAAGTTGCAGATAGAAATAATTACTAAACATTAAGCTAGATAAAGAATGATGCAAAGAGCGGTTTACTCGTACTATTTACTTCAACAGTACACACAAATAAATATTAAAATGACATGGCAGAGAATATCTGCAAGAAAAGTCTGTGCTGCCAGTCATTACTTGGTCATATGCAAGTAAATAAATGAAAAACACTTGCCACAAGAAGAGAAGACAACAAAAGCATTACGTAGCCGGTGGTGGGAATTTTAGCTTGTTTTTCTAACTGCAGCCAACAGCGATGCTACTAATAGCAGCAACGTGCCGCCATTTGGTTATCAAGCTTAACCGACGCGTCGTCAGGCGACTAGCTAAAAAACGAAAAAAAAAAAAAATTAACTCAGGTGTGGGAATATTTTTCGCAGCAGCCGCCACAATGACTCGTCGACTCGGCGTCTCTGACTACCAAGCAGATTCGCTCTGGCACTTTTTACTGTTCACTTAGAGACTATTTTCATTGTTGTTGCGCTCGTCGTAATTCATTGTTTTTTGTTTTTTTGTTTTTGTTTTTGCATTTGTAACAAATAATAATAAAAGTTCAATAACACTGCAACATGCAATATACATGTCACGCCGCGTAATGTGGCATGCTACAGTGGTGTTGTTGTTGATAGTACAACTATGCGAGTAATGCTGTCGTCGTAGCCCAAAGCGCTGGCAGGTTATGCACGAGCGAGTACTTTGCCAGTGGAAATTTGAATTTGATTTGTTAAGTGGCTGACAAACATTTGCTTAGTTTGGATAATGGGTGAAGTTACTATCGGGCAGGGAGAATGAAAAATATGTTGCACAAATATGGAGATTCATTGCGTGTGTGTTCCAGTGTTCCTACACATGTCTGCGATAATCGCCAAACAAATAGACTTCGACTGTGTGGGCATTTCCTCCTTATTTGTTTTACAATGATTTAAATTTTCATGCAATGAAATTATTAAAATAATTTTCAGGTTAGAAAATAAAAGACATACAAATGTAATTGTTATATTCTTTTTATACTAATTCAACTGATTTAAAAATAAACTATAACAAATACACAAAATATAACAAAGTAGTTCGGAAATAGTGCAAACGGCCCTTAAATTAGTTGCATTCCTTATCTAGAAGAAATAATCAAACAGTGGTATACAGAAAATGAGTACAGAATTTTGTCAGTCAAGTAAAGGAATGGATGAAGTTCTTTTTGCTGTCGACTTGAACATAGTATTTTACAACATAAACTCGTAACTAAAACCACATCGATTATTGTTTCTAGCTTCATACAAAATTACCAAACATTTTTAGAATTATAAAAATTTGCTAAATACAATTTCAAACTTTTGAACCAGAGTTTGTTTCTGGGTGTTTTTTTAATTAGTATAATAATAATTTACAAGTTTCAAGTGGTAGAAAAATACAGTTGGTTTAGAGATTTGTTACCTGCAATATTCGGTGATCAGAGCTAAATAATGAAAAAAGTATGGGACCAGCCTTGCGATACCATTTTTTTTGATAACGTAAGAATTAGTGGAATGAGTTCACGTAAATTTTCGGTGCTTTTCGATAACATTCATGAAAACAGAGAAGTAATATTTCGACGAATTGTTTACTTCCTGGTTTAGAGTCGACTAAAATTTAAGTTATCGAAAAAAAAAAATTAAATCATTGACGCAAAAGTCTCTAAATTTTCATCAGATGATAAGCAGCACACAAAAAAAAAAAATTTAAACCTAAAATTTAAAATGAAAGGTTATAATTTCTAATTTACCTACTAAATACTAAACTACAGAATATCTGCTTTAATGCATTTTTTTTGGCAATAAAATAAATTCAGAAAACATATTTACTTCATAACCCTTTTCATTGGTAATACTATAGCTACAATCTGTAAAACAAGCTATTCGAGAATATCTTACAAGCTGCAGAACAACCTACTAGTACAAAGTACATACATATGGGGCGTGTGAAAGGGGAATATTAAGATGTTTATAATTCCGTTTTAAATGAAATACACTCTTGTCAGGATGAGTTACAAATATTCCCTATCAATGGCTTTTATTAATGTATTGAATTAAAATATTATGATGAGTAAATAAAATTAATATATTTTAATAGTTTTATTTTAAACGTTATATTTATGACCGACAGACTGAACAAAAACGACTCTACTCAAACGATCGACGTTGCACACAATGCTCGGGGAGAATGACAATGGCTGCCTTTTCGTGTTGAGGCCTTTCATGTGTCGGTACCAGGTGATGCTTATTCGAAATGGTGATGTTTATTCGTCGTTTACACGTGTTTCTTCATCCATTCCAAACGTTTAGATTGTACTTTTATGTTTACTTATTCGTTTGAACTTTCCGGATAATGCATTTATTTATTTATTTATTTTTCATATGCAGTACCGAGTCATGAAAAATGGGAGTTTGTTAGGTGTCGAGAACTGTTCAGCTACAGAAAGAAAGTTCATTAGCTGATTTTAAATTTTAATTATTTTGTATAGTAAAAGTTTTATTTAAGCGTAATTGTGTATATAATCAATCATTGCAAAGTATAACATTCTTTAAGTTAAAAAGTGAGTCTGAAATATCAACAGAACCAGAGTGAAAGTTGAAATCCTGGCCTAAAACAACGGAGTGGTTCGTTTAAATCAAAATTATTTTTGCAAGGCTTCAAAAAAAGAGGGCGGAAACGCATGGAAACTAGGGAGGGAATGTTGCACATCACTTCGGCCAGAATAGGTGGGTTAGAAGTCAAGCCTGTCAGTAACTTGATAGCGCTCGTTTTTACAAATTGATTTACGAAAAATACATTTAGCAAATTGTGTTAGACATTGAGAAGCACCAAAAACTGCCAAATTTCATTATTTTCTCTTTCATTATTCCCATTGTTCAGGATAAATTAGGAAAAAGTACCACTATTTGATTCTAGATCCAAAATGCATTAAAATAACGCCCATATAAATAAGTAAAAAGTAAAGAAATAGAAAATCACTTTTTTGTATTTCTTTACTTTTTTTTTAAATTTTAGATGTAACGAGGATACAAGTGGTCGAACAAACGCAAAGTAGTTCCGACTCAATGAAAATGTATACAATATAACATAGACATAGAGAAATATAGACTTAATGTATGCTTTATATGAATTTTTCAAAGTCACACAGAAAATAAAGATTACTCGTGAGTTTTAATATAATTACATCAAGGTACATTAGAGAAAATGCAACCCTGGGGTATATTTTGTGATTTGCTGTGGTCCGTCACCCTTCAAAATAGATATATCAAATTTGACGAGTTTGATAATTCTAAATGTAAACAAAATGTACGTGATTCTACATTTTGCTTGAAAAATACATTTGTTTTCAACGCAAACAGTGCAAGACGCATCATAGTACAACGGTTCCTCAAGAAGCATTGCTCGTGGTCAAAAACTATGGAAAGACTAGCGAGGTATGCCTGCAAGAATGCAAAAAATGGTCGGAACGCACACAACTGTTTGCAGAAAGTGGTATGCCGAAGTTCTGTTCCAATTGGATATGAAAAGCAAGATACGACCTTCTCCTGTCTGTAAGTACATACGTATGTACGTTTCACAAATCTGGTTAACAAAAAATTTGTATAAATTAAAAATTATAAATATACAAAATGTAAACAAATATAGTTTTGTAAAAAAATTTTTTTTTTTTTTAAATAAAAGTTTGTTTTGTAAACAAAGTTTGAGTTGTTATGGACCACTTATAAGAAAGAACTCGAACATAAATATCTGTGAATATTTAGAAAAACAACTTATTTCGACCAAGTTATTTTTCAAATTAAGTATTAAGGGTAATTCTTCTTATAAAATATTTAAACCAATTGGTAACATATGTATTCGTCAACAAATTATTAAAATTGGTACGCTGAAAGTGAAGGTTGCTAAATTTCAAAATGCGGCTTTGTCAGAAATGCAAAAATATACAGGTTAGAAATTTTCTTAAAATTTGATTGAACATTATATTTCAATATTATTTATATAAAATACTTTTCTATTACAGAGCGCATTTTTCCATTGTACATATGCAGATTGTTTGATATGTAGAGTCATTTGCAAAATTAATTGACGGCATTATGTGTTTCTATAAATGCCACACGAAAAAAATGTAAACAAATGTTGAATGATGGCAATGAGGCAGCATTTTCACTGCGAATGCTGAGTACTTGCCAACTGCATAATAGGCTAAATTGTTGGTTTTTAACTAGAGACTGTGGTAAAGCCGACAATCAATAAGAGAAAAAAAATTAATTACAGCTTAATTTTTTTTTATTTATTTACGTAATAAGAGGAGAATGCACATTCACTAGACTGACGCACACTCTAGCGACACCTACATACATATGTACCGACATGCGCGCAATAAATATTGCACAAACGCAAACCGCAGCTGGCCAATGAAGAGGGTGGCCAACGAAAGACTTAAGCAACAAACTTTAAGTGACAAACAAGCCTGCCATGCAATACAGTGCAGCTTTGGACTTTTGTGTGAGGGCGCGAACGAAACGAAATTACTGCAAACACTACTGCAGCAATAAAGTAATTGACGTCAATTGCAACAAACTCAATAAGTACTTGGGTCCAGATGCCGGCATGTGTCCCACACATAGCGTGAATGAGGCTGACACGCAATCGGCTGCTAGCGGGGCGAGGAGTAGTACGCTTGTGTCTACGATAATTTTTTTAAAAGGTGTCCATAAACAGTTGGCAGCAAGCTTACAGGCCGGCATGTGACTTTATGGTGGTGGCTGGGTGGCTGTTGCATGCTGCACCTATCGGTAACTAAATAAGCGACACAATCAATTTTACGAGCGCAGACGAAGGAAATTCAGTTTATTTTAAAACGGTGAACTGAAATAAGAATACAAATTTGATTTTGAAAAAACATTATTCAGAGTTAAATTTGATGGTATGGCCTACTGATACTATTTCGTTTGCTTTAACCACACATTAGGTGCGAAATAAAAACCTGGACTACACTCGTTCAAAATACTCGAAAGAGCAATGCTTTGTAGCAGCGGCAAGGCAGTTTCCTAAAATATTTGCATGCTACAACAGTACAACAACAGTTGCAGCTGTGCAACAACTGTCGCACTAAAGCAGCGGCAATGTAATACCTAACCGCCTAACTGGGAACTGTAGGAGCGCGCGCGCCTACCTGGTGTGGCTGCTCGGCTACTTGGCTTCTTCTGGTCGCACGAAATAAGCTGGCACAAATGAACGAGCGCATTCCTGGACACAGCCACGCCAAAACTTGATTTCGCGCATAATTTTTCATTTCTTGGAGGGCGATCAAACACAAAGAGCAGCAGCAGCAGCAGCACCAACTCAAGTGAGGAAAATATGTACGTAAACACACACAAGAAGAACATAGAAGTTGTGGTAGAAAAATTGTAAAACCAAACGCTAGACTTTTGCAGCTGCGCACAAGAGAAGGTCATTTGCCCAGCGAAAATATGCAGTGGTTGGTGGAGAATAATTTAATTTTTCTTTTCCTTCTTGATGCTGCCTTTGTCTACTAGATATCTGTGTAAGGAAAAATATGTACATATGCGCATAAATTGAAAATATCCAACTCGATTTAAAATAAACTCATAGCTTTGAAGAATTCTACTTGTATCTACTCGAATCCCCAGGCAGTGGAGGTGGAGCTGCAAGAGGAATACCTTTTAGCAAAACTTGTACGAAAATGCAAACAGTCAACAGTAGCGTTAATCGCTGTGTAATAGTTATGTAGATGCTTAGAAGATGGATATGCACATACTAGTACAGATGGATGGTTACATACGTATGTATAATTGTGTAATTTTGTAATTTGTTCTTTCAATTGCATGATTTTTCATGTCCACACAACGCACGACGAAAATAAGAATTTCTATGTTAGCTATCAGCTTGCAGTTACACACAAAAGTACTAAATAATGGTTTTTTTTGGCTATATTTAAAATATTTTTCCAAATTTTTTTTATTAATTCTTATTTAAGTTATTTTGTATTCTATGTGTGAAGCCACAAAAATAAATATTTCCACAAAGTACTCTAGGTTTTTTGGGACATTCATTTTTCCAAAATTTTATTTATTAATTTTTATTAAAGATATTGTGCATTCGTCGATTCACGATAATTCAACAATTTTTAAAAATTGGCGACCAAAAATTCAAACTTCTTTATCATAATAATTTGTTTTGAGTACACAGTTTTGTGGTCTATTTAGTTTTAGTCTGACAAGTTTCATGTGGCTGATATTTTTTGCGTCAAGAGTATTGCCCAATTTCTTCCTTTGAACGCATGCACTATATTGATTTTTATTTGGAAGAGCCAAGAACTTCAGCGAGTCAAAACTAGAATTTATGCATTACTATATTGCTACAAAAATTTATGTACTCGAAAGTTAGAAATTCTAATGGACATTTCGTAAAATTGGTTGAACTATTAGAAAACTTGTATAACAATTGAAATGTTGTGGTTTTTGGTTGCTTTAAATGGAATGAATAATAGTTTAAATAAAAATTAACAAAAAAAAAATGGATGAAAAATATTTTAAATTATCGTGAAATCTGAAATAACCGCTCAAGCTAAATATATGAGAAATCCTTTACGAGAGCGCAAAACATAAATGTTCGCAAATTAGAATATCTACATCAACATTGCAAAGTGTGCAGCTGCGTTTACAATTAGGCTCTAATTTAGAATGGTTGTTTTTGCTTTGTCGCGATATAGAAAAATATAAAAGTTACGTTATGAAAATTAAACATTTTAAGTGTAAACTTTTCAAATCTGAAATCAGTTGAATTGAAATATAAATCGTTGTGCATATTGTCACATGAAATGTTCAAGACAATATCGAGACCGTCGAAGAATTTACGGAATTCGTTTTTGTACATTTTCAGCACTATTTCGAGAAATGTTCGGGACGAGTTCAAAGTAAGTATTACTGGACTAAGTATTCAAGACCAGTTTGGGGCTACCTTTGGATCCTTCGGGATTAGTTCAGAACTTATTCGGAAATAGTATCGAAATGGTAACAAAATAATACCAAAAATATGAACAAGTACCAGAAAAGTAACAATCGAGTACTAAAAATGTACAGAAAGTAAACTGAAACTTGACGAAAAACTTATGAAAATTGACAAAAGAAGTACCGAACAAGTACCAAAAAATACCCCAAAAAGTACGGAATATGTACCGAACTTATATCGAAATGGTCCTAAACAAGCCCCGCCCAGTAGGACTTATATGTATATATTTTTTTCCCATCATGATTGTAATCATAATGATGGAAATATAAGTATTTGAAGACTTCAAAGTATTTATCTCGCTGACTATAGAAAGATGTTTAGAATATAAGACTCAAAATAAATGTCCTCGACGACTTTAAATATTTCTCTTGCTCATAAATATATAAAAAAATTAAATTTTTATTTTCTTTCTGATTGTTGTTGTTGCTGTACGATTTATTTTGAATCGAGTTGTAAAATAAAAATAAATAGACAAATCGTTTTCGGATGCATCTTTGTTAAGCTCCAGTAAGTAGTATACGTTTGTTTTCAGAGGAAAACTTCTAGAAGGTACGCCATTAAGTATAAACTAGTAAAAATATATTAATTTATTTTTTCTTTGACGATTTTGTTAGAAATGCGAAAATTTTTTGAACGATTTAAAAAAAAAATATCTAAAATAGCTGAATAATTTTGAGCTCAATCCAAACATGAAAGTTCCCTTACATCAGATGACATTTGATTTTTGCTAAGGGATCCAATAAGTCGAAAATGATTATAGAAAAAACTAAGTAAACAGCATTTTAAAATTCACTTTCGATGTTTATTACAGAAAAATGTTCGAATTTGGTTTTGCAACTACTTTCTTTTTTAGAGTTAGGAGCTTTAAATATATTATTCGGTTTAATTTTAAGAGCAATTTTCACCTTTTAAGCTTCAATACTTCAGCATTTATTTAGAAACTTATACACATTGTTATCCAACATATTAAAATATTCCTACTAGGTCAGCTTATATTACCTTAACTGCACTCTATCATCACACATACCATTTGTTGCACTTTGGCTGCAATTCTTTGGCGGCATTTATAGATTTTATAACGCAGCTGGCTGCTAATATACTCGTACTCATAGTGGTCGCTTGTAAGACCTCAGCTGTGTCTGCGCCTGCGTCTACAACTCTTTTTGCATTTATGCCCGCAAGAGCAGTTGATGCGACGGACTACGTAGGTTGGTAGGCCAACATGTTTAGTGTGTTTGCTGGTAAGGCATTCGACAATCGCTAAGTCTGATACATAGCTGGCCAGCTTGTTTCTGGGTGTACTGGTTTTTAAAGTTGGCACAGCAAATGTTCGCACGAATTTCGTTTGCACATTTTATATATACTCGTGCATTTGTGCAATTCATATATAGTATAATTTTTTTTTTCTTTTCTATTTGTGAATTTTCGTTAAGATTGCAAGAACGCGTGTGTACGCGCTGATCTGCCACTGGGTCTCAGATGGTCAGTTGTGGTGTGGCATAGTGGTTGCCTAGTCAGATTACTGCTGGTTACTTGTTTCTTTGCTTGTTTTGACATCACAGCGAAAGGGGGAAACAAAATGCAACGAATTATTAACCCATCAAGATTTATCTATTCCATATGATTGATTCGACTACTCAGTGGCGATTTATAAGCGATTGCGGCTATAACAAATTTACTCAGTCAGCGATCAGCATTGGTGCTTACTTATCAATTGGGTGATTATTGATTGCTCGATAATTGATTTGGAAAATGGAAATAAAAGCATATTTTTTTGCACTTACATACAATTGTATGTGTGTTACTATGACAAAATGTTATGTTTTCATGTTATGCAATAAAGAGTGTTTTTGACGTAAATTTCGGTTTAAGTAAGGTTGCTAAGTATTTAGACGAATATAGATTTAAATTATCCATTTTTATAATTGTATATGCCATTTGAAATCACCAAAATCTGGCAGCATCTATGTTTCTGCACCGCACACAATGAATGGGGAAAGCTTTACTGCTTATTAGCCTGCATAGTCCGAAGTTGCAATTGTTGGTAAGAGAATTTGCATCTTTAACATCAGCTTGAAGTTATTGCACATCTGAAATTGAATTTTCGTATGAAAGGACTCGCAGAGCTTCTTGCCAATTCTGAAAAAAGTTGTGCTTAAATGATTTACTTTAAACCTTAAAAGTCCAATCAGTGCTTTTTTTGCCGCCGGTTATCTGAAATACTCTACTCTTCGACTCAAATGAAATGTTGTACTCTACGTAGGGATCGATGATATGTAGTATACTCTATATGTACCACAACTTGAGCACATAAATTAAACTAAGAGTCCCTATTTAGTTCTTTCTTTAACCTTTTTTCTGACTGTAGGTATTCTTTTATCTAGCCGTTTCGGATGTTTATATCAGAGGTAAAAAATACGTGAAAATTATGGGTAATTTTTCCACAGTCTCAACAAAAGTGTCGTTCTGTGAGTTTGCAATTTACGTCAAATTCCGTTTTTGTGTGAAGTAAAAGTTCTGAAGCAGCGACGGTAAATTAAAAAATTAACAAAACAAATGCGACGGAAATGATGCGCCGGAAATCATGCTAAGCTTTAACTCACCACCGCTAAACTCATGCAATGTTATGTAATGTTACGTTGTGATATTTTATTTTATGTTATGTTATGTTTGGTTATATTTTGTTTTGTTTTTTTTATGTTTTGTTTTGTTACATTTTGTTATGTTTTTTTTATGTCATTATATCATGTTATGTTATCTATATAATGTCATGTTAAAAGGTTTAAAAACGGTGCGGCACATACTAGTGCTTCTTCTTCTCGACATACTTATATACACCACGTCTAAGCTTCTCATACTTATAAAACTCACCGCATCTTAACCCACCACAGAGAAGAGGGCACTTCTCAAATTGACATCGATAGTTATTTTATAAAAAAATACCGTTTATTTCTATTGAGTTGCCAAACCAAATATGTAAATATATAAGCGTTTCATTGCATGAAATGTGACACATGTGTATGTACGAGAACGTCGGAAATGTTCAATGTCAACCATAACCGACTTATTCCTATAACAATCAATAGGCCATGTTGGCCGGTGTCGACAAACTATTATTATTATTTTTTAAATACAAGTTTTTTATTCAATAAATGCTTGTATTTTAAAAATATATTAGGAGGATTCTCTAAGTAAACAATCGGAATGCAAATAAATAACTGGCACAAACATAGAAGTATCAAACAAAACAAGTTTCTCACCGTAGACAATCTATCTGTAGGATCATTTTATGTTTTCTACTGGGAGTTATTTTTTGATGTATAAATTAGTAATAAAAAAAATCTCTTCGTGGTAACATATATGTGAGTACATATGTACATACAAATGTACGATTATGTGTAATGACTTAAAAAATCAACAAAATATTTTTTATAGAAATAAATGTAGAACAAACACTGTGTGTAAATAACAAAATATTTACATTTTGGCAAAAATAAAAATCACGCGACTGCAGATTTAGTTTAATTACCAGTCATTAATTTATTGTTTCTGTATTAAATTGTACCATCTCTCACTTAAACTAAAGTTAAGTGCTGAAAAGATGCTTTCTGAGTCGCTGTTACTATTTACAGGTAAACGACCATAGACCATATTGAAATTTTTAATATCAGTGTATATTTTACCAAGTTTTTCGAGGATCGTCTCCTTTAAGAGCTAACAATAATAACAAACAGTAAAGCAAAAACATTATGCCAGTAACAAATGTAAAAAATCCGTTTCTGTTACTAAATAACACTTATTTTTTCTCATTGCGACAACTGTGCCAAACCAACAGTAACAGAAATTATATGAAAAATAATGTTTCTCACTGAACAAAAGCACTCTTACTTACTTACTTAATTGGCGCATCAACCGGCTAAGCGATTTTGGCCGAGGTCAACAAAGCACGCCAGCTGTCCCTATCTCTTGCTAACTGGCGCCAATTGGAAATCCCAATTATAGCCAAGTCTTTTTCCACTTGGTCTTTCCAACGTAGAGAAGGTTTTCCTCTGCTACCATCAGCGGTTACCGCGTCTAAAAGCACTCGCCTACAAAAAATAAAACACTTGTTCTGTTTTGTTCGAACTCTGCTTCGATTATAGTAATATCGACGTAGATTAGCTTTAGGATATCTTTAAAACTTTCTTCGTACATTTAAGTACCATCATAAGTTAATACCTTTATGTTTATACTATATTTCATATTGACAACCATATCTCGTAAAAGAGGTCGTTGTGTCAAATACGTTGCATATTTCCCATTATGAACAAATGAATGGAAGCTTACATACATATATGATTGTGATTAAAAAGAGAAGCCAAATGAACATCGCAATTATTTTTTTTATGCGTACATGTGTACATTGTCACTCCCCTGACGGAAAATAACAGACAGTCTGAAAAATTAACCAATTTTAAAGTAGTTGGAAACCAACTATACTAGTATTTATATTACGCAAGGCAACCCGCTACTGGATATCGGCTACGGAAAGTATGTAAATGTTTCCCTTTTGAAGCAATCTTTATATTTTTTCAAGTTAATTCTCATTCACATTTGAACAAAATTTCCTTGTCAAAAAGTTCTATCCGCTTTTGCAAGGTAAGACAGTGGGCGAGCCCATAAAATGTGTGATTCTTAAAATATTTCCATTTTTTCTTTATCATTATTAACTTAGATGCCTTTTGTATCGAAAATCGTGACCCAGAGGAAGTTTTTCGCAAGGCCATTCAGGCTGTAAAAAAACAATGTTTTTACGAACAATGTACGTTAAAAACGAACTGAATTCCTTACTTAATTTAAACAAAAATATTAAATAAAATAATACGAGTACATATGTATGTGAATATATTTTATAAAAACTGAACTAAAATGCGTTTTTTTTTTTTAATTTTGGTAAAAAGTAGGTATAAAATAAAGAAGTTTAAAACAAATTGAGTTTAAAATAGATGTAAACAAATCAGTTTTAAAGTAGCTGGAAATAAATACATTTTATTGCAGTTGTAAAAAAAGTAATTTTAATGTTCTTTCTTTCAAATATATTTGAAAGTGGTTGAAATCGACTTGCTCCTAGGAAATCGCCATGTTAAAAAAGTTAGTTATGACAAGAAAATATAATGAATTTAAACCACTTGTGGTTAGAAATAAAGTACTTTTTAACTTGCTTTTAAAGTACTTTGATTTCCGACAGGGTCTTTACAACCTCAAATGTATATGTACATACATATGTATGTATGCGTGTGTGGAGGCCGACAGGCTGCAGGTCAGCGGTGACTGCAGCATTTCTTAGCTGACCAATACCCCCCTTCCTTGCTAGTCGCTATGTTAGAATGTAATTAAGCAGAGTATTAAAAACTAACTACTTACATATATACATATGTATTAGGGATGTTAATTTTGGCCATTTTGTTGACCCCGCAATTTTCGAGATCTGAAAACGAAATCACGGGACAATCCCGGGATCTAAAATTTCATGAAGTTTTAAGTCGTAATTTTTAAATTACCAATGTAACACGTCTGTAATTGTTGTATTATAGAAGTATACAAAATAGCATTAATATAACAAAGAAGAACGTTTTATTGTAATTCATGTATGTATAAATTTCTTTTATCTAGCCTTTTGATAAATTGTATGCCTTCCGACTATTGGGACAATTGCGAGCTGCTCGTTAAAACTTTATGCAATTTATCTTTGAGACTTTCTACCTTATCCATTTCAGGCACTTCGTCGTTAATTCTATTAACATCGCTTCCATAGTGAGCCTCATTTTCTACTCGAATGGGATATTCTCTAGCGCACTTATAATGGCAAAACAAAACCTTAAGGGAGTTAGCAAGCTATGTTATTTGTCGATTGTGAACTCTCTAAAAGCTTGATTTTGCCCTTGAACGGGGAATTTTTAAGAATGATACAAAATTAAAAAATAAATGGCTATTAAATTCACTGTTTTCTACAATTCCGGGATTTGAAATGGCCGGGATTGACATGCCTAATATGTATATATGCACGCATGTGTGCGCCAGATAGGCATAGCTTGTAATGAGTATTGGCAAGTAATATAATATCGCAATGCAAGTGCCTCAAAATATTCATATGCGACAGACACATATCAACATACATACATACATACTCGTATATGCTAATACATATTTCAACGCATATGCACTCATCTCATTGAAGCTGTACAATTCAGGATAATGCATGCAAAATGGGATTTTTACTTTTAATGCTCCTTAGATAGTCGTCGACATACAAATGCCATTGTGCTTCATTGGTTGAAGCTTCGTTAAGTAATAAATAAAAAACTTACAAATGAACATATTTCACTTGTTTACATACCCTACAGGGAAGTGAATAGTTGTATGTTAGAATGCTACCAGTTTAATGTTTCAGTGTAACTAGTTCACGTTCCACAACTTTTCCATGTACTTTTTACATAGCCGTGCCCTACCAGATGGCAATTGTCCGCTCTTGCATCAGCTCATTCCAGTTTGAATACTAGTTAGTTGTGACAACAAAAATTGTATTTTCAAAGCTAACCAAAAGCTGATATGGTAGAGAAGGTCGGGCGTTTAAATATTTACGAGCAAATACATTGTTTTTGATTTTGTCTTTTTTATATTTATTTGCTATTTTTATAAAGTGTTCAAATCTTTTCATTAAATTTAATTAATTTAAATAATAAACAGATGGCGATATTCGAAAGAAGAAAAATGAAGTGGTTCAAATTGCCGAAATTGTTTGTACTAGTTCCGAACTGAGATTTGTGATGTCGGGCCTTCGAATCTCGGCATGGGAGACGCTCTTTTTTTTTTTAATTTCTTATTATAGTTTTTTATTTTTTTCTAAAATAAAAAAAAATATTTAAATTAAAAAAGAATATTAATTAATTTAATTGGAGAAATTCGCATGTCTAAGTTCGGTCTCGAATCGCAAGTATGTAGCTTAACCCGAAAATTATTCCTAAATTTTAATACTTTAATATATCTTTTTTTAAATCACGAGCGTTTTTGTGACGGTGCGAACATATTAAACAACTGTCTCGCAGCGAAATATATTGTTGCAAGCTGTTTCGAGTTCGGTCGATGAAATAAAATTTGCAGTGATTTTCTCTATAATTGGTTTATTACATTAGATTGTACTCGCTTACAAATTAAGCTTTTGATTGCATTTCATATCCTGTTGTTCGGTTTTTAACTGTGGGGAACTGGTGTATTATTATGACTTTCTTTTTAAATGCTATTTTATGAGCTGAGATTATTGTATACTACGTACTTAGTAATAAGCTTTTCACTGCTGGGTAAGTAAATATGTATGTAGGTATGTAAAAAGTCATTTCGTTCTGCAATGCCTCATTAATGGAATGAGAGTAAAAAGTGAAAAATCGCATTTGCAAAGTGCACTTTACATAAATACATATGTATGTACATAAAAACATATGTGAGTTTGCTGCTGCTTGAACCCCTAGCACGCGCCATGCTTTTGTCATTGTTGCGCTACTGCTTCTTGCTCTTTTTAATCTTTTTTTTTTGTTTCATGACTTACTCAGTACTTTAATTATCCCCTACTCCGTTTTTATTGTTCACAAAGCATAAATGCTTTTAGTGATTGCTTATCATGAAAATATGATACTTAATAGGGACTTTAGGGCCCAATCACTAGCCGGCTCTAAATCAGTTAGAGCCACTTACTTCAATACTGTACAAGTGTACTTTATCTTAGTCATATCGAGTAAGAGTCGGTTTTTGCGCTTAGAGCCAACATTAAAATTTAAAATGATGAAAATCTGTCACTAAAAACGCAACAAACTCTGTAAAATTAAACGAAATTTAGTGTTCAACGCGTTTAATTGATAAGTCAGGTCAGGGCCGGCCGCAGGATTTTTTTTAGTAGGGGGTTTTATGTAAAGCCATTACTAAGTTTACTCATAAAGTTAATTAATCAAAGAGCAACCCGAATCGAATAGTTTACTTTTTAGCTAATCAAAATCTTGATTATTCTTAACTGAAATTTTGATCAACCATAATTTTCATTTAATTAATCGAATAATAGAGATCAATCAATTTAAACTTTAATTTGGGTTATTAAGGATTATATTCGCGCACTCTAGTTAAACATAAATAAGCTTTTATGTAGCAGAATTGACATCGGATATATTTATTAAATGATGTTTGCGAGTTACTATTTTCAAAAATTGTGTTTTCTCAATTCGATCTACTTTTCCCGATAAATCTTTAGCGAAATTAGTGACCGAAAATTCATTATGCTTATGTAGTTATTGTTATTTTTCAGTTAGTAAAAAATGAATACAGCGCAAATAACAGCGACAATTTTACAAACACTTTTAAGTATCTATACTTGTTTCTCAAGTAAAAAGCACAACAAGATCAAATTAAGTGGCTGGAAATGCGCTTTTTGAGGCTGGATGTCAATTAACTTATAAGCAGCAATAACAACAACACAATATTGTAGGCACACGACCTTGGTGTCGTTACAAATGCCTCCAAACGATGACGACCTCGATTTTGTATTATATTTTACTCACACATATGTATTTTGTGTTCAAATTAATGTGCATACAAAATGTTAACACTTCCAGTTATAGTACATACATATATGAATGCGTATGTGTATGTTATACTTACATATACATACATATTCAACTAATTTATGAGACTAACATTACTTACATATGTACGCATACATATGTATATGCATTACAATAATTTGTCGCTAACTAGCTAAATTATTGCAAAAACTTAAATTGTAACATTAAACATTTTTGAACTACTATTTTTTGCGTAATGTTTTTGGTTAACAAAATGTGTTTGCCACTAGTTTTCTTATAAGTGACACCTCTATGCACTGCTTGCGTGCAGGTGTAACGAAAAACGACATTACTGTTACTTTTTATAAAAAATCGTATTTATATAAACTGCGTTTGTCTCTTAGTTAAGTTATGATATGGTGATGTGATGTATGGTGTGTTGATGTGATGTATGATATGGTGATGTGATGTCTGATGTGGTATGATGTTATATAATTTGGTTGTACATGATGTGTTGATGTGATACGATGTGAGATGATGATGTGGTGACGTGATACGATGTGTTGAAATGACGTGATGTGTTGCACTTGGGGATCATGATTTGATGTGGTGAGATGTGCTGTGATGTGAGACTTGATGCGAAGATATGATATAATGATACGATATGATGTGATGTGTTATGATATGATGTGATGTGTTATGGCATGTGTTGTTATATGATGTCATGTGATATGATGTAATGTATTGTGATAGGACGATGTGATATGATGTGATTAAATCGACGGTCACAACAATTATGACTGGCATGATTCTTGTCCCTTCTTAAACAGTTTAATCTCGATTTAGTAAACCAAGGATGACCCCCCTTTGCTTCTGCCAAATTTCACAGAAACAGATGTTTGCGTGATGTCTTCTAAGATTGAAAACAAAGCATCTATCTCCTTACAACCAATTTATATGGTTCAATTACTTGAAATTGTAATTGTCTAATATGTTTTGTAAGAACTCAAGAGCGTCAAATAGAATTTATAATATAAAATAACATTACATAGATATTTATATTCAAATTTTTGTGATAGTTTTTATTTTAGTCTGATATGATGCAAATTAAAATGTGTAATAGTTAAAAAAACAGTATTAAAAGATTTGAACAGTTAATTTTTTTTGGAGTATGCAGTTTTGTAGTTTTTTCATTTAAAAACACTCCTTAAAAAAACTTAAATCTCAAGCCTTAATCTTTGAACAATTCTGAATAAAATGAATCAAACTATTTTAAATATAAAAAAATCTCGAGCAAGAATTATACAAATAGGTCCGTATTAAAATATAGGTCGCCGTACACCGTCCACTCGGGTGTATTTTTTAAATCCAATTTCGAAAAAAAATATTTTCCGGTCATCCTAGGAATCGCATTCCTGCAGTCTTCTCAATTTCTTCGGCATTTATGATCAGACTTTAAGGTTTATCTTATCAAGAGAATATCATTGACATTCTATACTTCAAAATCCGACCGATGATTGCTGAAGATATGACGAGAAATGTAAAAATGCATCCCTTAATGTTTATTTTTTTTCTTTAAATCCACTGAACTTTCGAGATAAATAACTTGTTTTGTTTATTCTCATTTTAATCCTGGCTTTTTTCCGCGAACATAACTGTGTAAATGAAAAGAAGGAAAGTTTTCAACCGGCCTTCTTAATCAATAATTATAATCAATCTACGATAAGCGTTCAGAAATATAAGAGTTCTTTGCAAATTCTTGGGAAATGCAGAGCAAATATGTACAGCAGTTGAGTGCACGAAAAAATTATCTGAGAAAAGGACTGAAGAAGGAGAATAAGTCTCGCGAAAATACTTATTAGGCACTGAACAATTGGATATATGAACCTTAAACGGCATAACGATTTTTGTAAATACTGTAGAGCTGGTAAAGATATATAATTTGTTTGCATTTCCAATGTGAATCCTTAGGATTTGCGAAAGAATTTGGAATTTGTTAGTGATATTTAATTGTATAAAGTTTTCTTTTTCGACTGATTTGAAAAAATTTAGAAGAGGTCTGTTGAGGTTGTTCATTTAATTTTGTATTGCCATGTGCAGAAAAAATTTTAAAATTTTGAAATTATAGAAAGAAAAATGTATCAATTTCCGTTATGACGCTTTATAGCTTATTTAATTTAAAGTCATATAATTTTATTTCTATTAAAATGTGTATTTTATAAACGTTTTGTGAA
The DNA here is from genome assembly GCA_963971545.1 of Philophylla caesio. Classification (NCBI taxonomy): domain Eukaryota; kingdom Metazoa; phylum Arthropoda; class Insecta; order Diptera; family Tephritidae; genus Philophylla; species Philophylla caesio. The sequence continues at coordinate 12,990,815 of OZ020607.1, forward strand.
AGAAATGCATTGTTCAACAAAAAAAAATTCAATTAAATTTTAGTTTTAAAGAAATTATAAACCTTTAATTTGTCTTTTATACATATATAATTAATTTAAGCCAGAGCCCAGTTTTAAGGAGGAATCTATTAAAATATTTTTATTTTCAAATTTAAATTTTTTTTTTAATTTTTATGACTTTATAAACTTTTGACTAGTAACTGTTTAGCTATAGTTTTTATTTCTTTTAATTTATTAATTACAACGCACACAAAGTCAGTGCATAAAACTACAATTATCTTAGAGATTAAAAATCCATGGTTTACTCGTATCTACAAAATAAATTAAGAAGTTTAACAACCAGTTTTAGGAAAGTTCTTTTCCTAAATTATTTGTAAGTTTAAAAAGTTACTTTAATTCTTTGTATTTTATATAAAAACTGGGAAAATTAAATATTTAATTTCCATTTAAATTGCTGGTTAAACCGATTGTAAGCGCCGCTTTCACACAATTTAACACAAATTCAGAGGGTAACCCTCAAATTGTGTACTGGAATTCTGGAATTATCTTTCGTAAATTAGCTAACTTCCCAATTTAAAACGGTTCTAAATCTTTTAAGATCGTAGAAAAATAAACTTTTCATTACAAGCAAATAGAGACAAACTGAAGTAATCTTACTCACTTACTATTTCCAAAAGCACCAAATTCCGTTCATAAGTTAAAGTTGAAAAAAATGACTGCAACACACTATTGCCGAATTGTGCAAGTTTTAATATGCATATGTAGGTACATACATATGTATGTTCTATAGCTTTTGATTGGCTTATATTTTCAAAATATCGTAGCTTGGGCTGTAATTGATTACTTTGCAATCAAATAAGCCAATAAATAGTATTCATTGTTAAGTATGTAATTCTCTACCTTTTAATAGTAGTAAATAGTTATTACATGGTTCATTATATTTTTTTTCGATTTCAGTGAGTCTAGCAATATTTGTTTTTTTTTTTGTTGCTGCTCGAATTCCAAAAATTAGTTGCAGTCCACTTTCAAAACTTCGCTTGCAGTTTTTTATTGTCTCTTTGATGAGGCGCAGTGTGCTGTTGCCTCTGTGGCTTTATTGCTTGGTTTTGCGCAGCCTTACAAGCCCACTTTTATTTACTTTTTGATGAAAACTGTATTGCATGATCTTTTCGTGTATTACTTTTGTTGCTATTTTGTAGCTTGCTACTCTTAAACTCAACATCACTCGTAGGCACAAATTTACTTTTTAAGAATATATCTTAAAAATCACATATAAACATTTGCAACAATTGAATGGTTCTCATGTTTTATTAACCTCATATCTATGTAAATTACAATTTAATTTTTTTTTGTATGTCGATGTTTAACACAACCCAATTCCACAAGAAAAAATATAACTAATTTCTTTTCTTTTTTTTTTTAATTCTTGTTTTCATCCACTCTTGTTATTTTAGCCATTTCCGCAAAATCGTCAAAATATTTGTAGCAAAGTACGCGGTCGATACGCTTCGTTTACATCGAAAGCCACCACGGTTTTTGTTTAGAGTTTAATGTTCGGCATTTTAATGCTGGTTCCAACAGAACAGACACATCACTTTTTTTTTGCTTTGTCTTTGTTGTTTTCGTTGTATGTACATATTTGCCATGCATCTCTTCATGTACTACATATGTATGTATTATTGTTCGTACGAGTATTTTCCGTTAAATGAGTTTCCACCTGCGAATGCGTCGAAATGTAACCGTCAACTGAACATTGAGCCAGAAAAGCGAATGAGCTCAACTCGATCTAAGCTGACACCAACTTCAGTGCCGACACTGACTGCGAAGCTGGAGTTGAGCTCGGGTTACATTGGCTACCCGACCGGCTGCCCGCGTTGTTGCCCAACAACACGGCTGGCATGGAAGACACTGCGAATTTGTAAGAGTTATGTTAACACTCTCAGACCATTAAAGTATGCTCCGTCTGGCCATCATCCGCTCTCGTTGTTCTGTAATATCCACTTCCCCTTTGCATTTTCTCTACTCACAATTGAGCCGGCACAAAAAAAAAAATAAATAAAAAACAAAAAATACATCAGCATTATTGATCACAGCTTAGCTTTGCCTTGGGCCCTTCAATACAGAGTTCGTGTCCGCTTCGTAATTGTACAACTCTTTAGTTTCAATCTCTATTTTGGCTGTGATTTATATTTGTCAGTTCTTAGATAGTTTTAAGATGCTACATATTTAGTTTTAATTTATTTAAATTTATTTAGATACATATATACCTATCTAAATATGTACGAGTATTAGGCTTGAGAAGCCTTTGAACTAGAGAACGAAAGCCTATCTGTTTAAATTGAACTAGTCCATTTGTTTCTTTTATTAAATTGAACTAAACTTTTCTACGGTAACGCTCCAATAAAAATGAAAAAAAAAAAGTTTTTTTATTTGTAAATGTTATTTATTTGCGTTAAATACAGTGGCGCTCCTTTTGTTCATGCTTGGACCCTCTTATATTTTTTTTTTTTTTCTAAATAAAAATGTTTGTAAAAATAAATGAGTGTTATTTTTCTGTTGGCCTAATAAATGTTAATAATTGACAATTTAATTGAGCTCAAGGTCAGTTTATTTTTTTCCACACAAAAATCTTGCATAAACTGCCCTTGAGCTCAATAAAATTGTCAAATATTTTTGTAAAAAAATATGGTAGATTCTTTAAGTAAAATCATAAAAAATCATAGTTTTAAACTTTGTACAGCGCTTACAGAATTATTCACATTTTTTAATATGTAATCAAATCTCAAACATTATAACGAGATTTTTTTAGAAAAATTAAAATAAATTATTTTTTTACTCGTTCGTTAAAAAAAATATTGACACAGCAAAAAAAAAATTTAGCGGTATATTTTAACTACTTGAAACTTGCACTATATTATACTAACATTAAAGTTGGCAAAAAACTGCAAACCCAAAGCGTCCCTAAAATTGTATGGATTTTTTTAAATACGAACATTTTTTAAGAATACCTTACAAGGTTTAAAACTTTAATATTTATCTGCTGCTATTTTTATTGAAAAAAAATATTTAAAAACAGAAAAAGGGGGGCTTTTAATTATGTGACAGTCACTGCTTTAATATAAAAAAAGAGTTTTTTGGTTAAATATTGTTTCTTCATTTTTATATGTAAGAAAGGTGATTTTTTTTAAACTCCGTGATTCAGAACGAACTACTGAACTTATTTAATAAGACGAACTATAGTTTTATAAGGTAAGACTCAAAAGAGCTATTTCAACGAACTAATCTTTTATTTTAATTTTAACACCATAAAGTTCAATTAGCTTAAAGTGATCATATATTTTTGGCATTTGTTTTCTTGTCGAGGGTGTCGCACATTTTTAGGTAAAAATAAATTTATAGAAATTTAATGATCAATTAGCCATAGGCCTGCATAAAAAAGATATATTTTTTAAGTTTGGAATTATGACATTTTTATAAAATATTACGGATGGCGTAAAGTTTAAAATTCGTGTCTATATAGTTTTTGTTAGAAAATGAGCTGTATAAAAAGAAAATGTTATTTTAGATATGTATGTTGCTTTTTAGTGGACTGTTTTTCAAATTCTTTTAAAACTTTACGTCGCCAGTCAATCAGAATTAATTATTTTGAAGATGTACTTCCAAATTGCACCTTATATCCATTTGTTTTGGTCATTGAGGAATTTAGCTTATCGTTATCGAAACTATCCAACCTCTAAAATATCGACTGCATGCGATTTATTGTTATTCAAATATCGATCATTTCGAAGCATTCTTCTTTATTCATGTGCGGAGCAGTTTTAAAAGAAATTTTGCAGTTTTAAACAGACACGATATGAATAAATTTGAGGAAAAAGAAGTAACTCAAGCAATTCTTATTGCGGATAACAATGTGGATCAACTGCAGCCTTATTCGAGTGAAAATTCTACGGTGAGTCAATGTTACGGTTTGGTCTTTTGGCAGCCACGTATTTAACAACTTGTGTACTTCTAATTCCAGGCACTGTTGCCATTAGTAAATGTGCCACTTATAGATTACGCACTGGATGCACTTAATCGCAGTGGCATCGAAGAAGTATTCATTTATTCAGGTTTGCACTTACAAAGTGTACGCGAACATATCAAGTACTGTATGCATAGTAAATCACGTCCGACCTGTAATTCACAATTCCAAACACAAATTTCGTTTATAGAAATAGCATTGCATCACTCAGCTCTTGGTCAATAAATATGACAGTGCACGTGATTGGCGGAGAAGGCTGTCGCTGCTTTGGTGATGCGATGCGTGATTTAGATGCCAAAGCATTGATACGTGGAAATTTTATTTTACTTGGCGCTGACACTGTAACCAATGCAGATTTTCGACCAATATTTGATCAACACAAGTAAGTAATAAAATACATTGGGAAACCATTAAACTATTAAACGAATAACTACTTTGTTAGGAAAACTGCTAAATATGATAAAGGAGCTGCAGCCACGCTGATCTTTAAAGAGGCTGCTCCATCCGATGTACGCACAGGCAATGAAATCATGATCGCAGTTGATCAACAAAATAATCGTCTGCACCATCATCAGCGTTTGCGTATACATGGCAAAGAGTCTCATTTCGAAGTGCCACTAGAAGTGTTCCTTCACAATTCTGAAGTAGCCCTGTTGCACAATTTAATCGATCCACAAATCGCTATTGGTTCTCCATCTATGCTCTCTTTGTTCAGTGATAATTTTGATTTCGAAACTCGTGATGATTTTGTGCGTGGTATACTTATTAATGAGGAAATTCTCGATAGTCGCATATATGTTTCGTTGCTGCCGCGCGGGCAGTATGCACGGAAAGTAAATAACTGGTTAACGTACTGTATTGTTAGCCAAGACGTGATGAATCGATGGGCTTATCCACTTGTGCCCGACATGGGCATTAATGGTCTAACGCAGCAGTATGCGTATTTAAGGAACAACATTTACAAGAGTCCTAAGTCATCGGTCATTAAAGCAGTCCTCCGTGAAAATGTTGCAATACAAGCAGGCAGTAATGTAGACGTTGGTACCACTGTAAGTTGCAGTGTTATTGGGAAAAACTGTACAATTGGAAAGGCTTGTGTGCTTTCAAGTGCGTTCCTCATGGATGGTGTGAATATTGCGGATGGTTGCCAAATTGATTGCTGTGTAATAGGCCTGGGCGCAAAGATTGGTAAAGAATCTTTACTTATCGAAGGAACAGTAGTGGGGTCGAAATGCGTTATACCACCAGGAAAGACGCTGAAAAACGTTATTGTGAAAAGCGCATTGGACGATTACGGTAGGTAAGCAGATTTTTTAAGCTATATCACATTACAATCTCGTTCATTACAAAAGATGAATTAGTTGAAAAATTGGGCGATCACGCGTTCATCATAGAGGATAAGCAGGATACGCAACGCACTTATGCATCCGATTCAGAAGATGATGCCATATCCGCAAAAGCTATCGGCATACCGAAGGTGTCTAAATTGCCACCGACTTGCGATGATAGCGACTACACTTCGAGCAGCGAAGAGGATGAGTCTCGGGCGGTCACACCTTTTGTCGACGACACAAATAGTAAACGTTTGAGTTTTCTTAAATTTCTACTCATACTAATACTACCTCTTGCTATTGCTATTGCTACTCACATTATTTTGCTGCAGTCTTTTTGGCGGAAGTGATAGATTCACTGGCACGTGGTTTTCAAGAGAAATCCAATCCCGATTTCCTAATACTGGAAATCAATTCGTCTCGCTACGCGTATAATATGTCGCTGAGAGAAGTTAATTTCTATGTGGTGAAGGCGATATTCAGTCTTCAAGGTATCAAAGAACCCGCAAATGCCAATGTTCTTGTAGCCATTAATAATGTGCTGAAACATTTGGGACCGGTCATGTCGAATTATATAAAAACTGAAGACGCCATGTTAGAATGCTTGAAGGCATTAGAAGTTTGTAATATACACGCTAAAAATTCAATTTAACTTAATGACGTTTTTTTCGCCTAGGAAATCTGTGAGGAAAACGAACTAGTGCACGGTAGAATCTCTAAAATTTTACACTACTTATATGACAAGGATTACGTGACTGACGATGCCATCATCGCATGGTATGAGCAACTAGATGCTGAAGAGCACCTTGCTTTGCGCTCAAATCTGAAAGAGCTCATTAAATGGCTAAATCAACCGAGCGAAGAAGATGACGACGACTACGAGTAGAATACTGTTAATCTGTTAAAGAATTACATTTTTTTTTATTATTTATAAATAAAGAGAATTCAACACGTCAAATAATTGGCGAAACAAAATTAATAAATTAAATGAAATTAAAATGAGCTAATTTACACATTAGTCGTTTTTAAATCATATTTTTAATCATATTCATTAGTTCTATTTATTTTATGTTATCTATCAATTGGTACACCGGCTGCCGCTATTGCAGAATTACTCATCATTATATTATTATTAGCTGCTAGCATGCGCACGTGATGCAAATGGATTTGCACATTTTTCTGAAACGTTTCAATATTCACACCACTCAAGCTGGAGCGCACTTCTTCGATACAACCCTCGAGCACCTTCGAAACTTCAGATGAATTGCCATCATTGCCAAGATGTGAGGCGACAAGCAGCACAGTTGCCAAGTTTTTGATGAGTCCCAAAACGTTCTTATTTTGTACCGTACCTTGATTGTTTCGCTGCACTGCGTCCTCGGCTGCTTCGCGACATTTTTCGCGCAAGTAAGAGGGTGCCAGCATTGCTTGCACTTGCGGATCGCGTGTTAAATCGCCAGCGAATACTTGTACATCATTCAGATAATCCTGCATATCACGATTCATTTTCTCCATTGAAATGACAATAGAGGCATATCGCCTTTGGAATTCCTCACTCAGTTGTGGTACTGCCTCGGTCGTATTCTGGGACTCATCTGAGGACGAATTTGAATTATTATGTGCGGCCGCAAGTTGTTGCGAAGCTTTCAATTCGGCCTCGTTGTTCATTTCGCTGAGTCGCTGTAACTTGGAACGCTTGGAGGCTAGAGCGCGCTTTAAACGTACCAGTGTCTCCAACAATTTGGCCGGGTAGCCATTGATGTTATCGCGTCCCAACACCGGATCCTTGAATGGACTCTCAATCACTTCCTGCGCCAGCACCGGATCACTCTTGTTCAAATTCATATTCAATGCAGAACGAACGTTTCGCATACTCCGCATTGGCGATGAGCTGATACCATTGAATATACTCATTAAGTTCGGCCTATTGTCCCTTGTGATACTCTGCAATGGAAGCATTTCGTGGAAATTCTCCGAAACGATTTCAAAGTCTGGAATAGAGTGTGTGCCCAATCCGCACCTATCAAATGTAATGCGATATGTAGAGTTCATCGAATCGTAGGCGTCTACGGTGCCGCTGAAAATACCGTCCTGTGGCACACGCAATCGTGCCGTCACCTTGGTGCCGATAGGCAGTGGCAACGGGATCTTGTCGGGCAGATCGCGTACAAAGTTCAAATCCTTAATGTCACCCGACTTGCGGCTCTGCATATAGCGTATCTTTTGACGACGACGTTCCAACTCACGTCGCTCCTCTTCGAAAAATGCTTGCGAACAACGTCGGGGCTTGCCCATCAATGAGCGTATTTTGCGCCATTCGGCTCGTGTGAGCTGACGCGTGCGTAGATTCGGAAAAGATTCCGATAAGCATACTTGAAAATCATTTTCACCCTCAAATAGTGCTTTGTCAACGAACGAATAGAACCACTCGAATATGACCCAGCGATGGGCTTTGGGAAGTTTCAGCAAATTGCGCAAACGCAAACCGATACTCTGTCCGATCTTTTTGTCTGCCGGAATAATATGTGTGACGGTGCTAGAGCTGTTGCTTGGGACAATTGGCACACCACTGTGGCGTGTGCTTGACTTTGGAGTTGTGTTCACCGATGAACTGGCAGTACTTGAGTGACTGCTGCGTGTTGGTGTGGTCACTTCTGGGCTTTTTTTCTTTTCATCTGAGCGCATATAACGTGAGACGACACCCTTACGCTTCTTCAATACTTTGGTAGGCGTTTTATGGGGCGAAACACTTGCTTTGAATGGCATTTTGCGTGGCGAGAGACTCATACGTAGCGGCTTGTCATCGTTAATAATGTCATCGTCGAAAAAGAAACGATTCCGCTTGCGTATGCGTGCAGGCATGCCGCGTGCATTTAACATTTGTATCGGCTGCTGTGGCTGCGGCTTGGGTGGTGGTGCAGAGCCTACACGGCGCAGTCCCAACGTAGCTAAGCTGAATGCAGGCGGCTCTATGTGTTCATCGTCTGAAAAGAAGGGACTGGAAGCTTTGCGAGACTTTTTCGACAGCGTTTCTGAATCGTCCGACATTTTGTGGCAATTACGAAAATATTCTAAAAGAATACGATCTAAAATGATAAAAACAAATTAATTTATTAATAAAAATTTCAATAGAAATTCATTTATGTATGTAAGTATGTGAAAATTATCATTTTTTAATCCAAACCCAGCCAATGTGCACAATTAGGATTCAATGGGCGATGCATTATCTTCTAGGAAGGCTAAAAGCAAAAAAATTAAATCGAAATCGTTTCAAGTCCAGGAACTGGTTTCAAAGTGTTTTGAGAAAACTAAACCCAGCAATGAGTTGTGCGTCGGGTTTGGGACAATCCGCCTAAAAACAAAGTTCGAAGAAAATAATGAAAAAGCCTCGGATAATGGTTTCAAACCGTAGCGATCCTCGCAAACTAAACAAGGAATACGATTTACGTATATGCGCCTGGAATGTTAAGATCCTCTATAGGGAAGGAGCCTTAATCCACTTGCTTGATGTCCTCTACAAATACAGGGTGGCGCATAATTAACGTTATGATTTAATGAATTAATACTTTTATTGTTTACGTACATACATATGTATGTATATACTTATTTTCTTTTTAGAGTCAATTTTAAAAATCTTGAGAAATTTATGATGGAATGACTCGGGACATAACAAAGAACCAAAGTTGTACAATTTTATTTTGAAAGTCAGCATTCGATTATTCAGACACAAGGATCATATCGAAATTTCTTTCATGTTCGAAATGCACGTAGCGCTCCAACAATTTACCGATTGGTCCAGCGTTTTCAGCAACAAGGTGAACTTTCTCAACAGTTGGGGATGTTTAGGCGGTCTTTGCAAAAAATTATGCACGAGTTACACCTTTTCCGATATAAGATTCAATTGGTTCACAAGTTAAAACCAAATGATGTACAAATACGATTTTTTTCTTTGGGGCCAAAGTATATGCCAGAGATCAGCAACGGGTGATTGTAAAATGTTCATACATAAGCATTGCCTTTAGGCTCAAGCGATCAAATTTGTTTGAACACAATCAAACCATACGGTTCAAGGCGAACTTATCAAGGTGGTGGTAAGCGTATATAAGTAAAAGCGCAGTTACCCACCGACGTAGAACGGCCGTAGGTGTCAGCTGACACGACCTATCTTATGAGAGCGCCTTAAACTCAACATAATTTTTTTGATGGAGACTATTTAAATAAAAAAAAAGGTACAAATGCACGCTTTGATTTTTGTTCCGGTAGACAAACTAGATGACGGAAAAAGCGAAATTTAGTTGGAAAGAAGGAATATTAATTCATTACAATAAAATTATATTTAATTCATATTTCTTGTATGATGAAAATGCCCTGGAAAGAGCACGGCAGGTCGAAAAAAATAATGGGCACCATTTTAAAGATATTATACTCAAAACATAATGTTAACATATTTCCAAACTATAATCTAAACTTTTATAAATTCTACCGTGTAATAAAATCAGAAATAAAAAAGTTAACAATAAAATAAATGATATTTGTTGGAACGATTTTCCGTCATCCTTTGTCATCGGAAAATCGTTCCAACCATTATCAACATTCCACCCTGTCGGACAAGAAAAAGAAGAAACCAATATAATAAAATAAATAATAACGTTACTTATGCGCCACCCTGTATTATTTTCTGTATAAGTAACGATACTTGCTTGTTCAAAATAAAACAAAAAGCTTGTTTTTGCACTTTATGAATTTATCAATAAATTTACAACTAGCTAATGAAAAGACCGTCCAACAGTATCTGAAGTGATGTTCAGGTATATATCTGTATATCAAGGTACTTACTGGATCCTTACTTTATTCCAATATTGTGTGTATTCTTATTTACTTTTTATTCAATAAGTTCCTCAAATTTTTATTTATTATCGATGCACTTACTGGTTCTTACATCTATTTTTTCATCCGATATTTTGAAAATCTAGTTTGAGACTATATATTAGAGGTTATATATTACCTTTTTTCGCTTTTGAATTCTTTTTTATTTTTACTCTATGTTGTACCCCAAACGGAGAGGGACATACAATTTAAGTCGCATAAAATTGACCTGCATTCTTTCTTGCCAGCATGCCAAGTTGATGTCGGAACGTTGAGGAGTTGCTTGTTTTAGCAGGAGTGATGTCCAGATTGAAAATTCTTAATTTTACTTTAGGACTGTAGCTTCACGACGTCGAACTTCACTGCTGGGGCCTGCTCTCCTAAAGACCGATTAAGCACTAATTGAACCCCAAGAGCCGGTCAAGGTCATACGTCGATTGCCCAATCGTTAGGAAACAGGCTAAAAATTTAGAAAATCGGTTTGTCGCACAAGTCTTTGAGACATCGTTATTGAATTTTTCAAAATGTATGTACGATGAGTCTTTCAGAGCAAAAAAACGGTCTCTAGAATTAATTGAAGTGAGACACACTTGAATACATTTTTTGTTTGTTTCGGATGGATCCGTTGATTTGACTAACAACAACAACCAAAAATATATTTCTGTGAAGTGTTTTTATTGTTGCTGTTTTTTTTTTTTTGGTATGTGCAACGTTGAATTGAAAGAAAAATTAAAGCTTTATTCGATTCAACGAAATCTATAATATTTCCTCCTTTTATGTATGTAATTTTGGCAAATAAGACTTAAAACAAAGAGTTGAGCGCGAATGTGAAAAGTTTGACATTTATTCTGTAACCGGCAACAGAAGCAAGTCAACAAAAGGTATGTTCGTTTACAATCTCCAACAGCAAAATTCAGTGGAACTGTCCTCTCTTCTCTCACGAAAGAAAAATATCCAAAACAGTACGCAAACGCAAAATTTGCCGAAACTTGCAAATTCAACGAACAGCTGATTGAATTCTTGTCCGCATCTAAATATGCAAAATGGAAAACATTGCAATATTGTTTTCTTGAAACATTCTACTAAGGAAACTTAACCAAACTAACATTTACTTGCTACTAGCATGTTTAACACTCACATTTTATAATTTTCACCTTTGAAATTCTTAAACAATAATTTGGAAATTATACGAATTGCAATAATTTGTTTTTGATCAGCTGTTTTGCTGTTGGCAAAAACTTTTCCAGCAGAAACCAACTGCTTCCCCTCAAATTGAAATGCCACTTTGCTCTCTCAATTTCCCCTACTTTGTTCGTTTTTGGCGTACGCGAACGCTAAAAGCTGATAGTTTTCGAAAACTTTCAATAATTATCCGTACCCGAACTTACCTAAAAAAACCTGTTGCTGTGCGCGCCATAATCGCAGAATCCTTTTCTTTTAACGGAGCTACGAAGCGGAGCAAAGAAAATACCATTTAAAACTATAACTTTGCAATATTCATTTTATAAACACTTTAAATTCCGTTTTTTTTTCGGTATAATTAATTAATACTTTTATTGAGGGACATTTAAAAGTAAGCACAATACAATTTCGTTAAATTCCATTAATACATAGCATTTTTTTCTTAAATTTTTTTTCGATAGTAATAGGTAATGAAATTTTTAAATGTGGATACGAGGAGGCGATCAAAATTCTTTGTAACAATCGATTGGTTTTGCGACGCCTTAGAACTCCAAAAAACACACGGAAAATAGGGGTAAAACTCATTTAAAAAACTGAATTTAAATTTATATATATACATATCCATAAATACTATATATATATATATACTATGATATTATATAAATAAACATACATATAGTACATGTAAGTATGCATAAGCAAGCATAATTGCTTTAATTGCAAATGCAATATTATAGTTCATTGTTTGCGATTTCTTTCGATTTTTCGTTTAATTTTTATCCCAGTTTACTTCCACCCCACACATTTCCTTTTTTTTTTGCCTCGAAAGTAATCGTAATACAGTAAAATTTATGTTTAAATTATTTTTACAAAGCAAAACAAACTTCATTACTATGTATGTATTTAAATATATTATAACAGTTTAACAAATATTAATAACAGCATTTACATTTTTATTGGATTCTTGGGTAATTTCTCTTTTTTACTAGTATCGTGATCTCTTCATCCTTTTTATTTATGCATTTAGTTTAGATAATGTTTGTATTATAATATTCATAGATTTGTTTTTTTTTTTAAATACATTTCGCATTTGCACTTCTTCTTGTTTCTTAGCATTTGCTAGTTTATATGCACTTTTTAATTTCTTCTATGCAGTACTGCAATGCAGCTAACATATATGTTTGTATGTATGTATGTATGTATGTATGTATGTATGTATGTATGTGAGAGTGTGTGTACGTACGTGTGTTTTTGTATGTATGTATGTAGTATTAGTAATATGCAATTATGTGCGTACCACCATTAGCTCTCTTATATTTAATACATATATGTAGTTATGGGTGGATGTTACCCAATGTAGATAACACAACACGAACGCTATAACTCTTTGCCTGGTCAAACAGTGATTATCAAGGAATTAGATGCAGATGCACCATTTTAGCAATGTTACGGTTTGAAACACTAAAAAAAAAACTCTTTCTGGACATCGTGTAAAATTAAGCAATAAGATTTTAAATATAATTTTCAAATTTTTAGTATTAAAAAGTGACACATACACATGTATTTACAATTAAAGAAAATTCAACAGAACACTAAACATAATAATTTTTAAATATTTTTTCATTAAAGACAAGTCATCACTTTTAGTATTTTTTTGATGCTTTTCGTATTCTTTTCTTTTCAAAAAATTACAAATCAACACTTTTTAAGCGTTTTCAGTTTTGCTTTCAGCACTTTGAGGAACCATTAACGTATTAAAAGTGAAAAAAAAACTTGTATTTTGAAAATTCTCTAAAAATGCTGTATTGGTATGCATATTCCACATCATCTTCCTTCTCATCAAGTTGCACGTCAACCTCTTAGCCCTTTCACTCCTTAGCACGCACGCTCAATAAAAGCGCCTTAAACGAAATCCCTAATTGTTAACTGCCTTAATGCGTGTACAGCTTTTACTGCATTGCTGCCGTCCTTAAATTTTTCCCTACACTTCCGTTGCACGGTCTAAACGTTGAAGCGCGTCTCCGAGCCATCGGCCAACATAAGTGACACTGTGCGATTGTTGATCCACACCAGCTTGGCTAGTCGCATTGGGTTGAGGCGCGACACATCGGGTATTGGCGCTGTTGAATAGCCTTTGGTGCAACGCGTTTGAGAGTTTCCCAAACCGAACATGCCGGTGCTCGTCTGCCAAAACGATAGCCTATTTTCACTGCAGGAATAGGACACAAGGAACTTGCCGTCGGGCGAGAAAGCCAATGAAGTTATTGGAAGCGAGTGCGCCGGTATCATTTGGCACTTATTTTGGCGCAACTCATAAATTGCTAGATGGCCGTTGTGCGCGCCGACTGCAATACGTCGGGTTTGTGGGCAATGCGATATTTGATTGAATTTGCATATCGAAGGGCAGACCTCTGCTAGGCCGCGCGACTTCAGTTCATTATTGTCTACACAGTGTAATGTTATGTCCATTACTTCTACCAACAGACTGGCGATCTCTGCTTGCATTTTGTCGATTAGCATTTCGACACACTGCAATATCTCCGCTTTGGCTTTGAAAAGCACCGATTGTGTGAGCGCTTGATTGATGGATTGCGCATTCTGTTGCATAGTGTTGTAACGTGCCACCTCGCGCGCCATGGTCGTTATGAAGGCGGCTGGTCTTGCGGTAGCGATGAGCCGCAAGGCATGACGTGCGGTGCGGCATGCATCTGCCTGTGGTGTAAGTGGTAGCTTGTAGTTTAGATTGGGCACCGATTTACCGGCACAGGCGATCTCCAGCAATCCGAGCAACACTTTGCTCACGTCCAAGTATAGCTCCCAGACAGTGAAGCCGCGGCCAAGAAGGTCGATTGCAGCGCGCCGTAGTGGTGTATACTTTGGTAGTTTTTGTGAGGGTGGCGCATAAAGTAAATGTGCCAGCGCCATAGATGTTAAACGCGCCAAGTTATTCGCTATGCCGAAACCCTCCGCGACGGACGATTTTCTACGATCTGCATTGGCGCGTTGCGGCGAATCTTGCGAAATGTCCTGTCCGAACTCTGCACCGATGACACCTAGCAGAATGACTGCCGTGGTCTGTTTACGTTTTAGCTCGGACAAACTGGACGGCTTTCGTATGATTTCCTCTTCCTCCTCCTCATAGTCTTCGTCCGGATTGTCGACGGCGCCGCCATGGCCGTTCGTACCATTTCCATTATTGCCTTGTGCCGCCGCTAGCACCTGTGGCTGAACGATTGGTTCGGTGTGTGTGTAGAGCGGCAAATACTGTGCCCAACTGTCCACCAGTTGCTTGCGTCCTTTCTTGCCCATGCGCGTCAATTCGCCAAGCAGTATCTGCTGGGCAGCCTCACGAATCTCGATGCAATGATGCTGCCAGCGCTTGGCCATCGCCTCCACTTGGGGACGTTTAAATTTTCGTGGCTCAAGTGCTTCGATTTTGTCCGGCAAAAGGAAGCAATGATGTGTGGACAACAAACTCCAGCCCTGTTTAATTTGCGACGTATGGTGTGCTATAATCTCCTCGCGTTCTTCTTCATTGCTCAGCGTTGAATCAGTGCGCTGGGCTAGGCGCTGCAACTTCTTACTCTTTTCGCTGTCGGGTAGGAAAGATGCGGCGCTCATCGACATCAACGTGTTCGACATGGCTACGAGCGCCAGTATGTGGTTCGATGTCAACGTCGTGCTCAATTCCCAGTGCAGTCGTGATGTGAATACAGCGGTTAGTTGTTCTTGGCGCAGCAATTCAGGCGCAATGTCGCGCTTCTTAGAACTACTTGGTGTGGGTGGTATATTGTCTGGTATTTGATAGTTGTTCTGCCATGTGGGCAATAGCAGCGACATGTAACCAGCTTTGGAGAGCACACCAAATGAAACTGGCACGATTGGGCGCAACAGACCGAGCTGTGACTCGCACACCTTATCTAAGTGGGGATCCAAGCCCCAGGAGTGCAAAAGGGAAAGCAGAAGCTGTGCAACCTCCATCACGTGTGTCACCTCCATTTTCGAAGCTATTTTGTTGCGCAAATCATCTGGTTGCTCCTGGGTCTCAACGACCTTTTGTAAACTTTCAACTTTTGCTTGCACCTTCTTTTCCATTTGCTCTGTCTTCTCTTTGAATTTCTGCACAAGGCCATGTTTATCTTTGTCCTTTAAAATTTTTTCCATGTCGCCTGCTTTGTTCTTCACTTTACCAAAGAAATCACTAATTTTCTTGGATGCATCCATATGCACTGCCTTGTCTTTTGTATTATTCAGCACCACTCCGAGCGCCTCCAATGCAACAGGTGTCATTTGAGCGTACTCCTCACTGTGCAGCTCGAATATCAGACCTTCGATATCGAAGAATAGTATATGACTTTCAGCATCTTTGGGATTGGTGCGTAGGCCTTGAATAACGAGCGGATTACTGCGATGTTTCATTAAAAAGTCAAAATTGCCTTGATTGTGTCCTTGCAGCTGTTGCAGTTGATGTATGCCACGTTGCGTTGCATGACGTATAGCGTTCATATTTCGCGACTTGATGCCGCGGAAAAAGTGCACAGCCGGATTAGCCATGCCTATTTCTGAAGTTGCCGCTGCTGCGCCACTGTGCCCGCCATTACCGTCCTCAGCAGATTGTTCATCGCACGCAAGGAGCACTTCTTCTGCCAACATGCCATGCAGTACACGATCCAAGTGACCCGTCTCCATTTGCCAAACATATACAGAACCATCTGAACAGCCAACGATGAGAAAGTCATCGAGCGGACGCCATTTGATGGTTATTACCGGAAAGAGATGCCGACTGGCAAGTGTTACACATTTACGTTCCATTAAACTCAACAAAGTGACCGAATGGTCAGATGCCACTGAGCAGATACATTTTAGAATGCGATTACTACACGTTTCCGGTGGTACTAGCAACTGTGTTATTTCACCCGCATGTACGCAGAAACGATGCAAAAGACTGCCGCTATACAAGTCCCACAAACAAACGGCGAAATCGACACCACCCGACAGTAAATGCGACTTTTCGTAGCGCGGATGTACCAGCGAGGGACAGAGGAGGCAATTGACGCGTCCGCGGTGGCCGTAAAGTATTTGATGTGATGGCCAATCACTAAAATTCTGCTTGATGCCAACTAGTAATTGCATCATTACCGTTTGAGTTGCTGGCACAATGACTATAGTGCCATCTTCACGTCCAATCACCAACCGACTCTGCTGTGGCAAATAAATACTTGAGGTAAGCTTAACGGGTGTTTCTGTAATACGCGACAATTGGTCGAGTATGCCGACCGGCGGTGGATCCATTATAGACCAGGCATCTACCAACGATGTGCAGACGGTGGGCTTAAGCACTCTTGGTGGCATTTGTTTTGCTTGCAAAATGCTGATGTTATCCAGGGGCACCTCAGGCACCGTCCATACTGAAATGTAGCCTTCCGAATCGCCACGCAACAAATAATGTTGTGCACCCTTGCCCTCATCCCGCTCATAGCGCAGCAACTTCATGGCAGGCGGGCATGACAATACCTTATCGCCGGGCTGTTGTAGTACGTAGTACAAATAGGGTGCATCACGCACCACCGATTTGGCATGGAACTCCTTGTTGTCGGGTATGCAATTAGCGGGCAGCTTGTAGAGATAACCCTTGCCCTCGTCGGTCCACAACATGACGCGGTCGGTACTTATGAAATCGCCACCCTGCCAACGTTCTCGTGTGGGTGCGATGACTGAACAGAGCACAGTGAAATCTCCAGCGTCATAGATCTGCCAGTATTTGGTGCATACGATTAGGACAGTACGTTGATTTTGTGCACAACAATGCATGTTAATGGCGTTCAAACAACGAATCTCCTTGGATTCATTTTCGTAAATCGGTTCCGCGTGTTTATTCTCATTGCCGATTAGGGTCCAAACTTTCACAGTGCCAGTGGTAGTGATTCCAAGCACTACGTCGTCTTTTCGTTTCATTGGCCGCAGTACATGTAGTGCGGAAATCCAGTCAGGTTTTACTTTTGAACTAAGCTGATATATTATTTCCAGACTAAAAGGATCCATTACGATTATTTCTGGGTAATAGCCAATACAAAAGAGGCGTACATCTTCACTGTTTGCTGGATGGTAGCTTTGAATTTGTGTGTGCACTTGTGGCAGCTTCACTGATTCCATGCACTTTCCATCGATTAGATCCCATGTGCACATTTCACCATTCTCTGATGAGCTCACAAGAAAATTATTCTCGGGCAGTAAGGAGGCACGCACTAGACACAATACTGGTGCCGAATGTCCAACCAGCAAACAACGTGGTGACATTTTCATAGTGACTGGATCAACTCGCCATAAACAGATGTGTCCATCATAGCAGCCGGTGACGAGTGTTGATTGATCATCGGACAGAAATACACTGGAAACGCAATGTGTAGGTGCCGATGGCCCCCAAAGTACCACGGGTACCACAAGATTTGTGCTCACCATGTTGTAATAACGAAAACGCTGCGAAAAAAAATCAAGGATATTGTAGAAAACAAAAAACGATAATTGAATGTTATATGTAGACAACGTTTTCGCGGTGACGTAGGTAGGTAAATGTGATGACACCGATTGTGCGCCTACATACATATGTACATACATATGTAACTCTAGATGCAAAGTGAATTTTATACGCATACGAGTATGAATATATGCATAGCGCACTCTTTAAAAAAAAATCAAAAATTTTTTTAAGGTAACAAGAAAAAATTAAAGAAACAATGTGTGTTCCATGAGGCAGAGGTTTATAAAATATAACCGCAGAGAAAAATAAAAATGTGCATGAAATACATAAAAAAATAAAGATATTGAAAGACATCGGAACTGTTAATTCGCTTTCGATTATGCTAAAATGGTAAACATTAGATGTGTTTTCCTGCAACAACTTACAATAGAAAACTAATATAGGAACTCTTATGTTTGGCACGATTGCGTTATATGATTCACTGTTTTAATCTTAAAATTCGGAAACTGTTTCTTGCTAGCAAGAACTTTCAATTTCCCTCAACAAAAATTAGATGTCTGAAACAAATTTAGAGTTTGTAAATTATGTTTGTCATTTTTCTGTTGGCCTAGTGTTTGTAAATTATAATATTTGGCTTTTCACTATGCTTTCGTTAATGTTCCTGGAGGCTGGAGGTTAAATCTTTTTGATCTTTCTATCGTGTCATAATCAGTTGGGTGTTATTATTATTTTAAAATGCTTTGTTCATATGTACTATCTATGAAGGTATTTTATTGAAGTATAGTTTTTTTTAGTTTCCATATTTTTGGGTGATATTGAATTATCTCAACTACTTATGTGAATTTGAAAGTGTTTTTAGTACCTACACATACCTATATATATTATGGAGCGTATTCAGCAA
The DNA here is from genome assembly GCA_963971545.1 of Philophylla caesio. Taxonomy (NCBI): domain Eukaryota; kingdom Metazoa; phylum Arthropoda; class Insecta; order Diptera; family Tephritidae; genus Philophylla; species Philophylla caesio. The sequence continues at coordinate 13,009,594 of OZ020607.1, forward strand.
GTTTATCACAAACTTGCGATCACTCGTGACGTGTTAGCATATATTTAGTACACTTATGTAGTACATATGTATATATGTGTACATATGTTTAAATGTAAATATATACATATATACATATACACAGGTGTTTGCTTTTGCCAATTCGAGAAATACAGCACATCGCTCATCACATTTACCTTCGTCTTACCATCGCTACCACATGTTTTTTTTTTATTCATATAGAAGGTACAAAAAGTCTCCATCACGACGACGAACACATTTCGGCTGGGATTCGAATAATGCTGATAAATGATAACTAAAAAGCTGCCACCAAACACTGTTGCAAATGATAAGACAATGCCGATAAATTAAGTAAACATACATACATACATATGTACAGATGTTTACGTACAAAAGGGTGTTTTGTGAGCGTATTATTATATGCACATATGGATGTATGTATGTACATATATATGTAAGTTTATCCTTCTGTCTTTCTGTCTATCAAATGCATTGCAAAGAGGAAATATTCTGCAATAGCCAAATTAGTTGCTGCGAATGCGCATAGTTCGTAAGAAGCTGAGTTTGCTCGTTATAAATACACCAACAAGGCAAATGTCGATACGCTATGAATTATTTATGAACTGATTAGATAGTGGATGTTTGATTTACTGCTCCTATTAATTTGGCACGCCAAAACATTGAATACAACATTTAAAATTATAAATTAAATATCCCAAAAACGGTTTTAACCAACATTTAATAATGTATATTACGTAAGTTTGCAAACACAAATCTTATTAAAAATTGGATATTTTACCCAAGTGATCTCTAACTCGACTTGAATGATGCCTGTTTTATCATGGAATGAATATATATCAAGGTTGATTGCGCCTTATACATACATATGTATGTATACATATGTATACATACATAATGGTAAATTTAAAAGAAACAAACCTACTTATGTGTGTGCATTGTTCTAGTGACCCATTGGTAGCCGGTATAACTGTGCAATTTTTACTCAGCATATAAGAAGTGACAATGGTACCTTTTTCCTTAGATTGCCCGGGACCGTCAATATCGAAATACCGGACCGAACCAATAACGTAAAACAGTTATTAAGAGTACATCTTCCATTTTTATCAAAAAAACATTTAAAGAATAACCAAAACAAACCAAAATTACGAGACTTTTACCCAGCATCTAACACTACATAACAGCATTTAACCAGCCCAAAACCTAAGCAAAAGCACGAGTTAAGTTAATTGAAAGTGCGGTGGGAAAAAAAAAAAAGAGTATTCGCAGTAGGGGCGACAGAGGCTGGTACCTTCTTTCAGCGCCGTTCAGTCCCAGATTCCCCTGTTTCTTTGTACGCTAGTTTACTTACTATATGTACACAATTTGCACATAGAAATGCAAGTGTGAGACGAAATGTGTTCGATCGCAATGTTTGTACACTCCCAAAGTAAATTAATTTCTTGTGCTAACATCGCAATTGTCCGCTTCTGCTTTTTCCCCCCTCGTCGTCTCCGCGGCTATGCGTGTCCGACAACGACTCTCGCCCTCTTCCTTATGCTCCCTCGTCGCTTCTCCTCTTCTAGACACACAAACAGCAGCGCAGCGACAGCGCCAGTTGCAGCAGTTATGGAACTTCAATGTCGCGCAGTATACTCCGCTCCTCCTCCTCACCTTTCAGCGTTTCCTTGCTTTCTTGCACTCCTCAACTCGCTCCGATTTCTACTTTACGCATTTACGTACTTTGTTACCACGTCGCTAAGCAATTAATACAATTATTTTTCCAAATTCTAATGAAAAATTCTTTTTCAATCACTTTTTTATTGTCACTCGGAGAAAGAAATTAAAATATCGACCGAGCAGAAAAATTATCGATTGACTTGCGTGTTAAATGTCAAAACAAAACGTCAACGAACAATGAACAAAGCATAATGCGTTACGTTATTCCGTTAACAGTGTGCTACCAAGCTATGTTTAATTTGTACATACTTGAGTTCATTATTTCCCTGCAATAATGGTTTGATGGAATCACAATTAACCTGTTCCCTTTCGGGTCTATTATGTTCCGGCAACTAGCACGAGTTCACAAGCCGTGTTATTTATCGTATATCTACATATATAGTGAGTTCACAAGTCATGTCATTTGTCGTATTTCTTCTGAAATAACAGTGGAACGTGTGAACACAATGTGCTATTTCGTTTACTATTGTATGCGGTATTCCAGAAATAAATTAGCAATAAACCACATATAATAAACTTATGCATTCGGTTTTTTTTTAAAATATGTATACGCATATTTCCATTTAACTTAATTTTTTTTTTTTTTTTATCAAAAATATACCTCAAATTATGATAAACAGAAAGAGCTGATCGAATAATCCACACTAATCATACCTTTCAGAGTTGTATTGATATACGAAAATTTAGCATGTGAAACAAAAACAATTTTACAACTGTTGTATTACAATAACACAATACGACAAATAACACAGCTTGTGAACTCCATAATGGAGTGGATATAAACACCGATGGAAAGGTTTATACATATTTCCACGATATGCGTTACCGGTAGGTTAAAAATGATTCCGTCAATTTTTTCACAATTTCATAAAACACTAAATCTTACTTCAAGTGCATATAAAAATAAAATTTTTGGTTACGACCCATAAAAACTTTATGAAGGGAATGTCTGAAATTTTTGTCAGCTCTGCCACTCATGTGACCTACCAAATGATTGGCACTTTTATTGCAGAGCAAATGGTCTTTACACATATACATATTTTTAAAATAATGTAGTCAACTCAGATTATTTTCGATATGTACTCTACATATATGTAAGTATTTACATATATGTACATACATTTATTTATTCATATATATAGCGCATTTTCTTCAATAGTGTCATAAAGATGAAAAAACAAGTTAAATTTGCATAAATGACCATTTCCTATTATTTTACATATTTTAGAACAAAGTATGTCTTCATTTTTGCTATGAGAGTATACAAGTATGAATGCAAATTCTAAACTTAAAAGCCGTTTATCTCCATAGTTGGTTTTTTGAGTTATGGCACTATTGAAGTTAATAAGCGATATCTACATACATATTTACCTAAAAAGATTTATAAATATGTGTTGTCCTAACAAAAATATGAATGCGCTTTGGTATCGGTATATTTGGTTTTCTTTGGCTCACTCATTTCGAATTTTAAGAAAAATATAATTAAAATGTGTTTCTTTTCACACCAATTTTCACTACTATAAACATTATAGTATAAGTCAAACGTTTTGTCTTCTAATGAGCTAGTCATATTCTTTAGGTTAACCCATTTTAAATATTTGGAAGTAAAAATATTATCTTACAAAGAAGAAGCTTCAAAGGCGAGGTTTGGGGCGTAGTGGTAGTCAGACAATATAGCTAATTTATATTAAAAATATTGGAACTAAATGAATGTAGCCTAATCCTGGATATGCTCTTTTAATTAATCGCCAAAAATATGAACATACATATGTATGTACATACATATGTATATGTATGCACTTAAGAAAATTAATTTTTAAAAAATATACACGGAATAAAATAATATTAAAACTATATAGAATCGCTTATAGTGACTTAAACCTTAAATAATGGAGTCCAAGCATAATGGTGATTCTCAACAATCTTTTGAAGCGATGTATGTAACCATCATGAGATGTACTTCAAGTGAAACCAATGTATAGTAAAACCGAATAAATTCGGGGTTATTCTCCAGGTAGGGGTGCGAAAAGCAAGCAAATTTTGTATGGTAAAGTTTAAATACAAAGTTAATTTAAAATTGCTACCAAAAGCAGGTTTCCAAAACATTAACTACTCGCTGGTTCACCGAGTTTATTAAAAAAGCTTTAAGAAACCTAAGCCATTTGTTGAAATAGGAACCTGTATAAATAGCTAATCCGATCGGCATTTAATTTCCATTAAAATTTGTTCGCCCAGAAACATTCTTATGGGTTACTTTTATAATCTACTCACATTTGTAAATAAGTTTCTTTTGTTCGCTCTTTCCATCAAATGGCCCATATGAGTGTCCGATAAAGTCGCTTTCCTGGATTGCTTTCGCTATGCATCAGCGAAGGCAAGGCACATATGTCCTTTTTTGTAAGTGTGTAAAAATAAGTACTAATTGATTGGAGGTTCGCGTAGAAAATATAAGAGACGTCCAAGAATACACGTTGTGCACACAAGTTTAAACTTTACTACTTTTTGTCCATTTGGACATAGCTTTAAATAGAATTTTGCTATTGTAGAATGCTACGCCTTTATTTCGACTGCACATTTTAAGATTTGCAAAAATAAAATCAAGCCGTTCTGGTCAGTACAGGTATGTATATAAACCATGTTACAAACTATTTGTCGTGTTATTCGAAAATCCAAACGCTACCGCACGCTTGACTTGAAACAATCTCAGATAATTTAATAAACGCTTATAAAAATTGAAATATATTCACTTACCTCTCAGACACCGGTTAAACGTTGTTATTTACTTGAAATAGTTGTGATATACCTATCTTTTCGAAATAGTTCACTAATTTTTACTAAAATAAAAGTTTGAAAAGGAATAAATCGCTATCATTGACATTTCAGTTTTTTTCTGGGTACATTCAATGTCAATACACAGAGTTGTATTTACCAACAAACGATTTTGCAAAATTAAAACAAACCAACAGTAATTATATTGGTAATTTCGTCCAAAGAAATGTATAGAACAAATTAAATAAAAAGGAATATTTAAAACTATCAGACAAATAAAATATTATTTTATTTAAACATTATGTTCTTAAGTTCTTGTCAACCGTAATGTTCTCTCCGTGAACGTACCCCGTAGCCTAAATCAGCTGTTTTGGTTGTTTACATATAAATAAGAAGACGCTTTTGCTGTGTGGCAGTTTCCTTTATACGTTCGTGTTAAATTAGATTAGTTCATATTTTTATAATAGTTACCAATAGGATGTCTAAGGATATTTGGTATTGGCACTTTAGAGTAATATTTATACTATGCCTTTTAGTTACTCAAGGGGTATACGAAGCGCTGGGTACACGATTTTACACAAAGGATCGCATGCTCGAACTAAGGTTACTTGGTAGTGTTTCTTTTTGAAGTTTGATGTTTAATTGAATAGTCAATTACAGAGAGAAGGTGCGTGCAATGTTCCAGCATGCGTATGATGGCTACCTGGAGCACGCAGCTGACTACGACGAATTACGACCTTTGACTTGTGATGGTGTGGACACATGGGGTAGCTATTCATTAACTTTAATTGATGCCTTAGATACCCTCGCCACTATGGGTAACTATACTGAATTCAGAAGAGTAGTCAATATTTTGGAATCCATGGACTTCGAAAAAGACATAAACGTCTCTGTATTCGAAACAAATATAAGGATTGTTGGCGGATTGCTTTCCGCGCATTTGCTGTCGAAACGTGCCGGTGTAGCTTTGGAGCAGGGCTGGCCTTGCCAAGGTCCACTACTGCGTCTAGCAGAAGACGTAGCACGCCGGTTGCTGCCAGCATTCGACACAACGACTGGTATGCCTTATGGTACAGTGAATTTACGTTACGGGGTACCTCAGGGAGAAACAACTGTAACGTGTACCGCTGGTGTTGGAACATTTCTTGTTGAGTTTGGAGCGCTCAGTCGTCTTACCGGTAATTCTATTTATGAAGACGTTGCTCTCAATGCAGTCTACGCCTTATGGCAATGCCGTTCATCAATCGGTCTTTTTGGCAACCATGTTGATGTGCAAACGGGGGGCTGGACCGCAGTTGACTCGGGCATAGGAGCAGGTGTTGATTCATTTTTTGAATATTTAATAAAAGGTTCAATTATGCTTAATCGGCCTGAGTTAATGGAGATGTTTCATGAAGCGCGCAGGCATATTGACAAGTATTTAAAAAAAGATGACTGGTATGTGTGGGCGAACATGCATAAAGGTCAGGTGACCTTGCCAGTGTTTCAATCACTTGAAGCATTTTGGCCCGGCGTGCTAAGCATGTTTGGTGATATAGCATCAGCTATGCGTACTTTAGTAAAGTACAGTACAGTTTTGCGAAAATATGGTTTCCTACCGGAGTTCTATAACATTCCGCTTGGTGAGGCATCAGCGAATAAAGAGGTATATCCTTTGCGACCCGAGCTCATCGAGTCTTTGATGTATCTCTACCGAGCCACCAAGAATCAATTTCTCTTAGAATTGGGTGAAGATATAATACAGACGATAGAATTCAGCGCTAAAACGCGTTGTGGATACGCGACGGTACGGTGTTTGCTTTATATAACAACAATTATTTCGCAATACTTATGAGTCTCATGTATTTACAGATACGAAATGTAGTTACACATGAGAAAGAGAATCGAATGGAATCATTCTTCCTCGCAGAAACCACGAAGTACCTCTACCTCCTTTTCGATGAGGACAATTTTTTACACAACGATGGCGCCATTGGGGATCGTCTGGAAACACCACATGGCGAGTGCGTTGTAAATGCAGGTTCCTATATATTTAACACCGAAGCGCATCCAATCGACATGTCTGCGCTATACTGCTGTCATAATATACGTGAAAACATCTTTGATCACATCGATGTAGAACTATTGAATGACGAGTCCTTGCTCAGAACTGATCGTGAAAAATTGCTTGCAGAGCGAGAGATATTGGAAGATCATTTTTGCGGAGTGCATTCTACCAACTTAAATCATCAACAACAGCCAAGCAAAAAAACACCTACTTATAAAAGTCCATTGAAGAGTGAATCAATTACTCCAGTTGACATCGACGTATTCGACGAATATGAAAATCCAGCAGCCGATGTCTTGGTAGCGAATTTTGAACGCATTAAAAATGAACGCAACTTAGGTTCTAAGCCGGTCGGTACATCTGAAGTTGTTGATGAGCAATCAGCACCGGCTAATCAATTAACCGTAACTGATTTGACCGAATTCTTCAGCATGCGCCGGCAGAGTTTCTCGCATCCAGAGTTAGCGTTACACCATACATTGAGCTTCATGCGTAACTTTACATTAAGTCCATCTTTCATATCAGGGTTACAATTATTGCATAAAAATATAACAGCTGTATTAGGCATCGCCGTACAAAAAGAGTATGAAAGCCGGACGCGCACACTTTGGGAACTTTACGAATTGCAACAGCAGTATATTGCTAATGTGGAACTTATAAAGAGTTTAGATATTACTCTCTTCAATGATCACGATATCGTTTTGCTTGATCGAGTGCTAAGTGCACTAAATCACAATGGTACTGAGGAATTGGCTATAACAGATAAAGCCGAAGATGCTTCATTGCGTTTAATGATTCAGCAAACGGCATTCCTGCAAGCAGACTATCGGCAGGCGCTAGTCAATACGACTACCATGCAAGAATTCATTTTTAAAATACTTATTGATGGTACCTCTGAAAATATACGTAGCTATGAACCTCTGCTAAATAAAACAGAGATACAAGCACTTTTTCAAGAAGCCAACGAAAAGCAAAAGTACGCGCCACAACCACTTTTTGTCTATGTTCAAAGATTAGTGGATTTCAAAAAGCGTTTGATGGAAAATTTTACACGATTACATACATTAATGAGCGAGAAGAGTACTCAAAGCATTGTTACTAAGCAATCGAGATCAATAAGTGAAAGCATTACGGATAAAAACTCACAGAGCGATGATCAAAAGTCATTTTCAAAAAAGGGTCAAAGCAAAAACGTAAAAATCACAAAAGACGCTGCTGATGCCGGCGAATCTGTGTGGTCGCAATTAGTGAAAACCATATTGCGCAAAACTACGAATCACAGTTACCAATTCAATGAAGAGCAACTACACGAAAAGACGAGGCTATCTCTAGAAACTTATACAATGTCAATAAAAATAAACTCGACAGCCAAAGTGAAAACGCGCTGTGGCTATGAAGTTTTTACCTGTAAAGCACCTAAATTTTTGGATAGATTCGCCTATCGCGATTATTATCCATAACGTAGCAGGAATCATTATCGTTACCGATCGAGGTACAACTGTGAACTGAGTATCACACCCGCCATACATTCCCAAGTCTTGCAACAAAATCTAAAGTAGATTTTATACGAAAATGTTGGGGAAGCCTAAATTACCTTTAACTAGGCTGGGCAATACTCTAGTTACTTTAACAACTGTTAAATGTGATTGTAAAAAGATTTGTATATTATAAAATGTTTGTATGTATTATATATATTAAATATATGATTCGTTTACAAAAAGGAATGTTGCTGCAAAAAAGCGCTCATTCAGTTGACTTAAGCGATATGAAATGTCCTATTTTCTCTACGTTATATGTATGTATGTACATATGTGTTTAAATTTAAATATTGATGAGCTTTGATTAAAACTAAACTAATATTTAAAAGAAAATGCGGAATTAAGGACAATCACGATGCGCCTACTTTATGTTATGTATGCGTTTTGTGTATGTACGCGGTTCATTTTGATACATTTTAGCAATTTTTATATTCACAAAAAAAAAAAACAAAAAAAAGTGTTGATGAAATTTTTTTTAATTTTGTATAAAATTTTGAACTTCGGTTAACAACTTGTAAAATGGCTGTCATTTCTTCCATATAACGTATCATTAAAATCTTATTTTATATGGAAGAAAATGCTCAAAACCCTTGACAAAAAAAAAATTCTAATCAAGCAACGGCACTTTTTGCCAACTAAAACTTACACTGAAATTGATTGGACTACAGAACTGCATACCCAGAATTTTTCTAAAAATCCTGAATAAAAAGTTTAAAATTTTGATGACAATTTTTAGAAATTTGTTTAATTTTTGCGAATTACGTATAAACTTTGAACTTTTTTTTTAATATGGCCTCGGTTGAAGATCTTAAAATTTGTTTAATGGAAATTATCAAAACTTAATAAATAAATATAAATTTCAATATATAAGATTTTGAAATTAGATGCTATTTTTGTGAACACAGCTGTACATACTACATGCGCTCTCTTATCAAATGATAGATAGTAACTTATAAACATTGTGATAAATAAAAAAAAATCATTATGAGACAAATTAAAAACGAAACAGTTTGTTATTTGCAGATTGAAATATCTGTATGTGTATGCATGCAGGTGTTAACGTGTTACAATTATTATAATTCTAATTTTTTCGTTTTAATTTCATAAAAGTGATTTACAAAAATAATCATTAACGAGTTCTACGTAATTTTAAGGAATTAACAATAATAAAATTTTAAATCCGGCAAAATACTTTAACAGAACGGTGACAATTGTCAGGACCATTCTCAGACAATTGTTGACAATATTCCAGTATTGCCATTGTCGCTTTCGAACAATTGAAAGTGACAATGTTCGCGCAGGAATATTTGATGTGTTACTCGTCTATATATTAAATTGATAATATTTTCTATAAATCCACAGTACACTTGCATATTGAGCTAAATATGGAAATCTACGAATTCACTTAACATTTTTGTTTTTCTAAATTACTCTGAGCTCCTAACCGCAATATCATTTTTTGTTACTTATTTTTTTACACCTCTAAAAAAATCTCCTTGTTTACAATACAAAATAGTTGCAATAGTCGAGTTATTACAAGAGCACTGATAATTTTTGATTTTGTTGCCGAAAATTGCGAACGCATCGATTAACAATAGTATTCACATACTTAAGAATTACTGATTATAGCATTTTTCGTTTTTTCACGTCAAAACAATCAAAAACCAACTTGTCATAGAGCACGCAAGAAAAAATATATAAATTAATAAAAATTAAAAATTTAGACTTACCTCCATTTCACAGTCGAACGAATTAGGAACGTTTTTTGTTGCAACAAAGTAATCAGATAATTTTTGTGTGCAAACAAACAAATTTTCCAGAACACTTTGCCACTCTAGAAATTAATCTAAGGCCGATTTTTGTTTCCTTATTATTTTTCCCGTCTGCAACATTAAGTTGTTGTTATCTATAATTTTACTTAGAGTTGCCACTTTTTGATAAAACTTTAAATGAATAAATAAGAACGGCGGAAGGAGGGATGCTGGTGGATCAAAGTAGTCCAACATTTTTTGTATTATTTTACTTACTTAAATGGCGCATCAACCGCCTAAGCGATTTTGGCCGAGATCAACAAAGCACGCCAGCTGTCCCTATCTTTTGCTAATTGGCGCCAAAGACACAAAGGTTCATAAATCTTTCGAAGAATCTTTCTCTAGAACACTCCAAGAGCTCTCTCATCTGATGTTGTCATCGTCCATGCTTCTGCGCCATACAATAGGACGGGCATGATGAGAGACTAATAGAGTATGGTTTTTGTCCGTCGAGAGAGGACTTTACTGTGCAATTGCCTACTCAGTCCGAAGTAGCACTTGTTGGCAAGAGAGATTCTGCGTTGGATTTCAAGTCTGACGCTGTTATTCGTGTTAATGCTGGTTGCTAAGAAAACGAAGTCCTCTACTTTTTCAAAGTTATAGCTGTCAACAGTGATGTGTGATCCCAGTCGTGAATGTGCCGACTGTCTATTTGATGACAGGAGATGCTTCGTCTTGCCCTCGTTCATCCACAGACCCATTCGCTTCACTTCTCTATCCAGTTTGGAGAAGGCAGAGCTAACTGCGCGGTTGTTAAGACCGATGATGTCAATGTCGTCGGCCTATGCCAACAGCTGTACACTCTTATAAAATATGGTGCCTAACTGATTTAGTTCTGCGGCTCGAATTATCTTCTCCAGCATCAGTTTAAAGAAATCGCACGACAAAAATTCACCCTGTCTGAAAACTCGTTTGGTATCAAACTGCTCGGATAGGTCCTTCCCAATTCTGACGGTGCTGGTGGTGTTGCTCAACTTCATTTTACATCGCCGTATAAGTTTTGCCGGGATCCCAAATTCAGACATTGCGGCATATAGGAAACTTCTTTTCGTACTATCGAAGGCGGCTTTGAAGTCGAAGGTGTGTTTCGATTCTTCTTTCTCGGGTCTTTTCCAAGATCTGGCGCACTGTGAATATCTGGTCGATAGTAGATTTACCAGGTCTAAAGCCACACTGATAAGGTCCAATCAGTTCATTGACGATGGGCTTAAGTCTTTCACACAATTACCCTGGACAGAACCTTATACGCGATGTTAAGAAGACTAATCCCGCGATAATTGGCGCAAACTGCAGGATCACCCTTTTTGTGGACTGGGCAGAGCACACTTAAGTTCCAATCAGCAGGCACGCGTTCTTCCGACCATATTCTAGAAATAAGCTCGTGCATGCACTTAACCAGCTCCTCTCCGCCGTACTTTTTTTTATTTAAATTTTATTTTTCTTCACAACGTTTTTTGAAAAGAATTATTTATAAAAGCATTCAAACCACAAATTTTGTTAAATGACACACCAAATTTAGAAAAAATGTGTAAATTTATCAAAAGCCGAAAAAAAAAATTACTATGCATATAATCGGATAATGATTTGTGGCAATTCTCAATCAATAGTGACAAGTGTGCTTGAGTTAATTTGCCTTTTAAAAACGTCTTTTCAGAAGTCGATCCTTGTTCATTTTATATTTTAGAATATATAAAGAATCCTTTTGGACTTAAAATACCGAAGTATTCATAGTACGCGGTTAACCAAAAGTCCAGCTATCTAAGTGTTATCGCATCTCGCGCTATGGTGGCTCTTTAAGCGCAAGAGTCGGAGAAAAAATGTTGTTTTGTTAGATTTGTTATTTACCTACAAATACTAGCCAAGTTAGGGTAACACGACATAAAAAAAAATTTCAAAAAATTAGCTTTTTTTTTATCATTGCTACGCAGTCAGCACAGGAAAAACCATACCACAGTAAGCATAGCCGTTTCACCGAACCAACCTTTACATGGAGAATTTTTTTTCGAGGCTAAAATATTTCCATTTCTTGTGAACATGACCCCAAGCAACAAGCGGTACGATGCCTCCGCAGACTGCTGCAGTCAGTTCTTAAGTGTGATGTCGTCAGAGCGCTTTCTAAAAAATTTAATTCAGAAAATACCAATTCAACATAAACAAACAAAATGTCGTGCAAAATGTTAAAACCAGGAACGGAAATCATTCAAGGTTAGAAAATGTTTAAATAATATTTAAATATCACTTTTATTATTTTTTAATCATAATAATGAATTGATTTTAATATTTTAATATTCTTCTTTAAAGTAATTATTATAAGACGATTTCTATCTTTTCGCTCAAGAATACTGATTACTTTTTGATTTCAATGATTTTATTTCGATTTTAATTTTCTTTTAATCAATAATAATGATTGCATTGTAATTTATATTTTTGTGTTCAGGTAAATTATTATATTAATATTTTTATATATTTTATTCAAGACAAATGATTATAAGTCAAAAACTAGACTGTGTAGAATTACAAAAAAATGTTCGTCATCGGAGATAAAAGAAATAATGCAATAGTTTATATAGTCTAGGTTGTTTACGAATTTGGGTTTTATGTAGGTGATTGAAAAATAAAAAACACAAATTAATCATGATACTCGAGCGAAAAAAATAACAATAAAAAAAAATAATAAAATTTTGTTTTTCACACAACTGAAATGAAAAATAAGATATACAAATATTTATCTAAACAAAAACCCCCAAAGGGAAACTTTTTTCGATAGAAAGTTTCACGAAAGCAATTAAAAAAATTACTTTCAGGTTTTTAAATCTAATATTGAAACTGACAGAAAAATTAAAATTAAACTTCCATTTAAATTGCTCGTAAAACTGGCTTCAAGAAAGATAATAATTCTTTTACGCTTCCTTCAAAAAAAATCACATCTACTGAAAAGTAGTTATTGAAGACAGCTGCCAAACAACTAACAACAAATAACTTTTTATGTTAAAAATAAGTTTCAAAGAAGACTAAAAGTGAAAAAACCAAAACAGCAGAGCTTTTTGCAGACAAAAATAATTTTTTATATACATAAGTACATAAGTACTTAAATTTTTGTTACTTAGTGAGAGTTTAAATATGTGCATTGAAAAACCATCGCAAATATTGATAGGTATTTTCGAACTCGAATTAATCTGAATATGGTAGAAGAACAATAATTTGAATTTGAAAGGGAATTGTGATTGATATGATAACTTATGTATGTATATTGAATAAATCATTAAAAAAAAACATTATACGAAATGTCGTATTATTTGTCCCGTTTGTTGGCGGAAGAAGCTATATGTTCTTTCATTTCGAATATCCCAACATCTTCTCATTGAACTTCTTTTTAAATTTTCCTACTTACGATCAAACAAAGAAACTTCCGATTGCTAAGCCATCTACAATCACGAGCAGCTGATTGTTGCTTTTTAACTTTTATGTGTAGTTGTTGGTGAAAAACTTGAAAAAAAAAGTTTGATAAGATTCCCGAAATATCAGCTACATATTAATTCTACCATTAAACTATTTCTTTTTTTCCAAATACTTTTCCACCAAAAAATATTTTTAAACTTAATAACAGTCATTGTAAAGACAAAAGTTTCTTTTACGGTTTGTTTTTGAATCATAATTAAAAGTTTATCATACGCCTCGTTGCACAACGGACTTATGTACACGTACGAAAAGTTGTCGTCGACAACATACATATGTTATTCGTCCGTTTCCTTTAAAAAGGTCTATGAACTCCGCTTTACTGCACCAAACAAAATGAAAAAAAAAAATGTATTTTTATACGCAACGTAGCTAAGTTTTTTTTTATTTGCGAACTAGCATTTAACGTACAATTATTTCGTGCATCGAAAAGTAATTTACCTCTTTTCTGTCACAACTCAATGTCATTGTGTTTTGCTGTCATTTGTGGCATGCGAAAAGTTTGCCAATAAGAACGAAAAATATGTTAAGTTAAATGCACAGGAAACACCAGTACACACAACAAAAGAATTGTAACTGATTCAGTAGTAGTCAGTGTGTTGGCGAATGCGCTTGGAAGCACAACGAAGTTGCCAAATAAATACAGCAACAACACCAACATGAGTGTTCGCATAACGCCGCCAAGTACTACAAATAAAAAAGACGAGGAGGGCGAAGAGGAGACACCGCAAAGAGCGGAATTGCCATACAATTTTGAGAAGGAACTCATAGAAAATCAAAATCGTCACTTTTGTGGGCATTACAAATTTGTGCCATGCGGCAAAGGTATGTACAAATACATATATTTGAAATACATACAACATTCGAATCAATTCAAACACTTTAGCTGAACCGCTTGCGACTAAATTCTATGCGAAGCACGATCAAAACACTTTAGACTATGAAAAATTTGTGGAATTTGTGGGGCAACGCGGTAAGAAGCGTGCCAGGGGTATTCTACCACATCTCTCTGGCGAAATTTATGGTTGGTTGCCGGCGAGTTTGAGTGAAGGTAGCGTAAAAGAATTAAACTTTATTTGCGCACCCAAAATTCGCACAAATATGACAATACACGGTGAAAAAATAGTCAGCGAACGAGTGACGGAGCGGCAGCCCTTTAACGGACTTCGGTTTGTTGTGTAAGTTTGAATTAAATAACTCATAACTTTTAATTTTTTTTAAATAAACTTTGTAATAAAAATACAATTTAAATACATGACTGGTGTAGGTGTTTATTGTAGAGTACCAAATTATTCTATTTATGCACGCACTTAGGCGACGAAATTTTAAGCCCGTCGTTGGCATGTAAGCAGAACCGGTTCGAATCTCACTCAAAGCTATGATTTTTGTCTTTATTATTATATATACCCAGTCGGGTATAAAAGGAAACTATTCGTCTCTTCATAGGACATGCTCGAAAAAAAAGGGAACATATCATTCCATGTAAAGAGATCAGAAGTTGTATTAGTCGCATGTTCCCTTGCGACTATTCACGGACTAATCGCCTTTTGAATTGAAGGGATTATCTTCGGAACTAAGCACCTATCAAATCTATATAAATTTAATTGCATTTAATTTTTAAATATTACTTATTTAGAAAAAAACAATTGTTAACAACTTTAAATAGCAATGCATTTTATATGGAAAAACTTGGGTATCTTCTGGAGGGTGAACATTTAAAAATTCGCGACCTTTATGTTTGTACACACACATACATACATTTGTACATACATATATTTTTGTATTTTAGCACGTTTTACCAATAATGCCTTATTGGTCTTGTCACGCGACCTCCAGCAAGCCACAGTAACCGCATTTAGTTTTATTCGATAGAAACAGTTATTTGCCGAAAAAGTTATAATTTGAAAACATTAACAAGCATACTTAAAGGAGTTTATGTGCATACGAGTATACATATATGTAGCATTTCATTCAGATTAACAACTAACTGCATATGTACTTAAATACACAAATAAATACATATCTACTTGTTAGAAGTTTTGGCAACAAATGCAACCAAATTGGCATTGCTTTATTTGCCAAGGAAAATTGTATGCTATCGAAAGTATAAACTACAAACGGAATATATAAACAAGGTGGGCTAATAAGCTGCTGAAAGCAAAAATAACCAATCACCAAATACAACAGTATTTTAAGGAAACACTTTCTCATTTTCTGACTAATTTTACACTGTCATTTAAAAAAAAGTAGAAAAGGGATGTGTTTTCAAGAAGAATAGATATGTTGAGAGGGTCGAAAATTTAAACAGAAAATAGGCAACAAACATATCCTTTTCAAGACTGCGACTGCTTTGTGCAAAAACGGCGATAGAAAATTGCTAACAGATATCCACAGAACACTTAATGTATGCAGGGTTTCCTTTTTGCTTTTGAAAAGAAACTCCAGGAACGCGTTTGAAGAAGCGAACCCCCAAACAACTCTTATGGATAGTCGATAAGTCCATCCGCTCGACTAAGAGCAGGTGAGAAAAAGAAAGTGCTTGGAGCACAAAAGGAGCTAAAAATTGGAGACTCCTTGTAATTCGCCCAATTCATAAAAACAATGAATCTGCTGTTTACACACACCATTGTAGGATAGGCCTTTTTAATTTCGCGTAAAAGGTTCAAACGACGATACTATACGTACTAAGGGAAAGAGTGAAGTCACATATGAACCAACTGATTGGCATCTTATTAGTGTAGTTTAAGATCAGTAGCCCGTTTCTGTAACTCATTTCGATCGATGTTCTCGATTGAAATTGTCGATTTGACGTCACACTCACTTATTGTGTTTCTGTAATAAAATTAGTCGAACTGATCGACAACCCTGGATAGATAGCTGATATGTTCCATTCCAATTCAATAGGAACACTCGATTGAAAGGGTTTCTGTAATCAAATAAAATGAAATATTGCCGATTGTTGTTTTAACTTGATGTTGATGTATGGTTAATATATTTTATATGGATAATTAAAAAAGCTTTTATGTAGTTTTATTACAAAGAAATACGTCGGGTCGGGTTACCAATTACCAATAAACTCATAGGTGAAATAGAAACAATATTTATTTATCAATATTAAATGTTTTGTTTACATATTTTGGTCAAAATGCTCACTTTTCACAATACGATTTTCTTAAATATGTAATTGCTAATCAGATGTCATGAATTTCCTGTCGATTGGCATTCCATTTCTCTCACTGTTCCACATTTTCACGATTAAGTCTTACGGAAACACTCTTTCTCGATCAATCGACTAATTTGGATCGAATCGATGTGCCGTCACCATAATCGACAATTTTGTCGATTTCTTACAGAAACCGGCTACAGCACAGCACTCTTAATCACGAAAATTGTGCACCAATAAGCTGCTTTTCAACGCACGAAAATAAGCTGCCCATACGACGATATGTATAAACTCTGAAAACTTTGACTTTGTTTTTAAGATAAACGTTTTCGATATGTACTCGTATATGTATATAGAACAGCTCCTGGACGAGCAATATTATTGATCAATATGCTAGTGCGACATTTTAACCCATTAGCTCTTCAACAGACGGGGTTTTTTTTGGTCCTTTTTCTAAAATACTACAAACTAATTTTTAAAAAGAAAGTTGCGGAAATCGCTATGTCTGAATCAATAACAATTTACTACTCATTAAGTTGCAAACATTTGGTCTGCTCGTAAATTGCATTATCATCCAGTAGAATAAAATATTGTTGCTCATACGCCGCGTACCTCGTATCTACTAGAAATGTCAATCCCGAATGTCTTGGAATTAATCTATTCAAATCCCGTGATTGCTGAAATCAATTCATTTAATGACTATTGCCATTTAAATTTAAAATAACATTTAAAGTATTTCACTTTCAAGGGTTGCGCTTACTATAAAAGCGATCTTAATAATATTTACGACGAAAAGGTTGAGGTGGATAAGGAAGGCAGTTAAGCGACGTACAACTAGAGCCCTAATTGAGGCTATTAGCAAATGATCTTCCTTTATTTTGAGTGAACAAAATTAACCAATTGACTTAATTAATCACTGCCTAAAAGCCGCAAAGGTCTCATAGAACAAATACAATTTATCAGAGGGTTTGGTAAAATAAATTGATATTTTTTGTTATGGGGGCGATACAGGATATAACCTACAGAAAGCCTTTAACTTTTTGTCGACAATCTAAGCAACAAATGTTGAAGCGGAGCTTTAATTTCTTTAATATCGCATTTTGATCAAAAAAGGAATAGTTCTGCCTCGCTCAAAATGGAATGGGTAATGTATTTTATTATATACAATGTATTTCATTATGAATATTTAATTGATATATTGCTTTTTTTACTAAATGTACTGTAGCAGACAGTGATTAAAAATAATTTTACTGTATATGCATTTGCTGCTTTACCAAATAGGTATATTTTTGTACTTGAAGTATAAATTACTTTGTATGTTTGTCAAATTATGTGTTTATTTTTTTTTGTTTGTTGATTAAAAAGACCAATAAATACGTACTTATGTATATACAGGAATTACAACAAACTTTTCTTCTTTGTTATATTAATGTTATTTAGAACGCGTTACATTTTTGACACAATAAAAATTTCCGGGATTTTGTTTCAGATCTCGAGAATTCCGGGATCAATAATATGCCAAAAAATAAAATCCCTAGTATGCACATTCACTGCTACTCGCATGGTTTATGTTAATTCATGTTGCATCTTGCCACGAAATTTTAATATTTAAAATATAATCTTATTAACCCAGTGAAGGGTTGCGCGGAATCATCTCATGACTGACACAACAAAATTAGTGCTTTACGAAATTATGTGATCATAATGAGTAAGTCTTAACTTTTTTTATATTTCTTTTAAGATAACCAATTTAGAACAGTAAATTTACTGAGGAAATGAACCGGCATACATTGATCGTGACTATGCACGCAAATCACAGCTATTTAGAAACTGCGAATTTTTTTAACGGCACGCGATGATTTGGAAACTTTTGACCAAGATCAAAAAGTAAACCCAAAGAACGACTGGTGTTTATGATCTAATACTCGGGAGATTTCCCATGTGATGCAGACCGGATTTAATGGTTTTGGTAGTTTAAAGCAGTGAAGGTCAAGTCATGCCTCCACACTTCCTCTCCCAAAGACTTCGGTTGAATGCAGCTGTCAAGCCTTGGATAGATTGCGTGCGTGATGGGGAGCCATAAGTGTTTCAACAGAATTCTGCTACTTTACATGAGGCCCTGCCGACGCAAGGGTGGATGTCTGAAAATCTTAAATCTTTAGAAAGTCGCAGATCTATACCGAGCCTATCCTTCATCTACAATATTATTAAAGGTGTTGTTGATTGCCCTTATTTGCTGGAAAAGATTAGGTTTAATGTTCCCCAGCGAACCTTTCGAACATTTTTACCATTTTATGGTGATAATGCTAGAACAGTATATGCCATCAATGCCCCGATTTCGCGTGCCACTCGACAATTTAATAGTATAAGTAATGCTGTTACGATCGACTTTTCAGTCCCAAGATCGGTTGTTTTGAATCTTTTGAACTCCAATTTTTAGTTTATAAATTATTTTTAATAGTTCTAAGCAAACTTTATAATCGTTATAGTCTGTAATGTTTTGTTAAACTAAAGACTAAGTTAATAAATAAATAAATAAAATAAATATTCATAATAACATTATTCCAAACATTTAGTGTCCTAGCTCTGCCGATTTCAATTCTTTGAATTATTAAATGTGGAAAGGGATACTAACAAACATCCTAACAACTCAAAACCATCATTAACAGCAGTAATGACAAACAAAAACGACAAACATGAACGAAGACCACTTAATTCGGGCATGCTAACGTTTCCGGCCAAGATTTGAAGCTGTTATTAATGCAGCTGGCGATTTTGCTGAATATATCCTTGGTTTAACAGTTAATAATACCAAAAATTCAGTCAAATATAATAAGTAATTAGTAAATGAGTTATAATTGTTTAAGTTTTGAAATAAGTATGTTCTGATTTAACTGGCGCGCACTGTGTATAAATCTGAGTGAGTGTAAGGAACTAACTAATTTAAGTATTACAATGAAGATGGCACAGCATCAGAAAAAAGTCAAACGAAGCCACCGTGTCATAATGTGAGAGTAGTTATTAAGCACGTTACATGACGGTAGAAGGTTTAGTTTGGGTTAACGTCCCACATTGATAAACCATTGGTGGTTAGGTTTTCGATGCTTCCTATTCGTAAAAAAGTGCCGTATGTATGTATGTATTGCATAAATGCAATTTGCAATTAAATATGCGGATACAAATGTAAACGTGTGTTAGCACTTTATTTACAAAGAAATGTGTATGTATGTGTGTGTACTTTCTTGGACGCTTTAAATCCCATATACTTTTCAACGTATAAAAGCTTGTCAAAAATTAGGCAGTTTTTCAGTGAGTGATGTGTCTTCCCTGTGGCAATAACTTGCATAGAAATCAAAAGGTGCATGTGCGAAAAGAAGTTTGTTCAATTATCCCAGTGAGATAATAAAAATATATACACGCGCGCTTATTCGTTGTTAACATATCCAAAAACAGTCAAATGGCAATTTGATGCGTCAACGTTGTTTGTTTACAAAGTGCAATTAATTGGATGGGCAAAATTAAAATAGAAATTTAAAATTCGTAACTTATAGATTTACACACGATGCTACAACAAATGCTTTCGATTTTGCTATTGTCAATCGTATTGGCAGTTTGGTGGCAACGCAATGCCTGGTTGCTAGTTTGGCGCCTCAACGGTTGGCGTGGTTTGGCGCAACAGCCGTACTTGTGGTTTATTCTCTTGACCTGTTTGGAGCCAAAGAGTTAAGTGTTAAAAATATACTACGCAAATATGTGTATGTACAGTTGAATACACTTGAAAAGGGAAATGAAAAACGATACAAAAAAAATTGTATAAAACCAAATATGTTGCAATGAGAAAAGAAGCGCGATGACGCATTGTCAGCTATTGAATTACTGCGTAGTGGCAAGAAGTGGCTAAGCGCAGTTAATATTTTGCGAAAGATTAAAATCTATTAATAATGAATTTACTGGCACTTTGCAGTTTTACAAACGTTGCACCAAAGCACTTTTTTATCGATTTTTTTGAATGCGAAATTACTTTAAAAAAAAACTTGCTGGTCAATTATCACCGTATTTGTGAAATGTTGAAGAAAGTAATAAATCAAATAGTTTGCATTTTTTTTTATAACTTACATTAAATCCAAAAGCAATCTCAGTATTGAAGTGTAAGTGTGAAATATCCAAAAATACACACGTGACTCTAAAAAAGGGCTTTTAGTTCTTTGATGATATTACCACACTCGTGTCTCTTTTCTGTGGACGACGGGTGTGATCAAGTAATATTTTAGTTTTTTCACATAGAAAAGAGCTTTCCAAAAAGATAATTTTGACGCTTTTTTTTTTGCTAATGGCAACTAATTGCAATTAGATTTACCATTAGAATTAAAATTTCAATTTTCTAATGGGAATTAGTTGAACTAATTCTAATTGTTTAATGAATTAGAGAATTTTACAAAAGAAAGTTAATTAGCAATCATTAGCATTATCTAATCATTACTTTACATCTATGGTATGAACATTTTACAACCACCCGTTGCTGATCTCTGATTGGAACCTGCCAAAGGGACCGCTTTAAGTTGGCAGTAGAATTTTGGCAGATGATTTGTTATAAAAACCGAAATCCATTGAAATTTTCCGGTTATGAATGTTGAAATCATTAACATTATAGGAGCACGAATTCGAGCTTCTTAATACATACAGTAGTATATCAATCCGTAAATAGAGGAAAGATGGCAGAATATTGTTGGTCAGTACAACGTGAAACTGACTTTGCTGACCTAAGGAAAAAATTATCACAAAAGCACTTTTGATCTATATATTTTGATTTAATAATATATATTACTTAGTAAATTAAGTTCGTTGTAAATTTGAATAACTCCGTAAATTTTTGGAAATTTTTTGAAAAGAAACATTCGTTAAACTCCGTATTAAACGTACTCTTTGAATCTAATCAAAACTTATTTAGTATTCTTATAAAATAGTGTGTGAAAATATCGCCAAAGTCAAAAAATAAGGAGAAAAAGGACAACGGAGTTTATTCTTTCTTAAACCGTTCATAAATTAAAAATCGGTTGATAATTAGCTAAGATATGGGCTAATAAGTGTGCAAAAGTAGATACTAAAAATCGAGATTTTGGGGGTGTTTGACAAATTGCAAAATTGGTTTCTTAATCTACTCAATAAGACCTAAAAGAAAAATAACATCACTTCCCAGGTATTTCGACTTAATTTGTTTTTTGTCGCTCTGTGTTATCAATAACTTAAGAACTTATTCACTTCAAAGTAATGGCAATTATAAATGAGAATATGTATGTATGTATGTATGTATATGCAAAGGTTCCGCTCTTTAATGTTCGCTAATTTAAATAGTGCTTGTTTGAAAATCCTTTTTGTTGTAATTCGTCTGACAAAATGTGGTTACGCGAAGCTTTTTATTTATTGTACCTTAAAGTTATTACAGGCAGACTGGTGACTATCGTTCAAAATTCAGATGTGCCCGCACTGTGCGAACGTCAATAGTTTTGAAGCATTAGGAATTGAGTTTTTAGAGGACCACCAAAACATAATGACTGTGGTTCAGCTCCAAATTGAAAGCCTTTCTTTGCAACTAAAATGCCAAAAATGAACACCGAAAGACATTCTGAAGAAAGTAGTGGAGCCCCTTAACACAATCCCTTCGACTTAAAATTGCTGTTTATGCTGAAAACTATATTTGGCACTACCCGATATCGAAATGTTGAAATTTCCATGAATTTCAGAAATTTTTACACATTTTAATTTTTTAAAGGGTTTCTTCCATATACTATGTACGTATAGTATGTATGTAGGTATACAGTAAATATATTTCTTGTTAATATTTTCGGTTTTTTCTCTTAGAACTCTTGCAAGCTGTTTCTCGTATACGACCGCGCTTGCAGCGACCACTCGCCATTCTATTCGGCAATAAAACTGTAATTTATATTGACGACCCGATGACTATGGAACAGTTTTTCAATGCGCCCGAATGTATAGATAAATCATTTTTTCAAGACGGATTTTGTTTGCGTCGCGGAATATTGCATGCTAAAGGTAATTAACGACTCGAGTAATTGCGAATAGTAATGTGTTAAAAATCAACTGAAGAATGTACTCGTATTCCTAGGCGCTGCATGGAAGTCTCGACGCCGTCAATTGGATCCAGCTTTCGGTTCTAAAGTCTTACTAAGTTTCATCGACACCTTCAATGATGTAGGCAATCAATTGGTGCGCAAATTTGAAACCGAACTGTTGGGTGACAATGTACAATTTGATATCCTTGACGAAATGTTATGTAGAGCTGTGTTGGAGGTGTCATGTCGTAAGTGACACTTGATCTGCACATACGCCCTGCAAGAAAAAGTAATCATTTTTTTTTTCATCATTTAGAAACAACAATGGGCGCAGAAACCAACTTTACAGCTGCAGATTCGCAAGGCATAGCAAGAACCTATAATGAGTAAGTAGCTGGATTGGAAGAAATTGCTTTTAATTAGATTTTTAATATTTGCAATACCCAAAGGCTTATGTATATATCTGCATTGAGAGGCACAAAACCTTGGCTGCAAGTGGATTTTATATTTCGTCTAATGGATGCAAAAAATTATAAACGCTGCGAAGAGCTAATCAAGCATTTGGAGCAGTTTGTGAAAGTCGTAAGTAACGTTTTATGTGGTACATAAGTAGATTAGAGATCAGATCAGTTTTGGTGAGTTTTTAAACCAAGCCAAAAGAATCTCGGTTAAATATCGTATGATATACCAGATAGTTCTACCACACTTTTCTGGTAATGTTTCCATGAGTTTCTTAAATTGGAGGGGACATATCCCACCAATACTCTTACCATCCATCTCTTTCTTACTCAATCAATTCACTATGTATACATATCTCGCTTACTCATGTCAATACTACCGCGTCGAACTAATCCTGATCAAATCTGGGCGCCAATTTATTTTATTTCAATCTATTAAGATAAACTATTTATTCATTATCACTTTCATCTATTTACAAATGTATGTATATTACTATGCGTATAGATCGTGCAAAAAAAGCACGTTGAGTGGAAGGCTAGGACTCAAAGCATAGTTTCGGGTACTGATACAAATAATTTAGATTCGCACAATGCTGTTAACACAGCAGATTTGAAGAACGATAAATATGTTTCCACAGAAAGCACAAATCGTGGCCGTATTTTCATTGAGCAAATATTTAATATGGTGGATATAGGTGAACTACAAATGGAGGATGTTATGGATGAGGCGTTATCTATGCTGATGGTGGTGAGTATGATTATGAAATTATAATTTTTTCTACTGAAAAAGTCGGTTTCCTAATTTGGTTTTTAATTTATTTTTATGAATTTTTAATTTAAACACAGTTGATTTTCTAACAAAAGTCTTATGAACTTAAGTTGAAAACTTTGTAGAAAGTTAAAATTTTTTTTTCCAAATTTCAAACTTTATTTTCCGAAAGGTTATAATTTTCTTTTTACATGAAGTATTGTATCACTTTACATTTTTGTATACAACGTTCTAACTTAATGTGGCTAGAAACTATAGTCGATTTTTAAAAAAATTTTATTCTAAAGCAGAATCTTTTATTTTCATCCATACAAAAACGCTAATTTTGCAAAAGGATTTTTAATTTCTCTTGAAATATAATATTTAAAGTCAACTAATAAGCTAAATCAGCATTAGTTATTGAATTCTTTTTGCTTGAAATTGTTCGATAATATATGGTTGTAATAGTAAGACTGCGTAGGTAGAGTACTATCGAAGTAACTATTACAACCAAGCCCAGCAGGAATGAATAATTTAATGCACATACTTACTTCTTCATTTATTAAATAAATGGGGCAATTCATTTCAAATAGTTCGTGTACCGAGCCGAAAATTATTTTTACAATTAAACTTTTAGGAATTTTTTTTTCGCACTATATTTTACTGTCACAAAGTCGAAACATAATTTGTAGGTTGGGATGAAAAAAAAACATCTATTGCTGTGACGGGTGGAACATCTAATAAGCTTTTCTTTAAATGTAGTTTAGTAATAGCTTGCCTCTGTTTTGAAGTTCATGAGTTAAAACTTCTTTTTGGATAATTTAATGATAAATGCGTTATAAACTTGATGAAAAATTTATTATTTTGTAGGCACTGCCCTGAGTTTATTAACGAAAATAGTTATTAATCTATTTATAAAATTCCGTTTCTAAAAAATATTGTACGTGTTGCACTATTTTCACAGATTTTAACATAATATGTGTACCATACTTTTTGAGCTGAGTTGGCGTCTTCGCTGGAATAACCAAAATACAGTTATTTTTTATAATTTATTTAAAACGGTTTTTTTCTGAAACCCTTTTTGTAATAATTTGTAATACAGTGGTGCTCCAGTATTACGAATGCCGATATAACAAATCTTCACTATTACGAACGCTTTTCTTGCCGACATATAGCGAATATTGAAAATAATTCGGCTCCAGTATAACGAATGATACGTTGTTTTTATTTTATTGTCTTTGCACAC
The DNA here is from genome assembly GCA_963971545.1 of Philophylla caesio. Lineage (NCBI taxonomy): Eukaryota > Metazoa > Arthropoda > Insecta > Diptera > Tephritidae > Philophylla > Philophylla caesio. Next base: position 13,034,638 of record OZ020607.1, read on the forward strand.
GTGCAGTTCAAATATGCCGTTAGTTTATCTAGACAGTTTTGCGTAGAATTTCGCGTCTTGTTTACATATTATTACATTTTAAAGTCAGTTGCAATTAAAGTTTTGTGAAGTGTGGTTTAACAAATGTGTCTGAAATTAAAAAACGGACACGTCTTAATTTCGGAGACAAATTAAAATTAATTGATGATTATAAAAATTGGAAGACGCTTCAAGAAATATCTGTAAAATTTGGTATTGCTAAATCAAGTATTTGCACAATTATCAAGAATTAAAGGAAATTAATTAAAAATGTCAAGACTACTCATTCTGGAACAGTATCAAGACAATCATTGAGGATGGGCGAGTACCTCAAAATGGAAAAATTATTATACAAATGGCTGTCTCAAAACGCCAGCAATGGATGACTCTGCAAATTTTAGAAACGCTTTGGTATTCGTTTGCTCAAAGAATCTGGTGAGAAGCTGTCTTCGCGCAGTGATCTAGTTGAGCCGTTAAAAAAAAAAAATAGGATGAAATTATTCAAAATAACAGTTTGAGTCTGGATGCAGTATTCAATTCAGACGAAACGGGGTTATATTGGAAAATGTTGCCTGAAAAAACTCTAGTTCATGCTCTCAATTTATACTCTCATGCGTACTCTGTACATTGTTTTTATTTTTGTTCATTGCCTTATTGCTTTGTTTATTTTTCTTTCTTTATATACATGTAAAATTATTTCCGATATAACGAATTTTTCGGTATTACGAACGACCCCTGACATTATATCATTCGTTATACTGGAGCACCACTGTACTTGTAATATGCTTAAACTCGAAAAATTACGCGACACACTTTCTTTTGCTCACTGTGTACATAGCTTACCTACATATAGTAATATAATTTTGGCGCTTAGATTTTATAGCTCAGTGTTTGGCCGAGCTTCTACTACCATTTGTGGTGCGCGTCTTTATATAATACCACAAAATGGAAGGACCTACACTGACCTACTGTGCCGACTTCGAACGGCAGATGTATTTAATGAGAAGCTTTTTTCATGGCAGAAATACCCTCGGAGTACTGCTATTAGAAATCGCTTTTTCTATGATTAAGATTTTGATTGTCCTGACTGAGATTCGAACCTCGAACTCACCGGCATATGGAGTTATAGCACGGATATAGACTACCTAGACTAAGCGAAACACCCTTGGCGAAAAATTTCTCAAAAACCAAAGGCAATTCGTAGCCACATTAAACTTATTGCCACATTAAACGTTGCATATACAGAATTTTCCGAAAAGCTTGTTGCAAAACTTTTACAACGTTTTTAAATTCATATTAAAAAAAACTGAATCTTAGCATAAATGACATTATAACAACATTAATTTGGCGCTTACACTATATAGGTCAGTGTTTGGCATAGCTTTTCCTACCATTTGTGGTGTGCGTTTTAATGTTGTACCAGAAATGGAAGAATCTACAATTTTAATTTTATGACAAACTTCTTCACTCCGACGTTTGTCATTGCCTGCCGAGGTATGACTGCTATTAGAAAACACTTTTTCTATGATTAAGATTTTACTTACCTTGGCTGAGATTTGAACCTCGAACCCAGCGGCATATCGAGTAATAGCACCAACCGCTACTCACTCGACCATAGCGGCCACATTTTGATAAAGACTTTAACATTCTATATTCTCCACACATTTCTTATACACATTTAAAAAAAAAAGTAAAACAAGGCAAATTGAACCAAAGCTCAGAAAAAACGAGAAAATTACTGAAATTAATGAAAATATTGTTATTTGCATACTAAGTTGATTGCCTGATAATGAAAAGCTACTTACATATAAACGCAACTAAAGTAAATTGCATTAAAGAAAGTTGAATTTCTTGACAACACCTACTTTAAAGACAAAAATCAAAAAATACTTGTATATACATTTCTTTTAAAATAGTTCAAAAACATATACTATAAATATTATTGCAAAAATAATTTTCTGTTCGTACATTTGAAATGGATTGCCCTATGTGAGATAGAGTTTTCCTATATTAAAGTTACGATAAGTACTTATAAATATATATCCATCAAACTATAAATATAACGTTCCTAATATTTATTCTTCCCATTAAGTCATTCGAAACAATTTCCACAAGCGTTCTGATCACTGTGCTTTTACTGGCTATGCACGAGGATTGTCAAGTGAAATTACGCGAAGAAATCGCGAGAACCTTTCCCAAACAATCACAAATAATAAATATTGAGCCGACAAAGTTGCTGCAGATGAAGTATCTCGATGCCATCGTTCACGAATCGCTGCGTCTACTCACCACTGTGCCCTTCAATATGCGCGCCGTAAGCCGAGATTTTTATGTTCAATTGTCTGCTGTTAACGGTGCAACGCGTCATGTCAAAATACCAAAGGACACGGCACTCATATTCGACGTTTTCAATATGCAACGTGATGTTAAGTATTGGGGTGAACATGCCCAAGAATTTCATCCCGAACATTTTGCTGGTGGGAGTGCAGGCTCAGCAGGACGACATCCATATGCGTTTGTGCCATTTGCTAAGGGATTGCGTTATTGCATTGGTAAGACATAGAAATATATTTGTACATATATATTTACATCTGTCCATATGTATTGAGGTAAGACGTATCTCTGCAGTAAGTGAATATGCATAGTCCAGCAACAGTTCATATTTTCAACCAGAGGCCCATATTAATTAATATTTCATGATCCAAATTTTCGTTAGAAATTTGAAAGTCATTTGATAATAATTATTAGTAAGAAACATTCTTAAAGTTATCGATAAATATTATTTTGAGACTTACTACATAACCTTTTTCTAGTAATTATCTTAAAAGTCGTCTCATAATAATTATCAGCGAGGTAAATTTTATTAAGTCTTCAAAGACTTATTCTGATTTATGTATATTATAAGTCTTCTTATAATAATAATGAGTGATATAAATTTTTTTAAGTCTTAAGGAACCGTCGTCAGGGCCTTTTCGGGATTAGTTCGTAAATAGTTCGGGACTAGTTCAAAATTTTAGAAACTAAGTTTTTTTTATTGTCTTTCGACGTGACTAGTTCCGAACAGATCCCAACCTGATTCCTAAATAGCCCCGAACTAGTCCCGAACGACTCTGGAAATGATCCCGAACTGGGGTTTGATTAGTCTCGAAATGAGACCAAAAAAGTGCAAAACAAGTTGCGAACTTAACGCGAAATGGTCCTAAATAAGTTGCGTCTTTCAAGATGTAAAATAATGTTTCTCACTCATAATTATTATGAGAAGAATTTCATGCCATAAGTCTCAAAATAAAAGTCTTTGAAGACTTAAAAATATTTAATTTGTGTCTTACTATAATAATTATTGATGGATTTTTATTTATTTTTGCTTATATTAGTTATGTTTCTGCTTTCAACACTTTTAATTAAATTTTATTACGCCGGCTATGATTGAATCGGCTTTTGCTGGTCTCTGCAGAACTTTGGAATTCGTTTCCACTAAATTCAAGTTTGTAGAGTTGGAGACAAAAAATGTTTAAACTCATTTGTTGTTGTTACATACATTTGTAATATTCGGTGTTAAGTTTTAAACTTTTATAAATATATATGCACACACACAAAATAGGTACTTAATAATGTTTATGCCATTTATTCTTAACTATTCTTTCAGGAAACCGTTATTCGATGTATTTGGCTAAAATATTTCTGGTTAAACTGATTTATAACTTTGAATTTTACACTCCAACAAAGCTTAATGACTTAGTCTTCGTAAATGGCATTTCCTTGAAGTTTGGCAACAGCGAAAGCATAAAATTGCAAATAAAGAAATGCTTTGGATGTACATAGTTTATATTTTGCAGTTCATATATAAATATGCATATATACTTATATATTTTTGATTAAATATTACGTTCTTAAAAAAATTCCAAAATTTTTGTAAATAGCACTTAGCTCATTTTTTACTTCGTATTTTATTGTGGTGTATGAAAAATAAATAATTCACCGTCTCTGAGGATGCTAAGAAAGCTTAGCGACGAAACGTTGACCGCAAGTGAAATTAATATTTTAGTTTACACTAAAATAATTAAAATTGTAACTTTGTAACAAACTGATCGCACAAAAATTAAGAATTTATAGTAATGTTTAAGAATACTAACATATTTCGATATTTTTTTTAATGTTGATTTATTGTAAAACTTAAATAATTTAGCTAAATTATATTATTCTTAATATATAGTATTTACCACATTGTATCTTCACTTTGTACAAATGTTCAGAAATTTTTTAAACACGTTCATTTAAACTACCCAAAACAGCTTCATCATCTACATAAGTTTTGTTATCCCTTTTGTTCGCGGGCCCGAAGAGACTGAGCACAACGGGCAATAGAACAAGCCCATGCGCTGCTCCTATCAAAACGATACCGAGATACATGCGGAAGTAGAATACTTGAAATACTTGCGATTTGGAGAATGCCAAAACGATGATTCCAGCGAACTTAGTTAGAGTAATACCCGAGAGAACGCTACTGCCAGTTACTATAAGCGCTTGCCTGGCGCGCTCATTCTTATTGCCCGTCTCATTTTTATACGAACGTATAATGTGTGCAACAAACTCCACACCAATACCGATGCATACAACTAAATTCACCAATGAAATTGCGTTCAATGTAATATTCCATGCCCACATCATGCCAAGCATATTGATGAGAATAGTGAGTACAATGAATGTGACCATCAAAGCTGACGGCAGATCCAAACCGGTGATGAGTAGTGTGACGATGAAAATGGTGAGTAGTGTGATGGAGAGAGAGAAAAGAGCATCATTCCAAATGGTGAGATACTGTTCGTAGAAAATAAAGAAAACGCAATATGGGAAAATTGTGACGTCTAGTTCGTTTTCAGCGAACATTGCATTAATGTCGGCGGCGATTCGGCGAGCTTCACGAAGTGCGGAATAAAATTCTACAGATGTGGTTGATGTGGTGGAGTACTGAAAGAAGTAGGTGTCAAAAATATCGGAAGTTCCGCGTTCGTCGAGCGTGTAAACAACGGCCTAAAAAATAAATATAAAAATGCTTAATTGCTAATAACGACTGAGAATTTAGACGCATACATCCGCGTATGAAGCGCGTCCAGCTTTAGCGCATTGACTGTCAGGTATGTCGGATAAGAAAAATTGTATGTATTTTTTGAAGGTTTCCGGTGTTGGGCGTAAGCCATCTAAGGAGAATTCACGCGGACAATGCACACACTCGTCCTCGTTTGAGTCTGGAAGAAAAGAGATTTTTGCATTTTTTTTTACTTCTCCAATGCCAAAGCTTGTGCAAAAACTTACTACTTGGACAGAAAGTGCCATCGGTGGCGTTCAGCTTGCAACAATCGTTAATACGAAGCCAATCAATGTAATCATCTAACCAAGAGGTAGCTGAACGCGCTAAATGTGTGCTGAGTAGAAAATATATTGGCAAAAATGCAAAAATTAATTTGTACAAAAGTATATTAGTAATGTGTTTCATACTTACATTTCCGGATAACGTGATTGCTGATAAAGTTGCACAGTCAAAGAGTTATTATTGCATTGCACACCACCACATATAACATCCTGGTGTTCACGCTGCGTAAAGTTAAGGCCAGGTCGTAAGACCCAATAAACAGGCGCACCCATTGAAAGGAGATCCCTCATATATTGAAAATACTTGACGACATGTGAATTCGTTGGCATGGACAATTCCTGATCTAGGCCAACTTCGACCGAAGGTGCCACCATAAGTGATAAACATGTGACTATTGTAAACGCAATCAACACCACGATTTTAACCGATCTGTAAAATGAATGAAATGTCAGTTTATATGGTGATTCTTATAGTTGAAAAACTGAACTCACTTCGAGAGCAGGAAAGGTGCATAGAAATTTTTGAAGACCTTCTCCAATACGCCTACATCTTGTCCATCACTCAATTCGCGTTTATTCGAAGTTTTGAAACAACAGAAAAGATCAAAACGTCCAGCTTCCAAACGACCCTCGTCCAAGGACATGAGAGCCACAAAGGCGGTGAGTTGAAATAGGAAATTGAAGCAAATGGCTGCAGCGGCGTACATCGCGAAGGTCTTCACTGCAGGCATATCCGATATGGCGCCTATTGTTAAACATAAGATGAAGTTTATAATTTTGTATGTGTATTAATGAATATTATACCCACCAATGGCGAAGCAAGCAAACTCCGAAACGGCAGTTTGTAGAATCGACGGTCCGACGCGCGCCATCGCCTCACCAATAGCCTCTGGTACATTTTCATATTGCTGCCTATCTAAACGATGATAGGCATGCACCATTATAAAAATATTGTCTACACCAACGGCTAACACTAGAAAAGGTATCACTTCAATAGCCAACATTGTACTGGTTACACTCAAGTAACTCCAGAAGCCCAAGCTGCATACGACCGAAGCCAACACAACAATAATACCGGCAATTGCGAGCGTTATTTTCGATTCACGGAAGAAACCAGCACAGCTGCGTATTTTTCCCAACGCTATGGCCACATAGACAAACATAACAATATAACTGATTATGACGGTAGAAACTTCGCCTTCCGATAGTTCAACGATTGCATCCTGTATAGATCTTTCGGCGGAAAATGCAAATTCCATACTATCGCTTGTATAATTTTTAAGAAAATCAATGAAAGCTTTTTCCCACTCCATATTGGGTCTTAGCTGCTGTTCGGTGCGCCGGTTTTTTCCGACAAATGTAATTACCACACCAGTGGCAAGTTGATAATCAGTCTCTTCATCTGATGAAACTTTGGGCATGCCACCGACAGAAATGGCAGGTTCAATGGGACCTTTATAGGGACCAAAACAAGACTCCAACATTGGTACCCTGTGGGAAAATAATAATTTTATATACATACGTGCATGTTAACATGGGTTTTAATTTTATAAACATTTCTGTATAACAATTTATGTATACTCAGGTTAAAATTATTAAACAAATTCTATACTAATAAGAATACCTCACCTAACACATTGGAAATTTTAAAACATTTATAATTTAAAATACATAAGTATGTACATATTTCTGTCACTTGCAAAAGTAAGGCCCCTTAACTCACCTGAGGCAATCTTCGAGTTTATCAAGATAGTTGTTAGTGTAACCATATGCATCTACATACTCTCTTTCAAACTCGTCAATATCATTTTGGAAGTATCCAAATATGGATTGGACCAAGCAGTTTTCAACAGCCGCTTTCTGTCCGGGATACAGTAAAGGTGCATAGCAAACATCCGCTAAAGTCACACCGCTTTCTGTGGTTATCGCTTCAATTTGTTCTTGCAATTTGAATACCTCTCTAAGGAATTTTTTTTCGAATGCTGGTCCAAATGTCAAAACACCAGACGATGTATTGTGTGTGAACTACAATAAAACGGATGAATATCAATGTCAATCCATTAATTTGTATCAATCATATATTATCTGCTCTCATTAAGTAAACTCACCGTTGATTGACTTGTGGGTTTGAAGAATATTTGATTGGTGCGATAGAATGGTCCAAAATGCTCGTCAAAATAATTTTTTTCCAAACGCGTTTTACTGTTTTCAGCTGCCCATAGTTCCACAGGATCTGTAGTAACACTTAAGTATTTGACACCATAAGCTAGGCCGCCAATCACCCAGGAAGACAAAGCCAAAATAAGCACCGGGTTTTTGGCACAAAAGTAACCCCAGGCACGAAAAGCTTTGGATAACATTGTATTTATTTCACTAAAACCGGCAAAACAAGCAGAAATACTCAATTTAGGTTTGCATATATTCAGTGAGCCGCAAAGTATGAAGACCATCACCAAAGCGCCAAAGACGAGCGAAACTATAAAAGTTATGCCATAAAGTCCAGCAATCATGAAGCCCGCCATTTGTCCATTAGGTGGATCAGTTTGTGGACATGAATCACTACAATCGACGCACGAACACGCGAATTGATCGTCAAACCCTTCGGAACAACTTTTCGTAGGCAACTGTAGTCGCGGCAAATCGTTAGTTTCATTCAAAAACTGATAGTTTATGGGAAAGGGTACATAGTCGCTTAAAGACGTGTCACCCATGAAGTTGTACCATTTGCGATGATCGCATGTTCTTGCATTATATGCACCGCACGCCAGATCCATTGCGGGACGACCCGTCTGTGTGTGTTGAACTCCGGCACAACTATCGTAGACACGCTCCACCGATGCATCATCAATCCGATAATCAATTCGTTCCACGAACTCATGATCTTGGTATGAGTCATTGTAGGCTACCAAAAAGAGACTGTGGTTCTGAGCACAAGTCATGCCACATATAGAAATAGCCATATTAAAGATACAAGTGGGACAGCGGGAGAAAACGCCATCGAGTTGCGACAAACCCGATTCCATTGTACGAATTTGTGCTGCATCGCAGCAGAGCCTGAGAGGTTCTATAGGCAATGATGTATTTTTAGTTATTAAAATTAATATTTCTTGTATTGTGTTTTTTACCATCTGGCTCTTGCGCCTTGTATTCTGCATACCAAATTGGGCAACGTCGTTTAAAAATGGCTTCTGCGTTGGCATCATTCAAGCGTTGCGGTGGACTATTCACGGCTTTGTTAAGCCAATGCTGACCAACCAGATGACTTTGGCCATACCAAATGCAATTAAGTTCACCATCTTCCGCTGCCAAGATAACGTTTAAGAGCCAAGTTGCGCTAATAAGCAATTGAAACGTAACAAGTGTCACAAAGTTTGCTGAAAGAGGCGATATTAAAGAATCAAAATTTAGAAGCAAATTCAAATTTCATTTATAGCGAAGTTAAAAAAGTAGTTGGACAAAATCCTCCTCGATTTTGTTATACATATTTTACAATAGTTTATATAAATATATATTTGTAGACAATTTGCAGCACACCACAGTGCAACAGCACTTTTCACATCTGAGGAAATCTATAAGTACACGCTATACGAGTATGTACAAGAATTCAAAGGTAGTAAATCTGCAATTTCCCACCACCAGCTTATAAATATATATAACACATACATAAATATGATGGTATGAAATTAAAGAAGAATGCCTGAAGTTGTGTTTTCTGTCATTGATGCGATGTGTATGTATGTCGATGTGATACGATGTGAAGTGATCTGTTATGATGTGTGTATATGACGTGATGTATTTATGTGCTGCGTTGTGAAGTCATGAGATGATGTGATGATATGACGTGATGTTCTGTGATGTGATGTGACGTAATATGAAATGACAATATGATGGATGTGAAATGATGTGACAATATTATAGAATTGGTGTGATGGTTGTGACGAAGTGATGTCATTTGTTAATATGAATGTTGTGATGTCTTCTTGGTATATTGTGGCCACGATGCAGCGAACTAAATACGTGACCAGTCAGAATATAATTAAATATGCCAGCGATATTTCGTGCTTTCCCGAAAATGGTTCTAAATAATTTTATACAATTTTGTCCTTAAATATAATAATTGATTTTATTTATTTATTCAAAAAAATTTAACTCATTATTGCAACTTGTGACGATATATCGGAAATGGCTAAATCTTGGCGGTAAAAATGTTCACAGGAGTTTACAATTTATATTGAATTATGTTGTTTGAGAAAAAAATGAACTATTGCAACACGTGCACTGACTTGTGTATTTTATACTACTGTTTTAATACAAAAATTCTTTCGAAGAGGGTTGTTACCTAAATTAAATAAATGAGACCAACGAGACCAGTTTATGGAAAATTTTTATTTGAAAAAAAAACAACAGCGTTTATAATGGTAGAACTTATATTACTGTTTCGGAAATCACCACATTTCCTCATGAAACTTCTTTTATTTAATTAATAATATTTTTATTCTACATCACAACTTTTCTAGCCTTTGAACTAGGGACCTCGGCGTTGAAGAGCCAACACGCTACATGCTGTGCCAAGCTTGCTTAATGGAATAAACACAACAGTCCAATGTGAATTATTATTCATTGATAAAAAAAAAACCGTTAAAAAATTAAAGAAAATTGTAAAAATCATTTTAATTTAAGGAAAGTTTTAAACGGTATTACCACCTATTTAATTATAAAAAATCTCAACAAAGAATTAATAAAATATTGGTTCCAAATAAAAAATATTTTATTAAATTTGTATTGCCTAACATTTTTGAAATTTTAAATTATTTGATTATTTATAGAGCCAAAATATGGATACTAAACTAAAGATGCAAAATAAAAAATATGAATAAGTATTTAATTTTGAACTCTTTTGAAACAGATAATATTCGTATATGGTTGCCAGCTATTTTAAGTTCTAAAATTAGATATAAAACAGTATCAATTTCGCATTAACGAATTTTTTTGCCACCTACTTTTTTCTTATATAATTTTTAATCAATATTTTAGGGGCTAACATATAATAATTTGAGGAAGATATAAATAAAATATATATAATATAAAAAAAATGCTTGCAGAAATTTAGCACATTTCGAAGGCAGGCTCATAGAACGAGGACCTGCATTCGTTAGCCCAAGTACTTTCGCAAATATCGATTTTTTCAGTGCACTGTGTAATTTTTTTGTATTCTTGAAAATCGAACGCATGTAAAGATTTTCTGCCGAGTTAATATATTCGAGAACCAGTTGTATTTTGCGATAGGCATTCAAGAACTTCACAGTTCATATAAATTGCTATTTAGAGCAACACGGAATTATATATATATTTTTTTATTCTATTAACTAGTTTATACCCTAACCTGGGTAAACAAAATAAGAAACATATTTTCATTTCATTGCCTAATTTGTTTTTATCATTAATTTAAAAATGTAAATTCACTTTGTTTATCTAATCTAATCGCAAATGAATTCAATTATTGCATTACAAAATTCAGTTATTTATTATTAACGAGTGATTAAATAATAAATATTAACATACTTTTCATTTTGTTTCCAGGCGGTTTATCAAATTGAAAAAAAAAACACACACACACGCACACAAACAGAGAATATGTTCAACGACACCGCAAACACTTTGAATTAATCCTTTACGGAACCGAACGAATTTTAGTCAAATCGTTTGGTAATACATTGCCGCGATTATCCAACAAGCACGTCTAACTAAAGGTCCGTTAAAATACCGACTGATCTCATTACCTTACTTCTTAGGTTTAATCAAGCATTTCAACTTTACTTTATCCAAAAAAGTAAAACTTTTTTTATTGGAAGTGTTAACCGCCTATCGACAATCCTTTGATTAGATTTCATTAATTGCCGAATTAACACCTGCAACTTAGTTGTTTAATTGTGAGTAATCGACTGTTATCGGTTGGTTTAAATGCTATCAGCAAAGGCATACTCGTATAATTCAAAAGCATTCGATTGCCACCTGGTTGCCAATTAAAGAGCTCAATATTTTAGAAAATTTGATGAGCCAATAAGAGTGAGCTCCGATAAAGCTGTTTAAGTTGGTCGACCGGCGGTACTTAATTTAACAAAATTTTTATGATATCTCAATATGGGTATTCGGGATCTCTGGTATTTGCCATTGTATTTTGTATTCATGGTTTCTGTGCGTTTTATAGTAAGCGAAGTAAAAATCCAACAATAAAATATACGTTCTCCTTCAAATACAAGAGTGCAAGCAAATACAATGGATGGACCCCGCTGTAAATGCGGTTTTCCTTTTGTAAATTTCTCACAGCCGATCACAACAAAAAAGATGAATCGTCGAATCATCTACAAATACGTCAGTCGAATAAATAGATATTTATTTGTGTGTATTAAAGTTTATCGTTTGTCTTAGCAATCTAATATTTTCGTTTTTTCGCCTTTTCGCGGCATATTACACACTTGTGTTTATTTGTTGGTGACACATACATACATACTTGTACGAGTATGTACTCGTAAATCAGCCGTTCGTGAAATCTTACAATGACACGAAGACAGATATTACAACGGGGTGTGCTCGCGATTTACTTGTGTAAATCCGAATTCTTTGTAAAAATAGTAAATATTACTACGAATACAACTGATCCCGAATACCGCTAATATGTTAAGTTTGCAGTAGCCACAATCTTACTTTACATTTGGCAATTAAGACTAGTAATCAAATTTTCTTCTTTGAATCGTTAAATGTTTGAACAAGCAGGTGTTCCATTGTTAAGAAATTCATGATTACATGCAGATACATACATACATACAAACATACATGCATACATGCATACATACATACATATACACTAAGTGAGTTCTTATCAGCACAAAGTCAGGTGTTCTTTAAGCAATGCCCTCGAAATATGTATAAATGTACATACGAATATATGTATGTATGTATGTATGTATATACATACATATTAAAATTTCCAAAAAGTCTTTCAGATAAGTTAGGTATGTATGTAATTAGTTTGCTGATACGATATGCTTACTTGTATCTACCATACATACAAAATTATAGAAATATACGCTTGTTAGTGATTCGGCTAACTGTCCTCTGTCTGGCTGATATCTCGCGAGGGATAAAATAAACACTTATTCACACTTAAACGAGTAGTAAAACATTTTTATCCATCTGCTGTTTGGGACTGCTCCAGCCATCTTTGTGATTTATGAATGCACATTTATATGCAATTCAATAAGATTTCAAGTATTCGTGAATAGCACTATATAAAAAAACCAAATTGTATTATCAATATTACTTACCCAGTTCTAATATCAATTGATAATTGGCTCCTTAACTGTTAGTTCATTAAAACGGTTAATAAATTATCCACCAATACGTTTGAAGCCGACGTTGCCGTTGATAACAAAAACCTATCTTGAATGGATAGCTAGTATTTCCAAAAAAATTTTTAATTATGTGGTTTTTTCGCAATTAAATTTTCGCTTTTGCACAGCACGTTTGAAATCTAAGTTTGAAAAATAGTCATCAAAGTTTAAAACTAAAAAAAAATAAAAAAAAAATAAAAAAAATAATTGCAAGTACTCAGTTTTGTAGTCCGTTGAATTTTAGTACAGTAAAGTACAAGTTTAAAGTGGCTTCAATTGCCGTTTTTCTAGTTTATCGTTTTTGTTTGAGAAAATCCTATCCGATTCTTTTACTGAGTTTAGTTCTAAACCTTTTTATAAAATTATTTATTTTATTTATTATATCTCAGTATTACTTTATCATATTTTCTCGACTTAATAATCCTTTGGCCTAGCCGTGGACGTATTTGTTCTCAAGTTTTCCTACTTGAAGTAGTTTGTAGCTTTGCTCATTATTCGCCGTATTTGACTTACATTTTTGAAAAAAAAAAATTTATTAATTTAGTTGGTATCCTTAAAAACTTATATAATTTCATAAAAAATATTGCTCCAGTATTGCTGTCTAATGTACTCCTCACTTTCTACCGATGTACATTACAATATTTGATTTAATTTTTGTATAAATAGATGGACACCATATACAAAAATTTTCTGTATCAAATAAATTAGAAAGCAAAAATATTTATTAGAATTTTTTATACATTAATATGTCATTTGAATTAAATAATAAACAAATTAAATTTTTAATATAAAAATTTAGGCTTTTAAAAAAATATTACGGTATTAAAATTGTCTAAACTATCTATCGTTCATTTGATACCCATATTTTCGTAATTTATTCACTCATCGTTACGTTTTTTTTTATTTTCTCATAAAAAAGTGGCGATACTGCTTAAAATTGTACTCCAATTAGCATTATGATTGTGGACAATTTCCTTTCGATATAGATACCATAATTTAACATTTAATTTTTATAATTAATTAATTGACGCAAATTATTTATCGAAGATACAAAAATTGGAATTGGAGAATAAAAAAACAATATCTACCAACAACATGTTCGAAAAAATAATTAGATTAAAAATAATCCACAATCATACACGAATCATCTAATAATAATAATAATTTGGCGCTTACACTATACATATAGCTCAGTGTTTGGCCGAGCTTCTCTTACCATTTGTAGTGTGCGTCTTTATATTTTACCACAAATGGCGGGATTTACATTTTTGTGCCGACTCCGAACGGCAGATGTATTTTATGAGAAGCTTTTTTAGAAATACTCTCAGAAGTTTGCTTTTTCAGTTTTCGAACCGGTTTAGTATCTGGCATAAGTTAAATAATAGCAAAAGGTCGCATGCATTTTACTATTATATTAATAATTGAAAACAAAAACTTAAAAAACATAATTGAATTTATAAAGCAATAAGATTTTTGTAATACCAGCCTATCGTTTTCAAACGTTTGATACACTTGAAAGTTATTTAAACAGATGCATCGGAATATATCGAAACTTTCTAAGTCAGCAGACGCATTTTTTCTATATATTCGGCTGTTATTACTCTTGCGCCTAAGATTATTTCGCAAAAACTTGACTTTGCGCGTTTATACATTTCACAAGAAATTATATACGTTTTGACGTATTAATTTAGGCGTATTATTTATGACAAATGTCATGCAATGAATAAGTCTCCAAATTTAAACAATATTCCTAGTTGAAATCGATAAGATTAAAAAAACGTGTTTAATACTACACGAAATCTATTATTATTATTATTTTACAGTAAGAAGGTTATGAATCACCAACTTACATTTAATGGAGCACTAGTGACACAGCCCTTCGGATATTTCGAAATGTATCTTGTAAACAAAAGTAAGGAAGGAACTCAAATATCCCAAGTGATTCCCCAAGCGATTGAAAATCGTTTTCAATAAAAAAATCGCCTGGCAAATTTTCTTTCAAATCTTTAAACTTTTGTTGCAAATACAACTTCAGGCAGATTTGCTATACATCGACTTAGGTGTAAGTAAACGCGTTAATTTAAATACATTTTCCTTATATTGTTGTTGTTTTTGTAGCAGCATAAATAATGCTGAAGTGACAGACCTTGGCCGGACATAAATCCGGGTTGTTCCGGTTTCGTAGACCCGACTGTCGTGGGAACGACATTTTCTTTATCTAAATGCTTGCTGATATGTCTATTGTAACGAGCCTAGAAGTATGCAATACATTTTACATTTAAATTTCATAAGAAATTATATGTTATTCCAAATCAATGTTCTCCACGCCTATGCACCGGGTGCGAACGCATATGTGGTTGAAATTCACATGTACACGGTCGTGGCAGAATTTTGTCACACGTACGTGCGATGAGACAAAAACGAGCAAGCGCTCGTTTTTTACTCAGCGATTTTTTATGCGCAGAAAATATTTATGGCGAAGCTGAATGTATGGTTTGCCAACATATATACAGTCGCATACACAAAAATACCATTGAACGGCATTATAAATCGTGCTATAAAAATTATTTTGGCGTTATAGATGAGGAAAGAAATAACTTAATTTTATCTCTTAAAGAAAAGTTCGATTCTAAAATGCTTATTTTTTCAGTGTACATTTATTATAACTATTTTGCTTCAATACGTCGCTTCTCTTCGGTTTTCTCTGCTAGCAGCATTGAAAAAATGTATCAATATGCGTTTTGGAGATCATTGTTCCAAATCTAACTGTTTACATATACACAATTGTGGAGTACTTTTACTATAACAAAGGAATTAAATAAGTTTCTCAAATTTGTGTAGATAATTAATAAAATATAATTAACATTCGGAAAAATGTTATGGGAAAAATTGGATTTTAAGTTGAATCATTCTTTTCAAGAACCAACGACTTGTGGGTTAAAATCATTTACTACTATTAATATGCTATTTTATATTGGACAAAAATTATGAAGTTATACTAAAGTTAACTTCATTAATAGTGTTTGTGCCTCGATATCGTCAAGAAACCAGCGACCGTAATGATTATGAAATGTATCAAAAAAATTGATATTTATTCAATATTTTCAGAGTTTTGAAATTTCGATCAAAAATAATTGTAATTTTTTGAGTTTTATTTCTTTGTTCATGAATAAATATTTAGTTAGTATCGATTAAATAATATATGTATTTGATCAACAAAAAAACTACTTTTTCGTGTGTTAATTTTTCGCTCTGAAATAATGCTTATTTTGTGAATTTGCTGTTTATTGATCAGAAACAATTATTATCAATAAAAATCATAATCTTGAGCGATTTTATAGCTTAGAAATAAGACTTAATTTTTTAGTTTTATATTTTTTGGCTTATCGGAAAACTCAAAACGGCACGGCACATCGCTTTTCTAATAAGTGCTAGGTGGTTAATTTTTTTTTGCTACGAACTCGTCATCACAGCAACACACGAAAAAAGCATTATTTCAGAGCGAAAAATTAACACAAGAAAACGGAGTTTTATATATGATCAAAAAAATATAACTTGATATATGATTGCTTATCCTGAGTGATTAATAAACATCGAAATATAATTATTAATAATACTTTTTAAATGTTTTGATCAACAATTTTTTAATCGCAACAAATTCGTGGATGGCTTGAGAAAATATATAGATGTATATATTTTAAAATGTACTACGATATTTGGAGCCTTTTGATTTTTTTCATTTAAAATTAAAAAAAATAATTATTATTTTCGGTCCCTGCAAGAAACATCTGACTGTTTATTTAGTTCTCTCTTTGATTTTTCAACAATTTTTAAGCTTTAAATTGCGCAGAATCAGATTTTATTAATCGTTGATTTAACAATTACCATTTCAATAAATAAGATTATTATAAATACTATACATATTCAACTAACTACAAACCATAACATTTAGCAAAAAAAAGTTTGTGGAAAATAAAATTGTTTAAATATACTTATTAAAATTAAATTATTTGCACATATGCATCTACATGAATATACTCGTACACATAAAGAAATATAAAATATGTACTTAGCTATAAATAATAATTTTAAAAACGCTTAAAAATACTAGATTTATCAAATAGATTGTAAAATCTTGTAAAACGAAACGCTTTTTATGTACATATATCTAAACAATATGGCAAATGCGAAAGTGCTACAAAAATACAAAAGTTACAAAAAATATTAAACAAAAGAAGAAGAATAAAAAAAACACAAGACAAATAAACCTCAACCTACTTAAGTACATCACAGCGTTTCTACTGCTGCTTGGATAGAAAAAACTATGCGAATATTTTACAAGACTTTGGCAATTGCCATTTTTTTTCTGTTAGCAAATCTATTAAAATTAATTTAAAATATTTGTATGTATAATAAAAATATAGCTGCAGTCTATTCAATTTAACGCTCTCCTTCGTAAGCCGCGTTACGATGCCCATTTCCTACATTGCCAATATACGTTTCCCTCTCAGCCTCTCTTTGCTTGGAGATGTTGGGCGTAACTACTACTTGATTAGCTTCAGGATCCTCGCCATGCTCAACATATTTGTATGGAATGGTGAGTAGAATGAAAATAAATATATCGACAATCATGAGTGCCGCAAAGAGAGCGAATTCGGCAGCCTAAAAGAATAGCCAAAAAATAGCGAATATGAAAAACCTGCGACTGAAAACAAAAGACTTTGGAAACAAACCTGCGATTCGAAGAATTTCAATTCGGCGATAACAACAACCAACATATTGCCGATGGAGACGGAAAGCAGCCAACAGGCTTGTAGGACGGACGTCATGCTTGGCGGTGCCTGAGTGTATGAGAATTCCAAGCCTGTGACAGAGAACATGATTTCGGCAGCTGTGATCACAACAATCTGCGGTAGTTGCCACATTATGTGTATGCTATTTGGCGGCGTAATGGTGTGCGTTTTAGAGGTCTGCAGTAGGAATAAAAAATGAACACATTCATTTAAATATGTAAGTATTAGTAATTGACATTTAATAAACAAATAAAATTGTACTCACAAAGCCGTCCTTGGCATTGCCGTGCACTAATAGCGCGTACACGCCACCGCCCTTCGTGTTTATAGCTGCGATTTTCTTATTTGCCACATGCAGCTCACTCTCCCCATTGGCTACGCTCACCACTTGAGTGGCATTGTTAAACATCAGTGGCACTGCCGTCTCCACTGCATCGGTCAGAGTGATAGCACTCTCCTTGGCCGGTACATTTAATAGTACACGTACGGTTGGGTTGCCAAGTTTAGGCTTGGCCGCCGAGTCTAAAAACTCTTGAACACCCTCGCCGGAAATGAAGTAGCTGATCTCCTTGCCCGGTGTTAGATGGAAAGTGCCCGAAAAGTCTTTGCAACGATCACTCGCCGACGTGGCGTTGAATGGGTAAATGCGTGGCGTCTGCGCAGACAATGTCTTATCCTCCCACAATCCAAGCGGTTCAACAATACTCGGCCGATTCGGTAGTTCGCTGGCAAAACGGTAAGCACAAGGCATACCATTGTATACGCGTAAATGAGCATCGAACGCTGCGGGAGGCGTTGGATCCACTTCGTTTAGTTTGACTTCGAGAAAAGCGGAGAGCAGAAAGGCGATTGCGGCCAAAAGACCGCCGAGCGTGAGTTTCTGCAATGGCCGCTTGATACCAATTTTCGCCAATATCGGATAGAGTACGTAGGTGAAGAGAGGAATCATGCCGAGTATGAGTAATGGATTGGCAACTTGCATCTGATCGGGTTTTATGACATAACCGAATGTTTCGCCATTCATTCGCGTCGCCTGGAATGTCCAACGTGAGCCTTGTTGATCGAAAAGTGCCCAAAAGACGGGGAATGGCAGAAAGAGCGTTAGAATTTTCAGTAAGACTTTAGTGTCGGCTACCATCTTTTGGCCGGAGGTCGGCTCAGCATAGTCCAGCCAATGTTTGCATGGATTCGTCTTGCGTTCACGCCGCCAACCACCAATGGCATCAGAAATACATTTTGACACACCAAATATCATATTACCAGCAGGTGGCTTGACCACATACAGTTTCCGACCAGCAACGAATATCACAACCGAGAGCAACATCAGCACAGCTGGCACACCAAAAGCCAATGAAAAACAATTCTTATCACCGAAACAATGCACATCCTCACGCAATATCGGTGTGATTGTGGTGGAGATGGTGGATCCAGCGTTGATGGCAAAGTAGAAAAGCGAAAAGAAAGTGGCCAATTGCTTGGCTTGCTCGGGCATACGAAACTGGTCACCGCCAAAGGCGGATACGCATGGCTTAATACCACCCGTGCCGAGTGCGATCAGCGTTAGTCCGAGTATAGTGATTTCTCTAAGAAAGTCGATTTTAATTGAATTTTAATATAAAAGATTTTTTTTTGTTTATCTTATGTCTAAATTATCGCATTACTCACTTCACGGGCAATTGTAGTGTTGGTATAGCACCCAGCGAAACAATCACGCCACCCAAAGCGTACACCACAGATAGATATAGAATAGTTCTAAATTTACCCAACCAACTATCGGCGACAATGGCGCCGACCAGCGGAAACAAATACACCAACATGGAGAAGATGTGGAAGAGCACAGTCGCCGTGTCCTTGTCATAGTGCAATTTTGTGGTGAGGTACAGCACGAGAATCGCTGCGCAGGCAGGTGAAAAGAAAACAAATTAAATTAATTGTTTTGTTGTCTGTTTAGTGAAAGTAGTTAGAAGAGTTCATTGACTGCTTACTTCGCAATCCATAGTAATTGAAACGTTCGCAGAACTCATTACTAATAATAAATGCGACCGATTTGGGATACTCCGTTGGCTGGAAGAAAAGAAAATAAAAATAAAAGAAAATAAATTATTTTATAGTTAACATTTTTAAGAGTGATTTATCTTACATTTTATAAATGTATGTACGTGTGTATAGGTTAATGGTGACAATTATGCGAGTATGTACTTGTATGTATGTATCTTCATACCATACTTATGTACATACATACATATATATGACCGTGTAAGCACAGTTTGCGATACGAAATTATCTGTTTTCATTAACTTTGTGCGACGCGCGAAAAATGTGGTATTTTCAGCAATTAAAACAGGTTTTTGTACTTGCAATGAAATATTGGTTGATAAGTGATGAAAACACTGACAATCGTTAAAAAAAAAGAAGTGATCAAAATACTCTATATGTACATATGTATGTACACACAGATTTGCACGAGCGGTATTCAATTTCTACAAATCGAATGATTGCACTTTTGAAAGTATAATTACACTTGGTTGTTGATGACTGCAAGATCGCGATTGATTGACAGTTATACAAAGGTACATATGTATGTATGTTTGTATGTATGGATATTTATAGCTGACAAAGGGCAATTTATTTGATAAGCTGGTGGCCAGACATTGCTTCGATGAAGATGTAAAATGTGGAGTTGCTTGTTGTAGAAATCGAAAAGAGTTCATTCGATAATGCAATTTTTCTCTTATTCCAATTAACACGAACATTGTAATGAAATCATTGCTTAAATTGCACATTTAAGAAAGTGACTTTGAGTAGTCTTACATATTGTTTTTATCACTCAAAACTCTTTTCTCATCGAAAAAATGTACAACATAATTTTCGATAGTTCATTAATAAACTTGTAAGCTTTAGAATTTAAATAAAAAACAGCCTTGTTGTTTTTTTTAATGATAAAGAGATTTAAAATGTATTAATGTTGCAGAATTTCAAACCTTAAAATGCCTTAAATTTTAATAAAATCCTTGCCCTAGTCAATATAAATTTGTTCGATTTTTTTTTTACTATTTTATATTATTGCTAAAGTCAGATTTTAAAATTTTTGCGACTATTATGCATTATTTTCCTAAATACACAAATTTATAAAATCATATTAAAGGAGCTAAAAAATAAACAAAAAAACTAAGCCGAGGAAGACACAGATTAACTTTAAACTAATTTCTTTCACCAAACATGGAAGTTAACATATTTAACACAGTATTTTCAGAACAAAATGTTTGCAGTATTAGTTCAAATACTCCAATCGAAAATAGAGCACATCAATGGTACACACAACACGTTTATTTTTTTTTATTTTTTTGGACAAAATTTCAGTATTTTCGGCATATTCCAAATACATATGAAAATATAAAATTATAATGCGCTTCATATTCCACAATGCATTTATTTTCTCACCGCTATGCCCTAAGAAAACTATGTGTCGTGTGTTGCTTTTATTATAAAAAAAAAAAAAAAAAATATTTAAAAAACAAGAACTTGAATTGAAGCGAAGTTTGTGATACAAATTTATTTGTATGCTACAAAATTTGAACTAACTATTACCAATACAATTAGTATGGGGATGCATCTAATATATCTAAATTCAACTTTATAAAATTGATCAATTGCCAATTCAGATGAGGACCATTTAAATGATTGTGCAAACTTTTTTTGCTTGAGAGTATAATAACGCCAGCTTAAAGTTCTTTGTTTTTTGTTTTTTTTTGTTTGATTTACATTTACATATCCGTCCTGCTTTCTACCGACAACTATCACTTCTGCGAATACTAACAAGTCGATTGATGTACATGACATAAGTAAGGCTGACAGAGTCTCATTTTCTCATTTGATTGAATAATTGTTAAAACTAATTGAAAAAGCAGATTTTGCCAAAGTGATGCCATAAAACGTGTTTGAAATTCAAATAAAACTGATTTTAACAACAGATGCATTAAATTTAATATGGGCAGAAATATATGAGAAAATAATTAAATATTTGCATAAATACTTAGAATAGGCATCGTGAAATCATTCTGTTGTAAATCAACTGTCTCACCTGAACCATTTCACCTTTCTGTCAAGTATGTAAGCGCATGTGTTATATTTGTTTTTGTATGCAATTCGTAGATATGTACATGCAAAGCTGAACTTATAAAGGGTGTTTTTTTTAGACCTGTGGTTTTTAGGAAGAAATAAAACGCATAGAGTTTAATGCTATGGCCAAGAATTTTGCTTTTTCATAAATATAAGGGTTTGTCATTATGTTTTAAACATGATCTCGGGCAACTGATCGCCGCGGCTGGCTCAAATAAATTTCAGCCGCAAGCAATTGAGGCCGTATGTCGGTAATAACGCGCCGAATAAATATTCTCTTCCAAGTCGTCTTGAAATGGCAAACCAAACAGAGTATAAATCAAGTAACAGCTGTTAAAAAGGCCAACTCCGCCTCATTGAAAACCACACGTCTTAAAAAGCACCCCTTATTTATCTTTAATTAATTTTCTCTAATCAGTGAATCTTGATTTTACAAAGCCCAAAAATTATTGTTGTTTACTAACTTGTGCACAATCTAATCCAAATATACATACATAAATGTTTCCATAAAAACAATTAGTCACTGAAAACAAATTTAAAGAAAATCGAAAAGAAAAACAGCTGTCACTGCCAAATGCCATTGGCACGACAAGTGGTTGGCTAAAAAAATGCAAGGTACGAGTATATACAAACATATTTCCATATGCATAACGAGGAATTCGGCTATACGCATTTTATAATATAAAAAAAAAGAAAACAATTGCCTTACAGGC
Source organism: Philophylla caesio (assembly GCA_963971545.1). Classification (NCBI taxonomy): domain Eukaryota; kingdom Metazoa; phylum Arthropoda; class Insecta; order Diptera; family Tephritidae; genus Philophylla; species Philophylla caesio. The sequence goes on from OZ020607.1 coordinate 13,057,042, forward strand.
AATTATATGCAATTAAATACGTAAAAAGGAACATTTAATAAAAAAAAAATGATGAAACCCAAAAAAAAACTCCAAAAAGCGTCAATATATTTTTAATGCCTTTAAAATTTAACTATAGCTTATTCGAATTGTTTCAAGACCCCTATAAATAAAACGAAATTTCAAATTTTAATTTAGATACATTTTTTTATTTGGTAGAATTTTTCAAATTGGTACATACAATAGGAAAGGTCGAACTGAAAACACTTTTTTAGGAAAAACAAAACGTACTTAATGCCAATATTTTTCTCATCAACACTTATTTTCGAGTTTTCAAAGTTAAAAGAATTAGCCTTTTTGATATTTGCATATTGCAGTTTGAAACTGCTTAGTGATGGAATATCCACTAACATTAAATAATTTATATACTTTTTATGTGGTTTTTTTAAAGCTAAAATTAATCGTAATTACTTAACCGCTATTTGTATTCAAACAAATATATTAGTTTAAGTTTTGAATTTAATTTTTTTGAACAAAAATTAAAATTTATACATATGTATGTAAAGCCGTTACTTTGATTATTACTGCAACAAAATAATAAATTCCACAATCAAAAAAAAAGTTTAAATTTTAATTAAAATTTTTTGATCAAAATTTTAATTAAATTTTTTTGAACAAAAATTACAATTAATATTTTACCCTTAAAATTTGCACAAAATTTATGATATTAAATTCAACTTTTATATTGTTAGGCCTAATATATGGTAAAATACCAATGAAAACTTCAATTAAAATAACATAAGAATTGTTTTGAGAGTATTCATAACTGTCCTCTTTCATTAAACAGATAATATACACATTTTAAGTAAAAATTTTAAATATATTTTTAATCTACAGAAAAAAAAAATATAAAATTTTAACTATTATTTTTTTTTATCAGAAACAAAAGTCAATTTTAACCTTAATTTTTTTACCGACACTAAAACGACATATAAATAACTACTAGCTATCAACTTGCCACAAAAAAAGTTGTAACCAATTCATGATTTAGACACATTTCTTTAAGACAAATTGAATATTTCGTATAGAAAGAACGCCGGCTTCTGGGCGAATGTGCTCGTGGGCGGCAATTTATGTGAAAGAAAAGAACTTAGTAAAATTAAAGAACGTGTTTGTGAAATTAATAAATAAATAACTAATTACAAAGCAAATGATTAGGAAGATCTTTTTACATCAAAACTCAAATGTTTAAAGTCAAACTAAGTTTGTTGACCAAGGTAAGGAACTCAATAAAACAACCGCAAGACAGCTGAACACTTACTTAGCTACGAGCGTGTTTGTAGTATACTAATTTGAGTAAATTAAAAAAAACGCGTCAATTTTTTTACACCAGTGTTGTTGTTATCATGAATAATTAGCATTGTAGGCGTTAGCTAAATTTGGTTGCACGGAAGTGAGAAACTTTAATGACGTTTGACATTGACACACAATTATTTGGATACTTGATTGACACAAATTTATGCCTAGTGTGTGTGAAATTTTTGTTGTTTGACAAGTTGTTTTTGTAGAAATTAAAAATCTTCTGTTCTTGAACTTTTTCTATATTAAAAATTATATGTACAAAGTTGGAAATTCAAGGTAAGAGAATTTTACTAAAATATCACAAACCGATTTTCGCCTAAGTTTGAGCTATTTTTTGGTACGTATGTTATATGGAAGCACATACAACTCAATGTATTTAATTTATGTACTCATTATTCATGGAAATTATCTTTGTCATTAAATTAAAAAGCCAATCAAAAGCTGCGGCACGCTTTCATTTTTGAACTTAATTTGTTTTAATAAATACGTTCGATCGAACCAGTTTTATTTTCAAATGTGAATTTTTTATGCACTTCAAAAAAAAAAGAAAACATTTTGGCTTTCCCCTCCGTCCAACTCACCCGTTTTTCGATTTGGCTTTTGTTTTGTTCACGGTCTGCGATCACTACGCTCTCATCTGCGTTCACATTCTCAATAATATCTGCCATTTTGTTTGTGAAAAAAAATATAATATATTTAATTTAACTTAGAATCCACTATGCCAAAATAAACACATCGGTTTGCGGAGCGATTGACAGACGAAAAATGTCCATAAAAAATAAATAGAAAAAAAATACTGTCGGTCACTGGGCTAATACTTAAAAAAGAAAATGAAATGTAAGTAAGCTTCAAAGTGGCTTCAAACAAGTCAACAAAATGAATTGTTTAAAAAAAAAATAATAAAGCTTTTTCTTAGCCGCTTTAAAGTGTGACTTAACCACTGCGCGTTTGAACCACGACTGCGTCGCCAATGCGCATGATTGACGGTGCTAATACTCGCACTCTCTAATCTCTAACAATATTCAGCAAAGTTTTGCTAACATTGCCTTTTTATTTTTTTTCTTTTTTTAAATATTTCATTTTGCTTTGTAATTATTTTGAATTTGCGTACCCATATGTTTTACGTAGATCGCTAACGAAACGATTCATAGACAATGTAGATAAATGAGCGTAGGAGAAGTAAATTATAAGCAAGCGAGAGTCATGTAAAGCAAATGAGATAAACAAAAATTGAAAAAATCGCGGCTCTTTAGCTTAGAAAAATTTACAAATATTTGTAAAAGAAAGAAACTCCTTTGAAAGCAAAAAAATAAAATATAAATCGCTCGTAGTTTTGGCAAGTTTTATTTAATCAATTATAGGGATATTAAAGGGATACTATTTTCAATAGAGATTACATGACAGATCACGCGTGAATCTGCCAAATTTGATATTTTTATTCAATATCGTGCCATATTTTATCATGAAAAGCTTTAGCCAGGCACCGCGTCAGCTATGGCTAAAAAAAGAATATTATCGATAATTAATTGTTTATCTCTGATGAGACTTTGATGTGGTTAATGCGCCGTTGCATTTATTGGTCCACACTTATTTACAAGGAGAGCTGGTCAGAATGTTACCGTGCAACGCGCAATGATTATCAACTATTTAACAGCCGAAATGGAAGCCCGTGTAGTTATCTGCTATACCACCCGACTTTACTGCGATAACGATTCGGTGAACAATTCATTTAAAGTCTCGAGCAAGTGCCATTGGTTTGTTAAGTTCAAATGCTATTTTGCATTTTAATTCGTTTCTAGTAAGTAGTTTCTCAACACAGAGAAACTTAATTGATAATTTTGCATTATTTGGTTTTTCGATTTTTCATGAGTAAGATTTTTTTCAATTTTGATTGAAAGTTGATTTAATTTGGAATTGATTTTGCTTGATTATGTTTTTAAATTTTTTTTAGTTTTCAGTTTTTTTCGGTTAAAATTATGGGAAAATATGTATAAAAACAGCGAGAATTCTTTAATTCCTGGTAAGTCATGTTATTTTTTTTTTAGATCTTGTCGAATTAAACAAAATTAGAAATTTTGATTTACTATTAAAAACTCGAATTTGCGTATCATTGTGTACTTCAAAGTATGTTACTTACTTCATTATTAACCGATTTTGAGTTTAATGCCAGAAAGAAAAAACTTAGGCTTCTACTGAATTTCTTTCATAATAATATTTTTCGTTATGTTTTTCTAAAAATAAAGTTCATATTCCACAAAAATTTAAGTTTTAATAAATTAAATATTGAAGTTGTTAGTAAAAAGTTTTCGAAACAGAGTTCTCAGAAAGCCAAAAAATAAACAAACAATGAAAAAATTTAATTAAATTGAAAGCAATCAAAATAATATATGAAAAAATTAGTTTCAATGAAAATAAATTAAATAAACAAACAAGATCTAAATAAATAAAATATCCGAAATTAATAATCTTAGTTATGTTATTCTAACGAAATATAAATATTTATTTTTTGTCTTATTTGAAATGAATGGGATTTTCTCAAATTATGTATTTGTGATTATAACCATTAAACAAAAATTTTATTGTAAAAAAGTATTAATTATTATTAAAATTTCCTAATCATATTGACTTAACCCAACCGCAATTTAATAACTCCTTATTGAACAAAGTTATCCGAATGATCGATCCTCATTAAATTGAACTTGCATTCGATATTGGAATTGAATGTAGCAAAATGCATACCCCGCCTTTTTCCTGCTGATAACACGTAAAATCAATTTTTGTTTATCTATGATTTTGGTATTGTTGTAACACCTAAAACATATTTATAATGAACTTAAATTTGCATGCATTGCAAACATTAGTAAACTCAAATCAAACCCAAAGCGGAGAGTATACTCAACAATGCAATTGGACTAACTTCAAGAATTGAAGATCTTATCGATTTCGGAAACTTTTCATATGCATGTACATATGTACGTTTGTATGTAAATATGTATGTATGCCAGCACGAACGATCCGCCTCACAAAGTAGCCGTTGACAATATCACGACATCAAGTTTACAGCCAATGAAAGTAAATTCAAATTGAATTATTTAATTGCTTGATCACTTTCAGGGTGAAATTGAAAGGGGTTGATGATTTTTAACTACTTGTAGTGGGAAAAGATGTTGCGGAAGCGATGCGATTTAATGACATCTAAGGCCGAATCGATGGTCGACGAAGTAATTGTGTTTGCTTATATCTACATACATATGTATGTATATACATATATACGATATGTATGTATTTATGCAATTCAATTCAATAATAAAAAGTGGGCAACAAGGAATTTGTGATGTTTTACGATTTAAGAAATGTATTTCGACTATTATTATGTAAACATTAACATTACATCATCCATAAACACTTACATAGTCGTATGTCGTTTAATTGTGATATATGATTTATTTCGATCATACGATTTTTTTTTATCACAACTTTAAAAAAGCTAAAACGTCCTTTAAATTCAATATAATTTTACTCTACTGTATATTCTAAATTCGCATAACTTGCTGGAGTTATATACGAGTACCTTATGCCTGCGGCATATTTACAAGTTTCTTTTTTCATTTAAAAACTCTGCATCTCAATTCGCCAGACATTTTGTACGCATAAACTCATTTAAACTTAAGTGTATTTGATTTCAAGAATGTTAACCAATTATTACTCCGCACACGATTCCCATTATTTTCATATACATACATACCTACATATATATGTATGTCTGAATGTATATATACAAATTAATGTATGAATTTTGAATGATTTGTCGGAAAAGTATTCTGTATACAAAAGAACACATTTATGTAAATTAATTCTTGATCATGATTCAATTATTAAAGGTTTGGTAACAAAGCAGCTAACTCCCTCACTTTTTGTCAAACGACTACCTAAGCATCCAAACCGTGTTGCTTCTTAAAAATAAAAATAGTTGTAACCTGAAAACTTTTTAATACCAAAAACTAACAGGCAACACTTTTTGTTTTTTTTGGTCCGCGTAAACGGTAAGTTCAAATCCGGCTTTTAAAGATAACCTTTTTTCAAATTACAAGACTGACCCCGTATCGTAAATATTTCATGTAAGTAAATGTGTATAAATGAGGCGCTTTTCCATTCGATGTGACGGAGTGGAAAGTTTTGTAATTCCAAGAAGGAATAGGTTTAATTAAATTTAAAATAATGTGACATAATGTGATAATCATCCAAAAACATGAATTTGTAAGAACTCAATTTTTGAGTTATAAAGTTTGATTCATTTTTCTTATAATATATAAAGATTCTCTTTCTTAAATTTCGAATTATTATGGTTTTCGCCGTCCAGGAGTTCGTCGGGAGGGAACGTTTAGTTTTATTTCGCCAAGAAGAGATGGGCTATCGATGATCAATGGAAATTATTTGCCGTTTAGTTCATGGGGCAAATAAATTGAAAATTTTTTTGCTGGTCAAAAATTAAGAAAAAAAATTTACCAATAAGTACATAATTATGTTTTGTAAGCGTAGCTATTGTATTTCTTAATTCAAATGAAATGCCTCTTCGAAATTTCTGGTTAAAAAAATCAATAACATTTTATTACTAATTATGTACTTTTTAAGAAAGCGAAAAAAATTCTAACCCGTTTTCCATACTACGTAAAACAACCCTTTATAAGGGAGTGTCAAAATTCGAATGTCATTATTTACCTAACCTTTTATAATTGAATCATGATTCTTGATATTTTGTAAATTCAAGTTGAAGTAATGTTTGACAATAGAGATTTTATGAAAAAGTGTGAAGCAATCGTAAACAAGGAATAATATGTATTTTCGACAACATGCGATACAGATACATTTGTTACATTAAAATTCAGGAAATTAACCACTTTTCTCTACCAATGAACTCGAAGTTTTGCCGAACCGTAGATTTTTGCAAATATTTGACTCAAGTTCAAAACCGAAGCAATAAAAATTTTAAATGTTCAATTCCAACACAATTTTTTTAATGCCTAGGCCAGATTTGTTCACTTTAATTTTTTTATTTCTTTAAACGTTTTATAGGCTAGACAGATGACACTTTGATCGGGATTAAAGCGTGAGTTCGAAATTATCAGCAATTGATGTGCATTTTGTCTTAGAGCAAATCTTCAAAACTAATGCGGATCAGATCAGACAATACTGCAATTAAATAAAAGTGATTCAGATGAAATAAAAATATTAACACTATTTTTTTATTTATTAATACTGAGTATTAAACTCCACGTCAAATGGAGCGGACGTGTTTAAATAATTTTTGCCCTGAAGACGATTGCCGGAGTGCAATAATTGAAATATATCGACAAAAGGAATACAATTTCGTGTTTTATTATTATAAAAACTTGACCTCGAGCCAACAAAAAAACCGCTTATTTAAAATGGAAAGGTCGCCAAAATCAATGTTATTATAAAAATATTATTGCAGCTTATTGACGAAATTGAAGCATTTTAAAAAGTTCACTACGTTGGCGCTGACTTAGAATAGTAACAAGCTTTCAGACGGTAAAACTAGTTGTTTTTAATTGATATTTTCTTTTTTTAATAATTGAAAAATTTTATTGATTTCGAGGCCAGTTTATGGAAGATTTTTATTTGGCAGAAACAACAACAGTTTTAGTGGAAGAATGAACTGTTGTGATTATTTCATCTCCTTCTTTTTGTATACATTCTTTATTTACAATGTTTTGCACTTTCACCCTTTATAATCGAGTTAAACGGACAAAAAAAAATTAAATTTCTCAATTAGACCGCGCTGCATCTGTCAGTGTTCAATTTTAATTGGATCGATCGCTTAGTTAATCGGAATTAGCATTGCTGCGTGTCTATGCTTTAATATTAAATTACCAATTGTGTTTATGTATGTTAGAAAACAGATATTGAAAAAAGTAATCAGATTCAACGCATGTTACATATATTGTTTCTTGGGTTGCGCTGCTTCGACCATTGAAGTAAAAAGGCCAAATTTTTTTGTTTTCCCTTTTCTTTCCTACGAGTTTCGATAATCTTCTTTATTCTCAACCACGTGTAACCTTTGAGGAGTGAAAATAATATATACCTAATTATAATCTTTATTGCTGTGAATGTAAACATGAATGTTGAAGGTTAACAAAAGAACAAAAAAAAATTAAATTAAATAAGGGCTTAAAATGTTTTATAATTTGGCGAATCCAAGAAAAATTCAAAACGAATTTACTGTAGAAATTATTGCTACGGTCTTGCCTTTTGAAAATCGATTTTTTCCATTCTACCCATTTTTTCTTTCTTTGCTCAATTATGATGTAATTATGGTATGCGATGTTTTATAGATTTCTTGCGATTGTATTCACTTGCAGATAATTTTTATACCGCAAATGTTTGTAAGTATGTACCAAATGCGTCACATGATCTGTGTTTTGTAGATTTTTTAAGCAATTAGCAATAGAAACGTCACTAGAAAAGTGATAAAATTGAAATTTATCTACAAGTATATTGGGGTATTTATAAAGATATGTACAGATATATGTATGTACATATGTACCTTGAGATAAACGTATCTGAAAATTGTAGAATATAAGAACATACGTATGTTTAAGTCTTTGCACAATCACTGAAAGAGTATAAGGCATCAAATGCTTATCGGAGTAGGTACACACGCGCAACAGAAAATATATGTCAATATAATTAATTAAATACATACAAACATATAATTAATTAAGTACATAAAAGTATATACGCACACATACATGCAAAGTGCAAGTAAAACGATCGTATGTACATATGAATTTAAAATATTCCCAAAATAACCCAGACTTTGATTGATTAATTGCAGCTTACAAGATATTAGCGATTAAGGCATTAAGAGTTTATTCATAAGAAATTATTTTGTTTTATATAGTATACCATAGTATTGTCTAGTATAATCTTTATTTTATTAATTTTTTATTAATTTGGTGTTTGGTGATCTGCGTCTCTTATATTGTACCACAAATGGAGGGACCTACAGACTTCAAACGGCAGATGAAACTAATGAGAATATTTTGCTTGGCAGAAATACCCGCGGAACTTTTCCATTGCCTGTCGAGGGGTGACCGCATTTAAAACAAAAATTGTCTATGCTTTAGATATAAAAATTTGTTGTATATTTTTTAGTTTTCTACAAAATTGTTAACTTTAACTTATCTGGGGTGTGTTAGAGAATGAGCTGAATTTTATTTGCAAATGCTTTAAAATAAATTAATAAATATAAAAGAGCATCTATGACATTTTGAATTCTATAGCTATTGATAAGCACAACACTGTATCTAAACATTTTAAGAACAATTTCTTTTAATTTTCTATAAATGTGTAGGTGCAAGTTTCAACTGGCTATAAATCACAGCTGATTTTTGACCATACTCGTACTTTTGCTGATGGTATTCCATATACAAATAAATATAGAAATAAAAGCAGAAAATAAATCTCAAAAAAAACAATAGTACGTTGGAGAAGTACGTTATTTGAATAAAAAATTAAAAATATACGGTGCTGAACATGGTTGTAATGGCTGTACAATCAAATTTATAACGCCAGCATATAAATATTTCTATTACATATGTAGTTTTAAATTTAACTACAGAGTTTTCTAAACAACATATGTATGGTATGCATAACCATGTGTAAGTTTTCAATTGTATACCATAGTTAAAAGAGTTAACCAAACTTTTATTATAAGTAAAAATTTCTCTAAAAGTCTCAATCGGCTACAAAATATCGTTGAATTGCAATTAATATTTGTCTTTCCACATGTTCGACCTGAAAGTTGCATTTCATGAAATTAAAATTGCATGAACATAAAAACTGCATAAAATTAACAGTGTTGAGTTAAATTTAAAATTAATAAAAATTATATAAACTAAGGGAAAATGATTCCGCGAATTCCTTTTACCATTTGCAGTGTGAGTTTTTTAGTTGTACTTTGAACGGCTAATTTCTTTTAAAGCAATATTTTCCATAACAGATATAAACATTTTTATTGCCTATATGATAATTGAATCTGGATACTTAGCAGCTCGGTCAGGCCTATCACCCCGCAACTAGCAAAGTTAAGGGTAACACAAATATTTCTCGTTGCTGATAAGCAAAAAAATTTAAGAGATACAAAGTGTGAAAAAATGTTTCATTTACGTGAGTTAATTTTAGTTGGCATTTGTAGTAGTGGCTAAGAAGCGCCAGCGGCACGTGTTACTAAAAATCAGCTATTTTTAATAAATTGTCTTTAAACGCAAAGTTCGTGCTACTTAGCTATTAAACATGAACACACTAATGTGTGTATGTTTGTAAAAAAAAATATTTGTATGAGTATAAGAAAAATATGCTTACCGCTTTTTCTGAAATTTTTAAGACGCTGCTAACCATGTTGACGTCTCGTTGCCGTTAACTTAGCACGGATAACAGGAAATTATGTACACAAAATTTAACTTAAAATCACTCGACCTAACAGTAGTTGTGTATGATGCACGAGTTTTTTTTGTTTTAAACAAGTTTTAAAAAACGAAAGTACATTTAAACAAATTCACGTAGTACGAAAAGTAAAACCAGTTTTTTATGAATAAAATAACATGTAAATGTCTAAAGTTTACAATAAAAAAAATCACTGCAGTCACATTTATAAAATTTGCTTTCGCAACAGTTTAAAAATTTTGTTTAAGGTCACAGTACTAATAAATGAAAACAATTACAATTTTTTTTTGTGTTTATCTTATTTTTTGTTAAACAAAAGTCACATATTTAAACACACGTTCTTGCAATGTATTAAAATTTAAACAAAAAAAAAACCAAACAAATGCTTAAAAATATGTTTTAAAATCTTTTGGCGGACTGCAACCGTCAGCACAGCTCAGCACTTGTTACACGAATAAACCTGCTAACTGCAATCGCCGCCTTAAAATAAAAACAAAGCCAACATCAATAGAGCAGCCGAAGCAGCACAGCAGCGAACATGACAATCAACAACATTGATGACGGCAGTGGCGGCTGCTGCAGCAGCGTCGACGCGATCGCGCTATGATTGTAATGCGCAGCACTGGGCTCACGCATGCCAACCTCACCACCCACGTATTCGTAAGCTTCAACGCGCTCTACTGTACTACTCAATGGCAGCGCTGCTCTCTCCACTTTCTCCACATTTAATATACTCATTTATGTATGTAGGTATGTACTTTGAAAAATATTGTTGTTGCGTGCTCTCTGTTTGCAAGAAGGTTTTCATACATACTCCTCCATATGTATTTCTTGCTATTGGAGACTTCAAATTTAGTGTAGAGATACCATAAGTAGTTGAAGCGCTTTATATTGAAGCTTAACTGAGCTGTTGTTGATACCTTCAATAAGGTATGCCCATGTTCAGCGATTGAGATTCAGAGAATTTTAATAGTAAGTTCGAAAGAGCTTTATGAAATGATTCTTTCATGCAAGTCTTTTAATACGAAAAATTCGTTATTTTCTGGAAATCGAAGTTACGTGTGTTAGGTTATTGTATATGCATATACTGTGTTTGAACAATTTACTCGTTAACTCGAGTTTATGAGCTATTTTGGAGTTTCATGTTAAACACTACTCATAAATTTGGAGTTTGCCATACAAATATTTTTCGTCTAACTCGCTTTAAATACCACTTTTATTTGGTGTTTATGGACATGCAACCTGTTGACAAATTTTGGCATCATTGTTCAAAAGTTTTGCTGCACTGTTCACTGGTTTGACAGTTTTCAATTTCAAATACGAGGGCGGTTTGATAAGTCAGCAACTTTTTGAACTTCCCGCGCAGAAACTTTAAATTCATCATTGCTCTCATTATTCGCCAGTAAGTAATGTTTTTTGCGTAAAAAAACCTACGCCGAATCCAAAAAAAAAAGGCTTGACAAATACTATGGGGACACTGCATCATCATTTTCAATAGCTGAGAAGTGGTTTACTGAGTTCTGTTAAAGCCGTACAGGAAAGCATATTAAGTTTAATCTTTAATCCATTGTCATACTACTGCTGAAGCAAAATAATAAATATGTATGTACATACTATAATAAACCACTATTAAAACAATATTATAATTTTTTATACAAGTTGGCGTGTAATTTTGCCAATTAATCGTAAAGAGCATTATTTACAACAATGGTGTCTTTGGTGACCCCCACTGAAATTTTCCGCCAAACATTTTCGTAGAATATTTTAATCCTTAAATTTCCTTTTTTTAAGGATATTTTTTGATTTTCTCGAAAAAAAGGGTCAAATTGACCCATAAAGAGACCAGTTAGAGGGTTAAGATCTTCCACAAAAATAATCCTCATACAATTCCACAATACAACTCTGACCATAAGAATTCTCTCAGACATTAACTTACAACATTTTTTTCATATAGTATAATGCTCCCTTCGACCAAAAAACGAAAACTTTGACCCACTGTAAAAAAAAAAACTCGGACGTGCTGGACCATAAGTTTGTTCCACAAAAATTATCTACTCAACATACCCTTTCAGAATTATGGGCTCGCTATTCTGTTCCATTCAAAAAGTCTTCATTTGTTGGACGGAGGCATCAAACTACTAATTTTTGTCATCACAAAGTCCTCAGTACTAATAAAAAAACTCCTCATTTTTGTCATTATAAAGTCCTTAGCACTAATTATCAAACTACTCATTTTTGTTATTACAAACTCCTCAGCACTAATAATCAAACTACTAATTTTTCTCAACACAAACTCCTCAGCACTAATAATGAAACTACTCATTTTTGTAATCACAAAGTTCTCAGTACTTATGTACATACGTATAAACAAACTCCTAATTTTTGTAATCAATATTTTATCTTATACGTTTTTATTAAAATTAACTACTAAATAAAAACAATAAAAACTGTTGAATAAAGTATTAAATAAAAAAATAATAATCAAATCGGTAAAGGAATAGGGATGTTCGAGCATCGATCACTACTGCAACACTGCAAATAAAAGTCGTCGGCCTGGTTTTCATGATTAAGTCTGCCTTTGATCATACTTACGCAAACTAGATAATTCAATTAATTATTGGTTAAGAATAAACGACGGCTTTTCTTTGCAGTATTGACGCCGAAATATCCCCGAAGTTCATCCAAAAAAAAATTTTCATGCATAAGCATAATAAAATATTTTAAATAATTTTTTGAAATAAAATTTTTGCTGAAATGCCGATTAGTCATAGCCTACTTTGATAAAAAATTGTCTTATATTTTTCTATCTTTCTCCTTCTATCACATAAGATTCTTATTGGAGGACGGCATTACTGCTCTAACATATGGACATTTTTCGACAGTTCGAAAACAAAATTTGTAAATGTGTGGGTGAAATGCGAAAAGTTGTGCATGTTTGTGTAAATTTTTTGAATTTTAAGGGAAACTACTTAGTCTTGTCTTGCAGGGTAAGTACACATATATTTTCATAAAAAAAAAACTAAAGTTGTATTTGAAAGTAAATAAACAAATGTCAATTAAACTCAAAGTTTCTTAAACACCTAAATGAGAACGCTTGACAGTTGTTCATAAACTCAAAACTACAAACTCGAATTTACTGCGCCGTCAGGACATAGAATTATGCAAAATATAAACTAATTTAATAAATTTTTGAGTATTTAGTTTTGTAGTGCATTTAATTTTAGTAAAATAAAGTTTATCTTTCAAGTGGCTTTAAGTTGCTGTTTGATGTTTGACATTTTTTTTTTGTACGGGCGGTCTTTCCCAATTTCTTCTATAAAAAAATCGCGTGTTTACATTATATTGACCAGCGATTTTTTATATGGTTATTTGGAAATGTAATAGAACGACTAACAAAACTGCATACTCGAAACATTTCTTAATGTCTTTTTTTAATTTTAAATATTAATGAAAATTTTTTTTTTGATTTTTGATAGACAGTGAACTGTATTTTAATTGAAATATAATTAAAATGAATAAAAATAGTTGATAATATTATTGAGCTCAAGGCCAGTTTATTGAAGATTTTATTTGGAAAATACAACATATTTTAAATGGTAAAAGTAAGAGTACTAATTCGAAAATCACAACATTCCCTCATCAGGCTTATTTTTATTTAATTAATTATATTTATTCTTCATAACCTCTATTCCCAGACTTTGAACCCAGGAGCTCAGAGTTACAGAGCCAACATGCTACATGCTGTGCTACGCTAGCCGAGTGGACTGTTGTGTCTATTCAATCTTCCTTAAACAAACCAACTACAAACAAAACAAAAGTTATAAATGAATAAAAATATAATAAATTGTCCGAATGTGTCGTTCTACGGTTGTGCTATAATTGTTGAATGCAGTGTATGTATATTAAGAGACAAATATAAACAAACATATTTCGACTGCAATGATCTATAATTTTGTTTTTTTTTATTTGCTCTGAAAACAATCCCAGTAGGAAATATAAATGTTTAAAAAAATATGTTTTTGGCACTGAGGTTGGCGTTTCACCGTACGCATTTGAAAATTTTTTTTAATTTTTAATTTATTTAGCTTTGCCTTTTCAAACAGATGGCAACTGTTTCCATAAATCTTTTTTAACTTTTGTTAATTTAATGTAATTTTTTTTACAGTGGCAACGCTCTTCGAAAAACTATTTATAATGTCTCTTGCCTGAGTATACTTTGCCTAATAACTTTTGCAATATGTCTATTAAAAAAATGTGTGTTTTGCGACAAAGCTTTCTTAGATTGCATTCTTCTAACACCCAATGTATATTAAATGGTGCCAATTATGTTAAAAAGTCTTTTTAAAATATATTGTTTTCTACTTTTTAAAATATCTTTCTATTGAGGGTTGCCCAATTTTATTTAACTTATATATTAATTGATACAGTTGCTAACTCTGAGAATATGTTTGTTATTAATTTTTTATAAATTTTATTCGATTTCGTCTACTGCAATATTTGATCAAATTTATTATTTTAATTGATTATGAAGTTTTCAACATCTTTTGAGTATATTTTTAAATTAAAGTTTTGCAATGTTCTTTCGTTGACTACAGCTTATTAATTTAATGTCATTTAAGTTTTAAAATAGGTGCTAATTTAAGGTTTTAATTAGTTTGCAATTTTTTTTTGAAAATAAATCCAATATCTCAGTCCAGGCTTAAAACTATTTAGGTGTCAAACTATATCCGAACTATAAAACATACTCACTCACCACTCACAAAATTTCACATTTAAGTATAACATTGTTAAGATAGCATGGTCGAGTGTGTAGCGGTGCGTGCTATGACGCAGTATGCCGCTGAGTTCGGGCATCGAATCTCACTAAGGGCAAGTAAAATCTAAATAATTGAAAAAGTTGTTTCTAATAGCAGTCACCCCTCGGCAGGCAATGGCAAACCTCCGAGGGTATTTCGGAACCTCTATTTGTATTATAACATAAAGACGCAAAACATAAATAGTAGGAGAAGCTCGGCCAAACACTGAGCTATATCGAGCCATAGCCGCCAAAATTACGTAACCGACAAATGAAAAATTTTAGAGAAGAAGGCTGATTCTCTTACGAGTATATTTATCGGCAGAAGCAAAGCGCATTTTAATAAATATAGTCGCGTTTTGAAGAAAAACAAATCTATTAGATCAGATTATTTTAAATTCCTGCACTCAAATAATATTCCTTTAAGATTGTTTAGTAAGGACGTCAGTTGAATTTCTGACTAAAAAGTACAAATATCTAGATAGTATTATAAAGTAATTGCTATCTCAATTTTTGTTTGATTATTGCTCTGTATTTTAAATCGTGCAGGCATGTATTCTTTGTTTTTTTTTGTATATGAGTGGCTGCATTTTGACCGACAGTAGTACCGGCTTGTATGTTAGCTTGCCGGCTGACGATCGTTATTGACTTTGAACTTTTTCAATGAAAGTGCACTACCGCTGAATGCTAGTAATGATGTTGATGACTTTTTTGTTGTTTTTTTTTATTGTTGTACGTACAACAACACCCAAGCGAATTAAGATGCGCGCCATTCTATTGTTGTACGTTTGTATATATTAGCAATTGCTTTGATGCGCTTGAATTGATGAGCTTGTCGGCGTACGAGTTTATGTACATACATATACATACATACTTATTGTATTTATTTGTTGATATGCAGCTTTGTGAATTTGTGTGAAAAATTGCAATAGAACGAAATGCTGATCATAGCGTTGATGCGATTGGCGAAGTGTCGAAAACTGTGCTACTACTTGGCGGTGAAGACGCTAATTTGACTGCGTCACTTGACAGAATTCACATTTGCATGTTGCATAATGTTGGATTTGTAGTTGAGCATTCACATTTTAATCTCATCAAACAATTTTCACACAGTCCGAATGAAAATTAAGCACAGCACAGATTATAGCCGTACACTTTTCAATTGTTTTTTTTTTTTGTTTTTTTGCTCAATAACATATCTAAATGTTAATATTTACGTATGGTATGTGCATATATACGAGTATGTACATACATTGTACAATTAAGCATGTGATCAATAAAATTTAACATATAAAAACTTATTGAAATTATTGCTAATAAATCAAGAATTGTATTAGCAATACCAATTGCATGATTCATATTTTTTAGAGCGTTTGCCAGTTGTCGATTACGATCAGACTCGAAACTTACATAGACGTTTTTGCTTCTAATAATATTAATAATACAATATACCGGCACAATTATGAAGAAGGTGCCTGCAAAAAAAAAACGATTACCTCATGAACGAATGTGACATTAAAAGAAGAAAATTTGTGTGAATGCTTGCCATTTCGCTTTTTGTGGGCTCTTCTTTCACATGGACTAGTCATTGGCAGTAATGGCTTGAAGCAATACTTTATTTGAATAATTCTAAGTATTTGTTTATAAAACTGTAATTAATGCGACAACTTGAACCAAATCAAGAAACGATAATTTATCATTAAAATTAAAAAAAAAAAACTCAAGTACGCCTCTTTGTAAACTAATAAATTTTAGTAGTTAAAAATAAGTTAAAGATCTTTAAGAGTACACCTGATTTTTGAATTTTTTTTGGCGAGGTAGTTGCTTATTTTCTTTCATATAAAAATTTGCAAAAAAATTATTTTTAATATTTTTTCAAAGTTTTGATGCAAATATTTACATATACAGATTCAAATAAATTATTAAAGTTCAATAAAAGACAAAAAGTAGCGAAAATTTGACAATTTTTTTCAATTCATCCCAAAAAAACATATAAGCCCAACTTAAAAATTTTGTATTTTTTTGGACGCCACTGTTTGTACCGCATACCGCTCTATTATAAAATTTTATCTAAAAGCCCAAAATACATAGTTTCAATCGGTTCTTGAAATGTAAGTGTTTTTTAGGATTTCGAAATATAAAAATTAAACATCAAAAAATGTTAGACCAAGGGGACAATTTTCGCCATAATAATCTTTAGCTGCTGAAATTTTCCAATATGGCATTGATTTCCAACGTTAAAGCAAAACCTTATATAATAACCAATTAAGCCAGATAATTCGTTTTGTTGTTTTATACCTCTAAGATCGGGAGTAGTTTTTTCAATTTTGAATATTTTCACTTTACTGTTTTTTTTTGCTTACACCATATGTATGTATGTACTAAAATATGAAAAATGTACATTTGATAGTTTCTAACTAATGACAAATTAATCAGCCTTATCACAGTCCCAAGCAAAATTTAAGTATAATAACTTTAAAACTGACGCAGTTATCTCAACCAATCGAATCAATCTGGCAAAACGGAGGACGCCCCTTAAATTAAGAAATTCCCAATTAAGACAAAACCTTTGGCCAAAAAAAAAACTTCGAAAACTGAGCACAGTGTATTTAATTTTATTGGAGTCACATCTGATTGCAATAAGTTTTTGTTAATCTTTGTTATGACCAAAGAAAATTTGTCTTTATGCTCTATTTTGATTTAAGCTTCAAAAATCAGAGCTTAGTCATTTAATGTTAGTCATTCAATTTTAAGCATCTGATTGCAATTCTCAAATGTTAATCATTTGTTTTAATTTCACTGTACTCTTTAAAGTTTTTTTAGTAAAAGTATTATTTGTTATAAATAATAATACTATACAATTAATTTGGCGCTTACACTATGTAGCTCAGTGTTTGGTCGAGCTTCTCATAAAATTTGTGGTGTGCGTCTTTATATTTTACCTAGTACAGTTTTGTGCCGACTCCGAACGGCAGATGTATTTTATGAAAGATTTTCCCCGGCAGAAATACCCTCGGAGTTTTGCCGAGGGGTGACCGATATTAGAAAAACAATTTTGCTATAATTTAGATTTTACTTGCCCTGGCTGAGATTCGAACTTCGAACTCAGCGGCATATCGTGTTATAGCACGCACCGCTACCCACTCGATCTTATTAAATACAATCCAAGTTGAAATTTTTAAATTGATCAAAATTGTAAATTCTTTTAAATTTTGTTTAAGTTCTAAAACTAGATAAAAAACCAAATTACACGCAAATATTGCTTTACACATTTATTATTCACCTAGGACTGCAAAAATGACTTATAATTATTAATGGATAACATAAAAGACTAACAACGAATTCTATTTTGCAGTATTTAGTCAAATTTGTAAGTCATTTGCTCCAGTTAAAAAATGTGTTGTTTTGTGAATGAGACTGCAATGATTTTAAATCACAGAGGGACATCCTTTAACTTTTCTATTATACTCGTATGTACTTACATATATTGAAATACATAAGAGTAAAATTTAAAAATTAGACAAAAATATAAATTACAATAGGAGTGTACGCCATATAGCTAATTGTTACGAAATAACACGATTTCTGTTAAATCGCGTTCGCGGTGCACAAATTTGCAAGCAAGAAAACAGTTGATTAAAAACAGCTGATTGTACTTTGGATAGAAATGAAATTTTTGTTTAAGAATTTTGTAGTAGAAAATTATAAACTATGTGTGTTAAACATGCTAGCAGCAAGTAAATGTTAGTTTGGTTACGTTTCCTTAGTACAATAATGTTTAAAAAAAACACAAATGCAATGTTTTTCATTTTGCATATTTGAATGTGGACAAGAATTTAATCAACTGTTCGTTAAACTTACAAGTTTCTGCAAATTATGCGTTCGCTTAAAATTTTGCAAGCATCTCTCTTTGAAAGGGAATACTCCAAAATTCTCAGAAATTTTGTTGCTGCCTTATTCTTGCTGGATTTTTAGACGAACGTAGCTTATATAAATGTGCGAATGTATAAATGGTTTGTGCACATACACACTCACATCTGTTTGTATAAATGTGTTATACATTCTGAGAAATGAAAATTGCATAAAGTCTTTGAAATCAATTGTTTCTACTACACAGCACTTGCATCAAATACAAATATTGTTATCGCCTTATCTGCCATCGAAATGCATCAAGTTGTAATATGAGAGTAATAAAAAAAACTACATTTTTATACACTTGAACAAACATGAATACATATGTACATATATACATACATATTTACGCGCACATATTTAGATGAATTAATTTCGCAGACACGATCAATGAATGACACTGTCAATTAGCATCGAATGATATGGCAAAATTGATTGTTTTCGTGCAAAGAAATCATTAGGGAATCGAAAGGAAAATGCATTCGTTTGGATGTTGTAGATTGTGTGACTATTTAATTGCTATCTTCAATACTCACCAGTCGATCGAGCTCACTGATGCCAGAATAAATGCTTTGGCTTCTGAATTCCTCGGTGAGCGTTTCGGTGCAGTTGCCATTAAAACAACGTGGTGTAAATAAGCCCGGACCTACACATGATATACATACATACATACATAAATGAACAAACACTCGTTTAAACTAAAATCTTATTTTCTGTAAATGGTTCTTCATAGGCTCACCATGACTGCGTCTGGAGGAGCGTCCCGTTTTTAGCTCACCCGTTGACGTACTCGAACGTTCGCCAAGCAAGCAGCCACAGCGATTCACATTGCACAGCTGGGCCAGCAGACAAGTAGCTAATTAAATTACCAAATATATTTATGTACACGAACATATTCATTTTTTTTTTTTTCGTTTTTTGCTAAACTACGAATTTAATAAGTTTTTTATTTACCCTCATTTGACTTTTCACTACGTCTTGACATCGTGTTGTTATTGTTTATGCCAAAGCTTCATAATTGAAACTTTTTTTTTTCACTCAGTAAAATGAACAATCGACAATTGTTGGGAACAAATGCAAGTAGTTTAGTTCCAACTAAAACATTTTCTTCGCCAAACAAAAAGCAAATCATTTGTTTGCTACTAAGTATTTATTTAAGTTACATGGAAAGTTTGGATCTCGTGAACGGAAGCTATGAAAATTCAAAATTGCCGCAACAAGTCTAGATGACAGTTGCGTCTTTGTGCTTGACTATAAAATCTGTTGTGTTATTGAGAATGGGATATGCTCTTTTAATGAGATTAGATAATGGAACTAATGAAACACGTTGAAAAATTACTAAGTAGCGATGCACGAGTTGGTTTTAATGAGAATTTGATTTGGTTTGTGTATCGCAAACAAATGCTCTATTGCAACTGCACTGAGTTCATTAAACTAATAAAGTAAAAACTTATATGTGTATATCATTAGGGTGCATCTTTTACTCACACCTAGAAATTGTCTTCGAAATGCTAAAAAAAATACTTAAAAAATAGTCACTTAATTAAAAAAATTTATGATTTAACTCACAAATTCATGAAAATCGCAAATTATAAGAAATAAAAAGCTCATTATCTCAAAATATATCAAAAATAGAGGTTCGGTGCAAGGATACTTTTAGAAGGAATTTTAGTTTACTACAACTTTCTGATTCAACATTTTCTGTATTTTCAGCCATGTATGCAATAATAACACAGAACAACAAAATATGACGTACTTAAGTTGTCTGTATTGTCTAACTCGTGCTAGTTACATAACACACATTTAATAACAATAGTGGATATAACGTATTTAATCCTGAGTAAATTGTTTTTCTTTTCAAAGCGTTTAAGTAGCATAAAATGACGCAGAGTTAGACCAATTTAATCAACTATATCATATATCAAAGTGAATGGATGAAGTTTACGTGTATTTCATATGGCAAATCTGCAGACGCCGAAGGGCACACATTTTAAGGGATTTTTTTTTTTTGAGTATTTCGAAGAAAATTTTGAGATGGGAGTGAAAAAAAAATAGTCACCATAAAAAATCACCCTAATATACATGCATACATACATACACTGGTCGGAAAAACGAGTTTTCACTATTTATTCTTTGTTTATTTAGTTTCTAATATTTTTGTAATTAAGAAATAGTTAAATGTTTAACAAAATTTTTGTATGTTCTTACTAACATGCATTGTTTTTAAAAATTAATGGCGCATGCCACACTATTACAATGGGTCAAAAACCACTTCTGCGCGAATTTAGGATATGTTGCAGAGAAGGTCCTACAATGTTTGTAAATGCAAAATTAAGCCAAACAAATTTTTTTTTTTAAAATGTAAGGTACCCGGCGTAATCCATTGTTTATCACTTCATGGCTCGCAAAATATTAGTTTTGTCAAAAAAATTATTATGCACTTTTTTTATAGACTCTCTGACTGAGAGATAATACATAAACTTTTTTTTATGCCTTTGTTAATAAAAAAAAAATAATTTGCTGAAAAATCATGTTTGCGTGCGAATCCTCAGTTCTTCATTTATTTATTTCATCGTAATAAAAACATTTTATTGCAGCTGGAAAAAGAGTCATTTTGTTGTTTTGTCAGTCAAATACATTTGAAAGTGGTTAAAATTAAATGCAAATCAATCAAAGTTACAAGAAAATAGGAAGAATTTAAACCACTTGTAGTTGGTAGAAAAGTGCTTTTTCGATTGCATTTAAAGTACTTTTATTTCCGACAGGGAAGCAACGAGCAAGTTTGCTTAACACATATGTATCTACTTGTGCTCAGCGAAACACTTGATTTTATTTGGCATTGCTTTACGAACAAATTAAGATCTCAGGCCCTATAAGGAGACACCCTTTAAAAATTGGTGTGTTTATTCTTT
The DNA here is from genome assembly GCA_963971545.1 of Philophylla caesio. Classification (NCBI taxonomy): domain Eukaryota; kingdom Metazoa; phylum Arthropoda; class Insecta; order Diptera; family Tephritidae; genus Philophylla; species Philophylla caesio. Next base: position 13,078,468 of record OZ020607.1, read on the forward strand.
GATATAACATACATACGTTCTCGATATATTTTTTAAAAACATTTTAAATCGTGCAAACATGATTTTTCAGCAATTTCTTTTCATGCTCCGACTTATTTAACGATTGCATCAAATATGACAGTTTAATTAAATTTTTTAAATTAAAATGTGGAGAATTTAAAAATCACTGGAATTTTTTTTAAGTTTTATTTGCGTTAATTTTTGAAAAATACTTTGCTGACACTCCCGCGTATTTGCTTTTATAAACTATAACTTTTTGTAGAAAAATACTGCGTAACACTGTCAATAAAAAATATCTTAAAAAAAAGGTAATTTTCCATCTCTTGAAATTTGCATTTCGTTACACTAAATTACAATTCTAAGAAAAAATTTGGAATTTAGATGATTTTTTAAATTTTCTGCTAACTTTTGAAATTAGTTTTATATCGGTTTTGTTAAAATTTAACCGTATGTATGTATATAAATTGAAAAATAATTAAAGGAATGAAAATCATATAATTTTGAGTTACATACATTATTGTAGTGACTCATTTTCATTTCGAATCCAGATATATATTTTGTTCAACCAATCCAAAGACTTCGTATTGCTCTTTTTTTGGGTCAACCAATGTGTCAACCTTTTTCATATTTTGTAATGTTTCCGGCAATAATAATTGCATCTTAAAGTTCGATACATCTTTTTTTTTTTTTTTAGAAGATATGTGAAAAGGCGACTCCTCGGGTGTTTAAGATAATTTGTTTATTTATTATCGAAAGTAGGCGTCGCCAATTTCAGATTTTGTAATAGAAAAATATAATAAATGATAAAAATACGGCGAGAAGTTTAGAAAGGCAACAACTGGGGTAATCAAAACCATAAATTATATTTTATAGAAATATTCTTGCAAAACTACTTAAGATTGGTGAGTACGCGGCGAACTTTTCTTATATATGAGTTGGTGTGGTCTAATGTACTCATTTGTGTATACATATGTACATATGTACGTAAAAATATTTTTAATTTTTTTATTTTTGAAAATATGCATATGTATATGTACATATAAAGTGTGATTGCACGTGGATACTTACTATATTTGTACCTGTGTTTTAATATGTTATTGGCCAATAAACTTTATTACCACGTTTATATAAACTTACTATTTTGTACACATGTCCGGCTGAAGTTTTGCTAACGATTTTTACTTCCCGGTAAGCTAAGGTACTTGAAACTTTAAATTATTAAACAACTTTTAAATACAAGTAAGTAAATTATAAAATAATTTCCACTGAACAAATGCATATAGTCTTCAAACATTTTGATTTAAAAGCGACAACAGTAGTGATTATTATAAAAAAAAATGTGTGAGATTGAGAACAGCAATGTAATAGACTTTCTAAATGATATAAAAAATGATGATTTGATGAAAACGATCTTTTAAAATTTATCTCAAATACATAGCTGCACATAAGAAACTTTTGATCTAAGTACATGATATCAAATTTCAATGCGTATTATAAACATGAAAATGGCTAATTAGAGAAATATTAGTCCTGATTTCCAAAGGCTTCGTATTATAGTGTTTGTTATAGTTTGTTCAAGAATTGTACCATTTTAAGTCAAATACTACATGGTACGCACGTTTCTTTTTTACTGATTTTCGACGCTTGAAGTGGCTATTTTTAGCTTTTGTTTTAAGAAAAGCGTCATTTAGTCGGTATGGGCATTTACTAAAAGCAAAATAGAGATATGCTTGTATGTATGTATGTAGGCATGTTAATTGCATTGTTGTAATTGTGTATTGTTATAATTCGAGAAAAAAATATTCATGATTAGTTCTGCATTACATTCCATTGGCTAAAATTTCAATGGATTGCTAAATAGGACGACTAGAATCGAGGAGAGCAGTTAAAAGTACCAAAAGGGAAATTTGCATATAGTATGTATATGTATACGAATGTCAGCATATCCTCTGTGCTTAATAAGTCTATACTCGTACGTAGAAAACTTAAGTAATATGTTTCATTGGCAAAACCTTCGCGAAAAGCTCGAAGCTTGTTGAACAACTAAAGTAATATTATCCAGTGTATATCTTTAACGTAGGTACATAAAACTAAAATGTTCACTCATTACATCACTCTTTCCCTTGATATTTTTTTTTTTTACTGGAAATTTTCCATTAAAAACTCACCGTATTTACAGAAGCGTGCCTGTTACCACTTTTCCTTTTCGGAAAACAAATTTACATAAATAAATATATTAAAGCAATTGTTTTTAAATGGCTACTCTTTGCAAAGACAGTGGCAGTCCGAAATGCTGGCGAAAAGCACTTTTTGAGTGTAACTAGAATTATTCAATGACGCTCCTTAGTAGGTGAAAACCCTGAAACAAAAGAATTTCGCTTAGCCCCGACATGTCAAATAAGAATTTGTACGGAATTCTGTGCAAAATTGTGGCAGCTGTTGCCTATCGTTGGCCATTTTCCTAAGTTAGTCACACTTTTATGGATATCTTTCATTCATTATAGTTCTCAATAAGAAAACTGTAATTGAATATCAATTAAAATATTCGCATCCGTAAATGTTTTGACCACATATACAATGTGTGTATGTCAATTTGCATATGAACCCAGCCAGAAGTTGGTAGAGTTGTCGCTAAAACGATAAATCTAAGATTACTACAAAAGAGTGGTTGGTGGTATTTTCCTCAAATCTATTCAAAAATACTTTTACTTTTTTTTCCAATTCAATAGAGCGACGAATTTACTGACCTCCTTTAAGAGATTTTAGAGAATTTTAGTTTACTTTTATTTCTCAAATGGCTCGCCGTATGTTCGCTTTGGCGCTGTGTCCACTGTGGTCGAGTGGTGCGTGCTATAACTCGATATGCCGCTGAGTTTGAAGTTCGAATCTCAGCCAGGGCATGTAAAATCTTAATCATAGAAACAGTCTAATAGCGGTCATCCCTCGGCACGAAATGGCAAACCTCCGAGGGTATTTTTGCCATTAATGGGCATCCCATAAAATATGTACATCTGCCGTTCGAAGTCGGCACAAAACTGTAGGTCCCTCCATTTGTGGTATAAAGTTTAAAAGGATGCACAATACAAATGGTAGGAGCAGCTCGACCAAACACGGAGCTAAAAAGGTTCGCTTTGGACATCGCCGACAAAACTTGTGGCAGACACATCGCTAATAGGCTCTGTCTGTAAGCCGCTTTAAGTAGGAGTAAGTGATGCTTCTCCCGCATACAAAAATGTTCGCTGGGTATGCACAAGTATAAAAGTTCATAAATATGTATGTATATATGTAGTTCGGTGTACTTTTCTATTGTTGTTATCGTTAGAATTCTTTGAATGTCGGATATGATACCAAGATATCGCTTATACTGATTCCACATACTTACTCGTACACAATGTAAAAGTTGACTTTTTTGAATTGGATACAAGATTTTCAACGAATTTTACGGTATTTTTATTGCTAAGCTTGTCACTGACTTGGCATTTGTGAAACATACTTGAAATTGAGAAGATTAACTTACTTACACTTAACGTACAAAAAGTGTGTGAATAAACTTAACTACCATAACTTTGTGATATTTATGAATTGTTTGATTGATAACGCGTTTTAATTGATTATTTCGATAATTTGACCATGGAAAGTAAATTTTTTCGTAGCGATTATCAAAAGGCATCCGTGAGGCGTACGATTTATGTATTCGACGAAAAATGCTCTACATGCGGTACTGCGGTTAATCAAAAAGGTAGACCGCTTATAAGTATTTACTATGTAGTGAGTGATTTATAAATGAGTGGCTCGAAAGTGACACTTAAAGTGTCTTTTACTGCGAAGGAAAGTTATACCAATGGAAGCGTGATTTTTACATCATGGCAGTGCTTTCTTCAGTGATGGCTTGAATAAAAAAATCGACTTAGTCAAAAAATGTAGAATGAAGCTATAAGTATGCATTCGAGTTCAAACCAGCCATTCCCTGCTCAGTTTTCTCGCGGGAGAAGCAATTAAAAAATATTAAATGAACAATTTTTTTTTGGCGAAAAAATTTTAACTTCAAAATAGCTGTTTGAAGAGAAGCGTGTCTAAGTATTTCGCCATTAATGGTTGGCAAAATATATGCATTTTTAAAATAAATTTGTTCAAATATTAATTTGAAAGTGTTTGGGTCGCAGAGCAAGAATCTAAGTAAATTTTCATATTCAAAATTTGTTTGTTACAGAATTTTCTACAAATCGGATTGAGATGTTGATTTAAACTTAAGAATTTTTTCTATACAATTTTGTACAAAGCGTTCAAAAATAAAAAAAGAAACTGCCTGGGTTTTAAAATTTTGAATTTAAAACCCAACCGATCTTAAAATGCGCCAAAAAAAAGAAAATAGCATCAAATATATTCGAAATTTAATTTTTTATCGGCCAAAAAATAACAAATAACACTGAGATGGTACAAAAAATTACCCCTGCCCGATTTTGTGTACTTGATGAGTTTTCAAAATTGAATATTTGAAAATGTATCAAGTTTTTTGTATTCTTTTGAAATAAGAAAAGTGTTATTGATAAATTATAAATATTTGTAAATGTTTGATAATTATCAAGTACACAGATCAAGCATGATTACTCCAGGAGTGTAAACATTTTTTTCGACACCCTGTTAAAACAACAAGCTCGGTTTTTTCTAAAATTTTTTTTTTGGATTTTCGATTTCTATAAACGGTACACCAATATAAATGTAATAAAATATTTCATATTCTTCCTCCAGATTGTCTCTCTTGAAATTGTACGCAATGTTATTGGGTGAGAAAAATAATCTTTGTGCCAGATAGTCAGTGTTTTTTTAAACATCTTACAATTTACAGGGTATCATTTTCGGAAAAGAAATTTAACTTTTAAGTTTCGATGAGACAGGATAATCTTTCCTTGAGAAAGTATGTAGGCCTGTTGAAAGCCTTTATAATGGTGTACCTTTAGAAACATTTTTTTTTTTAATTATGGTGTTCTCTGAACTACACCTTTTCCAACAGTATTTCAGAAAAACACATCTGTATTTTGGAACAGATCAATTGTATTTCAGAAAAACTCAAATGTATTTCAGAATAACGAAAATGTATTTCAGAAAAACACAAATGTATTTCAGAATATGCCAAATGTATTTCAGAAAAGTACAAATGTATTTCGAAAAAACACAAATGTATTTCAGAAAAAAAAAAAATGTATTTCAGAAAAACACAAATGTGTTACTTTTGTCTTTTCTGAAATACATTTGCGTTTTTCTGAAATACTGTTGGAAAAGGTGTAGATTGATTCAATCGAATTTTTTTGTTGAATAAATAATAATACTTAGCGCCATTTTCACAGTGAATAGTTAACTATTGGTTGGCGATAACTAATTGGTTTCCATTTCACAGTGAATTGTCAACCATTTATTAACTCTGCTCCCGCGCACTTGTTGACGATTAGTTAACAAACACCTGTTTGAATGTCAAACTGTTTATTATTTTTATAAAAAGAAAAATATGCAGAATAAAATTGAAAATTTTGTGTGAAGCAGCGCTAAAACAAAAAAAAATTGAATTTAGTGACAGTGACGAAGATTACGAAGAGCTACTGAAAGTGGTAATTTTTCGTAGGAAAAAACAAATTCGACAGCGATTTAATTTCTTGCAACTGTATGATGAAAAAGATTTTATAGACCGTTTCCGCTTGTGCAAAGATACTGTATGGGAAGTATTGCAGCTCATAAGTCCTGATATACAGCATGCTACCATATGGTAAAGCTTTCTCCGCCCTTTGCTTGCCGATTTTCTAGTTTGAATTTTCTCCTAGGAATAATGCATTGTCGCTGGAACATATACTGGCCATTACATTCGGTTTTATGCCACTGGCAGTATTCAGCAATTGCTTGGTGATGTCTCACGAGTGTCTATTAGCACCGTATCAAAACCTTCAATGTTTTTATAAAACTTTAATGTCAATGTCATAAGTTTTATTTGGTGCTACTGGAATTTCAGATAGAACATTTATTATTATAACTAAGCACTGTGAAATACACTGCTTTAGTTAACTAACAGCTGTTAGTTACATTAACTAATAATCAGCCAATTGTTAACTATTCACTGTTAAAATGGCTCTTAGAGTTTAAATATGGCATTAAACTGATACATATTTAAAACTAAAAGTTATGAGTACAAAGCCTGCTAAAAATAAGTACACTGCACTTACAAATATGTAAAAAGACTCGTATACTTAACTTAGCCATTAATTTGTCAGTACGTATTAACTCGTTTCAGTTAAGACAGCCTTCCTTTATTGCTACCATAAATCAAACATACCTACATTATCGCTTATAAATTCCCACTTTGTTTAATAATCTTAAATGTGATGTTAAACTACAGCGGATACTTTTCTTTGTTTCCAACCACTGTTTGGTAAGAGATTAAGCCAAATAATCTCAACTAACGCGTGAAATCGTTTATTATTCAGTATAATTTAATGTTAACCTATTTGATTTTTGAAGTATAAAGGAAAAATGTTCAGGTACTTTTATTTACAATACCCTTGGGAAAAACTCCATATTAAATTATTGGTGAAAATCCCTGTTGCCTCACCTGAACCGTAATATACGCGTTTTTGATTAAATTATTTTCTAGGTATTTTTTGGAAAAGAAAGTATGTATTTAATACTAATTCGTAAATTAAAGGAACTTCTTTTTAAATTATAGCCAATGCGAAGACAGTTGCAGCTTTTGACCAGATATCGGTCAAAAATAACTTACTAACTTCATGGTCTATTTTATCTTTACTGTTATTAAACGCATTTATAAAAAATTTATTATAATTGTTTTATATATATTTTCTTAAGGAGACAAATTTTTACTTTCCTGGTCTTAAACTTCCGACGTTTGCAATTCCTGAATATATATAATGTATTTATATAAAAGCTTCTGAAATTTTCTTAAAAACACTTGTGAAACATTCTGTCGAAATTTATCGGATTTTAATGGCTGGTTCGAGAGACATACCAATTTCATATGTAAGAGTGTGTAGCACACATTAGTTCCGTTCGTCTAAAATTTCAGCAAGAATAATCAAGCAACAATTTGTGAGTTTTTTCTCTCAAAGAAATTTGCAGAAACTTTCAAGTTCAGCGAACAGCTGATTAAATTCTTGTCCGCATCTGAATATGCGAAATGAAAAACATTGGTCCCTTCCATTTCAAAACGCCCGGTCGTTTCGGGTCATGATTTTAGATTTTAACGAAACTTGAATGTGTTGTTTCTGGGTAAATTTAAGGAGACACGTATTTTTTTGCCCGAATATTTTTTTTTGTGAATTTTTCGCAATTTCATTTTTTCGTAAAAAACAAGTTTTCTTGTTCGTTTCACGAACTTTAATTTTTAAACATGCATATCTTCGAAAAATATCAACCGTTTTCTGTACTTTTTTTTTCAAATGTTTGTAATTATCTGTTCTTTTACTAACAAGCGTCAGAAATTTCATGAAAATTTAAAAAAGTAGATTGTTTTAAAATTGCAAAATATTTTCAAAATTTATTTTTTCAAAATGCTTTCTTTTTATTTTTTTCAAAAAAAAAAACTGTTGAAACTTTAATCTGGCCAACTGCCAAGAAGCCCACATTTGTTTTTTTGAAGTTATGATTTTTTATAAATTTTTTTTTTTTTTTTTGCACAAAACGGCATTTTTGATATCATATAAACCAGGAACGCTACATTTTTAGTATTTTTTTAGCGGAATAATTTCTGGATCATTTTGTTCACAAGAATAAAGTTGAAGTTAAATTTTTCATTAATTGTAACGTTTTTCTTTGACGATTTTCACACCATAATTGCAAAATTGTGATATTTCGTAACAATTCCTAACAAATATCTGCATCACGAACACACTTATTGTTATTCATAAATTAAATTTATGTGCATAAAGTGTTTATATTTACAAATCTTGACAATTAGTTGCATAGTAATTCTATTATTTAATTTTGTGTATTTTGCAATTAAAGTTTCGAAAAATCTTTAACAAAAATCATATAAGCTCAAATTGAAAAAAGAGCTTACTTATTTTATAAATCATTTACAATAGTTTTATATTAAAAAAAAATAATTTATTAAGAAACTGTGCATACGTAATTCCTTTGACGACAAATTAGATATATAATTTTTAGAAAACATATTTATCATAAATTTAAATGAAATGTTAATGCATGTATTAAGTACACAAAATAAGTATAGTCTGAATTTTTAAGCCTTAACTTGGATTTTCTATATATATTAATCACTTTATTAACTGCTCCAAATTATCCGAGAAAATCAATAATTTTTAGCCGGAAAACTTTTTTCTCCTCAAGAGACTTCATAGAATAATAATTCTAGGCTTATTTAATAATATAACCTTTTTCTTATGGATCGACTCTTTCTTTAATATAACTTCGCGCCAATAACTAAAAATTATTATTTTAATAGAAGTAAAGTTTTGTTTTTTTAAAAACTTTTTATGCATTTTTTTATTTTTAGAAAAATACATTTTTAAATTTTCGCGATTGGGATGTATCATTCATAAATATAAATATTTAATAGAATTTAGTAAAATGTATGTTAAATGTTATTTAACGTTGCTTAGTGCAGTTGTACTGCAAAAATGATATTTCGGCAACAAAAATTGGCAATTTCGGAAAAATATGGAAAACCAAACTTTAAAAAATGGCAAAACAGTACTCAAAGGCTCTTAAATAAATCCTGAAACCAATTGTTTTTCAGCGTAAGTTTCAGAGGTCGTTGAGTATGAATTTAAAGTTAGATTTCAAAAACTGAAAATGGCGAGTACAATCACAAAAATTATTTATACAATACGAAAAAAAAAAACATTAGAGTACGATTTTTCAACTTTTGTCCATTGAGATTTGAAATTCAGATCACTGTGTGACGGTAAGTGTCTCGAACTTTATCTTATATTTATTCAGCATAGCTTTGAAACTACAAAATCTATAACCTTGAACCTCTCTCTATCGTCAAACTTTAGTATAAACAATATTCCAAAAATTCGCACCAGATTTCTACGCTTACAACTGTGTATTTACTCGTTAGTATGTATGTACATATAAGGACTTGTATTTGTAATTATGTATGTAAGTAAATATCTTATCAAAATGAAGTGAGTTGAGGCAATAAACTAATTTGCTAATGTTTATTAAAGATTTCTTTAAGTAAAATACGAACCAAGCTGCCTCGACGAAGCATTTTTTTAATTCACTAAAAAGTTATTTGCTCTTGAAACATTCTTGCTTAGATTTTAGCGAACTCGAGCGAAAGAAATAATACCAATAAATAATATTACAATTTGCGCAAAACTGACGATGAAGGCAGCATTTGCTGGCAGTCTTTGAATAATAATTAAACAATAAATGCATCTAACCTATTACACGATATTGAGCGAAAAGTTCGGCCTAAACTTATACAGATCGCTGGCAACACACCGCTCTTGTTATAAATCATTCAATTGAATGATACTTAAAACAAACGTGCGATGAATGAAATGACGCGACATCACTTGAGACTGCCTTTTCTCAACTCACTTCTTTTTTTTGAACTCTTCGGAACGATGCTCTCAGCTTAAACTTAACTCGTGCACATTGGGTTGTCTGTTGCTCTTTAATATAATTGAATTAGATAAGGAGATCATTAAATGTAGTCAGTATTGTTATCACAATCAACTTTTCGAGATATCCACACACACACACACACATATTAACACATAAATAGTAGTATGTCTGGCATGTCGATGGATGAGGCAGTGAGCGCTGCGCAAAAGAAACCTTTTATTTTTATTCGCAAACGCATCGCTGCTCATTTTTGCCATTGTCACTACAAAATGTTTGCTCTGCAAATAACATGACATTGCAACATTGTTGGTGTGCATTATTATTATTGTTGCTATAACTGCCTTTGGGTTATTGTTGTGTTTGCAGTAGCCCGAAACAATATCTTCCTCTGCTGCTGTTTCTTTTGAATGAAGCAATTTTTAGCGCTTCCATTTGATGTCAGCACTTGAGTGGCGCTGTTTACTAATATTGTGGTGCAGCTGCTGCGGTGTTTTTTTTTTTACGATACAAGCGAGTCTAATTGAAATTTCTGCAGCTAGTATCACATTGAAGGTAGCGCCGCACGCGCTCACCTGTTTTTCAGCGTTCCATTTACTATATAGATATGTATGTATGTAGAGAATATTCGTAATCAAGCAGGCACATAAATTTTTCTGCGTCGATATCTTGCTGTTATCAGGTATTTCATTCGACCCCTCAGCGTACACGTACACCAGAGAGATCTGCAGCCAGTCATTGGCCATTGTTTCACTTTTATTTGTGCTTATCACAAGTTATTTTTTTTATGTTGTTGCTGTTGCTTATTGTTCAATTGTATATATGTAAATACATATTTATATATTTTTATATGTGGGTAAATTACCTTACTTCGTTTACGTTTGTTTTTGTTTTTGTTGTGTTTTTTTTTTCTTCTTGTGAGTCAAGTACCTGTTTTACGAACACAATTGCTTGAAAAATGATTGGTTACACTCACTCACACTTACGATAACGTCATGAAGTAGGTACTTGTGCATGATTATAGTATGTAATTGTAGGTGTTTCGATATGGTTCATTTGATACTGATCGTTTTCAATATGGGTCAGAGTTAAATCTAAAAAATCAGTCTGTTAATCGCCGTTAACGGACTTGGACGTAAGTACATACAATCGCTTCAGTGCGGTCGCAAACTTGTTCGCAATCGAAGTGAACGCGTTTGTCGCGATTTTTTATTTTTTTCATTAATTAAAAAAGTATTGAACCGAGAAACGCACACATACATGCATATGTATGTACATTAACACATATTCGAGTGATATGCAATTAATAAAAGTGACACGAATAGAGAATTTTTACGGGTACACATAGAGGGCAAAAAAAAACTATTCTGGATTAAGTCAACACGAATACGAGCATAAGATGACAAACGACAAGGGTATATTGCAGTTTGCTAAGAAATATTTTATATTTACATATACATAACTCTTTTGCATTTAATTATTTGTATAAATTTTAAAGTGAATGGCATATCATCCAACTTTTTAAATTTCGTATACTGGATTATTGATCATAGCATATTCGCAAATTAATTTTACTCACGCTTAAAACTTGTAATAAACATAAATAAAACTTCCTTTTAATAACAATTTGTACATATATGAAAGTGATCGCTGGTTCTTGAGTGCAGTTTTCTCCATACTTTTTTTTTATTATCAAAGCATCATCACCCCTGAAAGTGTACTTTAATTCCATTACTCAGTATTTGGCAGTAACACAAAAAAAAAGTTTGCTAATGGTTTATAAAATATTCCGAAAAATATAATTAAGTGTCGTAAAATATCGTAAAGTTGTAAGTTCATATAAATTTCCGGTAGTTCAAAAATTTTAAATTTTTTTTGTTTTCGTTGCATTGCACTGAAAAGGATGTGAAATAACAAAACTTGGAATTTTTCAAATTTTATGGCTTTATGACAATACGACACCTTGTGAATCACCTACAAGTTTTCAAAACAACTTTGAAATTGCCTTTGAAATTGTTATGTTTTGACAAGTAATCCAAAGGTTTTTTTTTATAATATGTATACAAAAATACTGCCTTAAATTTCAGCTTTAATATTTATGTTGTTGGTTAAGGATTTAGCGAGTATATTGAAACGATTTTCCGTCAAGTTTGGTTTGAAGACAAACCAGTTTCGCAGTTGTCCATCTTTGGACCGAATTTTCATTCCCGAAAATCATTCCAATATAGTTGATCAACATCTTCCCTGTTGGAAAAGAAAGAGAAAATTAATGGACTTGGACGTAAGTACATACACTCGCTTCAGTGCGGTCGCAAACTTGTTCGCAATCGAAGTGAACGCGTTTGTCGCGATTTTTTATTTTTTTCATTAATTAAAAAAGTATTGCACCGAGAAACGCACACATACATGCATACATATGTATGTACATTAACACATATTCGAGTGATTTGCAATTAATAAAAGTGACACGAATAGAGAATTTTTACGGGTACACATAGAGGGCAAAAAAAACTATTCTGGATTAAGTCAACACGAATACGAGCATAAGATGACAAACACAATTTTTTGTTCTAAGAGTTGCTAACAATAATCGCCCTTAAGAAATTCGAATTATTGCTCAAAATAATATATATGCACATACTTCTTATTATTTGACAAGTTGTTAGTGTTTATTTTCCTCATTTTTAATTTTTTGTAGTTTTATATAAAGGCAAGTTTCAAATATATGGATCATTTTTTCACACCCAATCGAGTTTGATAAAAAAATTTTAATTTTTTATTGCTTGTAAATTACCAGTAATATTAGGCAATTTTTTTTAAGCAAATGTTCTGAACTATGTACTTGTATAATAATAACACTGGTCAATAAATACAATTTTTTTTGGGTTTCTGTAATTATGCTTAAAATATGATTCTAGACTTTGAAAAACACTTGAATTTATCCTTTTTAGTTCCTACAGTTTTCTTTTGTTTAATACGAAAGAGCTCATACGAACATAAAAGAAATACAAAAAATGTTCACTTTTATATTTAAATTTCTTGGCCGATAGCCTTGTTTCTAGTGCTAAATGTATTTATTGTAATTTTAATTGTTATAAATAAAATAATAATAAAACTAATAATGATCAAAAAAACATTGTTTATCACAAATATTTAATAAAAGACTCTTATATCCAGCAAAAGCTTTTCTGCTCATTATTTAAAGTGACACTTAAAAAAAAAATACATAAATCAGTAATTTTTGACGAAAAATTGAAAAACTGCTCAAGTTTCTACAAAAGTAAACTTTGATCAAAAAAATATTTTTTCCCCTTTTTTTTTGGCGTAGGAGAAACTAAAATTTCACATCTAGAACTCAGACCCAAAATCATGTTGACCGGTGTAATATACATAGGCATATTAGGAATTTTCGCCGGATTTAAAAAGTGTATTATATTTCCGAAAAATATTAAGACTTAAAAGAGCTGTGTAAATTTGAAAATACTTTCGAAAATTCCAGAAAATTGTTTTATTTTATATTACAATTATTACAACTTGTTTAACAGATTGAAAATAATGATATTTTTAATGCCACTTTTCACCTTTTTTTGGAGAGTGGCTTACCAAAAACATAAATGACTCCGCCAAAACTTGTTCGATTTACAATCATAAGATAATGGAACCGTAATTTCTTGCCTATTTTATTTCTTTGCAAAAACACTATCCATATTTCAATTTCTTCGTAACAATCATCACATCATATTTTCATGCAGATTCGTTAAGCTTAAACTGTTCTGTTATATTTTGTTGTAAACGTTTTATTTAAACTGTCTCTGTGATTTTAGATTTCACATGCCTTGACTGGGGTTCGAACCATGATATTCAACGGCATACCGGCAATAGATAAGATGTATATAGTATATACAATTCTGCCATAAACGATAAGGGTTGTAAAGAAACGCTGCGTTTGTAAATGTACATGTTCATTAGAAATGATCGATCCACATTCGTTTAACATTTCCGCATCAGAACAGTGTTTGATTTTTGTAATCATAGAAAATTTTTAACTTTTTTTCTGTGGTTTGAATGAATTTTTTTCAAATACTTATACTAATAATAATAACAATTTTGCGGATCAGTGTAGGGACTTACAGTTTTTGTGCCGACTCCGAACGGCAGATGTATTTAATAAGAAGCTTTTTCATGGCAGAACTACCCTCGATGGTTTGTCATTGCCTGCCGAGGTGTGACCGCTATTTGAAAATAGCTGTCTTTATTATTAAGATTTTGCTTGCCCTGGCTGAGATTCGAGCCACGAACTCAATGGCACCGTTAACCGTTAATTTATGAACTTGTTTTTTCAATAAAAATAATTAATTAAACATATTTAGTAACTTTCGAAAAGAGTGCCTAAAAATTTTAATTTTAGTACAGTAAAGTGCAAGTTTAAAGTCGCTACAAAATACCATTGGTTTTTGACAATATTTTCACTGATGCTCTTTCGTTATATAAAAAAAACTCGATAAGCGTTGTATAGAATAAACTGCGCAACATAATCTGTAAAAAAAAATATATATCTAAAATCAACAGTAATTTTGAAATGGAATATGCTACAAAACATAATATAAGAAAATACTTCAAAATTTTTTTTTTAACAGAAATTTTTGTGGTCGTTAAGTGAGTTTTTTTTTAATTTTGATTAAAAGCATTAAGCTTGGGTATATGTACTCGTATATGGTTTCTGTTGAAAAATAAACTTTTTAATCGAAGAAATTCAATAAAAAATTATTAAAAGAAAAAATATGCTGCCAATATTTGGTGCGTTTATAATTTAAAAATGTTATGACAGGGAGCAGATAACTATATGTAGATATAGCACGAAAGTATTATTTTAAGTTTTAAATTCACTTCATACGTAATTTGCGGAAAAACCAATTCGCATATAAACAGCAATGACGTTAGCAAGCTTTCTGTGGATGGATATTGTGAATAAATAAAATAGTCATAAATCCATACGTTCATATAATACACGTACATATTTAATCTCTATAACTATCATTTTATAGCTTTTACGCGCCAGTGATAATTCAAAATAAAAACCAAAAACAACGGCTACTCGTACAATTGTATCGGTGGTAATAATTTTCGACAAGCAACATTAATGCTTTATTATACTCGCGCACAAATGCGATAATGTTATACAGTTGTAGTAACTGTGGGAAAAAGTACTGATTATACACGTCTGTCACCTTAATCCAGTTTTTATTTTAACATAAAGAATGCAGACAAAAGAAAGAAATTGGTAGCTGGGATACAATTGATTATGGATATGATAAGAGCTGGGCAATGTCGTTTTTTTTTTGGTTCTATCTTTCGAAGAGCCTTGACACGTGGTAACACATTGAATTGGTTAATCTAAGCAATATTAGCTTCGTTTAAAAACCACCTTGTTGTTGCTTCACCTGATTTTAAATAGGTATAATCATTTATGACTTCAAACTTACAGTTTTTTACTAAAATTCAATGAACTGCAAATATGTAAGTTCAAAAAAAATTTGATTAGAAACAAAATTTTGTACTTTTAGCGAAAAATCAACTTGAAGCAAAGTTTCTATAAATAAACAAAATTTACATTTAATAATAGTTCTTTAATTTCTCGTTTCATTTGGTTGTTCCTTTTTAAAAATAAATATACTTTTGCTTTTTAGTTGTCTCCTTTTACATTTTTTGGTACCTGTGTTTGCCATTTTCAATTCTTTAGTTACCTGGTTTTTTTTAGACAATACTCTAGTACTTTTTTTTACAATTTTTGTTTTTTTCCTCATCACATTTTTATCTTTAGCTAGTTTTCGAACAAAATTCAATAAAATAAAATACTTTTTCACACTAATTAAATACCGTGAAACAGACTGTAAGCTGAAAATATGTAGTTTTAAATCATGAATTTTGAAAAAATAGCTTCGCCTTTTTTCAATTCCTAATACTATCACCTATTTATAATATGCAGCTAAGTATTAAACAAGGTAGGGTCTAGCAGGTCTCGTTCAATAGAGCCCAACATAAAGCTATTGTATGTTATCTAACTAAATAGAAAATGAATTAAAAGAAACAAAAAGGCAGCAGCTATTTATATTGGTTTGTCTTCAAACAAAACTTGGCATATGATAATGAAACATCGTTTCCAAAATACAACAAAATCGGTTGCTTTCGTTTACATCATGATCATAACTATAATTTTTTAATAATACCGACATTGTATTTAATCAATTAAAACTAGCTTTTGCATAAATAAATACATCATAAATAGATTTTCCACTCCTTAAGTTAAATAACGGCAATGTAGTTAACGCTATTTTAAGGCTTCTTGAAATGCGCAAACGTTGCACAGTGTTGCCCGTGTTCAAAAAATGTTAATTTACTATTGATGAAATTGATGATATTCAAAAGTTATTCTTAAGTATGCCTAAAGTGCTCCACTCCACTAGACAGTTTTCGCCTCCTATTAATTTCCTCTTTATCTTTAGCAAAAGGCTTGATTAGTGGTGATATCGATTTCCCCGCCTTTTTGCTTGCTATTTAGTTTATCATTGCTGCGAGGAGACTTCGGTTTAATATTCCTTTTAAGAATAAGAGCCTCACTAGTTGTCGACATAGTTCGTAAGAACCTTTGAAGTTAGTCGATTTTTTTTATTAAAAATTAAATTACAAATACATCTGTTAAAACATGATTATTATTTGTTAACTTACGAAAGGTATTTGATAAATACATCCAAATCTACAAACATACACGAAATACTCGGATCTATAATTTTAAATATTTCCATAGTCAATGAGTACTTAACTAATACGTAATTGATTTCTAATTTATTTACTTACAGATAATGAGCCTACTAATGGCGACGTACAAAAGTCATCAACAGAACCTGCAGCGAATGGTAAACCAGCGAACGATGACATTTCTGAAGCTAAAGATCATTCTGAATCAATACAAGAAACGAAAATTTCACCACGATTGAGTTTTGAAGGAAATAATAAGAAAGAAGTAGAGACAGAGCACAGTCTTGAGCCAGTTTTAAATGTTTCGGAAGCAGAGGATCAAGTAAAGGTAGATAATGAGTTTCTTTACATAAAAAAAAAATTATTTTATAATACCTTATCTGAACTTGCTGTAATACACCGCTTTTAACAATTTTAGCAAAACCACAGTTTGAGACATTTGAAAAAATGTATTTTCTTCTAACTAATTTACATAAATTATTTTTCATTCTCTTAACAAAAACATAAAAGCTCATTTTTTAAACTTTACACAAACTTCTTAATAATTTAACAAAATTGTAACACATATTCGAACTTCAAAAACTTTGGAGTGTGCAATTTTTTTTATTAAATTATAGTTTTCGGGACAAAATGTTAAGTGGTTCACTTTGAAAAATGTTATCCAGTTGTTTCCTTTATAAAAAAAAAAATTAAGTAAATTTCCAGACTTTATACAAAATCTATGAGAATTTTCCAAATTTTTCATCAAAATTTTTTTAGGAGCCTTAGACATTTTAATTATTTTAAGTATAAACTTAATAATAATAACCACTTTGTTATGTTTTTTTTTATGTCGATGGTGTTGCGTTTTTATATTAAAATAAATTTATTCAAACAGTATATGGAAGCACCATTTAGCTGGAATTAACATATGTATGTATATCATCCCTGAGCTACATTGTCATAATATTTTTGTTTACGATCTTTGAAACTAGAGTTAACTTTTATTGCATAGTTAATCAAAAATATATGAAACTCCTGAGAAAAAAGTCTAAAATTGTTTGATATTGAGTTTCAAACTTGGGTTTAAATCATGTTTCAATTAAAAAAGGTTAGGTAAATAATGACATTCGAATTTTGACACTCCCTTATGAAGGGTTGCTTTACGCAGTATGGAAAACGGGTTAGAATTTTTTGCCCTTTCTTAAAAAGTAGATAATTAGTAGTAAAATGTTATTGACTTTTTTTAAATTAGAAATTACGAAGACATTTCATTCAAATCAGCAGTACATTTTTACTAAATACTGAAAAATATCAGTTGCTCAAGGCCGGTGAAAAATTTGGACGGAGATAAGCTTTTTTAGCATAAAACAAAGAAATTTAATTAAAAAATGTATCACATATTTCCCTAAAAAAATAAAATTTTTTTATTATATTCAAATACATTAGTGACGACGTATAACAAAGAATATAATCGAACCGCAACAAGACTATTTGCAAAATATTGAGAAAGAAATAAGTCAAAGCAAAGAACAAAACAATATATGGTATAGGGTGCTTTTTTTAGACGTGTGGTTTTCAATGAGACAGTACTTTTTTCGAAGTTCGTATTTTTGACAGCTGTTACTTGAATTATACTCCGTTTGGTTTGCCAAATTTAAAACGCATTAAAATAGAATATTCGGCGTATTATTGCTGACATACGATTCCAATTTCTGCAAAAAGTTGTCGAAAATTAGGCCTCTCGCCTGGAATTTATTAGAGCCGAATCATTTTTAAAATATAATGACAAACCCTTATCTCTATAATAAAGCAAAAATGTTGGCCATAGCATTAAATTAAATGCGTTTTATGGTATATCTTCTTAAAAACCACATGTCATAAAAAAAACACCCTATATTTGTTTGTGCGTGAAAAAAAAATCCCTGCTATTTTCGTTTGTTTCTTCTAACTTTTGTTTTATTCAACAAGGT
The DNA here is from genome assembly GCA_963971545.1 of Philophylla caesio. Lineage (NCBI taxonomy): Eukaryota > Metazoa > Arthropoda > Insecta > Diptera > Tephritidae > Philophylla > Philophylla caesio. Next base: position 13,096,773 of record OZ020607.1, read on the forward strand.
CATATTTAGAATATTACAGATTTTGAAGTATTTTCAGGAAACGCTTTAAATATTTCAATTTGTTCTAAAACGTATGAAATTGGAGTTGTGATTATGGTCTCTTCTCACGTGAAAACTAAAAATTATCTTAGCATGACCTTTACAGAATGTTAGACATTATATCAGCAGCACTTCTGCATCCTTACCTCTTAAGTTTCATTTTAAAGCTGCAACAGTCTTTTAGTAAATGACCGATATTACGCTGGTATAATGAAATAATTTTATATATCAACTTTCAGTATAAAAAATAATAAAATGAGTGTATTCATTTACGATGGTGATGATTATACTGATGATCAAGATTTTTTTAGCGCACAGAATCTTCCAAGTTGCTCAAATGGTCGGGCATTACAAATAAGTGACTTAAGTGAAACTTCAAGTAGCAACCAAGATTTGTCGACAAATGAAGAACTAAATGGTGTAAATAAGGTTATTTTTAGAGACAATTTTTTTCAAAATTACTGAAAAGGTAAATTAAAAAGAATGGCATGTTTCATTTATTATACTTGTACAATGCTAAACAACATTATTAATATGTAGGTAAACAGAACTCCGCCTGTAGAACGGTTGTTTTCATTCGCGGGTATTGTTAATCGTTCTAGAAGACAAAAACTCAGCGATGTAAATTTTGAATTGCTTGTTTTAAGAAAAGCTAACAACTTAAAGTATGTAAATATATACATACAAATGTGCATAATTAATAAAAGAAATAAACGCCATGCTATTTCATTAAACAGTAAAAATTTACTGCTCACTGATATTTTTCAGTAATCAGTAAAAGTGTACTGGTAATGCAAAGTAAATTTCAGTAATCACTAAAAGTGTACTGCTTACTTAAATTTCTTTTCAGCAATCAGTAAAGTTTTACTGGTAATGTAAGCAAGTTCTCATTATCAGTACAAATTTACGGATTACTGCATTTTTACTGGTAATGCTAAGTGGCCATCTTAGATTCAAATTAAGAAATATAATAGCTACGCCTACAAAATATAATTATGTATTTATTGATAGATATTTTGTTTTTTTTATTTTTAATCAGCGAATAAATTTTCAATCAATTTGTCCTATGAACGATTTTATGGTATAAGGTAAATATTAGCGCGTAATCATAAAACATTATCTTGAAATATTTAAGTTATTTATTCGGCTCGTTCCTATAATTTATATACCATTGATATCGGTTATATTCTAAATATTTTGAGGAACCCCTGGGCGGTGAAAGGACGAAAAATTTTATTCCGACAAATAGTAAATGACTTTATGGAGTATATGGAGTTGTAAGAAAACCACAATAATTCGAAATTTAAGAATCTTTAATTATTTATTACAAGAGAAATAAATTTAACTTCATAACTCAACAATTTACATATGTAGTTCTTACAAACTATTTTTTTTTTGGCATTTGTCACATTTTTTAAATTTATTTAAACCTATTCCTTTTAGAAATTACAAAACTTTCCACTCTCTCACATCGAATTTATATGCACGTGAGAAGCATTCAATGAAAAAGCGCGTCATTTATACACATTTACATGAACTATTTACGAGACTGGGTTAATCTTGTAATCAGAAAGAAATGCTGTCATTAAAAGCCGGATTTGAACTTACCGTTTACGCGCACATAAGAAACAAAAAGTGCTGCATGTTAGATTTTGGTATTAAAAAGTTTTGAGGTTACTAACTACTATTATTATTTTTAAGAAGCAACACGGTTTGGATGCTAAGGGAGCTGCTTAGTTACCAAACCTTGAATAATTGAATCATGGGTTTACATGTTCTTTGGTACTTTAATTAAAAAAATAAATATACATATCTATGCCATAGATTGTTTAACGTTAAATTGTCTATTCAAGAAAAAACTCATCTTTAAATTAAGAAAGCACAAAACAAGAACAAAACGTACATATTTTTCATTCATACAAATTTGACGCTTTCATCTTCCGCATTTAAATTTTTATTTTTATATATCGAAATCGAAATGCAGGATAGGCCTGATATACTACATTAATATATGTATGTATGTATACGAGTATATATATTTTTCATAATTTTGTAACCTTCTTATCAACTCATGATAATTTAAGAAGATAAGTTATTTTATGAAACGAACTTATCGTCAACTTTGTAAGAGACTAGAGTCTGTTTATCGAATTCCGGATTACAATTGATACGACGCTAATATAAAAGTCAACCTAAAAACCCATTACGCACAAGTAATTGTATGGTTAGTAAAAAAGGCTAATGAGTACTTAAAATTATTTTCCAAAACGATCACACGATCCGATAACCTATCAAATCATTAAAATAATCATTAAATACGAAAACCAATTGCCGCATTATTTCATTAATTTTCACTATTTATACATCCGTACATGGCAGTGAACTAACAACATTATTTTTTTTTATCAAAAACAAAATCAAAACATGCCAGACATCACGTCTTTTTAAGTACTTTACCACCATGACTAAGTCGATTGATAAAAAATACGAGTATGTTATTTTATTTTCAGAAATTGTCTTACCCGAAATCCGTATTCTTTATCATCAGCAATGAGTTTTGTGAACGATTCAACTACTATGGCTTGCGAAGTGAGTGTGACTTGGTGAAATTGTAAAAATTTATGAGATGTGAAATATTTCAAATCTCTACAATAACACTCTTCTCACCCACAGCCGTTCTCGTTCTGTACCTTGGCCGTCAACTGCATTATGACGACGATGATGCCACCGTCATCTTCCACGTCTTCACTATGTTAGTCTATTTCCTCTGCATTTTCGGAGCTATACTCTCCGATAGCTGGCTTGGAAAATTCAAAACTATTCTCTATCTCTCGCTTGTGTATGTCGCCGGCTCAGTTTTGGTTACAATTGGTGCAGTGCCTCCATTGAATTTACCAGCTAACGCATTTACAATGATCGGTTTGGCGTTAATAGCTTTGGGTTCGGGTGGCATAAAACCGTGCGTGTCCGCCTTTGGTGGTGACCAGTTCAAGATACCCGAACAAGTGAAGCAAATGACCACATTTTTCTCCCTCTTCTACTTTTCAATCAATGCCGGTTCATTGATCTCGACTACAATAACACCAATTTTGCGTGAAGATGTACACTGCTTCGGGGAAAAGGAATGCTATTCGTTGGCTTTCGGCGTACCGGCTGTACTCATGGTTGTTGCGATAAGTGAGTATTTTATTCAGAACACAATTGTTTCAACTATATGTAGAATTTATTATATAATTATGCTCATGAACTCACCATTCCTAGCTATCTTCGCATTGGGTCGTCCTTTGTATAAAAGCAAGCCTCCAGCAGGCAATATGGTCGTGTTGGTCAGCAAAACTATTGGTGTAAGTTCAGTTGCACTTAAATATACACATGTACATAGACCTATTTACTTCTTTCCTTTAAACAGAACGCTATTTCTACAAGATGGAAGGAGAAGAAGACGAATCCCCGTGAACACTGGTTGGATTACGCCGATAAAAAATATGACCATCAACTGATTGAAGATGTGAAGGTGCTGTTGCGTGTTTTGGTACTCTATTTGCCGTTGCCCGTTTTTTGGGCGCTCTTCGATCAGCAAGGATCGCGCTGGACTATACAAGCCACACGCATGGATGGAGATATGGGTTCGTGGGATATCAAGCCGGATCAAATGCAAATGATAAATCCCTTCCTGATTTTGGCATTCATTCCACTCTACGAATTCGCTTTCTACCCTTTGCTTAGTTTAATCGGCATCCGACGTCCTTTGCAAAAGCTCTTCTTAGGTGGGATTTTTGCCGGTATTGCTTTCATTGTCTCCGGTTTAGTCGAATTACAATTGGAGGTAAGGCAATTGCTGTGTCACCATAAATAAAATCATAAAAATTATGCGAAATATATTTATAGAAAACTTATCCAGTTCTGCCAAGTGCTGGAAATGCCCAACTTCGTGTTTATAATGGCGAACTTTGTGATTATTCCATCACTACCAATTTAACCAATTTGAATTTGGATGTGGCAACATTGGATTACTATGTTACAAGCACCGCCATCGGTCCAAACGATCACATTTATGTAAAATTTGACATAAACAGCAAATCTGGCGGGAATTGTGCCCAATTTCCGAGTCAAACATTTATTTTAAACTCGTTAACGAGTCATTATTTGTTTTTAAACTCGAAAGACGAAAGAAATCCTCTAGTCTGGGGTATAGACACCATCAGCAAGCCCAGCCGTGGTTACCCATTGGGACGTACATTGGCAAACGTAAATCCAAGTCGCAATATTGAATGGAAGAATTCAAAAGGTTCGATTGAACATACTGAGTCAGCGACCACGGGCAACGTAACTGAACTACGTTCCGGTGCATATCAAATCTTAGTAGATAAAGTTCAGGTGACAAGTGTAGATCTCAAAGTTGGTGGCATTTACACGATTTTAATTAATGAACAATCGCCTGGCAATTACCGCGGTAATATTATAATTGTAACGGAACCGAATTCGTTGTCCATTTTATGGTTGATACCACAATACGTTATTATGACACTCGGTGAGGTAATGTTTTCTGTTACTGGGCTTGAGTTTTCGTATGCGCAGGCGCCATTGACCATGAAGTCGGTACTGCAAGCTTGCTGGCTACTGACAGTGGCATTCGGAAATGTGATTGTCATAATTATCGCCGAACTAAAGATCTTCGACTCACAAGCGCTCGAGTTCTTCCTCTTCGCCGGTCTAATGTTTGCTGATATGCTCATTTTCATGTTTGTGGCATACCGTTACAAGCCGAACAAATTGGCCTCCAACAGCGAAACCGAACCATTGACCACTCAGGAAAAGTGCGAAAAAGATGGGATTGATAATGTAGCTAAGGCAATTGATGAGTAGCAAGTAAATATTGTTTTTAATTAGAAAAAAAAACGTACCTACATACATATATAATCATTAGTGAGCATTAATGTTAAAAAAATATTGTTTTGTACTTAATCAGATTTTAAGTTAAAGTATAATTAATAAAAACAAATGTCAATATACATATAAAGAAACAATTTTGATAAAAAAATAAAATTTATGAAATTTTGTATATGTTTCCACGACAATATCTCTGGAACTAATAAACCGATTTTCAAATTGATAATTTTGTGCAAATGTACCGAAGACCTTTCATGTGATATATATTTGATCCCTATAATTTATTGTAGTTTAATCACGGTAAGCACCGCTTTTCATAATATACGAGTATATATAGATTCTGAAAATAATTTGGTATAATCTCAAGTCTCAAAATTTGAGACAATGAGCTAGAGATTATTCGCTTTTCTTGTGTTTATGTTCATTGTAAGCGCTTATCTTAATTTTTTGTTACCTGGTTATCATCTGGTCACAATTTGGATACTTTATTTTAAGGCTTATGAATGCCAACTGGTCTAAAATAAAGTTTATATGCTCAAATACAGCGTCTGAGTGTGAGCTGTTGTTTAGCAGGTCACAAAAAATATAAGTAAACACATAAAAGACAAACGTTATGCTTAAAATTGCAATTTAATTTTGAGAATTGAAATAGGTACTATCGAAATCACACGATTGAAGTGGCTCGTTGTTGAAGGCACTTCTGTAGACCCAGCAGAACTTTTGCTTGTGTACAAATAAACAGTTATGGAAATAGTCGCATTTCGGTACTGGTTCAAGAGTACTTTTCGGACCTGAACAATATCATTTCGAGACTAATCGGGAACATTTACCATTTAAGCCTATATAGGGCTCATTTCGGACTGATTCACAAACCATTCACGACCATTTCGGGATTAGTTTAGGACTAATTCGAGAGTTTTTTAAGAACATTTCAGGACTCATTGAAGGTCATTTTGCGACCTGTTTCATGACTCTTCCAGAAAAAAATTCCGAGCCTAATGTGATATAATTTTGGTACTAATAAGATAACAATTTCGGGATTCATTCATGATTACTTCGAGATCATATCGAGAAAAACACGATATTTTAAAAGCCACTTCAGGATCGTTTTGAGTCAAGTTGTTGATGATTTCAAAATGTTGTGAAGTGTTTCTAATAATGTATTGGAATGGCCCCGATAAGTTGAATGAAATGAAATTAAAAAAAAATATTGTTTTGCCTTTATCCGAAAATTAAGCTGAAACTCATCCCTCACCTGTTCACCGCTTGCAATTTTTTTGCGCGAAGTACTTTTTCATCTTTTGGTCAGGTCAGCGCTGTAGGGAGGGTGATCAATAATATAGAAGTCAATCTTCTGCAGAACAGCTAACGTAATGCGACATTTATGAATGGGTGTTGGACGGAAATTATCATTACATTATTTTAATAAGTCTTACAACATATTTTTTTGTGGCCGCTGTGGTCGAGGGGGTAGCGGTGCGTTCTATAACTCGATATGCCGCTGAGTTCGAGGTTCAAATTTCAGCCAGGTCATGTAAAATCTAATACCGTAAACAAGTTTTTTTTTCTAAAAGCGATCACCACTCGGCAGCCAATGGCAAATCTACGAGGGCATTTCTGCCATGAAAAAGCTTCTGCCGTTCGGACTCGGCACAAAATTGTAGGACCCTACATTTGTGGTATAATATAAAGAAGCACAGTACAAAAGGTAGGAGAAGCTCGGCCAAAGACTCAGCAATGTAATGTAAGCGCCAAATTATTATTATTATTACAACAATTTAAAAAAACTCACACCTTTGTCTTTGTATTTCCTACAGTAATTTTTATTTTTTCGACGAATAAAAATTATAAATAATAAATAAGTCTTACATTTTATTTTATTACTCAGAAGTATTTGTAATAATCTAGATTTTATCTCTTCGATCAAGAATAGTGATTAGCTTGTGATTTTAATTTTTTCACTCAAAAGTAATTCAGGTTCTGTTTTTTTATAGTTTAGCTCGAGATAACAAAACTTTTTTAGCTATTTCACTTAGAAAACGTGCAAATTTGTTTTCACTTTAATTTTTTAACCACTCAACATAAAACTTAAAACCTCTTACAACCTTGACCTTATAAATTATTGTACTGCAATTTTAAAGAGATATACGTTTATCAGGAATTATCTCTCTCTGATAACGCCGTGCGACAGTAAATTTTCCTTACAAAAAAAATCGATATACTCGCCAAATTAAGGCCATATGTAGTAGTAGTAGTTTTTTTCTAAAGGACTTGGAAATTTCAAGGATAAGGATAAAGAACCTCAAAGCTATGTAAAATAACAGTTTATAATTTCTTAAAGAATCCATTATGAAAAACACACTTTTTTGAAAATATTTAAAAAAAAATTAAATACTTACATAAATTATTCCGAAATTCTTCTTGCATTTAATAACTATGCGTAAAAAAACACTTTTATTGCTGTTTGACAATATTTTTATAATGTGCACTTGCCGAATGTTTGATGTCCTTCAAAAACAAAAAAAAAAATTCTGAGAGAACTCTTTGGTTTCTCTCGCATGGTTTAACGAAGCGTTGTATTTCTAAAAATAATAACCCTAAGAAAATATTTATGCCCGAATTCATTAAGCAGCCTCAGTCTCTAATAGAGGCAAAAGTCCCAATTGTAGACCAGTTGGCATTCATTAATTTTCAAATACTGAATTTAGTCTGAAAATAAAGTCTATAAATTGTGACCTGGTGATGAGCAGGTCACAAAAAATGTAAATTAAAACAAAAGGAAAAAATGTGAAAGCGAGGAAAAGCAATAATCTCCAGCTCATTTTGCGACTTGAGATTATACCATTGTCTCTGTTTGCGCGGTTAAAATTTTTTAAAGCGGATTTTAAAATGCGGATTATTCCGCTATCCCCCCTTGTTCTTTTTAACACAGTTCGCGATTCATTCTGATTTTGTCCTTTTGTTATATTTTTAATGCAATGAAATTTCGTCGAGATTTTAAAAATGCTATGGAGTGCTACAGGGATTTATATAAGAGAAACCCCCACGTTTATTCACAGAATATTTGTAGAACTGCAGTATGGTAACAAGTAAATGTTATCATATGATCTATTCCAGAAAGCAAAATATAATCAATACCACATTTACTATTCTCGGTAATACTCTTAAATCTGTAGTTTAGGTCAAGAATCTGGGCATTTATTTCGACTCGAAGTTGATGCTTAAAAGCCATATTGACTACATTGTATCTAACTTCTATTCGATGTTAGCTCTTGTTCGTCGAAATAGCACAGACCATATACACTAAAAACCAGGTCACGCTTTGAATATGCGGCCAATATTTGGCGACCTTCTCACTTTGGTCCTAAGACTTTTATTAGGTTTGCGTTACAATCCCTCAATTTTACTGAGCCGTTACCTTCATACCCCGCACGCTGTCAGCTAATTAAGTTTAATTTACTTAAGGATAGGAGAAAGTTATTATCTTGCTCCTTCATATTTAATGTTAGTACCGGAGTTGTTGATTGTCCTGGTATTCTGCAGAGAATATCTTTTAACATTCCTAGGCGAAATTTACGTCGTTTTGACCTTTTTTATTTGCCTTATTCGAAGTCACTGTACTCTATGAATGCTCCAATTTGTCCACCCTTAGAGGTAAGTATAAATGATCTTAATCATATCATGGACATTGACATATCGCTTCCAGCGTTGGTGTTGAAAAATTTAATCTTAGAGTCACTTTAATATACTAGTTACCTACTTTTGTATTAGTCATACGTTTTATGTTACTCATTTAGTAAGCATAGTCAATAAGAATTTTGTATTTATTGACCGAATTATTAAATAAATAAATATAAGTGATCTCAGTATGATTTTTTGTCAAAATCCCGTAAAACAAATGGTTCTTAATATGTATCAAAGCATATGTAATAAATTTGTTTGCCAAATTTAGGTTTCGGCTGGAAACTTGGTTATTTTAACGTGGACTTTTTTTTACGCGAATATACAAATTTGAACTGAAATGTGGTTATTTTTACGCGAACAAATTTGTGCGTTAAAAAGAGATCGACTGTATTGATTAATAAACTTTTTGTAATAAAGAAAGAGAAAAAAAAGTTTATTTTATTTTATGTACATACATAGCTTTTATATATATTTATTTTCATAAATTTGGTAGAAGTTTCATAGTATCAATATTTGTATTTGTAACTATTTATTAATATGATATTTTTATTCAAATATTTAAGGTAGAATGCGGTCGTTAATAAAATAAATTTCGGGCATCATAAGTACATACGAGTACATACATACATACAAGCAGAAATACACTTAACACTTTTTGTTCTGATATATGTATTGTACTCGTATGTATGTACATCATACATATGTATGTATGTGTGAGCTCAGCTCTGGGAATTATGAAGGTTTGGACGTAAAATATGTACATATGTATGTCTTTAAAATACATTACACAAACAAAAGGCCATTAAAAAAATATACATACATACATGTCGTATAACACAAAAAAAGTCTATACCACATACAACATAAATACAAAGTAGTGCGTACATAACATCTAAAAGTATAGTATTAAAATTAAATACATACATACACTTGTAATATTTACTCAGAAACACCCAATAATTCTAAATTCAAGTCAAAGAAAAAGCAACTGAAAAAACAGCTGTTGTTGCAAAAATAAAAATACATCTTATCACATATCGCATAAATAAATTGAGTAAATCTGACGTCATTGCTTAGCCGAACGCGCTTCATTTACTACACATATATTACGTAATGGCTTAGCCTAGATTATCGAAGCACAGCCTTGGACCTCAACATTATACCAGCGCTGGCGGTTGCAATGACGCACTGGACGGTCATGTGGCAGTCTCTGTTTCAGTTTCAACATATCCGTTGTGTATGTAACCAGTCGATGGACTATCCATTACCGCCGACGACTTGCCGAAGCCGTTTGGCAAAGCGGACGGTTGTTCGCTGTTATCCAGTATGCGTTCGAAAACTGCATCTAGTCTACAGTGGCTGACTGTATAATGCAAACGATTTTCATATTGTTCCGATAGGGCACTCAAAGCACTGAATAGACCTGTCAACGTGAGCGTTTTATCCATGTTAGCTGACATTAATGCAGCGGCATCATGCTAATGTACGGGAACGTGAGTGAGATAGAGAGATAGAGAGAGATAGAGAAATATGTTAGACGCGTTTGTGGTATTAGAAAATTAACATCGAGCTACTAACGTCTTTTGGCACGCAAGCTTGAATTTTCAGGCTAAATTTAATGGAGTGCGGATATGTTTGGAAGTCAACGCACTGTGGTAATCGCAAATGAACAGTCTGTAAATGTTTGTGAATAAAGAAAATACATTAAACTCGTAGGTTTTCACTTACTTAACTTTTTCAGCGCTATGCAAATACAAGAGCTTAGCTTTTATCCACTTACCTTCTCAACCGATTCAATCAATTGATTATCGCCGTAAATTACAACATCATAATAGCCACCGTATTGTGCATTCAAATTCTGCGGACTGCCACATGTCAGTATTTGGCCATCCTTGAGCACGGCGATGCGATGGCATATGCCATCAATCTCAGACACCGAATGCGAGGTGAGCACGACCGCCCGTTGCACGGCTAGCAGTTCGTGTATGGTGCGATAGACAATGGCACGCGTAACTGGGTCCATATCGCTGGTGGGCTCATCCATTAGCACGACAGTTGTGCGACCGCAACACGTTAGTGCCACTGTCAGTTTGCGACGATTACCGCCACTTAAGTTCTTAACCAAAACATGACGGTACGACTTCAGTTGGTATGACTCGAGTATGTGTTCCATTAGCTGCCAATGGTTAGTCATAAATTTAAATAAAAAATTTGTCAAAATACAGTCTTCTGTTTTTGTTTTTTTATAAATAAATTCTAGTGTTTCATACTTTATAATTTCAAAATTTATCAAAGCAAATTTCCTAACAACATACACACACATTTCCTGCCATTCATCCTCCTCTAATAAGACGCACTATCCGGCTAATAACGTTATCAACGCCAACAAAAAGTTCCAACCAGCGCACTGTAGCAAACCCCAAGCGAAACGATGAACATGGCAAATTGCTGTAAGGATTGCGATCGCGTGCAGCCACGATCATCGGGTAGTGCTCCAGTGCGGCCTGAATTCCAGCAGCCCACCATGTACGATCACTTTCAGAATTTTCAACGTTACAAATTGCAGAAACAGGAAGAGCAGGCCATTGAAAAGCGAAAGGAGGAGCTTCTTCAAATGAACACTAATTTCACTAATTGGAAACCGGAACGTAGCAAAGATATGTTTGATCAATTCAGTACTCAGGATGTGGCGTTATTTCGTCAGCAGATACGCTTAGCGCAAAACGGTGAACGTTCGATATTAGATAGTCTGACAATGGCCACGGATGTGGGCGCTTCTAGTGTTGGTGGCACTGCGACGGACACTGGAGCCAGCAGTGCGCCCACAGATAAAACGCTAAAGAAAAAGGTGTCACTGTTGACCATCTCACGTACGCCCGTGCAATGCCCGATTGGCGCTTGTGGCCGCACCATAGGTGTGACGTCGGTGCTGTCGCATTACTTGCGTGATCATAGCGAGGATTTCGGTGTACAGTGCCAAGAAATATATGGCGGTAAGCGCTCCGTATTGATTTTTGATGCCACTACTTTGGATTTTCGTGACAATGTGTGTTTGGGTGTGTTAGCTTATGGCGGCGCCAAAGAAAAGTGGTAAGTAAAAATTGTATTTTCCACTTTTGATTGGCGAGTTTCTTAATGCTATCGACTTTAGTCCAGATCCGCCCGCCCAGCGTGGCATTTGTATACACAACGCTTTCCTGCCGAAACCACACGAACACCTTGACGCACATTTACCTATACTGATAATGGCTTGCCGAACATCGTGGAGCGCAATGTTGGAGAACAAGGAACTCGAGGCTAAAATAACTAATCCCGAAAATGTAAATCAACACCTGCTGGTTATTTGGTTGGTGAGCGTACAGTCTACCAAGCGAATTCATTGCACACTAACCGCCTACGACAGAACGATGACATCGTCACGCAGCATTATCGCTCAAGTGCGCCAGCTAAACGAGTCACAAAATCCGAGTGAGTTTCTGGTTAATGACACGAACAGTTTACGTTTGAATCGTGGTGAAATTAATATACTTTCACATGAAGGTAACGATTGCATTCATCTGGAGGTTATGATCAATGAATATGATCAATAAAAGTTTTTCTTGAATTTTTGCAAAGATGCAAGAAATGGCAAAACCCCTGTGCTTTATTTGTGTCTTATTGTGGCGTTGTTATTTACTAGCTGAGTATTTTAGGATGTACGTATACGAAGCGATTAAGCAACTCTTATGAAAACCTAGTTTTTCTTACCTTATTGATATTAGCCACACGTCGTAGGTTGCCATAGAAGCGGATGCTTTCTTCAACAGTAAGTAGTGAATCCAAGGGATTGGTTTGCGGACAATAGGCAATCTCGCCCTGTGTGAAAAAATAAAACTTTTGTAATATGCATCTTTTATTTTGGGTTATTAAGCGAGTTTTTGTTTTTTTTAAATACCCACTTCCACTTACATTGAAGAAGTTGACGGCGCCTATATTCGGTTGCAATTCACCAGAGAGCATTTTGAATACAGTCGATTTACCAGTACCATTCTTTCCCAGCAGGCCAAAGCATTCGCCCGCCTCTACTGCGAATGTGACATTTTTAACCACATATTGACCACGATCGTAGGCCTTCCAAAGGTTGTCCACTTTCAACACTTGCGGCGTAACATCTTTGTCCGCTGGCTTAAGAGAATTTTGTATGGACACGATTTTCAATTCTTCAGCCTGCTTATGCTCGTTCTTCTTGTAGAAGGTTAAACGAGCCAATAACAATTCGCGCAATTTATAAATCTGACCGTTTTCCAAGAGCACATTTAAAATGATGAAGAAAATGCCAAGTAAAAACAATGCCAACATATGTGGACGAAGTAAATCACTCGAAATGGGATGTTTGTACGAATCGATGTCGTAACGTTGGAAAACCAACGAAACCATATAGTTTTTACAAATCTCTAAAAGGCCATCGCCTAATGCGTGTTGCGGAAAGATGAGGAAGGCACGATTCAGGAAGTAACGCCACTCGTCCCAAGTTGGTGAATCGCCAACGACGCCCAGCAAAACGATATTGGCCATTGTGAAGAGTGGAATGATAATATTGAGACAAAAGATGGTAACAATCGCCACGCTAGAGTCGTTGAAACATTTCTCAAATACATGCACGCCCGGTATACAGGCGAATCTGCAAGTTTAAGAGACATTCAATTTTATTTTGCGCATTTGTATATACTCGAACTTAGTTTTGTTTGCAAGTTACTTACGCAAAGAGTAGCGCTAGCACGAAAATACCAGCAACATTTTCGCGAGCCACGAATATGGGTAGCCCGAATGCAAATATAATCGCACCACATACCAATATAGCGAGAAACATAACCTAAAGAATCGTAGCACAAAATAATATTAAATTTTTTTTTTGTAATTAACTTTGGTTTAGGTTTATCGATCTTACCAGGAAATCCCACAAGAATGCTACGCCCCAGTACGTAGCCAAGTTAACACCACACAGTTTTTGTTGTAGTTTCTCACCCTTGACGCGCTCGTTAACTAGGAAAACGGAGGAAACAGCCACCACTAAACTGAAGGCAATCAATAGTATGAAGACCATGGAAGAGTCACCGGCTTGGCGCAGTCTAAGGGAAAAATTAAATGCAAATGTTTACAACTTATACAGCTTTAAAAGTTTCATTCAATTTTCAATAGCCCGACTTTTTTTTGGGTTTTTCACTCTACATATACAAGACGCAATAGAAATTTTAACTTTGCGTTGTATCGACGTAGCTTAATCCCATATAATTGAAATTTTATTTTTTACAGTTTAAATAGTATGTAAACATAAAAGAAAAAAACAAAGGGTAGTTTAACTCTAGCTACTTCACCATTTAAAACTTACATTGACGTCGTACTTAGTTCTGCCGCACCAAGCTTCCATGGTTCATTTAACGTTGTGATGCTATAATTACCATCTCCCAACTCCACTTGCAACAATTTCGTATTCAAATCATTGAGCCACGCCATCATGGCATGATAACCTTTGTTATTGTACCAAACAATAGCATTTGTGTCATTAAAAGAGTAGCCGCCATAACGTTTTTCATGATATTCATTCATTGAGCTTAAGATCCAGTCAAAAGCTTTGCTCGAATTCTCAAACTCTCGACACGGACTCTCAACGGAACATTGCTCGGACAACCTTTCGTAGGTGATGCTAGTTAGCGTTTTATTTTCCTCCATACTGAACATTTGAGTTGTCTTCGGATATAATTCACGTGTGAAACTAATTGTCTTGTCGTAGTCATCCTCCAAACGATATGTTACAAACCACATGGCGAAAAGTTCGAATATCGCAGGCAATACAATGACGCACAACAAAATGCGGTAGTTCCGACTGAAGTGTATGAGACGTTTCCAAAGTAAATTTCGTACTGCGGTGAAGAAACTTAACGAGCCACTATTCACAATATTTGCCGCAGTCGAGTTTTTCAGATCCACCAATTTCATGTCCAAGCCTTTGCAATCGTTCGCGCGATCTTCATGTAACTCAGCAAAGATTTGTTCTAAATTACGACTTTCGATACGTAAGTTGGAAATTTTGTCACGCGCTTGTAAAATTTGTAGGTAGTTAAGGAAATTGTTCGACGTGTTCGTTCCATCCTGGTAGTATGGTACTTGTAAACGGATGTCACCGGTTTCTAACCAATCTGGGTCTTTTAAGGTAGCCAGCATTTCTTTGGCGGTAGTGCGAATTTCGCTAATAGTTTGATTTTCATTGCAGTGGAACAAAACATCATAGCCAGCGGTGCAGTATTCCTGGAGCGTTGCCGGACTGTGTTTGGCAATAATTTTTCCCTGTTGAAAGAATATATCGTTTTAGTGGTTGTATAAGCAAAAGCAAGTACTTAAGACTTACATTCTTCATGATGACTATCAAGTCGCTCAAAAATTCGGCTTCGTCTAGAAAGTGTGTGGCGAAAACAACAGCACGTCCCATTCTTAGGCGTTGAATGAGTTCCCAAATATCTCTGCGCGCCTTTGAGTCAACACCATTACATGGCTCATCCAAAATGACAACATTTGGAGAACCTAATTATGTGTTTAAAAATCTTTGTAGTATAAAAGCAAAGTGTCAAATTTAAGTCAGCTTCCTTTAACTTACCAATAAAAGCTAAAGCTACGCAAAGTCTACGCTGATAACCGCCAGACAGTTGTGATGCCTGATAGTTCTCGTACTTGCCAAATTTCAAACTTTTCAGCGTTTTATCTACTTCCTTACGGTAATTGTGTTTTAACTTGATTGAGGCGTATAATTCCAAATGTTCGCGCGCTGTCAAATTGGGTATCAAAATATTATCCTGCGAGCAGACGCCAACTTTATCGAACTCTTCGCTATTGGTCATCGCTTGAGAGAGTATAACGCGGCCGGTTGATTGTACCACCTGACCGGTGAGCATTTTTCTAGTACATGAAATTAAAATAGTTTATATAATCTTTATAGTTCGTAACAAAGTTGCACTCACATTATTGTACTCTTTCCAGCGCCATTACGACCGAGTAGACAAGTTATCTTATCACGTGGTAGCGACAAGTTTACATCGCTCACCGCTATTTGCTCGTCATACAATTTGCTCACATTGGTCATGGTGGCGCCCACACTTGAGTCTAAGTCTTCTCGTTGCACTTCAATGAAACGGTACTCGTCTGGGGTGGAAAATATATTTATATGTAAATTATTTAGTTATTTTATTGCTTTGAAACTAGTTTTAAAAATAAGCGCCGCCACTTACCATCTAAGAAACGTCGCACCAAGTAAGCGATCAATCCATACAATATTGCATCCAAAATTATCATGAAGAATGCAAATCCAAATTCACCGCTCAAACCTTCTTGGAAGGCTTGTACAAAACTCAAACCGGTTTCTTGCAATTCCATGCGCATAATATAACTCCAGGCGTGTGAAAATGCGGTTGTAAAGGATAAGTTGATGCAAAAATTCTCGAATGGGTTAAGGTGCGAGTCGAAGAGTAAAACAATGATGTACGGACAGTAGGAGATGAAAAAGAGTAAGGCCGTAGCAACGGCGCCAATCGTTGCCGACGTAAAGAAGGTGGAACACATATAGCTAAAAGTAAAATGTTAACTGCTTAAGTGAGCTAACTTCAATTTATTTTGAATCGCTACATTTTGTAGACTTTAAGCAGCGGTTCTCGAAAACATTGTATACTTGTAAATAACTTACCAAAATGATATCAAACAAGCGCCAAAAACAATCAAGAAGAACATGACGAATATAAATGAGCTGTACATTAACAAACCACCAATAAAGAGTATAGCAGTTACACCGACAAAAATAATAATGAGCTCCACGAATGTTACCACAGTCCAGGATGTAAGTTCAGACCATGGTTTGAGACCCATAGAACGCATGATCTACAATTTTAAATAATATCTCAAAATATGCTTGAAGTGCAGTCAATTTTTATATATTCGTACCATTGTGTTTCGACTTTCGCGCATCCAAATAAGGTGACGCACGCAGCTAGCGATTTCCGCCATCAAACCCAGAAAGAAGGCGACTTGTATGGCTTGCGCCAAGTATATGCCTGTTTTCATGCTGCAAAGATAACATAATTTTCTCACAAGTTTTACAAATTTCAGCACAAAAAAATAACGTTCAGGATGTTATACTCACTCGTCGTGCGTGTAAGCGGGATAAGGAAATTGTTTGGTATACATTTGTAGTCCCTCTACGCCATATTTGCTCAGTGTATCCGTATTGCTGCCACCGAAAGAGCTTAGCAAATCGAGCAGCGCCTGACGTCGTTTACGCGTAAGCACTTTCACGTCGCTCACGTTGACTTG
Source organism: Philophylla caesio (assembly GCA_963971545.1). Classification (NCBI taxonomy): domain Eukaryota; kingdom Metazoa; phylum Arthropoda; class Insecta; order Diptera; family Tephritidae; genus Philophylla; species Philophylla caesio. The sequence goes on from OZ020607.1 coordinate 13,113,720, forward strand.
GGTTTCCATTGAATTGGGATGATTTGTTTCATTTTGATGTTGCACAAAACCTACGGATTCCTCCCTTTCCGGGGTCGACCAATCATCATCGTCTTCATCTTCACCATATCCACTACCAGTTTCAATTTCGACTGTTACTGGACTTCTCGTAACCAACTCGTACATTGTTTCCTCCGACACATTTGTATGCAATAACTTCTGATGTTTGATTATTCCCATATCGATGGCATTCTTTATCTGTACAAAGCCACGATGGTATTTCAAATCGCGTATCATATTTCCCGATGGTCCTGGGAACCAAAAACGATTCTTATTTTCGAAAGTGGGTTGCGTATTTTCGGTGTCCATATGTAATTTGTATGTCACTTCATTATCGGTTCTATTAAAATATGCCGCAGCAAAGAAGAGACGCTTTTCATTCAATTCATACGCTTTAAGTTGTAGTTCTTTAGCTGTTGCCATTGGTATGAAACGATCCACCGAGAAGCATTCCAATATATTTTTAATCGTAATAACAATATCATAGACAAGCGGATCGGTTCGTATGCGATTGACAATGCCAACAATTTCATCTATATTAATATCATCTCCAATGTAGGCGCGCACTGTTGGCGACGTGGCTAGTTTGAGCAGACTATCGAAACCCTTTTGAAATTGTTCATCTTCGCGCAGCTTGGTGACTATATCAGCGACTGCAACCGATAATCGCTTTAAACGATTCAACTCTTGGAATGTTGTGTTGGACTGTAAAGGAAAATGGACGTAATGAGTATACAGCGAAATCTAAAGTTTACAGAAACGCATTTTGTTTAATAAAAATACCAGTAAACTACTCTCAAAATTTATACTTAGCATGAAATTAAATTATCATACAAGTTGTCGTCTCGAATTTTTCTTTTTTGAAAATGGTGACACTTACTTTTGAAAGAAAAAAATATTTGTTAAGGTTACACTAGGGTAATTTTTAGTCGGATTCGTCTCCTTGAGAAAAAAGAAATGTTGGTGTACTTTAAGTTGCGACCCCTTGGGTGACCAAAAAAAAAATATTTTTTCCAAATCCCTATGCCAGAATATATTTACAAAAAACAGAACTATAAAATAAATATTTTATTTCTTGAACGAAATTTTTTCAGTCAAATACGAGTATATGACTAAAAATTTGCATTTTAATTTATATTTTAATCGAAGATAAAAAAAAATAATATTTTCTTCAATTTTTTGTGTATTAAAAGTATCATTTAAAATTTTACTTTTTAAATTTACTTTTATTATTTTTGTCCAAACTAGTAGTTACCATTTTACTTAAATTTTTTGGTCAAAAATAACGCTTAAGCTTTAGCTGAATTTTTCCTTTCCAATTAAGAAGTTATATGTTTACATTCATGTATAGTGAAAGAAAGGTAAAAGCTCAATTAAAATAAAAATATTTTCATCAATTATTTTAAAAAATAAAACGTTTTTTATCGAAAAATAAAATCAAATTTTTAACTTTTATTAGTTTTTGCAAGTCATAAATCGATATACAAATACATATTCATCGATAAGGAAAGAATAGTCCGGCAAAAGTTCGTTTCAAAAAAAAAGCAAATTTTGATTTTGATGATTGGGGAGCTTTAGATTTTTTATTATTTGCAGTTATTTATATTTCAGTTCTATCGCAAACTCAATATTAATCGCTGTTCAATACAAAAACAGTTTTCCCAAATTTGTTTATTAATTATTTATAAATTTATGGGTGTAAATTGTGCACAGCAAATTTGTGATTGTCTAAATTGAAACATACTTTTTTCCCCTTTAATTTATTCAACTCACATGCATCATTATTGACTGTGTCTCTTCATTAACGGGTGCATATAAAATTTTGCCATGTATTAACGGTTTCACAATATTCCAAGTAAGTTTGCCCGTCGTTGTGGTCGTAATGTTCAAGTAAAGTTGTTTACAATATTTCGCTAGGAGGAGAAAAAAATCAGTATATCAAGTAAACATTTAAGAAAAGTTTGTGTGTAAGAATTTACTTGGCATCACATTAATTTCGTCATCATTAACTTTGCTAAAATCTTCGGTGTCATAGAGGATATCATTTACTAAGGGTATGGTATCTGTGCTGGGGAACGGATGACCACACATCAAATAACCAGCTTTAACAAAAGTTTTACGATCTGTAAATTAAAATAAAGAAATTTTAACGAAAATATATTTAAAATTAAACCATGCTTTTGAATTTATGCAAACTCTTTTTATACCTGAGAAGAGGCGCCTTATATCAAAAGTGCCATTCAGAAAATCCTCGACTTGTGGCACTAGATTGACAACGCTGCCGACGCTCTCTGAAAGAATAAGTAAGAAAGAAATAAATAACGATCTAAGTATGTAATAACACTTAAGTTATAATTACTACTTAATTGCGCTTGAAAAATATGATTTCTAATTGAAAATCACTGTACTAAGACTAGATAAATGTGTCTAAAGTTTTCACGTTAAACACAACCGTACATAGCTATATTTATACTGGCGGCAAAAACAGTGAAAATGCGACATTTTCATAAGTTTTAATTACTTTATTCGTTCTAACAACAAAATATAAGACGAAGAAAATTTCAGCAAATTAATCAAATAGGAATAAAAGTATTTAGAACAGTTTGACCGGGAACAAAGTATATTCGGGAACATTTCTATGAAAATAACAAAATATGAAAATAAAATTTTCGAAAACATTCGCAAAAAGAACAAAACGAGAGCGAAACTCTCGAATACATTTCCAAGGAAAATTAAATAAAAAATCAACGTTCTGTCGAAAAACGGAAAATTTTAAGAACGTTGTGTTAAGGTTGAAAGGAAAATCAAGAAGAGCTAATGGAATCGACAAAGGAAAAAAACAGAGAAAACTTGCGAAAATGTCTCATTTGTAATATTTTGGCCGCCAGTGTACATACATTGTACTAGGAATGTCAATCCCAGAATCCCGAAATCTCGCGATCCCAGTCTTTTTCACTCTCGAATATCCAGGGGTTAGTATATTCAAATCCCGGGATTATTGAAAACAAATAATTTAATAGAAATTTAAAATTATAAAATTTTATCCTAAGTAATTTATTTTCAAGGACGAAACAAAGCATTATTTGTAACACTATTTGATAAAACAGCTCCGCCCAGTCAAAGTTACTCATAAAACCTAATGTGCCCGCAACATGAACTTAAATTTAAAAACAAAATATATAAATAATTATACAAAGAAAACCCCGTTTTATTATTGATTAGAATATATAAAACTTTGAAATAAATGCTGATTTATCAAGAACCAGAATCTGGCTATTAATACTGATCTCAAACATTGATTAAAAATACATTTGCTGCTGTACCAAATATGTACTCGTATATTTATACTTGAAAAATAAATTACTTTGTTTTTTGGCCAAACTTTACGTTTTTTATATTTTTTTGGTTTTTGGGATTGAAAATACCAATAAATTTTATGCACACATGAATTACAACAAACACTCGTGTTAATGTCATTTTGAATACTACTATAATAGGACGATTAGTGGCCGCTGTGGTCGAGTTGGTAGCGTTGCATGCTATAACTCGGTATGCTGCTGAGTTCGAGGTTCGAATCTTAGTCGGGACGTTTAAAATCTACATCTTAGAAAATTTTTTTTTTTAATAGCAGGCAATGGCAAACCTCCGAAGGCTTTTTGCCATGGAAAAGCTTTTCATTAAATGCATCTGCCGTTCGGAGTCGACAAAAAAACCGTAGGTCCCTCCATTTGTGGTAGGATATTAAGACGCACAACACAAATGGTAGAAGAAGCTCGGCCAAACACTGAGCTATGTATATAGTGTAGGCGCCAAATTAGTATTATTATTATAATAGGACGATTACAGACGTGTGACATTTTTTGAAAAAATTAAAAATTCCGAATCAAAACTTCCTGAAATTCTGGATTCCGGGATTGTCCCAGGATTTGATTTTCAGATCTCGAAAATCCCGGGATCAATAAAATGCCAGAAATTGACATCCCTAATATGCACGTATGTACATACATATACTTATATATATATATATATTTATTGTGTTATATTTATTTACTTACGCCGTATTTCGTTGAAATGTCCGCCCGTGACCACTGCAGTCACGGCATTTATGAAATTCGACTTTACCGGCAAATCGATAACAGCGTTGAACATGCGATCGTCGGTGACAAAGATATTCACAATATCGACAATTGGTTTCATACTGAAATTTAGAAAAAACAAAAATAAAAGAGAAGAAATATGCAAACATATGTACATGTAAGTATATATGTAAATGTTTTAAAAGTTGGGTTAATTTTATTTTGAAACTGTTGTAATTTTTTAATTAAAAAAAAATGTGTACTTATATATTCACTTACGGTGCATTCTGCCAACTGGTGACCTCCTCATACGGATTTGTGCTCATACATTTATTTTCTAAACTACAAATATATGAATAAAAACTGGGAAGCACTTGGTTTTTGGTGGGCAGCAGACGTGTTGGAAATTGACAATCTTCTATGTGTTCGGGACCGAATTTGAGGCGAATGAGATAGAGCAATATAAAAACCATACAAGGCCAGGCCACTTGCACAACGGTCATAACCTAAAAAAAAGTATAACAATAGATTTCATGTTTGTTTTTCTCAAAGTTTTTTTGTTTTTTTTTAAACATTACCGGCTGGCGCAGGCGCACAAGAACATCTTTGCGCAGCAATGCCTTAAATTGGCTAAAGCTGATGGAACGGTGCAGTTGCATGATTTATGATTTGAGTAATTTAATACGGTAACATCTGCAGTTTCCAACGTGTAAGGATTCTCTTTATTAATTGCGACACACTTTTTGTTGTCCTAGAAACAAAAAAAATTTACGAATTTTGGTGAAAAGTATTTTTTAAGAGTAAACTACAAATAAATTTAGTTTCATATTTATAAAATAGGGCAGTGATTAATACATAAATTAATATGTTTTTGTAAACTTTTGTATATTTTCGTTTTTACTTATCAAAACACTTTAGAGCGTACGAATGGTAATGACCTCAAATTGCCGAATACAGTTCATTAACTTATGCGAACAGGTGTAAATATGTGCCGGAAATATATACTTGTGTTATTGTACATATGTATGTACATATGTATGTGACCTAGAAATGTTTTCTTTAATGTCCCAAACACTTTTTCGCAATATTTTTTAACAAATTTATTTCATCTTTTTAATTCAAAAGCGAAATTGAAAGGAGACTAAAACGAAACCCGAAACAAATTTTAGGGAATCGGAACATTCTTTTGATCGATTTTATTACTTATTTTAAATTTTCGCTCTTTGAATTTTTATTAAAGCTTAAAAGTTTCTGAGCGATAACAGCAACACTATTTGAAAATTACCTCTTTCCAGTTTCGAATATAAACAAGGGTGATTAAAGCAAAACAGGCATTGCATAACTACTCAGCAAAAAATAGCAAAAAGAGAGCAACTTTTCAGTCATAAAAAATTGAAATGAACTTTCGCAATTAATGTTCAATTAGTTGGATATAAATGCGAATTGCTAGCAATTACGCGAATCGTTCTAAATATTTTTATATGCATAAATATACAGTGACGGATAAAAAAAACACTCTTAGGGAGGGTTTAGTTTAAAATTTAAGTGAAAAAGAATTTCTCTCGACAATTTTCGCTCCAGCTATGACATAAACTGAAAACGCTGACAACTAATTTGGGCAATCTAATAATAGGTACGTTCGTTTACAATCTCCAAAAGCAAAATTCAGTGGAATTGTCTTCTCTTCTCTCACAAAAGAAAAATATCCAAAACAGTACGCGAACGCAAAATTTGCAGAAACTTGCAAATTCAACGAACAGCTGATTGAATTCTTGTCCGCATCCAAATATGCAAAATGGAAAACATTGCATTAGTGTTTTCTTGAAACATTCTACTAAGGAAACTTAACCAAATTAACTTTTACTTGCTACTAGCATGTTTAACACTCATATTTTATAATTTTCACCTTAAAATTCTTAAGCAATAATTTGGAAATTATGCGAATTGCAGTCATCTGTTTTTGATCAGCTGTTTTGCTGTTGGCAAATTTCTGCTGGCAAAAATTTTTCCAGCAGAAACCAACAGCTTCCCCTCAAATTGAAATGTCACTTTGCTCTCTCAATTTCCCCTATTTTGTTAGTTTTTGGCGTATGCGAACGCTAAAAGCTGATAGTTTTCGAAAACTTTTAAAAATTATCCGTACGCGAACTTACCTAATAATGCTATAACTGCCAAAGCTATGAGACAAAAACTAAAAAGCCGAGCTAAAAGTTTAGAAATAGTATTTTTTAATTGAAAAAATAATTTAAATTTGGGGTTGAACGATGAAATTTTTTTTCCGGTACGGTATAATGTTTATACATAATTCCATAAAGGCATATTAGAGCTATCTAATTTCTATTGAAGATTTTAAAGTTCTTTCAATATTTAATTATTTTACCATAAACTATTAGTAGTTCAAAGTGTTTTAGTGAACCCTGCATGTAGGTGAGAATGAAAACACAGTTCTTTTCGCGATTTCACTAACTATATTTTAAACTTTAATAACAAAAACTGTTTTAAAAGTCTTCAAGCGATATAAATTCCATATGGTGGGGAATTTATATGAATTCGAGATATCTTAAGAACATAACAAAATGATGTTCAAAAAACTTTCGACATTTTTAATAAAATAACTACCGGACATAATGGAAGTTTCAGACTCATACGCTTCTAATAAGTAGAACGATGGTATTACAATCAACATCTTCAGTGGCTGACTTTCTTCAAAAATTGTCTTTTAGAGTAACTCCAGTTTAAGTTGAGTATGATTGTTGTGCTGCCACTTGAACTGGAAATGTCACCATAAATAGGTTTTTTTTTTTTTTCAAAAGCACCTCAGCAAGCTCCTCCCTACATTTGATACTGGAATTATTGCTGTAAATACTCGTATAAGCAAAAAGTTTGCATGCATATTTTTTCACATGCTAATTCTATTAACAAATAGAACGGTTATAATCACTATAATTGAGTAAATGCAACAGGTAAGTTAAACTATTTAATTACAAAACAATAACAAACTATTCCACACTTACTATGAACATATGTATGTATGTATATATCTCTAAATGCTGACTAACGTCTATTAAGGACTATTGTACTACATTCAGTGATACGGAAATATTTGTAAATGATTTTATTTTTAATATGCAATAAATAATTATTTACACTACGTTACAAAATTAAAAAGAAAAAACACGCAACATTGAACGACCCTTCGTATACGTTATGAGTTTAAAAAGCTTAATAATCTTTATTTATGTATGTACATATATACCATACATATACATAAGTATACACACGTACTACTAAACAGTATTAAAAATATATACTTAGGTTGGTATAATAATTTTTTGGTGGTTTTCAAATCGATTATTAAATTATATAATTTTATAATTAAGAAAATATATTTTTTTAACTTTGGTAAAATAATTAAAGAATACATTTGAAAGCTGAATTTATTAAAAATTTATACGAAAAGATCGTACGTAAACTCAAAAATTCGATATCTATTTCGGAGTTAAAAGAACTAAAAAAAAAACATATATATACTTCCGTTTTCATTCGTTTCATTGTAATCTAAAACCATATAGAAACCGAACCTCAGCCGGGGAAAGTAAAATCTTTATTGTAGAAAAGTTTTTTTTCTAATATCGGCCACCCCTCGGCAGGCAATGGCAAACCTCCGCGGGTATTTCTGCCATGAAAAAGCTTCTCGCAAAAAACATCAACCGTTCGGAGTTGGCACAAAACTGTAGGTCCCTCCATTTGTGGTAGAGACGCACTCCACGAATGGTAGGAGAAGCTCGGCCAAACACTGAGCTAAATACTGTAAACGCCAAATTATTATTATAATTATAACTATATGCACTGGTGTTTAATTTAAAATTATTGGTACATTTTGACGAAATTTTCAAAAATTTTTTATTCTTTTATTTGCTTTTAATTTTCTCATATAAAAAACACAATTGATTTTTTAACAATTTAGTTTCTAATTTTGTACAGAATGTAAAATAATTTTTAAATTTTCATCAAAATTGTTAACTATTCTCAGAAGAGTTGGTAAATTATTGATTATGAATTTGTATTTCGGATTCAGTTTTCAGTTTTTTATCTAATTTACCGAAATTAGGAGTAGCGTTTCCATATGATAAATTTGTATTTTATATAAAATGCGTTCAAAAAATTGTATGCAAAATCAACGTTGTGGTCTTCTTCAAATAAGTTTTTCCAAGTGTAATAAACTCTGCTAATTTCTTTATATTAGTTGTCATCTTTTGTAAGCGACTTGCAGAAGAACACTAGGTAGTTTATCGCATATCGTGGAAAGCAACAACAAAAATAAGCAAAAATTGGGCTGAAATAACCGGGTTGAATTAAACTCGCTTAAAAAATAGCCGACCTCATTGCAAGTGTTGGAAAGTAAGAAAGTGGTGCTATTGTGAATGGATCATTGGAAAGTACTATATTTATTTCAACAAAATGTCGGAAATGGAAAAAAGCAAATATGTTCATAATTTTGTCATACTCTTCATTGTTTAAGGTTGTGCATGGAATACCAAAAAACTGTTAACATAAAAAGTTAAGAGATAGATTTTCACAAGTCAATGTAATTAGGTTGGCTAAGCTTTGGTCTGAAAATTTATTGAATATATTTTTTTTAATCTCTAAAAAGTTTGAAACTTGGGTTTTTATGGGTTCTACGAGAGTATGAACTATATTTTAATAAAAAGTTCGTAAAAAAAAATAAACGTAAGTGGAAAACAATAGCATTTTGAAGTTGGTGGCAAATGGAATGACGACTACCGTGCAACTATATTTGCCCCTATGTGTATGTAGTACATACAAATTTAAAAATGGGTAGGTATATCTGAATTGACTTGCTAAATTATCTGCAATTTCTTACTTTTACTGAAATTAAAACACCAACACTCTCAAAATGTGATTGTTGCAACTTCGCTTCTCTCTTCAATATAATAATCTAAAAAGCTGTATTTTTTTATTGTTCCTTTCCAATGTTCATATCCTGTTGAAAAAAAAAAACAGTCTGATGAAAAATTAACCAATTTTAAAGTAGTTGAAAATCAACTGCCTTGATACAAAAGCGAATTTTTGGTTCTTCAACTATAACAAACAATAATAACAAATCAAAAAAAAAATTATGTATATTGATTCGTAATTCGATTCAGACTGTAAAAAAAAACAAAATATTTTTTGAAAAGTGTATTCTAGATTAGCTTAAATAAAAAAAACGAATCAAAGGAAATTAATACATTTGTAGTTGTAAAAAAAAGTACTTTTTTAATTGATTTTAAAGTAATCTTAATTTCCGACAGGGTATACTTTCAAACACATACATGAACAAATGTACATATGTATGTATATGCGTGTGTATGCATAGCGCCAGCACGTGTCACAAATACAGCATCAACGCCAATTACAACAACAGCAACATCGCCTATTATGACATTCGAAAGTTGGTTCTATTTATTTTTGTTTTTGTATTTCAATCTTTCGTATTAGATCAACGATGTACACAAAACACAGTGCAGTTTTAAAATAAAGTGAAAAAAAAAAGATATATTTGTGTTAAGAAAAACTAGTTAATGGGGTCAGGAGCAGCCAATAACATTTGTGTAATACAAGAAAGTGTATAGAGAAAGATAATTTAAACGTATAATAACTACATACTTATGTACATATTTATGCTTAGAATATGCAAGTGTTTATATGTATTAACATATGTTTATGTGTAAAAGTATCTGCGAATGTCAGATTTACTTGCTGTTTAGGCGTTTTACAGCTTTGTAGCTTTGTTTTTTTTTTTATTATTTCGGTAAAATACCGGTGAGGCTTTTGTAAAAATAAAATAAAATAAAGACAACCAGTTTTTAATCTGACGCTTCTCGCAAATTATCGCCTTTCCTTCGATTAAAATTACTTTAACAATCTAACATTACTCGTATGTTAATATTAATTGTTGTGTTTCTGTTTCGCTGTTTCGCTTAAGGCATGATTAAAAGTATAAACTCGGATGAATGTTCAAAGTGCAGCATAGAAAATTAAAATTTGTCTTATTTACAGAGCGTTTAAGTTGAGAATAATTTTTAATTTTATATTTTATAAACAGTGACGCATTCACGGGGGGTTCTTTTTGTGGAGCGGCGGTTGAGTTTTGCTTGTCATTCTTCGATTTTGTCTGCGAAAAGTGATAAATTTACGGAAGAAATTTTTTTTATATGGAATATTATGCAAAAATGCTTACATTTTTCTCCTCTGAACAAAAACTTGTTATAAATTTCAATACAGAATTAGATGGCAAACATTTGTGTGTAAAAAATGTTTCTGGATTAATGCTGTCTTATGCATTTCTCAAGTGATGGCAACCATTAACGAATATTATCTGCATCAAAAGCAGATTAGGAAGTAAAATATTTAGTAGATAATCTTTTTTCATTTGACTACAATTATTCAACTTATTTTTAATAAAAGAATAATAAAAATTTTGTTGCAACTACTAACAAAAATATTGCTAGTACTCCTATTAAAATAACTAAAAAAAAAGTTATTTATTTTGATTTTTAATTAAAATGTGTGGCGATACTGTTTGAAAAATCTACCATTTTTCGAGCCGATATTTTGAATTATGAAAATCTATCTATAAATTTACATATATTCAGTGACTTTAAGAACCTCAAAGTAACGATTTTCACGCACATACGATTAATTTCTTTAAAAAAAAACTACCACGCAATTCGAATACCGCCTCATTGAATTATTAAAATATGAAACTTGATTCGTATTCACAGTTTTTTTCATCGAACACTTTTTCTTAAAAATTCAAGAAAAAAAGTTGGAAAAGGCAATTCTCGCTCTTTCTTATTGTTAATTCGGGCGCACGTACAACAAAACGTTCTATATTGCATTGGAATATATCTTACATATGTATATGTTTAAAAAAATTCATAGTCAGAAAGTGTGGACATTTTTTTGGAACCCCGTCCCCCTTTTCATATTCTCGTATCGTCACTGTTTAAAAAGCTTGATTGCAGTCTGCCTTGTTTGTATGTGACGCAAGGACTGTTTCAGCAAAAGGTTCAGGTTTGGCATAAATATTTTTTGTTGTTAAACAAATATAAAAACAAAACACTTGCGGTGTTTAAGAAAAAAAAAACTAGGTAGTATTTAACCAATTAATTGAATTAATTGTTATTATAACACAAGCAGACAAATGTTTGTACATATTCTATGAGTACAGGTGCCGCCTAAAAATACTTCCATATCTATGTACATATGTTATTTACAACAATTTGAAACCATAGTACTTGTTCGCACACATATTGACGACTTTTGAAAATATATTTTTCTTTTATTGCATTTCGAATATTTTTCAATTAATATACAATTAGTTATAAAACAAACGCAATATCAAAAAAAAAAAACGCAAGTTTTAACTATTTATACAAAACATACAATATTTTAACATATTTTCGTTAAAACTATGAACCCAAAAAGGTTTTTAGAATTTTTTGGAGTATGCAGTTTTGAAGCCCATCCATTTTTAGGAAAATAAAAAGAAAGTTTTAAGCGGCTCAAATTATCGTTGATTTTCGAAAGTTCTTTTTTGTCGACGGTGTTGAGTACTTCTTCCTTACAAAAATATATTTGATTCATGTGTGGTACTTGGAAGAAAAATGAAATTTTTAACATTCAACTTTGCTCCATTTAGGTATTAAACTAATATTAAATGAATTACAAAAGTACATACTCAAAAAAGTTTAAATTTTTTATTGCGAAATTTGAATGAACGTTCTTTGAATAATCATAGATTTTTTAACAAAGTTTACAACTTGTGAATGGCTTTTTCATTGAAAATATATAAAAAAAAAATGAATTAAAAAAAAATCAATTGCCAAACTTTGTTTCTAAGGGTGTGTGGTACAGTTTTGAAGCGCTTTGTATGTCAATATACTTTTTGTGAACTACAACCTTTCCAACAGTATTTCAGAAAAACACAAATGTATTTCAGAAAAACGCAAATGTATTTCAGAAAAACTTAAATGGATTTTAGAAAAATACAATTGTATTTCAGAAAAACACAAATGTATTTCAAAAAAACGCAAATGTATTTCAGAAAAGACAAAAGTAATACATTTGCGATTTTCTGCAGCACATTTGTGATTTCTGAAATACTGTTGGAAAAGGTGTAGTATAAAACAAGGAAGTCAATTATAAATAGAAATATATAAATATTTATATTTATTTACTGCGTCAAGCAAATAAGAAAAATATTGCGTAAGTGTAATTGTTCGCGTTTGAGTGCTTACATACCTGATGTGAAAATAGATATGTAGATAGATAGATGTTAGAAAAAAGTTGTATAAGTATATTCGTAATTAAATATGAGATATCTTATAAATTACTTTGAGTAATTGTTTTTACAGTATGTTGCTGCTTGACGAACTAAGACCAAAGGTAAAATATCTTATATTCAACAAAACTGAGCAGGTTAAAACTTTTTTGTTCAATTTTAATATATGCCCATGCTTTAACCAATGATGTATTAATCAAAGTTTCAAACCTTATAAAAATAACTAAGAACTAAAGTTCAAAGTTTTTAAACTTAAATTAAAAAAATTGAGCTTGCGCTATTGTCGTTTTTTTATGTTCTAACATAACAAACCAACAGGGGCTTTAAAAAATTTAGTTTTGTTCAAACACTTTTAACATTTTAACATTTCCAAAGGCCGACAGCAAAATAAATACATACGAGTAGTAAAAATCATCGCAAATTTTCAATTTTTAATACTTACAAGGAACTTTTAACTTCGCCAATTTTGTTATATGTGGTATTTTGCTTTCCGTCGTAGCTCACGCCTTATAATTATTTTAATGGTTCTATGAGAAAATTTAATTCAAAGTTGTTAGTACATTTTATTAATGTTAAATGGTACAGGTTATTAATCAAATAACTTTTTCATGAATTATTCCGTTGGTTATAGGTTTAAAAATATTTTATGTCATTATTTTGCTTGCCAAATCAATAAACATATTACTACAAAATTGAAGTTGTAACAAGCAAATATAATCCAATTTTGCTATAAACAAAAAAATGAATGGATTACATGGTTTAAAAGTTGTTGCGAAGAAGGATTTCAAAACATGCAAATCATTTTTTTATTAAAGATACATATTTTTGGTGTTGGATACGCGTTCAGGCTTAAAATGTTTCAATTAAAGCTTGGCTCTTTTGCTTTACAAATTCAAAATGACATATGTATATTTGTTTATATTTCAATATACTTATAGAATAAGTGGTGAACTCTTTTCATGACTAATTAATTAGCATTGGCTTCTCGGTGGCAATTGCAGTTTTATTAATTTCTTTACTTTTTAAATGCATAAACAATTTAAACAAACTCAAGCATTCGCTACAACTTCATGAAATAAGTTTTTGAAATATCATTTGTACTAACACGTATACGATTTTATGGCATACCATAAAAGTAACTATTTGCAATTTGCAAGGTCACATTTCAAATGAAGGGTTCCCACAATACGTTACAATATTTCAATGATGCGCTCGTGTTCACATTTTCGCACCTTTCAACATGCGCTGTGGAGTAATTACTCAATTGCATTTTAAGTTAGTGACGTAAAACCATAGACAAATTGTTAAATACTTGTATAATGCATGAGGACAATCGCAGAAAAAAAATTTCTCCACCAAACAATGAGTATCGATTCCCTTAATTTTTTTTTTTTTTTTGTAAATTATATTCTGACCACTAAAGTTATCAATTATTTTTTGTGGCGCTTTGGATTTTCCGAAAGCGTGGGCAGTAAATTCTTTTACATATGTAAATATATTGCAAAGTTGGAATGTTGGAATGCATTGTCAAATTCTTGATTTGAGACAAACCAGCTTCAGTATAGTCAGATGTCTTTTTAAGTTCAATTATATCTACGTTTTTGGTAATTTTTGGATTAAAGGGTACACAAGAAATGATTTTGACATCTCATTTAAAGAATTAAATATAAAGACAAATTAAGTAGATACACAAATGGGTTTAGAGAATGCGTTCACTTTGTTGTTTTTATACTTTTGAATTGATACCCGCTTTTTATAAACGACATTTTTTCTATAAAGTTAATTTCTTTAAAACATACTCTTCTATAAAAGAAAGGGCCTTTTGAGCAAAAGCTTTTATTCACTTCAAATGGTTTAAAAAACAAGATATACATATGTACATATGTATATATAAATAAAATAAGATGGATAGTAATAACTAGTCGATATTCGCAGGCTCCTGAAAAGACCCAGCCAATATCGTACTTTGGGCTAGTAAATGGTCTATTGTGCCAGCTGGAAAAACGCCCAATAACCCCTTTGGGACGACGTCCGCGCAAAGTACAAGCCGTACAGGTGCGGCGATGTGGAACTTCGGATCTGCTAGCTTCAAGTTGCCATACGAGGCGGCAATCGTGGACTCAACGGAGGCGATCGGCGTAACCTTACGTCCAGTAACGCACGCGCCGCATTGGCAATGGGATTGATAATGCCGGCTGTACCAATCCAGACCGAAAACCGCATCACATTGGCATTTTAATGGCCTGGTTTCCAATGACGCGCTGCGTTGCGGCTGGACTTCCAATCCACGCTGCTGTCGTCGCTAGAGGCTGACTAGCGAGCTATTCGGGCGGAAAGAACCTCTTAGTTGGATCTAAATGGTAAAAGCTTCGCTTCCACATCTGGCGCATCGAGGGACATCAGATTATCCTCTTCTGCTATCGGCTCTAATATTGCCCTTCGATGCCGATTGGGTTTCTAACGATCGTTGATATGTAGCATCGGGTGGAGCTGCTCGCTGCACCGTTTACATGTGCCCTCGCTTGTGCACTCTGCTGCTCGGTGGGCCAACGAGAGGCAGTTCGAGCAGTACCGGAACATCAAGATGTCCCGTAGTCGCTCTTCTGAACTCTTTGCTCGAAATGTTGGATGTCTCTTGTCGCACAATTTGTGGGGCTGCAGGTACGAGCGGGGTCCCCTCAGCCTTTTTGGCGCATAGTGGTATATAGTGTCATTCTGCCTAAAATAGGTTGAAATGTTGCCCATTTCGAAATAATAAGTTCGGGTGACGAGCAACATTTTTTACGGATATCGACACACATTAACATATTTTAAATGCCTACTATACCATTTGCTATTTATAACTTGTTTTGTGTGTACCCGGCATTATAATTAAGCACGACACATTGAATAATGGCAACCAGCCGGTTTGCGGATCATAGTGGAATTCAGTAGGCAGTGTCATTCACCTTTCAGTAATTTATTATTTTTTGTGACAAGAAATGTGGGAAATAAATTCGTCATATATGTATGTACATATTTTTAGGTTTATATGATATTCGCAGTGAATTTTATTTTCTATGAATACATTGGTGTATACTAGGCATTATGTTCGCTCATTGCAGCCAAACATATGTAGCTGCTGGTGTTTATCTGACCTTATGTGGGATGTGGTGGAAGGAAACCATCAGCGCCATCTTGTACTATTACTACAAAATGTATGTATGTATACTGAAAAGTGCACGTGAGTTCATAAGATAATAATTTAAAATTACATTTGTATTATTTTGAATTGTTAAACTGCATGTCATACTTAGGCACATAAATACACACAAATATTGTACGGGTACACCTAACCTGTGGCAAATTTTTATGACATTTATTCCGCCAATAAGGCCTTCAATGGCATTTAACATGCTTACTGCTTTGGAAAAAAAATACTCAAGTACTATGGTAGAACTCGCAATGGTTGATATCAAAATTACCAAGAAAAAAATTTTCAAACATATACATGTACATATGTACGTGTAGTGTACCGAGTATTAGCAAATATTAATTAATACCCATGTTTGTAAATATATAAATATGCCTATAATCATTATCGTAGGAAAACGTCACAGCGTTCGAATTTGTAAAAATCATTAGAAGCAGCAGACAGGCGACGGCTAAAGAACAATGGATAAACAATGAAAAACGCTTAGCTTATCTTTACTCAAAAGTTAATAAATATGAACATAGCTATAATACAACAACACTTATCAATTAAATACCACATATCTATATATACAATTCTCCGCCTCTGCCACGGCCGGTACGATTTTTCCTTTTTTTGTTTTCAACAGCTCTAAGTTAACCTTCAACTTAGTTGCGAGTAAGTTTTTGAATATGATAAAGAACCGATGATTCTTGGAACTTGTCAAAGCGTACACGGGTTGAAGTCAGTTAACGATTAATTTTTAAAGTTTACCGATAAGGATAAATATCATAATATGAGTAGCAAGTTGCTTTGTATATTCTTATTCACTTTTCTTAAGAATTTTCATTAAATTCTTTTCATTAATTGTGTGGAGAAGAACATTGCCAGCACTATAATACAGTATAAGTTTGATTTTATAGAAAATGTTATGTGTCATTTAATTGAAAAATAACGTCAAAATCTGTGAATGTGTGGATCCAAGGCGAACTTATTAAAGGTGGTGTTAATCTATCAGCTGATTTGTGGTTGCTTGTCAAAATCAATACTTTAGTTGCAAAATAATCAATTGTTCCGTTTAACTACCCGAAATTTAAACATATGGTTTTCTATAAATTTTTGCGGTGACTCTAAGAGTTTAAAAATTATTTCACGAAAGTTAAATACAAACGAGATAAAGTTTGACAATAACGAGATGAAGTTTGACAATAATTTTTAGAATCGCTACCACCTTACATGAGTTCGCCTTGTGTGGATCTTTAAATTTAATTATTGTATGTACTATCAGTCATGTACTACTGTCCAATTTTTTAAAAAGCTGATCGAAACTATCGTTGGTCACATTGCCGATAATTTTGCAGTTCTAACAGACATAACGCGAATTGACACCAGGAAAGCTTAGCACGGATTTTCCATGAGAAGAACAAAAGAATAGATACAAATAAATACGTTAGTGGGAAGAGCTTGAGACAGTAGCCGACAAGAGAAGCATCCGAAAAGAAAACTTTCAAATGACAATAGCGACCGTTTTGAACTAGATGATAAACTCGAAAGCCCTACCAAAGAAAAGGGTGTCGGCGTACCGTCGCTAACCCGACTATAACGAAATTCGAAAGATGATAGCCTGCTAAGCTGTACCGGTAGAGTCCCGAAGAGTTTGTAAAGCTTATTCCAGTTTATGATCGGACCAACGTATTTCTTTTAATTGAAACTTAAGCGTATCAGACTTAATATTCCGTATATGATTCTATTGAACGTATTGTGCGAAAGACTTAAGTATGCTTCCCGTTAATGAAATGATTGGAACTTATCAGTGTGGCTTTAGATCAAATATTGGAAAATACCTAAAGAAGAACAATTGACACGCATTATCTTTTTGCCGATTGCAAATTCGTCTAAACTTCGTATTCCCGAAAAACTAATACGACTAGGCAAAATAACGTAAAGCAAACTAATAGCGCCGTCAGACTAAGAAAGAGCCTCTCTGAGGTAGGAAGATAACTCGGCCTGCAGAATTAAATGAATAGAGAAGCGAAGTGAATGTATTTGGCGGTGAACAAGGGCAAGACGAAGTATATCTTCCCATTTAGTAGAGAGTCAGTTGATTTAAACTTGAACACTAACATCTCTATTAAACGTTTCCATTTTGATATAATAGAGGAATTTAGCTATTTAGCAAGCTGAGTAGGTATTTGAGGTAAAATCTCTCTGGACGAACTATTATATTGTACTCCATAAGAACCCCGTTTGATTGTCTTATATTATGGCACAGAAACATAGACGATTATAAAAACAGATGAGAGGACCTAGAGGAAGATTCTTGGATAGACCATGCACCATGTATGATCTTAACAAGGATATCGACATAGGGCTGCGAATTAAGATCCAATGGCCCTCAAGACCTGAAAATATTCGCACCCGCTGGTCGTGGCAGGAAAAGGTCTACATCTCCTCTGTAAGACAAACGCCAAGCGGTAAGAGAATTGTGCATACTTGGTGCCTCTATTTGGCGCTAGTTATAGAAAGGCTTATAGTTCTAGCGCGTTAAGTTGATCGCCTAGGCGGTTAGAGTGCAAATGTAGTGAGTAAGATAGATACAGGATACTACTCGTTTTTTTTTTTTTGTATGTAGTGAAGAAAAATGAATGACCGATGTATGTTTTGTTTACAATTTAATGTGGCGAAATAAAAAGTAAATTAAAATGAAATATGGATTCAATTAAATATTTTTTTATTTTTGCATTAATCAAATAGCAAACAAGTTCTAACCAAATTAATTTTAATTTTTAAGCAAATTTAAATCGAAAACTTGAAATGCTTCATCCCTAATAAATATGATACCAAAATCATTGTTTTTAACATACATACAAACATACAAACAAGTTCCCAAGTCAGCGTCGAAGTTCGATGGCTGATGCTGCACTGTAATGTGAGGCCTGAAGGTCAACCAGTTAGTAAAGTATCCAGAAGTAAACGCTAAAACATGTATTACAATGGTTCTTCCCTCTCATATGCCTACATAGCTACAACTCTATGCCTTCGACACGCATAAACCAAGTGTTCATGTTTACGAAATAAACAATGCGACAGCATGAAGTACATACTCGCATACAAGTGAAAGTGTATTTATACACAAGATGTAGTTAACGCAACAGATGAAAGAATTCATAAAAAGGAATTTAGTACAATAACTTGGCATTCTCAATTTAAAAAATGGATCCAACCACGGGAAGGCAAGGTCTCTGTAACGACGTATTTCAGAAATATGATGAAATTCGTATTGATAGAAATTAATAATTTTAAATACTGGTAATGAAAATATCATCTATTTCATTTGGAAAACATTAAAAATGCATCAATTTGGTCAAATAATTTTTTTTTTCGGAATTAAGATAAAATTTATTCAAAATTTTTGGAAATATTTGGCATAACTGAAGATTCATCCGTCATCATTGCTTTCATCGATTGAAAAATGCAAAGCGCCCAGGAGTTATATAAATGCAGTGATCTTAACATTTGGAAAATTTCCGTTTATTACAGAAATTTTATGATCTGCATGGATGGAAGGAAATAAGCTTGATTAAGCACGTAAAAAAATCAAATTAAAAAAAAAAAATTAAGCTATTCATTGTAGCAAAAATTTATTTATTTTATATAGACAATTTATTAAGCTCCATACACTTATTCGATATCATTCGGTTCAGTCATCATCGAATGAATCTTTCGATATACAATCTTACTGATTTGTTAACTTAAAGATCCAAGTGGATTTCTGGTGTTCTGCATGAAAACGCTTTTCTAAAACTAGAAAAAAAAAATTTTATTAAAAAAATTTACATTTTTTACTTTTAAATCGACCGATAATTTTGAAAGATCTAACGTGAAAGGGAAAATGCGAAAAAAGAAGCAACAACACTATAAGAAGTGTTCTACAAACAAATTAAATACGCCAGTTGATTTTTTTTTAACGATAATAATTTTCTGGAGCTTTTATGAAAAATTTAAAAAGGAACATTTGTTTTGATTTTTATTTAATATATCCCAAAAAACTGCTGCATATATATAATTTTTAAGTTTGTGATATTCACAAGGTGTATTAAAGTGCCGCAGTGTCGTAAAATCATTCAATCACAATGCAATGCAAGAATAAACCACAACGACAAATATTAAGCTAATAATAATTGTGTTATTTTATTACTTTACTACATTTAACGATACCTTGTGTATCCTCTAATTAAGTATAGCATAAACTAACATTGAAAGCTTTCATTTATACCTACCAATGAAAATCAATAACCATAAACGCATAAACAAAACAGTCAAATCAAAAAAAAAAAAAAAATTTTACGAAAACATATAATGATCCTTTAAAGAATGACTTAAAAAAATAGAGTCAATAACTGATTTTTATAGATAACTTTTATAAATAACATTGTATTTTAACTATTATCACAAACAATGTAGTATAAAAATTAAAAAAAAAAATGATTTATAAAATATAAATTTAAAAAATAGTTGGTAATTTGAACAAATATTTTTTTGATTTGATATATTTGGTTTAATGAACCATGAAATATAATTCTAAATATCAAAGACCCAAAATAATAACCATTTGCTGGTGGAACTAAAGTTGTAAGGAAAAATAATTAAAATTATTATTTTTATCATTATTGAAATATTTAAGTTAATATGCTCACAGTTGCTTTACCATTTTATCAATAAGTTCAAACGAAAGTATTATTGAATCAATATTTTATATACTATAATTGAAGTAATTAAATGCAAATAAGCTGAAATGCCAAATTAACTATAGAAGTTGTTGAGAAATTAGCAAAAGTAATGATACATTCGACTTTGCACAGCTAGCAAAAACTAATATCAGATAAACCCCAAATGCTTGTTTTTTTTTTAATTTAAACAAAAAAACCTGTTAAGACAAAAAAGTGATTTTATTATTTAAGGCAGATGTAATTAGATTGCAGTTAGAAATCACAATTATAAACTTAAAAAAAGGGTTTAAATACATTAACTTTTATTGGTTGGGAAAAACAAAGGATTGAAAGACAATAAGAATTTAAACGCGCATAACCAACAAATTATTAAAGCACATACACATATGCTCATACACAAAATTGTTCAAATAAATTATATTAAGTACGTATGCAAATATTTACGAGTATTTTTTTAGCATAATTTTTGAAAAACCTACAAAAAGTCGAAGTGAGTTTTTGCAAATTTTTTTGAACAACAGCCGCAACTTCTAAAATACATCAATTAACTTTGCAAAATTTTATGAAACATGAACTGTATTTGCAAAGATATTATAATAGAGCAAGTTTTGACTTTCAATAAGAAACCTTGACAAGTTTGCTTCATTTGCAATGTATTTGCATTTTGTATTAATTTCTAGTTTTCGCTCGTCAAGTTCGTGAATCTTGGCAGTTATAATTAGCAAAATTTTTGCACACATTTTTTTTCCCCTTATTTATTTTTTTTTTTCTGTTATTTTCATTTTATATTACCTTGCCACTCATTATGTATCTTTAGCGAATACAAAAAACTTGTCTAGCTAACATTAAATTATTTTTTTAGTAAAATGGAAATGATTAAAAAAAAAACGTTCAAAAGAAATCTGCGTGTGAATCTTTATTGTAATAAATACTCGTATAGCATCACTTTTTTCATTCTTTTCGATTATGTAGAGAGTTTCTTCGCTCATGTGCGGAAGCGATTTAGCAGTGTATTTCAAATCAAATAACTGACAAAGTTTTCACAGCAGTTCAAATGAAGTTTAGAGAACAACAAATATGAAAAAAAAATGAAATAAAAAACATCAAAAACTGAACGTACAGTTACAATTGTCTAAAGTTAATATTTAGCTGCCACTCAAATTTTAGCAGTTTATACTTAAGTATTACTGCCCAGTCAGCTGCATGCAATCTACATGCATACACATGCACAGTTATTTTCATTTAACTTGGCTTTTTTGTATACATTTGTCTGCCCTTTTGAATTATCTCCAAGTTCACATTAGCTGCATGCGAGCTTCTATGTGTTTGACGTGCTGGGGTCTACTCTTGCGACGCATTTCGTTTCGCTAATCAATGAATCTTGTACTCAATACATAACTGTATGTATGTCGTATAAATATATTTTTATTTTTATTTATGTAGCAAATTAGCAAATTTTTCGAAGGCCAACTTTAAATGCTTCCGCTATATTTGCATTTGCGAGTTGCTCGCTAGAGTCTTTTGTTTGTCAGCTATTTGTCGTTAAATTTATTCAATTGGGCGTTCTTATTCAGAGATGCCTTATTATATAACTATGACACATTTGAATTTTGCACAGTGCATCTATGTATATTTTTCATCACAATTTACGATAGTAGAACAGCAATTTTCTAAAGACATTTTAATTGTCAAATTAAATTTCACAGATTTATTTTTTTCTGTGGCGCAGAAAGTTCTTTAACTCTTGAGAAAAAAGAAAGCATATTTCCATATCAAAATATGGATTTTTGGGAATATTTACATATAATATTTGTTTAAAGAAGTTAGATAGTGAAGCAACGTTGATTTATTACGATTTAAATAAAAATATAAGAGTTTATTACGACAACAAATTTAATTGTTTTAATATAAATCTTTGGTAAATTAAATGAAAACCATAGTTTTTTTAGTGTGACCATATTATTTAAATTCTTAATTTAACAAAGAAAAGTAACTTACAGTAAATATTTTATTAAGTTAATCATTGTAATTTTTCGCAGAAAAAAATTTTTGAGAACAAAATATGTCTTACAATAAAAACTTCCAGATGCATGAAATTTAATATCGAATCAAAAATATTTGTATGTAATTTTGGTTTATTGAAATAAAATTTTTAAATTATAGTTGCTTTGATTTTATATGCGGCTGTTTCAAAAAGCTAAGGAGCACTTAATCGTCCTACATAGGCGGACAGATTTAATTTTTTAAGCTTGTTGTTTTCTCTAAGATTTTTGAAACTTTCGTCTTTAATGAAACATTTTGTTGTTATTTATTGAATTATTTTTATAATGACTTACGGTTAGGAGACAAAAAGTATCAAAAGGAACTATCAAGCTTCTTTATAAAAGTAATGACTGAAAGCAATAATATTTTTCGAAAATATTCGAAAATGGCGGGTGTATAGGGATTTTTTTTTCACTAATGTACATACATATATATAATATAATATAATAATTTTGGCGCTTACATTTTATAGCTCAGTGTTTGGGCGAGCTTCTCCTACCATTAGTGGTGTGCGTCTTTATATTATACCACAAATGAAGGGACCTACAGTTTTGTGCTGACTCCGAACGGCAGACGACTTTTATGAGAAGCTTTTCATGGCAGAAATACCCTCAGAGGTTTGCCATTGCCTGTTGAGGGGTGACCGCTATTAGAAAAAACTTTTGTTAGCACTGACTGAGATTCGAACCTCAAACTCAACCCGGCATATCGAGTTATAGCACGCACCGCAACCAACTCGACCACAGCGGCCACTGATGTACATATGTATATAATACTCGTATAATAAGGTAGAACCGCTTGGATTGAGAGAATGCTTCGTCCTTACCAAAGTACATTAAAAAGGTGTAGCAGCAGATTTGATTTTTGATTTTTTTTTTTGATTTTGTGAGACCCCTAAAGGTATGAATTTTGTCTTTTTTTTTTAAAGAAAAATGAACTATTTTTTTTATCCAAAATGGGAAGGTGTGTTTTTTGCCATAAGAGGAGGGCAAGGACCAAATGTCTATTTTTTTAAGTATTCACAGGAGTTTTGATAACGAGCGAGTGGAACAGGGCATGTTGTATGAGTTTCAGTGTGAGAGGTATGTCCTCCTTCAACCTTGTTGGTGATTCGCTAAAGAATAAATTTAATGTCCAACGTAGTTCCTACAATGAATTTAAAATCGCTTGTTTAGTAAATTTGTAAAGAGGGCACATCAAAGCGTTCCTTTGGGGATCTGTTATATTTTTTGGAGATGAGAAGGATATTTGTAGTTATTGAAGTTTTTTACTTCGGCGAGCTCGTTACCATACGACATTTAGCACCAATCACTATTCATTCAGTAGCTCGGTGCCAGATGCAGTAAGATTTACAGGAAAATGCTTTCATATAACTCCAGACAAAAACTGCACATGGAAAACAAGTAGTTTCTATCAGCGGGCACACCAAGCCATAGAAGTAACTAGAAAGGAGTTATAGATAAATGTGGAAACTGATTACTTTACATTTGATTTTTATGTTAATTAACTAATATACCTATACATATACAATATACATATGTATATGTACATAAGTATTTTAAAACAGTTAATATTTTTATTATTAAAAATTTTGCTAACCTTCAGCTTTAAAGATTAATATTTATAATGGATTTGAAATCGATTTGAAATGACACTAGTATCGCATAATGTATTAAACAAAAATTCAATCATAAGCATATGTGAATTGAACTCAATTTAAAATTGCATATGTATATATGTGTGTGTATATATACAGCATTATCTTGTATGCCATGAACTCCTAAAACTCACCGAAGGTCATATTACTCGTATTCTGTCGCATCTATTTGTGTATATGCTAAAAACTTTTATAATATCGAATAATCTGTTAACATATGATGCAAATTATTGCTATTATCACTGGCATGCATTACAACAAGAAAATGCGATAGAAAAATTTATAATTTCCCAAAATAAATAAATACACTCGTCAAACTTTTAACATTCGTTTGGTATACATATATACATATGTACTTCTATATATGTAAATATATCGCTAATTTACTAAAAGATATATTCCCATAGTAAAAATGTTAAACTGCTTTAGGCCAATCGGTGTTGCGTTACTGTCCTGGATTCGACTCCAGAGGAAGCCAAGAAGAATTAACCCTGATGAGGAGATGTGCAGATCTCCGAAATAGTATTATAACTTCTACCGCTTTGAGTATTGTTGTATTTAAATTTTAATTTTCGCCAAAAAACCAATCGGCCTTAAAGCTCAAAAACAATTTAAAAAAAGTTAAATAGTTAAATAACATTATTTTTTGTGGTGAGCTACTGATTTTAGCAACTGCCTTTACACTACATAGAAGAAGAAGTAGCCGTCATTTCTGCTTAATAATTTTTGTATTATGGCAATATTTTAGTAAATGAGAGATTTGTAGGTATGTATAGATTAAGCTATAAATAAATATGGATTGAATTTATTATTAAGTTTTGTTTATTTGTACGATTTTTTAATATATTTTGAATTTAATTTAATTGATAGCTTTCACAATGACATCTCTCAATAATCACAAATAGTAATTACAAAATGCATTAAATTTTTAGTTTTTACACCCGACATCACAGCTACATACAAACGTACGTGTATGTATAAACTTGTGCAGATGGTAACATTAGCTACATGTTCACCAGAATATTAACTTGAACAGATTGGAACATCAGCTAAAAGTTCACCAACACATTAACTAGTACAACTAGAAAAATTAGCTACATCTTAACCATAATAGTAGCCGCAGAAGGGGAAATAAGAGAAGTTCAGCTATTGTTGCTCGAGTTCAGTGAAATCGAACAATTTTATTAGTGCAAGGAAGATGGCGCGTCACACGTTAATGAAAAAGTGGTTAATATTTTCGCACAGCTAGAACAAAATTAGCTACGCTTTTTATCTGTCTACAAGTGCCGCTGTGGTCGAGTTGGTAGCGGTACGTGCTATAACTTGATATGCCGGTGAGTTCGAGGTTCGAAACTCAGTCAGGGCAAGCAAAATATTTATAATAGAAACAGTTTTATCTAATAGCGGTCACCCCTCGGCAGGCAATGGCAAACCTCCTAGGGTATTTCTGCCATGAAAAATCTTCTCATTAAATACATCTGCCGTTCGGAGTCGGCACAAAACTGTAGGTCCCTCCATTTGTGGTATAATATTAAGACGCACACCACAAATGGTAGGAGAAGCTCGGCCAAACACTGAGCTATATAGTGTACGCTTCAAAATTATTATTATTATTACAAGTGAACGAAACCCTCCCTTTAACCAGATATCTAGCTAGTAGCTGGCTTGTAGGAAATAATAAGTAATATTTACATACAATATATGAACACTTTTGTATACATACATACGTAAAATAAAAATAGCAATTCAAAGTAAAATAAAAACTCAATAAAAGTAAATGTAGAGGTAATGCAAATAAAAATTGCGAGCACGCAGCAAAATTAGCATGCGGAAGCCAAAGTTAACGCGGCAATTCCTCTTGCCCTCCCGCAACGTTGTGTGTAGTGTTGTGACGAAAAGTAATAAGCAAAAGAAAAAGAAAATTTTAGGAGGCGCGTGCTTAAATGGTAATGAAAACAAATTGTATGGAAAAAAAAGTTTAAGGCGAAAGCGATAATGTTTAATAAACAAAAAACCACATTCACTTTTCATAGCCCTGCCCAAGTTGCCGGCGCGCGTCTAAGCATGCGACGGACTGAATGACCGCGTTATCATCGGCTACTCGTCTATTGGCTGTGTGGCTTATTTATTGACTGACTGATTACTTAAAGAATTTGTTTTTTTCCCAGTGCTTTGTAACATATGTATGTATGTCAGTAGCAGCAACTCTAATTGCAAACAAAAATATTTAGTATATATAGTACAAATATTTATTTGAATCTGATAATTATGCGTACATTTTACATAAACATATGTACATGTACATTTTTATTGTTTAGTTTTGTGTTTAAACAATATACATAGTAGACATTTAAAAGTAATTAAACTAAAAGTGTGCCGTATTTCTTTAAGAATAAAACTGCATTTGATATGCGCAGATCCATTATTGCAATTGAGCATTTCTTTATAATTTTTTGTTATTTTCATACTGGCTATCATATTTAAAATTTGTCCGCGTATTGAACATTTATTTGATTCTTATTACAGCGTTATTACATTTGAATTGAAATGCAGATAAATGTTCTATTAAAAAACATACCCAATCAAGTTTTAAAGGCTTTCAACAAGCTTTTATATACATATGTACATACATTAGAATTAAAAAAATAATGTATTCTTTTTGGGTATGCAGTTTTGAAATCCATTAAATTTTATTTAAATAAAGTGCAAATTTCAAATGGCTTAAAATTAATGTTGATTTTTTGAAATATTTTAATTGTGGGTCATTTGAAACATTTTTCCACTAAGGGCGTCAGTAAAAAAAAAATTGGAAAAATCAACGGTATCTCTTAGACTGTTGAAACTTGCACATTATTATATCAAAATTATATGTGTTGTAAATTGCATACTGCAATAATATCAAATATTTTTTTTTATTTAATTCAAAAGCTTAATGAAAGCCTGCTGAATTTTTGCATGAAGTTTAAAACTTGTGTTTACATACATACATACGTATACATTGTTTTCAAGAACTTTTGATTTCTCTATGTATTGTAATTGAAGAATATAAAAAAAATAAATATCAGTAAAACAAAAATTCTAATTCTAGTCAAAAATAAATGTTGCTGCTTATTTGTAAGAAATTAATTTTTCAATGTAAGTACTTAATTTTAACATTACACAAATAATGTACATAGATCTCAATTCAAAATTCTTTAACAAAATTAAATTTAAAAAATTTCATGAAAATTTTTAGCTAAATTTTTTTATGTTTTAATAACACTCTGGAACAAAAAAAAATAAAAATTGTCGCCATTATATATAAAAAAAAATTGTAATATTATTTTTTTACGTTGATGATGTATCATAAATATGATAGGAAGTGTAAAAGTACAAGCATGGCCAATGCTTGCACAGGTGAAAGAACAATCTTTGTCAAGTATTTCGCAAATACAGTCAATAGAAATACCCAAGGGTTCTCTGGAAAAAAATGTTCATATTCATACAAATAAACATCAAATACATATATCTACGATATTTTTATTTAATTCGCTTAAAAATACCGAAGCGCTAATTGCACAGCTTGTATTACAGCTACATACAATGTATGTACAATACATATATAAACATGTATATATTTAGTTCAACAAAATGTACATACAAATTCTTGTATAGCCATTTGTGTATTTTTCTCACATACAACCAGTCAATAAATTAACATTTAAAGCGTTTTAAGGTTCAACAGCAGACTTGTTAAAACTGTAGGAAAAACGCAAACAAATTTCGAATAGCAATAAACTTTTAAAGCGTAAATAAGAATTTCAGCAAAGAAAACATATTTCAGAAAATTTGTATTTGTATTAAAAAAAAAAATGTTGTTTAACTCCTTCGAGCCGGATTTGAACCAGCGACCTATGGATATCTACTTCATTTTCGTATACACTCTACAGTCCACCGCTCTACCAACTGAGCTATCGAAGGTCTTGCATTTGTAAGCAAAAATTAATGTTATCAATAAATCGTGCAAGCAGTACGTGTAAAGAGCTGAAAAAATAATTAAATGCTTAAGGCTAAGCGCTGATATGATAAGGTTTCAACAGTTTGTACTTGTAAACAAAGCTCCGTTAATGCATAAATAAATATTGGCAACCAATTAAAATTGTATCAAAAGAGCATAACTATGTCAAGTGGAGATTAAAACGGTATCATTTATATCAGCACTTCCATATATACTCGTATTAACATACATATGTATGTATGTACTTAAATATAAAAATTAAATGTGTTAATCGTTAATATAAAACATTTAGTGAAGTGAAGTTTTCTTGTTTGTTTTCAAATCTATTTTAAATGGACCATAAAATATCAAAAAGATAAATGCATTTATAGCTTATCGAATAACTTTCACTAGGCCTCATCTTTTGAAAGCGACTTGCAAAAGAACACTAGGTAGTTTATCGCATAGCGTGGAAAGCAACAACAAAAATAAGCGAGTAGAGTTGAAAGTAAGTAAGTGGTGCTATTGTGAATAATCAATGGAAAGTACCAAGGGAAATTGGAAAATTTTCGCTAAACATCAAAATAATTAAAAAACTAAGATAAAAAATACGTAAGTAAAATCGCCTCTTATTAGAATTACTCATTTTGATTTGGTTTGCTAGCAAATTTTACAAACGACCAATAATTTTGACAGACTAGTGTTGTAAAGTGTGTTCAAAATATAAGAGAGTTGATCATTAGCGAGTTGGACGTTCTTTTGCTAGTCGCTTACAAAAGATGACGAATTATGATACTTTTTATTTATTTTTGAATAGTTAATGCCGTTAATAAGTATAAAAAGATTCAGCGCCATTCGATTAATCAATTAAAATTGGCTCAATCTGACTGTAACATACCAGGAGGGTTAAAAAATAGTAAAATATTGGAGAACCGCTTTTGGTAGTCGAGAGAGTCATTTTAGATCACATTTTCCTTAGTAAGGTTTTACCAAATTTTTTTTCGGATAACTAGGGATACTTATTAGTTGAAAAACAAAAAGATTAGTTTCCGTATAAAATTTAAAGTTAAGAAGGATGTTAAAATAGAAACCCTAGGTGAAAATTCGGAAATATAAAGGCATAGCAAGCTGTCACATTTTTGATTATTAATGGTTAGTTACAGTTTTATTGACGATTTTTATTTTTACATATAATTTAACTTAAAACAGTCGGATCCTCTAAATTACATTTAAAAAAAAAAGAAATTGTATGCATAAACAAAAAAGAAACATTATTTCAAGATGATATTTAAAGTTATCTCGAAAGCAAATAATTATCGGGTTCTTAAAATTGTCTGTGTAGGTTGCCAGTCTCAAAATACTGTGACTTTATATGAACAATTTTAACATTTTAGAACTAAAAAATTGTATAAGTTTAAAGAAAATGGCAATAAAGATATTTCCGGCCATTTTTTGGTCAAAGCAAATCCGTAACCGAGTTGGTTTTATATTTTGGTATAATATACAGTTTAAAAATTTGAGACTATATACATACATATGTTTTTTCTTTTTATCTTTCTATTGTTTGATACCATTCGCCAGATGACAATTTAATGACATTACTTTGAGACTAATGCCCGAATTCAGTGAGCAGTCTCAGTCTCTAATAGAGACAAAAGTCATAGTTTTAGACCAATTGGCATTCATTAGCTTTAAAATAATGCCTATAGTCTCAAAATGAAGTCTCTATATAGTGACCTGTTGATGAGCAGATCGCAAAAAAAATTGAAATAAAAACAAAAGAAAAAAACGTAAATGCGAGGAAAAGCAATAATCTTTAGCTCATTTTGAGACTTGAGATGATGCCAAGTTATTGAATTCGGGCATAAGGCTAGTATTTTGTTAATTTGGTATAATCTTAACACATTGGCTGCCAAGCGGTTTTGACGAAATCCTTCACCGGGTGCCAAGCACGTTTTTTGTTATAAAGTGGTGTAAATCGGGAATATATTAATTTTTGCACTGTTCCCGAAAGTTTTTGCGGTTTATTTTGCTTTTTATACGTTTTTTTTATGTCGTACGTTTTTGTGCGACGTGGCACTGTACGACAGAATTCGAATGGTCTAGGTCGCTGTCGTACGAAAATGTGCGACGCGTTTTTTTTTTGTTATTTGTTTTATTTTGGTTCTTTGTTTTTATTTAGTTTTAATTTATTTTGCAGCTATAATCGTAAAGATGTCGAGGCGAAATTTGAATAAAAGTGAAATGTATCAAGTTTTGGAAGGGAGTGAAGAAGATTTTTCCGGAGATGATTCTGTCATTGATGAGAGTTGGCTGCCAAATGAGAGTTGGCTGCTAAATGAGAGTGATGACTCGGATACAGGCCTTGCTAATGACAATAGTGACCAAAACGATCCCGAAGACGATTGGGACATTGATGAAGACGAGCCGGCATCAACGAAAGTAGCGGATTTTTCAGAAACAAACGTCAGTTGATCTGAGTTTTCTTCGCGCCAGAAATCGTTCGAATTTACTGGTAGATCAGGCTTGCAACAAAGTCTTCCGACCGATATTTCTTGTTTGGAGGCATTTCTTTTATTCGTTGACGACGAAGTTATTGATTTTATTGTCACAGAAACAAATAAATATATACAACAATGGTTAGATCAATCCACTGTTACCAGATCTGCGCGAAAAAATACAATGGGTTCCAACAACAAGCTCTGAACTGAAGAAGTTCCTCGAACTTCTACTTTGGATGGGTTTGGTTAGAGCTGGATCAATAACAGACTATCGGTCCAAAGACGTGCTGTACAATTTTTCAATCCCGGGAAAAACAATGTCGCGAAATCGTCTTATCCCTTTGCAAAGTTTCATTCGCTTCGCAGACAACAATGCAATTTGCCCAGGCGACCGGCTTGGTAAAATACAACTGCTAATGGATATGCTTCAAACGCGATATCGAAAAGTTTACGTACCAGGCGATAATATAGTATTCGATGAGTCAGACTAGCTTTCAGACAATATATGTATACCCAATATGGCTCATCCTTATGGTATACAACTTATCAAACTCTGCTCTACTGAAGGATTTACCTGGTCGGTAAAAATATATTCTGCGATGTCTTCCACTGGATTAAGACAAATTGGTTTGGCGAAAAACGTTTGCGAAGAGCTATGCGCTAAATTGGTAGGAGAAGGTCGAACGCTATATATCGACAATTTTTACACAAGCTATGACCTGGCTTTTTCAATGCTAAATCAAAGAACACATGTTGTCGGTACTCTTCGTGCAAATAAGAAGTATTTCCCGAAACAAGTAATGAGTGCTCCTATAAAAAGAGGGGAAATGGTTTCTAGAGAAGATGCTAATGGTATAGGGCTGTGCGTCAGATCGCCCAAAACCTAATCGCCCAAAACCGAAAAATGTCAAATCGCCCAAATGACAGATCGCCCAAAAAGTTGGGCGATTGGAAATAATGTCTAATTTCCTAAATGACAGATCGCCCAAAAAGTTGGGCGATTAGACATATGTCTAATTGCCCAAATGACAGATCGCCCAAATGACAGATCGCCCAAATGTCTAATCACCCAAATGTCAAATCGCCCAAAAATGCAAAAAACTTCTTGTCAACTTCTGTAAAAGGGAAAATGGTTAGTTCTTTGAAAATTTTTAAATCTAATTTTCCCTTTTACAAAATGCATAGGGCCGGTTGTTTGACTGCCGCTTGAGCCTAAGCTTGTTCTTAAGCAGTGTTTTCAGTTGTTTGACATTTTCTTGCTTAAGCAAACCTTTGCCCTGTCTTGAGCTCGGCTGTAAAATGAAATATTAGTAAAATACATAATTATAATGCTAATTAATCTTAATTTATATTTTGCTACATATTTATTCACACAACTTCATAACATAACCCCTAACATAGAGCTATACAACCCCTAAAACCCCCCACTTACTACGATACTGAAAGTAAAAGGGAAAAAAAAAATCTGAGAGGGTATTGCTTTTAGTTGAGAGCATATTTACCGAACTTTTATTTTATTATTTTGACAAATTTGCTAAAAACAGAAAATGTCAAATCGCCCAAATGTCTCACTGCACAAATGACAGATCGCCCAAAAAGTTGGGCGATTGGACATATGTCACATCGCCCAAATGTCTAATCGCCCAAAAAGTTGGGCGATTTGACATATGTCTAATTGCCCAAATGACAGATCGCCCAAATTTTTTTTTGGGCGATTTGACATTTTTGCTTTTGGGCGATTAGGTTTTGGGCGATCTGACGCACAGCCATGGTATAGTAGTCCTGAAATGGAAGGACAAACGTGATGTCAGAATGCTTTCTACGAAACATGCAACAATAATGGTCTCCACATCCAACAAAGAAATTAATCCTGATGCACCATCAACCAGTCGACGAGCACGAGCTAAAAAACGAGTAACTGAAAAACCGTTGGCTGTGATTGCATACAATAAGGGAAAATTGGGCATTGATCTTTCCGACCAAATGTCGTCTTACGCAAACACCCTTCGCAAAGGTTTGAAATGGTATAAAAAATTGGGGATCGATTTATTGCTGAGACTTCCAGTGGTAAACGCGTATATTGTATACAAGGAAGCAACAAATAACAAAAACATACATAACAAAAAGAATAGATGAAAATGGTAAAGTAGTTCGACGTGCTTGCGTCCTATGTTATGCAGCATCAAAAAAGGAAAACGGGCGTAAAGATGCTAGGAAAAACATAAAAAGGACGAACACATACCGTCCGCAATGCCCGAATAATCCGCAATTGTGCATCAATTGCTTCCCAAAGTATTCACATCAAAGAAACTAATGTATCTATAAATTTAATTGATTTTATTTTATTTTCTAAACTTAATTTTACGTTGTTTTTATCCCCCAAAATGCAATGAATTAACCTCATCGTTTTTATCATAAAACCTGCAGAAATCGTCATAGTGCCTTGAAAATTGGACCAAATTTTTGTGCAGATATCAACGCACCCAGAAAACGTTATCAAATTCATGTCGCGTCGCACAAAAATGCATGCAACGTTGAATGTCGAACAACCCCTGTCGCACGATTTCGTGCGAAGTGGCACCCCGCGAATTTTCGTGTGTCGCACGAAAACGTGTGACATGGCAGCCAATGTGTAAATTATCTAAATTTGAAACTATTTTTCTTCGCTTTCATTGTTTTCTTTTTTATTTAAGTTTTATTTTTTTGTCATTTCACCAAATCATAATTTTGAAACTTTATTTCCAAACTGTTCAATGTCAACTGGTCTATAAAAAGACTTTTTTCGCAATAAATGACTAGATATTGCTTATTAAATTCGGACGTACATAAATAAAACTTGCAGACTGAAAAAAAATTATCTGACAGCTTAAATGTACCATATGTATAACAACAAAAACAAAATGTTTTAAAAAACTTAATTAACTAAAAAAAATCAATATCATACTTCGCTATACTATCGACTTAGATAAAAAAGCAAAAGCTAATGGAATAATTATTCGAGTATGAAGTGAGAAAAGTACCTAAGCTAATATAAGCTTAAAAAAACGTGGTAAAAAAATTAACTATAGAAAATTATACAGTCATGTTAAACGTGCCATTCGAACTAATTTTAACGATGGAAATTCTTACCGTCACATTTGTCTATGTGTAAATTAAAAACTTATTAACGTAAATTACTAGAAGTAAAAATAGTTAAACAGCTGATAACTAAAAATGTAAGAAATAAAGTTGTGAAAAATCATAAATTCAATGCGTTCAACTATGAGAAGAGCCTTCAAAGCCTTAAATACATATACATATGTATGTATAAAACGAGGTATAAAAAAATGTTTTTACTCTGCTACATTAATAACGCAAAATAAAACTGGTTATTATTATTTTTTAAACATTTCATGGATCATAGCAAATCAGCTGCTAAAAGCACCTTTCAGTTGAGAAGATTATCCGGTTCAGAAAGAAATTAAATATTGCGCCGTATTCTCCGTTTTAAATTATACAAAAAGCTATTTTAATTAAACAGCAGCAACACAGGATTTAAAGTCCCTTTAACGATTTTAAGGTCTTTGAACATCAATCAGCAATTAATTGTTAAATTTTCTTTGACAAGATAAACAATTTTAACGAGGCTAAACGCATCAGCTTTAACTGATTTAAGAAATAAGTGCTTATCAACATTCTCTTTTATTCACAACCCTGCAAAGATATACGAGTACATACATAGTATGTGTTGATGTTTATATTGTTTATTGTATTTATATATAAATTTATATCTCATGCTGTTAATTAGCTGGATAAATGATATTTATAGGCGCTGAGGCAGACTTCTGCGCAATGGTATGAATCGCTCACTGCAAGTAACAACATTTGATTCATTGCCCAGTGTTGTTTGTTTTGTGATCTACTAACACCTTCCACTTAACATAATGAACTTAAGATGTTTTATTTTTCTCATAATTAGTTATTGATATTATTAACAACAGCAGTTGCAATAAGTGTTAAAACAGACAATGCTTAATGAATTTAAATGGGTCCCCAACTAAGAAAAAAAAAAAAATAGTAACACTGCACAAAAAAAAAAAAACTCCGAACACAGCTGTGTAAAAACACACAGATTTTTCAAGGCATACTCGTATTCAGATGATCCACTAGCCTGGTGAGCTGTTACAGCAGCGCTTCTCCTACTTTATATTATGGGGAGTACGAATGTAATACGAAAACGTAGAAAGTGGTAAATGACAAGCGCGGTTGAAGACAAGTGTGGTGTGAGGAAGTGCAATGATAACGCTGGTCAGCAGCTTTTTTAGCAGCGTCGCATGGTCTAGTCGTTACGCTTATTTCTCTTTTAATGTAATTTACGTTGAATAGCTGAAATAACAACAAATCCGGTTTAACTTTTTTCAATGCTTATTTTGGCTGTGTTTTGTACAGTGGCATGATTGGGCACGCATTTGCCGCTCTGCCATGCCTCCAAAGTGTGTTATATTGTGAAAATGTTTATGTATAACAAAATATTCTACAATAATTTTGAGTTGCTACTGTTTTACTTTTTCGTTCTTAATCCAGCTAATATTATGGCATATAAAAAAAATACTATGCAATTGTATTGTATATTTAGATATCAGCCTACACCTTTTGCAACTGCTCAAATACAATTAAAAAAAGGGCAAATGCAGAAATTCTCAATTGTATTTCGGAAAACCCCAAATGTATTTTATTTCACCTCTTCTGATAAAAGTTTGTGCTTTTCTCATATAAGTTTGGGTTTTTCTGATATACATTTCCGCTTTTCTGAAATTCGTTTGTCCATTTTGGAAATACATTTATTCAATACAGAAATAAATTATTGCTTACCGAAATACTGTTGAAAAAAATTAAGCAAATCTGTACAAAATATGGTATTAACAGATAATTTGGAATTTTTTTTTTTTTGGAATGATGGTATTTCTCTTTCGTTTTCATATAAATGGAAATATCGAGCATACATTATAGCATTTTATTTTAGTTGTTTACAAATTTTGTAGCTCGGGTTTCTGTAGTTTTTGTTACAGAAAGAAATACGTTTGATTGAAAAAAAAATTATCCACAAATGGTAGGAGAAGCTCGGCCAAACACTGAGCTATATAGTGTACGCGCCAAAATTATATTATATATTATTATTACCTTCTTGATTCAACCACCAAAACATACCTTGAAGTTTTATATTTTTAAAGTCCATCACTTGTTTAGGAAAAAAGTTTAAACCTATTAAAAGTGCAGTGCTAATTAGTTGTACAAGAAAATTTGCGTATGTAAAGGCACGGTTTGTACTTGAGATTAAAAGCTGAAATTTTACACAGATTTTTTATTATCTGACTTTTGAAAATGGCTACCCTAATATGCAGATATAAATACCAACATTTTGCTGTAATCTAAGAAGTTTTATTAAAAAGCAACCACAGATTATGTTATAATGAACTCTTACTTGTTAAAATTTGAAGCGGCGATACCAACTTATAAAAAGAAAAATGGCACAATGCCGAAACCGGTTTGTATTCAAATCAAACTTGAAACACCATTACGTAAATTCCTTTAAAAAACATCATATTAAAATACGAGTATATCAGTTTATCCGTTTTATTGTTATGTATTTATAGAAAATGGAATCTACAAACATAAATGTTCACAAGAAAATATTCAGCATATTTAATGCACATCTTCTTTCAATTCGCTACACTGTACAGCGACATATTATGGTTTTCGAACGTGTGATGTGTTACGAAATATGTGGCTAAAATAAAAAATAAAACACTATTCAATTGAAAAGCGAATGCAAGTGAAATAAATGACGAAGTCGCTAAAAATATTGGCTTGCAATTAGAATACAACAAGTAAAAAAGCAATATTAGCCAACATGTTCAGCTCTCGAATTAAAAAAAAAAATAAAATTTTTCATATTCGATGCTTTGCGTATATATTTATTTATACAAACTATGAGTAGTTAAATTTAAAAAAAGTTATTTTTTTATTTTTCATAAAAAATGTGTACTAAATTTTAAATGCAAATGATGGCATCAATGGCAAATAAAATTCGTATAAAAATCATAAAGCTTACAGGCTATTTTATTCTGTTATTTTCAGCACGCCAAAGTGTTATCTTTTTGCATGCGAATTGTTTGTAACTCAGTAAGAATGTAAAAAAGTGAATTTGCAGCAAATTGTACACCCTAATTTACACAATTCTTTGCTTTTATTTTGATTTCCTTTGTTTTTTTTTTGTTAAGTTCTCAGTTGGTCTTTCCGGGCATATGCAAACATATAGTTATGTATAGGTGTGTATATTTATATATATATTTTTTTTTCTTTTAACTAGAGTCAAATCTTGACTCAACTACTCGTATTATGACTGTTGCACTTGCCTTTCCGCCGTTTTATGGCGTCCAAAGTTTCACACGCTGTTGCAATTCACTGAGACAAACTAGTCTCACGCTGCAATTCCTTTTAATTAAATGCGTAAATAGTTATACATATATCAGAATTTTTTCGCTTGTAGCTTAAAATTCACTTCAGTGCATTAAAACTTTCCTTATTTAATTTTTTTTTAATTAATTCACTTTCACGCTTTTCCCACAAATTTTGAGATTCCAAACATTCTATACACATTTCTTCAATACACGAACATTATATTTTACATACATACATACATACGAGTACGAAAACACACATTTGTATGCACAAACAAGTTAGCTAAAATTAAATATTTCACTGAACGTTTACGCGCACTTCACTTTGACTTTTTTGGGGGCTTCTTCCGCTTCGCACGTCCACCGTCACAAGTTGCCGCAATTGAACTGAGCTCCGCTTTGGCGGTTGGAAAATCATCAACTCGGCTTAGCTTGGCTAAGCGCCCACTTACGCGCTGCTCTGCCTAGATCGTTGGCGGCGCCATTCCACCGTTGGTTAGACACGGCGCTCATCGTTCTCCACCTTGTTGTTCGGCACATTCAAATCGATCGAATGCCGCTAATCATCGACTCCACTCACTGATCATCATTATCACTGTTGTTGTTTTTTTGTCTATTCTTACGCGCTTTTGTTGTTGCTTACATAGAGCGAAGTTGTTATTGCTGATGTGCCGCTGCTGTTCTTCTGTACAGCTGTTGTTGTGGACCTGTTTGTTAACTGGAAACTACTATACGAGTTAATGTGATCGTTTGGTTTGCATATTGCCGGCTTCATCTAAACTTTGCACGTGAACGAGAGGCGGTGGTGGTGGTGCGAAAGTCACTCATCGCAGAACAGTCGAATGCAAATAACGTTTTGGTACTGTCAACAATGTCGACAACATGAATTTAAGACGACACGATCACTCTTGATGTTGCTGGTGGTGTTGGCACGACTGATGAGTTAATTGTGGATCTTTAGATCGTGCTAATCAATTATTTAATTTCATTTAATTTAAACTATTTACTGTTGAGTGCAATAAAAATCAGTATTAAGTAAATGATTTTATTTATTATTGGAAATAATTTCAACAACTTTTTGTTGTAATTTTTTTTTTTTTTTTTAAACTAAATGAGTTTTAAACATTGTATTAGATGCAGATATGTAATTGTTACGAAATATCACGATTTTTGTCAAATCCCTTCGCGGCAAGATGTATCTATAACAGATGATATCGATAGAAGACATGCTTTCTCTTATTCCACTTGTCAGAAAACCTTATGTCAATCATGTGTGTTGCCTGTTTTATTGTTTAGAATTTTCGTTTGCGACAGAATTGTGTTTTGTGACTACGCGTTATTTTTGTTCCGCTTGATGTGCGACGCAGAGCTTCATGGAGTGAATCCATCGACATTGCAAATCTGCTTGCTTTCCACAATGATCCTTCACTGTTATAAATAAGTGTTACCACTTATTATTGAAGTTCACTACAAATATAAATATTGCGTTTAATTAGCAATATGTACATATGTAAATTTTTATACTTTTTACCTTATTTAATTGTTTCCATAGATTTTATACTTTTTACCTTATTTAATTGTTTCCATAGATTTCATTAGCAATTTGTATCATGAAAATATATACATACATACATACATAAACAAAGCAAAGCAGCTGTTTCTGACATAAGGTCAACCAATCGTCAAACGGAAAATTTTGTTGTTGTCTGCTCAACACAACCTTAAACTAAGAGTGTTCGCGGTGCTGATAATTGTTACGAATTTTTACAAAATATCACCATTTTTGTCAAATCGCGTTCGCGGTGACGGCAAGGAAGTTGAAATTGAGAGCGCAAAACGACAATTCATTTTGAGGGGAAGTTGCAAATTTTTGCTGGACAAATTTTACCCAGCACAAATTTGCAAGCAATAAAAACAGCTGATCAAAAGCAGCTAGCTGATTGCGATTTGGATAAGTACAAAAATAAAAAATCCTATTGAAGTAGTGAAATCTCCAAGATAAGCTCTGGTATACTAATTGGAAAATAATTTTAGCCACATAAATATACGGTTTGAATTCTTGACTTTAACCATTTACACGTTTTTTTGGTTTTGGTATTTCTGAATAAAAATATTGTGTTTTCGATGAAATCCTACATAAATAACTTTTATTTCGCTAACATGACCATTTGAGCTGACACATAACAGTAAGTAATAGGAATTAATCGACGTACTTCATTGGAACTTTCAATCGTTTTAATCGCATAGTACGAGTACATTGAAATAAATTTTAAAAATATTTCCCCCAGTGAAACCTGCAGATGATTTTTTTCGTAAAACTAATTAATATTGTATAATTGACGCGTGTACACAATTTTAACCAAAACATTCAATAAATACGAATTTTCAAAATACTCGTCCAAGAATTAAAAAGAAATCTACGGTATATTTTAGTCACCCTTAAATTGTACATTCTGATATTTTCTAAGAGTTGTGATTAAAAATGTAGAAATTTTGATGACACTTTAAAAATTTGATAATTTTTTATTAAGACTGTGTAAAGTATGAAACTTGGGCTTAAATAGTTTTGTTAATGAATAATCGGAATTTTAGTTGATATACAATCAAAGTAGAATAAAACTTAAATTAATTGTTAAAACTTATTGAGTTTCTTACCGTTTTTCGTCAACCTTTGTCATATTTAATTTCGAGATATTTAATTTGGCTAACCTAAGCTCGTTTCGCTTAGATTTCCTTTGCGCAAAAGAAAATGGAATGAGAGGCTACAATCGACGAAAATTGGCAGAATAGAATGATTTCTTACTATTAATTTAAGGGAGGAAATTAGAAGGAAAAATTCAAGGTTTAATTTTTACATGTTTTTTTTTTTAATTACTAACTTCTTTTCTATTTAAATATTTTACAATATGTTGTATGTATATTACAAAATGTATGATTGTACATATGTATGTATGTTAATACTTATAACATATGTATATGTTCATATGTTCGCGCCTTTAGTCACTCGTTACAACAGTTGGTACGACAAACAGATTTATGCCCAATAAGCGATAGATTAAAAACTATGTACATATGTGCGTGCATTAAAGTGATTATCCAGAGTATAAAGATTTCTATTGCAAAATTTTAGTCTGTTTTCATGTTTGCGCCTTGGTTAGTCAAATTCCAAGTTCCACAAAATTACATTTTTTTTACTATTATTTTTGATACCACTTGTATTAATCAACTGCAGATGGGAATTGAGTTATGGTTCAAACAGCAACAACAACACATTTATATGGCATTAGAACTACATAACAATTAAAATTATTCTTTTTTGTTTGGAGTCATTTTTAATACAGACTTCATACTTGGCTGAATGCGAGAATCATAGCCAATACAAATTGCAGAGCTACCTAATTAAAAAATAATAACTTTGAAAACAAAACATATAATAAAAAATCTAAGTATTTTTTAATAGACTCATCCGAAAATAAACAATGTTCGCAATTAAAAACCATATTTGCACTTTGATATTGATTATTTGAAAAAAAAAAAACAAAAAAAAAAACTTAAATAAATCTGAGTGATGTCATTAAGCGACTGATATTCTTATTTAAATATATAATATATATATTTATTTAGGTATTTACAGATATATATTTTTTGGGGTTGTTCTGCATAAGCTTACTACACTCTGTTCACAAATTAATGCACAACCACATATTGACACATTTGGACAATTCATTTTTCTTCCAATTTTATGAAATAATTTTGCAATTAATATATCGTTCTTTTTCTAAAAATATAGACTAAATTTCATCAAATTTCTGTATTAAAAAATGTTTACTATTTTTGAGAGTATGTAGTGTTTTAGTTTATCACTGATTTTTGAAAATTTTTAACTGCCAATTTCCTTCAAATAACGCAAACCGGCGATTATTTTTAAATTAGAAGGAATAGTGAAAAAATTCAATAACAAATTGTCGAAAAAATTGAATGAAAAAAAAAACAGTATACTATAAAAAACAATTTTTAATAAATTTAAATAATTTTTTTTTATATATTTAAATGTGTTGCAAAGTAAAAAAAGATAAACAAAAAGTTTTGTGGAAAATTATACACATGTAACATACATACATACTTGTACATACATACCAAGCTTGAAAAATAATTCAGCAAATAATTTTAAGTATATCGAAAAAATAGACTGTGGATCGAAGCTTGCCAAATACATTTTTTCGATTCGGCGAAAGCATGTGAGAAGCATTTCGACGAAGCCGACTTTGTCTCAAGAAGTCAAAAAACCTATTTTTTAAGGGTAGGATAAACTTTAAAATAAAGTATTTGAATAAACATCTAAAGGCCAAACAGCTGAAAAAAAAATTATGCCGAAGTAAAAAATGCTTAAAATTATAACGTAAAAACATTTGTTATCTTTTCATTTCGTGGACTAAGCTTGAATGTTTACTCTGTTGAAGTTTTGGCATTTTTTTATTTGTATATAAATTTATTGTTTATTCATAATTTGTGTTAGGTCTCTTTTCTACAATGTGTAGTTATGGGTTAAATAGGTTTCTTTTCATTTTGATTAGAGAGTGTACAAAATTTTAATTGAGAAATTATTTTAAATAATAATAATAAAATTAATAGATATGTAGTTGTGCTATAATTTGTGATCAGAGTGTAGCAATCATGGTGAACATGTTGTCATACTACAAACAATAACAAACAATACATTTTAACTTATTTTTATCTGCAGTTAATCTTAGCGATCACTGAAAAATACAGACCCAATGAAAATTTGTCTAGAAAATCATCCATCAATTGAAACATATACCATACCATACAAACATGCATAGTAATTGCTATCATTTACAATGATTATGAATCGATCTCGACCAGTGTAAAGCAAGTATGCTACGTACATAAAAGCTTATATCATATTGTTTTTTTTTAATCTAAATTATTTAGTGGCCGTGCATTAATTTTTAACTACTAGCACTTATTATCAGCAATCACTAAATATTAGATTCAACAGCGAAAAATTTAAATTTTGTCCAGAATCTCTTTGTTTCCGATTTCATTTGCGGCTTAGAAAATTCGATTTGAAGAATTGGACGCATCTGCCTTAGTCAGGAATTACGTGAAAATCCTTTAAATAATTGAATTTGGCGAAAATCGAATAGAAATGATTTTGCATCGGCATTGAGTAGTAAATAAAGTCAGCAGTCGTTGAATTTCATTCACTCTGACCGGAGCTTAAAATGTTCGTGGGGATGGGTACCAACAAATCTTGAAGAAATTCAATTGATGTGCTTCTTAAAACGTTTATAGTATCTTAACTGGTGAGGAAATTTGGATATATTACAATTAGACCGAAGCAAAATTAAAAAAAAAAACAGCACACGTCGCATCATCCTTTACCGCGACAATGCCATCTCACACACTACAAAATAAACAGTGAAATATTTGAGGGAGAAAACGTTGAAATACCTTTTGTCCATATCCATCTGTACGCAAAAACAAATGATTAACATGAGTGATGCTAATTTTTAAAAAATGAGGTATGTATGTAGGTATCAACTTAGGAAGCAAATCAGATTTAAGCCATTTAACAGAACCTCTTGTTGAGTTCGGCTTTAAGTAAAGGTTACAACAACTGGTTTCTTCGAACGCAAAATTGTATACAAAGGTTTTAAAAGCGAAATTTTGAAAGACTATTGGACTTTTTTCCGTGTTTTGCTATAAAATCATAGTCTATATACATACATACATATCTACATAAATGTATGTTATAAACACTTTTAGAATATTGCGCAAAGTATTTGTTATGGCCGGCACGAAACCCTAGAAATTTTTTAGCACATATTCAGCATATCCTATCTACCGATTTCATGTTTTCATTAGTTTCTGAGAAATATGCAAATGTTTTTTTTTATTCATTGAATATTTTATGTGTCACAAACATTATTTTATAAGTGAATTCCAGACAATACTTCCACTCATATTTATACTGTATTTATATGTACGTGAAACTATTATTCGCAAAATAGGAGCTATTCAAAACATAAGAATATAAAAAAAATGACTTAGCGTTTTAGCAAATCAAATTTCCGCATGCTTCTCCATTTAATTGCTATTTATCGATATCGGAAATATTTCGTAAAATTGCACACCCCGACTAATTGTCCAAGTTAGTATACGCCTACATAGAAAAATAATTATAGCAGACAAAGAATGCATCACCACCAGTACAATTTCAACATTTATTCTTATGGCTGAGAGCGTGAACTGTTAATTAACTTTATTTTCGTAAGAACACATGCATAGTACTTATGAGTATATTATGAAGAAAGAAGAAGAAGAAAAAAAAACATTACATACAATTTAAGTGTCACACAAATCTACAATTACCAACTTGTGTACTTTATCCCTGGGCAGTTTCTGGTTATTATAAATAAGTATGTACATATGTATGTATTTATGTAATCTTTTAAATTCCCATTCAAGTGGACATTGACAAGATCTTTATTGCAGCAGCGTACTTTGCACTTAAATAATTCTGCGCATGCCTCATACACCTATATTTACATACGTATTAACATATACATACATATGTATATGTATATAAATGTACACACATCAGTACTTAGGAATACATGGCTACATACATACATATGTACATATAGTATATATTTTTTGGAGGCTTCTTCATACATACATCCTTAAGAAATAAAAGTTATTCTAGCTAGGCAATTTATGTCAGAATAGCGAGAGAAAAAATGCAATTTAAAAATACGTTTTAAAAGTTAAAATTATAAACACAGCCAGTTCCTGCATTATACATATTTATATACATATGTACATACAGATGTGTGCATCAACATTCAAAACACGTTTCAACTCGGTTGCCAGTTGCCACAGTTTGTTGCCATGTTTATTAAAATACCAAGTTGAATTGCTTCTTGCTTCTGATGTTGCGATAAAAAATCTAAATTTGGTTATTTACAATTACATTTTTTTTTATGTAATAAGAGTGAATACCTACTAGGTTGTTCGTATGACTTATTTTTTTTTTCGTTAACTTGAAATTAATCGCCGCCAATTTTAAAACAGGAAAAACCTGGCTAAAAGCCGGATAATAACAATTTATATAATAATAAAAATTTTCACGCTCTCTCATATAAAAATCGAAATTTTAAAACTTAAAAAGTGTTTGCTAAAGAACGAGATATGTAGATAAAAAAATGCACAATTTTCGGAATAAAAATATGAATAGAAATAAAAACTTAAATGACATC
Organism: Philophylla caesio; assembly: GCA_963971545.1. Taxonomy (NCBI): domain Eukaryota; kingdom Metazoa; phylum Arthropoda; class Insecta; order Diptera; family Tephritidae; genus Philophylla; species Philophylla caesio. The sequence goes on from OZ020607.1 coordinate 13,157,987, forward strand.
ACATCCAAAAATGCATATAAATATTTTGGAAGTAACTTATGGGGGTATACCAATTTTTTGGGTTCAAAAAATCGAACAATTTTTTTTTACTTATTTATACTCTACAACTATTAGAAAATACGTGAAAAAAATTTCCTTCGCGTTTATCTCAAAACCACATTTTTACGGCTTCTTGGCAACTTTTCTAAAAAACTGTACCATATAAATCAATAATTAAATATCTAAATTACTCAGTAAAAAGTTGAGCTAGAATTATTGGAATCCAACTAAATTTATGATTATTAAACAACAAAAAATTCCGAAAAAATAACGAAAAAAATTTACTATTATTGATTAAATCATTGGATTAGTGTGATTGTAGTTCATCTTTTAGCAGATGCGATCCCGATTACAAAAATGCTTCATTTTTTGCATTTCAGATACGTGAAACTCATACAATCATGCCAAGTAACAGGAGGTGTCGTTTGTACATACAACGTCCACTTTGAACCCATCATGGAGGCTTTTTTTTTTGATATTTGTTGATGAATAAACCATATTTCTAAACGTTAAATATTGTAGAAAAGATACCTTGGAACTACCAATATGTACTTTGAGTTTGGATTTAAAAAAAAAAAATATTGAAAAAATTAACGGTTTGAGCCACAAAAATCGGAATATCCACTTAAAACTTGAACAATTATTTGTACGATTGTTAAAATGCATTTAAGTGTTAATTTTTTTATTTATTTTGTTTTTACAAATCCTGATATAAAAATGCTTCTTCGCTGAATGTACGAGTAGAACTCTAAGGTTAGAGGATTCACACTGGGGCGGATCTAGGGGCGGGCCAATGAAAATTGCTATAGACGCTTTTCGTGAGACAAATTAAGTTTGTTGTGGCAGCTACCTTTTATAGGATCATTTCATGTCACATCGTCCAGGCAGTTACGGTAAGGTCTTTTTTTTCAATAAATTTTATTTTATATTTTTCAACATCGAAATCCATGAGACACGTATTTTTTCTTTTTGCTTGATTTTGAGTTCTATCTTCGTGGGGAATTTTTGAAAATTTGTCTGAAAACTCGATTTTGCGAAAAAATTACCGATCTTCAAAATTTTTTTTTCTATTTGTAGGTAAATAGTTCTTCTAAAAGTAAAAAGTGTGAAACATAATATATTTTCAAACAAAAATTGTATATCGTCATTATAAAAAAAATCCAAAAATGTTTGGCCTAAAAAATTTCGAATTGCCCCTGGATTCACAAGGTGTCGCCGTAATTGTAGTAAATTGCAAGCAATAATGGTAGAGAAGAAGATTGCACCCTACCATTTCCGCTACGTCAAAGTTAATTATATACAAAGAAGAAGGCGGAGCGAAAATAGAGAAAGACGAAACAGCGAGCTTAGGCGCTTTTACATTAGTCTAGTCGTTTCAAGTTTCTTTGAATTTTTTGATATTTCCTATATTTATCCAATAGTTGGTTGTTGTTGTGAAAAAAATAATTATTGAATTCAATAAAAGCCAAGAGCAGGCGCAGTTGTCTATGCACCCAGCCGAAAACTCTCAATGGCAATGGGTATGTGTGGCCGAGGTTCACTGAAATCTATGACATTCTTCAACTCTTGGCTGCGAGAAACAAGTTCAAGCCATGCTGGATATCAGGAGACTTCGGAATTAAAAGATACCAGGAGACTCCGGGATTAAAGGTAACGAGGACGCTGGTACAACTGCTAGAATATGCTCATCGTCCGTTTTGGGAATTTAGTTTGTTCTATTCGACATTCTTATACTCAATGCGTGGAAAAACTCAAAGCGCAGTCAGTGCTATCGAGCGGTAGGGAGGCTTTGTCGAATAAAATTAGATATCCATATTAGAGTCAATATTACGTTGCTTACTGGTTATCTGACATTTCAAAATAATCTGCGTTTCGAAATGCACCACATTTGCCTCTCCACCGAGATGCAATGCCGTCTTTGTCTTGAGGACAATTCAAATGCTGTTGTACTTGGATTATTTCTTAAAGGTTAGATCATACAATCTAGTTAAAAGTCCGGTTTTTGAGGTACATAGGTTCAGTCAATATTGAAAAAATTAAGATTTCAAAACAACCGTTCAAAAATTTATGAAAAAACACCGGAGAAAATCGGTTCGAAAAACCAAGTCAGTCACCCTAATATTTATAAACACACATATTAGGGATGTCAATTTTGGGCATTTTGTTGATCACGGGATTTTCGAGTTTTGAGAACGAAATCCTGGAATGCTGAAATTTACGAAGTTTTGATTTGTAATTTTTAATTTGCCAAAAAATTAAACACGACTGTAATCGTTGTATTATAGAAGTATGCAAAATAACATTAATATAACAAAGAAGAACGATTTGTTGTAAATCATGTACTTAAGTATTTATTGGTATTTTCAAGAAAAAAAGGAAATAAACGTTACATTTTATACACATACAAAATAATTTATACATCAAGTACAAATATACAAATTTGGTACAGAAGACGCACTATGGCGCCTCAACAGTTGTTGGTTCGATTGTCGATAATAAGTTAAATGCTCTCTGTGGGACATTGCCTTTATCGCCTCATTACAAAAACTATCAATTTCTTTTACCAAGCCTTCTGATAAATTGTATGCCTTTCGATTATTGGACAATTGCGAGCTGCTTCTTAAAACTTGTTGCAATTTATCTTTGAGACTTTCTAAGGCACCTCGTTGTTAGTTCTATTAACATCGCTTCGATAGTGAGCCTCATTTTCTACTCGAGTGGCATAGTCTCCAGCTCATTTATAATGGCAGGAACAAAAAAAAAGCCTAAAGGGAATTAACAAGCTAAGTTATTTGTCGATTTTGAACTCTCTCAAAGCTTTGTTTTGCCCTTAAAAGGAAAATTTTTAAAAATGATACAAAATTTGAAAAATAAATGGCTATTAAATTCTTAGTTTTCTACAATTCCGGTATTTAAATAGGGATATTCGGGAGCTAAAAAAGGCCGAGATACCGGGAGCCCGAAATTCCTAACACATATATATGTATGAATGAAGATATATTTATGTATGAATTTGCTAATAATTACTTAAAATTATACGAGTATTTGTATGTTTTTTTTTTTTAAGTGAAAGTGAAAAAATAGAAGATGCGTGCGAAGACATGTTTGGCAATTACAAATGTGATTTTAAATTTAACTAATCAAGAAAAAGAACATGCAAAATTACGTGCAATCAGTGCACAAGTTGTTAATAGTACTTTTTTTCTGATGTCGAAGTTCAGCTTTTTACTCGAAAATATTTTTAAGTTTGCAAAATTTCCAACAATCATGCAAAGGATGAAGATTGAACGATCATCTCGGATCCTATTCTGCTCTAGTATAATTAATACAAAGAAATAAATGGAAAACATGAGTTCATATAGTTTTCATTGAAAACGCATTGAATTGTTTCTTGTTGAAACTATTCGATTCATTTGATTGCTAATGGCAAGCAAACTCTTCGCATTTTTTTTTTTGAAAACTTAAATAACTCTTCCACCTTTCATCCAAATATAAACTTGGGTTCAATTAATTTTGTTTTGGCCACTGAGTAACGCTCTGAGTATTTTCTGTCACCGTCTGTATCGCAGCGACGATTGATCTAGATTTACGAAATCCAAACTGGTTTTCAGATAGTACGCTAGGTTTCTCGGGATAGTTCTTCAAGCGGTTGCGTAAAAGATGTTCGATAATCTTTCTCATCGTAACAATCACTCAGAGAGGCCTCTACGTTGATGGTTGATCAGATGGTTTCCCCGTTTTTTGTAAAAGCACTAGCCTCTGTACTTTCCATCTATGGGGGAAAACACCTTCCAGGAAGCAGGAAATTAAGCAAATACAGAGGTTTTCAATTCGCACAGCTGTCTTTAAGGCTATATTTGGGATTCCTTCGGGTCCCGGTAATTATTATTTATTAAATTTTCGCCAGGGTGGATACAAGTTTTTGTAGAGTGACTTTTGGCATCACTCTACTTCAACAGTATACCATACCGGCTGTTGTGAGATGTTCTCTTAGACCGGTTAGTTTAAAAATAGAGTGGATGTGATAGCCTCATACGCAGCTTCTTACCAACTTAGATATGTATGTACATATGTAAGTAAATATGGAACGGTTCGTTTTATATCAAGGCAAGGACTGACACTTCATTTGTACTTTTGAAAATGCATTGCAAAACATTGAAACCAATTAGGTTGTATAGCTCGTGCCTTATTTCGACCGATGTTTTATTTGACGAAGATAATTAAATTTGTTCCGTGGCTTGGTTGGAACGAGGTTTGCTGAATAGCCAGCAGCGGTTGGGTAGCGGTCGTTGGCCAAAAACTATTACAGAATGGCCTACGGATGCTCGTTGACGATTACTTTTATCTCAGAGTTTGTCGGGTACTCTGTTGTTGTTTGTGTTATTGTAGCAGTGAGTAATACCTTTGTCAAGTCAATGAATCTAACAGTTATTATATCGAATAATCGAACTGGGGCACAAAAGGCGCATAGTTACGTCGAGGTTGGACCGTTAGAGGAGAGGTAGTAGATGTGTGGAATTGACGCGTCTAAGGGATAGATCTTTAGAGCAGTGTTGGAAGCTATCATTGTATCGAAATTCCGCTAGAGTGGCGCTGATCACTTGAAGCTACTCCTCTGCAAGACAAGAAGATTTGGTAAATGTGATGAGTCTCTCGGTGTACTCGTATATCCTTAAAGCTTGTTGTGCAAACTTCTGATCCAAGTGGCGAAGTGTCTACAAATATGCATCCATGATAATGATGTAGAAGTTTCGTAGGCGACATCAGGAGATACATAAACTAATGCCGTACGAAGTACGCCACTTGCACAAGTCTATAAATTGATCTACCGAGTCTTACTAGTCTCCGGCATCCATGTTGTAGGCCGAGAAGGTAAACTAGTAACCTCTGGAAATGTCTGGTGGGCTATAGGGGTGCCGTCGATACGGATATTGAATTCCAGCTTGATATCGTTCGTCGACGATGTAGATAATCAGCATGACCGACGACATAGCAACGGAGAGAGTCGATAAAGTCCACCCGTAGAAAGCGAGAAGGGTTGAAGAGATAGTCGTTAACCATCGAGCTGTGGTCACTAAGTAGTCATTATCGAGTAATCATCATGCATACGAATTTTTGGTGGCTGATAGAGCTTAGAAATATATGTAGTAGTCTGACAACATGCGAGTGAGACATCACTCCGTTGAGTCTCTGAAGCATACTGTTGATTGATGTTGACTGAGCTACTTCGAAGTCCATCATGTCAGTCCTTGCGGGAATGTTGATTTCTCAACGTTACGTGGCTTACTTCAGATCTAAACCTCCTAGGATTGTGCTTTTGGCAGTGATGTTTTCGGCTGAGAAAGTGATTCACCTGGGGTTTTATGGGGTCAGGTGGCATATGTAGCGCGGACACTTTTCGAAATCCATGCTAATGCTTCGCCAGGCCAAGGAGATATATATAATGAGCGAGTATAATTGTCATATTCAGTGTTATAAGGGAGATCGGCCAACAAGAGTCGCTTCTATCGGATGATTTTCCTCGATTTAAGAGCAAATTTCGCCACCAGCCTTCAAGACAATTAGCAGATTATTAAATTATCCTGGCTTAGCATGCAAAGCTCATTTGGGCCAATGTCACATTTGAAAGTGAAAGATGCGCCGTTGCATAGCTTTTTGTTAATGCAGCGTTTTTTACCAATAAAAATTATCATACAATTTTCAAAAATACATGGAAATCGAACAAACTATAAACCCTAGAGTGTACTAGTGGTACAGATTTAATCGAATGAAACTATTTTTCGAAGATTCACGACGAATACAAATGTATTTAAAGTCTTAAAAATGATTAAAATTTTGAATTTTTTAACAACGCTTGGCGACTACGGCGGTTCAAAAATGTTCAGGACTTTTACTTACTACTTAATCTTAGCGAGAATGCGGTCTCCCTTGTAAAATATATGTTCACTTATATTTATATTTGTATGTTGAAAGTATGTCATGTTTATTGTATTCTTCTTAATATAAAATGTACATTTCACCATTTTGAAAATAAATGTAAACCACAGCCTAACGGGTGTTAGTAAAGGGATCAATCATTGTTCTAAAAAGCGCTTGTACTCAGCCAGAATTTGCTCTTCCTGCAGTAGAGGCAGATCGAGGTAGTCCTGTTCATTCGATGTTAGATCTTCATTAAAACGTTCGTAGGCTTTCAGAGATTCCATTTCGTTTTTAACTTTGTTTAATGCTGTAGAAACGAGCGAATTGATGCCGCTAGATGTTGATGGTGCGTCATCGGTAGCAAATTCTTTGGCAGCTTCGGCTATGCGACTCATTTGTTTCATTAAATCGTCTTCATTGCCAAATATTTTTACTAAAAAGTCAAGCGCTTTCTCCATATTATTTTCGGTAGTCTCAAGCGCGACACGCACCATGTCTTCGTTGAAACCAAGTTGTTTTAACTAAAAGACATGAACGCAAAACGTAAAAAAAAAATAATAATTTACGATTTAAATCACGTTCTTTTTCCAATAAATTACCTGTTCCAACAAATCAGAATTCGCATCTTTTTTCTTGGGCAAATTTTGCACCAATTCATCGCCGTTAGTTTGTAACAAATCCAACTGAGAATTAGAACACAATTAAAATATTTTAGTTTTTTTTTGTCTTCTGCATACCTACCGCTCTCTGAAGGTCATTCTTTGCTCGCTTAAGTGCCTCTACGACGAGGTCATGCGGGAAGCCCATTTCCATAAGCGTACATACACTTCGTGGATTAACCCAATCTTTGTCGTTGTTTGTACGTGACAACTTTGAATTTACTTTACGCTCTTTATGTGAACGCATACGAGCCTCACGCTTCTTTTCCCTGCGCTCGTGTATAAAATTAACGGCCTGTTCCAAATTGCCACTACAAGCGCGCAAACCCAATCGTGCTTCGAATGGTTCATATCCCATCTCAACAAGTGCTTCTACAGCGGTGTCGTCAACTTTTAACTCACGCAACTCGGCAGCAGCCACTTCTAAACGTTCATATGCCTCATTACGCCTATTCTGGTGAAAGAAAACCACGCCTTGTAGTAGATGTAGACGCATTAAAAGTGCACGCTCTGGACATGCATTCCCTTTAAGTGCAATCAGCCGATTCATATTTTCGCCATAGCTACGTCGGAAATTTCGTTCACAAATCTCTAAACGCCTTTGAGCATCGGGCAACTGAGTAACGTTCTGAGTATTTAAAATGAAGTGAAAATTGAATGCCAAATATGCATTTTCTTTTTATAGACAAACATACTTTGAGACATAGATAACACCAAACTATATCCAAATTAATAAGGGCGTAGTTGTCAACTGATTCCAAAAACTTTGAATTGCAAGTGGAAAACTTTTCATCGGCTTCAAGTAGTAAAATCAAAGCTTCGTCGTAATGTTGCCTTTTCATGGCAGCTCGTGCTTTCTCACAGAAACCCATCGCCATCAGTAAAGCACGGTTTTCATTCGGTGGCAGAAATACAGGATTGCCGTCTTGATCTTCCATCTAAAAATTGGAAAAAGGATCTTGTTTTAATATGTGGTCGGTTCGCTATTAGATATTTACTTCAAACAGTTGTCTCTCTGAATCTACAATTGCCTCAACATCTATTTTAATTTTTCGTATCCTATCATACATGGCTTCTTCGGAATTTGATTCGCTTCGATCAATCTCACTGATTATAACCATTATCTGTTGATTATTTTTAATTCCTGTAAAAATGTTTTTTGTCACTTCAATTTATATTTGTACCTATGTACATACATATGTAAATAAACAAACCTTGTATTTCGAGCTCATTTTCGGGATCAATTATTTTGCCGGATGATATACATTTGACTCGATTCGAATCTCTAAGCTGTAGATTTTCTGCTATCCTCTTCTGTAACTCTGCTCCTGTGGCATTTAATGGGCATTTTACTTCTAGTACATTCTGTGTACCTTCTTGATTGCTTATGCGCCTCACGCTGAATGTGGCAAGACCTATTTACACACAATACATATTTCAATTTAGGCAAAGGACGTATTTGTGTATCGCCTGTTTGACACTTACCAGTCTCACTAAATTCCTTCCGAGTTGCTAACTTTCGTAGAGCACCTTCCTGGAGCTCTGTTAGTGCTAGTTTACAATTCGATATGCTTATGCTCAAATTGGTGCTAAAATCTCGAGCAAGTCGCTAAAAGATGAATTTCGGATTATAATACTGACGTTGTGTTCACACAAATGTGCATGTGTATTAAAATTGAGGACGCTGACTTACATCAGTTTCAGATTCCACACATCCAATTTCAGGAAAGTAATACGGTTCTTCCCATAATTTGACTCCCAATAGCTGCAATCTGGCTCTTACTTGGATAATGACATTGTCTATATGCGACATGATGATTTAGCAAAAATTTTAAAGACTGTTCTTGCAGACAACAATGACAAAGTAATCGTTTTATTTCACAATTTCATCGAAATGCCAATATGTTTTTATTTATTTATTGTTGGTAAACAAAGCTCAAAGCAGAAAACGAATTGCGCAGTAAACATATGATTGTCAGAAACCGAGTATCGTTCGCATACGTTTACCTCCAAGATTGATATAGAATTATTTACCAATCTCCATTCAATTATTTTGGCAAATTGCGTTTCGAGTTGTGGGGTTAGGTAAAGTTGCCAAATTGGAGATTACCAAAGTAAGAATATCCTAGATCTTCAATGTTTGAAATCTTCATATATTTTGTTATTGACAACTGGTACGGGTCCCATACATTTTTTATTGATATATTAAGGGCCAGTTTTTCAGTGCAAGTTGAACACTGTTTGTCGTTTAAACTCAGTATGCTTTAACGGAGTTAAAAACTAAGTTTAAACCGCTGATGGTACAGGTTAAACTCTTGCCCGAATTTAGTAATTTCTTATCATCTCAAGTCTCAAAATGAGCTGGAGATTATTGCCGTTCTCGCGTTACCGTTTTATTCTTATGTTTTTATTTTGATTTTTTGTGCATTCTCATCACCAGGTCAAAATTTTCAGACTAGAGGCTTTATTTTGAAACTAATGAATGCCAACTGGTCTAAAATTAAGACTTTTGTCTCTATTTGAGACTGATACCCGAATTCTGTAACTCAGTCTTATCTCAAGTCTCAAAATAAGCTAGAGATTATTGCTTTTCTTTTATTTGGATATTAATTTTTTATGACCTACTAATCACCAGGTCAAAGTTTTGAGACTTTATTTTGAGATTAGAGGCTTTATTTTGAGTCGAATGGATGCCAACTGGTCTAAAATTTTGACTTTTGTATCTATTTGAGACTGATACCCGAATTCAGTAACTCATTCTCATCTCAAGTCTCAAAATTAGCTAGAGATTAATGCGTTTCCTCGCTTTCACGTTTTATTCTTTTGCTTTTATTTTAATTTTTTGTGACCTGCTCATCACCAGGTCAAAATTTTGAGACTTTATTTTAAAACTAGAGGATTTATTTTGAAACTTATGAATGCCATCTGGTCTAAAATTGAGACTTTTGTCTCTATTAGAGACTGAGACTGCTTACTGAATTCGGGGGTGAGACTGCTTACTGAATATATGTACAAATTAGTTTAACTTATTAGCTGTTTGCTGACTACTTCGTTTTGGTTGCAACAACTATAATGGGGCGAAAGAAACTATGTTTGAATTGAAGCTGAGTTTAACTAAACTTAAAAGTTTCATTATGATTTCAAAAAACCCCTGATATGGTTAGTTTTGTGACGAAGGGCCGGTTTTTCAGTGCAAGATGAACTCTGTTTCTGCAGTTTTTCAGTCAACTTTAAACGGAGTTTAAACTGAGTTTAAACGGCCGATTGGGCACAGTTAAACTTAGTTAAACTTATGATCTGCGTGCTGACTATTTCGTTTTGGTTGCAACAAATTTAATTGAGCACAAGAAAACTAAGTTTCAATTTAAACTGAGTTTAACTAAACTTAGTTTAAAGTGAGTTTAAACCAGCAGTGCAAGTTGAACTCTGTTTGTCGTTTAAACTAAGTTTAAACTCAGTATGCAGTTTTTCAGTCAACTTTAAACGGAGTTTAAACTGAGTTTAAATGGCCGATTGCGCACAGTAAAACTTAGTTTAACTTATCAGCTGCGTGCTGACTATTTCGTTTTGGTTGCAACAAATTTAATTGAGCGCAAGAAAACTAAGTTTCAATTTAAACTGAGTTTAACTAAACTTAGTTTAAACTGAGTTTAAACCAGCACTGAAAAACTGGCTCTAAGTGAACGAAAAATATGTTCAGTTATGTTAGATATGGATCTCAGCTGATTCTGAGATCTTTCTGAGTACCTGCCTTAGGGCCAGTTTTTCAGTGCTGGTTTAAACTCAGTTTAGTTAAACTAAGTTTAAATTTAAACTAAGCTTCCTTGCGCTCAAATAAATTTGTTGCAACCAAAACGAAGTAGTCAGCAAACAGCTGATAAGTTAAACTAAGTTTAACCGAGCACAATCGGCCGTTTAAACTTAGTTTAAACTCCGTTTAAAGTTGACTGAAAAACTGTATACTGAGTTTAAACTTAGTTTAAACGACAAACAGATTTCAACTTGCACTGAAAAACTGGCCCTAAAGGGCCGTACACATACAACTTTCCTCGCTTTACTTGACAATTCGAAATTTAACAACAAAGCATGAGGTGTAGAAGGTTTGCTACATACATACGCTTTGACAGTTTCTACGTTAGTGGTTTGTTTTCAATTGTTATTTGTGTCTACTCCAAATATTTTGTTTAATAAAATATTAAGAAATGAGTTTTACTTATATAATTAAGCGGTAGTTATGCTACTTATGTATGTTTCAAAGTCGCGAGTGTAATAAACTATATTCAGGCCGAGCATATTTCGACAAGATAAATAAAAACCGAACAAAGAGGTGTTTTATTTGGTATTTATTAATATTTCTCTTCTTTTATCTTTATAAAAGTAAGTATACATGCAAAAACTATGAAATACTAGTAAATTTTCTAAATCGTGTGTATATGCACGCAAAATAAAATGGAAATGCAAGCAGTTGGTTGTCAAAGTATACAAAAGTTGAGAGTTCGCCATGATTTTGCTTCGTTTTGCTTTGCTTTACTTTTCCGCCTTGTATTTAGCAGCACTCATATAACATCAGTACTTTAACTTATCTGTCAAAGCGAAACTCTTAAGCAAAGCAAAGCGAAAGTCTTATGTGTACGGCCCTTTAGTGTCAATTTCTCTAACTGGGAACCCAGTGAACGTACTTGTTGAATTTTTTGTTGCTTTTGACAAAAGTAAAACGTACAAACCTTTTCCGAGATATGGCGCCTCTATGGCGGAAAATATTGCTTTTCTTTAATTCGATAGTATCCGAGAGATGGCGCCTCTCAAATACCGTGTAAAAATTACTGCTTTACTTTGACAATTCACATCCAATTTTACCCGCGATAAATCATTTGTTTACATTGCAACAGCTGTTCATTCTTTTTGGACAGCTGCCAGTTTTTGGTTAAAAACCTAAAGAGGATAAAAGAAAGGTCATTGCACAGAACTTTGTATGCTTTCCCGGCTTAAAAATTCAAATTACCTGGAAGTGGACAAACAAAATTCAAAAAAAGGGACAGTGGTTGTTTAGATTTTGTAAAAGAACAAAATTTTGAAAAAGAAGCAGGGAAAATTGAAGTTTTTGAATAGAAAAAACTGTGTTGAACTAACTACATATATAAAAATGGCTAAGGCGGAGATTGATATGAGGGCGAATTTGACCGATTTGTCTAAGATTCCTGTCAAAGAGTTTGAGAAACATTTTCGCGATTGGATGGAACGTGACGATGTGGCGCGGGCATTGCAGGCAAAGCTGCGAACCGATCTAATTTCAAATTTTAATAAAACCGCATTAGGTGAGTGATACCAATGAAAATAATAAATCGCTACTTTTGTAAATCGCTGCAAATGCATTTAATGCTGTTCATTCATAAATTTGTTTTGTTTACATTTTTGTCTTTTTACTTTTTCTTTGCGTTGCCATAGTATTGTTATTGAGACCCCAGTCGGTCATGCAGTGCAAGAATGAAATTCATTTCTGATGCAGTGCGTCGTTATGGCAGTGTATTTAAATAACGAATGTATTTAAAAATTGGTTTTTTTTTCAAATACCTACCTCTATTACTTCCAGGTCGTCAGATTTTGGCACACACAACCACGACCACCACAGGTGGCTCAACGCAGCGTCTTACCTTGTCGCCATTGGTTTTGGCGCTTAACACTCTCGTCGCTGAGTTCCTATATGCACAGAACTGCCATTTTTCGCTGTCGGTGTTTTGCACAGAGGTGCCGTTTCGCAACACACTTCCGGATTTTGAAAACTCGCAACATTTCCGTTTCACGGCTGATGAAATTAAAGAAATCCTTGAAGCCATTTTTGGTAAATCGTCTTATGAGGCCGCTTTTAAAAATGGTATCATTAAAAAATATGAAGGAAGTAAAAACCTTTCATTGCTATTGCTGATAATACGATATTTATTATTGCAAAAAGAGGAATGCTTGCAGCAAATAGCCTCTTTTAAGTCAGGAGCTGTCACTGAAGGAACACAAACTACTGAAGTAAATAATGAACCGCGTCACACGGAAGGCTACATGCCTTCACAGGGAAGCCCTGAATCGCGGAGATCAAAAGCGCAGATACCAAATAGCAATATGCGTTACCTTAATAAGTACCTAATGATATTGTCAACTAAAGTAAAGGAAATGTCTGAGCAATTTGAAGAGTTGCGAAATAAACGTGGTACACTGCCAAGCACACGCCTATCGAAATCTGTACGTGCACGTCGATATGAAAATTTAAACCGCAGTCTTGAGCGAATTATGGGCCAATTAAAGCATATGACGCACACAAAGCGGAAAAGTAGGCAAGTCGTTGCCGTTGTGTCAGCTGTTGATGCATTGGCGACACAATTTTCAAAATGCGTAGAGAGTTTCAAATCAGTTTCTAGAGAACTGATGACTAACAATGATAAGCAAAATCAAATGAAAAGTACTGTGCTGAATAAGCCGCTGCAGTCGCAAGCGGAAGTGCAAGTGGATCTATTCGGCGACCGTGTTCAAGGTGGCGAGCAAAAAAAGGCCGCTGAAGAGAAGACTTACATTGATTGGGTGCATGAGATGCGCCATACAAAGAATGGACAAAAATTTTTAGATAGAGTAAGATTTTCAAAGTATCTTTTCTCGTGTTAATTGCTAATTTTTCTGCTTTATAAAATCATAATTTCAGATCGAAGCTACGCTTAAGAAAGCATTAAATAAACAACGTGAGCTACTGAGGAATGAATCAGAGGAAAAACTGTGCCATCAAAAAGAGTTACTAAAAATAAAATATAAGGAAAAGTTAATGGAGGTAAGGTTGTATAAAATCAAACATGTAAAAACAATGACGAAAGATAAATCGTTTTCCATAATCCTTAGCACGTTAGCTGTCTTCCAGCACATGATTATTCCAAGGAGGCACGAATGCTTAATGAAAGTATCGGGCAGCAATTACAAGAATTCGAGACGCGACACGCGGTGTTGTTGCAAAAAATTCAAGAGGTGCATGAGGAGGGAGTTCAGGTTTTGCCGCAAGCATCTGGTCAAATAGAAGTACCACCAGTAGCAGATGCGACATCTGAAATGACGGAGGAAATTGTGCGAAGAGTTGTTAAAGAAATGGTAGTAGTTTTAATATAATTTAACATTTTGAATATACCACAAATATTATTGCTTTATATACATACATATCTAAATACACTTCAATGGAATTAATATTTATCTCATTTTCAAGGAACCAAAAGGCAATACAATGGAATCGCGGGTCAAAGAAAATCCAGTGTGTGAGACCAGAACTCGTGATCCTGTTTTGAAGGATGTTGTGAATACCCAAAAACAACTGCAAAAAATGGTGCAAAATATTGCACAACAAGAGCGTAATGTGGATCAAATTGTAAATGATGCGAAGTTAGTTAAATATACAAAAACATTTTAATTTGCATATGTTTGACTAATGCATACCCTTGTATCTATTTATTACCTTTACACATACAGAATGCGCATTCAAGAACTTGAGAATGAAAGCAATCAGTTAGAGTTGAATTTCCGCAATTATCTGGAGCGACAACGTCTGCAGGCCGAAACAATGCGCGAAGTAGTTGCGAGCCTTTCCGAAGAGCATAAAAATGAAAAACCAAGCTTAAAAGCCAGCGCGAAGTATTGCGCCACCATACGAAATATTAAGGAAGCCGCGGCGTTGAAAGCGCAGGACAAAAGAAGAGGTGTAAAAATAAAGAGTCGTGATAAAACGTTAAAACCTAAAGACTCCCTGATAGATTTGACAAACCAAGAAAATAAAAGCCCAAATCCCGAATACCGCAATGCTATTTTGGACGCAAAATTAAAATTATTCAAAAATGTTTGTGCGGGTCATTATAAAATCACAACAAAAAGTGGAAGCGACGATGATGAGCTTAGTGTATCGGCTGTTGAACCATTTTACTATAATCGAAATTTTGGCAGGTGCGAATCCCAAAATAACTTACTAACGAATCACGCCTACACAAATCAATTGTATCAAAAAGCACCATCACTTATGGTGAATCCTTCACAATTGACACTAACCTCCATATCTACACTGCCATTGACATCAACAGATTTAAATTACAGCGTTGACGCAACTGCATTGAGCACAAGAACCGATAAAAGTTGTACACAATTTCCGAATGCTCGCCCAAATAACCTGCAGCAACCGATGTCAAAGCACGAACAATCTTCGTGGAATGCGAAACCATTGCCATCATTAGCAGACGCAACAATTTCAATAGTAAATTATCAAAAAACAACGACACCAGCTGTTGGAATAGTTGCTGTTGCCAATGGTGAACGTATTGAAGCTTTGACGGAAAATTCTGAATCGGAAATGTCGAGCTCAACCAAGGCCGATACAAATCCATATGACCAAAGTATCGACAATTCGAGTAATAATAGTGGCGACAGCAACGGAAGTGCTAACAAAGTCAAGCAGGGAACAGCAGAGGCGACACGAAGCACACGAACTACTAGCAAAGTACAACAAATAAATACGCGGTTGCTGGCGAGTAGGGAAGAGAGGGAACAGACGTCGAAGACAGTCCATACAAATTGTGAATACAATAACTTAACAACAAATCAAGCGACAAGTTCAACGACATTAATTGAGACCATGGAACGTATGCATCGACTTTTTACTGAAGCACCAATAAAAGAAACCGAGGAGAAATGGCGCCAAACACAAACGAAAATGTGCCAAAAGCCGAAACTTAAACAACAACAGATGGCGCAACTGAGTCAGCCAAACAAACAGCAATTAAAATCAACACCTAAAACAGTTTTAATCAGCGAAGAGCCCAGCACCTCTGCACAGGCTATCGCCAGCAGTAAAGCAGATCAACACAAGAGCCAAATTGAGGTGATACCACAAACCTCACTTAGCAAACAAACGTCTGAGCAGCCGTTGAACAGATTTCCCACCACAGAACCTGCCGCGAAAAGTATCGCGGAAAAACGAGCAACCTCAGAAACAGAAACACAATATTACAACATTACCATTCCCAATATCGCGTTGGGTATTGATGCTTTAGCTCCAACGATTTCTTCTACAACTTTTTCCATATGCGTGGACGATAATCTGAAAGAAGTTGTTAGTGAGTCATCGATCGAAATAGCCAGCATGAGCGAAGCAGTCGATGAGGATATTGAGTTGGATGAATTGGCCGCTGACGTAGAAGAGGAAGATGAGGAGGAACAGGAGGAAGAACTCGAACCAATGGTCGATGATAATGTTGCTTATGTTCCTATGCCGTCAATTGCAGAGGTCTCCGACATTAGTTCTTCCTCCAGTGACGCGCTAACTATGTCGCATGGTGGTGGTGGTGGTGTTGGTGGTGGTGTTGTTGTAGTGGATCCGCGTAAGCACAGTGATAGTGGCAGCGATTTCTGGGAGTAATATAGCAATCAGGTTATACTCAGCGTAAGCACAGCAGCAAATTAGACTCAAAGGGTTTCATCAAAAGTTTACAGATTAAAGAAAACCATAATTGATTACATTTGTTTGCCTGTAATTAAATTCGTATAAGATTTTGCAACTTTTTTTTTTTAGAATGAAATTTAATTAATTCTATGCTAAAATAAAATTAAAATTACTTGTAGCATATCTCAAATTATAATAATAAAATTTATATAGTTCACTGTGTATTTACTTACAAAAAATATTGTCTCTTAGTTAGACAAGTTTAGACTCCGTTTAGAAACTGGCAAACTTGAACTGTTGGCAAGTCGAAAAGAACTGCGAATGATAGGCACTCGTCTAATTGCAAGGCCATTCTTGCCTTCAATATATGAAAAATGCACACATTTTCTTCCCAGAGGAAGGAGATCGGACATAGGGACGACAATAGTCATACACCCTGCTAAGTTGGAGGTGAACTGCGACGGCTACTGTAGAAACTGGATAAACCTTAATTATATTGCACACTATAAGTGTGGCTTCAGGCTCGAAAAATCCACAACTGACCAGACATTCAAGGAACACGAAATTTTAAAAAATAATCAAAATAAACTAATCGATCCAAAACATATTTTCTTCAATATTTTAATAGTTTTTGCGGGCAAAAGCAGAACTTTTAAAGCTAAGGAACTCTCTGACGTGTTCGAGGTTAAACGATGTTTAAATACAGAATTGCTGCTGGCGTATGTAATGGACTTTGACATCATTTTTCAGTTAGGCAGAGAGGGAAAGGAGGTTGGTCTAGCAGTGAGCGTGGGCAAAACAAAGTACCGCCCGTTAACAAAAAGGTAGCCCTCACATTACTGTTATGAAAAAGTTAAAATTTTTCTATTAATTATCCAGCATTAACCCCAACAATAGTGACAGGCTGGAGATGTAGCGAATAATAACTCTTGCCAACAGGTGCTACTTTGGGACCAAGTGCGGAAGGACCATTCTACACTTGGCATGAGTAACTGCGTAAAATCGCAAAGGAGAAGGGTAACTAGCGTAGTTTTTTGCTCTCGGTAAAAAAAACCCTCGGTCCCACATGCGTTGAATCAAAGAAGAAGAATTTAAGTAAGCAAAACAGAAAAAAACCCAACATCCACTATTTATTTTTCGGTACTCGCCTGAATTTATTTTTTTTTCGTGCACAACATATACATACATACATATGTACATACATACATACATACACACATAAAATTCAAGACAACATTTTAAATGTATCAGTGCATTGACTTAACCACTAAATTTCTGCAATTCACTTTGCCGAAATTGCAATTGAAAATATGTTTGTTTGACGACTATTGACGACTGGCAGTGCAACATTGATTTCCTAAGTAAGAGTTTTAATTACACTAGAACAGCCATTGTGACCTTTAGGCTGGTATGGTGGGGCGGATGTAACAACCATTGGTAAGCGGCAATCATCAATTCTACTTTTGCATTGCCTCTACAAAGACCCGCTTGCGGCTATTCTACCATTCCCTTGATGTTGCTGCTATTGCTGCTAACAGCTGACCCAACAATGGGAATCGCTTAGAGCAGGTCGGCTCTGGTTCACTATGTATGTCCGTGTTGCCACTCACACCGCAGTGCCATTAATCAAGTCGTAGTGGTCAGTGCTGCCGTTATTGATGCCGACAGTGCCATTCGAGCCACCACCCATTATTGTTATGCCATTGTAGACGCTGGCATGCGAGCGACGACGTACGCGTTCAATGTCCTCTGGGTCAAAGGATTCGTCGCCCATTACGCCACTCGGTCGCCGTTGCTCGTCGAATGCGTAGGCACGTTGAAATTTCGTCGGTACACTCATCACACTACCACTTCCGCCACCACTGCCAATGCCGCTGTCTGCGCCGCCGCTTGTATTGCTGCTGAATGAGCGCGTCAGAAGTGTGTGTGCGAGATGAGGAGCTTTTGGGTGAGAGCGCGATGTGTGTGGTGTGCCCAGTTGCTGCATTTGTTGATAGTTGGTGGCGTAGACGGACGGCGAGGAGGGTATGGTAGCAGGCCAATGCACTGCCGCCTGCGACTGGCGGCCATCACTGTTAGCAATGTGGTCTGTGGAGTTCTGCGGTCGTTGTTGTCGTCGCTGCTCATAGTTGCTGTTGTGACGCGCTGCCACGAGATCCTCATTGGACTTGTGCAAAGCAAAAGCTGAATTGTACATACCTACAGCTTGCGATTGTGATAAATAAAGGTTCTGTTGTTGCAGTTGATGTTGTTGTTGTTGTTGTTGCTGCTGCTGATAAGGCAGCACTAGATTGGGCAGTCGACTTTGGCTGCTGCTATAATTTTTATGCAGTGCAGAAGCGCTAGCGTGAAGTGAGCCTGAACCGATGCTGTTTTGTAAGTTCGTTTGGCTTTTTAGAAATGATCGTGGCAATGTACGGCTCTGGTAGATATGACCATTGGGCTGGTTATTCTGGTGTAGACGGTTTTGCGAACCACAATAGGCACTTTTTGCAGCAGCGTAGTAGGTGTCGCCATTGCTAAAGCTGGGCGGAGGAGGCCAGATTTCGAATGCTGAGTCGCTGCGTTCCATGCCAAACGAACTCTGTTGTGTGGACTTTTCGGGTGGATAGAGTGTGGCTAGCGAGAGATTGGAGTTGAGCTTCCGTAGGTGTGCCGGCTCGACGAACATGGAGGAACGACGCATATTGCGAATTGTTTGATTGTCAATATATTGTGGGTTATCTGCGAAAGTAAAGGAAACGTATTTGAGAAAAACTCGTTCGGGTTATAACTACAAAAATGTTAAGGTTGCAGTACTTTATAAATAGCGCTTGTCTAGTGTCTCTAGCTCAAATCATAAATATTGAACTGAACGTACTTGTTTACGTTTAGCAAGTAGATAACCCACCTTGAATAACGTAAATGTGGTCTTCTTCATCTTGCATCTGTGAGAATCCACCTTCCCCTTCATCGTCATCTTCTCGGCTATTTAGCATACCATCAACCTCATCATTCTCTCTGCCCAAATCTCTGCGTCCATTGACTTTCCGTTGCCCAGAATCAAATCGATTATTAGCCGCATAGTTTCGACGGCTTTGCATTTCATCGTCAGGTGTTGCAACCGCATCGTCATCGTTGGCGATGTAGTAAATATTTTTCGGCTTTGGACGAATTCCAGCGCGTTTGCAAAACTCCTGAAAAAGCTCATCTTTCGTCTTACGTATACCCCTTTTCAAGCCACAAAGACGCTGTGGCTCATCATCGTCATAATTGTTGTCAGACTGGCTGTCGGCCAATTGGCGGCGTTGTCGTTGAATTCTTTCGCTATCGCTTTCAACGCCGCAACGTCCACTTTCGCTGCCTGTCGCTGGGTCAAGAGGTCGTGTGTTTGTCGCCATGTTGCGACGACTTTTGCGCTCAATGTGCGCCATTGTATGTCTAGAGTTATTGCTTGGGAAGATGTCTGTGATGGTGGAGACGCTGCGAGTGAGTGGAAAGTCTTGTGTGTAGTCGCCAAATTGCGTGAGCTGATGAGGCATGCGTGGCAATGTTTGCGATGTGCCGCCCATTTTAATAGTGGAAGGTGGCGGTGGTAGCAGACTGGGGCCAGACTCTGTGTAGAGTTCATTAAGCGATTTGGCAAAGTTCTTTGAATGTAAATTGCATTTTGGTTGTTGTGATTTGTCGAAATAATACCTGCACAGAGAGCGAAAGATAATTGATTTATTACTACGTAGTCAGTCAGTCAATCGGTTAGTCGGTTGTCTGGTTTGTCAATAAGCGCAGTCTAAAAGTGGATTTGTTGATGTGCAAAAATAGCTAATTAAGTACGTATTTTACCTGCGTTCTAATTCAGCATTCATGAATGCCTCTGCTGCATTTGGGTGTTTGCGGCAAGGCACAAAGCCCGCCATGTGTGGCATCAGTTTTTTGCTATCCAATTCCATTTCGATGGCGGGTGACGCCACATACGCATTGTGTACCTGATGTAGGTTATTGTTGCTGAGCCGGGGGCCCTGCTGTGGTCTTCGAATGGTGGGCGCGATAGCAGCTGGAGATGTAGAATGTTTGTAGCTTTTATAGGTGTGACTGTGTGGTATTTCGCTTTCTTTCAGTTTTTCCTGCAGGCTGGCCATATTGAAGCAAGGCAGACGCTGTAAATGTGACAATCAATGCGAATTGTTTTATCTACATATATGTATGTGGGGTTTGTATGAGCGCATGCAATGAGTATGTGGATATTAAACGGAACCAGAAAAGCCTGCCATTGTTGACATGAGAGCCAATTTGTAAGCAACCTTGTCAATTGTTGGAATTGAGCTCTGGAAAAGTGTAATGAATTCTCATACTAACATTTTCGAGAATGTTGTTGGTTTTTTTTTAGTTTCTCAACGTTGATTAAGTGCAAAGTGTAATTAAGTTTTATACACCTTTCACTCGCCTTTGGATTGCTTGCATTTTCATTGCCACATTTAAACTTTTAGCGCATTTTCCCCTTTAGTTATTAAAATCAGTGATCCAGAAGAAAGAGTATGATCGCAACTAAACGTTATTTTCATAGTTTCCTTCCTCGAATGCTTTAAAATGTAAATTGAAATGGAAACAATACTGTCGGGAGTATTTTCACAAGAACAAAAGTGAGAACAAAATTGTAGAGAAAGTTTTTAACGAAAACGTTTTAAGCAGAAAACGCTGGAAAACATTCCCTTAGAGCTCAAAACGCGAACAATACTCTCGGAAACATGTTAAAGATAACGAAATGAGAACTAAAAGCTTTCCGAATATACTCTCGCGAATAAACAGAGTGCAATAAAAGTGATTAGAATTCATACATTTTAGAAATAAAATATTTGGATTCTGAATTTATTTATTGCCACAAGTAATATTCGCAACTTTAAATTCTCAGAACTTTTCTTTCCATTTTGTTTTGTCTACCGAACGTCCTGCGTATTTTGTTCTTAATTGATTTTCCTTGAAAACGTTTTTTTTCGTTCTCTTTAGAAATGTTCCCGAAA
The DNA here is from genome assembly GCA_963971545.1 of Philophylla caesio. Lineage (NCBI taxonomy): Eukaryota > Metazoa > Arthropoda > Insecta > Diptera > Tephritidae > Philophylla > Philophylla caesio. The sequence continues at coordinate 13,179,049 of OZ020607.1, forward strand.
GTTTTGTTTTCATTTAGTTCTTATTGCAGTATTGATAATGCTCTCGAAAGTTTTGTTCTCAATTTTTGTTGTTCAATAACGTTCCCGACATTTTGCTTCCGTTCAAACTGTTCTCCATAATTTTGTTCTCGTTTTGTTCGTTTGCGGCAATGTTCAGGATATTACGAAACCAAAACTGAAACACATTTTCTAACCCTGAATTTAATATCTTAAATTTAGATTTTCAAAAATTGTCAATAAATTAAAAACAATTTGTGTTGCGAAAAAAGTTTTAAGAAAATGCTTCTATATTACTAAAAATCTGAAACATACTTACATTATAATATCCTGTTTCTTGCAGACTAATGTAAAGAAAAATGTTTAAAAGTCCCACAAACTCAGTCGTTATAAAGCCAATCACGAACAAAAAGAAACTTTGTCCATATGTGACCTTGAACAGTGCTGGCTGCAAAGTGGACCTCGTTCTCAATTTCGAACCGATTTCCGCCTTCAGGATCGAAATGTATGCAATTAATCCGATAAGCATTAATAAGCCTGCAAATTGAATGAAGAAATGTATAAATAACTATGCATGTATACCAATATGAGCAAATTAAATCAAAATTTGTAACACTATCGAAGAAGTGAAGCCGTGAAAGGCCGAAGGCTTTAACAAGATGTCGTTAAATACTAGGCAATTAACTGGAGAAGAATACCAGCGCCGGATGCAGTAATTTTCTATAAAATTTTGGTGTTTTATCTCAAATAATTTACAATCGCTGAGTCTTTATAGAAACAACACCTACGTTGAAGCAGAAATCTTTAAAAAATCTTAAATTCTCATCGAATTTTACGAATGCAATTGCATAAGCCCGGCGGGGTAAAAAACTATGCACATATACAAAATTTATTATGTTTTAATATAAATTAAATAAGCACGAAAACTTAGTTTTTAATAAAACTAGCGTTAAAAATTAAACTAAAATACTTTGAAGTTAAGTTTAAAACTTTGTACAGAATCCGTAATGATTTTCCATCATTCCCTGAAACATTTTAATCAGAATTCTTAGAAGATTCTGGGTATGCAGTTTCACAGGATTTTGAATTCCAATCTAAAATACATAGTGTAAACTTCAATTAGCTAAAAATTGTTGCGGATTTTATTTAATTGATTGAAGAACGTTTTAAGCCGAGAGTGTTTTGATTATTGATGATTATTTTTGTGTAATTCTTCATATTTGTGATGCTAAATTAACATTTGGATGCATTACAAAGAGTTATAAGAGTAATGAAATATTTTTAATACTCATCATCAGGGCAAAGCAAAAAATGTGCCAAACAATTTATTTTAAGCGCTAGAAAAGACCAATTTAACCATGAAACTAAAAATACTGATCCCAAGAAAAATCACAAGAAATATTTTACATTATTTCTGTGCGCGATACGCCATAACTCTCTATAATGGGGACCAAAATGTATCTTCGACATTGGGTATTTATCGATTTTGGGTATTTAATTAAAACACATTGAACAAGATGATTTTAATGCACCTGAACATTTTAATGGCTTAACTCTTCTTAATCATATGCTTTTGGTTTCGAATCTAGTGTCAAAATTATTAATTCCAAGTAAGATTTTCAATGTTCAAAGAGGCGTATAATGTTCAGTCGGTGGCAAAAATCAAAAAATTTCGGGTTAATGAAACCCAACAAAATGGGTATGAGAAGAAATCACATAAAAAGAAACTAAAACTAATTTGTCTATGAGCTGCTTTTTATAGATGTGGCACCCAAACAAACATAGAAATTTTGCAAAAAAACTTAACAATTGAAAAATTTTCCACAACAAAAATTCATCTCTTATTATATTATTGCAATTAATTCATCGTTTTAATTGTCATAAAGGTCATCATTGCATAAAAATGCAATAAGAAAAACCATCTTTAAAATAATTATTCTCAGTTGAACTCCAAATTTTTGTTTTTATTTTAAAAGAGGTCGAATGTTTAACATTTTTGGTGATTGCCTAAAATTTCTTAAAAACTAAGTATATACGAGTACATAAGTATGTACATACACTTGTACATATACATATGTACAAAAATTTAATATGCACATCCGCGCTTATTCCAATAATTTTTTTTATTGCTTAAAAAATATTTTTGTATAGTTTTTCATGAATTTGCGTTTACCTTCCTAGAAGTTACCACAGCCAGTACTCTTTTTAAATGATTATATTTTGTTGTATCTAATGAAATAATAATAATTATGGAAGTAAGTAAATGTGAAATTTTAATGCGCTCATGGCATTGTTTTAAATTAGAAATGTAAAGAGTTCGCTTAAAGTTTTCTATGCATTTTACCTAGAAAACAAATATGTGGCGTTAAAATGGTCTAAAACCCATTAAAATCAATATTTCCCAATCGTTTGTTTTCAACTATGTTTTTCTTTAGAAAACTTCAACGAATAGTGCAAAATAAAAAATAAGCAGAAATATTTTTTAACGCTCCTTTTTATGTTTTAACATTATTAAGGTGATCAATGAAGAAAAGTTAATAAAAAATACAAAAAAGTGACCTTGCACTTATGTAGCTATGTATGTAGTGTAGTCGTATTTATATATGTAGCATAGGCGTATTCTTCTCCTAATTTGCAGAGTTTGCTGCTTAACAAATATAGATTTTCAAAGAATTAATACTATTTCCAAGGAAAAGTTCAGCGCTTTGAGCGACCTCTAAATATTTTACGATTAAAAAAAATGTTTTTTTTTTCAGATAAAAGGAGGTGAGAGCATTACAATTTAGATACTACTTTTGTTTGAACCACCCTAATATACATATGTACTTGTGTATGTAGTATGTGTATGAATTAACATAGATTCATTTATGTGTATTCATATTTAGCTTACCTGATACAATAAACATTATGCCCGCACTAAAATAATATAAATTATTTTGATGCGAACATGTTGGCACGAGGAAGACAATGAAGCTGAGCAGAAGAAATACGCCAGATGCCAAAAAGAAAGGACATGATTTCGTCACTGTGTCTGCAAATTTGATAATAAATAAAGAATATTTTACGAACATTATTACACTTTATCTCTTTGTGTAAATGTGTGTGCTTATTTTTATTATAAATTATTCATAGATACATACTTAGATGGAGCAGAAATATTCTTTAAGATAAACACATACTACACATAAATCATGTACATAAATATATTCTCAAGTGCAATATAATATGTAGTGCTACGTAATTAAAGTAAATACAATTAAAATGCACTTTTGATTTCTTTTGCTATCATATGCACTTCGATGCGTTTCAATGCTTTCTGATTTCTGCTCCTCTTAGTTGAATGATTTTTTCATTGGATTTATAATCGTATAATATTATTTTAAAGTTTTTTATGTTTATATCTTATACAAACATAAAAAGATCGTTATTGTAATAAAACGAATAATAAATTAAGTGTACATAGCATAGCAATGCATAGATATCAGCTGGATAGTAATTAAGCTTTAAACGCTAAAACTGTCTTAAAATATTATGCTACGCAAGTTTTTTCCTATAAAAATCATTAAAAATGAGCAATTTTCAAGATATTATCAAATTAAGGATATACCAAATTTTTCTACCTAAGCAACAAACAACTGTTGTCATGTAGCAAATTGCTGCATTTCGCAGAGGTACCAAAAAAAAATATATTGAGACATGGTCCACACAAAATTTCTTTGCAAAATTTCACATAAAACCTAAAATAAAACTTAGACTTTAACTTTAAAAATGTCAATCCTTCTTTGGCCTTCTCTCGTTTTTTGTAAAAGTTTTGTTTATTCTGTTCAATGTAATCTAAGGGGGATTTTCGAGCTTGCGTCATCTTTAAACTAAGGAAAAAAAATAAGGAAAATGTTAAAATAGTCTTTTGGTGCATTTACGAGTTAATAATTATTATTAATTAATTATAATAAATTGAACACCAAAAAATAATTTAATAAGCGCAATTAAACGTGACAACAAAAGCTATTCGTATACCACATATCGAATTATTTCGAATTATTTTCCGCTAATCGTAAAACTTTAATCGACTCTTTGGGAAATTCTTAGCTAATTATTTTTGATTTTAAACATTCGTCGTTACCAATTTCCCACTCTCGAAAATAAAGAACTTTTACTCATTCTGTTCTCTATGCCGTGTATGAACAGAGACTGCATCCATTACAAATTATACACACAGTACAATGGTACATCAATAATTGAGTTCAAAATAAAAAAACATACATATATTTTTATATTTGGAAAATGAAGAAAAGTATTTTTTAAATTTTTTACGAACTTTTCGTTCACGTTTTTTAAGCTCTTTTGTTGCTCACAAATTTTTGTACTTTTTTGTTAAGAGATCAATCAAATTTGAAAATGTTAATTAACAATAATAATATTTATTCAAAAAAAAAAATAATAAATAAATGTATCACAAAAAGTCATAATTTTCTGTTTACATAAAAAGGCTTTCCCCATAAAATACCAAACGAATCGAAATCGTGGAAAAAGGCGATATTTTTGATTTCTTTTTCTAAAAAAAATTGCCTTGTTTATTGTACATATACAAAATTAGATTTCAAACACTTTTTTTTTTGCCGAATTAAAGAAGAGTAAAAAGAGATTCAGTGGCCGCTGTAGTTGAGTTGGTAGCGGCGCGTGCTTAAACTCGATATGCCTGTGAGTTCGTGGTTCGAATCTCAGTCAGGGCAAGCAAAATCTTAATGATAGAAAAAGTTTTTTCTAATAGCGGTCACCCCTCGGCCAAACACTCGCAGAAGCTCGGCCAAACACTGAGCTATGTATGTATATAGTGTAATCGCCAAAATTATTATTATTAACAAGTAAGAAATGCTTAATTCAGGCGAAACCGATTTTTGTATACCCTCGCGATGTATTTTTGTATGGGCGGTGCCCATAATTTCATAAAAACCCCGTTTCTTTGTTTAAAATCGCTGTTAGTATTAAACTTTCCTTAATTTCTTCCAATAAATACTGAAAAACAAATTTTTTTGCATTTTTTCAAAATTTCCGTTATATGGAAGTTGGGCGTGGTTATGGTCCGATTTCAAAAATTATTGACGGTAATGCTAATGGTATCAAGGACAATATGTTCACCAAATATTGTGGCAATACCTTACATCGTTATTGAGATACCTACTGATTTTTTTTATAAGTTGGCGTGGTGACGCCCAATTTGCTTTAATGGATACCGAAAAAACGGAGTTTATGCATTTTTCAAAAACTTCCGTTATATAGGAGGTGGGCGTGGTTATTGACCGATCTTATCCATTTTCAATACCAATCTACCCTTTCCAAAGGGCAATCTATGTACCAAATTTCAATGAGATACCTTAATTTTTACTCAAGTTATCGGACGGACGGACGGACAGACAGACATCGCTAAATTGACTTCTCTTTTCATTCTGAGCATTTTGGTATATACATTTATGTCTAAATCTATTTTGATTCCGTTACAAGCAACCGTTATGTGAACAAAGTTATAATACCCTTGTGTACAAGTACGTTTGGGTATAAAAAGGAGTCATTTAAATTGATACGGTAATTTTCTACTGATTGAGCTGCTGTTTGTAATTAAAGCAGACGATCTGAGAAAAATATTTTACATCTAAAATTATAATTATAAATTACATCTTAAATTGATGCAAACAAAACTTTTGCTTGGAAACTAAAACCAGCTAATTCGTAAGCTTGTATGTAAGGTGTTCGTGTATGTATGTGTTTAAGTAAAAATATATATATGTACCTATGTATGTGTAAATGTATTAACTTAATTTATATTAGTTATTTCTTTTTTTAAGCTCTGAACAACCATTTTGTTCAGCTACTTTGCTAAATTAAATTAAATGAATAAATGGACAGTAGCACACACAGACGATTTCACACGTGCGGACTACATTTACAAACCTGGAAAACCGTAAAGTACGTACTCTTTGTGCGACTGACTGTGCAACATATTTCGTACACGTGCACATACATACATAAGTAGGAAGTGGTGAACTGGTGTGAATGGACAAACACTTCACGTGTGACCAAGCAACAATCCAAAAGGGGGAATTCGAATTACGAATAGCTACATTCAACTTAGTTTTATATAATCATATATATACACTCGTATATCGTTTGTATACACTGCAGTGCATCCGCAGCTGTTGTGTGTTCATGTGTGAACATTGAAGTGTATTGACACTTCCGCTCTAATTACTATGATTTTATAGATTTTGTCATAAAGCTAAAAAGTGTTTCAATAGCAAATACATATAAATATAGTACATATGTATGTACTTACAAATCTGTATGTATGTATGTATGTATGGGTATCGATTGGAAATGACAATCAAGTGTCTACTGGAGCTTTACCCTGCAGCCATGTTACTCATACGCCCGAGTAACCCCAAAACAAAGCGTTGACCAACTAATAAAAACAAGCAGACACGCTTCCACTTTTATGTCCATGCAGGTGTGTATGTATGTATGTATTAATATAATATACACAAAGAAGTGCTTGCAGTTTGCCAAAATGTACATATGTAGTTGTTTATATGTATGTGTGGGTGTGTGTGTTTGCTTCATGGCGATTTAGTTTGGAGCATCTGAGTTAGTGGTGATCAAAGCGATGAGGTCCTTCAGAGTTTAGCTTAATAGAAAGGGTTGGATTCTATTTTTATACTTAGTGCAAACTTCAAAGCATTAGCGTCTAATTATCGGCACATGAATATTGTATCTAACACGAACAGAAAATAGCAGTTGAAAAATCTCATTGGAAAATTCAACCAAGTGAATGATACAAACCAACTTCTTATTTCACCGATAATGAAATTTGATAAAATTTTGTTTGTATTATTTATGTAAAAACAATAGCTATTTTTGATTTTATTTTCATTGAATGGCGTCACGGAGAAAAATAAATTCCTCAATTAAGCTTAAGAAATTTCTTCAAACTAAGGAATTTGTTGTGCTTGTAAAAAAATTAGAGAAAGAAAGAGAAAGCCTTTTATAAACTTAACATCGAAATATATGAAATAGTTCTGTATGTCTTTGTCGTAGCAAAAGCAGACAAGTAAGAGCTCTAATTTTACACACATGAAATCGTTATTTCGAGAAATTACATAATCGAAAAAACAGTTTTTTTTTTTCAATTATAACTTTTTCACTATAATTGCTATTGTTATTTAAATTTGTATTTTTTATTTGGTTTTAAATGTAAGCTGATAAACCATATGCTCCCAGAGCGGACCTTTGCCATCACCTTGAAATTCACTGGACGCCACTCACTACTTAAAATCTTTTTTGTCAACTTTCCAGTGTATTCAAATATATTAATTTAATGGCATATTGGCACATACTCGTATATTAGTTTCCTTATATGTATGTCCAATCAGGCCTATGCGTTAGGATTATGGGCTATGGTGGTACAATAGAAAACAAGCATTTGGATATAAACGCAAAAGAAAAGGCCACAACTCTACTTTTAAGCCTCGAAAAGGGCTAGGGAAAAGGAGGAACCCCATCAGAAAATTATGCTTGGAAAATAAACAAGTTCTAAATCATTCCAATTTGCTTTTGGGAATATTAAACTGAAAATGATGCAGAATTCAATGGGCTTATCAAAGAACAATATAAAAATAATCACGGGAAATCTTTAAGGAACCTGCAGGTCTAATCTTTACATGAAGAAACTGAGAATATGGCCACACGAATGCTGTAGAATTTTCAGAGAAGAAAATTAAACTGCAAGACAAATTCGAGAGCAGTGTTCCTTTATTGTCGCTTAAACACAAAACAAATCCTGAGTAACTATCTAGCGGGATGATAAATCAAATTTTCAAATCTAAATTTTTCTCTGTTTATAACAATCCAACAATTTTAAAGTCGGTGCCTTAATTATATTTGTGGATTGAGCAAAAAATGAGCTAAGTTCTAATTTAAAAATTGTGAATGTTAAATAATAAAAAACATAAAAATACATAGAAACTAATCAAAATCATAAACTCGAATGCTATGAACCAAAGGCTATTTTAAGAAAAATGGCATTGAATTCTAAAAAATTTTATCTGTGATTAAATATCAAAGAGAAAACCCCATTTTTTAAATTTATTTTATGCCAAAGTTTATTACTTGAAAACACATTTATATTTCGGAATTCGGTAAACTTTCTCAGCCTTTAATAGACGGGAAAGGTTTTAATCTCCAACTTATAGTCACTTGGCTTAAGACAATTTTAAATTACAGAATATCGACGTTAGAAAAAAAGGCATTACTATATTTTGGTTTAACGCCGGAATTCAGTTAGCAGTCTCAATGCCAAGTTCATAAAATGACAAAAAAAAAATACTTTTCACGGCCCTAAAACTAGTACCGAACCTGTGTTTCTTTAGAGGCATTTTTAATTTAAAAGTTTTTGGGACCATCTCTAAGCTTAAAACTTATTTGTAGATTTTTTCTGATACAATTTTTATTACTCTTAAGGAACTTTATCTGGCAATGCTTTCTAAACAAGAAAAAAATATATGGTTAACATTTTATTTATGTATATAAGTTTGTCCTTAAAATATGCATAGAAAAAATATTGAGTATTTCCTTATAAAATACTTTCAAAATGCTCTTAATTTTACTACAAACGTATATTGAAGGGTTTTCCATAAATAAATTCTCTTTGAAAACGTTGAGCAACCATACTCGTATAACAGTACTTGGTTATAAACTACGAAGCATTCTTCTTCTCACAAAATTTTATTTTCACTGAAATATATGCAAACAATATGCAGACCGCTAAAACGCAACACAATACAAATTTAACAAATTTCTCGTAATTCTAGGATATGAACAATTTTTGCAGACTGACATAGTACTCCTGCAACAAGGACATGCAAGTCACACTGTCACTACGCAATGTTGTGCAAGGACCATGTGTGTCGACAAAGGAAGGAAATGTTCGTATATGTACATTAGGGTGGGTCAAATTGTATGGGTCAAAAAAAGTCAATGTTTGGTACCCCCTAGTTGTGTTTTATAAATCATTTTAAGCAACTTTTCCAATGGAAGTATGGTTTTATTTTGAATTCCGAGCCCCCCAATTTTTAAAAATGGGTATTTTTTCGTCCTTTTCAAGATTCGACTTGGACACAGCATTGAAAAAAGGATTACAATATTTTGCTATGTATGTGTAAAGGGGTTTTTTGGTACGAAAAAAGCGAATTTGACATTGGCTCGGCGATAAAATTATGTTTTGATACTCAATTTGAACAAAAAAGGCTTAAGATGGACGAAAATGGCACAAAAATCGGAATATTTTTTTCATTTATATTTTATATAAGTTTTTATCTTTAAGGTTGGAATTGTAAAGAATAATAAATTTGAAATGAGAAAAATAGGCTTTGTTCATTTAGCGAGTAGATAGAGGAAGATCTAAGAAAAGGAAAAAAAAAAATACCTATTTTTAAAAATTGGGGGGCTCGGAATTCAAAATAAAACCAACCATACTTCCATTGGAAAAGTTGCTGAAAATGATTTATAAAACACAACTAGGGGGTACCAAACATCGACCAAAAATTTAACCCACCCTAATGTACATACATATATGCATGTTTTTTAAGCAAAAGAAGCAAGAACTTGCTGCCACACATTTTTCATTTCACTGCAACTCGCCAGAATAACGCACAGGATGCAACAACTAAAACCGTGAAATATTTTTTTTTTTTAATAGTAAATGTGGTATGGTTTTTCGAAGCGTGAGATTCGAAGAAAATAATTGAAAATGTTAAATAAAAATCATAGTAATTTAAAAAAAAAAAAAAATTCAGGTATTAAATAAAACTAACTTTTCGAAAAAAAGTATTGAATTTGTATAGTTGTAAGAAATTTTTCTTTTTAGTACACGCTGTATACGCATGTCAACCACGTACTTATTTATTTATACAATTCGTATACACACATACGTACAAATGCGTACAAAACACATACACACATACAAATGCACTAAAAAAGAGCTGAAGCATAAATAGATATCCACTTACATGGTATCGCAGGAGTTGAATCGTGCGGATCCGGTTGGTAGCCTTCCTTTGGGAAGTAGTCAATTTTTATGCAGTTGTATGTCTCGACTCCTAATTTATGTTGTGCAATTTTTATTTTTATTTTTATTTTCATTTTCATTTTGAATTTGTATTTGTTGTTTTTTTTTATTTTTGCACATTTTTACTCCAACGTTTTTATCATCGTGTAGTTTGCGTTGTATTTGCGAGTTGTTAACGTTGTCGTCGATGTTGTTCATAGCCATCATTTTATTATTATTGCATGGTTAGTCGAATGCCACAAGTACAGTTAAATGATGTCGTCCATTTATTCGTGCGTGCAGTTGATTGTTGTGGTTTGTTGGTGTTATCGAGGCAGTAAAAGTAAAGTAAAAAAAAAAAAAATGGTATGCAATGTGTAAATACTCTATATAAGCAATTTTACTAAACTTATTTAATATGAAAACGTTATTTCTTTATTAATAGAGTATAAATGATAAACATTAAGATATCACTAACATAAGGGTGATCAGTATTAATATTACTATAATATCCTTATACCAAAAACTCGTACATTAGAATAGCACAAAAAATAAATCAATTAAACATAATTGCGTATCAGTGTTTCTAGCATCTTCAAATCGTTTATATTTTCAATTCATATTTGTATTTAGTGTTCAAAATTACTACAAGATAATGTACCGTTGAAGTTTTATAGATAATCTTTTATTAACAGCTGACCTCGACGGTTGATGCGCCCATTAAGTAAGTAAGTAAGTAAGTAATCTGTTATCAGGACTTAAAGATATTTTAATTGGCAAAAATACATTTTTTAGTTAAATGAAATTATTTTAACATCTTTATTGAATCGCAGTGAAATTTATTTTATTTGAAACTACTAATAATTTTGCCCGATATTTTATGTATTTTTTTGTATATTTTTTTACTTTTCGCAAATTTTACACTCTGTCAGATTTATAAATGAGTATAATTTTGGGATAACCTTTTTACTGTAATTTCTTAGCTCAATTTTTTATTTTTTACCCTAGAAAGTTAAATATTTATTGCGCTCTCATTTCAAATTAAAAATTTGCAACACAGTTTACTTTTTTGTTAGTCTTTAATTAGAGAACAACTGCGTTATTTAAGATGCTCTTCAAATGTGTAAAAAAAAAATTCTCACTACAGGGTGATTTCGCGGTTCACCCCGTGATATTGAAACACAATTTTTAATTAAGTTTCTTCGAAGTAATAGGCTTGTAAAGCGTAATTTAATAATAATATTGCTTTCCCCAATTTAATGCACCAGCTTTTGTCCGTTCCTGCATTTTTTGCTGGAATTTCGCTTGAAAGATTTTCTGCTGCGTTCACTAGCTACATTATTTTTTTAAGTAAAATTAAACAGTAAATTGTGAAATAACAGTTTATTCACTTTTATTTGCCTGCCCTTTCCCTTGTGAGGATCGCAAGAAACCATCTTCATGGTCATATGATCAAATATTTTTTTACACTTTCTGTTCACTTTCCTCGTGTGGCTTAGACGTATGTAAGTGCTTATAGGTATTATTAGTTTTTAACCTCTTGTGCATTCTCTGACAACTTGTCTATATGAAAGAATTTATATTTAGGATGATATGAAATTTTGATAAAGTAATTCGCCTCTCCTGATAAACTACCCAACTAACTACTTATGCGCCAAGTTGGCCAACAAATTTAATTAAAGCGAGCGTTGCCGCAGCGCTACGCAGCCAAATGATATTGTTATTTTAATAATTTTTATAATAAAAAAAATTTAGAAAAATTATTTAGGATTAGCGTTCACATTCGTGATGTTTAAACTCAAGGTAAAGTCAAAAGTTCATCGAAAATTTATTTTTTTTTCAAAAAATTACATCTAAAATCGTAAAGTATTTACATTTTATCCTTTATAAAAGAAACATTTTCAAAACCAAGCAAGATATTTCTAAAAATATTGATTTGGCTTTTTTCTAAACAAGTTTTGCTTTCTAGGCTAATTTGGTTTTTGGGTGGCTTTAAAAGCAAATATATCCAAAACTACAATAGATGCAACAAAAATAAGACCAGACTAAGAAAATTCATAACAGTTCCTAAGCGCAGCGGTATTAGGAGTTAAGATCTAACCCTCTTACCCTCAAACGAGCGCTCAAAGGCGGAAAAACAACACTGTTCGATGAAACAAATTGAATCAGTTTAGGATATAACTCGAGAAAGTTTAAAAATTCGCTAAAAAATGTTTTAAAAAACTTTCAAAAGTGCCTATAACTATTTTGCAATAACTGAAATATGAGCTGTATCGGCATGAATTCTTGAAAAAAGGAGCAGGTTTTAATAAAAGAAATAAAGTACGTCTCATAAAAATTTTGAGGTAATTTCGTAAATTTTTTTTAAAAATAATTTCATTGAAAAATTAAGCGTACATCTAATTAAAAATATAATTTTTTGAATACACACCCGTACTCTACTGAACAAAATAAATTGACATGGTTCAGTCGTCTCAACTTCAAAATCACTCTTCGAGGCCCAGGCATAGAGCATAAACAGAGCTCACTCAAACATGAAATGTTTCGTAGCAAGAAAATGGACTGATATTGCCACCATGATGTCGAAATTAGTGTGCTATCAACGCCTAGGAATATTTTTTTTTTATAGGAATGGGAATAAGACTAATTATCACTTGGGCTTGCGCACATTCTACTCATACCGGGAGCTAAGAAGTTTACACATCAATGTTTATATACAGATATCTATTTACATACAAACGATTATATAAAAATTGAAACTTTTTTCATGCAGCTTTAAACCCTTTTTTATTCATTGACTGCCGCGCGAAGTTAGAAGTACGGAAGATAATGCAATTTTCCGTCGATTAGCGCGGTTCCGCTTGCACGTCAAACTTATGTGTTGCAGCAATGTTTGCTGTCACTACTGACTGAGCAACCGGAAAAGCAGTGATAAAAACTATGTCACTGCGGTGGTTTTTTTTTTCCCACTGCCAATCGTCAATAATTGGCAATGTCTTTCAATCGTCAATCGGCGACCGCTCAAGTGTAGTGAAACACACAACTGGTTACTTTAAAAGCAGTTTTATAACTTTGTAAGATAATCAATGCCATTGAAGACTGCCGCGTTTGTACGCTGCCGAGCTTGACGGATGTGAAAATTATTGCCGTCTATCAAATCGAATTCCCGCAATTTCGTTTTTCTCTTTTTCTTTTTCTACATCTTTCCATTTGCATATGTATACTTATGTTCATAGTAGTATTGCATTGATGATTGTTGTTATAAAATAAGAAAACATACTTTTGATAAACGTGAAATTTTGCAAACGATTTATTGAGATCAAAACTTTTCCGCACAATTAAAATATGACCAAAAAAAAAAAATTATAAATCCTCTCTAATGTTCTAAGTTAAATGTAAACAGGTAAAGAAGTGGCTAAGTTCAATCGAACTTTATATACCCGGGCGAGCTTTCAGCTAAATTTTAAAATTAATAAAGCAGATACTAAGTTCGGGCAAAACCGAACTTGATGTAAGCCTCTTTTTTCAAAATTTTCATATAATCAGATTTCTTGATTTAATAAAAAACCACATACCAAATTTGAGCAAATTATCTTTACTAGTTACAGATGTATCCGATATTTACGGGTTTCAAAAACTTACTACGTCTGGTCCAATTTTAGTGATTTTCAAAATACTACTTATTTAGACATAATAAAATATCTGTACTAAATTTTTGGCAAAATCGATAAAGGATTGCTAGAGATATAAGTACCTATTAACTCTAAAGTGGGCGGTACCATGCACCTTTTCCAAAATAGTCTTCGTTAAAATAGATTTGTTAAATTAATTCCAATAGTTACTGAAGTATCAAATTTTCATAGTTTTGGAAAATTACTGTTATATGGGAGACGGGCGAAATTTTCGTCCGATTTCAAGCATTTTCATAATCTCACCTAGCTAGGTACAATCTAACATGTGTGCCAAGTTTAGATGAAATCGATAAAATAGTTCCAGACATATACATATGATTTCAAAAGTGGGCGGTGACACGCAAAATTTTCATATAGTCGGTTTGCAGGCTGCAATACAACACCACTTACTAAACTTAAGATATTTCCTTTCAACATTTATTGAAATGTCCGATTTTAAGTGTTTTCGAAAATTACCGTTACATGGCAGGTGGACGTGGTTATGGTCATATTTTGATAATTTTCCAATTATCGCTTAAATAGGCATAGTGTAGTGTACGTATACCAAATTGGAACAAAATGTTAGGGTTAGCTGGTTCCAGAGATATACATATGAACTCAAAAGTAGGCGGTACCACGCCCCCTGTACAAAATTTTTATACAATCGGATTTCCTGCTCGAATACAACACTACATACCATATTTGAGCAAAATAGCTTCCATAGCTACTAAAATATAGAAATTTTTGGATTTTCGACAATTGCCGTTATATGGGAGGTGGGCGTGGTTATCGTCCGATTTTGCCCATTTTCAAAGCCAATCTGCTCTGGATCAGGGACAATCTACCAGCAGAATTTCATTGAGATATCTCAATTTTTACTCAAGTTATCGTCTGCACGGACGGACGGACAGACAGGCATCGCTAAATCGACTTCTCTTTTCATTCTGAGCATTTTGGTATATATGTACATATATGTCTATATCTATCTTAATTCCGTTCTGCTGTTTCAAGCAACCGTTATGTGAACAAAGTTATAATACCCTTGTACACAAGTGCGCGGCTATAAAAAAATTCAACGATTGCAAAGCCCCCACCCAAACAGACAAACAGTTGTAGTGCAACAAAAGAAGAAGAAGCTTTTATAAAACTCGCCAGGTGGCGCTGTAGTCCTTCTATTTCTGTATAAGTGGAGTATTTTAAACCAAATTTGTTCAAATTTATTGCACTGGCTGCTGTGGTCGAGTGGGTAGCGGTGCTTGCTTTTACTCGATATGCCGCTGGTTTCGAGGTTCGAACCTCAGCCAGGGCAAGTAAAATCTAAATCATAGAAAAAGTTTTTTTCTAATGACGGTCACCCCTCGACAGGCAATGGCAAACCTCCGAGGGTATTTCTGCCATGAAAAAGCTTCTCATTAAATGCAACTGGCGTTCGGAGTCGGCACAAAATTGTAGGAAAAGCTCGACCAAACACTAAACTATTTATAGATGCAGTTAGAATTGAAATATTTTAATGCCCGATAAAATGTACAAAGATTTTAATTTAAAAAAAAATTTTTTTTGAGTATGCAATTATTTTGACTATTCAATTTTAGTGAGCCAAAGTGCAAGTTTCAAGTGTCAGCAAGCTATCACTAATTTTTGACAATTTTTTTAGTGACAGTTTCCTTCGTATGGAAGGAATTTCGAAAGAGCGCAAGTAAAAACATTGTCAAAATTAAATGCACTTTGTTGTACTAATATTGATTGGGCTACATATCACCATACATCAAAAAATTCTAAAAAATTGTTTTTGAAAAGTTACCAATTTTGATAAATATAAATATTATAAAATTAAAAAAATTTTTTAATGGTTTTCGTTAGAGAATAAACGAAGTTTTAATTTAAAAATTATTTAAATAATTGGACGATGAATAAATTGTCCAAAAGTGTTAATATGTGTTTGTGCTATAATTTGTGAACAGATTGTATGCATATGTTAATGTCAGCGTCAAACATTGTACAGAATTCTCAGGCATCTTTAAATTTAAAAAACTCGAAATTCTAAAATTTAAATCGGCATTTTTAGAAAAACTTGGTGCTTATAGTTTTGTACGCAAATTAATTTTTGTACAAAAAAGTAACATTTTAGGTGACCACGCATGTTTGTTAATTTTTAAGATTGATTAAAATGTGTGTTCGTATTTAATTTATGATACAAACGGACATATCGACAGCTTTGTATAAGTAAACCAAAACAAATTAGGAATAATAATTAGGCGTAATTATGCGGAATATTACCACAAAGCTCGGTATTAATGAGATTAGGAATTATCTCCAATATATATACATAAATATATACACAGCTTAAATATAAATAAATCTTTGCTGCTTTCCAAATAACAAAGCCACCATATTTCTTATCAAACCACCATCTTTTTTAATTAAAATGCAATTGATGTTAGCAATGGAGATTATGCAATTAATCACTTCCATTATTAATTAGTATTTTTGTAAAAAAAAAAAAACAAAATAAAAAAACAATAAGAAAATTACCTTGCAAAGCGGTGCACAATATCCACAGACTTGATTTCGTATATTTTGTTATATAAGCGCCATCGTCCATCATTTTAAAATTCGCTGTGCCATTGTAATTGGCATTTGGCAGTTTTTCTTCGGTGAAAAGCCACTGCGGTCCAGCAATTGCAGCCATTACAATGGCAACGGAAATGCTAGGAAAGGAATGCGAGAAAAATTTATAATTTGAGTAGCTATTACCAAAAATTATTTGACAGAAGATATTTTGTAAAGATCTGCTTTGTAAATGGTTGGCGAGTGAATTTACATTGCCCTCCCAACGGAATAATTGTAGTGTGCAGCTAAAAGCAGGCGTATGAGTAACATAATGACTTAACAAGTAAAATTTCAATCTAACGGAGTTTAATTCAATTATGAATACGATTAAAATTTAACAACTCAAAGAACAATGAGTTATCATCATTTTCAGATTTATTTTTAGTGATGCCTTTCATTAAAATTTAAATGGTTTTAATGAGACTTTTAAGAAAGAGTATGCAGTTTTGTGGTCCATTCAATTCTAGTCTGTCAAAGTGTCAATTTTAAATCGTCGAAAATTAGCATTGATTTTTGATTTTTTTCTTTGCCGTGGATGTTGCGCATTTTCTTCCATACAATGACTGAATGAATTTTTTCTTTTTTTTAAGAATACGCGCAACATCTTCAGTAGAAAAAATTCTCAAAAATCAAAGGTAACTTCCATTGATTTGAAAATTGCACTTTATAAGAATAATATTGAAAGGTCTACAAAGTTTCAAGCATATCAGTTTTTCAAAAGCTATGAATAAAATTATTTAATTTTTGATCAAAAGCTCTTTACAAAGTTTAAAATTAAAACTAAAATCTTTTTAATTTAATATTGAACCTTTGTTTTATTAAAAAGAAACGAAGAATATTTGTTATGAAAAACATTGTAGACATTGTAAAAAAAATTAGGGGTTTGCAAAGTCTGGTCACCTAATGTTTGTTTACATAAAGGAACATTACGAAAACGAAACGAAATTTCTTTTGACATTTTTTCCGGTAATAAACAAGACTAATTTTTTTTGATATTCCTTATACAAAACGATATTTATTTCTTTACATAGTTATGGACACAATCTTGTATGCGGTTTTCTAGTAAACCCAAGTTAAAAGCGACTACTTACCCAGTCAAGCAGTTGTATAATTACTTCGTGAAAAGTTCAGTACTTTTTCAGAACCATTTGGAACTATCCAAAATCGGCTATGAAGTGATTCTGAAATAGTCTTGAACAAAAATAGTTCTGAACTTGTCCCGAAATATTCCTGAAATATACCATAAACGGTTTCAAAATAGCCCAGAAAAAATACCCAAATGTTACGGAAATAGTTTTTGAACCAGTTACGTACTAGATCTAAACAAGAATTAAATCATTTTACATTAGTCCCGAAATGTTCGAGAAGTAGTCCCGAAATAGTTTTGATATAGTCCTGAAATCGTTCTCAATTAGTCCCGTAACAGTATTGAGTTCATCCCTAACTAGTCCCAAAGTAAACCTAAGTTAGTCTCAAGTGCCACAGAGAGAGTACCAAGACATTTCTCAAAGGATTGTTAATTGGTCGCGAAATGGTCCTAAAGTTGTGCTGAATAAGTTTCGAAACGGTTCCGAAAAGCTCTCAAACTAGTCCCGAAATGATCCTGTAATAACTTTGAACTATGTCATAAATGTTTACAAGCATACAAAAACAAAACAAACAAAAGAACAAGTCAATGTGCGTACTTACCTTGCAGCAACAGGAGTTAGTAACCACAAATAGCCACCGTTGCCGTAACGCTGCATGTTGTTGTTGTTGTTGCCGCACTGACGCATACGCAACTGCTCATATTGACTCATTCGGCCGCCTGGTCGCGTTACGAGAAATTCGCGAGACCTATTCATTGGCTGCGGTTGAATGCCATTTAATTTATTTAAATTCGAACGCGTACTACCAAAACCGCCATTCAAATCACTCGTTAACGATGAGTTACTTTCGTTGCCATGGCGGTCGTTTGCCGCCGCTGTCGAACGGATGCTACTCGAAATCGTGCTAATGACACCGGATGTGGCAATACCATTTGAATTTCGATTGTTGTTCGTAGCGATGACATTGCTGTTGCTGTTGCTCCTTTGTTGCAATGTCGATATTGGCATTGAGCGCGGCAGTGTGCCATAAAGCGATTGCTGCGTTTTCAGCTGTTGCTGTTGCTGTTGTTGCTGAAATTGTTCTCTACGCCCAGTCTGCACGACGCCACCGCCGAGACCACCACCACCACCACCACCATCAGCAGCGAAATTCGCTCGTTCGATTGACGCTGTAGCGGTGAGTTTGTGTGGCTGCTGTGTGGGATTGTGCAGCAACGTGGATCTTGCAGTGTTGCCAGGTTGCATTGTGTTGCCTGTGTTGTGTGTGTTGACTATCGCTTGTTATATTACTACAGTTCTCGTTAGAAAATGACGACTGAGGCTTATCCGTAAAATCACTAACTGCGGTGTTGGTATCGATGTAGGATGGCTTTTTGCTTGTTGTTGCAGCCGCAAATTATGGGATGTGAAATATTAATTTATGTTTGCTGTTCTTGCTGCCAATGCTGGCTTTGTTGCTGCGTTTTTTCGTTTTTTATTTGTTAGTCTTCTCAGAAGTTCTATGAAATTGTGGTTCTGTATTTAAATTTTGTGTGGTTTTAACTTAAAACTCGCACGTAATAATTCAAAAATACTTTTTTACTTAATACTGCACATTAAGGTAGGTAAATAAAAAAGACTCACAAGTCTTGGCGCTTTTATAGAAAAAAAAAATGATTGGTCTCAATATTGGAATAATCGTTAACTTGCCCGTGTTTTAAATGCGATATTTTATAAAAATAGTTTCATAACATAGTTCTTTGCGGATTCAAGTTAATATTTAACAGACGTTTTTTAGGCAAGTTAATTAAAAATCTTCCAATCCAGTTAAAGCGATGCGAAGTATTAATTTTAAATTAATTGTTATTAATTTTTTTTTTAAATTCAACAAAAATTTAAAAAGAAATAAAAAAAAATTTGCCATCACCTACATCGATTTATATTTCCGAATAGTTTTTGTCGTTGATTTGACGAAGCTTGTTCATAAACTCAGGTGAAACTTTATGTCGCGAACGTACGAAATAGCAACAGATATTTCACTGTTACTTCCGGAAAAGTTTACGCTATGGTAGAAATATTAAAATACCAACATAACATTTTTTTTGTTTTATTTTTCAATAATTTTTTTGATAACTATTCTAAAGTGCCATATTATTTTATATTTTCACTTTTTAACCAGTTAATGAACTTTTTTGACGAAAGTCTGTATTATTTCATGCCGAGAAAGTGTAAAATCGAGATAGCTTTTTCGCCAAATCTTATAACATCGGCCCTAAATGCTACATATATTTTTATTTATGTGCTCTTAACTTTTCTGCTTGGGTCTTGCCACTGAGGATGTTCGTATGAAGTTGCCAACTATTTTGAGTTATTTAAAATTTATAGTATTGATTGAAAAATTTTAAAAGTATATTACAAACCTTTTATAAAATAATCTTGGGTAGGTATTCCACACAAAAATTGTTTATCAAATAATTTTTTATAGTGATTAAATGCATTGCATGTTGCGTTATTTTAAGCTATCTAGGACACGCCTTTAAAGATTTTGATATAATTTTTTATTTAGCTCATTTTCTACACTTCACGCTTCATAATTAAAAATCAAAATATGCATACCAACTGTAACGTATTTTACACATTTTTGAAATTAAATTAATTTTGAATATTGTTGGCAGCAAACTCAAAAAAAAAATTTATTTTCGGTAATTAATTACTTTTAAAGCGTACGATATGTGCTACTGTTTCTGAAAAAGCTTAAACCGATTTGGATATAATTTTTTTTTAATATATAGCTAGAAGTTGCTACTGAGAGAATTTTGTATGAGGTTGGAATGTATGCTAAATTTCTTTTCAAATTGAATGAAATATTCCAAAATTGCTAGCAACGAAAGATATTTTATACAACTTTAACGCAAAATTCATCTTTACAAAACGATTTTAATTAGTTAATTACTGTAGAAAAGGTTGCTATTGGAGTAACATTTTAACAAACGGTATTACCAACTTTTTTTAATTAGAAAAGAAATTAGCTTTTTCAAAGAATGAATAAAAAACAAAATCTGGTTTGCAAATAAGTGTGTTGAGTAAAATTGAAGATTAATGTATCTAGATTATGTAAAAAAAAGTTTTGAAGAAAAACAAAAATCCTTTTTCGAGAAATCAAATTTCAAAAAATAATTGGCAATTTTTTATTTCTAAAAAAATTATTAACGATGACAATTAAATTGTTTATAACGATAATTAATAGTGCAAAAATTTACAAACATTTGAGCGTAAAAATAATTTAAATCGGTCGAGATTTTAAAAAGTTATGGACAATTGAAAAAAGGTTCGCGCGAATTACTCAAAAACTCGATTTTTACTTGAAAAACAAAATTGGTCATAGATGCCAGAAATTTTTTTTTTGGGCAAACCAAAATACACGTGTCTCATCATTTTAACCAAGGAGCAACATATATGTATGAGTTTCATTGAAAAATAAAATCATGACCCGGAAGAGTCGGTTGAATCGAGATGAAATGCATCATTCAAAAGAGGACAATGCTTTATAAATTATTAATTTATCTTTAGAGAGGTCCACAGCGGATAAGCCGCGTATGCAGAAAATAAAATGTAATTACAAAAATTTCAAATGTAACACATTTTCATTTTGTTTTTGTTTTAAATAGGCTATACTCGTACATTTTTGTAAATTGGAATACAACTATTAAGCTTCTATGTGCACATAATTGAAGGTTGAATTTACATTCTCGTATTGTATTGTATTAGATTGCATTAGCAATCATCAGGAATGCAATCGCAAACGTGCGCTGAATTTCTTACTGTATGCAATTAGATATGTTGAACTAAATGTAGAACAAGTAATTTATGTTGTACTCGTATGTGAAGGATGCTTGGCGCGCTTTTGTGTGTTAGGTGTAAGAAGAAGAAATGTCGCTTTGAACAGCCGCGCTAAATAGCTACGAGTACTCGTATGTGCAAAGTCACTTTGCAGGTTTACTGTCAAGGAAAATCGTTGAATGCACCAGAAATGAAAGCATTTGCACTTAACTTAATTTACTACTTTTAACTTTTTTATAAGTGCGCGTGTGCAGTGAGCAAAGAACTTGCCATAAAATCGCTGCTAAAAAGCAGAAGCCCTAGAGAGGTTGCGTGTATGTATGTATGCAAATGGCTTACTTAGCGTATGACCGTATAGCACGCAGATGTTTTAAATTAATAATTTCACTGCGGCTTACACAAAAAAAAAAAATAAAAAAACTGTCGCTCAGCTGCGCAAGCAACTTGTGTTTTTATACACTTACAACGGTGTGAACGGAAATTAAAGCTCCATATGTATTCTCAGCACTTTTGCTTCTTTGCTTTTGTTTTTTTAAAACACTCGAATTCATGCATGTCAGATACGCCGAATATCTCGCGACACATTGCTTAGTAAAGAGCACATCTGTTTTCCGCTTCCTGTTTCCGATTTCCGCTAAGTGTTCATTTTAAATTTCATAGTTCTCACTTTCCAACATATTTTGCACTTGGCTGCCCGCCTTAATGCATTTACAATGCGCAGGTATATTTGTTGGTGTATTGTGCCGTTATACCTATGCCAATAAAAACATTCAAACAAAGTTTTTTATCCTTGCTAGTCTTTCCGTGTTCACGACCGCTACGTTACAATTGTGCTGAGCTACTGTTTGGCAAGTTGAGAAAGGAGCTGCTTGTTTGGGTGAAAGTGAAAAGGCGCTGCCAACTTGCAACACGTTCGATGTTGTAGTGAAACATAAACAAGTTAAGACAAATAGCATATATGGATGTGATGCTTTTAGGTAACAGTGTTGCCAGTGTTTTTTGTTTTCGTCAAGAATTTCGAAAAATTAAAATGAAATTAAAAGAATGTAGGAGCTAAAAATCGTAACTCCATGACATATATTGAGTATTAAAATATTTCATTTTACAAAGAAGATATCTTAAAAATTCGTGCTAGTGTAGTCCAGAGTTACTCTGTGGTGGTTTACGGGTCACGAGGGCTTCAATGCCTACGAAAGTTTTTAGTCATTCTTAGCCGTTCTGTGGTCATTCTAAGTGATACACGGCAGAGCTTCTAGTGGAAGGACTCAAGAATCTCAGCCCAATGACGATCATCAAAGGGTAATAGACAATCCAATAAATTCTTACGTCCATTTCGTGAAGCCTCTCAAGAAGAGTACTAAAACTCAGAAGGGAGCGCTTTAGAACTCTTATTGGCTAGTTGAGAGGTTACTGTAGGCTCAGTTACCACCTGATACTCTCGGAGATTGCGGGCCAGCTGAGCTATTCAATTTCGACAGCGAAAAGTGAGACAAATGAAAGCAATTAGCTGATTAGAACTTAAGTATGTTTTTTTGGTCAACACAAAAGAAGGGCGCTATCTCTCGCGGAATCAGTATATTTACTCTCGCAGTCGAGCATTTAGTGAGTTAAAAATGTTAAAATAAAATCAATTACAAAAAAAAATTATCATCATATTTAATTCTCAGGGAAAAACAATGCAATTGAAATTGAATATATTTTACTTTCTTGTTGAGGATTTCTTCTCAGTGATTATATCAGTGACTCATATTGTATTAAAGACTCCAACTATTTCAATCAATAATATTATTTGAGTATTTTATTAAATGGTTTAACTGTGTATTTTCATTTTGTATCTTTATAATTCGTCGAAAAAAAGCTTAATACTACTGGTTTCATCTTGCTGAAAAAGTAAGTTAAACTACAGTTGAGGTTAGTTTGATATTTTGTATTACAGTTTTTTAATTGAAAATATCGGTACACATTTTTTTTCTATAAAGTTTCATTGAAATGCAAAATCAAAAAAAAAATTGAATTTGAATATCCTTTTTTTGCAGTAATGAAATTGTCAAAAATCAATGGTAATCTTTGAAAATTAATGGCCTAAATACTTTTTTTAATTTAAATTTGTCGTGAACGGTTGTTGATTTTCACGATTTTTCTTTGAATTTCAAAGCTTTTATTCATATGATGTATGGTGTTTGATAATGAGTGTGATTTACTTAGTTAAATAGTTTTAGAAACAAAAATAAAAAAAACATAATCAGCCTTATTGTGAGTTTCGATTTAGCTCGAAATAGTTCACTTTTCACTGTTCGCTTATAATAATTTTAGGGCGGAAGTTTTCCGCTTTCGAACATTTTTGTCCCTTATCGGCAACACTTATTTTGGACGGAATAATTTGGCGGATTAGTTGAATTTGTTCACAATTTTTCCAAAGGCGAAAAATTTCGAGGATTCAAAAAACAATTAATTTAATTTAAATTTCTTTACATAATATCGCCCATTCCAAAAACAAAACAGTAAACAAAGTTCAAGAGGATTTGTCAAAGAAAACAAGTAAAATGAAGCTAGAGTTATGAAGACAGCCAAGAATGAAGCTGCATAGTTTGGGACCTGCAATGAAAAATTAGTCCGAATGGAAAGGAGTAAACAATTTATATTGAAATGTGCACAGAAATAAAATTGTTGTATGCAAAATAGACTTGGACTGGCCAAAAGCGGAATGTCTTCCAGCATAATCTGACTAAAAGACGATTGCGCCAGCACAATTTCAAAACTGTTACCTACACCTTTTTAGTATACACCATCAGCAAAAAATCGCAGGCACGCTACCCAACTGGCGGAATAGCAAATTGTAGTCGAGCTGGTGTTATTGAAGAGGTTAGTACAGATCTAATAAATACTTCTTTATTGAGTGTTATATTTCAAAGATCTGGAAAATTGATAAATTTTGTCAAATTACTATTGAATTTGAATTATTTAATAATTTTACACTACAAGTATACACATTTCACTGTTGTAATTTCCATGTTCGAATTTTCGCAGCGAAATTTATTCCGAGTGAAACTCACAACAGGCGGATTCAATCCGGTCGAATGTGAAAATGTCGGGTGTATTTTTTTTCGGGCGAAACTCACGCTAAGAGTGAATATAATAATGCTGCCTTAGAACGCTAATCGCAGCTAAATAATAAAAGGCTTATGTGCTTAACGAAGCGATTTAACTAAAATCCAAAACGGACATAGCTGTCGTTTGCAGTACGTTCCCCTTGCCACAAATCCTTTGGGAGTTATTTACATTGCTCACCTTCAAAGTGTTCAATGCTTATTATCACACGCACACACACACACACACACACACATTTTCGCATGCGGCTGCATGTGTTGAATGTTAATCGGGTCGAAATTTCCAATCGACTACATTTCTGACGCATTGTCATGTGCGAAGTTGAAAATGAAGTTAGACGCCTTTCAATTTGTATTTGGTGTGCATTGGCGTTTTTGGGTCATGCGGCTAGAAATGATGTGAAAGGTGTGCAAATGCGAATGACTTGCTCAATACAAAATATGAGTTCATACAGCATTAACAAGGTGCAGCTATTTGGGAGCAAGTAAAAGGTAATTCATATATTCATAGGTGTGCGACATCACAGAATTCTGAGCTTTTGGATGCATTACGCGGCACAGTAAACGCAGTGAATGTGTCATAAATTAGTAAAACATATATGTGTATGTATGTATGTGTGTATGTTTGTGTCCACTCATTTGAAAGTATTTAGATTAGTGTAGAAATGGGTCAGGAAAAATTACCACTGCCCAGAATTTTGTTGCATTCTTTAAAGTTTGCAGTGAGCTTTGCATTGAACTCTGAAATTTTGAATAAGCGGTGACTTTTCTTTGATAAAGTATTTTAAATATACCTTTGGGAGAATGTTTACTAGAAAGTTTTTTTGTTATTCATTGACATTGTGTTAGCGCAGTTTGTAAAAATATATTTCATTTCGAATGGTATGAAAGCAACGACACCGTATTCGGAGTTGTATAGAAACGTTGCTATTCTCTGAAAAATTCGAAACATAAATGCCAACACTTCACTTTACAACCCATTTGAGGTCTGTGTGCAGGAAATAAGAGGTGGTTCACGGTTACTGCCCCAGCATAATGAATGCCTCTTTAGAAATGAGGCATACTAAGTACGCCAGAATAACAGGAATGACATTTGTCATCCTTAAATTAGGCTTTAGGCATAATTTTAGGCGCGGAAGTAAATTCAACGTCAAAAGCTTTATCTTAGGCTTTGAAAAAGGATTCTTGGCAACATTTTTATTCTTTACACGATCTTTCTTGTATGCAAACACAGCCAACGGGTAAAAAATATGATGGTAAATAATTCATGTTAATCCTGATTTTCGACGTAGAAAAATGATTGTGTCAGTGATTGTGATTTTGAGCCAATGAATAACAATCATTATTTGTATATAAGTATTTTCTTCTGTTTTTGTGTTTGACCCGCTATGAAAGCAGATAAAACCATATTGCCATTGTCAATTTAAACCTGAGCTCGTTGAATCCACGGTATTTTTCGATTTAGCTCATTAAACCATTCGATGACGTATTATTAGACTATTCTTGCAAAAAGTGGCGTTCATACGATCACTACAATAGTTTGTTTAAATGTGTGACAGAATACATTTTATATCATATACTTTTGCCTCGTACAATGCTTGATCGTGTAAAGACCGGTAACTATTCGTTCGCTGTTTATGGCTCCTTTTTTGGCTTTAGATAGAAAATCAAACTACATAGTCCGTCAAGTTTAAAATGATATACTCGTAGTTAAACTCGCTTTGGGTCCCAGGGTTAATGAGACATTGTCAAACCGCGACGATTAGGTCACTCAATGTTCAATTATTTGCAGCTTCAATGGAAAAATCAATATATTTTTTTGTAGAAAATTCATTGTGAAAATACTAAAACCGAGAGACCTGTTCAAATGTGCCTTCCCAACTTCATACCAGTTAGATACATTTTTGTACCCGCGAGTCTGATGTGGCACCAAACTTTGGACCTGAAAAGAGCTAAAAAGCCATTCTCTTAGTTATATTTTCATGAAAAACCCGGTTTGTCAATCAAGAGATGATAAAAATGCGTTCTAAAAGTTCTAATTTTCTAGAATTTTGAAAGAAGCAAACTAAAAAACCAAAAATGCTAAGAAAAACATTAACTCTTGAGCACAAGCAGTCTGTGGGATTGAAGGTATCGAGAATGCTGTTGAGCTGGTTATCTTTCCTTTAGGGACCGGAGCTCATTTGCAAAGTTAGTTGGTGGAAATTGATATTATCTTAGGCCGTCAGGTTTATTATTCACAAACTAAAATTTTTTATTGATGATTTTTTAGGCTTGTCTGGGACGCTAAAATATTTAGCGAAACGTCGGCCATAGATGAAATAAAAAGTATTTTATTTGCATCAACAATTAATAGATCAGACAAGCCTAAAAAATCATCAATACAAATTCGAACTGATCGCAACTAAATTATTCAAATTTTTTATATAATATTTAATTTTTAGAAAACTTAATTTCTATGTATAATTTTCAAACTTTCCTTAAGTGACTTTTTAACATGAGGCAGTTAACTATCGATTATTATATTGAACTCTTCAATGAGAGTTAACCCACCAATGACAATGAGTAAATGTTAATTTTTGTAAAAGTAAAATCGTGCGTTTTTTACCGGAAACACTAGTACCTACCAAAAACTAAGAAGTAAGTCATCTCAACTATTTGACTTTATTATTTCGAAATGAATATTTGCAATATCTTAATTTTGAAGCTGCACGAGTATTTTATCAAAATTGTATGCTTATTTCAAAATTAGTTGTTTAATGCAAGCTAAGCAAAAAGTCTTATATTTCAATCGTTTTAATGTTTAAATAAATCGCTGTAATGGTCGAGTCAAACGATTATCATTGTATGTCTTTTGGTGGACTATCTCTTTAAATGCATATTTATCATGCATCTGTTACATTTTACAATTCAATTCCAATTCGAAGTAGAATGCCGTGAGACAAACACCGCAAAACCGGATAATCATCGCTGTTGGTTTGTCGAGAGCCTCTCAGTTCGCTGCAGTGCATGGCGGAGAGGAGCAATTGGATGTGGCGAATGCACTCTTGCAACTGTGAAATGATTTTCACGTTCGTGGGAGTGACTCTGCGAGTACTTGGAACTGTCAGGTTGTGTTTGTGTTCATTGTTGATGACTGCTGCCAACAAAGCGAGGAAATGAGATGTGCGTTTAAGGTGAATTTGCGAATAAACTCCCAACGCTGTTTACGAAAATTTCTATGGAGATAATTGTAAAACTGAATACGCTCGTAATGCCCCTCTCAAATGATTTTAATATAATTACGGATATATACAGTTCCTATTGATTTCTAAATTTCAAAATCTTTATTTTTAGAACTATTAAATTCATATTTTAGTCATGCTTGTTAAGTTATATCTTAGCCATGAGCCATCACTGTAAATATTATGTACGAAACCATTGTTTCAAAGATTAAATAAATAAATGAAATGAAACATTGAAAAAGGAAATTTTGCTTAAAACGAAAAATAAGTAAGTACAACTTTTAAAAATTATTTAAAAATCGTTATTGTCCTTATTTCATAACGCTATGTATACCAAATGAAGGAGAAACATTTGTACAATTTCACAATCTTTTTTTATTTTTAGTTTTATTCGAGGACATCCGTATGAAATAACAGGCCGAATAATAACAAAAAAAAATAAAAAATATAAAACAAAATATGTATATATTTGAACAGAGAATAACACCCTTTTTTATTTTTTTTTTTGGAATACAACACGACCAACTTGTACTTACAAATGCTTATGCTTGAATAGCCTTGAAAAAATTTATTAAATTACATCCAAATTTATATTTTGAGCGTATTAGTTTAAGCATCAAAATATATGGAAACGACAAATAATAAAATTACGTTTAAAGTTAGACTAAGGCTTAAGACTCTATTTCGAACCCTAAAGAGAGCTGGTGAGATTTCTTATCCTAACCGACAAGAAAAATAAAACAAAAATCAGAAATCTTTTCCCGCAAATTTTAAATATATATATATGTTACGGAAAAGCTTATCAAATTATTTTTAACCATGCTTTGATAACAATATTGAACGTCTAGGTTATCAAATTTTTTTTGGTACACATGAGAAATGTTAACATAATATGAAAAAAAGGCTTAAAATAAAGGAATACGTGTCTCGGTGTTTTGCTGTAGCACGTCAGAATTTTGAGAAAATCGATTTTTAAGCTTCTAAGGACCGTGGAGGTTCAATGTAATACTATTATAAAAAACAGAATAGGTGAACCGATTTAAATGTTGGAGCCAGTTTTGAAAAGGTAATTTAATTTGGATTTATTTTTATTAAGAAAATACTTTTTTTCTCCGGTAGATGGCGCTTTAATTTTCAGGTGAAGTTAAAAAATAACCAAAAATGTACGAAATTCATTAAAAATACAAAAAAAAAATTATAAAAATACAAAAATGAATATGAAATCTTAACTATTATTTTGTGATAAAAATGTAAAAAAAAAAAAATGCAGCAATAGCTGTCATTTATAGCATCGGCTGATTTAATCCAAAGTAGTATGCAGTAAGCAGTTATGCACGATTTGTACCTGTGTGCTAAATAGCGCTGTAGCAGTGTCGTACTGTGTAATTTTTAGAACGTATTATTTGTAAATAAATGTCCTGAAATAAAATAAACAAAAATCATTTTGAAATAGTAAAGATTGTTCACTTTCATTTGGTATCCTAAACATTTTAAAATATTAACAAAAACTATTTTTTAATAATTTTTAAAGATAAAATGATAAAAGTCCGAATATTTTTTTTGTTTTTTTTTTGTATACCAATGTACTTTATACAGTTAATATTATAAGTTATTTGAGATGAAGCTGCATAAACTAGGCCTTGAGCAAAATTGTATACAAATTGATAGTAGATAGTAGAAGTCGAAGTTTTCCCTACAGGCCATCCGTACAACAAGAATTATGCAGGTGCATATGTATGCGTGCATGGTATTTGTGAGTCTACAAATACAAATAGGGCGTAATATGATTGAGAGGAAACAGTTGTTATTGTTAAAGTGAAAGTGAAAGTGGAAGTCAACTTTTGTATATCTGTTTGTAAACCATTGCGGTTAAGTGGTGAATGAATGAAATCAATTTCGAAAACAAATTTCGTTTGACTTGATAGCTCAACAAATTGCTAAATGTGAATATTCGTTTTTGAGTTGAGCTAAAGGCTAAATAAAAAAAAAATATTTTTCCTTGAACACTTGTGGTTGTTTGCACATTATCAGTGAAACTAATTAAAAAATATGAAATTTATGTTTATTGTGTCTGTACGTACACATTGACAGATTAACTATAACGAGTTCATACATTTATTGGTTCCGTTAAATAGTTATTCCTTGACGCATTTTTGATTTAAAACTTACTTAGTCTTCAACAGAAGTTTAAAATTGCTATTTAAATTGATGAAGTGCAAGCTTATGGCTTATGAGAAATTCATTATACGAGTATGTACTAAAATTAAATTTGCTAAAAAAATGCATATTCAAACCTTTTTGTTTATTTATGAATGAGTATCCATCCATCTGAATACTTCGACACAGTAGCATTACTCTTAACATATGGAGTTAACGTTTCTAATTTCAACTTAATCGGGCCATAATTAAAGATGTATACCTTGAATTCAGCGCTATCTAGCGGTTAAAATAAGTAGCCTTTTTTTTTGCCATGAATTAAAGAATATGTTGTTTATATTTTGTGGAAATGTGTTAATTAAGTTTTGGAGTTATGGTCTGTCATACAAAGCTAATTTTGCAATTTATTTTATTAATTTCGTAAATACGGATATTCTCAAAATCACGATTTCAATGCAATCTAGGCGATGTACATACATAATTCTAAGTAAAACATTTTCGTGTATTTTCGTATACACTTGAAATTTTAACTGAACCTAACCACGCCATCAAGTATGAACGGAGTTTATAATATCCCGCGGCTGACGCCACCTAGCGCATCCATTTCTCATTGATTTATTATATTAATTGATTTTTTGGGATTAATTTTTCGTAAAAGGATTTATTTCCACACATGGAGTATACATTTTTATTATTAACTAAATCGGAGTATCATTCAGTATTTTTCTGTCTGTCCCGACTTAAGCGCCACCTGTGGTATCAAACTTGTATACTCGTATAAGTATGGCACATTTCTAATTTCAACTAAATTCGAAGGTAAAAAAACTTGGCGCTATAGCAACTAGCCGCCAAAGGAAACTGCTAATGCGTTTTCACTACATTTGTCTTATTTTTTTGTTTCAAATCCATTAGTGTGTTCATTTAATGTTGCTGTGTTCATAGAACAAACTTACACTATCGAAAAAAAAAATTTAACAAAATGACTCGGATGTTTTAACCAAATTTACTTATTTTAAAACGAAAAAGAGATACAAAGTCCTAGAAAAATATCAAAATTACGCGTCCGATTCTGGTGATATGTACTTTACAAAAAATGTATGAACTACAAAACTGCATACTTCAAACATTTTAAAAATTATTTTAAACTTCTAAATTTTAATAAAGTTTTGTTGGATTTTGTTTGACAATGAACTGGAATTTTAAAATAAATATATATGAAACTAGATAAAAGAAAAACAAATAGTTGAAACTGGTCAAAATATTGCACTTAAATTTTCATTTCCATATCTATTTTTTCCAACAGAGTACACTATGAAATTTTCACTCTTTTACTCAATGTCACGTGAATAACCTTACTCTGTCATCGCCTTTCGAAACAACGATAATGCTATTAAAATTTCATTCGACGTCGCAACGTGTGCCGTCACGGCATTGTCAACGTCTAAAATAACTACCTCCGTGTCTACAGAAAATTCGGCGAGTGTGTGTCAGCGCCAAAGCATACGCGAGTACTTGCATTATTCACAATGCCTACACAGGATTCTAATGCAACGGTGGACGTGCCAAGCGCATTTACACTTGCATTTGTTGATTGCACTGACGGTGAAAGAAATACGAAGTATATCGAAGCTTTACGCGACACTCAATAAACGTGGCACTGCGGTATGGAATAATTTCATTTGTTTTGAAATAAATGTGTACATCCATAAAAGTTAACATTTTTTTTTTTATTTAGCACGCATGTCTAACTGTACATAGGTACATATGTACATACATGTCATATTGAGTTTTTGTGTGAAGCCTTCCTCTCTTGATGCTGTGGGGTATGGTTGGAAGTGTTAAATTTTAATTTTAAGTTAGTAAGTTTCGCTGCAAAAGCGTTGAGAAAGGCACGATCTTTGGAGCATTTTATAAGAGTAATATTAGGAGTAATTAAGGAAATAATATATATGTTGTATACTTATACATAATTGGAAGGCTTGCGTTTTTGCACTTTTAATATTTGCTGTTACTCAATTTTAAGTCACTCAAGTCGTGTGATACATAGTTTCCCAAGCGTTAATGATATAAACTCCCAATTTTGGAGAATGAGCTCAAAACTGAGCCGCGGCTAAGATTAAAACGGTACAAAGATTGTAGTAGTGAAATAAAATAGCGATAACTGTAGTAATCGCATTTAGAGTATCGATAACTTGGGTCCGTATAAAGTCAGTAAACAATTTTTGTTTATTGATAAGACACCACAACAAATGGCAATTTTGTGTTTAATGATTAATGATATTAACTAGTTCTAGAAACCATAATTTTTACAAAGTTTTAAAAGAATCTTAAACTCTCACTAAACTGAAGGCTTTGAAGTGTTAGATTTCATTGACATTCAAAAGTTGACGTGATATGCCTTCTTTCGCGTTCAGTTTCAGTTTTGGCTTCGGTTTTAGATTTGGTTTCAGTGTTGGTTTTGTCTTCGGTTTTAGATTTGGTTTCAGTTTCGGTTTCGGTTGCGGATCGGTTTCAGTTTCAGTTTTGGTTTTTGTACTGGTTTCGATTCTATTTACGTTTCAGCTTTTGTTTCGGTTTTGGTTTTGCTTTCGGCTTCGGTTTCTGTTTTGGTTTCGACTCCATTTCCGTTTCAGTTTTTTCTCGGTTTCGGTTGTGCTTTTGATTTCGGTTTCGGTTACGATTTTGGCTTTTGTTTCGGTTTCATTTGCGTTTCAGTTTTTTTTCCCGGAATCGCTTTTGGTTTCGGTTTCAATTCCGTTTCAATTTTTTTCTCGTATTCGGTTTTGTTTTCGATTTCGGTTCCGTTTTCGTTTTTTGTTTTGTATATTTATGTTTTGCTTTACTTCGTTTTATTTTGTTCAGTTAACGAAACGGGACTTGTATAAAATAGCCCTGCCATCCTCTGTAATTTTATATGAAAAACCAATTACGTATATATGTCTATTTACATACATATTTTAAACTAATAAACTTGCTTAGAGGACATCATATTGTATACCGGCCGAAAGGAAGTAACGAAAAAATGTTTTTTTAGTAAAAAAAACAAGAGCGGATTTTGAAAAATTCTTAATTTTCTTATATTTTCAACACTTATATGTGCTTAACTTGTAGATTTTTATTGAATGTATAATAAAAGTTTATATAGCAATATTTCCTTTGTTTAAGACAAACTTTAAGTTGACCACAACAATTCTGAATTAATGAATCTATCAGTGATTTTTAAGTTTTTCCTTTAAAACGCTACTGAATGTGTGTTTCTGCGTAACCACAAAATTCTAAGCATATAACTCGTATGAAAACTTTAGACGTATTCTACATCGAAAGTTCAGTCAGCAGTGGATAGAGCTTTCATGTCATTAATTCAAAGATCTTTTGTTGCCATATTACATTCGACCAGTTGATACAATCGCGCTATCTCAGATGCATTTTGCGTGATTTTGAAATTATGTCTTTGGATTGTAAGAAGACAACTGTAAATGTATTAGTTGGCTAAGTCTGATTAATAGCGTTTTTGATGTCCACTAGACTCTTGCCTTTAATAACAGGCTATAATTAGCTGGTAACAGTTTATACATAGCTGGTATCAAAGGCATGATTTAAGTATATTTGATGTGAAAGTGAAACAAGGAAAGCTCGACCGCAATCACAACACGCGGCCACACACTTTGCCACTCGACTCGAACTTCTGCCCTCCGAGAGCAACTATCGAAAGCTGTACTGCAGCCCACCACCTGGCGCTGACCATTAATTTTCATCCAAACATTTTTTTACTACAAATCCAAATGCTCTTATTATTAAACCACTAATATTTGTAAATTTAATTTGTAGTTGTTAGCTTAATCCGAAATGTGTAACTTCTCTTTGCTTGTGTGTTAGTTTAAGTCACTTTCGCTCTAGTGGATTCTCTCATGCGAGCACAGCAAACAGTAACTGCTGCTCAACAGTCATGTCTCACGAAACGCGCTGATTTATTTCCTATGTCAGTTCATTATTTGTCTTTGGCTTACTTACTTGCCCGCAGTCAAGTGTCTTTGTCGTTGACTGTGCTTATTCTGACGGATGTGAAAATTATTGCAAGCAACAAAATTTAATTTCAGCCACTTCGGCAATGCTGCCGCAATCAGATGCAAGCACTCTAGCGTGTCTTGATGTTGCTTCTGATTCAAATCTCATTTTTGCGCTTTGCTTGTTGCTTGTAGGATTTAGAAAACAGAAAATTAAATTTCAGCGGTAGCTGTGTGGTTGTGTTAGTGAATTGCATTCAACATTTGTATCCGTCCTGAATTTCTTGTTGAATTGCCTTTCGTTTGCTGCTGCAACTGTTATGGCCACTGCTGATGCTAGAAACTTTGTACACTTCTTAGAAAGTTTGCGGAAATCACTCAACGCGCATTTATTGACAATTTGAAAAGTTGCTCGTAATAAGTAAATCTAAGTCAGCTGTGATTGCTAAACTGAACAGTTGGAGTAGCTGCATTGCAGTAGCGACAAATTTTTAACTTAATACTCCCCAGTTGAAGCAAAAGAACTCTTAAATTGCTTTTTTGTTAATGTCTTTGATAAAATCCCAGCTATGGGTGTTAGGGTGTTGCGACTATGCTTGGAACAAATATTTTGTAATTTTAGATACGAGTATAACTACAAAAAAAATGTTCAAGGGGAAAATGTGTAAACATTTTTTTCTGTTATTTTACAGTTACCGTCGAATATGAAAACGTTAGGGGAAAGTTAATTGTGTGCATTTTTGCAAAACGCAAATTTTAAGAGGCCGAAAATTAGAGTTGAATTTTGAAATTTTTTATTTTAGTCACTTTTATTAAAAATATATTAAATGGCAAACATTCGCTTTCAGCGTAATTAGTTGCATGGCTTAGCGGGTCGTATGAGTAAAATATTAAAGACATATATGACGAGGCATTCCACACTATTTCAATTGGTCAAACACTACTTTTGTGCGAATTTTGGATATGTTGCAGAAAAAGTCCTGTAGTGCGTTTCTGTAAGGAATCAACAATATACTCGGTTATAGTGACGTCATTTCGATTCGATCCAAATTAGTCGATTGATCGAGAACGAGTGTTTCTGTAAGCATAAGTCGACAAAATATGAAACAGTGAGAGAAATGGAACGCCAATCGACAAGAAATCTATCGAATCGGACTGACAACTTCAAGTTTGAGAAACTATTATTAAGAAAAGTAAGCATTATAGAAATGTGTGCACAAATATTTAATTCTTATTAATAAATAAAAATTGATTGTGTTTCAGCTATGAGTTTATTGGTAATAACGCTCGCCATACGGCATGACAGAAGGAATATGTTGCGAATACAAAGGCGCACTTTAAGGGACTCGACAGATCCATTCAGCATTCCCGAGCCGCGTTTTCTTGAGTTATTCCGCTTCAACAGAACTGCAGTACGGGCACTCCTTGTGGAAATCGAGCCTTTTATGGACACAGCAGTAAGAAGTACATTTATTCCAAACTCCACTAGGTTGTGTGTAGCGCTGCATTACTATGCTACAGGATCATTTCTTAGGGATGTAGGTCAGGATTTTGTTTGCCCTATAAGTAGACCATGGTAAGCCGCATAGTGCATCAAATTACAGAGATTTTGCAAAATCATATGGCGCAACGTTACATCATTTTTCCAACTACCTTAGAGCAGCAGAATATTGTGAAGCAACCGCAAGTGAAGTGTTATAATCTTGAAGATTAATGGTTATTTATTTATTAACTATTCATATATAATATATTAACAAAAATATACTTACATTTGCTTTAAATTCAACTAATTCCATTTTGAATTTAACGAAAAATTTTTTTGTCATTACCTCAAATGGAAGTGAGAAAACCAATCGACAGTATTTCATTCAATTTGGTTACAGAAACACATTCAATCGAGCATTCCTACTGAAATGGAATGGAACATATCAGCTGACTATCGATTGAATCGAGTAATTATTTTACAGAAACACATTGAGTGAGAGTGACGTCAAATCGAGAATTTGAGTCGAGAACATCGATCGAAATGGGTTACAGAAACGGGCTACTGAAATGTCTGTAATCGCAATATAGGAAACATTTTTTTTTTCAAAAGTATTTTATTTTTTCATTAACAAAATTATTAAAATTTTTACTTAAAACAAATACAAAACTTTTTTTTATAAATCTCTGACTCTTTGTCTATAAAAAAGTACTTCACATTTTTTTTAATGAGACAAATACTTTGGATATCAAAGTGGCAATTTCTTTTAAAAAAAAACATAATTTATGCAATAAGGATGGATTCAAAAAAAAAAAAAACAAGTAAAAAAGGGTTGTGTAACCGTATAATCTGATTCCGACAAATGATGCATAATAAAAATTATGATTGTCAAATTTCATTCAATAGCTCTAAAATTAAGGAACTAGTTTGCGTTTAAACAGACGAACATGGTTAAACCGACTTTTTTATGAGTCCATCACTTCTCCATCTGGTACTTATAAACATTCGACCAAATTTATTATACCATTTCCATGAAAGGTATAAACTTTTTTAGTTAATTTTTGATAATTAGAATTTAAAAAATATGTATTTTTTTATCCTTTTTGTCATTGTCATATTTTTTTCTTTATGTATGAGAGTAAGAAAGGTTAAATAAATATTTGGTATGTGTTTTTTATTCTTTGTGGAATAGGAATTTGGAAAAATTGTGGCGGATAGAATCCTTTACCAACTATCCGTCGTCGAACATTGAGAAACAACTTGGTTATGCACTTTTATTGCCCACTGAAAATATTTGATTTTATGCTTAAGTGATACGTTTATAACTATAGTTTTACATTTAATAAAGTTAAAAAACAAAATATTAATAAAATTATCAATAGGAGAAAATTAAATTACGACCGTCAGCTCACTCACGGCTTTCGCTTGAATATTCATAGCCAATTATTATTCGCGCGGCTCATATGTAACTTTATATTCATTAAATTTACAATTCTGCAAACCGCAAAGGAGACAACTACTACTTATACGGTAGTAAAAAATACTCATATCAGTGGCATAATGCAATATGCACATTTCACATTATGCGCATCTCTCAGAAGTATGCAAAAAATAAAAGTTTTCGGATTGCTTGCCAAGGCATATTCGTATGAAAAAAAAAATACTCGTACAAATATATTTCGGAATACACTCCCTGTTGAAAAAGCCTGATTTTCTTACTGATGAAACTTTTTTATTATAATCTATAGTTGAAATCTGTCAGCTTAGCTCTTCCAATAACTCGCGTATTTGTAGTGAGATTAAATACCGGTACTGCTCCTTGAAAGTTATGTTATCTATTATAAAAGTGCAGAAATTTCAAGTTCTTACAATAATATTTCTTCGAAATGAAAGGAAAATAATTGGCGTGTTACATAGCAAATCCACAACTTCCTTAAACGTAGTTCGCAAAATAGTTAAAAATTTAAAGATCGACTGTTGAAAATGTTATTACAAACTTTAAGAAAGACAAGACAATTGAGAGAAAGTGTTTAAGAACAATCCGAATCGGTCGGTACGTAACGTAGCTGCAACCGTAGGAACTTCGTCTTCTACAGTATACAGAATTTAAAAAAAATTCAATTTACGTACTTACAAAGTGCAAAAAGTGACAAATAAAAATGCCGATAAAGTTTTTCTATGCAAAACAAGAGCGAGAAAATTGTACACTGATTTCCTCAAACAAAAATTTCAATGCTGCATCATGGACGATGAAACTTGTTGTGTAGCTGACTTTAAGCAAATATCCGGACAGGAGTTTTGAGTTGCCACAAATAAAGACAAAATTAATGCTTTTAACTATATACCTATATAGGTTTTAATTGTGTCATATCGACTGGCAAGATTAACGCTTAAACTTCCTTTAAACCAATCTAGGATTTGAGGGTCAAATTTTTATTTCTCAACTGGGCTCATTTTATCTACACAGTTCCAAAATTCCACGAATAAAAAAGTGTGGATTACAATTTATAATATAAGGAATTGGTTTCGAGCTCCCACATTGCCAATCATTCGTACCCATGGAATTCGGAACGTCATGTTTAAGTCTGATTTGTACCGAGCTCATTCTATTATTTAGACTAGAGTTTTGTTGCAAGGTAAATTTTTCAGTTATGACAAACCACTCAACATTGCACGATAAAATATCAGTATTTTTATAAAAGTAAGTGTTTCATTTTCCGTTAGATAAGCCAACTATTTTTTTGCAGTATTTTTCATATCGTGTTATAAATAAACATATCCTCCCGATTGATATCGCAGGAAAACAATTCGCGGCGTGTGCCGCTCTTAGACTACCTGAATTGATTTCTAGTCAAGTAGGCTCGCAAGATACGGATTACGGCACCCCCATTCAATGCTTCACAAAGAAGTTCAACATACTAATTCCTTAAAGAGACTGGTGTTCCAATGGATACCCTGGATCGGAGAAGTCACTGATGGCTCAATGCTTGAGAACATCGTGGGAGGGGGTGTTTTCTCAGCTCAAGTAGGATTAGAAAAATCTGTCCGTCTTCACGGCCACTGCAGTGTATTTTAGGCTGAGGTCACTGCGAGGAGACGGTGGACTACCTAAGAACAGAAGAGGTTGAATCTAAAGATATCTTCATATTTTGCGACAGTCAAGCAGCACTAAAGGTACTTGATGCGGTCAACTGTAACTCTAAAACGGTAGTGACCTGTCGCAAATCTCTAAACGAGATGGTGGAGCAGGAACTCAAGCCTTAAGAAAGCAGGAGACCGTTGGAAAAAAGTATAGGCATAACAAGGGCCTAGGTGTGCCGGCGCGATCGCTTGCAGCCACTTTAACCTAAGCTAACCTGTAAATAAACATATTTTGATTATGACCCAATCCCAATCTTTGGTTTTAACTCGACTCCAGTGCCATTTGGCGATTTTTTTAGTTTCCCAATGGTATTTCCTATATGTGCGAAACTCGACTTCAGCGCCACCTAAGAAATATTTTTTTCAATAATATTTCTCTATGTCTTAAATAAACATATATCGACTACGAAACAAATAATCATGTTTAGAAATAACTCGAAGCTAGGGACATGAATCGCAACGAATTGTGTATCTAAATTATCCAGGAACACTAATTGGGATATAAAAAGATGATAGTTAAAGAATTAGAATGTATCGAAAACAGAATATGTTCAGATAGTACAAAATTGGAAAGCAAGCATGAAACTAATGGAAATACATTTTTATTTATTTAATAAAGTTCACAATTATATAACATTTTAATTTATTTTATACTATGTATATTGGAACGATAAGATCTTCTATTTGACGTATTACTCGCCTCTTACTTCTCACATAAGCGATGGAAAAATCGTCGCTAAAGCCGAGAAATATACTAAAAGTAAGCTGAAGGCTAAACGATAAATGTTGACAAAAGTTTGTTAATTTTTTGATGTTTCAATTTTCCGAGTAAGCAAGTAATATTTGTTTATTTATTCCAAAAATTATCGGTAAACTTATTTTTTCCTGTTTCGTGTTCTTGTAAAACTTTTGAACGTTTGTTTAAATTCTTTAAGAATACATACTAAAGTAAAACAAAATAAATGGTACCTGACGTAAAAACCGACTCAATTAGAGAAACAACTTCTATGCAGCAAAAGCTGAGGCAACTAAAATGCTGGCGAAAAAATTAACATTTTCGACCGAATAACAGCAACTTTTTATTGTGCTTAGTTGTTTGAGAGAAAATTCCCTGTAGAAATACTCGTGAAAGACCATGTGTAGGAAAACATTTTAAAACAGAGAGACAAAAAAAAAATATCGATAATAAAACATTCTACGTTGCTAATTTTGTGTTCTATCAAATGCAACCGACAAGCTGACGGAAGTTGTGGCAAAGACGGGCGCAAAAAATGTACACAGTTGAGGGCTTCCAACTTTATTATCCAATATTGTGTTTGCTGTAACAACAATAAAGATTACCACGACAAACACTGTTGTTAAATTTCTTGCTTTGATACAAACGGTTTAAATTTTTGAGTTTATGACAATATCACTTTGTCGCAGTTAAGACACTCTTTTGCCGCTAAGCGCTTTCTCTACGAACACTCATTGACACATCGCTAAAGCGAAGTACTTGTATCTGTGTAATTCATGCAACTATTAAAGAGTCTAGTAAATTCACCATTTTAAACGAATTTGGCAAAATGACCGAATTAAGCGATGTACTTTGGCTGCTTATTTTGTCTGCATTTTAGCTTCTCTCTTTTGGTTGGATGCAGTAATTGCGGTACGAGACGATGCCACGGATACGAAACATGTTTTGTTTCCTCCCTTTTGGGTTGCACCTAATACTTCTATGTAGAGTAAATTTCCGGTCGGTTTTAATGAGGTTCTTTAATTTTGTATTTAGGTTAGTGAGCTATTTCGATACCGCACTGACGTGGAGGTAGAAAAAACTCCACGAGAAATTTAAACTTTTCTGCAAATGGTTAATTACACTAGTTTACAAATTTTGACTTTGGTGAATGTACCTCGGTAAAAAAGTAATTTCTAGTCTAATTTGGAGTCGCTGAATCCGAAAATGATACTCATTTATTTTTCTTAAGAAGCGTTTGCGAAATTTTATGCAAAAAAAATATTTTTTAGGCTTTTTTTTCGCATATTGTCAAAATTAACTAGACAGATTGATTTCACTAAACTTTTACAATATTAATTTCAAGGTAATGACTTCATATTTACAAGGATATATCATACGTGCCCATTAAATTGGTATTCTTTGTGTAACAAGCGTTAATATCCTTTAAGCTTTTTAAAAATGTCTTCAATGTCATAATGGTTTTTCAAGCTTTAAACGATTTTATTCATAAAATTTTACATCCAGTAATCAAAGAGAGTTTTATAAGAAAAATATAAAGTATAAATTTGCTCGAAGCTGTGAAAGTTAACCCACACTGTATGTATGTCCGTCCGTACGTCCGTCCGTTTAAACTAAGTTTTAACTCAGTATGCAGTTTTTTAGTCATCTTTAAACGGAGATTATACTAAGTTTAAACTTATTAGCTCTTTGCTGACTACGTTGCAACAAATTTATTTGAGCGCAAGGAAACTAAGTTTAAATTTAAACTGATTTTAACTAACTTTAGTTTAAACTGAGTATACACCAGCACTTAAAAACTGACCCTTAATGGAACTTGGTACAAAGACTGGTCTTTGGCCAGGGTAAGATGGTACTGAAAATGGTGAAGATCGGTCAATAACCACGTCAAAATCCCATATAACAGAATTTCTTGAAAAATGCAAAAACTAAGTATTTTCGGTATCTATACGTTTTTGAGAAAATTGTGGGAAATTTAGTATTTGGACACATGTATTATTCTTGATATTGCTGTTATTACCATTAATAAAATTTTAAATCGGACCATAACCCCGCCGCCCTCCCTTACAACAGAAGTATTGGAAAATGAAAAAACTTCGCGCTTTCGATACCCATTGGAACAAATTAACTAAAATTTGATGTTAAGAGCGATTGTTAATAAAGAAATTAGATTTTTTGAAATTTCACTAAATTTGCTCGAATAGATACCGAAAAAACTTGATAAACGCATAAAAAATTATCTGAAAAATATTCGTGGTATCTTAATCACTAAACTATTTCTTGTATTCGAAAATATCAACTTAATAATGTAACGAACTAAAGGGCTTTATTTGTATGAACACTTCTTTCCAAACCAATTTAGTAGTTAAACATAGTCGCTCCTATTCGTAAATTTGTTATGTGCGGTTATTTGCAACGCTCAAATTTATAAAGTGGTCATAACTGCACCTGTAGGTGTATTTTGAGCTTTGGTAATATAATTCAATTGATGGATATTATAAAATAGGGAGAATAAATTTTAAACAATGGAAAATATAAAAACAATTTGATATGATTTATTTCGTTTGCTGTGATGAGGTAAATTAAGCTGAGTTAAAGCAAGTTAAGGAATAGTAGAACGAGTTGAAGTAAGATCATAGCAGCTGACAGCTGAAGAGTTTAGCTGCTGTGAGTTAAGGTGTGATCAGTTTAGGTGAAGTGAGTTTAGGTGAAGTGAGTTTAGGTGAGGAGAGTAAAAGTGTTGCGATTTTTGTTGTTGGAAGTTTTGGTATGAATACTTTTAATTGAGAGAGTATACGTTTGGTGAGTTCAGGTGTGTTAAGTTCAGGTATGTTTTCATTCTAATCCGTGTTCACAATTTCATTGGCACTATTTCCGCCTCATTCGCTAAGTTAATTCTTGTATTTATCACAGCAGCATAACATTCAGTAACACATCATAGCCTAACATAACACATCATAATAAATGTAAAGTAAAAAGTATCATAACAGTACAAAACATAACTCGTCATACGTGATGTAACATGGCATAACATAGCAAACAAAAGAACAGTTTTACCAACGACATGGAAATAGCCGAAGGTGTCAGCTGACACGATCTATGTATCTTCTGCAAGTTCACCATCGTATGATTTTCGTGTTTATGCAGATGTCGGCAAATTCGTTAATTGCTATATAACATACTAACATATCTTAACATAACGTAACATGACATAACATAGCATTACATAACATACAATATCACAACACAACATAACATAACGTAACGGTACAATTTTTTTATATATTTTTTATATATTTACCAAAACCGCAACACAACTTACTAGTTCTATGATTTTGAATGACTAGTGTTTGCTTGCAACATGTTGTACGACACATTTTGGCTTGCAACATGTTGCATTGACAAGTTTGCTGACACACATAAAATTTTGTTGCAACTGGCTTTATGGCTGTTGCTTTATTTTGTGTGATTGTTGCTGCTGTTTGTGTCATTGTCCTCGGTAGCTTTATTTCGGTCGTGCATAAATTTTTGAATATTTGTTTCAGTGTTGGATGCTATTGAATGAATCCCAATGATACCGTTTTAGTAAAAGAAAAACTGCATTTGTTTGTAGTAGAAGCGCCTTAAAAGTGAACAATTTGTGGAACTGCTTAAGAGCTAAAAATTTGCTAAACGCTGCTTACTTAGTAAGTAAAGGGTCTAAGAAAATATTTGGCCAGTTATTGCTGACATACGGCCCCAATTGCTGTAAAAAGTGGTCGAAAATAGGGTCCCTCGGCTGGAATTAAAATTTTTGGCCATAGCATGAAGTTATATGCGTTTTATTTCTTCTTAAAAACCACATGCCCAAAAAAAACACCGTTTATAAATCTTTCGACTTTCTTTTCATCTTATAACTCGAAGTTGTTTAATTTACACTGTGGAACCGTCTTTGGTTTGATTACCCTTTGATGCTTTTTTGGCAAATTAACATTATAAATACACTTGTATATGAAAAAAACTAAAATGTACCACTTAATTACGAGATAAAGAGGTACAAACTTTGAAAGCTTAAATAATATTTGTTTTTAATTAAATTAGTTCTTTAAGTAATCACTATTTAACAAAAACCAAATTAAACTTTGTGAGGATGAGATTTTGCACCTTATTGTACTGAAGAATATTCTAACACATCTGAAAAAAAAGTGTACGATTTAGATGAAAATTTTAATTTTTTTAGTTTTCTACAATAATTTAACCAGAGATAGACAATTTGAGCGATAATTAAATAGTTTTGTTTTTACATTTTAATTTATTGCTAAATTTAATTTACGTAAATAACACACCAATAACTAGTTTATTATTAATTTAATACCCGAAAATAATCATGATAATTTGCCATTACAGTAAAAATTAATAAAAGTATAAAAATCAACTTAAATAATATTTTATTCTTTGAATATTTCTTATCATTCAATTGGTTTTAATTATTTGATTATAAATAATTATTTCATTGATTTAAATTATATGATTTTTTGCTATAATTTTATTTTATTTTTTCAATAATTTATTAATATATTAATTTATTTTTCCAAATAGATTAGGCTGCGTTGGCATTCTAATTCTCTTTAAAACTTTGATGATTTTCCATACATTAAAAAAGTTGTATAGACCATTGAAATTAATTGTTGATTTTTGTTTAACAATTTACACTGCTTTTTTCTGATAAATAACGAGCGAGATTGGTACCAAGAAGTATTGGTATTTTAGTTAAAGTCCATGGAATCTGCACAATAGAGCTTCATACTTCAAATCAATTTAAAAATATTGATTAAAAAGTTTCCAATAAGGAGGAGGTATAAGAGAAACGGGAAGAAAAGAAGGCCGTTCTTACGAAAGAGTACAAATAAGTAAAGATA
This sequence comes from Philophylla caesio, assembly GCA_963971545.1. Taxonomy (NCBI): domain Eukaryota; kingdom Metazoa; phylum Arthropoda; class Insecta; order Diptera; family Tephritidae; genus Philophylla; species Philophylla caesio. Next base: position 13,223,080 of record OZ020607.1, read on the forward strand.
TTTACATACAATTTAACCACAATGAATGAATTTTATAAATTTCATATGAAAACTGACAAAAAATGTGGTGATTTCCGAAATAGTACTATCACTTCTACCGCTTTGGTGTTGTTGCTTTTTTTTTCTCTATTTCTTTCCAACAAAAATTGGCCTTTAGCTCATTTAAAAATAAAAATAAAAAAAAATAATAATTATTATTTAAATTGCTGGTGAAACCTGAGTAACATTTAGTTTTTTTTTGCCAAATTATTAATTTTATTTTTCATTTCATTTCATTTATTAAAAAGAAAAAAAGCCCGATTATGAATTTTTTTCGGGAAAGTAGAACCTCACGGGGTTTCCCATATCAATTTGGTTTTGTTCTTATCATTGGTTAATGTTGAAGATCAACAAAATATGCTTTGTGTTTTTTGTATACTTGTTAAGATATTTTAAAATAAAAGTTCATTAGTTCGAGAGAATTCAATCGATACGTTTCATATTATACAACAGGTTATGGGCACCTCAGCTTTGAATTAAAAATCAATTTCAAAAAAAAAAAAAAAAAATTTTTTTTTTCATTTTTTCCGCGGTACATAAAATAAAAAATTTTAAGATGTCTTCTATTTGCCAAATAGAGAAGCTTAATGATTCCAACTACGAATCATGGAATGTACAAATGAAAAGCGTTCTTGTACATTTGGAGCTGTGGCAAATTGTAAGCGGAAGAAGCGTGAAGGCGCAATGTCTAACTGCGGAAGCAAAAGCAAAATGGGAATCTCAGGACGAGAAAGCGGTGGCTTCTATAATGTTAAGCGTAAATCCAACGCAAATAAATCACATAAAACATGCGAATTCATCCGCTGCTGCTTGGAACGTTCTGAAGGAAGTTCATCAGCCAAGAGGACCAGCCAGAAAGGTAGCCTTATTTAAGGATTTGCTGAACCACAAAGTTTTAAACTGTGAAAATATTACATTATACGTCAACACATTTATGGACATCGTTGAAAAACTCAATGAAATTAATGTCGAGTTACCAGAAGAGCTTTTGGTCATCATGATGCTGTCTAATCTGCCGAAGTCGTATGTGTCATTTATAGTCGCGATAGAGACGCGAGATATCCTGCCAACGTTGAGCGCACTGAAGGTGAAGCTGATGGAAGAAGGCAACAGGAAAAGTGGACTGGAACGAAATGCAGACGATTCTGGCGAGCAAGCTTACGTAGCGCGTAACAAGGGTGAAAGAACAACAGACAACAAGAAGTTTACGAGGAATAAAAATGTAAGATGTTTTAACTGTGGTAAGAAGGGACATTTTGCGGCGAACTGCAAGGACCAAAGAAAAAAGAAGTCAACGGAAAGAAGGGATGGTGAGAAAATTTTTTGTATTCTCGCATCAGCGCAAGATAAATCGATTGGTGAAGGGGCTTGGTGCATTGATAGCGGAGCGACATCGCATTTGTGTTGCGATCGTAATTTGTTCGTAACATTTGAGGAACACTACGAAAAAATCATGTTAGCAGGTGAGAATTTCATTGAAGCTAAAGGTTTAGGAAATGTGGCGTTGAAAGCGGAGAAATTCAAGGTGACGTTAGCAAATGTTTTGTATGTACCAGGTATGCAAATCAATTTTATATCTGTAAGTAGAGCTGTAAAACAAGGAAACACAGTAATTTTCAACAACAGTCACGCAACTGTTAAAGACAAATTTGGTCAAGAAGTTATAAAGGGGAAGCATACAAATAATCTTTTTATGGTCGTTGACCAGAAAAATAAAGTATTTGGTATAAATACTAATAATGAAAATGCAATGAAGTGGCATAATCGTTATGGTCACTTAAATTTTTCAAGTTTGAACATAATTGCAAAAAATGAAATGGTTCATGGTTTGAATATGAAAGGTTTTTCTAATGAAATGCAATGTAGAACTTGCATGGAAAGTAAAATTTGTACTAAATCTTTCCCGAAATCTCGAGAAAATAAATCAAAGGATGTATTAGACGTCATTCACACTGATGTATGCGGCCCAATGAACAAGAACTCTTTAGGAGGCTCGAGATATTTTGTGACTTTTATTGATGACAAATCGAGATTTATTTATGTTTATATCATTAAATCAAAATCAGAAGTTTTTGAAAAATTTAAGGAATTCAAGTCGCTTGTAGAGCGCAAAACTAACAAGAAGATAAATATTTTGAGAAGCGACAATGGTACCGAGTATGTTAACAAGGAATTTGATATGTTTTTGAAAATTAATGGAATTCAAAGGCAATTAACAGTACCATGCACACCACAACAAAATGGTATAGCTGAACGAGCAAATCGTACTTTAGTTGAAATGGCTAGAAGCATGCTGGTTTATGCAGAATTAGACGAATATTTTTGGGCGGAAGCGATAATGACAGCAGCTTATTTAAGAAATAGATCACCAACTAAAATAATTGAAGAAAAAACTCCATTTGAGGTATGGACAAGCAGAAAACCTAGTGTTTGTCATTTAAAAGTATTTGGATCACTTGCAATCGCACTAGATAAAAAAGAAAAACATAAATTTCGTCCTAAAGGAAGAAAATATATTTTTATTGGGTATTCGGAGACATCCAAAGCTTATCGTTTATTTGATCCTATCAGTCGCAAAGTTATTGTGAGTAGAGATACTGCATTCATAGAAAATGCAAAAGACTTTAATCGAAACCAAATAAAAAGTGATAACAAAGAGTACGCTACATGGAATGATAGTGATTTTACAAGAAGTATATCAGAAGAGAATATTGATGGAGGGGAGCAAATTGTTCCGTTATCGCAAGAAGACCAAAGGTCCATCAACATTCATGATAGTGTAGAAGTCTTAGACGAAAGTTTTATGGAGGAAAATGTTAAGAAAGGTCCAGGGAGACCTAGAATAATTCGCTCAGGTAGACCTGGTCGACCGCGAAAACAACCGAACATTTTAGGGGCTATGAGTTGTGATGAAAATATAGAGGTACCGCAAACGGTCAAAGAAGCAATTACTTCAAAATATTCTAAAGAATGGAAGGGAGCAATGGCAAAAGAGTATGAGTCGCTAATTGAAAACAACACTTGGTGCTTAATGGACTTACCGCGTAACCAAAAGACAGTGGGATGCAAATGGGTTTTTGCATTAAAATGCGACAAAGACGGCGCAGTCGAGCGATTTAAGGCAAGATTAGTAGCTAAGGGATGCAGCCAACAATATGGCGTCAACTATAAAGAGACATTTTCTCCAGTTGTTAGATATGAAATAATTCGAATGATAATTGCTTTAGCTGTAGAACATGAAATGTATTTACACCAGATGGACATATCAACAGCATACTTAAATGGAGAATTGCGGGACGAGGTTTATATGAAACAGCCCGAGAACTTTATTGATGAAAAATATCCGAATCGCGTACTAAAGCTAAATAAGGCTCTTTACGGTCTGAAACAGTCAGGTCGAGAGTGGAATGTAAAGTTAGATTCAGTTCTAAAATTAATCGGATTTTCTCCATGCGCAAGCGAGCCATGTCTATACATAAAGAAGAATCAGAAAGCATTAAGCATTATTGCAGTATACGTAGATGACTTGATGTTGGCTTGTACAGATAAGGTTGAGTTGATAAGCATTAAAGCAAATATCGCTAAAAAATTCAAATTAGTCGATAAAGGACAACTTACTCATTTTCTGGGTATAGAAATTAGCCACAATGGCGATCGAGGAGGAATAAGTATAAGCAACGAGCAATTTATTAAGAAACTACTAATAGAATATGGGATGGAAAATTGTAAGCCTGTAGCAACTCCTTTAGATGCTGGATTTCAAGTGAAATGCAATAACGAAAAATGCAAGCAAGTTAATAAGACAAATTTTCAGTCATTAATAGGATCTTTAATGTATTTAGCACTTGCAACGCGACCTGATATAATGCATTCTGTTTGTAAACTTTCACAGAGAAACACTGATCCTCATGTTGAACATGAAAATGCAGCGAAACATATTCTGCGATATCTTTCGAAGACCGCAAAGTTCAAATTGCAATATAGAAAGCTAGGAAAACCAATAGAGGGTTACGTCGACGCAGATTGGGGTGGTGATACGATAGACCGAAAATCATTCACTGGATACGTTTTTACATTGGGAGGTAGTGCTTTTTCTTGGCAGTCTAAGAAGCAATCCACCGTCGCACTGAGCAGCACTGAAGCCGAATACATGGCTCTAACAGCAGGTGCAAAGGAAGCAGTTTACATAAGAAAACTTTTGGCTGAAATAGGTTTGCAATATGACAATCAACCGATGGTATTGAATGGAGACAACGTCAGCGCACAGCATCTCGTAAAGAATCCAGTATATCACGCACGCAGTAAACATATTGACATAAGATACCATTATATTCGAGAAGTTTATATGAAGCAAGAAATCGAACTGAACTACACTTCAACGAACGAGATGGTAGCCGATATTTTTACGAAAAATTTATCTAAAAATAAGCATCATAAATTTGTTGAAATGTTAGGCCTTTCTTAGTCTTATATTAAAACATTTTATTACTTCAATGTATGAAGTTATTGTTCATTTCAGTTATAATTAACATTTGATATTTTATTGAGGAGGAATGTTGAAGATCAACAAAATATGCTTTGTGTTTTTTGTATACTTGTTAAGATATTTTAAAATAAAAGTTGATTAGTTCGAGAGAATTCAATCGATACGTTTCATATTATCCAACTGTTAATGAAGAAACAAGCGGTATTCCTCAATTCGAATAAGTATATAAGCACTGTTTTATAAAAAAAAAATACTTACTGATTTCAGAAAAATAATAATTATTTGCATTAGCCTCTATAACAAATATTATAAGATGAAAAAATCAGCTTCTTCATAATGTAAATCTATGCAAGTTCATAAAAAGTTACAAAAGTAAAATAATGCTAATAATACAGTCGATCTTTTTTAACGCGGTTTACTGGAACAAAAATTTGTTCTCGTAAAAATAACTACATTTCAGTCCAAAATTGTTTATTCGTTACTATTTTGCGAAAAATCCGCAAAAATGAAATTCCGAAACCAAAATTTGGGGAAGTAACAAATTTATTACTTATGTACATATGTACATATTCGCTATGCTATGATACATATTAAAAACAAAAAACGATATTGAGATAATTTAAACTATCTATATTATACGGAGAAAATATCCACACTTCAGTTCTTAAAATAATCTGTTAATAAGGGCTGAGGTTTCTCTTTCTGCATGTGTTCTTATACATTCCAGCATAGCATTTTTAAATATCGATGATATTTCGCTTAATATTTCATTAGTGCTTGCAAAACCCGTTAAAAATAAAACAAAAGAACAAAATCATAATAAACCGCGAACCACGTTAAAAAAGAAAAACCGTTAAAGAAAACCGCATTAAAAGGCGATTGCCTGTATTGTTTTGAAAAGGCCAATAAAGTTGTTGATACTAACTTCCGAAATGAACCCCAGAGATATATGTCACTTAATAATTTAAGTTTCATTTTACAAAAACTTGAAAATTTTCATACAAAAAAAAAAACGCGAAAAAGCGAAACAATCAATCTAAATGCCACATGAAAAACTTAATTTTCTGCTACAATTCAAAAACTTTTTTACAAAACTGGTAAATAAATTTCTAAGTACGTTCAAGATGGCCGATTCAAAGCGAGAAGTTGCCAACGCAGAACACTTTTCATTATTGCATCATTGCTCATACATACAAATAATTTTTCGAATATTGTGGAAAAACAATACAATGGTATCTTAACACTTACAGTGGTATCTTTAATTTACAGTAAAGTTTTTAATTGCCGCTTCACTCGAAATTGCCAGTCGAGTCGAAGCAAATGCAGTAACTAAGTAATAAAGTAAATCAAATATCCCGATTTTTTTAATCGCTTTTATGCTGAAAGTAGCCAGATAAACGAATTGCAAGTGTATGTCTGTATGTTTGTATGTTTGTATGTACATAAGTCATATTCATAGCTGTAATGGAACTACACTACTTTACGCGTAATAAAAATGCAATCAAGCAATCATTTCTGAGAACCAACCGACAACTTCATGTTGCTGTGGACTGAAACGAATCTGCACTCAGAATTCGTAGCCATCAATAGTATGTTGTATTTGTGTGCGTGGGGGTAATGTGCAGATGCAATCGCATCACGCAGAAGTCCAAAGTGCATGAAAATTTGGATAATTGGAAAATTCGTTGAAAGTTGTAGAATAAGATAAAGAGTGAACACATTTAATTTGTGTGTTGTCGTGCATGAAATTCAATATTACAAATATAAATTGGTAAGACTGTTGGAAATGATACAAAAGCAAAGAGCGAAAAGAACTAATGCAGCCTACAGGAAATGCACACCAAACAAGGAAATGTCTCAGTGAATTTTCGATGCAGTTCAAGAAGTAAAAAAAAATTAAAAATGTTTCTTACATTTGAAATTTTCTCATGTAAAAAAGCAATAAAGGCTCGATAGAGGCTGCGAGCTGCGTTAATTGGGAAATTGTGTAAATATTTACTTGCAGGAACATGAGTGTAAATCTTTTGAGTTGTCGCGAATAATAGTAAAAAGCGGATAAAATATGTATTTTTTTTTCATTGTTAGTGCAAAATGTTAACGCAGCTTGATTGTACAAATTTAGAAGATGACATATTGGGTGGCAATCGATACTCATAAGTAATTTCTGAATTAAGCAAAAAGTTTTATTTTTGGAATTTCGAAAGTTTTCAATGTCGAACCAACACATAGTCAAAAGACTGGTGCGTGCTTCAATAGAAAGCCTTCTGCAGAGTCAAAAACAAAAGAAAAATTCATTTCACATTTCGAACGTATTTAATTCCTGCATAATTACCCGCCGAAACTTTGTAAGTGCAAAAATATTTGTTTGCAGATACAACAGTCATACACAGACACAAGCAGCCATTCAAATGTGTGATTTGAACGTGTTTGCACGTATTAGGCTAGGTTGCTAATTTTTTTTAAGTCAACATTCGGGTAGCCAAAATATTTGTACTTGAGAAATGTAAAGAACTACTGAAAAGTTTCACATAAACGCATTTTCCAATATTGATTCAGAACGAACCTGAATGTCTGAAACTCAACAATCTAAAAAAACACAAATTTTTAGTCGAACTTTATCAGCTCACATTACTTCATAATCTTTATATTATAATCGATATTATTGCAATTTATTTGGACATATTCTAGCATTATTTACTATGTTTCTTTTTATATCAAAAATATACAACATCTACGAGTATAAAAAGAAGTAAAAATTTCTCAAAAATTTTAAATGAAAAATAAATCATAATTTTTCTTTCCGTTTTTTAGTTTCGTAGCTTTCCGAGTTTTTGATAATGATATTTCAAGGCGAATTCATTCAAGGTGGTATACTCCACATATAAGTAAAAAATTGTGTGTAGTTTGTGGTGAAAATGTCAGAGAAACTTAGAAAAACAAAAATAAACGAATGGGTGGAATTCCAAATTTGACACAAAAAGCAAACGCATTGAGGCTTTATAGTAAAAAGATTCAAATGCATTTCTTTATAATAGTTTGGGCTGCTTGTCTTGCACATGGAGTTTTCCATCATGAACGTAAACAGAAGTTTAAAATGTAAACAAAATAACCATTTTGACACTTTCACCGCATAGGGCGAAGATAGTACAAGCAATCAGCTGATGGGAATATACCACCTTCTACGAATTCGCCTTGTGATATTTTCTAATTTTCCCCTTTTTTCGTGGACCATATTCCTTAAAAATTATGTACGAATTTAATATTAAAATCCAATAGGCTTCAGATTTTTTTTCCTAATTGAAAATTTTAACGAAACCGAATTTTTAAAATTCTTTACTGAACTAGGCTTGTAGAATAAATATTCTTTTTAACATTAGATATAAAAAAAGGAAAAATATATTCAAAACTTATTAAATTGTCGCTGTTGCTGCGGTTTACATCAAATGTTGCAGATGTGCGGTTTTGCAAAAGAAATGAAAGATGACGAATTTGGTCTCCAAAAATTTAAATACGCGTTTTATGAATGTTTTTTTTTTCGAAACGGCAGTCGGTTGAATCTAGAGAAGTAAGAAGAAGTAAGCAGAACAACACACGGCATTGAAAGAAATGGCGAGTAACGTAAATGAGCAAAAAACAAATGCTTTTTAACACTTGGTTGATCAAGTGGTCTTTTCCTTACCACATATGTACATATCTGAATACTAAAAAAAATATAAGCATATACGTTTTTTTGCCACCAGTGTATGCCTCAACAAAAGTTACAAGTTACGCTTTTTCACCGGCATAATAAAACTTATTAAATATGTTTAAAGCTTTCTGCTAAAATATTCAGGAAAAATATATTATTGTTTAAGTTAGCTGGACCGATTTGAAAATAACGCGATAACTGGAGATTTTTTTTATAAATAGAAACATTTTAAAGAAATATATTTGAAAACAATAATCTCAAGAGTTTAAGTTTAAAACGTTTTTATAAAATTATTTAAACACTTTTCAACATAATTAAAATAATGAGATTTTTTTGATGATAGTTTTAAGAATCACTTAAATATCTCTGAATTACACTTTTAAGGCATCATTGAAAGGGTTTTTTTTATTATTGAATGCAGTTTATTTTTTTATTTATTGCACACAAAATATTTCACATCCTAATGTTTTTCGCAAATATAAGCAAACATTTAAAAGCAGGCTCTTTTAGTTTTAACTGTTCTATCATTTGAAATAATTTTTTTTTGAAAAATATTAAAAGAACAATTTCTATATAAAATAAATAACATTTTAAGCGGTATTTTCCAACGTGTAGGTAGTGTAGTCATAAGCCTTGGGATGTAGTGCTCCTATCATTGTAAAATAAAAACTTTATTAAATAAAATATATAAAAATAAAAAATAAAAAAAATGCTATGAAATATTTTCTTCAGTTTATTGAAAATGGGACGACAATTAGCTTATTTGTATGTAAATATATCACAAACAACTTTTACTCTATTTTGTTCTCTTGTTTAAATAATCTAGTAGGTACAGAGTACTTTGAAGGCATACAGTTTCAGCGCTAACAATATTTTATTTACTATTAATAAATTATTGCAAATGGCTTTAATTCTTTAGAATTATTTTAGAAAAAAATGTAGGTTGTAAAGTATTTATGACTTTATTGGTGCGTACAAATTTCCTCTGGTACGAGTTATTTTAATACTTAATTTTTTTCCATTAATTTTAACTAAAACTTTTTGCCGGCATTCCTTTTAACATTTTCCTGTGTGATTTAGTGCCCCAAGCAGATAAATGTCTCAATTGAATTCTTACACTGCAATGCAATAATGAAATGAAATTAAATTAGTGTAAGAAAATAAAATCTTAATCAATATTTGTATTAACTTTCATTTCTATCTAAGCCCTCAATTCATTGAGCACCTTCATAACTTTGTTATCTATTCATTGGAAGCAATTTATTGATAGTTGATTGCTTTAAAAGGGCGACCAGTTAAATTGTGTGTTGAATGCCGCAAGCAAATACTTTCAAAGTAAATTTCTGTGATTTTCGATAATATTGTTTAATATAATGTTCAGTTTGAAATTTGAAAAACATTAATAGCGCTAAAATATTTAAGAGAAATCACTGAAATACTTTTTTTTTTTTTGTTTGCTTGTTTCATTTATGCTTTTCTGCTTTAATAAGTTATACTAAAAATTTTATTATTTCGCTAGTAAATACATTTGTTTGATTTTAAATAATTTAAAATAAAATAAGGCGTGAGTACCAGTAACACATCAAATGTGACGTGTAAACCTACGTATTTAGTTTGTTCGTACCTGGCCATCTACTAAATATCCCAGAACTGTAATTTAGCTTTTTTGTTCCTGAAAAATTTCCAAAGAGGTTCCGAAATAGTTCTAAACTGGCCTCGAATAAGTTACAGATGGCGTATAAAATGCACCAAAACTAATTCTGTACAAATTCCTAGACGGTCTTGAAATAAAAATTACGTATTCTTGAAAAAATCCCTAAAATTTCCTGAAATAAACCCGAAAAAGTGCCCTAACTAGCTTTTCTTTAATACAACATTATATTATTAAAATTTTTTTTATTTTATTAGTTTGATTGAGAAATCTTCCAAGGAAATTTCTCCGCGATTAGAGATATAACTGTTTCATCCACTAGCAATCTCCCAATAAAGAATGCATCGATGGCCCGCGTAGAACGCATTAAATCCAGAGACGACCTTCGCTTTCGGAAACATTTTAAACGAGTTTTGAAATCTTTTTAAGACTATTAAAGGTGCATTTCGGGAATAGTTCTTGACAATCTGATATTAGCTGAGGCCTATTTAGAAACGATTTCAGTTTTTTTTTAAACGGTGGTTAATGGACTATTTAAAATGTACTTCAGGACTTATTCACGACTTTCTCAGCACTCATTCGATAATAATTCACAGTTTTTTTTAGCATTATTTACTAGTTCTAGTTCCTTTCGAGACTATTAAGGTTTATTTTAAGATCCTTTCAACACTATTTTAAAATAAATTCAGAATTTTTTTTAATTTTGAAGCAAGTTAATGACTTTTCCAGGACCGATTTAAGACCATTTTTGGGACTAGTTTGAGGCTGTTCGAAACAAGGTATGAATTAATTCCGTATTAGTCTGAAAATTAGTTTGAAGTGGTTCAGGAATGACAATCGAGGAGACATTTTACATTTGGATTAAAAAAAAAACACTTTTACTAAAGTTTTTTCTGTTCTTGTTTTTATATCTTTACACCAAACGCTCAACAAAAATAGAAACTTAAAAACAGTGATTTAATCAATAATCCTGGATTAGAAATGTATCAATCTCATACTAGTATAAAATAGACAAAAAAATACTAGTCCAATTGTGGACCCAAACCCCTAGCTAGGGATTAAAAAGAGGAGTTAAATAAAATAAACCCGTGAATAAAGTATAATTTATGATATTATACATTTCGAATTAAACGAGCCACTCCGTGGTTTATGCCAGGACTTTAACTTTCATTCCGGTTCCTTTGATATTTCCGACTCGATTTTTTGCATAAAAAATACTATACTTTGTACTCTCATACACAATTACGCTTTAAAACAATTTTTACTATCTAAAATAATTTAAATTTCAACTCAGCTGTTGAACTTTAATTCTGTAGCTGAATAATTTTAGAGTCTCGACACCCAACAAAATCCTGCCTTTCATGACTCGGCACTGCATATGCAAAAAAAAAAAAAATTTAAAGCAATGGAGGGTAAAAACCGTTGGGATTATTATTATTATTATTACTAGCTGTTTTAAATTTGCTTTAATTATACAAGTTTATGTACATATACAAGTCAATATTGTCAAATTAAATATGGTACGAACAAATCGTTTTGAATTTGGTCGTTATCGGACTAGTTCAATATCAATCAAGAAATTCTAGTTTTTTCTAATTAGTTTGATGTTTCACTGCAGGATATTCAAAGCGACGAGTTCAATGGCATTTATTTTTAATGTATGTGTGTAACTGAATACGACACGAGGCCATCAAAAATTATAAGCAGCGTGATAGGAAGAAACTCAGCCATATCTCCTCATAGGATTTCAAATACCTTGTTTGATAATGTAATTTAAAAGTGTGGTGTTAATCTAATAATACATTATGTTTTCTAATGCTTTTTTTTTTAGAAAATTAGCTATTTCAGTTCTCTTTTTATTGAGTTGATGATTTTAGAATAAAATTTAATGTTAGTTCTTAAAGGTTATCTTTAAAGGGTTTGTCAGGTTTGACAGCGCTAGCTATATCCATATCACCAAAAAAAAACAACTTCAAACTCTCATTCTCGAAAGTGAGTTAACGTGCAGCTGTGACATGAAAATGTCAACAGTGCTGTCGAGAAGAGTTTCATTTAGCAAAGTGTTAGCATCAACGTAATTTTTTGTATATAAAGTTTGCTGCACAGCTTAGCTGGTAACTAGACGCCAATACAGTTGCAAAACTGAATATGTACATATGTATTAATGTATGCGTGTATGTGTAAATCGAGAGTTTTTGTATGCAAGTACGTACAGCTTACTTGTCACTCATACGCCACGGTGCAGCAAAGTTAGCCTGTTAGCTTATTGAATTCAGCAGTTGCGTATACAGAGTGAAAAACGCAAACTAGACAACAAATATTGTAGTGGTCCATGATCTGGTACCTAATTAATTATAATCATAGCTATTGATTGCGTTGCAATGGCAACTGTCTTCGAATAAGGATTAATAAAAGGCAAAGCCAATTGACTTTATCTTCTTCTCTTCAGTTTTTACTCATCAAAAATTTCATGTGCTTAAATGCCTAGAAATATTAATGATAAGCCAAAACTTTCTTCGTATAACAACATATTAAATGAAAAATCAATTCAGAAAATGAAATTATAAAATGGTTTGTGTTGGCAGTTTGTGGAAATAAAACATGCCATCTTTTTTGATTTATATGGAAAAACTGCAAATTTGGTTTGGTAGAGCATCGTAGCTAAGTAATAAATACTCGTATGCATATGTGCATATATGTAGGTAAAACACGCATAATAGGAAGAAGGACAACACAGAGACCCGCACTGATAATCTCTTTCAACACTGGCACACCAATCTCAAAGCAAGTGAGTACCATGGCTTTCCAGGATTTTTACGTAGTCACCTACAATTTGAATTTCATGAGCTTATTCGCACACAAGTCGCTTTTCACTTTTCTGAATTTTCACTTTAATGCAGCCCATTTTAAAGATGAAAATGCACGCAACAACAGTGAATAGAATTTATATGTGTATGTATACGGATTTTCATAAGTTCAGAGTAAGTTTTAAATTACAACGAAATGTACAAATTTTAAAGTTTAAATAATTCTTTAAAAGATCAGGCATGACAAAACTATTCAGTTGTCTAAAAAAAAATGTGAAAGAGCTCCAGAGTATATAGACGAAGTTGCCTATAAAGAAGTAGTTGCTGAGGTGATTCGATATTAACGGCTGCCAGACAGCTGCCGCTGTAAGCAAAGAGCCTCCATTCAAGTATTGGAAAAAGATTTAACTATTGATGAGTTTTATTACAAAATTTATCAACATTTTTTTTCATATCTTTATTAAGGTCTAGAGTTAGCATTTGAGTTCTACTTGAAATTATGTTTACAAAGTTATGGCAAGTGCTGCAGGGCGTCGCATTGAAATTGTTTTTATTCTTGAGTCATGGTGGAGCTTTGGGTCGTAGTTACTTTAATAAACAAGTGCAGGATTGGAAGAGTCGTTATTTTAACGGTTCCAGAACAGAGATTACCCTCCGGAGGAGTATTTTCATCACTTCTGTGGATCATAGTAGCAGAAAAATTCCTCTAAGGACTTGATTTCGTTCATCCATGTGACTTATCATCAATATAAACCTCTATACGAACACATACAATATGAGAGAAACACGTTCGTGCTAAATAGTATCTGGAGTTCTACTACTTACTGCCTTACTACGAAGGTAACGGCCCTTCTACCACTTAAGAGCAGAATGAAAAAGGAACGCCGGAGATTTTCTTTAGATTTCGTCTTCGGAACTGTTGGTAATTAACAAGATAACGAAACGAAATATAGCTTTAAAAAAGAGTAATCCACATTTTCGAAAGAATTATAAAAGCCTTTTAATAATAATTATGTGTGAAGAAAACTATATAAGAATCAGCGAAATAAATATTTTCATGATTTCTATGACGTTTGTTTTGATTTTGTATTATAAAGGTCTTTTCATATGAGGTAGAAAAAAATTTGTAAGTCTACAAGGGACTCAATCCGGACCATTTCGATATTAATCCGGTTGGTTTTCGCTATTTTGTCGGTTTATTTTTTGATATATTTAACTTTTACTTTTTATTACATTTAAGGTACTTAAATATTTGATTAATTTTTGGTACTTTTCGCTATTTTTTCGGTACACTTTCGATACTTTTCGATACGTTTTTGGTTTATCTTCGATGGTTTTCGGAACATATTCAGTTACCCTTCCATACATTTAAGGTACCTATTTTGATAGATTTCCGGTACTTTTTCTGTATTTTTTTCAGTAAACTTTCGAAACGTTTTTGGTGTATTTTCAACGATTTTCTTTTAAATTTTTGTGTTTTTGGGTGTATTTTCGGTACATCGGTTTTCAGTTACTTTTCGATAAAGTTTACTTACTTAAAAAAAAAATATAAACTTTTTCGGTACACTTTCGATAACTTTCGATAAGTTTTTGAAACATTTTCGATGTATTTACTCCGATTTTCGATATTTTTTGGTGTTTTTCGGTGTATTTTCGGTACATCTTCGGAACGGTCCGCGTAATTAGTCTCGAAATTTTCCCAAAATCAACTTGAACTTGTGCTGACATAGTTCCTGGAAAGTTCTCAACGAGTCCCGAAATGCTCCTTTCTTCTTCATATTAGTTATGAAAATACTTTTATAATATAAGTTTCAAATAAACATTCTTTGAAGACTAAACAATATTTCCCTCGCTGATAATTATTATGCAAAGTCTGATAATTATTATGATGACTCAAAACCTTTTTTTCTTACTAAAATAATTAATGATTTACTTTTCTACTTTTATATTATTTTACTTAGTAACGTCTTAGTTGTTGGTTCCTTTGCATACAATGTGCAAAATATCGACAAATTTACATAAATATTTGAAATTTTTGTTGAGCAATTTTGGGTATGCACTTCCATCGATTGCAATTCTTGGTTATTAAATGAACGACGTCGGTCTGTAGATAGCCATAATAAAATTTAAATTTATTTGATTTTCCGAAAAGCGCTGACATTTACAAAGGGCTTAGCCTGCAGATGTGCAATTAATTTTGTTTTTGTCAACAGTTTAAAATGCGTGTTCGAAATTATTTAAGAAAAAAGAAAAGTATTTTAACAGATGATTATTAATTATTATTATTATAAATTATTTGTGTTAATCGGGTTTTATTTATTTATTTATAAGCTAACTGTAGCACGGTTGCCACCGGTGTTATAAATGTTTCAGTTCACAACTTATATTTTCATTCCTAACAAAAAAGAAAACATCGCCGTCGAACGAAATTATTATGAACTAATTTAAAGTTTTTCCCAATTAACCAAGGCTTCACATCATTGCGTGAATCATTAGACAAAATATTCAAAGCACAAATGACACCAAATCAAAGCATCAAGAGGGAAAAACAAAACAAAACAAAAAAAAAACAAATTGTTAATGTCTTAACAGCAGCTAACCATAACAAATTTTTGAAACAATGGCAATTGCAGGAAAGTTTCAAAATTTGTGCAGTAGCCACATTCACCACACTTCCAGCACTTCCGCTCAATTAGACAGACAGTATGCCACAAAATAAAATAAAAAGTAATGCAATATGTGTAAACAGTTGGCTTTTGTAACCGAAGAAAGTTTTAAGCTGCAACCGAATGCATACAAAATTCGATACTAAGTGGGCAAGTGAAGAAATGAATAAGTAAAAAAAAAAAAACAAAATAATCTTTCACTTGCAGTCGTATACATACATTCGTTTGCAGAACTTTCTGATCGACGTTGTCTGTATTTTTTACTGACAACCACACTAAGTTAGTTTTAAAGCGAAATATTTTCCCATTGCACTTCACAGCAGTTTCCTATGAGCACTGTAATTTCCGTTTCCGCTGGTTTGCCTCTACACACATACACACTTACTTATTTACGTACTTCCATCTCGTATTCTCTCTCTCGCTCGCTCTTTGCTGCCTTTCTTTGCTGGTTACTTGCTGCTCTTATTGTTTTTCCATATGCATTTCACAATGTTGTAGAGTCACACTCCCCTCACCGTTGCCACCTTTCAACACGTGGGAGGTTTTCTATATTTTCATTCGAAATACGAATATTTTTCTCCAATATGTTTGCCGTCAAAGTGTCAATATGACTCTGCCACGATGTGTAGCAAATTGAGAAACCTGCAAATAATTTGTATGTCCAACGGTATGAGTAGCAATTCGTATTGTAAGAGTATTTCTTCAATTTATTTTTTTTACACCAAATTTTGCAAACAATTTCCTTATTCGACTTTTTTGCTGCTGGCAGTAATCGCATACATTTTTCGAGAGAAGAAAACTCGTTTTCTGGTCCAAAGTGGTTCCTTTCGGCTACAAATTGTGAACGCAGTAAACATTCGAACAAACTCCAATCAAAGCCCTTTACTTTAAGAATGATGTGGTATTAATTTGAGGATGTTTATATGTGCTTAAACGAAAAATTATACCTCAAAATTATGTTACTAACCTCAACTGGGGTATTCACAATGCCTAGTAATATATCGCAATATCGGAAAATCATAAAATTTCAAAAATTCAAAGTTGTGTTGTTGTAACTCTTTTTTCTCAGCAATGCAAAAAAACCCCGCAAACATAAATTTAAAACAACTAGAAAACGTTCTGATTTCAGCGATCTGCCTCAATTTACAACACTTTGTGAATCTCCTTCATATATATTTAAATACTATCAAGTCCAAAAATCCTTGCTTGCATGCTATCGTAATGTGTTATTTAAAGGCAGCGTATAATTAAAGTCTTCAGAGTCCAAACAACATTTGTGGCCCTTTAAAAAAAAATCAGGAGTTCAAGTTTTAATGAAGTTGTCATAATTTGTGTAAGAAAGCATGACGTATTAAAAATATTATCTGTTCGTTTTTTTCTGACGAGGAAACACTTTACAAAAAAAAAGCCAAAAAAATGTTTTTTATTATTTTTAGTTCTCATGAAATAATGGAACATTTCGAATTTGGAAGATTTAAGCGGAGAAGTCTTAGAGTTTAAACACAATTCCGACGAATGTCGAATTTTCGCCCAAAAGAGTGACGTTCGCCATGAAATTTCGCTCACTAACACACGATTACGGCAAGAACATAAAGAAATTGAATCTCAGTTCATAAAGTGATCAAATTGAACAGAAAACTTAATGAATATAATAAGAAAAAGACAAAATCAAAAAATGTTGAAAATAGGATTTACTAAAGTTAAGTTTTTTCAATTAACACAAGTACAAACATACATTACATAAATTAATTTTGTTTTTAATTTCGATTTTAAAACCTAAGAATATTTAACATATTGTTCGTATTTGGTCGCTGCCGCCAGCGTTGGCATTAGAAATAAATCTATCGTCGCGACAATACATCGAGCGAATTTCGCGTACGCTTTGATTGTGCGTAAACTCCTATACGATGTAGTGTTCGTTCTATTTTGCGTGACGAATATTTGCGGCGAAGAGTTCGTCGTATGCCGACATTGGGATTAAGCAATAAGTCATGTATCCTCTCAGTCTTTATATTGTCTAGTTAATATATACTCGTAGTAACTTACTATATCAATTGCTAGCTGAAATTGTGCATGAAAGTTGTCTGAATTTATTTTCATGTGATTAATATTTGCTCAATTATGAACCATTCATGCAGTTAAACTTTGGTTCCACTTTGTGATCGATGCAAAAATTCGCAATGTATTTCACTCTAGAATTGCCATAATTCTTACACTTTTGCCGCATGTTATGAAAATTAAAGAGGCTTGGACTCTAATTGCCATAACACTTTCATCTAATGACGCGCAATCACTTTCCAATGACCATTCACTCTGCCAGATTGCCATTGTATGTAGGTAGGTATGTAAGCACGGATATATGTACTTAGTTTTACTTGTTTCTTTTGCATCCTTTTGTCGAATTATTTTTTCGCTAAAGCACATAGATTTTTGTTTATTTTTTTCAAGTTTGTATGCAACAGTTTGCCTTGCCGTTGCGGCTTTCACTCTCACATCACTGCTCTGTGATGCTTACAAAGAGTACACTAAACATTTTTTCTGTCTGAAGGTGAAGTAAAGGAAATTCTCTAAAAAAAGGGAGATAACAGGGAAGAGGAACAAGCTGAATCGCTTCGCTGATAACTGCAGCAAAGCACGTTAAAGCGTGAAGAGATTTGATTAAAAGATTCCTTTTGCGTTTGCTAAACGCTTTGTTGCGGTTGCTTTTGTTTTTTTTTTTAGCCAAACAAAACTCCATTGCAGTTGTTATTGTTATTGTGTGTTAGTTTTGAAAGAAGCAAGAATACAATTTTGTTTCAGTTGTGTCTTGCTCTGTGTGAAATTAAAACTTGGAATTGGAATTGTTTACTCAGTTCAATTCGCTTATGAAATATTTTTGGTTTTTATGTGCACTTCATATTTAAATATATATGTACATATGTATATAAGCATATATGTATATACTGACATATGTATAAGATGAAGAATAGTGAGCTAAGTATGACTACATACATTTATTAAATTTCATATGAACCTATAAATGTTTTTAAAAATGCCGTAAATTATTTAAATGAGCTTAGCTTCTTTCTTCATTATTATATTCTTTTCAAATTGGCTATTGAGGGATCAACTGTAATAACGAGGATACGAAAAATGCAAGGTGTCTCGGCCTAAGCCATTGTATATTACTTCATAGCTTCCAAGTATTAGTTTTATCAAAAAAATTATTAAGTACTATTTTATAGAAAAAAGTCAGTGATTTAAAATTTTGTTTTTCTTTATAAGTAAAATTTTTCAAAAATTTTTTAATAAAAGCAAAACAATTTTATGAAAAATTATGTTTGTAGCAAATCTCGGCCTAAGTTGTAACAAGCAACACTTGATTTTATTAGATATTGCTTTACGAAATCTCAGGCCCTATAAGGAGACACCCTTTAAAAATTCGTCATTTTATTTTTTAATATACTACGTTCTATCACATACATATACATTTTTTTAAATTTTAAAATCGTTTAAACATGCTTTTTCTGCTTTTTTTTTATTAACTCTTTGTCTATAAAAAAATATTTAATATTTTTTTTTGATAAATCTAATATTTTGCGAGCTATGAAGTGATAAACAATGGCTTACGCAGAGATATCTTACATAACTTTCGAAAATTTTTCATTTCCAGACGTTCTGTCATATCTTGTGAGGTTTTCTACAACATAATTAATTTAAATGAAAATCTAAAAAAACACGACGACTCCGAACGGCAGATGTATTTTATGAGAAGCTTTTTCATGGCAGAAATACCCTCGTAGATTTGCCATTGCCTGCCGAGGTGTGACCGCTTTTAGAAAAAAACCTTTTCTATAATTAAGATTTTGCTTGCCCTGACTGAGATGCAAACCTCAAACTCACCGGCATATCGAGTTTAAGCACGCACCGCTTTCCACTCGACCACAGCGGACATTAAAGTGTAAAAAACCAAAATATTCTTTAGAATTTATTAATTTAATTTTTGCAATTTCTGACTGCCATTAGAGAGTAAATTCTGCACAGTTAAAATTACCACAAATATTATTGATATTCAAATTCGTAGCACCCAGAAGAAACTAAAAAATAAAATGTATGTGATGCTTATAACACACAAACAATGTTGGACTATTTGTTTTGTATTTTCTGAAATCTGATATAGTTTATTAACAATGAAAATAAAATTTGAGTTGAAATTTTCACAGACATGCAAAAAAGAGTTTATATACAATAGTAAATGAAGTATAGTTTGAAGTACTTGCCTGTCGAAATCAGAAGCTAGAAGCTTTCCATAGTTTTTTGGCGTATTTAAGCACTTAAAGGCAACAGTTAAACATTTAAATACGCTCTCAACAAAAAAATTCAGCGCATTTCACTTTTTATATTTTACTGGCAAACAATTCGTATGTGTATGCGTGCTTACATATACATATATACAAGTGAACACAAAAAAGCCCTTACATTAGCGCGGAGTCATTTCATAAACCTTTTTGTTTTTAATGTAGAACAAGGTCATAAAGCAAGTAGATGGGTGCAAAAGTTAACGTTTCCAAACTACATACGAGTACTTGAAAAAAAAAGCTTGGAAAATGTATCCATTTCACTGTTTCACGCATACACACGCACACACACACACATGTAGGCACGTATGTACATATATACAAGCCCTGTAGGGAAAGCTATCACTTAGTCGTAGATTAATTTTAATGCTAGCAATTTGTGTTTCAGCCCAACAAGTTTGCCTTCTAACATTCTATTCAGGTTAGCAAATGATATTATAAACTGTCCATGACAAGCCAATTGTCCCTTCTTGCATCAGCTCATACCAGTTCAAACACCAGTTTACTTAAAGAAAATTTACTGCAATTATCGAGTATTAAATACAAGTATAAATTTAATTTAAGAAAGCGTAAATTCGTTTTTCACATATGAACTCTGGAAAATTTCAGTAAAATAGTCTTTAGAAGAGTAAAATGTTATCAAATGCTTTTTAGAATGTATCATTTTGATTTTAAAATGAATCAAATGTACTTTTAATTTTCAGTGAAATTTACTTTGGAATGCAGTAATGTACAATTTTTTTTTTCAAAAGTACGTGCCCGCTGTGGTCGTGTAGATAGCAGTGCATGCTACGAGTATAACTTGAAACGCCGCTGAGTTCGAAGTTCGAATCTCAAACAGGGCAAGTAAAATCTTAAAAATAGAAAATGTTTCTTTCTAATAGCGGTCACCCCTCGACAGTCAAAGGCAAAGCTCCGAGGGTTTTTCTGTAACGAAAAAGCTTCTCATTAAATACATCTGCCATTTGGAGTCGGCACAAAATTGTAAGTCCCTCCATTTGTGGTAGAATTTAAAGACGCATACCACAAATCGTAGGAGAAGCTCGGCCAAATATTTAGCTATATTATTATGATTATTATTATATTCGATGTTTGTAGCTTTATAAAATTAGTTTAAATAATCAAAGTATATTTCATGTTCGTTAATAATAATATCGAAGTCATGCTTTCCTTGGTATACTTGAAGCCTTTATAAGAACATTTAATACATTTAATACAAATTTACATTTTTGAACGAATGTGCGTCATCCTTTGTGTCTGAGAAATCACGTTTTCGACGATGCGCGTAAATTTTCACTCTGAACAATGATGAAAATAGATTCAAAAATACTTTATAACACAGCCTGTCGGAAGCAAAAACAATAGAAAATTATTAACGCACATATTTTAATAAATATAGTTTATTTTGAGGCGAGGCAGATAACACTCAGACGTAATAACAATTTAAATATTGTCGACTATTTCGCTGCATTCAATGACAAACGAATATGAGTTCTTCATTAAAATACCACCTTACAAATTATAAATTTTACCTGCAAACTAACTTTTTGCTGCAGGGCTGCTGGTATAATTACAACTCATATAATTTCCGTTCCTAAATAACCGTTCATGAAGTGCAATTTTTGCACACTAGTGTAGTTTTTTAACTGCAGGGTGCAACTGCACACAAACACACTTGTATTATATGCCACCTTTGTGCTTTTTTGTCCATTACTTTTACAGTTTCTTGTTTGCCAGCGACGGCTAGAGCTACCATGAAATATTTTTACGAGTAAAAAGGTTTATCGAGGTGCTGGCTTACAATGTGTTGGATGATGAAAGTTTAGGTTAAAAGGTTAAGGAGAGTAAGTATTTGCAGCACTCAAAACTGCCAGACATAAATTTAGTAACTGGTCCAATTGTTGATGACCTTTTGTATACAATTTTGTTTTGGATAAGGCAACTGTCTTATTCGTGCCATAGTCTACTCAATTACATCATTTCCGTTTCCTCGCTTATGCAAAGTTGACATTCAAATTTTTCTTAAGCATTGATGTAATCCTTGGAGCATGATATATGTGATTCGGATCATCAGAGAAATTTATGAATGTGAGAATGAAAGCGTACATGATGAACTCAATTTAAGATTGACAATTAATTTTAAAATCTAAATTGAGGACAAAGCGAGTAACTTCACAGTTGTGCATGAAGTTGTAAATCTGAACTTAAAATATAATTTTGTAATTACTCACGATTATTATCAAATCAATTCAAGAGTTCTTATAATTTTTTCGAGCATGCAGTTTGTTAGCCTATTAAATTTCAGTACAACAAAGAATAATTTTAAAGTGCGTTCTATTTAACCGTGATTTTGTCAACTTTTTCGTTGACCTGCAGGAGATATGTTCTTTGAGGATATACGCGTTCACTTTTTGTGTGAATACCTACTTTGTGTAAACTAATTTTTAAACCACTTACTTTTAATCAATCATCACTTTGTGACACCGTTCAAGTGTTCAGTGGGTTTTAAATTCTCCAAGTGTGTGCAAAGGCTATTTTGCGCATTTTACAACCAAATTTTTTTCTGGTACCAAATACATTTTAGTGCAGCGAAACTAAATCTTTACGAAAAACAAACAAAAAATAGGTTGTTCGAGAGTGTAAAATGTTGTGTGTGTTTGGTTGTCTTTGCCGTTACCTTAGTGACACATTCTGAATGCTTTAAAAAGGATGAGAGCTTGTAGCTTAAGCGGGTACTTTGCTTCAACAAATCTCTTGTGTATATGTATGTTCAAATGTATATAAGGGTGGTTCAAAAAAAATTATGGGGAAAAAAGTAAAGACAGTACTTTAATGCTCTCAACTCTTAGGATTGTTCAATATTTATTTTATTTGAAATCAAAAAAAAAAAAAATACTTAGAGGTCATTCAAAGCGCACAAAACATTATTTCGTATAAATGGAATTAATAAAATGGAAATCAATAATATTCAGTAGACTTCAAATATAAAAATCAAAAATTTATTTAACCACTTCTTAATATTTAAAATATTTTATCGTATTTAATATAAATTGTTCTTTGTTATTTGGAGCTTCCGGGAGACTCATAACAAGTAATGACTAAAACAGAAATTGCCGACTGAAATATATTGATTTTCAAGGATACTTTAATATTTCGGCAAAATTTTCTTACTCGTCATACAAAATACAGGAGATACTTTGAGAGCTTTGAGCGATATTTTTTTTATTGATTTCAAAAAAACCACCAGCGATTTATTATTGTTTACAAAAATCGTATGAGAGCATTACATTTCCGTTTTTAAGTTTTTTGTTAGACAACCATAATGTGCACACTACAAACAATTTTTGCATTATTATCTGTAAACAAATTTGTTTGCTAACTTTTACGGCGTTAAGTGTTGCAAAAACTAATTGCATCATTAAAATAATCAAAATTAAAGTTATGCGAAACTTAATTTTTCCAACTTCGTAGAGTTTGTGTGGCGGAGCAAAGCAAACTAAAGTGATAACTCAATCGCAGCCGCAGACATTCATTGGCGCACGTATTTAGTTATGCAGTAGCTCAAGGGATTTAATCCAATTAGATGAGAATAAATGAAGGGCTCCATTGATTCATTTGTCACCATTTGGACATTTGATGCACGATTTATATGTATGGGTTTATATAGGAGTATTGCAGCAGCAGCTCTACCAAATGCTTGAATGATTTAGTTATTGTACATTCTGCTAATTTCCATAGCGCTCCAATTTTAAACACACTTATTTTATTATTATTATTTAATTTCACAACTTTTGTTCTGAGATATGATGTGCAATTTGTAAGCTCACTTAACTTTTTGTCTTGCATATTTTCAGGCGTTTTTGCTAGCAACAAATGAGATGAAGTGCTCAGTGTAGTTGCAGTTGCACAGTTCATAAAGGAAGTCATTAAATGAAAGTTTTCATTAACTGTGAAAGTGCTCTTAATACGCGAGTTCCGGCGCGAAGAAGGGCTGAAGGCAGAGTGCACCGCTTGTAGCAATTTTAAAACAAAAAAGTCAAAAAAAAGATAACAAATGAGAAAATTAATTATTCACAAAAAAAAGAACATGAATGCTTAAATTGTTCATCTTTGGGGCATGTTTTCTTATAATAAATTGAATTTGTTAACTGTCCGCGAATTAGGTAAGGTTTGTGTTGCTTAGACTTAGAGTACAAAGTGATGCCGCCTAAAGTTGGGTAAAGTCCCAGTACATATTCAGCTTTGGAAACATAAAAAAAAATGTTTCCTGATTTTCTTGTTTTTAAAGTATTTCAAGCAGATACATACATATGTAAGTATTATGAGAGAATATAGTTAAAGTCAATCAATATTTTTTATAGTACGAAAAAATTTTTTTCAGATATAATTACATCACTTTTCGAACTCTGTTGTAAACGTACGAGTATTTAATGTCTTTTTTTGAACGGACTGTAAATGGGTTTAGGAAACAAATTTTAAGATCAATTCAAAGTTTTGTGGCAAACTACGTTATTCGTTTTATTGTCTTTTTGACAATAACTCGGCTCCGGCTTTTTAATTTTCCCTATACTACTTCTGAAAAAATTTCAAAGCTAAAAGTACAAAAAAACTGTTTTGCCATCGTAGTTAAGATGAATAGTTTTTTGTATACCTCGGTTCTAGCGCTACCAAGCAACTCTTTTTTCGCAAACCCAGTTTTCATCATCCAAGTAGCAGTCCTGAACTAGTCCCGAAGTAATCCCGAAACAATCCCGAACTAATCCCGAAATAGTCCCGAACAAATCCCGAAATAGTCTTGAATAAGTTCTGTTTTCAAGGCTTGAAAATTTTTTCCTCTCTCATAGTTATTGTGAGAAGAATTTAATAATATAATAAAAATACTTAAATCTTGGAAGATTTAAAAATTTTTTGTCAGTCATAATTACAACAAGAATAAAATAAGTCTCAAAATAAAAGTCTGTAAAGACTTAAAATTTTTATATCGCGGATGATTATTATAAGAAAACTTTTAAAATATAATAAGTCTCTGAAGACTTTAAAAATTGGTATCACTCATAATTGTTATTAAAATACTTTTATAATTCTTACGAACATTTTTTAAAACTCCACCATGAAATATTTATTATTTTGGCTTTCTGATTTCATGTCATCGAAGATTAATTTTCCCAGAGGGGAGAGTTTTCGCTTGACAATTTCTGCAGAAGTTGTGTAATACGAGAGGCGCTAAGCCTCGGCCACAGATGACTGACAGTTTTGCCAGTATTCCCATCTCGCTATCTGGCATTTGCTATGAAATTTGAAAGTTTGTAAATCCATCCAATCATTTTTGTCTTTGCGGCCTTGTAGTTACTGACAAATTTATTAACTTATTATCACTTTGTTTTTGGAATGCAAAATATTTAAATAAATTCATGTACTATATACAGGCAGAAAATAAAATATCGGGTTTTTTTGTAAATATTTTTCCTATGTATTTATCCTTTTTTATGAGCAATGTCTTCATTATTTTATTTTTTTTTATATCAAATTGCTCCTAATCCTTTCCGTTATAGACAAAATTTTTGTATATACAATATAAACAATTCACTCGTATAACTATTCAATTATTAATGTTACTTCTCTCTGCTAAAAAATAAAAAAACAAAAGGAAGTACAAAATTGCACTTTCACATCACATCACAGAAGTTTTATACACAATGGATTTTAATTTTTGCGACTTGAATGACCCCTGAATCAACACTTCATTTCAGGTTTATTGCTGGCTAAATTGCTTGATGGCATCAATGCGATTTGAACTAGTTTAGACGGAGAGGGAACGGCGGAAAAAGGAAATAGACACTCCGCAGCAATTTGGCATTCCACTTGTCGAAGCACTTCCGCTTCGAGCACGAAAAACCGAAGCTTCGACACGTAAATACAAACAACTCATTGTTAGTTTTCGCCATTGTTGCACTTCGATATTGTAGCCATTCGATTGTTGGCCGCGTTTTTTTTTAGGGCGAAATACATAACTAACTACTTACATATGTATGTATTTATACACGCAGGTGTTTGTTTGTAAAAAATAGTTTTTGGTTTTGTTTTGTTTACAGATAGTGTATTTATATCCAAAATGGATGGAGTATGGATGTATTTACATACATAACTGATTAGAGCAAATGCACGATGTTGCTGGCGTATGTGGTTTGCCTCAACAACAGCGCGTCCGCGTCGCATTTTCCAGTCTAGAGATGTAGGCAAAGCCTTTGTCTAACAGTGAATGAGGACAAAACAAAGTACCTCTTGGCAACAAGCAAGAAATCTTCGCGCAAAGGCTGAACTTAATTTTTTGCTAAAAATTTCAAGTTAACTCATTATTTTGTATTTTTTGTTTAGCAATATTAATCATTTTTTGTTTTTCATTCATCTGCTAAAAAAAAACAATTTTTTTTTAATTTCATTAATTATTTTGTTAAGCAAAAAATGCATTGTTGATATAAAAACAGCAATGAATGAACACTTGTCATAACGAAACCATACCATAAATAATTTTTACTTCTGCGGAAATAAATGCATGTCAAATAATTATTATTATTATTATTGCTGAATGAAAACTGAAATTATTAACTAAGATATTTTTGATCAAAAAATTTAAACTCATATATTTTTAGAATAAAAAATATTTTATATATTATGACAAACATAAAATGATTTTTATTTTGAGAAAATAAAATTAGAAAACCATTGATCTAAACTTTTATTAATATTGCTTAAAAAATAAAAAGCTCAACCAATTCTGAAAGGATTATGGTAATTTTTCTAAATACATAATTTCCTTTTGATTGGAATGAAAGAAATTTCAATAAAACAATTGTAAATTGCAGTCAACTAATTCTTTAAATAACATTTACAAATATCTATAATTAGTTTTCTTAAAAGCGATCAATATGC
The DNA here is from genome assembly GCA_963971545.1 of Philophylla caesio. Lineage (NCBI taxonomy): Eukaryota > Metazoa > Arthropoda > Insecta > Diptera > Tephritidae > Philophylla > Philophylla caesio. The sequence goes on from OZ020607.1 coordinate 13,249,684, forward strand.
ATTTAAAATATATTAACTTGTTTTTGTGGCATTTAACGATTAAGCTTGTAATTTAATTATTTTATAAAAGTAAAAAAGGAATGAATTATAGAAATAAACTATTTTTTAGAAATCTATTTAAAGCAAATGTTTGTTTTGCTATGAAATAACAAATTAAATGTTCTAAATTTCAAACTTGATAAAGTTAAACAAGTTTTTATAAATCAAAAGTCGGCATAACTAGTTTGAATAGGAAATAAGTCGTGTATCACAAACTTTATTTATCTCAACGAAATGTTTCAGACAATTTATTTTGCGAGTATGTAACAATTCCTTGTTATCTTAAAACAAATGCTCTTTGCATTTTTAAACTGAAACGTGTAAAATTTAAAGATTTTAAACAAACGAAAGTAGGATTTCCAACTATTCGTGAAGTAAAAATATGCTCACCCACCTACAAACACACACTCACGCACGCACTCACGCGTGCCCTCAAGTGAGCAAATGTTAAAAGCGTTTGTCGCGCACATTTATGCGAACTTCCGAATTCGTATATGTGCGTTAATGTTGACCTTTCTGGATAGCCATCGACATATTAGCATTGCATAAATATACAATAGTGTGCACACTCGTATATGCAGAAATTTATTTGTGTTTGTTAATTTTTGCGCGTTTTGATTCCGCAGCAAATGGCAGTTTTCATAGTTACAGTGGTAACGAATGTGCAATTGCAGCAATTATTTCGTGTTGTTCCACTTATATCAAAAAACAAAAAAAAAATAAAAATAACAAAAAAGTAGCAGTTGCTTAAAAAGAAACACAGAAAATGATATTTATTCACTCAGATGTTTGTTCATATTTCTTACGCAAAAAAAATGCAGTTGCTTTGATTGTAGCTGGGACAATTGATAGAGCAATTCCATACATTCGTAGAAGCGCATAATTACTTGCAGGCAATTTGATATTTAAAGATTACTTAACATAAATAAAGGAAAGTGCATTTAAAAATTGTAATAATAATTTTTGTATGCCAAAAAGCGACTGATTTCTCGATAAGTTTCATTGTTGCTCATTAAAAAAAAATTTTTTGAGTTAGCGCTCGCAAAAATAAGAATTTCAATAATAAAATAATTTTTTTCCATCACTTTTTATAAAAAAAATGATTTAAACAAGATGTATGGTATCGTGGACTGCAAATTTCAAGCATATTTTTTACGAGCATAAAATTATTTGTAAAAGAGTGTTAAAGAAAACATTTAAATAAATATTGCATCGTTCACTAGTTGCGTCTATTTTTTTTTCCATAAAAATAGTACTTGCTCCATTTTATTTCAAGATACTGCTGCTGTAATGCTACTCAAAGTTATTATTCGAGGAAAAAACGAATGGAAAATATAAAATTATGCAAAATCGTTGGTTATTTTATTATTGAAACTGTGCGCCTTTTTATATCAAAAATTTAAATTCTTAGAGAAATGCTTCAGCGATACGCTATAAGGGTAGAAAATATATATATTTTTTAATTATTTGTTCTTTTTATAGCTACAAAAAAAAAAATTTTTTTTTGTGTGTGTTCAATTGTGCCTCTATGAAAGTTTAGAAGGCTGTTAGCATTGATACATACAAAACTCATTATCTCTGGCTAGTGAACTATTTCGGTTAGTTTTTAATAAAACAAAATATTGTGTCATTAGATTTTCAACTTAAAAATGTAAAACAAAAGAAATTAACCCGGTGTGTTTTTAATAAACTATAATCATTTGTAATATATCAAAGGCATTTGTAGAATTAAGTAGAATTGCAGTTTGATGTTAACAAAACCCACAAAATAACATTAAACTTGTGAACGGAAATAATCGTTATTTAAAAAAGATGCAAAACGAGTTTGTGTTTAAAAAAAAAACGCCGCATATGAATCACTGTAGGCGGAAAATCCGTAAAAGATGAGAAAGCTGAAACCTCCCCAATGATATTTAACTTCTTAAAGTTACTTTTGCGGGAAGTAAAAATACAAACACAGAAAGCGAAAAATAATTACTTCGGATAAAAAATTGATCAAATTATAAATTTTCAATTAGCTGGTTAATCAATAAATAAAGTTTTTGCTTATTATACAAGTAGTAGTAGTGAATTGTTTATTGTTTTTTCTTTATTTCAGGTTCAAAAACTTTGAAAGACAAATTGATAGTTCAAAAAAAGTATTGTTTTCCTTCGAGCCGGATTTGAACCAGCGACCTATGGATAGCTTCCCGACCCAATCATTCTACAGTCCACCGCTCTACCAACTGAGCTATCGAAGGCGGTGATGAACTCAATAATATATATTCGCTATGCATGCCTTGGAGTTTAAATACCTAAACATATATGTACCTATGTACATAGTATTCGAGTATGTGTATAATATTCATTCATATATATTTGATAGGACCCAAAATAAATTTTGCGATAACAAAAAAAGAAAAAATATGTATAGCAATAGCCTCTAATAGCGATCAATCTGTTATCGGTGCACATTTGAAAATAGGAGAGAACTTTTTTTTATATTTTATTTAGCATTTTGCATAATTGTTTCAACTTATACTTAAATGGCACGTCAGAATCTCCCATATAGTATTTTTGCGTATAAATATTTTTTTTTTCAGCATTTTTCAATGCTTTTACCTTTATATGCAGATGATTGCGTCGATATGGAACAACAACTACTTATATATAATAATAATAATTTTCTGAAGACGTTTCAGTTTACTAAGCACACGACTTGTAAGAGATTTTTATTGTAATTCGCCTTGGATAACGTTGTAAGAGTAATTTGTCCGAATAGAATGAAAACAAGAGTATACAGCTTTAAATGCTTAGCCCTTTCAACATAGAGCTTCGATCAAAGCAAAAACAAATACAATGGATATACCAACTGAATCAACATCTTTTATCCTCATATGTCTGATACATGACTGTATAGATACATTTTTCGAAACAACTAGTATGAAGAATAAAGAAACTGTTAAAAATAGAGACTTCAGGCGAGAAACTGCTGCAAATAAGCTGAAAGTTGAATGGAAAAGAATGGTGATATTTAAGAGCTATCTTTGTTAACATGGCTATAAACATATATATACATACCTGAAAATTTATATATATGTATGAATGTATGTATGTACACAACACATATGCATGTTCTCTTATAAATAAAAAAAAAAATATTTCATTGGCTTGCTGATGTCGATTGATGGTGTGAACGTGTAAAATGGCCAGAAATATTTGAAAAATCTTCAACTCGTTAGGAGTTGACAAAATAAAATTTTAGTGCATGTTTTTATCGTTAGAAGGTGAGTAAATAAGTCAGCTATTATATGTGCATACCATATATGTGGGAGCACCACTTAATAATAGCGACATCTATAGAATAACGACAGGACCTACTAAACACAGCACTTATAATTGAAAACACTGACCGACCACAAAAATGCAACAGAAGACTGATGCGCACCGCAACCCAATGACGATAGAAAATACATTTAGAACAGATTGGCATTAACCACGAACAAGCAAGCACGGACTGCGAACCACACAAACGCAGATGCACATAATTTAATTTGAAAAATAAAGCATTATATTATATATTTACCGTTAAACTTGAAGCCACATTATTTGGAGCCCACATATACGAGTATATATGGTATATGATTTTTTTTTTTGAAGAATCCTGCTGCATTTTTTTTGCATGCACTAAATTTTTAATTTTTGTCACGCGTCATAATAAGTTTTTTTTTATTTTAAGCTAAAAACTACGTTAAGCATTTTTTTCTGCCGTTATAAATTAATATTTAGGAGTCGCTACCGTTAAATGAAATATTTCAAAAAGCTATTGATATAAGTATTTTTTGTTATTGTAAAAAATATAATTATTTTGTGTATGGAGCTTAATAAACTACTCGTATTAAAGTGACTTTGGCTGTAAATAATCTTTCATTTTTGAAATTATTTTTACTGACACTTTTACGCAATTTACATAAAGCGCATGCTCAAAACTTTGTTTTTTTTTTTGTATGAAAGAATGGAATATGTCAAACGCATTTTTAAATATTATTTGGATTTTCTAAACTTATTTGAACAAATTTTTAAGACAAATCTGTACTTTATAAGAAAATAAATATTAGAAGACTTTTAGTAAAAAAAAAGTTTACGCTATTGAAATGCAAAAACAATTTCGTCTGTCTTTTGTATATAATCTTGTAGTAAATTTACTAAAATTTTCTTTGAAAAGATATTACTTTTTTGGGGAAAGTTTGTCTTTATTTAGTCAAATATTTTTTTCCGCAACTGGTTCGTTAAATTTTAGAATTTCGATGATCGAAGAACTGATTTGTTTGCGGGGTAGCGACACCCAAAACATAATCTAAAAATATAACACTCTATTTGTTATTAAGAAGAGAGAGCAGCGAACGACAAGTTGACGTGCTTGTTTTCAAAAATTTAAAAATAATAAACATATGACGTAGTTATGCTTGTATGTGGAACATGAATAAGATTATGTTTTTTTTAGGAAGTAACCCCAAAATAATCAAGATCTTTTTCAATGCAAACATCTGTCTTTGAATATCTATTTTTTTCTTTTGAGATATTGCGTATCGTTTAAACTCTCTAGCAAAATTTTTGTCAAATTTTTTTACAAACTCTAAAATAATAGAAATTTATAGTTAAAAATAAAAGTTAAATTATTTAAAAATTTTCTGATATAATCCCTAAAATTTATACACAATCCACTGACGCGTTCTTTAGTAGTTAAATTAAAATTTTCAATCGTAATTTTCAAAAGTTTTAAAACAAACCACGTTTTTAGTTTTTATAGGCAACGATATATGTAAGTACGTGTGCATATATTTTGTATATGCTCCAAAGTCTTAACTGCAAGGGTGCGTTTATATATACAATAACTAGAGACTTAAAATTAAACTTTGTAATATTTTGGAAAATTAGGTTAATGATATAAGATAATTCATATTTTCACTTCCACGTGTACAAAATATATTAAATAATTTCTATAGTTTTGTGTTCGAGAAAATATATAATCCGTTTGTGGTATGAAAAATATAAAATTAGAATTTCCGATTTATAAATATTTTGTGAAAATTGCAAACAGAAAACACAAAAAAATTACAAAAGTTGCAAAATACAGTTCCAAGTAATATTTAAATAGTATCAGATCAAATGGTTACTAGAATTGCTTTCAATCTGGGATAAGCATACAAACGACTGATTCTTTAAATTTTGCTAAAACTAAATTAGTGGTAAAATGATGAGCGCGACCTCTAGAGCGGAAATTCGTTGCCAAAAAGAACAAGAAGTAACACGCTATGCATTATATCAAATGAAAACATATCATATCACATTACTCATATCAATACATATGTATGTCGCAAATTATCATCAGTCAAATCAGCAAAACATATGAAATAATATATAACATCACATCACGTAGCATTACATAACATAAATTAACATAACATATCAAAACATAGCATAGCACACATCATATCAGATAAGGCAACAAAACATATTAAATCATAGCATAAGTCGATCTTAAATGCCATTACTTAACGTAATCTACAATAATGATTAAAAAAAAAAAAAATGAAAAATCCATTTTTTGTAAATATAGCTCATATTTAAAAAAAAAATTATAAAAAATTATTTTCTATTTGAATAGCCTCCTTAAATAAAGACCGTTAAGCCGAAGTTTTATTTACAATTCCTATTTATCAGGGGTGCCCGTGTTTATCGACAGATTTCATTCAATTTGTATCGCAACCTACTTTGGGCAAGGAACAAAAGGACATGCACACCTACATACATACATCTAAGTATAAGAATTTCTTTAGGCTGTTACGAGGAATCGTCTAAGGAAAAGTAAAAGTACCACACAGCCATAAAATTATATATACAAATACGAGTATAGTTTCTTGTGCGATTTTTAATTGCAATATCCAGTTCTTGGCAACCTTATTGCTTTCGCCGTGTCATTTTTCTGATATTTACTCTCGCACTTAATTTTTTGGTTAAGACGAAAATGCTCAAATGTTTGCTAATTTGTTGCACGTTTCTCAATTACCGTTACATTATTACAACCTTTTGTGTTACATTTTGTGCAGACGCCATTCAGCAGAAACCAGCAGCAAAATACGCGCATTTAGTAAATATACCAGAGGATTTAAAGTTTATGAAATGTTGATCGGAGAGGGAGAGATTACGCGTTCTGCAAAACAAATTTATTTCCTTTTTTGGCAAAACTATTTGCAGAAGACAGACTACCTTGGTCTTCTGCGTTTATTTTAAAATAAAAGTAGTCTTCTTCCACTTGTAAGAATAATTAAATTTTTTAAGGAATATAAATGGGAATCAAGTGGTGCTAAATAAACACTTTGTGGAAACTCAATTATTACATGTACAGAAATATTTTAATACAATTTTATAAATATTCACCAATCATAATTTTTCTATGACGGTCACAAAGAAAAAAAACAACATTTTCTATTTTTAAAATTTTTTTTATCAAAATTAATTGAATACGATAATTTACTGTAAGCTTTAACAAGGTATGGTTAATGGAATTTTGGAATTAACTTATGTCGTTTCACTATTTTACATACAACGTCCCTTGTGTGGTCTGTAAAATAAAATGCACAAAATCAAGAATTTTTTTTATTGAAATTAGAAGCGAGAGCAATTGTAGCTACTAAGAAAAATTAGAAATGTTTGAGTGTCTGTGTGTAAAATGCTTAAGGAAAAAAAAAGTTCATCACAAAAATAAAAATAAAAAATTATTTAACCTAAATTCGAACATTTCAAATGAGACCTTGTTATTTAGCAAACATTTCACCAAAGCTACCACACACCCATGCGGCATTGTTTTCTAAACTTCCAAATGGTATATTCGTTTATTCGAAAATTTTATGTAAACTCGTATGTTTTTAGTTAAAACACTCACTCCGTTGCCATGCTTTGTGGAACGATTAAATTAGGTTAACCAAAATTGGTGTTGCGGCTAAAATAGAAGTCATTTACTTTATCAGCAGGTGTTTACATACACAAACATTCACAGGCGTGTACATTTGCTTTAGACAAGAGCACTCTACTCTTCTATGTTTGTATAAATGTTTGTGCATATGCACTTTTGGTTGATGTAAAAACGCAAAGCTGCATTGAAAATGTGAATAAGCAAACTCACAACATTCAAAAGTGGCTTGAGCTGCCTTTGAGTTATTATTAACAGAGAATGCTTAAGCGAATTAACGCAAAAATTCGGTTAACAGCTTTCAAAAACAAACTAATTAACTTTGTGTTATGTGAATAGGAGTGTTAATATGACTTACAACCAGGTAGTTAACCAAGCCTTTTTTAAATACTTTATTTTAATTTTTAGTTAAAATGCTCGTTAACTGTGTATATCTGCATAAATATTTTATGTATAGATTTAAAATAAACTCTGCACTGCTAACGTTACTACAAAATTACCAAAAAAAAATAATAGTAAACAATTACGTACATAGGGCGAGATGGAACTTTGAAAGAATGTTCGATGATTATTGTTCACATCAAAGTAAAACTTTTCACAAAATTTTAGTTGCTCTCTTCAAGTTGCCAATTGCACCCGCATATCCGCTTTTGACTATCGGCAGCGTGCTAGTTGGAAATTCGAAGAATTACGATTTGGTTCGCTTTTCGAAAATTATTTAATTTAATATTTGTGCACTACACCAAACCAGTATTGATCTGAGATGCCGACATATGCTATTATTCAGTCCTGTATTTCAGTTTTATTTCGAGTCATTAAATTCAATCAAGCTACATTTATATATTAATAACACATGTTTGTTTTGAATTTTTCTCTTGGCCTAATAAATGTGTATAATTGACAATTTTATTGAGTTCAAGGCCAGTTTATGAAAGATTTTGTATGAAAAAACAAAACACACAAAATCTTTCATAAACTGGCCTTGAGCTCTATAAAATTGTCAATTATATTAATAACATACATATTATTTCTCCAAGGCGTTCTAAGTTTTTTACCCGCCTTCAACTTTTGTATGAAATTAATTTTAATAACATTTAATTTTTTTTGCATATTTCCATGCAACTATAAAAGATTTTGTGTACATGGATGAAAATAAGGAACACAATTTTATGAGCTTTAACCTTCAGTACAAAAATTATGCCAGCAGTAGTTAATCATTTTTTATTAATTTAAACATTTTGCTGCCTTTTTGTTTTACGATTTATTTATTTATATATTTTTATTTTAAAATCATTAGATAGTCATTGTTTATAAGAAAAACTTGGAAAAAAGGACGTGACAAAGTTTTTCTTAGATTATTAATGTTGGGTGTGAAAAATGCGACTGAAAGTAATTAAATAACGTTTTTTAACTAATAAAATTTTGTTCACTAAATATACTCATATGAGTTTTTGGCAAAAGATTTTTATAAACTACAGAAAAACATCTTTCAAATAATATTTCTGGTTTAAAACTTTGTGCGGTTTTTATTTGATGGCCCTATTGAAAGAATTTACTAAAGCTGGTTTTTTAATTTAAATTGTTTTAGATGGGTTTCATTCGACATTGGTATTGCGCGTATATTCGTATTGCATTTCAATCAACTTTCGTTGAAATACTGATTTTATCTTGTTTTAAAGGAGGTACATCTGGGTAGACATATAATATATAGTAGAAAAAGTATATCTTAAGAGCTCTTTATTGTTTATTAGTTGACAAACCTGTTTGAAATTTAATCGTGGATAATTTATTTTACATTAACTTCAATTTGATACTCAATTGATATCCCTTGCTTAATTATAGCATGTTAAATTAATAATTAATGAAGTGATTACAAAATCATCATCTATCTGTAAGTAGTTTGTTACAATAGAATAAATTAAGTAAATAAATAATAGTTGGTAATCGTATTAATGGCAAAACTGATGGCTTTAAAAAAAATTATACTTTTTATTTTTTATGCTTTTTATAAGGTGGCAACTCTTTTCAAAAGCATTGACAGAAGCTTGATAAGTTTGAAGCCTATTTTTATTAACTAACTCTTTTTTTATTTAATAATAAGCAGCAACCATATTCGAAATTATGTTCAAATGTTTATCGCATCTAAAATATTTTCAATGATGTTTCATCATATACCTATAATACAGTGTAATTATTGTAAATGTGTTCCTGATAAATTATCAAACATTTATAAATATTCAATAGCTTGTAATTTGTCAAAACAATTTTAAAATTTATAATTAAGCAAAGGAAGACGCTTTTTATTTTTGATAAGAATATATAAAAGTTGATAAATTCTCAATATTGCATTTCAAAATGCACGTACAATAATTACCCCGAATACACAAAAGAGACAATATTGTTAATAAGAAAAATATATATTTTTTTATATAAATATTTAAGTTAACATAATTAAAATTTATTAACGTACATACATATTAAATTTAAAGCTTAAACCAATTTGATTGTACCTATACAAAAAAGAACAAAACATATCTATTGAGCATAAAAAATTTCCAAAAAAAAATTTCATTTATTTATTTATTGAACCTTCTTTTAGCGAGACTGAAAATAGCGGTACATATATTTTTAACCAATTAATTATTACTAATTTTATTCGAAATTCATTTCTATTTATAATCAAATGCAAAACAAATTCCTATTGGCAATGTCTATGTACATATATGTTTAAGGAGTGCATAACAAATGGCCAAGCGTTTGCACGGAGTACACGAACAGTTGCAAATGAAAGTTGCAATGAGACTCAGAAGACAAATATTTGCAAAGTGCAGAAGTTTAGATAAAATTCACTTTCATGACAACAATGTGTCACTAACATATTTACATCTCTTAAGTCTAATATATAGATACTTTAATGTACTTTAACTTGACAAATAACGAAATGCCGTCATGAACTTTTTTGTGTTTATGTATGAGTGCAAGTGAAATGTGATTTCAATGATACAAAAACTCTGTTTTAAGAAGAAGCACACAAGCTGACATGATGTTAATTTTATATTCGAAAACTATTTATAAGTAATAAATTAACAACGGATTGATTTTAGCATAATATATTTTTGTAATACACAAATAAACAAGTTATTTACTAAAGCTGAATTAATTATAATATTATTTTACTTTAAATACATCAAAAGATACAAATTAGTATTGTTAAAAAGGGCAAGACTGTCAATTTGTATATTTACTTTGTTTTCTCTTACACCTTCTCTTTTTGCAAACAAAAAAAAAAAAAAATAGAAAACAAGAAAACGGAACGCTTTATATTGAAAAACCTGCAAGTTTTCACAGACGTGGCGTATGAGTAATCGTATGATACGAGTATGTACATATGTAACATAAAATGTATATTTCCCAAATAAAAAATTTCAGAAAATTGTTTAATTTGCAGTTTCATTAATCAGTGAGTTTAAGTAGCATAATATGCAAGTTTCAAATGACTGCAAGTTAGTGTTAATTTATGACACTTTTTTTCTGACGCTCATCCCCAATTTACATACATGCCAGAGCGAAACTGTTTAAAAAGTGAAACATTTTTTAACATCAATGGTATTATTTTTCCACAAAAAATGAGCTTGTAATAATCAAACAAAATTTCACTTTCTTTGTGTGTAAAATTGATTATGAAATATACACTCATAGTCAAAAGTACATATTTACAAAAGCTGAAATTGATAAACTGTTTACTAGAATGATTTGATTAGTTGCTGTTAAGTGTATTGAAAAATGTCATTGTTGTTGGAATTTTTAGAGTAGGAAAAGATAGCGTGTGAAAATTCAAAGAAAAGAACGGTATATTTCACATTAAAATAAGCGTTTGAATTTATACCACCTGGCGTCAAAAGTATTTACTCACATTTTATTTGCTGCGGCAAATTAGTATTTTCAGCCGTATTCACACGCTAACAAACTACTACACTCATTCACACGGCTTACGACCTCCTTGTTGCACTTAGTTTATGCATAAATTTGATAAATAAAACTATTCGTTATGAAAATTAAATTAATAAAATGGTTAAACAATGAAGCTGAACATTGATAACGAGCGGTAATCGTTATCAAATTTAAGAATATAATTTTTACTTTTTTATGTGAACTTATCGAATTTCACTAAAGCCCGTTTATAATTTACTACAGAAAGAAGCAAACCAACGGCTCTTTTATAAATAAAAGAGATACTGAGCGCAAGACAATTTTCTAACCATTGAAAAAATAGAATACTGATAAGAAGAAGAGTATAATAGTACTAATAAAGGGCATCTGACCTTCTCGCAGCAATCTCCGTGGAATTGATTGGAAAATGAGTAAATTAAGCTCAGATTAAAAATAACTAATAAACTAAAACTTATGTTGTACGTTGGGTGGTCGACCGGCCTCTATTAATTAAGAAGTACATAAAGAAGCCAATTCAGTTCTGGGATTATCTGTTGAGTCTTTATATCAGTTTCAGGCTGAATTTGGAAAAAAATTAATGCATTTACCACAAAACTTACGTATGGCGCAAAGCAGCCTCTTAACAGATTTGAAGGCAGTTCGGTTATGTTTTGGGGGTTTGTGTCTTTCTACGCTCCTGCCCGGTACTCTAAACGAAGTCAAGACTGTTGTGACATTGTTAATAACAAATGCATTCATATCAGCCAACAATCTTTGCCCAACCAACAACGCGATTTTTCAACATGATAATGCAACATGCACTGCAAACAGTTTTGTAACGAAGTAAATCAAATTGTTCTACATAGCTTAGGCACTTCAAAGTCCAGATATAAATATTATTGAATATGTTTGGTCTTTTATCAATCAACAAAGGACAATCATAAGAATAGGAAAATTAAAGTTGCAAACGAAGAAATGAAAACAATTTGTTATAAGCTCACAATTCTATTTCTGCACAAATTGATTGACTTCATTTCCGTCAGGCTGCAAGCAGTTATCGCTGCCAAGGCAATGAAATTGAATATTAAAAAATATTCTAACAAAATATTTCACAAACAAATCACTTTTTTGACACAAATAAAATGTGTGTAAGTATGCTAACGAATTTTAATTGAAAAATTGAAGTGCGTGAAAAAAACTCTAATAGCAAACAAAAGATATTTGAAAAATAAATATTTTTAAATTAATGCTTTAATAAATAAATTTTTTAAAAATATTTTTTAAGCAATGGTGTTCATATATTTAGGATTAAGGTGTAAGCTTAATTTTGATTTCTCAATTTGTGAAGCTATGAAAACTTCAGTGTGTGTAAATATTTAAAACTCAAATTCAGGAATTAACATTGAAAATTTCACTCGATGTGTACAATAATTATGGCCACATACTTCTACAAATTAACGTATGAAGTTCATTTTAACATTAGATTTTAATATAAATTGAGTTCTTTCGCGCCAAATTATTTCCGATGAACGTTTTTATTTCCATACACGTATTAGGTGTTTACATATTTAAGTAAATAAACACTCGCAACACATTTACCAAATACAGACCGTCACGTGGCAAGAACACCGGCTAACTGTTTGAGATGCTGCATTCTACTTGCCGGTTGGCTGTGCTAGTAGATTAAAGTTCGTTTGCAACATGCTCGATAGCGAATGCAAAACCACAAAAATTAAAAGTCGTTGCATATGCATACATACGCACATATATACACATTATTATTAAATACGTACATTACAATGGCTCAGTGTTGCCAGTTTAGTTTTTTCTAGATTTCTGCACAAATGTAACTTTTCTACGAAATCATTAAAAAATTGTTAAACACTAAAAAATTTATAGATGTCTACTGATAATGTAAGAGCCGTTAACAGTGTTAATCAATATTTACAATGTTATGTTCATCACCAACGTTCACGATGTAGAGAATTTGACAGAACCATTTGTGTGTGTCGTCACAATGGGGTAATTGTTGCTGGCTCTTATATAAAATAAAAAATGAGTGAGAGGCGAAAAGTAAGAGGTAATCTGTACTGCAAATGTGGCGTACATATTTCATACCAACAATTTGACCCGCCATCATCTCATAATCTATTGTTTTTCATTTCAGTAAAATGTTTCAAAAACGTGTCAGCGCAAAGTAAAAGATTAGAACAAATTTTCTAATGCCTTCGGTAAATATAGTTCTTATAAACAATTAGTGGCGGTGTCCAAAAACTGCGCGAAGCTCTCTGGGAATGTTAATCCCGAGATCCCGAACTCCCTGTATAGGGGAATCCCGTTCTTTTTAAAACTTCTGAATATCCCGCGATTAGTCTATTCAAATCTCGAAATTGTTGAAATAATTAATATAATAGAAGTTTAAATTTAACACTATTTGATAAAACAGCCCCTCCAAGCCAAAGTTACTCATGCAACTTAATGTGCGCGCAACATGGACTTATTTAAATGTGCCATCGCTTTTAATGTTATGCTAATGAAATAAAAATTAAGAACAGTCGATAAACGGTGCTCATTGAGAACAGTCATTGTCGATCGCTTTCGTATCAGCAGTTTAGCTGTTGTTATTTTCCTCTTGCCAGCATTCAATTTTTCTTATTTGCACGTGGTGCTTTAATAAATCTTTATCCATTGGTGTTCTAAAAAAACTGGTGAAGAGTTATCTTTTGTGCAGGATGGCGTCCTCCTCCGGAGGGAACTATTACGCGTTACTTGACCCAGGGGATACTTCTCGTAGGTCTCCTGTTCAGAAACGAAAGAAAAGTGAAGTCAACATTAATAACACGTTGGATTTTCCACTACTTGGTCGGAAGCTCCCTCAATACAAAGTGCAGTGCCCTAAATATGTCACAATTAAGAGCAAAGTACCCGATAAGCCCATCAATAGTTTCAACATATTTCTTGTGTCTAAAGCTCTCGAAAATATTTGTGCTGAACCGCCGCAACAAATCTCGTTTACCCGTGACGGAAATTTGCTAGTGCTAACGAAAAATGATGTGCAAACAAACAAGTTTCTCAAAGCTAAAAACCTACTTAGTGTCTGTCCGATAATATCAGAGCTGCATCCAACTTTAAACACTGTCAAGGGTGTAATATTTGCACCGTCACTTCGACACCTATCCGATACAGATATTGTTGAAGGCCTTAGTGACCAAGGAGTAACAGGCTGTCAAAAAATCAAAAAATTTGTAAGTGGGGAACTTGTGAACACCTCGCTCCATATCATCTCCTTCAATAGGTACGAAATCCCTAAGGAAATAAAAATTGGTTTTCTTGTTTGCAAAGTCGAACCATATATACAAGCACCGATCCAGTGTAAAAACTGTTTCAAATTAGGCCACACTAAAAAGTATTGTAAAAGTGAGGAAAAATGTGAGGTATGTAGTGCAAATGTGCATGAGCCTACCTTGTGCAAGGAGGTAAAATGCATCAATTGCAATCACGCACATAGAGCCAACAACAAAAACTGCCCGACCATACAAACAAGAATAGAAACAATTAAAATAAAAACAATAACTAAATGTACATACAAAACCGCAATAGAAAAAGTCAAAGCTCAAGGAAAAGTTTACGATATTCCAACAGAAACCATCGACAAAGCTATTGAAATGAGACAAAAACGCCTCTCTTCTCGATCAACAACCACTCAAAATAGTTCTACACCAAATGTGTCAAATGCATATTCCAATACCAATTCCTCTCTTCCCATTCATGAAAACATTATAAAAGAAAATACGAAAACAACAACTGAAATTCCAATATCATTATCCAACTCAAATGAAGAAACCACCACCACGTGTATCACTAAGGAAAAAAATTACTCCTTTTTAAATCAATCTGACTCACCAGCCATACAACAATACTTACAATTGAGCGCAACGCAGCCTCGCTATTATAGTAATGGCTCTATCAATTCAGAGATGTCTACTGAGTAGAAAGAACAAAGTCAGTCTCGAGTGAATATTGCTAGTATATTCTCTTTGAGACATATCTCTTTCTCTCCTTCTCCTATGGTCCTAAAGATTCTGCAGTGGAATCTGAAAGGTTACTATAACAATCTACATGCGCTTCAACTAATTATAAACAAATACTCTCCTGACATTATTGCTCTCCAAGAGACGCACCTTAGTACTTATTCTATTGACCTAAACAATTATACAAAATCTTTATGTAATACGCCGACCCAAGCAAACGCAAAGGGAGGTACCGCATTATTTGTTAAGAAAACTTTAGAACACACTTTTCTACCACCAAATCCGAATATGTGCGCTGTGACAGCTATATTAAGAACCGAAATAAAAATTGCTGTTAGCTCTGTTTATATCACTCCTGGTGAGAATATTCCCTGCAATGATTTGCAAACACTTTGTGGCATTAATCAGTGTGCGACACTGATTTTGGGTGACTTTAATGCCCACAACAAGATATGGGGATCTCCGCAAACAGACAAAAAAGGAACTGACATAGAAAATCTCCTTTTACACTCAAATATGTGCACTTTAAATGATGGATCCCCTACTCATTTTTCGACTAGGTCTACATACACTCATATTGATCTCGCACTTGTAACCACACAGTTTCGCCCTTTTTTCTCCTGGGAAATTGACTCACAACTGCACGGGAGTGATCACTTCCCAATTTATATCGAATTTTCAAAGGTAAGAGAGAAGAGCAATGGATTGCTTAATAAACTGATAGCCTTTAATACCGACCAAGCTGATTGGCTTAGGTTCCAAACTAAGCTTTTGAGTCTTGGCGAAAAATTTGTAGTACACACTAATATAAACAAAACTGCAGCTATATTCCACAGGCTCATTATACAAGCCGCAAATGAATCTATGCCGATAAGAGGTAAAGCTCATAAGAAAAAACTTGTACATTGGTGGAATGGGGATTTATCCAATTTGCGCAAACTAAAGGCAGTAGCTTGGAAAGAGTTTAAAAAACAACCAACACCAGCAAACAGAATGGCATATAAAAAGGCGAATGCAATATTTAAGCGGGAATGTAAGGCCGCAAAAAGGAACTCCTTCGCCAAATTCTCAGAAGCAATTAACCCACAAACATCTGTAAAGGAATTATGGGGAAAGGTGAATTTACTGTATGGGAAGTCCACCTACCTGCAAGTATGTTCATTGGAAACTAACGAGGGGGGAACAGTGTCCGACGCCAATAACCTTGCCAACATGTTTGCCAGTGTATGGTCCGAACAAGCTAAAGACGCTAATTTCTCTAGTTCATTCATCTCTCACAAATCAAACATAAATCTATCTGTAAATTATCCAGTAGACATCACCGCGAACTTCCTAGAAAATCCCATAACACAAATAGAGTTTGATTCTGCACTTAATACTGCTAAAGGTAAATCCGCGGGTTTCGATAAGATCTCCTATCAAATGTTAAAACATCTTCCCTCTAGTATAAAACTACGATATATTGACCTCTACAACTCAATATTCCAGTTAGGACATATTCCACAAGAGTGGAAAACAGCTACTGTATTACCTATACACAAGCCTGGCAAATCCAAAACAGTAGTCAATGGATACCGACCCATTTCCCTTTTGTCATGCCCTGCAAAAATCCTAGAAAGGATCGTAGCTAAACGACTGAACTGGTTTTTATCGAAACGAAAACTTATAAGCCCACATCAAATGGCATATAAGTCAGATAAAAGTACTTTAGATGTACTACTGCACATTGACAACCAGATTGCACACACCATATCTAGGCGAAATCACATATCCATAATATCGGTTGATTTTGAAAGAGCATATGACCGTATTGGCAAGCACGCAATTCTAAATCAATTGATAGAATGGAGGGTGGGACCAAAATTACTCAGATACATTCATTCATTTTTATCAAACAGGAAGTTCCGTACTAGAGTCAATGGCACACATTCAAATACCTACCCCCTTGACAATGGAATACCTCAAGGTTCGCCATTGTCAGTCATACTTTTTCAAGTTGGCACTGAACATATTAATAAACTAATCCGGGGGTACCCTTCCTTTAGTCATTGTATTTATGCAGATGACCTATATCTGTTAGCTAAAATTAAGGGCGAAGAAGAATTCAAAACCAGAGTAATCGCACTATTCCAAGAAGTCCTGGACTGGTGTCATTACTCCGGGTCAAGAATTTCGTTTTCAAAAACAAAACTGTTACATGTATGCAAAAAAACTAGCTGTAGATTAAGCGATGTTGTTATATCTAATAAGCATATCGAAAATGTAAACTCACTCAAAATACTAGGCTTAATTTTTAATAATAAGTATACGTGGTCTTCGCATATAGATGCTTTAAAAATGTCACTTTTCAATCGACTTAATTTAATTAGATGTTTATCGTCATACCATAGTAATGCACATCCCAATAATGTTATTAATATCACAAAGGCGTTGTTATTTTCGAAAATCGATTATGGGCTAACTATTTATGGTAATACTTCGAAAACGCAACTAAATAAATTGAAGGGCGTTTACAATGCCGCAGCAAGATACAGCATTGGAGCTTTTCGCACAACACCTGTAAAAAATATATATACAGAGACGGGTATTCCAGATATATTCCATAGATACAATGAAATCACATCTAAGCAAATCTCCAGACTTATTCTGTACACTGAGAAGCAGTTGGTCACACATATACCGCAAATCGCCACAAGGAAAAGAGATCTACGATTCCCTTCGGCTATTTGTCGTATCATAAAGAATGCGCAGAAGATTGGCATTGAAATAAGGCCACACAAACTTTATTTTCCGCTTAAACCACCTTGGCAATTTAACACAAATTGTGTAATCACTGACCTTTTACGGTTACCAAAACAAACAACGAGCCCGCATATCTTTAACGCAGCATTCAATCAAATAATTGATAAATTTAGATCCCAGGGCTGGAATCTAATTTATACCGACGGTTCGAAAAGTGAAAATGCCACATCGTACGCAGTTATTAGTACAGATCTGCAACTCAAACAACTATTTCGGCTCGACGAAAACCATTCCATATTTACAGCTGAAGCCGAAGCATTGCTTGAAGCCGTTAACACGTGCAAGATAACTAGGGGAAAACATCTCATATGTTCGGATTCATTATCCGTTATAAAAGCATTGCTCAACATCCAACATAAAAATGAGGCTATCCAAAGAATCAGAAATACGTTAATCCAACATCCCAGTAAGATGAAAATAATGTGGATCCCAGGCCATGTTGGCATTCGCGGGAATGAGTTAGCAGATGAGGCTGCCAAATTTGCGACTACCGCACCCATAATCACTCGAAAAGCTATTAACAAAAAGGACATCATAAGATCGGTAAAAAAACACTATTCTGAGGTAAAACGAGAACTTTGGAACAATTACAACGATGGATACAAAGATATAAACAAAGATGGAGTTGCCATAAGATATCCAGACAAGTTTTCAAGAAGCAATCTTAACAAATATATACGCTTAAGGCTTGGTCATACCCGACTAACCCACAAATACCTCATGGAGAAGATGCCACCGCCAACATGTCACCTTTGTTTAACTAATACACTTACTTTTGACCACCTAGTTTACAACTGTAGCTTTATTAATAATATGCAACTGTTACTATTTAATGAAATCTGTTTGCCTAAACTATTAAAAAATGTTAACTCAGAAAGCATCGCCGACACTATATTACTTTTAAAAAAATGTAACATATATTATTTAATTTAGAGAATTTGATACATGCTTGAATTACTTCTATTAGGCCGAAGACCACAGTAGTTAGTTGCCTAGTTTTAAAATTTATTTATATAATTAATTATGTAAGTAAATTCATTAAATAAATAAATAAATAAATAATAAAAATTAAGAAATCGGCTCGAGTAATAAACTTTTTAAAAACCCCTTTCAAGAATCAACTAACAGAGTACAATCTTGTCAGATGTGTAAACTTTTTAATTAATCTAATTAATCTAAATAATGTATATAATCTTAAATATGACTTTCTGAAGCTTCTAATTGAACTACCATTATAAAGGAGCTGGATAATATCCTCTAGAGTAGAAAATGAGAGGTGGTTGAGGTGGATAACGCAGCAAGTCTCAAAGATAAATTCCATCAAGTTTTAACGAGCGAGTGTCCTCAAATAGAATGGTATATATGTAATTTATCAGAAGGTTTGATAAAAGAAATAACTATAATGGGGGCGATATGCAACAAAATAAAGTCCGGGTTGGATGGTAACACACTTAATGCTTTCATTTCTTTTAGATCGCATTTTCATAAAAAACAAATTAATAATTTTGTCTCGCTCAAACTGGAATGGGTGATGCATTTAATTTTTACCTGATTTTCATATTACATTTACTGTCTGAATCTGTATTCTTCTTAGATTATCAAACATATACAAATATTCTAAAGTGTATAATTTGTCAATAACATTTTTTATATAAATAATTAAACAAAGAAAAAAAACCATTTCATTATTGGTGAGAATATATAAAACCGGGCAAAATATCAATTTTGAATATGCGTAAATAAATGATTATTTATCAAGAACCACGGCTGTTAATACTGATCTCAAACGGTGATTAAAAATAATTTTACCAAATATGTACTCGTAGATTTATACTTTGGGTGTGGGTCAAGTTTTATATTTAATTTTTTTGGGGATTGAACAAAGTGTTCTTCTTTGTTATACTCGTATTAATGTTATTTTGAATCTTCTATCTATCTATCTATTTATATATAAAAAACAAGATATGTGTATGTATGCAACGTATGGACTCCAAAACGGCTGGGCCGATTTTGATGAAATTTTTAGGGAATCTTCAGAATATTCAGGCGGGTGACACTGTGAAGTCTGATTTTTGATTTTCGGTCTGCGGGTGGAGGGGCGTGGCAAAATCCAATTTCCATATTGCACCACCAATGACATACATATACATACTACATACATATTTTTATTTTTTTTGCTTTTTTTATTTTATTTTTTTTGAAAGCCGTTGTCATGTTTTTCAAAACGAGATATCAAATTCTTAAATCTTAATAATGATCCAATATCAAAATTTTGAAACTTTTGAAATGTTGCATTCAAAAATCCGAGTTTTCGGGTTATTTACAAAATATTTAAATCTGTCTATAACACAAGATATTCCGCGCTTACTAAGGTGGAACATTGTACAATAAGTTAAAAATAATATAGAATATATATAGAAATTACTTACATTTGTTAACCTACGAAACTAACGGCAGTATGAGAAAGAGACAATTGGCTGTTGCTTGCTACGTACGCTCTGATCACTTGTATAGGGTGTTTTTTTTAGGGGTATAGAACTTCGAATTGAAATAAAACACAAGAAAATCGTTTTAAGGTCCATAATTTGAAGGATAATTTTATGCATTTAAATATGATTTCGGGCATGTGGCCGCCGCGGCTGGCTCGAATAAAGCCAATTCTACAGGTCCAATATCCAACCACTTTTTCGAGCATATGGGGCCGTATGTCGGCATTAACGCCACGAATGTTGGCTTCCAATTCCCCTAACGTTTCTGGTTTGTTGGTGTAGACGAGCGACTTCACATATCCCCAAAGAAAATAATCCAATGGTGTCAAATCACACGATCTTGGTGACCAATTGACAGGTCCATTCCGCGAAATTATGCGCTCAGCGAATGTTTCCTTCAATAAATCGATTGTGACGTGCGCTGTGTGGCATGTAGCGCCGTCTTGTTGGAACCACAACTCATCCACATTCATGCCATCCAATTCGGGAACAAAATAGTCGGTTATCATGGCTCTATACCGGTCTCCATTAACGGTAACTGCCTCTCCAGCATTATTGCGGAAGAAGTATGGCCCAATGACTCCACCAGCCCATAGAGCACACCAAACAGTCAGTTTTTGTGGATGTAATGGCGTTTCAAGGGTCTCATGTGGATTCTCTTCACTCCAAATGTGGCAATTTTGCTTGTTGACGTAGCCATTCAACCAAAAATGAGCCTCATCACTGAACAAAATTTTGCGATGAAAATCAGCATCGAGATCAATCTCATTTTTGGCCCATACACCAAAATCACGACGCATTGCATGGTCTCGCGGCTTTAATTCTTGCACAAGCTGGATCTTGTAAGGTCGCAAGCCAAGATCTTTGCGCAAAATCTTCCATAAAGTTGATGGACAAAGCTCCAATTGCTGTGCACGGTGGCGAATCGATTCATTCGGGTCCTCTTCAACACTTTGCTCTACAGCGGCAATTGTTTCTTCGGTGCGCACTGTTCGACGGCTCTGCGGATGCGTATTATCACATAGAGTAAACGTAGTGCGAAAACGATCCATGGTTAACCGAATTAATTGCTCTGATGGACGATTATGTCGACCATAAAATGGACGGAGCTCACGGTAAACTTCGCGAACTGAACCATTATTTTCGAAATAAATTTCCACGATTTGCAAGCGTTGTTCTTTTGTCAACCTGTTCATGATGAAACGGCAAACCAAACTGAACATAAATGACATTAGAGTTGCCAGATTTGACCACAAAATGCCAGTTTTATCTCTATTCGAAAAACAAACCTGTAAAAAAAACACCCGTTATGTTGCCAAAGCATCTGAAAAACAAACATCAAACAGTGTGTATCAAAGTTATCATTTCGCCTTGCATCTGTTTATCAACGAAGTCAACATCACATCTCTCTAAGCATAGCCGAACGAAGTAGAAACGAAGGCCAATCAATGACTATTGCTGGCTTAATTTAGGAAAATTCATGTTTTTCACGCGGCCAGTTATATGTGGCTTGCTGCCGAGTTGGCACGCCAAAAAATTTATACGTTTTTACACCAAATAAAAAATCAAAAAACATTATCTATCAGCTGGCCTTAAGATGAAGTAATAAATAGATATAATTTCCAATTTGCCTTAAATATATTTATTCTGTAAAAATAACTTTGTGATAGGTTTACCAGGATTTTTATTTAAAGGCCGTAAATTTCGTTAAAAGCTCAATTTAAATCGTGTGGTAATACAAGACTAATGTTTGCTTAGGGCCAGCAAGGCGGACCGGGTCAGCTAGTTATATGTACTATAAAAGGACGATTGCATTAAATTTTTTTTGACAAATTGAAAATTACGTATCAAAACTTTCTGAAAGTCGGGATCCCAGGATTACCCCGAGATTTTGTTTTCAGATCTCGAAAGTCGCTTATACGCCGTGACCTGCATTTTATTCACTTCAAAGTCGAAATATGTATGAGAAATTGTTTTAAACTTATCCAAAAACTAACTCCTGAAAAGGGAATAAAGGTGTCAATATAAGATAAGCAAACTATTTTTATTTTTTATGTAGGAACCAACTGATGAAGAGCATTGATTGATAGAAGATATCGATCGTGTTGTCTCTGGGATATTTAGGAAAAAAAAGGTAAATTTATACGGACCTAATATTTTGCACAAATATTGAGTTAAGGCTCCTATGGAGACCATGTCATGTCATGTCAAGTCCAAAATATGTCAAATACACGCAGAAGTCTAAATAAATATAGCTTTTTGAAATATCTGGTATTTTACATGGCAATGAATACACTTTCCTGTTGGCTGATGCTCCTTTGGCAAAGAAGATTAACCCATTTTTTAACTCGATACAAAACAAGTTGCTAAAGCGAATGGCCTTAAGCCCAGATACTAATTAAATCGGGATCAGTAGGCAAAACATATACAAAAAACGAGGTTTTTACTTAAAGCAGCCCGAAAGCCTTCAGCAGTTCAAAGTCGAATGGCTACAAATTGACTTGTCTGTGCTAAAAAGAAATTGGAAACGTTAATGCCAAATTTAATTCAATTGGTGCAGCGAAAAAAAAAATTTTTTGTCACAAAAACAAGTTTACATTAAAGATCTTAAGATGTTTAGCTTTATTTGCTCATGTAAATATTTTGTATGAAGCTTTACGTATATTTGATTTTTCTTCAAAATTTTTAGTTCTCTAAGTCTAATCTACACATAACTAGCTCTATTACTAATTATGTATGCAGATTTTCTCTGTTTGGACTTATCCTTCATCAAAAAAAAAAAACAACGGTCAAAGCGCGAAAGTTGTATTTATTTCATATGAATCACACAATGAGAAATACAAAAGGAAAATTTGCACCTTTACCTACTTACCATCGAGTAAATAAATTTTGCTCATAACCCCATTTAATTAAAAAATTCTGTGTTCAGTGCAATAGGCGGAAGAGAAGCGTACATAATTGTAATTTAAGCAGCAAATAATATATCAACGAGCACTTGCCGCACAACAGTTCCCTACAATCTAACCAGCGTTTCATGAATTATGGCGCAACGAGACCGAGAGGTAGAGGTCTGCGAAAGATGTAAAATGCACTTGACCGCGACTTTGGTGGCATTACAAAAAAGTGCAGTCAATGCAGACAAGACAGAAACGCCATGAATTATTCACAAGTGAAGCGATAAAGCTGATCGGCAAGGAGATAGTTATAAGAAAGACGGCCGGAAGGAAGGATGTGATTGAGTTGAAATAGCGAATAATAGCAGCCACAAGTTTGCAAATGTATTACAAAATAAACATACGCCGCTACATCTACACACAAGTTTACATTAATAGTTATACATATAAACATACATACATACCAAGTGGATGCGATTTGGCTGGCAAGCTTTCGTACTAAGGAACATCGACATTTTGAATGCAAATGTTTGTTCCCAAGGAACATATTGAAGAACGCTTCGTAAGTGTTGCACAAATTTGTATATACGCACATACGTATATTAAGGAATTTATGTTTGCATATTGCACATTCCAATGTTGGTACAGGTTGCTGTATGTCTAATGTCTGTATTCTGGCTTAAGGGTGTGCACAGCAACCCTTTTGGAAATTTTACGTAAGTTGTTTACAGCAAATAACAATGAAGGCGTTTTTGACTGATTTAAAAAATTGGGAATTTGCATGAACTCAACGTTGGCAATTTGGTTCGCTTTTGATATGTGCGGCAGCAAAAAAAAAAACAAATATTCTCAACATCGATTAAATTCGATTTTTCTGTAGGAACTCAGTTCTATTCTGAGGTTCTAAATTTAAAAATTTGTTATAAAGAATGTTTTCGACAATTATTTTTAACAATCTAGGTCTTCGGGGAGCTTGCTCGCAACCGAGGGTTAACACCAAAATATCTGTGCCATAATAGCAATTTGAACTCTGATAATTATTATTAAATTTTTATTATCACTGCTGAGTTAAAATATTTCCTATAAAATATGTCAATAACAAAATATGTTTAAAAGTCATTTGCAAGAATTTCGATTCCTGTACAAACTGGCATATTTCCATTAACTACAAATCTCATTGATTGTTCGCAACAAATTTTGTGTTTTATATATTTTTATTAAACACTTTCAAAAGTTCGACTTCCGAAGTCCAATGATGAAATGTGATGATCTCCAAAATGGTCAAAGCATTAACAAAAATTATGTATTTACGTTTAAATCATATTTTTCCTTTATATATGAAAAGTTCTAGTTTAACAAAAATATCTATTATATTTCAGTTCTTTCATTATAACTTAAAAAAAGGAAACAAACAAATACGGCGATCACGTCACTATATCCGGCAGTGCGACTATCACTTTAGCTACTCAGACTGCCAGTGTTGCAAGATATAAAATATTATAAAAGTGAATCGACTTTTTATTATGGTCTGTGTATGAGACAGGATCTCATTGTAACGCGAACATAAAAAATGTTTGGGGAAAAAATATTTCTATAATTATTTTAAATGAAACTGCCATTTATGCTTATAGCCTTAAATTGTAAGTTAAAGATGTGCAGAAGGTAATTAAGCAGAACATTTACTTTTAGTTTAAATCAATCTATGTAGCTTGCGCTTTTAACACTGTACACCATTTTCTTTTCTCTGTAATTAAGAATTTTCTTTCTAGATGTGATCTGGGGTGCGAAGAAAATGCTTTTCTAATTACTACCAAACATTTCATTCATTTCTTCATCTAGGAGAGCGCTAAACCCAAAGTAATTTTTTTTTTATTTCTTCTAATGTTATAAAAGTAGCATAAAGTATTTTTTTTAAATATTATTATATGTTAGTCTAACCTAAGCGATTCACTTTTGTCAGAATAATTCTACAACGTAACCGCAGATGGTTTTTGCAGTACGTAGATGCATAGTTTTGCTAAAACTCATATCAGTGGCGCAAACGCGTAAATCATAAACGAATGCTGCCGTCGATCGAATTGCATACAAATTCTTGCACATATTTACCTTTTAACTTATCAAATTTCTACATAAATAGTAAAAATCCACAACATCCAATTGTAATTTTAAACTATTTAAGAATTATTTTAAATATTTCTAAGTCAACTTTAAAATAACTTCAAAAAGTTCACAAAGGACCAGGCCTGCTTTGGTATAGTGTGTATGTGTGATAGAGAGAGAGAGAGAGAGAGAGAGAGAGGGAGAGAGAGAGGGAGAGAGAGATAGAGAGAGATACATATAGGGAGAGAGAAAGTGAGCATTCAGCGGACAAATTTTTATGGAAAGTAACAAGTTTGCCCCGATTTACACGATTACGTATCCGTCAACGGTGAAAGTCTACTGTGATGTGTTTCATTGCTAAACTGCTCCATATGCTTAATTTTTTTAAGTAGCGTAGAAACTTCCTTCGACTTTAACAATTCCGTATAACAGACATCACCTTCACTAAGATTAAGGATATAATTTCTAAGTGATTCAAAATCGTGGCTATTCGTTTTGAATCAAATTTAAATTTTTATACTCTAAAAATGAAGAATGCCATTTTTGAAAATTTTGAGATATTATCATTTATTCACGTTTGATCAGTCAACTGAATCATCTATGGCATATGAAAAATCAAACGCTTGTGACCGAGGAGTTGAATAGCCAGGAGCCTTACATTATTTTTATCTACAAAATTATATATTCGCTATGAATCTACTCTCAGTCAGTGTATACAGAATGATCAGCAGAGGTCACTAAAGGGTTAAAACCGTAAAAAAGAGCTTATTGTTTGTATTGTCACGAAAACTGACGCTGACGATAGTAAAACGCCGAAACCGATGTGTCTCCAAACAAAACTTGTCAAGGGATGACGGAAAATTGTTCCAACAAATATCAACATTCCACCCTGACGGACAAGAAAAAGAAGAAAACAACTTATTGTTTCTTCGGAAGAGTTCGTCCCGAATTTGACATTCATTTTAATGCAACCAACATCATATTGTATGCCCGCTTGACTAACCGAAATCTAACTGAAAATGCCTTTTCATTTACTTTTTGCGATCGTTAGTACCTTCGTCCATTTCGTAGTGACACATTTTGATACTCATACAAAAAGATTCAATACAGTTGGAAATTTAATTTTTTATTGCTTTGACTTTCAATTAAATAAAAATAGTGGCGAATTTAAAGCAAGTACACAATGAGATAAGCTTCCTGTGGATGCACGTTCTTTTCGTTACAAACGACATAAAAAAATATTAATTTAAATTCGTAAAATACTTCTACATAGCACGCGCATACTTATGTGAAGTTGTAGAGAAAACTGCGCTCTCGAGAATTTCTAAAGTTGCATTATTTATGTTCAATGAATAAATGTATGCACTGCGTCTGCATGTTGGTGTGTACATATAAGTACGCGGGAGTGTTGAATAAATCATTGTTATTGACGAGTTCGATTCGATTTGACAGAAATGGATAGAAAGTATGCACAAAATTAATAAGCGGATGAAAGCAAAAGGAATTTATATGCAGAAAAAAAATGTGAAGCGCAAGTATGAAAGACATATACAGAGCTGAATAAATGTCGAGCATACGTTGGATACATTGGATTGATGTTGCAGCAGAATAATATTTGGAATCACTCGAAATTGCTTAAGGCATCCTAAGCATTCTTTATTTCTTTACTTTTCGATAATAACACTTATGACTTGATTTTTGAACGTTTGCTGTTGATAAGTGCCTCTGGTCATATTAAAAAAAAAAAAAAAAAAATAGGATGGAATTTTTGACCAAAATATGTGTGTTTTTTTATCCACTAACTTATGTTATACTAATAAAGAAAACTTAACGACAAATCCCGAACATTTTTTTCCTTTGCAGAACGCATGACAATTGAACGGCTTTGATTTGATATTTTAACTAATTAGTTAAATTATTTATTATTCCATAATTATACATTATTTTACATTTTATATTTTAGTGTGAATTTATGTGAGTTTAGAGTAGTTTTTTAAGTAGCAAAAATAAGAAATTTTCAAAACTTTGTTGAAAAATAGCTCTTTTCAAATATTTGTAGTCTAATACATGATTCAATAATAAAAGGTTCTGTAATAAAGCAGCTCACTCTTTCCCGCATGACAAATCGGCTCCTTAACTCATGAAGAATGTTGCATATTCTACAGTTTTCACTTGTTCTAGTAGTATATTGAAAACATCTTCATACTAAATAAAGCGTTGGCATTACTGACTCGTTTGTCTAATTTATAATTTTTTCACTGTTGACATTTGATTTTGTGATTGCAAGAATTTTGGTAAGTTTTGCAAAAATTAATGTTATTTCATAACAATATAACTATTTTTCAATTAAAACATCTTATATATGTTATTTCCAATGTAATTAACCACAATACTTAGAACGCGATCCCTTTAGTGGGATATTATTTGAACATTGGTGGGCCGAGAAGCTCGTGATAAATACCAGTTTTGTTTACACCAATGATACATCTAACATACATACATACATATTTATTTGCAGAACATCGTTCCCCACACATCGCACGGATTATAATTGTAAATGTACATATATTTTCCGAACAGTGTCCATTGTCGATCGACTGGAGCGTCTTTCTGCTGCCGATCTATAGCACTTTTTGAATGCACGCACACGTAAGTTAAATGGTATACCAACTGCATTTACTAAGGGAAATTCTTATAATTGGACCTTTTCATTTAAAGGTTTATTCGACCGTTTGGTGTATACATGCCCAATTGCAAAACCATCGTCTGCTAACTTTTTTCCTGCGTTAGACGCACACAATCAAACCTAAGTTAAATGTAAGATCGCAGTTGTCCACCGGTGTAGAAACGACCGGCCTATTCTATGAGCCTTGTTATTGAAATTAATCACCGCTGAACGATACGTACACGTCGATGGGTAACTGTGCTCTAATATAGCAACTTAGGAGAAATTATAAAAATTTAACCACTTTGTTTACAGGTTCCTTCTAACACTTGGTATTTCCTTGCCCATTATTTCGTTTTTGAGCAAATAAAAATAAAAATGAGGTATATCATAATAGTTTCTACAATAATCATCTGGTGTTATTTTCATTTTCATTTCAAAAATTTACATTCCCGTTGTGCAAATCGGAATATATAAATCCTTTCCACTCAATCTGTTATTAGTTTCTTCAGTTCTAAGAGGATCAGAATTTAATTCTTTTTCTTTTCAGAGAATTACACGAAGCGATGCTATTCATTCCGATTCCAACCAAATTTACAATATCTAAATAGAGAATAGGCCTGTATAATCCAAATATTTTAAATTTGAAAGTTTTCATGTTGGTAATTCAATCATGTAAAAAGGGATCACCGAGTTGGAATGAGATTTAGCAGGGATACAGCTTATAGCCTGCATTAAAAGATAGGAATTTAAAAAAAAAATAGCGATAAATGGAGATGATATAGACTGAGGGATCTATATATAATCAGTTGCATCGTCATGGAGAAAACTATAAATTATTGGAAGAGTGGCCGTACCATCTCTGAATTTATAACACCGCATTTCTCGGAAAATATATATGTATGTGCGATAGAGAACTGGAATTGTGTTTTTATGCACAACCACGACGGTTGAGTTTTTTTAATTTACATTTTTATTGATAATATTGATTTTGGCGACCTTTTCATTTTAAATTTAGTCATTTTGCTGGCTCAAGGTTTGACCTTATATTTTTATTACTTGCCAATTAAAATAGAGTTAAATCTCCACATATTTATTTGTATAAAATGGAAGGGTAAAATTCCGCGGATATAAGAAATGAAATAATTACATAAAAAATACTATTTTAATACGTATTTTACTAAGTATTTTTCTAATACTTTTTCGCAAAAAGGGATCACATTATTCCCCCTTTCTGCGTACTTCTAAAATACAACTATAGATTAAGGAGTGTCAGAACTTAGCTGTCAGTAAGTACATAACCTTTTATAATTAAATCATGGTCTAATAGAAAAAATTAGATATGAAGAAAAAAACCAAAAGCTTTGTTATGTTCATTATTATTTTGGTTAATGTTTATTTTTGGAAAGCAATTCATTTTTAAATGTCTTATCCTTATTCTACCGATTATCATAAAAATTACCACATCACTTTTGCGATATCGTCGACACCTAAAAGTATGCTTGATTTTTTGCGTAACACTAAATAAATGCTTTGTAAGTTTCAAAACATTCTTTGGAACGTCATCAATCAATTTTTAGGCGCTTTAGATATCACAAAAGTGACGCGTTGATTTTTGTGATAGTCGTTTAAAAATGTGGGTTAATCTTATGGGAAGAGAATTCCAAAGTCTTGGGGATATTGTCATTATTCCGTGCAGTTTGCTTACATTGACGAAAGCTCGTTCCCAAATCCATAATTTTCAATGTTTTAAAATTTTTTTCTTTGCATTGTTTGGTATGACATTTACTAAAATTGAAATATTTCTCTATTTTCATTGAACAGCACAATTTCTTTCAATCCAAAAGATGGGAGATGATAAGTGACGACGTTCTAATCATAACAAGAAGTTAACCTGCAAATTGTATCCTATTTTAATAAGTAAAATTATATATACATAAAAAAAAACAAAACAAATTCATTACATATTCTCTTAGGCGACTATACCATATTGCACTCTAAACCAATTATTTTCAAATTTCCGCTATAACATTTCGCCTCTCAATTTCTGCGCCTTTACTCAAACAAAGAAGTGAAGAATGTAAATGGAACTTTTTAGGTTGATTTGGAAGCTTTTGTATTATCTCTTTTTACCTCATGTTTGTTGCCGGAAGAGAGTCAAAAATAAGGTTTTAAATACTATAGAAACAAAAGTGTAAATATTCATCATAGTTTAAATTTCAAGACATAAATAAAAATTTGTAATTAATTAAGACACCTTCAGGATTTTAGGTGAGCAGATTTTATTTTTCACGCGTCAAGTGCATTTTATGTGCTTACAAACCAATGGTCATTCAACAACTTAATTGAAGTTTAATCACGATGCTTTTCAAACTTAACGAAAGCTTAAAAATTAACGGCGAGCTTCGGTTTTACACAGCTTTCGTGCCGCAAAGTTTATAGCATTATTACTTAAAATATGCATTAGATGTCGCTAAGAGTCAGTGCTTTCCACTTTCGCATCGCTGAACCAGTCGCAATCGATAAACTCCAATTTGGTCACCAACGAGCGGCGCAACCACAAATGGATTGGAGAGGAAAGCTGCTTGCCACTTGCTGCTGCATAATCAAAGAAAAAAATATATAAAAGTATGGAACACAAACCAACCAACCTTTCACCGAATGTGGAAAAAATGGAAAAACGCTTTCGTTTGCACTCTGTGCCATTAGCCGCCGCACAGCTGTGCCGGCTGCTTTTTGCGTCCGCATCACGTGCGGTTTATATATTTTGAGTAGTTTTTATTGTTGCTAGCGAAATTTTTGATATTTTTATTTTGATATTTTTCCTTAGATACATTCATACGTACACATAGATATGTGTGAGCTTACTTTTGATGCTTATGAAAAACTCCATTACGTTCATTTACCAATTTCCTGCTACTCACATTTTGCACACTTTATTTTATGAATCTAATTCTTTTGTCTGTTGTGGTGCCACCGCAGCTTACGTTGCCGGGCTTCCTTTGCCGGCATTCGGCATTGTCCTTTTGGCGCGTAATTAGTTCACTGGGCCATGCTGCACACACTTACACACACACACACACATACGCACGCACGGTTAGCTTTCATGGTGTATGTGTATGTGAATATTGCACATTCCGTCATTTGCCAATTCTGCATTCCGCAGTCGCATTGGAAGGCGCGCAGGAAGCCAATGCGGATTTCCATGCCGTTGCACGTGCCACACAAGCGCTCAGCGTTACTTATTGCGCTCGTTTTAGCTGCGCCGCTTTCGCCTTTTGTTGTTGTTGCTGTGCTCGCGCATTACTGCATCACACATGCTTGCGCGAGTTGTTGCCATTTTTTTAGCATTTTTATTTTTTTGTTTTTTGTTTTTTTGTCACAGCGATTTCCTACGCTAACAATTTAAATGAAGCTAAGTGATTTACGACTCGCAGTCATTTTGCTACTTTCTTTTTGCTTCTTCGCATTTAATTTCTACGATTTTTGCTTGCAGATGCCCTATTTGGAGCATTTTTTTTCTCTCGCGCGGTTTCATCAAATAGCAATTTTCCAACTGCATTCACTTGCAGCTGTGGTCTCCGCGGTGTTGCGGCTGGATCAGCTGTTCCCATTCCCGCTGCGCTTTGGGGAAACGCTGTTAGCCTAGTTAACTCACCCAACTTCAGCTATTTCAACTTTCATTCTCTCTTCACTTCTACGCAATTCTTGCAAGCGCCCTCAGTGCGGTTCATAGTTAGCCACAATTGTTACGCCTTCGCTGCGAGTTCTTAACCTGCGACCTACTAACCCGCTGTTCACCTTAGTATAGACTTTCGCTTTCGTTGGGAGTTGCTGTAGCAACTGTGCAACAAAAAAAAAAAATTTAAAATAAATAAAAACAAACTCCTCGACTGCCTTTGAATAAGCTGGCTTTGCTACAGTTTGCCTTTTCAGTTTATGAAAGTCATGCAAAGTCTGCAATCAGCCACTCGGTGGCATGCAAAGTAATCAGTTCCTGCGTGACCCCTAGGCGTATACGTAACAGCGGGTATATTCGTTTTAACATATTTATACACATTGATCACTTAATTGGCTTTGCAGTATGTAATTGTAATAGCTATGTATGTGACGCTTTCACTCGTTCACAATAGAACTTAATTGTGCAAATAACATAAATTTAAATGCAGCTGCTCTCGACAATCATATTTTAACTCAAACATTTTACTATGCAAAAACAATTGCACTCTTAATTCCATTTATTTCTGATGTCTATCTTTGCACATTAATTTGTTTATTGAAATTGCTTACACTTTTATTCCCATGCGTGATTTTATTTTTAATCGCATTGCATTGAAATAAATTCGAAATGTGTGACTGCTGGCTTTGTTCGCCACAAATTTGCCAACATAATATTTTATTTGTCTACTTTGTTTGTTAAATTTATCAATTATTGGCCAAAACTGCAATAGCATATACACAGTTATATGCGAATGTTTAAGCGTGCGTATTTGTGATTATGCGCAAATACATTTGATTTTGCATTAGTGTCAATATTTACTTGATATAAAAGTGAGAAAACAAATGGCTAATTTCGCTAGTATTTGTTTGTTAAATAATGAAAACATTGTATAACGTTGAATAAAGCTCGTTCCATTTTACACGGCACGACGTTTCATGACTTTTCATGCTTTCACGTGAGTGAATTCTGAGAAAATATAATATTCGTGTTTGCTCGTGTTTGATTTAGAATGTACAATTTTTTTTTAGGCGTCATTTGGCATACATTTATAGAAAACGCTTTTTGCGAGTTCTATCTAAAGAATAGCAACTAATGCGATAAATCCAGATTTCATAAACTTATTTGCCCCGTCGAGTATTTTCATTCATAATTTTTGCTTTTTCATAAAACAAAAAAATATGTGCAATTGACTTATCGATTCAGGTTTAAAATATTTACTATACTTTTGCAATATATAATTAAATTTTTGCAATAGAAAAAGTAACGAAAACACTGTGAAACGAATGTGTTCGATCGAGAAGTTATAACAAATTTATAAAAAAGTAATTGCTTTTGCTCCTAACGTAAAGGTGAATTATCAAAAATACAATTTTTTAAAGCAAAGTGCTGTAAGACTTGATAAAAGTGCGTCAATAAAAATAATTTTATGATGATCTTGGACTGCGGTCAGCAGAACGAATTTTTATTTCCATACTCAACGAAAACTTGGACCGAATTCCATAGCTCAAAATATAACTGTGACTTACGATCTTCGTTTTTAAGGGAAATTTCTAATTAATTTGTCAAAATAAGGTTTGTTTGTTGATAGATCAAAATTCAAAAAATGTCGAAGGCTACAGTCTTCGTTCCAGAGAGAAACTGAAGGGGGGAGCTGTATGGTGGTAGCTTATTTTGTTGCCATCACTAATAGGGATGAGTTTTCTGAGAGTCAATGCAAGCTACATGGAAGTTGTCTTCTTCAAGAGAAGATGCAAAATGCCGTTGAAAGCGAAGCGAAATTCCTGGGTGTAGTTTTACAAAGGATGCTGCACTGGATTTATATTTCTTTACTCTTGGAGAGACTGTTATTGAAACCTTGATTTAAATGGCAACGACTTAAGGTTTCTAATGGTTTTAAAATAAATGGAAACATTTTTGGAGTGATATTAATTAATTTGTGCAGGTATTATAATTTGTTTTTAAATGCAAGCTTACTTTAGGTTTTTTTAAAATTCTCACTCTCGTGCTGATTAAAATAAAAGCAGAGATGCTGTTTTATATAAAATGTTAAATTTGCCACACAATTTTGTAGAGCAATTTGATATGATAAAATTCTGTTCTGAACTCTGGTATTTTTTATATAACAAATAAAAGTTAAAATTCCTTATGTACATAAATAAATTAATATTTCCAAAGATTTTTTAGAACCGTCGTATCCAAGTTCGTGTATAAAATAACTCTTTTCTTAGTTCCTAGAGTCTCCAGTGCTGTTCTGCAACTGGCTACCAGCTTCGACATCAACTTGCTAGAGTTAAGTGGTCTTGAGGCAGCCTGGCTGTCCATCATGCAGTAGATTATTGTTCCATTAGTGCTTCTACGAAGACATTTGTCTGGATTATAGTTGAGTATATGTCCAAGGTGTGGTTTTTCTGAAAACTTGGTTCAAATACACCGGCTATGGTTGAGCTTGCTAGTCTGACAATAGGATTATTAATGAATTAACTTACACAACTAAATAGCCCCTGAAATCGCAACTTTTCATACTCGTTACAGCTGTCATACTAAGGGCAATTAATGTGACCAGAGTTCGTATGCCTTTTATCTGAGCATAGCTCCAGTGATGGTTACACAAACTAGGCAATGGAGCTCGCGCATTTGTTTAACTTTTGGCCACTAGGCGACTGCCGCATACATGATCCGAATATTTTTGACAGACATACGCGCCCTCGTTGCCTCGTCGGTTAACGTTGTGAAATGTGCATTTCAGTTGATCCTCGTGTCTGATATGATGCACAAATATTTTACTGATTAATACAAATTTGCAGAGCTTCTAAAATGCTACTTTATTTTTTAAGTTTAAAAGGTTCAATGATAAGAATGCGATGAGCATGTGTATTGCGGACCGTACTCTCCTGTTCAACACAAAATGAAATCACTGCAGTATTTGAAGGTGCGATTTTATTTAAATACTCATATAATAATTCAATTAAAATAATGTGAATGCCGTAAAACATGTTCTATTAATATATGTATGCGAATATACTCGTAGCAATTAAGATTGTAGAATATAACGCCTTCGATAGCTCAGTTGGTAGAGCGGTGGACTGTAGAGTGTATAAGAAAGAAATGAAGTAGATATCCATAGGTCGCTGGTTCAAATCCGGCTCGAAGGAATGCAATATGTATTTTTTTTGGTTTTCGTGCAACATACATAAATACGTACGTACGTGTTTGAACAATTACAATTTTTTTTATTTATTCTTTAGTCCGGAGGAACATGTTGACTGTAGATTTCGGGCAAAACATTTGTAAACACAAGCAAAATATCTTAGCAAATATTTTTTTTTTCTTACATATTTACTAGATTCTAGTAAAGACATTAGAGTTCATATGCAATGAGCTTCCCGTATAAAACTGTGAATAATCTCTCGTGGTGTGAGTAATTTCTAATGTTTTCAATATAAAAAATAATAATTTTTTTGTACCAAGAGCGTAAATACAATAACTTCGAACTTTAGATACAATTTAAAAAATGAATCCAAATTTTTCTATAATAATAATTTTTTTAAGCAATTGCTCTGAACTTTAATTAAAACGTGATAAAAAATAATTTAATTAAATGTAAGCTGTTCTATTTGGCATATTTATAACTTGAGTTGAGTATTTATTGAAATAAAATTGTTTTTTTTTTAATAAATGTAGATATTTAGGAGAATCACAGGTTATGTTAGAGTGGCTGCCGGAACTCGAAAATAAATTTCAAGCTACTGAAAATTTGTATGATTTTATAAATTTACGACATTCTACGACACCTTAAGAATCCCCTAAATATCTACATTTGTCAAAAAAAAAAAATTTTTTTTAATTGCGCCAAATAGTACGAGTTCTATTATATTTATTAATTTTTTTTCATATTTGCATTGAAGTATATCTCTATCTCTGTATTTCATAAAAGATTTTTGCGCAAGAGCGTTAGTAAAAAAAATTTGCAAAACCAGCAGTATTTTGCAGCCAATTGAAAAAAAAAACTTTTATAAACTACCTTATTTCTAAGGAAATTTGTTGCATTTTTTTTAAATTTTAAACGAAATTCAAAGTTTTGGTCCATACGCCTTTAGTCCGCGAATGAGTTCTACTTTAATTGAAAAAAAAATATTTTTTTGACATGAGATATATAATTACAATAAAATGAGGTATATATTAATAATCCTTCGTTATAAGCAATGGATCTTTGAGACACAACGTGCACATTTTTGGCTCTCATCGCTTTATTTTATACTACGCGTATTAACGTTACTAACTTTCAACAGCTGCATCTTTTGGCGAGCACTTCAAGGCGAAGTAACTCAGTTTTTGTTAGAATCTCAATACAGAATATTGTTCAGATTTTTATGTGGGAAGCTCATTGCTCTCGAACTGCTTTTACGAGAAACAAGGAAATTTGTAAGAAATTATTTGATTTCTACTAAGATATGTATTTGTTTGAATATTCCTGGTTTTTTTTTTGTCAAAATCAATAATCAACATATTCCCCTTGAAGAAAAAAAGAAATAAATAGAAATACTATAAGCTCTTCAAACTCGTATGTATGAATGTATCATACTCTAATCCAAAAAAAAAACATATTTCATTCCTTCGAGCCGGATTTGAACCAGCGACCTATGGATATCTACTTAATTTCTTTCTTATACACTCTACAGTCCACCGCTCTACCAACTGAGCTATCGAAGGCGTTATATTCTACAATCTTAATTGCTACGAGTATATTCGCATACATATATTAATAGAACATGTTTTACGGCATTAACTTTATTTTAATGGAATTATTTTATGAGTATTTAAATAAAATCGCACCTTCAAATACTGCAGTGATTTTATTTTGTGTTGAACAAGTGAGTATGTTCTATATTGCACTTGCTGAGCGCATTCCTATCACTGAACCTTTGAACTTATATATTTAGTAGCAATAAAGAAGATTAACAAATTTTTAATTCATCAATACAATATCTATGCATCATACTATCAGAGATGCCACTGTTCGTTACTTCCCTATTGATACTCAGCACTTTATAGGCTTCGCCAATCTCTAGCAGTTCCGTTTGGAAGATTCTTGCAGAATTTGGTAGTCCAAACGATAAAATTTCTTCGGTTTCCAACAGCACATCTCTCAAGTGTGATTGGGGAAGCTGCTGAGATATCGCAGGTGTAAAAGTCAATGAGTTGGCTAATTTTTGATCACATTTAGCGCGTCCGATAGTACGATTTTATCCAAAAGACGATTTCTTGTGAGATCCATTGGCAGTTACTTAAGCAGACAACGTAAGCCTCTCTAAGCTTCTTTGGATGTTCGTCCTAAATTCATTCTTTGCTTATAAATATTTCTTTAAACAAAGGAGATGACACTAATGTAGATTTATTTCTCAAACAACGCCAGCAGTAGTAGTACCATGTGCCATATAATAAAGCCTACACGTGATTGCTTGCGGGGGAAGAAATAAGAAATATATACGTCAAAAGGTGTTCAATGGAAATAATGATCACTTTTAACTATATAACAACTTCAAGTGTTTTGAATACGAGCTTGGATACGAGAGATGCCAAAGTTTATCTAACACATTGTTTCTGCTTCTTGTTTTATTTAGCAGGACACACACTGTTCGAAAATTCGAAAAAGCTGACCAAAAGTACAAAATTTAAAATGACCGGGTCAAAATAGTTCTTAGATTTGTCTCAGTGTTGGTGAGTCAATTTCTGAAATTTATAATGCAGTCACCCACGTGTGTTTTTTGCTACAGCTGTTTGAAGTCGTCACTGCTAGGCTAGCCATTGCCATGCCTTTTACTACTGGTTTTGTAGCTTATATATACATACATATATACACATTTATCAATTTTTTTTTGTGTTTTGCAAAATGGAGTGTGCTTTTTAAGGTATGAAAACCAAGATTTCGATTAAACAGGTTTGTGTTTGTCATTTACTTGTGTTGAATGTTGCGATACACACTTATGTACTTGCGTGCTTCATTAGTTTCACACAAAATTATAACAAACAGCGTGAAAAGGTTGTGACCCCAGTAGATCCTGCCAAAATAATAGAATAAGAGGCTTGTTAGAAGTGTATTGTTTTATTATATTCAAGTAAAACTTTCGGAATCCTTCAGATTTGTGCTACAACTACTTTTTTTTTTTTCGTCGCAGTTTTTTGACGTTATTTTTCGATTAAGCCACCTAAAAAAGCCCTTTACACTTAATTTCAGCTCTCAAAACAACTTTTTCCGATAAACTGTCCTTCATTGTGTGTACGCCATCTTGAATTTTGTTTTTGACATTATTTTTGAAATCAGTGATCTCAAAAAACCCTTTTACACTCAATTTCAGCTCTTAAGACAATTTTTTCGGAAAATCCTTTCGCCATTTTGTGTCAGACATTTTGAAATATTACATTCTAAGGTCGTTTTTGAAATCAGCGAACCAAAAACCTTAAATATATCTGCACCTTACGGAAAATAATGTTGTTGCTTCGTTTCGCCCAGAATTTTCCGATTTCAGACCACTGTGCGATAGTATGAACGTTTGAAAATAACTTAAAGTAAGCTTGCGTTTTTAGGATTAATTTTACTCTTATAAAATGTCTACGATTTTTCGTACGTGCCCTTAATGGACATAAATAAAGAAAAACAAACTAAAAATACACATAATAGCTTTGTTTTAAAGTCAAATTTTTTCTTAAAAATGTATAACCCACTTACTTATTATTAAATATAACTTCAAAAGTTTGTCCATATATTTGTTTAGATATCATCAGCGAGCTATGGCAAAAAGCGCGCAATCGGTCGCACAAAAATCTAAACTGAAAAATTAAAAAAAAAATCTTTAGAAACATCTTTCCAGATCCAATGGCAGTAGATCTCACAGGGCGTTGAAAATATAAAAATCCACTAAAGCCTACTAACATACCTACTCGTATATCGCTTAACTATATTTTATTTCTAGTTCAACATCTTATCTTAAACTACACTCACAATTTTGGCATCACTTGTAGGTCCATACTGAACTCGAACGGCGCATTCAATGGTATTTTTTATATTCTAGTGATTTGATTGTACATTGGCGACAGTAGAAAAGTTGTTAGCATCGCTAGCAGAAACATTCGATTACCAGCCAGTAGTTGGAGTAGTCTCTAGCGACTCCTTCATCGTGGTCCTTTTGTTTTTAACCGCATGACGTCCAATCTGTAGTAACGACTTAAGCCCTGAATTAACTTGAATTAGTGAGTGGGCCTCCCTGCACAGTTTATGTCTGCAACCAGACAAATTCAGTTCATGTCGTAATTCAAAAAACAGTTCTTTCTTTCAAGTACACACTAAACTTTGTATTCTAATGCCTGAACGTCAATTCAAAGTCTCGAAACTCTGTACTAGTCCCGACTTCGTAAAAGTTTGTCTGCGACACGTTCGCTTTAAAAAGCACACTTTTTTTTTATAAAACTCTTGGACGGTATTATTGTTCTTAACTTGAACGATATAATGATTTTACTTACTTTTTTTTCGAAATCTTCGCTTTACATTGGAAAATTAAAACACGTTTCATACAATCCAATTTCAATTTATTAAATAATTTCGTTTATTTTTGTTTTGATTTCAGCTATTTACATTTTCAAACATTTTTGTTATTTAAACCATTTCGTACTTGTGTGTATATGTATGTGTATACCAGATGTGATTAAATTACAAGTTTTATTTTTTTCCTGTATAAACTGTCCAGTAATCTTTCAATAATTTTATATGTACATTTTTATAAA
Source organism: Philophylla caesio (assembly GCA_963971545.1). Lineage (NCBI taxonomy): Eukaryota > Metazoa > Arthropoda > Insecta > Diptera > Tephritidae > Philophylla > Philophylla caesio. The sequence continues at coordinate 13,289,086 of OZ020607.1, forward strand.
CTACTTGATTGGTAAAATTATTGTTTACATTTTTCATTTTGCATTTTACGCGTAATTGCAGGAGTTTTTAAATATTACTTGCGTTTAAAAAAAAAACTTATGCTTTACGTACTATATTTGATTTTATTTGTTTACTTTTCATTTATGCAATAATTGCATATTTATGTTACAAATTTTTTTTTTTTTAATTTCAACTACAAACATACAAATTTTAAGCGCCATTGCGTTTTTGTTGTTTTATCATTTATTAACTTTCCTTTAACTTTTGGGAATTTCATAACTCGGAACTGTTTTAAATTTTGGTTTATCATTTCGTTATTTATGCGCTACTTTGTATACTAAAATTATTTTGTTCCTTCGGTATTTATTTCGTTCTCAATAATTGCGGTAATTTAAAAAAAAACATAAAAAATATGAGTATATTGTTTGGGTTAAACTAAAAAGTGCCTTTTATTTATTAAATAAAAATATCAATTAATTTCAGCGAAGTGTACATATGTATGTATGTATGTCTTATCTACTTCGATTTAACCATAATAGTTTTGGTTCATTGGCGGCTGGGTGGGATAGCTTTTGGCGCCTGATGGATTAGAGGCTGAACCAGACGAACCCGAGGATGGATTCTCGCTGAAGAGACCGCCATAGTTGCGTGATCCCAAAATTTCGCTAATGGGATTGCTGCCGCCACCACGATTGGCGCTGTTGCCACCGCCGCCGCTTAGCAAGCTGCCCAGGAAACTGCTTGCGCCACCGCCACCTCCACCACTATTGCTACCGCCGCCGCCGCCACTTAGCAAGCTGCCCAAGAAATTACTAGCACTGCCGCCACCACTACCGCCACTGTTAGAGGCACCACCACCTCCCAATACACCCAGTAGGCCACCGAGAATATTACTGCCAGACGAGCCGCCGCCTGAGCTGCCACCACCGCCACCGTAGCCACCACTTGGCTGATAGCCACCGTTAGCACCACCACCAGCACCGCCTCCGCCGCCGCCGCCACCACCACCCTGCAAGGTCTTGGCAATTTGGCCGGCAAGTATACCAGATACAGCTTGACTCACCGATGGATTGGAGAAAAAGTTGGAGAGGAAGCCGCCACCTTCTTTGTCTTTAGGCTTCTGTGGATTGTTGCCGCCACCATAACCGGGCGCGTTTGGCACATAGCCACCGCCGGCATTAGGATTGTAACCGCCGCCGGCATTGGGGTTGTAGCCACCAGGTTGATAGCCACCAGGTTGATAGCCGCCAGCTGGTGGTTGGTAACCACCTGGTTGGTAACCTCCGGGCTGATAACCGCCAGCTGGTGGTTGGTATCCACCTGCTTGTGGTTGGTAGCCGCCAGAGGGATTGTACCCACCCGCAGGTTGGCTGTTGGGTAAAGTGGGATAGAGACTGTGTCCGCCGGAACCGCCACCACCGTAACCACCACCGGCGTTGCCGCCGCCGCTATTGCCATCACCGTGTTCGGGAACCGGAGCGCTTGGATTGTACGAATTGTGTGTTGTGCCGGCACTCACTGCGGCCAAATATTTACATATTTGCATACAAAAATATGTATATTCGGGTGTGGATGAGAGTAAAGATGTACATATGTTTGAGCGTTTGTGTATTGGAAATGTTTAGCAACAAGCGCATTTAATTTTGATATTCGTTTTGGTCAAACAGTGTTTAGCAGTCAAAGCAGCAGAGCGTGGCCAAGTGGAGAGCAGATTAGTCACAAAAGCGTTAAAACAGAAAATACAAAGAACAAAATGAAAATAATATTAATATTAGATACAAAGATACATATATGAAAATGTGAGAATCAATACAATTAATAACTACTTGTTTAAAAGATAATAAAAAAACATTAAAAATTTACACTTATAATGTGATGAAATTTCAACATTTACCAAGTTTTTCTATAGCATGAAAATAAGTATTATTCTACTACTTTGCCAAACTCTCGTATACTACCATTTTTGACGAATTTTTGAATTCAAGCAACATTATTTACGCAACTGCACCGCTTGCTAAAAAAAAATAAATTAAATTTTGGCAATAGCAAATGGTTGGGAAAAATTAAAAAAAAAATGTAAAGCTAAATTTGTACTTGTTTTTATGTAAGAGTGCAGCTTTATTGGAAGCTCCAAATGAAAGATTTTGTTTTATAAATTTAAAATTAGCGTTCAATGTTTTTATGCCCATTTTTTTTCTTGGCGGATTTAATCACAAAAACAAGCGAAATATATGTGAAATTTCGGGATCTCATGAAGACTTCAAGTCAGTGATAAATAGATTTTATGTGTAACCATAGCTTTAATTATTTTTAAAAATATAAAAAAGAGTAGTTCCAAAGTAGGAATGGCCTAAAATAATTGTTGCTTTTGATATCAAATCGTTATGATGTTGACCGCTTGGCGCCTACGACTTTTGAATATAATGTTTTGAAGGAACGATTTTAAGTAGGAAATTTAAAATAAATTTTTAAATATGAGAATCCTCTAAGTCAGAGCACAAAACAATTATAGCTAACAATAATAACTATTTATTTTAAATATTTTTGAGCTTTAAGGCCGGTTGGTTCATTTGGAAAATTATTAGGAAAAATAAAACAATACTCAAAGCGGTAGGAGTTATAGTACTATTTCGGAAAATGTGGTGTGTTCCGATCGACCTTAATCTTAAAAATATTAAAAAAAAAAAATTGTTATATGACCAAACAATAACAAACTAAAATAAATTAAATTAGTTTATGAAAATTTTTCAGCAAATTAAAGACACTCTCTTGACTGAAAGTGCACGCTACTTTAAAAGTTTTTTTTTTTCTTAGAGAACTTTGATATATTTAACGTAATAAAAAATATTCGATAAAAAAATTATTTAAAGCTATTTTTTAAATTCAAATTGCTGCATTTCATAAAGAAAAATGAATCTTGTTGTAATAAAACACTGGAGTAAAGATTTTGCGCAAAGCTAGCGTTAATTTTGCATATTTAATTTAAAATTGTACCAATTTTTAATAGCTGGAGGTACCGTGTAAACTATTTACAGTGCTGCTAAAAGTAATATTGTACTTTGTTTTTAAAAATTTTGACAATTAAATAGTTATTCGATTCTTAAATTTTGAATACTTTTTGACTAAAATGTGGAGAGTTCTGTAACACGAGCCATATAAGCTCGCGTTGTAAACTTCACACAAGATTTGGATATAAAAAAATCCTAACTTTTAAATCTTTAGTTTTATGAAATTTTATGTTTATTTATTGTAATTTCTAATTTCTTTCATATTTAGTTAGATGTTTGTGATATTTTTGCTTCAGGACGCAAAAAAATTTATTTCAAAAATCTACAATATTTTGAAGCCAATAGAAACAGTCAAAGTAGTTTAATTAAGCTTAATGTGCAACAAAGCTGCATACACCTAAAAATGCGAATTTTTTTTAAGTTTTAAATTTTAAAGTTTTTTTTTAATTATTATAAATTTAGTATAAAGTTTGAAACGTCGATTTATATATGTATGTACATTTCTTCCATGCAGTAATTTTTTCAAAACTCTCCAAAAATATTTCCCTGAACGTAAACAATAATTATTATTACTTAGCGGTGCTATTTCAACATTAAAAATAAACACGAAAAATACTCAAAATTAAATTTTCTCTCTGAAGGTGGAAGTAAAAAAAAAATTAGTTGCAAAAAGGATATTTAACTGTATTTTGATTGAAAAATAAGAAATAAGAAATTAAATCACAAAAAAATAAATATTCAACATAAGAGCTTTCAAATATCAAATTTTATCACATTTTAAGTACAAAAAAATTTTTACAAACATTTTTAAACAAATTTTACTTTTAGGTTAACTTTTATTTTTTCTTTACGTATGCACGTTTGTGTTATTTACTAGTTAAAGCCATTACGCTATTAGAACACCCTTTATACTAAATTACGATACTTTTAAGTTGCATTTCGTTGATTTTGTCTTAAGATAAATTTTAGTTTTTATTTTAAATTTTAAAGGCTAAACAACTTTTCAAGCTCACTAAATATTATAAGTCTTTAGTTGTGTCTGTGAAATCTTATGTACGAGAAGATTAATATTGTTTCGAATATTAAACGCTATTTACATTCATTAGTATTTTATAATTCAATTATTATTCTTTAATATTGTTAGTATTTATCAATGACACCATTTGCTTGTTAATGTTAAAATGAACACAATACATTAAAAGGCATAAAATGCTAAATTCAATACTAAATGCCCCATTGTTTTTTTATGTTATTTTTGTTTTGTAATTGCATTATTCATATGGTTACATACATACATATAAATAAATACGTTAGTATTGGTGTTTAGTATGTTTGTAGCTTTTTCTTTGTTAGTTTTTTGGGTCTTGAATGGCTATGTGTAAAAAATTTTAGTAGCATATACATATGTATTTATATGATAATTTTTTAATTTAATTTGTAGCATAAGTATTTAATTTTATTGCATAAGAACTTCATTTTATTAATCTAAGACTTAAGTAGCATAATGCAACTCTGTAATTGTAAACCATTAACTTACGTTCCAATCATATGTGAAGTTGTAATCCACAAAAGCTTATATATTTTTGAGCTGTAAGCAAAAGCTCCGCTCTTGCCACTATAAAAGGACGAACCTGCGAGTGATCGTCTTCTTTTGCGACAGACGTTCACTCGAGAGGTAAGTCTTCTTAGATATACATATATGTACATTTTCCTATACTATTGTCCTTACCTAATATACATATACATATATTAGATGAACAGCGACAAGCTGGTCTCTAATAGTATATTATCACTAAATAATTAGTTGAACAGTGTCAAACTGGTCGCTAATTCTACTAACATTTTCCGACGTAGTTGAACAGTGTCAAACTGGTCGCTACTTTAACTAACATAATTTAACTAACTTAATTCTTATAAATAATTTAATCCTTTTAAGGTTTTTGATATTTTCTGTATAAAAAAATCCACGACCAACATTTTCTAAAATAAATTTACGGAATAAATAATTCGTTATAATTGGCGCCCAACATCGTGGCAAACCTCTCGAGTTTTTTATTTCCATATCGCCGAAGCGAAAGATTAGCAAACGCAAACATGGCTCAATTTACTTCCGAGCAGTTCGAGCGACTTATGCAAGCAGTCGGCCATTGTAATACACGAATGGGCTCGTTTAGTAATTGCACTGCTCGCTATAGTGGCGAACGCGATTCCACAAAAGTTGAGGAGTTTATTGCTGCTGTGTCGACATTTAAAGCCGTTGAAAAAATAAATGACGCCGACGCAATAACAGGTATGCCGATGATCCTAGAAGGTGACGCCGCAGAATGGTGGCGCGGTGTCCAAGAAAAAGCTCAAGTTTTTAACGACGTTGTACGAATGCTACGTGAAGCTTTTTCCCCTTCGAAGCCATCGTGGCGAATATATGTTGACATTTTTGATATGAAGCAACAAAAAAATGAACCGACAGACACCTTTGTACGGAAAAAGCGTGCACTATTTTCACAACTTGCAAATGTGCCAGCCGAAGCTGACCAAATAGACATTTTGTTTGGAATGTTGCACCTGCAAATTAGAGACAGGGTGAGTCGTAAGCGAATTAATACATTCGATGATTTATTGAGCGAAGCTCGCGAAGCTGAGTTGACCCTGCGAGAACATAAAACGCCAACTGTGAACAATGAAAAAGATGTTGCTAGCATCTATGGTCCAGTACGCTGCGGTTTTTGTCGCAAAAAAGGTCATAATGCTGACGTGTGTTTTAAGAAGAAGAATGAAGAAGCAAAACAGGCACATACACAAGCGATTGCAAATGCAATGGTGACGAAGCCTACGTTTGCATGTTATGGTTGCAATGCACCAGGCGTTACGCGCGCAAACTGTCCGAAATGTTCGAATAAGCCATCCACAAGTCATGCGATTAGTTTTAACTCCTTAACAATTCCAATTGGAAGAAACATTCCAATCGCTAACGTTCAGTTGTTTGGTATGCCTGGACAGGTTTATTTTGATTCTGGAGCTCGAACCAGTGTAGCCAGTGCGAACTTAAAGCGCATTATGGACTTCAAAGGCTGCAAATACCGAAATGTTGAGTGCGAAATTACTCTTGCTGACGGTAGCTCGTCACTCCAAATATGCCTCTCTACTAACTGCGATATAGTAATAGGTGGAAGATGTTTCACGATACAGTTCATGGTATTGCCTAATGCGACTGGTAATCGAACATTGATAGGCGCAGATTTCTTGGAGCGAGCAGAAATCGTAATGAACATGGGTCAAAGGTATTGGTACTTTGAAGGAAACCCAACAGAGCATTTTGACTTCGTCGAACCAATGCCACTGGAGTTAAATATTGTAGAAAGGGTGAAAGTATGCGGAACTTTACCAAAACGCAAACCGGAAAAAGAAGCTTTCAAAGAGATTGATAATCAAAAAGTATATATGTCTGAGTTTGAATACTACGGTCCTGATCTGCCAAACGATTACTCACCACATACGATTCAAAGTATTTTTAAAGATGCTATCCCACCAAACATGGTTACACCCGAACGACGAAAAGGTCCTAGCTTGTTTAGCGGTGTTGTTTTTAATAAAACTGCGACAGATTATATTGATCTATTTTCAATAGACTTTCGGTTTGTTAAAGACAGTGATGCCTTTGGGTTGGAAGTTGCCGAGAAAATCCAGCTCGACAAGATTCTCCAATCGCATGCAAATGTTTTTAGTGTGTCGCGTGAGCCAACGCCATATGTACAGCATTTCATTGATACAGGCGAACATGAGCCAATTGCTACACCAGCGTACCGATTGTCGTTCTCAAAACTAAAGGAACTAAAAAGCGAAATTTTCAAAATGCTTGAAAGCGAAGTTATTGAAGAATGCGAGTCAGCGTGGTCATCACCTGTTGTTATGGTTCCTAAAAAAGATGGAGGAACTCGTGTCTGCGTAGACTACCGCAAGATAAATGCGATCACAAAACCAGACCGGTACCCATTGCCTCGAATGGATGACCTCTTACACGCTGCAAAAAGCACAAAATTTATGACGACTTTAGATCTACAAAGTGGATATTTTCAAGTTGCGGTTGCAGAAAAAGACCAAGACAAAACTTGCCTTATTACGCCTTTTGGTACATTTCGGTTTAAGAGAATGCCGTTTGGACTTCGCAATGCACCTGCAACATTTCAGCGATTGATGGATCGATTCAAGACCGCTTTACCAAATATCCACATTTTAGCATATCTTGATGATATAATTATTTGCTCAAACTCGTTTACTGAACACTTAAGCGACTTGAACGATGTGTTCATAAAGCTACAGAAGTTCAAACTCCGTGTTAATTCCGCCAAATGCCGATTTTGTTGTGCCAGTGTTAAGTATCTAGGCCACGTTATAACAACCGAAGGTATTCAAGTTGATCCAGAAAAGACTCTGGCGATAACACATCGAAGAGAACCACGTAACACCAAAGAACTGGTATCATTTATACAAACATGCTCGTGGTACCGCCGTTTCATTGACCGTTTTGCTGAAATTGTTAAACCGCTTACCGACTTAATGAAGAAAAACGCTGAATGGCAGTGGGGTGATCCTCAAATTGAAGCATTCAACAAGCTAAAAAAACTACTTGTTTGCCCTCCCATTTTAAAGCAAGCTGAAGATAACGTACCGTTCGTTATTAAAGTAGATGCAAGCGCTTACGCCTTGGGAGCAGTTCTTATCCAGGGGGAGAAGGAACTTGAGCATCCCATCGAATACGCAAGCAGACTGTTGACATCAGCAGAGAGAAATTATTCGACTACCGAACGCGAAGCACTCGCTATTGTTTGGGCATGCGCGAAGTTCAGAGGATACATCGAAGGAGGCCGCCTTGCCAGATGGGCATTGCAAATACAGCAATACAACCTGAAGATTGATTACACGCCAGGGAGAACAAATTCAGTTGCTGATATGCTACCGCGACCGCCCTGCAATGAGAAAGATATTTCCAAGAATTGCATTTGTGCTTTCCAAGCCGACTTGCCACGTAAAAAAGAAAATGAGTTACGGGAAGAGCAACAAAAAGACAACTATTTGAAAAATATAATAAACTCTATTGAAAACGCTGACGAAAATGCCACCCTATGGTGTAATCGTGGCTATGTTCTTAACAACGGCGTATTATATTGTTACGCCAACGACGACTTAGATGATGCACAACTCGTAGTACCTAGCCATGAACGTATGGTAATTCTGAGAATGTATCACGACGACAGCACTGCTGGTCATTACGGAACGGAAAGAACAACAGCACGTATTCTTAGTCGCTACTATTGGCCAGGGATGCGCGCCGAAATCGCCAAGTATATAAGAAATTGCATTGAATGCCAACGATACAAAGCAAGTAATATGAAACCGATGGGGCTGCTTCAAACAACAAGTAGCAAACAGCGATTCGAAGTTGTTGCAGTAGACCTATTTGGACCTTTGCCAAAAACCGAAGAAGGCTATCAATGGATTCTGATTGTAGAAGATGTTGCCAGTCGATGGGTTGAGCTATTTCCCATGAAAGAAGCAACTGCCGAAAAATGCGCTAAACTATTGGTTGATGAGATTTTCCTACGATATGGTGTTCCCCGACGTCTTAAGTCAGACAATGGAGTACAATTCATATCAGCCATTATGCAACAAGTTGTTTACTGCATGGACATTCATCAAATTTTTACACCGGTTTACCACCCCGAAAGCAACCCAGTCGAACGAAAGAACAGAGATCTTAAGATTCAGTTGGCAATTATCGTACAAAATCAACATAACAAGTGGGATATCGGTTTACCATCAATACGATTTGCAATGAACTCAGCAAAATGTCAATCTACCGGCTATACAGCAGCTTATCTCACTTTTGGAAGAGAGTTGCGCACTTTTGATGACGTAGAACGCGATATAAGAGCAATTGCAGAAAATGAGAATTTTATACCACAAATTACTCCGTATCTGAAGAGCATAGCAGACAATTTCAAGAACGCTCGAGAGGTAGAACAGAAGATGCAAGACCGTAATAAAATGTATGCTGACAAACGCAGGCGACCACAGGTTGAAATCGAAGTAGGAGACGAAGTCCTAGTTACTACTCACGTATTGAGTCAGGCGGCGAAGGGTATCACATCCAAATTCGTACCAAAACGTGATGGTCCTTATATTGTCATACGTAAAATTGGTTCAGCTACATATGAAATCGCATCGAAGGCCGATCCTGGAATACCACTCGGAGCATACCATGCATCTGCCTTAACCTTGTACAGAGGAACCAACGACAACGAAGACCCAGATCCAGTCCAACCCATACGAAAGAGAGGAAGACCAAGGAAAGGCCGATAAGTGTGATGACCGATCCGTTTACTCCACGCTCATCAAGGGGGAGACTGTAGCATAAGTATTTAATTTTATTGCATAAGAACTTCATTTTATTAATCTAAGACTTAAGTAGCATAATGCAACTCTGTAATTGTAAACCATTAACTTACGTTCCAATCATATGTGAAGTTGTAATCCACAAAAGCTTATATATTTTTGAGCTGTAAGCAAAAGCTCCGCTCTTGCCACTATAAAAGGACGAACCTGCGAGTGATCGTCTTCTTTTGCGACAGACGTTCACTCGAGAGGTAAGTCTTCTTAGATATACATATATGTACATTTTCCTATACTATTGTCCTTACCTAATATACATATACATATATTAGATGAACAGCGACAAGCTGGTCTCTAATAGTATATTATCACTAAATAATTAGTTGAACAGTGTCAAACTGGTCGCTAATTCTACTAACATTTTCCGACGTAGTTGAACAGTGTCAAACTGGTCGCTACTTTAACTAACATAATTTAACTAACTTAATTCTTATAAATAATTTAATCCTTTTAAGGTTTTTGATATTTTCTGTATAAAAAAATCCACGACCAACATTTTCTAAAATAAATTTACGGAATAAATAATTCGTTATAAATTTAAATTAATTGATTGCATTTGTTTTGAATAGTTGGCAGCTTTTGCTACAGTTTCCGCTTTTTATTATAACTAAATTCAATTAAATTTATTAATTGTATTGTTCATACATCTGAATGTGTGTGAAGAGTATGCAAATAAGTAACAACGGACGGAACTGTACAAATAAATTTAATATTTTTTTAAATTGCTTTCAAATAAAAGAAATGGTTTTTGTTGCGTGGAAAAATTATAAAATAACTTTTTATTGCAGTTTATCATACAAAAATATTTGAGGTGCACATAATAATTTGATATTTTTGCGATACAGAGTAACGTAGTATGTATGTATATATTTTTGTACATATTTATTGTAATACATTTGTTATTATTTCATTTAGTATGCACAATATTTTTATGTCCATTTTCTTGTAACTACTAGGGAAAACTGTTAAATGCCAACGGTTTGCGAAAAAGGTTCATATATGTATATCTAAAATTTTTTTTTGATTTGTTTATCTTTTGATTGCACTGTTCTAATAAATTTAAAAAAAACATAACCAAATAGCGGAGCGTATTTGGCTTGATGGAGCGATGTCGTCGTTAACTATTCGACGCAACATTGCGTGTGGATGCGTCGTTATTTCTGCAATTATCTTTTCCATTTATACAAAATTACAATATTTTGATGGTTAAGTTGCCGAGCACATTTTAGTTTTCTTCGATGTCAGCAGTTACTTTATTTAAATTTTTTTTGAATGAAATTGACTGGTGATAGCGGCAAAAAAAAAAGGCAACTCTCGACAAATTTGAAAGTCGCATGCGTTGCGCTATGTCATGCACTTGTACTGCAGTGCGTTTTAATTTTTACAACGTACATACTTTCGTCCGACGAAGTTCGTCGCTCCGCCTTTTGATTATGTTTATACTTTAATGTGCTCTTTTGAAGTCTTCCCTTTTCACGGATGTTTTTTTTTTTTTTTAATTTTCTTTTGAATATAAAACTCTCCAGATTTGGATATTTTGCATGCTGTAATTACCGTCAAAAAATGAGATGAAGAAGAAACCATCAAAAAATTTAAACGAAAGGCGATACTTGGAATTTTTGTGGAGAACCGTCGTTATACTCAAACAGGAATATGATTTTTTTTTTCTTGATAAACCAAATGATTATGAGAAAGTAGGCAACACAAAATATACTAATTTTTCTACTTTTAAACGCTAAAGTTAATATACGTTTTGCTCTTTAAAACTTCCCAACGAAGCTATTTAGTTTCGTCGGTTTTTAAGCGGCAATTTTGTCAGCGTGAAAATTGTCATATAATTGCCGGACAACTGTTGACTTTAATGAAATACTATCTTCGACAATCTCGACTCTGAAGTTTTCTTAAAACATTAAAAACCTCCGAATTTTTTTGAATATTTGTAATTTTTTAATTCAATTTGTAAGCTAATATGTATTTCCAATAAAATATTTTAACTAACTGTAAAAGCATTATAATGAATAAATAATTGATTGGATACAATTTGTGGGGTTTTTTTTTGAAAATTTAATATGTTAAGTTTGGGTTTTTAATTTGGTAAGAAAGAAAAATATCAGTACAAGTTATAACGCTCTTAAGTTCTCCACAGTTATAACGCTGATGAAGTGTACACAATTTACAGTTGTCTGCCTTTGCTTAAAAAGAAAAAAATTCGCAAGAGCCTTTCTATGTACATTTTATCAACGATATGTATCTATGTACATATGTAATAAAAAGCTTAAGACTTTTATGACAGCGTTTAAAAATCTAGTTTTGCCAAAAATCTTGAAGAAGCAAAAAAAAAATAAAAAACTAAGAATATCTTGCATTTTTGTTGCTGCTATATACATATAAACAGAATAATTGAAATTTTTTTTTGTTAATTTTAATATCTTACATTGGTTCAACATTTCTAGTGGGTCGCTTACAATTTTTTGCTTTATAACAATTTTTCGTCATAAATGTGTTTTTCTTTACAATAAATTAATTCATCTTCCTTTAGAATTTTTTATTATTTATTTAAAAAAAAAAATAATTTTGTTTATATTTAAATTTTGATGATTTGGCATATTACTTTGAGTATAGTTTTTTGTTTTTTTTATATAAATGTTTTTTTTTTTTGTATTAAAATTTACTATACAGAGGAGTGTGCTACTGGGAATATTATTTTGTTACTTCTGTTTTATATTTAATTAATCAAGTTTTTCAAGTAGATCTAATGCTTTGCTGTAGCGCAATATAATTCGTCAAAAAAAATATTATTGTTTTAAAGACATTTTTTAAAATTTAATTTTTAGAAATCATAGAAATTCATATAGTGCACGTCAAAAAAAATATTTAGATATAATTTCAAATCTCAGTTTACTTCAAAGTGATTTAATGTAAATGTTTTCTTCCCAAAGAACAGCTTCAGAACGAAACGCAATAACTCCACTTTAAAAATTTCCTAGCAAAATAAGAAAATATAATATCATTTTGGAAAAATTTACATGACGCTAAAAATACATATATTTTTTTTACGATTTATTGCAGTGAAAAGTAATAAAAAAAATTCAAAAGTAAAATTATTGCTGTTCTTATGAAGCTCTTCAAATATTCTTGCAAACTGTAAGTAAATGAAAAAAAAATTGTTTGCTTCTATTTCGATTGATAATGCATCTATGTACATTTTAATTAAATTTTCTTTTGTAGAGTGGTAAACTGGAAAAATGCAATAACGAGCTAAAATCGTACATTCGCACACCGAATAAATCTAACAAACTCAATTAGAAACAGAGGCAAAGGAATACCAACGGAATGAGATAACAAATCCGAAAACAAAACCATTTACCGCATATTTTTTCAAATAAAGGATTTAGATTTTTTGTTAGTTCTTTTTATCAGGAATTTTTTTTTGCCACAAATTGTTCATTTGATTGCAGTAAAATTGAAAAAACGTTTGGAGCATTCGTTTGGAATATTGCTTAAATGCAAGTAGATGGGTGGCAAAAACTGATTTTAGGTGATACAAAATACTTTAGTAATAAAATTAAAATTGGCAAAGCAGGTATAATAATACAACTTTGATAGAATAAACCTGACTTACACAGAATTAAAATTTATTTATTTCTCAAATACCAGTATATCATTTTTAGTAATAAATTTTGCTACTTCCAGTAGTTCTGTTTTATAAATTCTATGTACATAATATTATTTTATTTTGACAATTTCCGCTTAAAACTAACGCCTGCACAATTGAAATTACCCAGCGGCAAATATATAAAAAAAATTGTTTGTTTTCTTTTTTCAAAATTTTACACAATTCTAACAGAAACTAAATTTAAATTATTTGCAATCCATTAAACACTTAATAAACGTTGACCGATAATAACAACACACAAACATCTTTGCCACGCCGATGTCATGCAACATTACGTGCTGCGTCCACAAACCAAGCGTTGCGACACCAACGCCACCAACAAAGCGTAACCGCATGCAACAATAGTTAACGTTTGCCAACTAGTCGCACCGCCGCGTAGCGCTGCCCCATTTGGATGTGCTTGCGTCTGACGATTGTAAGGATTCTGATTCTGATACTGTGGCGGCGGTTTATTGTACATATTCGCATTCTGATAGCCCACATTGCTGTTGCCATAATAGCCGCTAGGTGGCGCCAAACCACCACCACTGCCACCTAATATGCCATTGCTGCCACCGGGTGGACCACCAGTGCCGCCCGGCATCGAGTAGAACGGCTGTTGACCAAACACGAAGGATGGACTGTACGGGTTGACTGGCTGCAGACCTGCCGAATAGCCGGAATTCATTAGGCTACCAGGATGATTGGGTTGAGGAAATTGTTGAAACGAGGGCGCTTGAGTGGGTGAGTTATAGGGGAAGATGGGTAGGTCGGGTAAGACCGGCACCAATTGGGGCGCACCGAATACATAGTGTGGATCAATGCCGCCGGTGGCGCTGTTTGGACGTAACTTTTGTCCAACGCCAGGCGAGTCATTGCCAACGCCGCTGAGGCCGCCACCGCCGTTGCCATTGTGACCATTGCCATAATTTGTATTTACGTTATTGCTATTTTTACTCGCATAACCATTAATGTTGTTAATACCGCCACCTGGTGATGAGTTGCTGCCAGTGGCGGTTGATGCAGAGCCACCACCGTTGCTGTTATAGTATGTGTGCGTATTTAATGTGGGATTAGAGGCGGCGGATGAAAAGATGGCGTGCTCGGGACCAGGTTTATAACTAGATCCTGAGCACGGTGAACGATGAAAATTGCGAAATTTGTTAAGAAATAATTTGCCAGTTAAATAAAGAGAGAGAGAGAGAGAGAGAGATAAGTAAGAGACACATATATTTGTTAGTTGTGAGCGAGTAGAGAAAGAGAGTTAATGAGAGTTTTGTTTATGATGCTACCTGCTAATGATCTACACTCAATTAAATGTGTTGCACTATTAGTCAAGGCATGCGTATATACTTTTATACAATTGATCGTAAAGTGTATTCACATATAAAAAGAGAGGTTACGTATGACATTAGGGTGCTGGTATATAAAAAGTTGCAATGTATACTTTAAGGCGTGCGTGCACACTAATTTTACAAGCTCGCCGATTGTTGAGTGATAATTTTGTTGTTGTTTAACACGTAATAAATTTATGATTTCATTGTTTTTTGGTGGTGACTGAAGCAAGGCATGTTAATGCAAAATCAAAAATAACAGCAAATAATATACTTTTTTTCATAGAGCAAAATAAATAACAAAAAAAAAAATATTTCTTTTTGGTATCGCAAATGCTATAAACATTATCGCTGTGAAGTGATTTGCATCATTATTTATACAAATTTCATATTTTTTGATGTGTTGTGATGTGTGTCCTTTTTTGTGGCCATGATATTTTTGCAAGCGTTGTGTGACCGATTCGTTAGCTTTGTTTAAGTACGTACATATATACATATATGACTATATATAAATATTTTAAGCAGCAAAATTTTTTTTTTTTTGATTTTGATTTTATTTGTTATTGTTTCGCTAGAGCTGTGTTGATAACCTACAAAACGCTAATCAAGCTTCAAACTTTTAAGACTAACAAAAAAACAAAAGAAAAATGATACGTAACTATATTTTATTTTTATTTTTGGGAGTTAAAATCAATAATATATCTGCAAGATTAAAAAAACTGTTTAAACGATGTTTGTTGTTTATTTACAGGGATATGATTTTAAGGCATTTGCCTATTTTGTCTGTAAACAAATGAAGGTCTTTCTTGATTAAAAATATTAATTTTTATTTTGCCTTTTGCGAATATTTTACTTAAAAAATGAAAGTAAATGACAACAAAAAAACATTACATTCAACAACATCTTTAAACGGTAAATCACAAAACATTGGCAGCGTTGCAATTGTCTGCGAAGGCACAACCTATTAATTCATTTTTAAATAAAGGCGAATCACACGAGTTTTTCAGAGATCTCATCAGATGACGGTAGTTACGTTTAATTAAAGCCAATTATAAGGAATACAGATATGCACACAAAAAGCTTCCTGTTCAATCGACTATGCGCAAACATTATTTAAAGGAAATTTATGAAAATGTTTTGGCAGAAATTCGTTCGAATATTGATAACTGCAGCATTTTTGTATCAATGAAGGAGACTACGAATAAAGCTGGCCTATTGGCCTTGCGTCATGGCAGCCGAGGCTATCTTCTAACATGGAAAGCAATGCGAAAAGTAAATGCTTCGAAAATTGCTTAACTAATTTATAATGCTTTAAAGTTTCTATGGCCAAAAGAAGTAAAATGGGATAAAGTACTGATATTTGTTATAAATGCGGCAAAACATATGAAAAAAGGGTCGTTTCATCTCAAATCGTCCAGGCAGTTAGGGGTTTTCCAATACATTTTTTTTTATAGTTTCTATTTACATCGAAATCCATGAGATATGTTTTTATGCTTTTTGCTTGATTTTGAGATCTTTCATTGTGGGGACTTTTTGAAAATTTTTCTGAAAACTCGATTTTGCTCTATTGGTGCATGTTATTGTTTTTTTTTTTTTTTAATTCGATAACTTTGCGAAAAAATGACCGATCTTTGTTGGCTGTATTCCATTAATTGCCGCAACATTGCTCCGTGGAGGGCCAAGTAAACCGAAAAAAACCTGTATATACTTCGCAAAAACATGCCAGCACAAATGGACTTTAGTGGAACGAGTTTGAGTGTATAAAAATATTTCTAATACCAAATGTACCAAAGGCAAACAAAAATGATGAAATTAGAAATTTTTTGGGTCAAACATTTTTTGATATTTTTTTATAATGACGATATAAAATTATTTTTTAAAAATATATCATATTTCACACTTTTTACTTTTAGAGGAACTCTTTTCCTACAAACAAAAAAAAAATTTCGAAGATCGGTTATTTTTTCGCAAAGTTATCGAATTTTCAAAAAAAAAATTAATATGCAAAAAAAGAAAAAATACGTGTCTCCCGGATTTCGATGTAGAAATTATAAAAAAAATGTGTTGCAAAAAAAATATCGATTTGAGACGAAACTACCCTAAAGCGTAGTTGGAATTCAGTTATTTTATACTCGAATGATTCATGTTACATTTATTGCTCAGCGAGTACACAGAGTATGTGAAAAACTGCGAAGCTAATATGCAAAAGTTCATTCCTTAGTTGCAAATATGAAGAAAATATCGTTTTTTTTTTAAGAAAAACAACCACATCTCCCTTTACCACCTGAACTAGTAAGTTGAGCTTTAAACCCATACATATGGTTATAAATACAGGCATATATGATTTAAAGATTTTTTAATTTTCGAATGTTTTGAAACGCTGGTAAACAGGGCTGGAGGTCGCATCATATTATGCAAAAAAATTTCCCCGCCATCAAAGAAATGGTTCAATGACGATGCGACTTGCACTAGTTTTGTAAATAAATTGTTCGCAAATGAGGGAATTCGAGAGGAGTTGGCTTATAATCAGGCTAATTTTGGGTTTTTATTAAGCGAGGGAATTGTTTTCAAAATACTTCAGAAACGAAGTATCCCATTAGGCTATTGCTGATATCAGAGGCTTGTAATTTTAGTAAGTATTTTTAAATATATTTGATAGGATATGCACTTTGTACATAAACGTATGTCCATATAAAGCAAAATTGAAATAACTGTATTTTCGCCTTTTTTCAAGTTTTTAGTGCCTTTAAGTCCGAACCCTGGTTATTAATAAAAAATCTACACCTTTTTTTTTTTTGTTGAGGAATGAAAGAAAATAAAAACATCTTACTGAGAAGTCGGATTCTGATGATACCAGAGTTACATTTTATTATTATTATTTCATTAAAAGGAAGTAAGTTATTTGTCAAGGCAAATATAAAGTGCTTTTAGCAACTGGAGCTCAATCACATATTGACTTATATTGACAGTCTAAATTTATTTATTATACAGTTTTATTTTAAAAAGAGAAAACGAATTCTTAACCGACCAAAAAAAATAATTAAAACATGATCGATTTTTCTATATCGAAAAAATCGCAGAACAAAAACGAATTAAAAAAAATCAATTATTATTGGTAGTCAAATCAAACTTGCACTTTATTATATTAAAGTTTATTTTGCAAAAAAACTGCGTACTTAAAAAATTCGAAATTTATTATTTAGTTTGAAATTTTGATTATTTTTGAAGTATTTTTTTAAGTTTTTACCATGTTTTGAAAATATCTATTTTTGAGGTTTCAACCAGATTTAAATATTTGAAGAAATTCGAGTATTTTGCATATTTACAGCGGAATTATAGGGCCAGAATTGCAATAACCAAAAATGTTTGCAGTTTCCAAGAGGATTTTGGATATATTTTCAAACTTTCGAGTTGAATATTTCACAGCCATTGCAATAAGGTCCATTTTCACAGTGGATATTTAACTATCATTCGAGAGTTAATTGCAAAATTTCAATATAAACTGCCGAATGAGTTTCAACTTTGACTGTGCAAATCGGCCTAAGTGGTTAAACTGATGCTGTCTTGCAATTAAAAATTTCAAGTTCTAGATTATTTGATTTTTTAATTCCCAAAAATAAAAAACAAAAAAAATTAAAAATTAAAAATAGCCGAAACTAGTTCTTATTAATAACGCCCTTCGCATACTCACTAAAACTAAAAATGTAATTGAAGAAATGATATAAAATAAAAATTGTAATCACCTGACGGATTAAGTGGCGCCGACGAGGACGAGCTAGCACCAGCCTTCCTTTGACATTTCGGATAATTGCCGCAGTCCTTGCCTTCGCGTTGCGTATAACTGCACGAGTCGCTGGTGATGACGCACTCCTCAGAGGGCATACAGCCAATATCGTTGCAGCCACGTCCGTATTCTGCAGTGCCGCAAATGGCGCAAATGGCGCGACAAAATGAATTGTCCACAACATGGTTAGGCGTTTTATTGACGCAATTGTTGTTGTTTTGATTGTTGATTTGTATAATGTTTTCGTTGGACATAAATAAAATTGATAAATATAATAAAAAAGAAGTATAGAAAAAAAAAAAAAAATAAAATAATTTATACAAGTTTGGTGTAAAAGTATAAGAAAATAAATGGAGTGTAGTTGGGAGGGAATATTGAATGAAATGGACTTGTATGCAAACATACATACATATTTCTGTGTTAGTGTGCGATGATTTCATTTTGATCAGAAGTTGTAGGGTGGCAAGTGAATGGGCTGATAATAAATAATGTTATGACATGTTGACAGCACAATGGGTGGATGAAAATTACTCAAATATTTACAAAATATTGCGGAAATTGATGAAAAAGTGAAAAGGCGTGAAATTGCCATTACTGTTGTTATATGTGTGTAAGTGTGTGTGTGTGTGTGTTAGTGTATGGAATACGACAATGCATTTGTATTTGTGTGTCAGTAAAAAAGTGAAATATTTCGGATTTTGTGTGCGACTATTTTTTGTGTTTGCTTCGTGTATTTAAGATGGAAATGGTTTTTTTTTGGGTTCACAGACAGTAGAGTTGAAAGTTGTTGGTGATTTGTACATTCATTCATTAACTGGTGGTGATGATGATGAGGTATGCAAAACTCTTAACTCCTAAAAAAGTCTCATGTATGCGATACTTTTTGTTAGTTTGTTGTGGAAGAGAACATTTACATAAACATTCCGAAACGAAGGAATGCAACACGCAGGCAAGTAGCACAATTGTAATGATTTTTTTCTTCTTCTTAATTGGTTTCGCATGTCGCTTTGTTGATTTTAAATAAACATTTGCTTGGCTAAGATATTGACAAAAAAAAAAACAAGGACCACGTTGTTACTCGAACATGTTCCAAAACATATTTTTATAATGCGGAAAATCTACTAGTTGCCACATTTCTTTTGATCGACTCTTCAGTTGATGCTTAAAAATTGTTGTTCCTTGTACTTTCGAAAGTGAAAGTTATCTCAAAGCGAAAAGCTATTTATGTATCTACTAATTAAGTTATTCCAGGGCACCATGACTTAATAGAGGTTCACTTAAAGGCACTTAAAATATCTAGGCCTGACTTTTACGAGGTTTATCATTTGCATGAGCTGCTCTTGATGGCATTAGCTCCATATTATCCATTAACACATCCCGAAAGCTCTTCTTCAACTCGAATTGACAGCATATTAGTATAAATAGTTTTTATGGAAGAACTACGGCGGCTTAGATTTTAAATAAGTAATTCTTTGGGTGCCACCCAATAAGTAGAAAATCTAGAAGTGAAATCACCGAATTTTAAGAGCATATTTAGAGCAACAACTTCGTCCTTTAATGCTTCCTACTTTTGCCGTAGAGTGGTGTGGATTCACAATGTAGGACGCAAGATTTTTTAAGCCTGACAAGTTAGTCATGGCTTAAAGCCACATATTTTGAGAATTCAAATTGTGTTTTCAAAATTCATAGCTTGCAGGTTTTTCTGCTTGACACGCCTCGAGGAATGTTCATTTAAGATAAAAGACACAATACAACTTTTTTACGAACAACAATTTAGGTCTTATCTGTGAATTGGCCAGACTTTGATGCTGGTAGCCTTTTATTTTTGGATTAAAACTCAAGCTTTATGAGTCACTTGCAAAATACATATCATGAAACTTTCGCAAATTTCTAATTTCGTGGCTTTTTTCTTTTAAAGAATTTGCAATACTACATTTTTGAAATTTGTAACGCGGCAACTAATGCAAAAAAGTTTCATACAAAAATTTTAAAAAAATTATATAACGATGAACCTTTTTTAAATTTTACGTTAAGGTAAGCGATGGCATGTCTCAAAAAAAAAAAAAAAATAACTTCTTTTGTAAATAATGCGATAGAGGAATAGCTACATATGTCTGAGATGTATTGCTCAATCAAAAGACATATGCAGATACAAGCTCATCAAGTTTTAAGATGATCGAGAAGCACCTTGGTACTAGATTCATAAACTTTTTTTTTTTAACCAATTTTTTTCTCATGCGAAAATTGTTCCATTACTCTGTGCATCTCGCTTAGCGCGTTGCATTCAACAAACATTAATTTTCTCTCGTTAATCAAGAAATTATATTAGTAAGTAAACGTTTCAAGTAACTGTGATGTAATGAAAAACTCAACAATACTTAGATGAATACTTGGCGACTTGAAAAACATTTTTGGTTATTATTCTTGTACATACTTGAAAAGGAGTTAACGCTGCTGGTGACGCACAACAGCAATAAGGCGGCGGTAGCTTTGCCAGCGGCGCCCATACTCGATCTCATGTTCGCCTATGAATTTTCCAAATCGTCGTCGTCGTTGTCGCTGTCGTTGTCGTTGTCGTTGTCGTCGATTGCTAACTACTGTTTGCTGCCTCCCCGCCTTTTGCACTGGTCGTCAGCTTTATGCTCTGTTGATTTTGTGGTGGTCGCTTTGACTTATTACTGCGACTTTAATATATCCAACTCCGAAAATACTCTCGACTGCTTCTTGTCCAGAAATAATATTTGTTTTTTTTGCCACCACTAACGAAATCTAAAACGTCACGCGTATATAGTCAGCGTTTAGGCGTCGGGGATGCGGAAATGCTGCAATCAAAAAAGAGAACAGCATATTTGTGTAAAATTAGATGCAATAAAATATGAACATCAAATAAAAAAGTAAAAAAGCAGGCAAATCATTGAAATGAAAACATAATATGCGATATTAAATAACTGAAGGAGCAAGGAAAAGTTTGTGCAAATAATATGAAGCTCTTGTCTGCGGCTTGTCTTGTTTGCCAATTCCTCCGTTTGCTTTGTTGCTAGAGAATGAGACTTGAGCTTGATAAATATTTGTTGATGTCGAATGCGGATGGCTTTCTTTATTTGCTCATATTGAAATGACACTCTGTTACGCTTTATTTACGATTGCGGCATTGCGACAGCGCAAATGAAAGAAGTGCTTCTTTTGGCGCATTCAAGAGAATGTTTTTTTTTTTGTATTGCAAGCTTTTTAATGCAGCAGCTGTAGACTGCGTATTTTTTTGGGATGCATGCTTTTGACAGAAATGAAATAAAATAACTAACAAAATGTGCGTTTGATTTTAAGTTTAGTTAGTTGGCCGCAAAAGTGGTATTTTGATGGTAAGTATTTTCTTCTTAATGGACACTAAATTATTATTCATGACTTTCAATAAATCTTAAACATATTTGTACTATTATATGTTACTAATTTTTAAAGTGATTGTAAGGTTTGCTTTTTCGGGGCAAGTTTACCACTTGCCTTAGTTTTATACAAAAATATTTTCACATAATTTAATAAACTAAAATATATTTTTGTATTTTATGAATAATAAAAAATAAGTTAGTCATTAAGCAAAACAAACACTTTTAAATAAAGAAGAGTTTTAAAAGACAAAATAACTATATTTTTTTTGAGTAAACATATTTTAAGTTTACTTTATAAACTTTTTTTAGTAGTCGAAATCTTGTTAAGCGGTGGTTATACTCGAATAATCAACACAGTACTTTTACGTAAAATTTTTTTCTGCGTGTGCGGTCGCTTTGGAAAAAAAATTTTACTCTAAATACAGAGAAAGAAAAACACAGAGCTATGCTTTTCTTAAGAATCGCAAAAAAGTGCGTAATTTTCACTAAAATTCTAAATAAAAGTGATGTTACATACATAATTCGAAAAATTTTTTTTTTAAATTGAAGTTCGATTTTTTGAACGCAAAATTTGTGCTAATAGCTCCACTTATTTAAACCCAATTAAAATATTGTATCGGGTGTTTTTTTTAGGGGTATAGAACTTCGAATTGAAATAAAACGCAAGAAAATCGTTTTAAGGTCCATCAATTTGGCTTTATTGGAAGGATAATTTTATGCCATTAATGTTTAAATATTATTTCGGGCATGTGGCCGCCGCGGCTGGCTCGAATAAAGCCAATTCTACAGGTCCAATTTTCAACCACTTTTTCGAGCATATGGGGCCGTATGTCGGCAATAACGCCACGAATGTTGGCTTCCAATTCCCCTAACGTTTCTGGTTTGTTGGTGTAGACGAGCGACTTCACATATCCCCAAAGAAAATAATCCAATGGTGTCAAATCACACGATCTTGGTGGCCAATTGACAGGTCCATTCCGCGAAATTATGCGCTCAGCGAATGTTTCCTTCAATAAATCGATTGTGACGTGCGCTGTGTGGCATGTAGCGCCGTCTTGTTGGAACCACAACTCCTCCACATTCATGCCATCCAATTCGGGAACAAAATAGTCGGTTATCATGGCTCTATACCGGTCTCCATTAACGGTAACTGCCTCTCCAGCATTATTGCGGAAGAAGTATGGCCCAATGACTCCACCAGCCCATAGAGCACACCAAACAGTCAGTTTTTGTGGATGTAATGGCGTTTCAAGGGTCTCATGTGGATTCTCTTCACTCCAAATGCGGCAATTTTGCTTGTTGACGTAGCCATTCAACCAAAAATGAGCCTCATCACTGAACAAAATTTTGCGATGAAAATCAGCATCGAGATCAATCTCATTTTCGGCCCATACACCAAAATCACGACGCATTGCATGGTCTCGCGGCTTTAATTCTTGCACAAGCTGGATCTTGTAAGGTCGCAAGCCAAGATCTTTGCGCAAAATCTTCCATACAGTTGATGGACAAAGCTCCAATTGCTGTGCACGGTGGCGAATCGATTCATTCGGGTCCTCTTCAACACTTTGCTCTACAGCGGCAATTGTTTCTTCGGTGCGCACTGTTCGACGTCTCTGCGGATGCGTATTATCACATAGAGTAAACGTAGTGCGAAAACGATCCATGGTTAACCGAATTAATTGCTCTGATGGACGATTATGTCGACCATAAAATGGACGGAGCTCACGGTAAACTTCGCGAACTGAACCATTATTTTCGAAATAAATTTGCACGATTTGCAAGCGTTGTTCTTTTGTCAACCTGTTCATGATGAAATGGCAAACCAAACTGAACATAAATGACATTAGAGTTGCCAGATTTGACCACAAAATGCCAGTTTTATCTCTATTCGAAAAACAAACCTGCAAATAAACCCCAATTTTTTTTTTATATTAATTTTTTAATAATTCACAATTTTTTGAGTTTGAGGTCAGTTTGTTGAAGATTTTGTTTGGAAAAAGCAACAATCTTAACAAATTATTTTTTTTTTTTTATTAATTTACCCGTTAGGAAAATTTCCAATCAGCCGTTAAAATATTATTAAATCTTTATTTATATTTAAAAATTACAAAAAAATAAATTCTAACGAATTACACTTAGCAGCTCAACTGTTGTTAGTATTCAGTCAAAAAATTTTAAAATCAACTTTTTTATAATAGTTAATTTTTTTTAACGCATCTACATTAATATATACATATTCATTTATAAATATTGAGAAAACAAATTATTACTAAAAATAGGAATTGTATTTTTTTTTTTTAATGAAAATTTACACATGTTTTTTGCACTTAAGTTTAATAGATACGGTTACTATTACAATTTTTATGTTAAAGTTTAACGAAGACTTAAATTTTTAAATGTCAGCAATAAGAGTTAGTCAGTTTCTATTATTAATAAAAATCATTTTTAAAATTCAGTATTTCCTTCAGTAAAATAAAAGAAATTTAAAAAATGTTAAACTAGCGGAAAAAATTTGCTCACTTCGTTGCCTATTATAGAATCAATATAAAATATAGATACATGTATCCAAACTTTAAACCAGATGCCAGTGGCTTTCAAATTCTTTCCCAGCATTTGATGAATTGTTTTATTTTATTCGGAAATTATAAAAAGTTTTTAGCAAAGGTCTAAACACAACTAGAAAAGTACACTCATACAATAATATACATAGTACATATACAATATATAATTACACCCTTATATTTTTATCTTTTTTGAAACTTATTGCCAAACAACAGCAGCTGTGCGACCAACAATACACTGAAGATGCAAGGGAAGACTTCAACAATTTTCTTAACTTATTTGCATCCACATCCGTCGACGTAAGCGCACGCTTCAAGCTGCTACTGACAGAAAACGGAAGCAACTACTTCTTCTTCTACAAATTCACTTAAATGCCATTCGGGCTTGGAGGCTTTTGCATTTGGAGAATGTGTTTTAGATCTTTAGTGCTTACGTCCTTATTTGTGCCGTCTTGTTAGGCTCTCAGAAAATTGGCAATGCACACATGTCCTGCTGCAGGCAATGACAAACCAACTTTGTAACTTGCCAAAAAATGTGAGTGGTGAGGTGATTCGCCGCATGAAGGGGCGCTAAGCAAATTAAATTCTATTCATTTCCTTACGAGCTTCTTCTAAGAAGTTTGCGCAAAATTTATTGTACATTTTTTTTCAACTCTACAATAAATGTAAATACATTCATCTTAGACTTTCAATAAAATATACTAGTATAATAAAATCTGGTTTAACCAAAATTTTGCTAACTTCTCTGTTACGATTGGTTTCTGAAAAAATATACAAAAAAAAAAAAAATAAATCCTTCTAAGCACCATTTATCAGGCAAGTAAGAAAAGCAACCAATTGCAATTGAAGATAATTAAAAGCTTTGCGACACTTCTCTTCCCTGCTTGCTCTTCTTTCGTTTAATTACAGAATGCGCTCACTTCCTGCAAAACGAAAAGAAGTAAAGGAGTGAAATGATTACCAGCGACTGAGTTGAAGCTATCCAACAATAACGAATACTTGGAAATTGTTGACAATGTGTAACTACATAGTTAGTTTCTTACTTTGTCTCTCACACCTTCACTTTCGACTTTCTCTATTATTTCAGCTGCATTTCCCGGTGCTCTTACTTGCTGTACTGCGTCAAAATTGAGTTTTGTCTTAAGTTTCGGATATTTATCTAAGCAAAGCTTCTCGTATCGATTTTTATTTGATTATGAGAATTGGCTCTGCTGTGCAGAGTAAAGGTTTTGTCATTTCAAAGCAATTAAATGCATTTAAAACTTAGTTTTAAAGTCAGACTGCTGGTGCACTGCGTCGTATGAGTAACAAACCGGTTTTTTATTCGATCACCAGGAGTAATTATCTTTTAAAGAGATGTTCTCTTTTTGTTTTGCAAATGCTAGTACTTTTTTGGCATTTGTCGGGTAAATTAAGTTTTTTGCCTGTTTCGAAAATTTGCCCTAAAGATAGTGCAAGACTATCATCAGACTTTACTTATTTCTAACTTGTAAACAAGTAAAAAAAAGGCTATGCCGAAGGCTTCATACCTTTCACGAATGGAGTAATTGTATGGGAGGCATAAGTTTTAATTATTCGATATTAATGATTTTGATTGCAATAATAGTCCTAATAATAATTAATATTTGTGGGAAATTTCAAGTCTTTAGCTTGTTAAATGAAGGAGTTATGGCCCAAGATACAATAACTGAACTTATGTTTGTATGGCAGCTATATGTTATATTTATCCAATTTTAATGATTTTAACTGCTAAAATAGTTCTCATAATAACAATTATTTTTCCAAAATTTCAAGACTTCAGCTGCTTAAATAGAGGGGTTTTCGTGCTAAATATAATATCTGAACAATCGGTTGTATGGAAGTTATATGTTTTATTCCATTTGTCTATATGATTTTCACTGCTTATATAGAACTAAAAATATCGGATCTGCATGCAACATTTCAAGCCTCTAGCTGCTTAAATAAGTACTGGCGGACAGACGGACATACAGATGGACATGGCTAAATCGACTCAGCTGATAACCCTGATTATCTCGGTATACTTTTTGATGGGTCTAACTCTTCTCGTTTTGGTACTTACAAATATGCCATTTCTATGAAAGGTAGACAAATTTAAAAAATAAATAGCCACGGAGTTTGATACATCAACCTGAGGATTCAGATATGATAGAATAATGCTCGGTACATTTTAAGAATTAGGTTTTTGAGCTTTATAAAGGTGAAGCAACTAAATATTCGATAACTTTTTTCTTAGTGAAAAGAGCTTTATGTTTTTATATTTTATTATTTGTTAATATAAATGGAAAAATAATTAATTGAAAGCAGTTTAAAAATGGAAGCGCTGATGTCTTGATTTATATATAGTGAAAATTGCGTAGCTTCCGGAATCACGTTCGTATGAAAAATTACTTTTGGTCAAATTTTAAAACCCAGCTCGAGGCCAGTTAATGGAAGGTTTTATTATGTTAAAACAACAACAGCTTTTTAATAGTAGACGTTATAGTATTATTTCGGAAATCACTGACACAATCAGGTGAACAAAGTGATGTGTCACGTCAGAATTTTGACTTGTTCCATATCAGACGTCCCAAAAATGTCTAAATTAGAGTTTTTTTCTCAGGGGCCAACATTTTTTTTTTTTCAAAGCGTGGTCATAGTGCTATTAGCTTCAGACACGTATTTAATCTTGATTATTTATGTACAATTTTTGATGGTTCTGTCCCCTTCTCCTTCGAAAACTAACAAACATCAAATCGATTTAATTCAACCGTTTCACTTTCATTTATGAGATTAAACTGCGGTTCGTTTATAGTATGATAAGTAACTGCATTATTTATATCGAATAAGTTCCTGTATAACGTTTTTAAATAATATATATAAATAAAAAACGTGAGTGCAAAATTCTCATAAGCGATGAGGTTGGATAACTTGCCGTGTCGCCGTTTGTCGCCACGTTTTTTTTTTTAATTTTAAAACAATAAAGTATTAAACTCTATTAACGAACTATTGGCACATATTTTCTTTTAAAGTCTTTTCTAAAACAAAAGTACTTATATTAGTAGAATAAATAGTCTATTACCCGAACAAAATTTGTAGGGTAGAAATGTTAAATAAAGAGTTCGCAGAAAATGTAAAAAGATTCAAACCATCGCAGAAAAAAAATATCAACTCTAAAAATTGTATTATATTGCCAGATTGTTTGAAATCTTAAGAGACAATAAAACTATAAGGTAATTCCTATCTTTAAACAACTATTGTTTAAGTTCTTTTAAAAACATTTACTAGATGTTTTATGTGGTAGTCTCAGGAGTAAACATTATTAAAATCCAGTACAAACAAATTTTTGTTTATGCATCACTCTTGCTGTGTCCCAAAAAAATGAAAAAAAATATATATTTTTCAACTCATTGAGATGAAAATCCAATAAATTACACAAAGGTGACAAGGTGAATGCTAAAACTTCACATTTCATTGCACTCAATAAAAGTTTTGGGCAAGTAAATCAAGAGAAATATACTAATGTATGTATATGCATATACTCGTACATACATATCAGTATACATACAAATATTGTGAATGGAACTGGATGGAAAATATTGTTATTACTCCTATCGAGAATACTTATTTGAAATGTGATCACCTGCCGCAAACTTGTCGTGGACGTTTGCACAATTGTGGATTGCAGTTGGTTGTATTGCATTTGTGAGCATTTATTTCACATTTTACCAGTAACTACGATTGCTACGGCACAACTCGGTGCTTTCATGGATACATAAGTACAAGTATATGTAAGTGTGGGTGATGTATATACTTGCAAGTGCACACCAACACAAGAATTTACCATGCAATGAAAATCGCAAGAAAAGCAGTGGAAATTGCAGTTCATTAACTGGTATTCAAGCGGTGTAACTAGTCACATTAGTTCGAAAAAAGTGGTGGCAGCTCGGCGGTATAAATTTGTTTTCGAAATGTGAATATTTCAATGCCTTTAAGAAGAAGAAAATAATTGCTCTTTTCCCGTACAGATGGCAAGATCAACATTCAATAAGCTTATTCGGAAATAATTAAAAAATTATTTGTATCTAATCCAGTTAAAGTTTTTAGTATCTTCTTAAATTTTATTTATTAAAACAGTTCTTTAAAAAAAAAACTTTCAGTAATTTAAATGTTGAA
Source organism: Philophylla caesio (assembly GCA_963971545.1). Taxonomy (NCBI): domain Eukaryota; kingdom Metazoa; phylum Arthropoda; class Insecta; order Diptera; family Tephritidae; genus Philophylla; species Philophylla caesio. The sequence goes on from OZ020607.1 coordinate 13,317,432, forward strand.
CCTATTCAAGAAGCCTCGAAAAAAGGAATTGGAGTTGCCAAACCATTTTTCTTTATAAACCGCATTTGAATATGTATACAAAACCTTTTTTCTTCTATATTTAAGTAAAATTTAATAAAATTGCAGGTTTAATGCATGCGGCAATCCTTTTCTAACAATATTGAAATACATTTTTTACTCGTTAAAATAAACCCAGTTGTCACAAAGATTTTAACATTTAATAACCAATAACCAAAGAACATAAATGTATAAGCAGGGAAATGTAATTGAGAAAGCACGCCCCTGGAGATTCACTCGTTGCTAATAATAACATCATTTCCCTTCTTATACATTTATGTTCTTAGATATAATTTAGTCAAATTTAATAAAACTCACATTTTTAAACGGATGGCAACCCTATTTAAAATATACTCATAAATTATCTTTTCGCCGTGGCCAACAGTTTGACATCGATTTTTTTTTACTTTTTCTGGAACATAGTTATATTACATTGAATTTGACACTTCAAAATGGTGGCAACCTTGCCTAAAAATAAAGCTCTCCGAGACGAACGGTTTAATGCAGATATTTTAATATTTCATGCAGTTAAAATTTAATTTAAATAAAAATATGGCAGCCCTGTTCAATAAATAACTATAAAAAGTCTGCTTGTGAAGGCGAACCATTTGTAATTCATATAAGTATAAGTATAATATTAATTCTAATTTAATTTGATCCTTCCAACTGTTGGCCAAACATATTTGAATTTTTAAACATGTGGCAACACTGCAAAAAATTAAATCACGTCGGCATATTGAGTAGTAGCACCAGTTCAAATGTGATTTTAATACACTTTCGAAAACATTTTGTAGGAAACAAATTTTTTATTAATTTTTAAAACCATCCTCGGTCCTTAGCTTCTAATTTCATTTTTAAAAATTAGTTTAAGAGGCTTTCTGAAGAATCTGGAAATACTTAATGTTTATTTACGAAACTTAAAATATTCCAGATTCCTAGTCAGTTTCCCTGAGGCTGCTAAAATTATTTTTGTAGTAAAAGTCGATTAAGTGGAAAAAGTAATTACCTTAAATTTTAAAAACCACCAAACATAATAAATTATAATGTTCATAAATTCTTTATGGACCAGATTCGTGCTTATCAACAACAAAATGTGTTTTTCGAGCAAAATCTCGTAAACACTTCTTTTAAGAAAAGACATTTTTTTCCCCTACATTGGAAATTATTTTTTATGCACCATAAGTTTTCATTTGCAAACTTGTTGTTTTTCTTGAGTTTAACTGTGGGGTTATCGCTTGCGAAACTTGTAGATATGTACTTACTGCTTTGCTCTTAAAATATCCCAAGCTAAGAATTTCCTGATTTCATGCAAGTCTGCCTTGGTAAATATATTGGAAGCAATTAAACACGAAAGGAATGCTCCGCATATATCATTTGCACATACATACATACATACAAATATACACACATACACACTTATATCCTCAGATATTGTTATATGTAGCAGCGAATGTGGACGAGTAGGAGGAGCGGGAAGAAGTATTTGTCACATTTTCTGAAGGTGTTCATGTTAAAGTGCTTATAATGGCCACAAGTGCCTTACATACATATACAAATACATTAAACACATTTATGTGAGTGTGTAAACAAATAAAGCTTGCTATTCGAAACAATCCAGCATTCGGCCTTTTCTCTGCTGCACCAGGTCTTGGTTACCGGTATGCCAATATATATTCAATGTAATTAAAATATTTTTCTCATATATCAAATTAAAATTGAGGGCGAACGACAGTAAATGAGCAAAATTTTCCTGCAACACTGGCTGGATGAACGATTGTGGAGCGATGAACCGAAAATAGCAATAACAGGGAATGGATGTCATGTCGGAGACGACAACTGGCACAACTGTAAATGGTTGCGATTTTCGGTAGAGGCAGGCGATGTCATGAAAGTACAAATACTTAATTTAATGGCGCTAGTCTTCAAAACTGCTGCGCTACTTTAATTTTTAGTGTTTAAATAATTTTTTTTATTTTTAATATCATTATTACCTTTTATTTAAAGTACTATTGTGCCCTATTGAGTCACAAATATATTTAAAAAAAAAAAGAGGAAATACATAGAAAAGGCCGCCAGGCTATTTAAGTTTTGCTGCCAAAAATTACCATTGAAATGAAAGGATCTCATAAGTTCCGTCCGCTGCTTGCACATTAACACCGGCAATCAAGCAAAAAATGAAACCCCAAACTTTATTCATTTGCTGCTTCAGCTTTTATGCCAGCCGGAAGGAAGAAATTTTGCGCGTGCATAAAACTTTATTGCAAAGCAACTCCAACTGAAACTCTGGCAATTATTTCCGTGCAACTGCAATGCTAAGGAAAACTTTCGTAAGTGCGAACGAAATCATTTATGTATGTACATACATACGTACATATATACATTTTCATAAAATTGAGGTAGAGCATTGTGTGCTTTGAGCGCAACAAAGTTTTGTGACAATTTCACCGTGAATCTGTTTGGTGGTTTGAAAGAAATTCCTAACTGGTTTGGATTAATTTCAATGCTGTACGAAATTGAAGTCTTTGCTCAAGTCAAATAAATGTAATGCCATGTACGTGTAAGAATGTAAATTGGGACATCAAAAATGAACGAAAGCTGCAGTGGGAGAATGTGTTGGTGATTGTTTTTAAATGGTTGGAGGATATGCAAAGTTTATCGAGAATACAGGATATGTGCTCTTGAAAATAATGACTGTTCTTGAGGTGCTAATGGAATTTGTTTTATTTTTTATGTTTAGACAATTTACATATTTATACTAATATTATATTAAAACATTTTTTTAAACACTTTAAATGTAAAAAAAAATTGACAGAACAATTATCTTGGCTCTTTACTTTTCTCTTATGAAGTTCTAAATTTAATGGTTTTTTACAAAATTTTCAAAAAAGTATTTCAATCTATATATTATTAAATAATAAATGTAAACAGATTTAAAATATTTGTTTTATATAGGAAATACATAATATGTGCGTCTAACACAAAAGCTATTAAATAAGTTGTTTAGCTAAAAGCATTTATATATGTATATTCATACATTTTGCCAACACATTTCTTTCAATTAAGTTTCTAATATTTTTTTGAATTAAAATATTGTTTAATATCTAAGGGAAATCGTATTAAACTAACTATTTTAATCTCAGCAAAATTTAAAAAAAAATTCAAAATTTTTTTATTAAAATTTTATGCTTTAAAAGAAATTTAAAAATTTTTGGCGCAAGAAACTTTTTATACAATTCAATTTTATGACAGCTAAGTGCAAGTTTGAAGTATTTATTCGCCGCGGATTTATGAAATTTATTTTGTGTGGCACATTATTTCATGTAATACCTGAAAAAGTCTTTTTTTATAAAAAAAAAATCAATTTTCTTGGAAAAATAAATCTCAAAAATAATGGTACTTTGGATTCTCTTTGGATTTATTCTTATTGCTTTTTGCAGCTAGCGTGGTAGATAATTACCGGTAAAATCGGTAGGAAGAAAATTGTATTTATTTTCTAGGACTTGAATCTGGCCAACCGCCAAGTAGTCGAAGTTTGTTTTTTTTTTGAAGTTATAATTTATATACAAATTTTTTTTTTTCAAAATTCAATTAATTTAGTTTGTTTTTAAATATACGTTATCAAAAGAACAGAAGATTTTGTGGTTTCATTTAGCCTGAAGGACTTACCTTCCGTAATCAAAAAATTAAAAACTCGATTTCGTATAAAAAATCATAACTCTAAAAAATCGAATCTCGTCTATTAGCCACTTTGCTAGATTAAAGTTACAAATGTCTATTTTCTTTGGAAAATTTTTGAAAAGTAAAATTTTGAAAATTTTTGCATTTTTGTTTATTGTTTAAAAAAAATATTATTAAAATTTTCGTGTATTTTCTGATAGATAATTATAAACATTTGAAAAAATTGTTAAAATCGGTTGATATTTATCGAAGTTATGCGTGTTTGAAAGTTCGTGAAACGAAGGAGAAAAAATCGATTTTTAGAGTACAAACGATAATTTCGAAAAATGGATGAGAAATTTTTTTTTTCAGCCAAAAGAAAAATACATGTCTCCTTAAATTGACCCAAAAACAACATATCAAAGTTTGGTTTAAGTCTAAAATCTGGACCTGAAGCGACCGGACGTGAATAGGCTCTACCGAACTTTTATTATACTTTCACTAAAAACTATGAAAAATAAATTTATATAATACATTTAAATTTATATTTATGCAGAAAACATTTAATAAAAATACTATATACGAGTATATACTATATATACTAAATTTTCGAAGGGACTTTTCATCGCTTTAGTTTGTTTTTAGGTTTAACATTTGGTGATGTGTGTAAGAACAGCCAACAGCCACTTGAGATCATATTTCAATTCTTTAGGAATCATTTGTTGCATCTCCTGACATCAGGTATCGGTTCTGCTTGCATCGGCGCTTGGGTCTTTTGGAACCGTTTTTTGGTTCTCGTAAGACATGGACAGGTCGCTTCCGCTTGCTAATTTCTGTGCCTTCCAGTACTCTGCTCCTGCCCTGATATTGCATTTAAACAACCTCTGGCATTCCCCCTCACAGCACATGTGCAGTATGCCGGTCTTGTTTCTATTTATTTTTTTTTATAGTTTTGGCAGCAGAAAGTACGCATCAAAATTGCCAATCAGCAAATAATGAATGGTCAAAAGCAAGCAAATGGGAAGTAAATGGGTCTAAATTGCAATTTTGATTTTCGACGACAAAAAGAAAGCTGTCTATCGTTGCGCGAATGGCCGCCGGCAATTTTCGACTGACAACACTTGGCAATGGCAGCAGGATGACAATGTGACAGCAGCGACGAGCAATTGCCTGAATTTGTAATAGAGTTGCCCACACAGCATTCGGTTGTATGTTGTATGTAGCGTGTGATAGAGCGAAGGATATGAACAGGAAACGTTTTGATGTGATACGTTTTTTTTTGCAATTTCAATAGTTTCTCCAATTTCCAATATCATTTAACGCGTTTGTGTGCGAAATACAATAAAAGTTGCAATGGCACAAACAAATTGACATGCAAAATGAATGACAGTGACAGCGATGAGGCAAGTCAATGTCGTCCAAGATGAAGCTAAAGCAAATATGCGCCCCTCTACTTTGCTTACGACATGTGATTTTTTTCGAAGTGGCAAGTTTTCTATCAACATTCTTCTGCATTGCAACATAATTTTTAATATTATTTTTTGAACTTCGTGACGCTGTGAGAAAAAAAAAATAAACAAACACCGAGTGCCGCAAAATGAATTTGCATTTCGGAGAAAATGGCGTGTATGGGTAAAGTGAAAGAAAAAATGAAGAACCGAAAGCAAGTTGCAAGTCAAACGTAACGCTAGCAAAGGCGATTCGGCGAATGTGAGCAAGGCACAAAGGCGAAAGAAAAACTTAACAAAGAACATCTCATAAAATACTGAAAGTACAAAGCGAAAAGCGGACATGAAGAACAATGTCAACGACATCGACTTGAACGTCAACGGACAATAAGAGCACTGACATACATCAGAAAGATGACGACAAAAACGTTGAACAATGCCCAGACATAGCCGCTGTCATGCACACAAACACAAACGCACATCACATACGAATTATAAAAATATATTTAATGTACGAATAGAAATATGTTTTTCTTTTCGAGTATGTATGCACATATACTTGTATGAGTATATACGAATGTGCGTGCACTGTTTGCACTGCAAATACTCCAAGCGCAAATAATGAAACAGTGAAAGAGGCAGCGTTTTGTGCAAAGCAAATTGCAAGGGAATATTTTAAAGTCTACTTTGAGGCGCATGACCGAAAATTATTTACCCCATGCACGATTTAGAGCGAAATGTGTTAAGGATCTAAGGTTCCTATAATGAGGTAACCGCTTTTTAAATGAAATATCATAAGAATGCGTTTATCCATAATATTTGATTTATAATTACTTTAACGTATGCTTTCACTTTAAGAACATCCAAAACACAAGTTGGACATAAAATATAAAAACGAATAGAAAGAAAAAGTCGCGGTGTCGTGAATTTGACTTCGGCGGAAGCTTTGAGGACATGTGGTGATCTCCGAAATAGTGCGATAATTTCCTACGCTTTGATTATTGTTGTTTTTCCTTATAATTTTTCCCAAAAATCAATCGGCCTTAAAGTTTGAAAACAATTAAAATTGAAAAAGCCCTTTTGTTTAGTTATTATTTTGTGTTTTGTTTTGTAAATCATCTATGAAATAGTTAGCAAAAAAAAAAAAATCAAAAATCAACAGAAATTTGTAGCTATTTGAAACCTTCACTTTATTTTACCAAAAATTACTGAGGAGCTAACAAACTCTGCGGAGTGTACTCAAACAAAATACATTTTTTTTTTATTTCGAAATTTTAATGGTTTTCTTTTAATTAAAGGTTTTAATGGTTTTCGTTAGGTGTATTTTAATTTAAAAATAATTTAAATTAATTAGAAGAAAAATAAAATATCAAAATGTGGTTGTGTTATAATTATTGAACGGCGTGTTGTATTAGATTCTAGATTCATTTAAATTCATGATTGCAAGACATTTACTATTCAATGTCTTTAAGAAACTGAGTTTATTATTAAACAAAAATAGTAATACACCTTTTTGCAAACATTTGCATACCTAAGTTGTTGATCAAAAAGGGGAGTTGGAAAAAGCAAATGCCACGCGGTACCCATTTATCGCTTGCTAAGCGCACTAGAACTCAAACGATGGGAGAATAGGGTGCTTCAATAAAGAATATCGATGAAAAATTACATCGTTAAAAGAAAACTATATGTTCCTTTTTAAAAAAAGCACGAAATTTATGGGACAACAAAGGTTGATGAACGGCCAAAGCGGCAAATAAATGTTTGGCAGTCAATAAAAACATTACCCCAGCATAAGTAAAGCAGTAACTAAATCTAGAAGTGTCCATCCGTCGATTTCAGCTGATTTTAAAAGAGATTAGTAACATCCAGTATGTCAAACGAGCGCCTCAATTTAAGTTGCTACCTCGACACAAAAGGTAATAAAGGGGGGAAAAAATGGTTTTAGTGACGAGAAAAAATGTAATTCAGATGTTTCCGACGGCAATGACAAATATTGGAGAGATATTTGACGACCACTTGAAAAACAAGGCATTTGAGAAATTTCCAGGGAGGATCTCTCATAGTATAGGCGGGTTTCGGGCTTTTGGATGCAAACAAAATTTGTTTTATAACGCATAAAACGAATGCGATGAATTATGTTGAACTATTAGACAGCGTCTTAATAGATTTTTTGGAACGGTTTTGTGAGGAACCATGATGTTTTCAGCAAGGCAACGCCGCGATACACAATGCAGCTGCAACAAAGCGTTTCATTTCTAACAGAAATATAGCATTAATGGACTGGCCCGCCATAAGCCGCGACTTAAACCCCATGGAAAAAGTCTGGGGATTACTTTCGCATTAAGTTTATTCCGGTGGTCGACAATTTGATTATGTAAGAGAGCTAAGAAAGTGTATTGAAGCCGAATGGAAAAGAGATACCGATTTCCACACTTCGCTCTCTAATTGAATCCATGCCGAGACACATAAATGGCGTTATTTTAGCTAACGGTAACTATATAAATTATTAATATTTTTTAAATAAGTTTAATTTAATATGAAATATTTGTTTGTACGCTATACACATAAATGGCGTTATTTTAGCTAACGGTAACTATATAAATTATTAATATTTTAAATAAGTTTAATTTAATATGAAATATTTGTTTGTACGCTATACTTTTTCGTACCAAGTGAATTGAGTTTTTGGCATTTTTTTCTTTCTAAGTAATAATTTTTGTTTTTAAATATTGTGTTAATAAATCTCTGGGTTGATTCTAATAATAAAGAATATACAAAAAAATCATATAAAATATAAAGATTAATTGAAGAGATCCATAGCTTGTACGCTATACTTATTTCGTGGACTTATTTTAAAAATTTTTTAGCGAAACAATTGTTTTCACTACTATATTTTTCTCCTAATCGGACAGCATGAAAAAGGTATTTTGACCGAATTGCGGAGGTATCAGCTTTTACCGCGTCGCATAGTGGGGTATTGGGCCCCTGAAAATGGCGATCAATTCCTCTGAGCTAGAAAGAATATTGAGTATATTTTTGAATAAGAGGGACGGATATAAGACCAATTAAAATAAAATGTTTTAATTTTTTCTTAATTGTTGTTAATTTTTAAATAAAATTTTTATTTTTTACCGTAATAACATGCTTTTTAATATATAATCAGTATTGCCAACATCAGTATCATCATCATCATCATGCCCAATATCAATACTCCAAGTCTGGAAGTAAGTATCTGTTAATTTTTTTACTGGTGGCGTTTTTTTTTAAACAAGAAAGTTATGAGAACCTCTTCAAAAAATCTTAGTTTGTTGTTTTCTCTGCTACTCTTTTGTGTGAAATGTTCTCTATATTTTTTAAATCGTTTGTTAGGAGCTTGTTGCGCTTCCTCCGATAATAAGCTTGTCGGTAACATAGCGTGCGATATATTAATATATAAGGCATATTTTGACAAGGATATATATATGATCAAAAAATATAACCTCATATTTGACTAGTTATCCTGAGCGATGAATAAAATTCAAAATATAAATATTAAGAATAGCTTTTATATGTTTTGATACATTTTTTTTTTTTTAAATTGAAACAAGTTCTTAATTCCTTTTTTAAGCTTAAATTTAAATTTTCTTGTACAAAATCAAAAACCGGTTAAGAAAAAATTCAAACTTCATCCTTATTATGGCTATTTATGTAGTATTTTCTATATCAAACGAAGCCACCTCGGAAAAAATCGGTGATTGAAAAGAAAAACATTTGAGTACAACAATCAAACAACAGTGCTAATAAATTGGCTCCGCTTAAATTCACTTGCACGGGCGATAGTTTTATGTTTCTCTATCTCCCTCATCGAGTAGTATAATAACGAAATTTCCATAAATAATATTTAAACATTTTATTTAAACATACGAGTACTCACTTTAAACAGTTGCTAATTGCGGCATTGCAAACAGTAAGAAAACATGAGGCGAATGAAGTGCAAATGAACTCTTGCAAACGACTGGCATCTGCGTGTCAGACTTTTTAACACTTTCGGAGCGCTTTTGTTTTTCTTCCACACAACTTTGCAAATTTTCATCATACCCAGCCGGCTAAATGCATATTTATGTATGTATGTAACAACATACCCCAACTGCCGCCCAGATGTCACTGCCCTCTGCTTGCATACAAGTAAAAACAAATAATCAAGAATATGGTTGAAAAATGTTGAACGAAGAGCAGACAAAATATAAAACATGGGCAGCATAGTTTTTTGTGTACGACATTATTAAGCTCATTGAAGTGGCATAAATTTGTAGCGGCGGCCACAACTCAACAATGCAGATTTTACTATTCTTACACAAACACACTCAAATAAATACTAACTAATATGTCTGACAACTGACTGCTGCATGGCACATGTCTTTGAGAAAAAAAAAAACAAAAAAAAACCAACTCCTAACAAGAATCCAAACTATATTGTTAGTTGCCGCACACGAGTAAGTACTTCGAGCTGAGTGAAGGCAAATTGAAAAATATGTGGCGGCCACTCGAAGCGCTGAGACTGAAGTGCGGCGTTGGCGCCTAAAAACGTGCTTCCAAGTGTGTTTTTTTTTCTTTGTGCGAAGTGCTCTCTTACAGGTATCTACTATTTACTTTACTGTATTTATGTGTGTGTGTATGTTTGTTTGTGTGTCGGTGTGCGCGCGCGTAAATAAACATGTGCAACAACAAAGAGACAATACACAAGCACATCATAGACATACATGAGTGGGAATAGTGAAGAGCGGAATAGGAAATACAATAAAAGAAAGAGTGCAACACTGCAAGGCTTAACCGGAAGCTGTTGAATTTACGAGATGGCGCACAGCAATGACATCTAATTTTTCACTCTAGTAAATCCTAAATACACACACGGGGTTCGTGGCAGCATTTATAAAAATGACCGAGCTTAAAAGCGAAAATTTGTTAGGCTGCAAATAAGAGTACACAATCACAGTGAATGTTCTTATCTAACATTAAAACACTTTGCACGACACGCCCTTTGCTTGTTTGAAGAGAGTTTGGGGTAGATTTACGATAATAACTTCAAATAAATGTTCGATAACATGGAGTACTCGTATTAGCAGATTGGTAAAATATGTATGTGCACATAGAAAAAATGGCAAAAAAAATTCATTGAAAATATAAATATTTAACTTATAACTAATTTAAATTATTTTTTATTAATTAAACTGGAGTTCATTCCTTAACAAAAACCACAAAAACCAGTTTTTAAAATTGTATAATAAATGTACAATAACTTTAAAAAAATATCGACATTCGAAATTTTTTTTTTTAAGCATACAACTTTGTTACTCAAGTACATAGCTGCTAATTTCAATGTATTTTTAGTAATTTTTTATAACACGAACACGTTAACTTTGTATCACCAATTACTTGTGGGCGCTTGAAACCACAGCATAATTGAATGAGTTAGAGAGCTGCTTATTTAAGAAGTTCCAATTTTTTCCAAAGCACGAAATTTTTAATTATATTTTTTAATTAACTGTACATTTAAAAGAAGTTTACAAACTAGATTTTCCTGATTTTTGTTTGAGAACTCGGTTCCTTTTTATTTAAAATATATTAAAAATTATAAGATGAAAAGTAATTTGTTAAATATTTCAGAATGTGGTTGTCTATAATTTGTTATTGCAGTGTATTTTTACCATCAGAAATATCTAACACAGACAAATTCAAGGACATTTGGTGTAAAACTTACTTCCATTTATTTATTTTTAATAGTTTTATAAATTTCAAACTATATATGAAGCGTTTTATATAAATAAAAGTCAGCATTTCCAGAAAATTTCTGGGTGTGCCATTTAACAGCGAACTCAATTTTAATGTAGCAAAGGGCAAATATTACCGCTGATTTATTAGAATTTTTTTTGTCGATGCCATTGCGCACTTTCGGTCATAATAACGGTTTATTTTTGTATCGAAGAAAATGCCGCTTCGCTATAAAAATCTAAAATAGCAACGTTACAATGAAGTTACTTGAAGTTTAAAATTTATTATTCTAAAATTGAGTGCCCCGCAAAACTGCAGCTTGAATTTTTTTTTTAATTGGAATAAAAGGGTTAAAAAATTTGATGACACTTTCGTGAATTTTGTGAAATTTGAAACATTTACTTATGAAACTATACACTTTCTGTTTCAGATTAAATAATACTTGACTTGAAAATTGTTAAAATTAAGTAAATAACAATTTGAATTTTGCTACTTTGCTATTGTTCGATAACTAAGCTTACATATATATGCACAAAAGTATATTTAAATTATCGCGAAGTTTTTTGCTGGAAGTCGCAAAAGTGCGCCACTTGCAGAAATTCAACATTTTCAAAAACTTCAAGAAAATCGCTAGTCTCGCGCCAGTTCGCTATGCCGCTATGCAGCCAAGTTATTAAACTTTGCTACTCTGTTTATTTGTTTTTTTTTTGTTTTGTTCAGTCAACTCTCCAGCCTTAACAAGTGACTAACAAAAAAAAAAAACACAGAAACAAAAACATAAGAAAAATAAGCATTGTTAGTGACGTTAGCAAATGTTGCACGAACAAGTGTAAGTCGAGTGGCAGAACAGCGAAAAGAAGAAAACATGCAACTTAACAGGCAGTTGGTAGTGACAAAGCGGCATAGAAAAAGCAGAAAATTAAAAAAAAAATTCCGCATTGCTCGATGGTTGCCGCTACGGCAGGTGACAGTGTGGGCCGTTCAGATTAAAGAGGAATAGGAAGTACTTTTGCATTACTCGAAATAAAAATTGTAAAACGTGTTGTGGCAATGGTTTTTGAGATCGCACATAGTTAAGAAGAAAAAAAAAAAGAAACTGCAAGTGTTTGTAAAAAAATTCGCGTATAAATAATATATATACTGAAAAAAATACATATTTTAGAGGTTTTGAGGTTTTTGACAAATAAAATTTATTAACAGACAAAAAAGAAATTTATTAAATTGAAAGAGGTGTTCGAAAATACCAATAGCATACGAAGTTCGAATATTTGTAGTATTGCTTTTGCTTATTCTTCTTTTCGCCATGCCTCAATTCACCATACCTATACTCAACATACCGCAACTTACATACTCGTACATCACCTCATTTCACACAGCTAAGCGAAGCAAATCATAAACTTAGTTTATTTCTTAAATTGTGTTTAGATCAATTAAGAAAACTCAGCGCTTTATTAAGGTGATTTACAAGGTGCCTTAAGATGTCGAATTTTCGTCAAATTTAAAAAAATTCCAAGTTGTGTTCTTTTATTTCCTTTTTCTGGGTAATGCAAAAAAAATAAATTTTTTTTTGAACTACCGTAAATTTTTGTGACTTTCCAACATTTCACGACAACTTGTGAATCATTAAGAAATTAATCAATAGATGATTGACATCCATAGCGCCGCTAAAGCGCAATCGCTTTTATTTACAAAACTAAAATTACTAATTGAAGTTTTAAAGTTTGCATACAATTTATTGTAAAATTTAAAACATTAATCGTAATGGTAAAATCTCTTTAACTATACCCTCTTAAAGTTTTTTAGTTTATTGTACATATTTGTAGGTCATTTATTTTAATTAAAATAATATAGAAGAATTGTGTTAAGATTTTAGAGAACTGTTTAAATTTATTTTTTTTTTGTGTAATCTCTGACATATTAATGTTTATATCTCTGATGTTACTTTGAGATATTAACAAGGATAAATTGACACACCTTGTCTTTAATTTTCGAATTTTTCATAGCTGACTAAAGCTTAATTTTATAAAATAACTTCTTTTTAGCCTTTTATTGGAAAATATGAATTCCTGCGTGCAGTTCTAGGTCTGAAAATGAAGGTGATAAAAATTATTTATGCCAGTTGCCTGCTAAACGGTTTTGAGAAATATGTCAAAAAATGTGTGGTCCATATACATATTAAATATATAATTATAAGTATATAAAATTATAGAATGAGTTCTGCCTGCATTTCTTCCTTAGCTCGAAAACAATGAAATGTCGCTGGCCTAGTACTTTGAATTAAATTGAAAATTATTAAACATTTGCGTGATTTGGGTATTATACAGGCACGTACTCGCATAAGAAGGGCTAAGAGAATTAACTACTTTACTTAAAATCAAAAATTAAGGTATTTTTGTATTCTTCACTTTGTGGATACTTATTGGTCCCAACTCAACATTAGCTATAATGTATTTTCGAAGGAATTTCTGAAGATGGTTTAGAAAACAACAGAGTTTTAAACTTTCGAAATTTTGACAACCAAAAAGAAAAAACGATCGGCCTCTAAGCTCATAAACAATTAGAAAAAAAAAGAATAAATACATAACGTACATACATACATATTAAAAAAGAAGGCAAAGAAGGGAGAATAAGCAAAGAATAAAGGGCGATGAATTGTAATAATTTATGATATCGATATACGCAGCATACTACAATGGAGCTTTAGGAAGCATTTCTCCTGGTCACAAAATTCTTTAAAGACTCCGAGATATGTCTTCAAGAGTGCAATAAATGGTCGAAATGCCCTTAACTAATTGCATAAAGCTCTGTTCCAATTAGAATTTAACACAGTTATAACACAGTGTCCCATTTCTAAGTATTTACATACATGTGTACATAGGTATGTTTGTAGGTTACAAAATCACGAAATATGTATACTAAATGTATACAAAAATTGTTTCATAATAATAATAATAATAATAATAATAATCCCAACGGTTTTTTTCCCTCCATACCCGCCCGACCGACGCGAGGGGCGCATCCGTATGACGCACGGATATATAACTATGCTGCGCCGAGTCATGAAAGGCAGAAGTTTGTTAAGTGTCGAGATCTAAAACTGTTCAGCTACAGAACAAATGCTCATCAGCTGATCGAGTAGTAATATATAAGTATGTTTGTATCAATTATTGAGAGCATTAAGTATAGTTTTCTTTACGTAAAAAAGTGAGTCTGAAGTATCAAAAGAACCGGAATGAGTGTTAAAATCCTGGCACAAACTACGGAGTGGCTCATTTAACTCAAAATTACTTTTACATGGCTTCAGAAAAAGAGGCCGGAAATGTCTTGAAATTCGGGAGGGAACGTTTAGTTTTATTTCACCAAGAAGAGATGGGCTATAGATCAAGCCTGTCAGTAACTTCACTAAAAATACTACGCCTAGCATTTCTCTACGACTAGCAAGTGTAGGAAGATTAATGAGTTTTAAACGACTTATATATGGGGGCAGGTTGTACTGAGAATCCCAACGAAAATTTCTTAAAGCAAAAAGCAGAAATTGTTTTTGAATTGACTCTATTCGGTCGGAATGAACTTGATAGCGCGGGTGCCAAACAACAGATCCATATTCCAGTATTGGCCTCACTAACGTTGTGAATAGAGCCTTCGTAATGTATGGGTCATTGAATTCTTTTGACCATCGTTTTACAAATGCAAAAACACCCTTGGCTTTGTTAACTGTAACATTAATGTGAAGATTAAAATTAAGTTTCGGATCCATTGTAATTCCAAGATCAACAAAGTTAAACACTTGTTCGAGGTTATGGTTACATATGTCATAAGAAGCCGGTTGAAGTGCCCTTCGAGAAAAGCACATTACCTTACATTTTTTAAGGTTTAGCGGCATGTTATTTACTTCACACCAGTTAGTCATGCTATTTAAATCCGCCTGTAGTAAGGACCTTTCCTCAACAGAATGATACGATCTAAAAAGTTTTACATCATCAGCATACAATAAAATTTTTGAATAGTTAATTACAGAAGGTATGTCATTTATAAAAAGTAAAAACAGAATCGGACCAAGGTGACTTCCTTGCGGGACCCCTGAAGATACATGAATAATGTTTGAGGAACTATTTTTAAAAAGAACTCGTTGTGTTCTGTCCATGAGGTAAGAAGATATCCAATGAAGGAGATTAGGTTGAAAACCAAGGAGATCGAGTTTATGAATCAGTAAAGCGTGACTTACTCTGTCGAATGCTTTACTAAAATCGGTGTATATAACATCAGTGTGCATAAATTCTCTGAATCCATTTGAAACATGAGTTGTGAACTCGAGCAAGTTTGTAACGGTAGATTTACCCTTAGAGAACCCGTGTTGAGTGCTAGAAATTGTAGAGGATAATGAATGCGTTAAATGGTCAACAACGATTGCCTCAAATAGTTTAGGAATAGCAGAAATCTTAGCTATACAGCGATAATTTTCTATAGAGGACCTACTCCCGGTCTTATGAAGGGGTAAAATGAATGATTCTTTCCAAGCTGAAGGGAAAACCCCAAGCCTAAGAGAAAGATTAAATAAATTAGTTAAGGGCTCATAAATATGTTTAGCACAGTTTTTGAGGAACCACGTCGGGATCAAATCGGGGCCAGCCTTAAAAGATTCTTTTAAGTTACTCAAACAATAAAATACTTCCTCAGAAGATATTTGCGGAATAAAAGCAGAGGTTAAGGGACAAAGTTTATATGGATAAGGTTTGCTCAGAGGCAAAGTAATGGAGTAATTTGACCTGAAGAATTTGGCAAACATGTTGGACATTGATTGGGAGTCACAAGACACGGTATTTTGATATTTCATGGCAGACGGAAAACCAGTCACTCTGCGTTTTGAGTTAACGAAATCATAAAATGATGCAGGGTTTGTTATTAAATTCCTTTTAACTTTGCACAAATAAGATCTGTAGCATTTTTTATTTAATTCAAAGTAAGCGTGTCGGAGAACTGAGTATTTAACATAGTTAGTGTGCAAACCAGTTATTTTGTACAGTTTAAAAGATCGCGACTTTATATTTTTTAAATTTCTTAGTTCTTTTGTAAACCAAGGTTGTGATTGCTCCTTTTGTACGCAAACCCGTTTAGGTACAAACTTTTGAAATAAACTATATATAGTATTATTAAAATGCTGGACACAACGTTCAACATCATCTTTATACGTCGGCCAAGATAATTTTGACAATTCTCGATCTAATTTCTTGAAATTGGCTTTCGCGAAAATAAAACGAGCGTTTGAGCTACTTGATTTATCGACATTATTTCCAAAATCCCCTATAACCTCGTAATTTAACTCAATCGCAGGGTGATAAGAGTCCTCTGGAATAACCAAGGGTTCGCACCTCTTCATAGATGATTTAGATATATCATCAACAAAAACAAGGTCTAGAATGTTTCCAAAATGGTTTGGAGTTAAATTAATCTGATTTAGACAGAGCTCAGCCATATCTTCTAAGAACACATTGTATCTATCCCTTGATGAAATTGGAACGATAAAGTCGTCCATGAAAGTCCATGATATGCCTGGCATATTGAAGTCACCAAGTACAATGATCGAGTCATGTGCAGTAATCATTGAACTTAAGGATGTAAGTAACGCAATATGTTGAGAATATACCGATAAGTCAGAATTAGGAGGGATGTAGCAAACAGCTAAATAAAAGAAACCATTTCCAACCATAACTCGTATTGCTTTAAATTCGATTGACTCGATGAGGGGGATATTAACATCTTCGGATGGTATAGAAGAATGAACTGCAAAAAGAACACCCCCACCGATTCTGTCCTTACGGTCATTTCTATAAATTTGATAATGATTAGGAAGGATCTCTGAATTAAAAATATGTGGTTTAAGCCAGGTTTCAGTAAAGCAAATTATGTTATAGTTACAGTCTAAGCCTTTTAAGTATAAATCGTTTAATTTAGTATTTAAACCTCTAACGTTTTGGTATAAAATACTTAAAGTAGAATTTAATATTAGTTTTTTGGCTCAGTGTCACGATTAGGAATTGAAGCTAAGTTATTTATATTATTTTTATTTTTATGTGGCTTATATTCAAACTCGCGAACAAATGCCCCGGTAGGCCAAAAAGAATTGTTAAGCAAAGAATCAAAAACTTCAGGTGCCGCATCAATTTTAAAAGATGATACGTTACGTTCATATTTAAAGTTAAATTTTCGGATTGCTAAGTTACAAGTCTTAATTTTCGATGAAATGTAAAACTCTATATCATCAGAAGAAGTGTCCCTAGCAAATCTTGAAACAAAAATGGACTTTCTCAAAGGAACCACAACCAGCTTCTTTGCAGAGCAGTTAGTCTCATCTAAAGGTGCTACAGTTTTTGAAACAATAGAAGCAGATTGGGAAGGTGGAAGCAAATGAGGTGGAGATGAACCCACATCAGGTGAAGATACCTGTAAGTTAGCCTGATCTGCATTGCTTTTATTAGAGGAAGAAGCTCGAGTGCAGATAGCCCTTGACGAAGTTGATGAAGACGTACCCTGAGGCGGTGGGACAGGGGACAGAAGATTAATTAGCTCAATTTGTTGGGGTTTGGGCACTACATTCTTTTGAGGTACTATAAGAGGAGCGACAATACTTTCCTTGGGCGGGCTGTGGGTACGTTTGCGTTTGGTCTCTCTTACAGGTTGCAAAGTTTGATTATCTAGGCACTTAAATGATTTAAACACGTTTTCATAAAGTTTAAATTTTTCATTAAGTGCCCGAAAGTCTTTGCCCATTTCGAAAAATCCATTTCTGGTTTCTCTAAAAAATCGGAAAAGTTCAACCTCAGTTGATCTGCATTTCAAACAAGACCAACGAATACCTTTTCCTTCTTCTATTAAGTCCAGGACTCTACCAAACAGTCCGGCACATTTTATATGAGCAATCCCATCGCACAACCAGCATGCAACAGAGCGTTGCTCATTATCGGTTTTTTTAATTTTGCAGTTGTCAAAAATGCAAGACATAATTTAACACAACTACATAAGTAAAAACTAATATCAAAAAAAAAACAAATACTCGTATTGTATTAATAAAATAAAGGAGAAAGCAGTTTGAAAGGTAATGCAAGTTTTTTAATGGTTTGAGAGCTATTAATGTAACGAACAGTTTTAGATGCACAGTATTTGACACGTAAAAAACTAAACGCAAACAGCTGTTTCAGGAATGACAATCAAGGAAGAGAAAAGAAAATGCGCGCAATACAAATACAAAGTCTAAAGCAAATAAGAAGCAATAACAATGTAAATAAGAAACAATAACAATGCAAAGCAACTAATGACTCGGCAATTGAAAAACTAAATTAAATTGCAATAAAATCAATGCAAATATGCTTAACAGATGTTATACTTAGCTTTAAATGCGCACAGATGAATCTCCAAATATTTTATCACTAAATTATTTAATTATATTAAATAAGTAAACAAATTTTAAAAAGAAAAAAAAATATCACAACAAAACACAACTTAACAGCTTGACGTTTGCGTATATAACAATTTTTTGTTTTTTGAGAAAAAGTTTGTTTTGTAAAAAAAGTTCGACTTGCTATGTTTATTGTGTGTAGTTACCATGGTATACACACATAGGCAAAAAAGTTGGTGTGCCTGTTTTTACAAATTTTCACTATTTACCTTTTATTTATTAATTTTATTTTAATATTATTATTTTTTTTATTGAATTTTTATAATTTACTTATGAAACCGTCGTTAATGCTGCAACAAACTTAAATTTTTTTAAATCAGACAAACTTCAAAAAGGTATCAACAAATTTTTAACATCTTAGTTAGGATATCTTGCAAATGTTTAAGCAAGCAGCTTTGGTAGCCATTGAATTTATATAAAATAATACGTTTCAAGTCGTTAAAAATGACCGTTGGTTTTTATGTATTATTTTTGCCGAAGTTGTTGCGCGTTTATTTTCACAGTAAAATAATTTTGTTTATGTACTGTATTTCGGTGAAAAAATAAACTTAATGACAATTGCCAGTGATTTGAAATGTATGCTTTGCTAGACTAGAGTTGAATGGCCTTAAAATAAAGTTAGCGAGTATCTTTCTTTAGGTTCTTATGAAAGGTGTTTTAAATTTGTATTATAAGTTTTTGTAACTTACTTAAAATGTGTGCGAATTTTAGTTCAAATGGTTTCAGCTTAATATGAACCCTAATTGTATTAGAAAATAACCAAAAAAAAAAAATGTGTGATGGAAAATAAAAAGAAATGTGTCATGGAAAATATTAAAATTTTTTTAAAATAAATCACGTTGTTCAAATATTATAATAATATGAACATTTAGCTGTAGTGATTGGCATATGTAAATATTTGGTAGTGGATTCAATACAAAAAGCCAGCTAAAGTTGCTTCTGTTATATTTTAAAGTAAAGTTACCACAAACGAACACTTCATACATGTATACGCGTGCACTTCAATATACTCGTATATGTAAATACATATGTACATATGTAGTATGTGTAATCCTCAAAATAAGGTCAATGCAAGGCAAAGACCTTAAAATACCAAATGATATTTTCAATTCAAGAATTCAAGAACTGCACATTACCAATGTAAATTTTTGTATATGCAAAGTTCATGTGTACTTATGTATGTACATATGTCTATATAAATGCTGTTATGCCTACTTAAATTTATTGCATCAACTGTACTTCCAATGTCGCCACAATGGAGCGCGTCGAATGGCGAATGCAAAATGAAGTCGCTACAAGCCTTCATTTCAAGTAACTAATGTAAATGAAGTTGAAAAGCATGAAGCAAAATTTTAAAACGGCCACAACAGTAACCAATGACGACAGCACTGAAAATTGACACACATTGAAAACGAAATGCATTAAAATGTTCAAAGAAAGACGCTTATGTAGCATATAAAAGTAAATTTGGTGTGCAAACTTAGAAAAATTTGAAATTTTCACATTGGTTAATAACACATAAAGTGCAAATTTTATTACTTCAAGGGGTGAGCTACTAAAGAAATAACAATTTTTAAATATATCCTTGATTTTATTTTCGGTTATATACTTATACATAATAAATGTAATATTTAAAACGTTTTAAATCCCTTTATTTTGTTATATTGCTCTAATTTTCCCGAATAGTCACCGTAGCCAGAAGCCTTCTTAATGAAAAACTAAAAAAAAAAGTGCATTAAATTGCTTAATTTTCCATTTTTACCAAAGAGATGTTTACATGCAAAATGGCCTAATTACCCTTCTCTTACACATAAATAACCACTACGAACATTTAGGGAACACCATTTTTATTTTAAATTCAATAGAAAACAGGCAACAAAGTGTACCCGCATGCAGCGCAATCAAGCAAGAAAAAAAGAAAAGGAAAAGCAAAGCAGCCCTGGTTTTTGAAGCAGCAATAAATTTTTGCGACAGCGTCATTGCTTTTTCGACGACGAGGAAATGGAGCAAAAAACGCCAGCAAAACGAGCGAAACCAAGTAGCTTTGTAGGGTATGAAAAGAAATAAAGGCTAAAGTGGTTGCGCTGAACGAGGCGGAAAATGGGATTGAAATGAGAGTGAAGTGAGGTGAATAAGGGCTATTGAGCATAAGTAGGAGCTTCAGCTCTACAATATGCTTCGTGGTCGGTCGTACGGCAAACGCTTGACTTGCAATGAATTGAAATAAAAAATTAAAAAATCTATTCAAAAAATTAACGCAAACATAATTAGCATCGCTACTATGAATACTTAAGTTATTAATTCATGCTAAGTAACGCATAGACAAATCAATATCTTTTTATTTTTGATTTCACAATATTACTTGATTTTCATTCAAAAATGAATTGAAAAGTAAACACAAAAGCAGCGATTAAACAATTTTAGTTAATTCTATTTATTTTTACGTATTTTTTATTGAATTTTGAATTTTTATTATTAAATATGTATCATCCTCTAACAAAAGCATATAACCCCAAGTTTTAATTTGAAAAAAAAAACCATTCAAAATCCCAATTATTGATTTATATCAATTAAAATGTGTTTGAGAGTGGTAATTTTAGAGAAGTTTGATGTCCCTAAAAATCTCTGTTAATTTTTGAAAATTTGTTTATTGTTGCTCTTCCGCTATTTTTTTCGATGCAATTATTTATCGAAATTTTTTTCTTTTTACTTCAACCATTTATTACACTCCAAAACTGTTTACACAAAAATTTAATTTTTTTTAGCATTTTCTTACTTACTTTCTTTAACGAGCGCTAACTACTAACTGAAGATATTTTATTGCTTTAGCTTAGTATACAGCTCTCAAGAATACTTAAAAATTCATAAAAACTGTCACTCAAGAAATGAAATAGAAATTTACTTCTATATTTATAAATGTTTGTTTATTTTTCTGTTGGCCTAGTAAATGTTAATAATTTACAATTTTTATTAAGCTCAAGGCTAGTGTTTATGGATTATTTTTGTGAAAAAACAACAACAGTTTTTAATGCTAGAAGTTATAGTACTATTTCGGAAATCACCACATTTCCCCATCAGACTTCTTTTTATTAATTAATGAAACTTAATTTTTCATAACCACTTCTTCCAGGCTTTGAACCCGGATAGCGTAGCACAATATGTAGCGTATTGGCTCTGCAACTCCGAGCTCCCGGGTTCAAAGCCTAGGAGAAGTAGTTATGAAAAATTTAATTAAAGATAACAACAAAAATAATATTTTTTTTAATGCACAAAAAAAACTTATTTTTTAATTTCATAAACCAAACGATGTTTTGAACTATTTTGTCGACTTTCAAGTCTCAAAGTATGTTGTCTTAACAAAATCCAGCATACATTTACTTAAGGGCTTATAAATTAAACATCTTACAGTCTAACGGAAAATATACAATAACAAAAAACATTCGAAACATCTGTATCCCACTCGCCTTTGATTTCGCCTCATTACACATGTGTTTGTATGTTTTACTTTTTCTCATTCCCTAATTTTGTCTGCTACATTTAATTTTAATTTTCCTTACTTCGTATTTCTGGTTGCAGCAATAAATTTTAATAATATTGCGTAGAATTGCAAAAACAACAACCAGCCGCATAAGCAAAACAACACTTTAGCAGTGGAAAATCGGAGAATGTATCTAGAAAGCAAAAGTTTCACAGAAGCTGCGCAACGCGCCAAAAACATTATGGAATTTTATTACATTAAAAGCCTTTTTGGAGTATCCAGGACAGACTGTGTGTGCTGTGACTTGATGTGGAGCGAAAAAAAAAATTCGAATTGTGTTTTAGGCAAATGTAAAAGTCGGAGCAAAAAAGGGCCATTATAAATAAAATACAATAAACTTGAATTTTTCACTATGCTTTTTTGTATGCAATGGAATATTTATTTAAAATGAAATATGAGCGACTTTGTAGTAATGCTGGGAGATAAAAAGAGGAGGAGAGGAGGGATAATAAATTAGTTTTTGTTTTTTAAATACTTCTAGCGTATACGCCAGATATCGCAGGACAAAGGAATCAGTTTAAGTTTTTGGAATGCCAACGGACGTTAATAGATAACAAAAAATTCAAAATTCACTTCTTATGTGATTTTTAGCCACTCGATGAGAATAAAAAATCCTTAGATTTCAAAAAAAATTTGTATATATCCAAAACAAAATTTAATTTATTACGACTTTTGGCACTTCAGGTTGCGATATGTAAAGTTTCATAAAATATTTAACAATCTTAAACTGCCAAACTTGTTAGTTCTGTGCCTTTAGTTTAAGTATAATACTTCGGAATAAAATTATATAGTTCTTAGAATAAAAAGAGGTTTATTAAAAGATGTATACCAATTTTCTGAATAAAATGAAGAAAACAAGATTTTTAATACTTCTTTGTCGAGGCGAAAGTTTATCTGAAATTTGAAAATGTAAATTAAGTAAATTAAATAAGACAACAACAGACTTTTAATCCTGGTGGATAGAGGCTAAGAATCTTTGTCTGAAAAATCACCGCTGCATAATCGTGCAAGTGTCGGCCGAAAATTTAATACTTTGAAACATATTCTATATTTTTTAAATTTTTTGAGAAAGGAAACTTTTAGCAAATTGCAATTGATTTTTCAACACTTTTTTTTTAACGAGACGGTGTTGCACATTTTTTCCATATTATGAAAATCTGTATTCTATGGAAGAACTTGGGGAGGAGCGCCCGTAAAAAATTATCTTAAGTGAACGACAATTTGTAGTTTTTTGAAATTGCACTTAATTAAATTAAAAAGGAAACTAGTAATAATTTCGATGCGATTTTTTTCTAACAGCGATTATCTCTCGGCAGCCAATGACAATCCTCCGAGGGTATATCTGCCATGAAAAACATTCTCATCAAATACATTAGACATTTGGAGTCGGCTTAAAATTTTAGGTGCCTCCATTTGTGATAGAATATAAAAACGTGCACTACAAATGGTAGGAGTAGCTCGGCCAAACACTGAGCTAATTAATACAAAAAAAAAAACAAAAAAAAAAAATATTAGGTTTTTCTGCTGGCTCGAGGTCAAGTTTTTATAGTAATAAAAGAAGAAATTTTATTCCTTTTGTCGATATATTTCGATTGCACTCACAGTGCCAACAGTGCACTAGGGCAAAAGGAATATAATTTCTTCTTTTATTACTATAAAAACTTGACTTCAAGTCAGCCCCCTTATTTACAATGGAAAGGTCGCCAAAATCAATGTTATTACAAAAAAAAAAAATAATAATAATTTCGCCGGCATTGAAAAGTTTAGTTATTCCTGTATATTAATTTAAAAAAAAAATACTTGTTTTAACTTTTATTGAAATATCAGTTTACCACAAAATAGACATTATAAAAACAAATTCTCTCCCTTTTATATACATATGTACGTACTAATTCAGACAAAAATTAATTAAATGATAAATGTAACAAACTCAACGGGTTGCTTTGGGCAATGTTTAACATTTGTACATAAGGGTTTTTAAACATAATTATAATTTGTTGTGGGCCATAAACTAAAAATCTACAAAAGTAAAAACAATGATTGATATGCCTTACTCCTTAAGTAATCGTCCTCCGGGCTTGAGTTGTTACATTTTTTGAAGAAAAACATTTTTTTTTACTTTTTTGTTGCTAACTTCAAAAATTTACTTGAAACAGTTCGGTTGGCTTAAAGGAGAAAAAAGCTAAGCATTTTATTTTGATTATTTATTATGTTCAGATTTGTTTTAGTGCAATGCAATAAGCAGGAAAATGTTTTATTTTTGTCACATAATTTTTTGTTTTCCCCAGCAATGACAACACTTAATTAAGCCTTTTGATTTAAAACCAGCTTTAGAGCAGCCAAGCGCGTTATAAGTATGAAATACCATAAAATAAAGAGTGCCTGGCGAAGGGCAAATCGGATTAGATGACAGACAAAGTCGAAGTGTACGTGCTTTATTGCAAATGGTGCTAATTAAGACGGCTTTAAATGCATGCATACATACAAACGCCTGAACCTTAGAAAAGACGTATGGATAAAATGAAAAAAAAAAATATAGAACATTTCTGAATTACATTCAAGGATTGCAATTTTCTCGACCCAAACACAAAAGCTAGCAACGTAAAAGGGATGGCGGTGTACGCAAAGGAAATAAAGGTATGCAAAGAAACATCGCGACAGTTCAGTTTATAAAACAAATTTTGATATATCGCCATTAGAAGAGAAGAAGCTTACTGCAAGTAAAACAAATGTTATTTGTATTTTTTTAAAGATGCTCTCAAATTATTGTACAAGATTAAAAAAAATTGTTTTAGCCCTTAATAGAAATACTTAGACATCTAACATGGTTTATTTTTTTTATCCAAAACTTAAAATAGATGTTCGTCAAACATGCCGTTTCCATTGAAATCACGCCATAAACACTTAACAGTTTTTTCAAGTTTATTTTGCGAGTTTGGATTTTTGTAAATACCATCGATATTTTAATAAATTTGTCCATTTTCAGAGTAAACTGTAAACTAAATACTGTTTTATTTCATTTAATCGGGACCAGCTCGATACAATTTCATGACTAGTTTTTTGCTTCCTTGAAAATATACCCAAAACGATATCAAACAAATTTTGAAATGGTCCCTGAATTATGTACGTTAAGATGTGATACAAAACACCTAAAATAGTGTGGACCAATCCCGAAATGACTCTGTACTCGTATAAATGGCTTAAGTCACGGAATGATCATGAAGTAGTCAGTGTACTTACCCCGAAATGAATCCAACTATTTCCGTAATACTCCTGAGTTAGATCAAAATATTCTAGAACTAGTCCCAAAATAGTTCAAAATTAGTTACGAAAAAGACCTTATCAAATCTCGAAACCTTCTCAAAACTACTTGTGGAGGAATGTTATTCGTTTTCGTTCGATCGGCTTACCGGAATGTCATTCCGGCAAAGTTTTTGCGATGTTTATCTGTATATTCCTGTGCAATAAAAATCACCAGAAAATTAAAAATATTTTGTACATTTTTCGGCATTTAATGCCGGATATTTCAGCCTTAGTTTTGGGCGTATTAATTATCAAAGCAGTAACACAGGGTTTTACAAATGGTTTTAAAATTTTAGAAACACAAGTTAGACAAGAAGCAGTTAAAAGTTTTCTGCTGTGTTAACGCATATTTACCCAAATCTGGAGCTAAGACGTTCACACATCAAAAAGTTTGAAGTTTTCATAAAAAATAAATTTTTTTTTGATTTTCCCCAAAACTTGAACTTTGCGTTCATACGGTTCTGGCTTTATTTCGATTGCAATGAAATAAAAGTGAAATAATTTGTTTAAATGTTTGAACATGTCCTTGTTATTTAATTATGCTAAGCACTAAATTTGCTAGAAATTTATAATTTTATACATTTTAGCAAACGTTTTCAATTTAATGCCATTTTAGCAGAAAATTTTGTAATGCTTTTGTAGTCGTAAATAACACAGAAAAACCAAATCACTGCACTGCGTCACAACGCACACATGCACATTAACTCCACCATTTACACCAATATCTACCAAATTTTTTTTTTCAGCAAATAAGTCAGTGAGTCAGTCATTGTGCGAGCGATTTATTTGCGCGCCAAAATCGTGCGTTACAAACATTTGTTTGCTCTCGATTTTAATTCACAACAGCAGAAATCTTGCAACAAAGGCGTTGTTGTATGCTCGTTTACATTTGTTTTTTGTGTCTGTGTGCGCTTGTCTTGCACTCGTACACGTAATTTAATGAATTTTAAATAAGTTTGAAACATTCGTTTGGCAGCACAGCTATTGGCAAGCCACCTCACTGAACTTTTGTTGTTATTTGTTTTATTTTTTCTCCATGTTTTTGTTTTTCTTTTTTTGTTTTGCGTGTGCTGATTGCAGCCAATTCTTTGCCACAAGTTGGGGATTAACTGCGCCAATTTACGGCATTTTATTGTGAGGGTGTTGCAAAAAGCTCGTGAGATTTATTATCGCATGAATTTTTAAGATTCAATTTTCGCCACTGTGAACATTAAATAGTTTGGTAAGCGGAAAGTGTTATACTACTGACAGACGGGTGTACTTATCTGCCTGACAGACGACACTTATCTGCATTTGAATATCATCTGATTTGACAAATGAAATCGGGTTTGAAATAAAAAGTAGGGAAAATAAGAGTGGCAGCTAATTAAATCGAAAAAAATCATTACGCATTAAAAACAGCTTTAATTATTATCCTAAAGTTGTTTAATGAGATCAAAATAACCAATACATTGGCACATACCTAATTCTTAGCAGGATGTCAAAGCCTTGTAAATACAGTTACACTTCCTGACATTAGAATAAGGCAGTTGTGGAAATGTGTGATTTTATTTTATTTGCTGTGAACGTTATAAATAATTTATACACATGAATGTATACTATTCCATGGATGATCGCTATAGCCACTTTTGGGAACTAGACGAGCCTTCAAAGGACGAAATTCGGTTCAAAGAAAATTTTCATCTCAAGAGAAATGCATTTCGGATAATTTGTGAGCATTGAAAAGGTGGACAGCAATATGAGGCAATGTATTTCACTACATAAAAGAGTGAAATTGTTGTAGATTTTTGATAAAGCAGTTTGCGAAAACCTTTCACACTGCATAAATTTATATCGTCCAAACCTACAAGAAATCTAAAAAATCGCATTTTAATTTATAATTTGGTTGAATTTTCTAATATTTGCAGCTATTATTTAAAAAATAAACAGCTGTAGCTATTTTGCTCGTTCACAATAGTAATTTTCTGCCAAAAGTGGCAGCAATGCCATATTGAAATAACAATATTTATTACTCATGCGCATAATTTTTGTGCATATCTACGAGTGCTTATGCGCATTTGGAAGATAATTATGCATGAGTTAATGCAAGTCAAGGCTACTTATTTAGACAACCTAAGCCCGTCTGTCAGCAGTATTATATGCGCATTGCTCATACGCCATGGTGTGTCGATTGTTGGAGCGCTTATCGAAATCTATTTACGGGTATACATCGATAGGACATTAAAAAGAAACGTGTTAGGTTTTAGTGATTTATTACGATTTCTTTTCCAAAAAAAATACCCTCTAAAGTGTATGCAAAAAAATAAAAATCAAGTGCATGTCTGGTTTAAAGTTGTCTTTTACTGATTTGCAAAAGTCTTTTTATTTTAACATTAAACACATAAATGCATGTATGTGGATATTCCGTTCAAGAAGGCATAACCAATTTACCACCAACTTAACACATTTTCAATTACTTATCGCTTACCATCTCAGCTTTTTGGAAATCGATTATACCTCGGAAATTGAGTAAAAAATAAATTACGTTACAACGAGTAAGCGTAGTAGCTTGCGTTGTGTTAATTGGTCCACTGTTTTTTTTTAGCAAAATGCCCAATGCCTAAAGGAGTCTTCAAAATTTGTGTTGTATTTTTAGCAGCGGCGTCGTTGCGTCTTCACGTCATCTTTTGTTGTTTAAATTTTTGTTGTTTTGTTTTTATTCACCAATGTCTGGTTCATTTCCCTGCCCGCGCCTCTTTGTAGGAAAACTTTCCTACAATGTCTCTGCCATTTTTGTTCCTTTTCGGTTACGCCTCAACGAGTTGTTTGTGCTTGTGATTGAGGCAATGCTCGAAGCTTGTTAAAAAGGTGCAATCGCTTGCTTTAGTTGCCCATTACAGCTGTTGTTGTTGGCGTTGTTGTTTTCTATTTGTCGCTAAAGGAAATGATGTTATTGACCTTAGGGGCTTTCATTT
This sequence comes from Philophylla caesio, assembly GCA_963971545.1. Classification (NCBI taxonomy): domain Eukaryota; kingdom Metazoa; phylum Arthropoda; class Insecta; order Diptera; family Tephritidae; genus Philophylla; species Philophylla caesio. Next base: position 13,345,590 of record OZ020607.1, read on the forward strand.
TGAAGCACACTTAAGTTAAGTGGCTTTTTACGGCGGCAGGAAGGTTCGTACGCCTTCCAATTGGCTGGCAGTTGGGTGCGCATTTAAGGTTGGAGGCGATTTACCGTCAACAGCTGTCAACGTGGCGAAAGGCAATGAATTCATACTACAATCTTGATATCAAAATAAATATAAGAGGAAATAAGAAAATTGAGAGTATGACGACTATTTGAACGGTCGAAAAATGGTGTAATAAATTTTATGGAAATGAATTTCTTAAATGCACTTTCAATGCATGTAAAAAAGCTTAATAGATTTTTAACAAAATATCATTTAGTCAGTACGACTATTAAAAGTCTTCAAGGGATTTAGAAATTTTGGAAAACAGTCGTCGTTGCGAAGACTTACTAACCGAACTTTATATGGAATAATATCGCTATAACTGTAAGAAACGAAAATGAGTTTTCTGCTCGAACTTCTGCCTTCTCATCTTAAATGGTTTCCATTCACCATTCAATGGCTAAGGACCTTGGTCAGATGCGCTAAGGACCTTCAACATTATATGCACCTACATGGAACTAAATACCGGAGCAGATTTCTAGTCGAAGGATTTTCAAATTAACAAGTCCTTTCGATAGTCTATGGTCAAGCAGTCCTATAATTTAATGCCACCCAATATGACATTGCCTGTCGAGCGGCGATCACTATTAGAAACTTGCGTTCTTTGTTTGAAATTTTGGAAGAGGTTTTACTTCCAAGAATGTATTGTATTAAAAAAAATATTATACGTAAAAACTGCAAGTTTAATTGGCTTAAAATTACAATTGACTCTTGAATATTTTATTGCTTGCGCTCTTCCGCAATTTTTTCCATATTAGGAATAAGTAGTTTACATGGAAAAAAAATTACAAACATTTTTATATATTTATTTTCCTTTGAAAGTTCAGATAATTATCAAATAAAATTCTCAACAAAATTTACAGAAGACTTTTATTAATTTCACACATTTTCGTAAAAATTACACTTGTTTATATTTCAAAATTTTGAAAAAAAAATTTCGGTTGTAATCCATTCATTTTAAGTAAATAAAATTCAAGTTTTAAGAAGTTTTAAATTATTTCTGGGTTTTTTGAATTTTCTTTTATCAAAGATCTGAAGTTTTTTTCATATAAATGGAAGCAAATGCGACTAAGCAAAAGACAGAAAAAATTTTGGTAACATTTTACTAAAGTTTATTGCATTTACGGAATTAAAATTTATAAAATAAATTTTCGTTTCCAGTTTGAAATTTGGTCTTTAATTTTACAATCTACTTAAATATTGTATTTCAAATATTATATTTTGCAGACTTTACTTCCAAGAATGTATTGTATTAAAAAAAAAATTACAAATTCGCACAAACATTTTTATATGTTTATTTGCCTTGGAAAGTTCAGTTATCAAATAAAAATCTCAACAAAATTTACAGAAGACTTGTATTAATTTAACAAATATTCATTAAAATTACACTTGTTTATATTTCATAATTTTGAAAAAAAAATTCGGTTTTAATCCATTCATTTTTAGTAAATAAAATTCAAGTTTTAAGAAGTTTTAAATTATTTCTGGGTTTTTAAATTTTTTTTTTATCAAAGATCTGAAGTTTTTTTTTCATATAAATCATAAACTTTGGTCCAATTTTATATGGAAGCAAATGCGACTAAGCAAAAGGCAGCGGTAATTTTTTGTGGCATTTTTTTTAAGTTTAATGCATTTACGGAATTAGAACATATAAAATATATTTTTGTTTCTAGTTTGAAATTTTGGTCTTTAAAATAATTTCTTGAGTTGAGGATGCTTTCTGACTATTTAAATTTTACAATCTATTTAAATATTGTAATTCAAATATTATATTTTGCAATTATTAAGTTTGCAATTCAAACTTAAAAAATGAAAAAAAAATTACAGGTTCGTTTTTTAAATGGCAGATAAATATCTGCAGATATTTTTCATCCAACTGCAATTACAGCTGTCCATTCTGCCATGGAGAGAATAAGAAGGTATAACACTTTGTATGCTTAGATTTAAGCGCAAATCGTGCAGATTTAAAACAGAGTAAGAGGGAGTAGAAAACAATATATTGGACGGTACCTTAGACTACATAACTGTTTTCTTTCAAGTATAAGTTAACTTCTAAGTTAGAATCAGTTGTTTTTGAAAGATATTCCGTAAAAAAATTGTTGCTCACTTCAAAGTAGGCTTTAATTACGCAGTAATAGTTTTTTTAATGCTTTATTATTCGTATTTGTTTCCAATTTCTCTTACATATATTGTGGACTTTTCTCTATTAAGGTCACTATATACTATATTTAATTAGTTACAAAGGCCTTTTAATCAAATTTTTGTAATACTTGCTTTTATTGATTAACAGCATTTACAAAAAAAATATTTCAATCTATTTACTGATCAAATTAAAATTTTTATAATGCTTCCTGGATACTCGGACTTTGTAAAATTCTTCTTTGCAATTACTTTCACAAAGGCTTTCCTTTGTTAGGCGATACATGTACACATATATACATAAAAGTACACATACCATACACGCAGATATATTTAAAATTAAATTTCCGAGAGCATTTCGTACGCATCCTCCCTTCGTTTAATGCATTACAAACGCTTGTTTACAAAAGCGCCAGCACAATACCCAAGCGAAACATGCAAATGTGCACGCTTTGTTGCAAGGATGTGTGTGTGTGTGTGTGTGTGTGTGTGTGTGTGCGTGTCGTTTCCTCCAACAAACAAGCTTGTTTCCTTTAACGCTTCAACTCACTCTCACAATGGTCGTTTTGTTTATTCTGTGTGCGTTGCAAAATTTAAGAGCTGATGCTGATGTTGCTGATGCTGCTATTGTTGTTGTTGCTGATTTGGTTGCTGGTGTTGCCATTGTCATTGGTTTAGCGAGGGTGTCAGATGTAATATAATGTGTATGCGTGTGTCTGTGTCAATGGCTGCGGAAACTGGTATTTTTTCTAGGTGTTAAATTCCATTTAAATAATAGCGTTGTAACTGGCTACTTTTCGTCAAATTTTCTTCTAACCAGCATTTAATGCTATTTTCTTGAAAAAAAAAAGTGCGTTGAAAAGTTATCACAGTGATAAAATCACTTCGAACTTTGAACTCACCGGCATCAAGGTTATAGCACGCACCGCCACCAACTCGACCACAGCGGCCACAGAGGATATGTGAATAAAATATAGGTTTGCCTTAAATATGTTATTTTAGAAAAATTATCAATTGGTGAGTTCTTAAAGTCTTTAATCGTAATAGGTTCTTCTAGTAAATATCGCCAAACCTCTCTTTTCCAAGCGACCCTGCCTACCACGTAATTACTCTATATTTTGTAAATAAGATCATCCATTATCTCTTCACACTTGAACATATGAAATTTGAGGATCTTAACAATGCCGTACACCACACTCTTTTGTTAGGCAACAAATTTTCTGTTTATTCTTTCATTGGCTCGATAACCGCCTATGCGAATTTGGCCGATCTTAGCACATCACGCCAGTTATTTCTCTCTTTCGCTAACTAGCGCCAGTTGGAAATCCCAACGGTACCCAAGTCCCTTACCGCTTAGTCATTCCAACGTAGAGGAGGCCTCCCTTTTTGTCCAACGAGAGAGGACTTTACTGCTCTGTTGCCTACTCAGTCCGAAGTAGCACTTGTTGACAAGAGAGATTCTGCGTTGGATTTCAAGGCTGGCGCTGTTATTGGTGTTAATGCTGGTTCCTAAGTAAACGAAGTCCTCTACTTTTTTGAAGTTATAACTGTCAACAGTGATGTTTAATCCCAGTCGTGAATGTGCCGACTGTTTATTTAATGACATCTTGCCCTGGTTTACCTCCAGACCCATTCGCTTTGCTTCTCTATCCAGTTTGGAGGAGGCAGAACTAACTGCGCGGTTGTTAAGGCCGATGATGTAAATGTCGTCGGCCTTCGCCAACAGCTGCACACTCCGATTTAGTTCTGCGGCTCGAATTATCTTCTCCAGCATTAGGTTAAAAAAGTCGCACAACAAAGAATCACCCTATCTTAAACCTCGTTTGGTATCAAAAGTGTCGGAGAGGTCCTTCTGCTTACCCTGCAAAATACGAATTATGTATTTCAGAAAAGGCCAAATGTATTTCAGAAAAACACAAATGTATTTCAGAAAAACAGAAATATATTAATTTCCTCTTTTCTGAAATACATTTGCGTTTTTCTAAAATACATTTGTGGTTTTCTAAAATACATTTGTGTTTTTCTGAAATACTGTTGGAAAAGGTGTAGATACAATTTTCTGGGACTGTTTCAATTTTTTTTGCATCTTTCCATTTTATTTGCATTTTTTGGTTTCGTTGAAATTTATCGTATTTGTTGCCAAAAAAAACCATGATAAAACACTATCGTCTCGTCGAAGGTCTCATCTTATCCTAATCATGTTCATACTCAAATTCTAAACACTGTAAATGAAAAAATATATAAGCATTTACGAAGAGACTAATAAGACTAATCGGTAGCCAGTAAAAAGTAGTGACATAAAAAAAATAAAAAAAAAAATAGTAACTCATAATTCAGAATTTTTTTGGGGGTAAATTCTGACAAGTCTAGTTTTATTTAAAGTTCATAAGAAGCGGAGCGGTTTAAAACCTCTGCGTTTGTCTACACGGTACTGGACGAATGTAGAAAGCACACCAGCTGTTGAATTTGCTGCTTTCATTGTAAAATTTCTGTATGAAATCCTGTATAAATATTACGGAAAATAATTGACACACACTTACATACACCATATACGAGAGCACACAAATTTTAATAGTCAATCATTGGGCATACTTACATATGTGTCCATATGTGTAAATATGTTTAAGATATAAATACTACACACTGATACCATTCACAAACAGGGGCGGATCCAGCTCGGGGATATGGGGGCAAAGAGCTCGAAGTTTTACAGATTACTTGTATACCGTAAAAAATATTGTATTTGATATAAATCGAATTCAGAAATTTGCTTTAGAAATAAATGGCATAAAATGTAAATTGTAATTTTAGTAGTGCCATTTTGAGGTATAAAATTATTTTGCCCCTCTAAGAATCATTTCTGAATTCGCCGCCCCTGCCATAATGATGGTGTTTCCTATATTTCCGCCAGATTCCGCCAGAAAGTAGAGAACAAACTGAAAAAATATCCGCTTATATTATTTGTTGGGAATTTTTTTTTATCTCCACACAATCCAAAAAGTATTGACATTTAATGCATACCAGACATTTTACACTTCACGCAGATCATTGTACACAAGCGTATCACATTTTTTTATGTTCCTGCAAATTAATTTGTCTTTCATTATTTATTGTATTTCGATATTGTCTTTTATATGCCATTGTCTGTACGTTTAAAAATATGTATATACAAACTTAATAAATAAATGCGGGAATTGCATGCGTCCTTTCAATTCCATGCAGAACAATTGAGTTTCATTAATTACAAGCAACCAATTTATTAAATAAATATTAAAACGTATTATCAATTTTTTGTTGCTTTGTTATTTGAAAACATTTTTATTTGAACGTTTAACAAACAGCTGATATACTTGACGTACATATGTACATATAAATCTTTAAAGTGTATTTATAAAAAAAAAATATTATATTTAGCCCGAAACTGTCCTCCCTGCCAAGCTACCAAAAATTCTATAACATAATTTAAAAATGCACAGAACAGAAAACAGAAGTAGATTTGCTATCAAATCAGTATTATTGGTAAAAGTAACATTTGTCAGACGTGAACAACAATAAATTAAAAATTTCGCCGCGCTTAAATGTTCCGGGACTGATGCATTCACCCAACACGAAAATTGTATAAAACTTAAAAAATTTTTTAAACATTTTGAAGAAAGTTTGTAAAATTGAAATAACTGCTATTGCAATAAAATTTAAACATCTGTTTTCATGCCTTTTATTAGAGAAGGAACTATATTTTGAATAAAAAGATTTAAAAAAAGTTTTATTTTTATTTTATAAACTAAAGTAGTACAGTGAATACTTTTATATTAAAAAAAAAGTGCAAACAGGATCATCCAAGCAATGCTTCAGAACATTTTTGAAACGCACTTTGCTGAACGAAATCAAAAATTATTCAACGCAACGCTACGAATTCCAAAAAAAAAAAACTCAACAAAATATTTACTTGGCAAACAACTAACTGTACGAGTGCCAACCCAAATATTTGCCATGTTTACTTTGACTTTGCCCCTTCCTTCTTTTGCGTGCCTTAATATATATTAAATTTAATCATATTTTGTTGACTCGGCCTTTTCTTTGTTTTTTTTTTTTTTTGATTTCTGTGCCTTTTCGGCTGTTCTGTTATAATACTCTGTCCACTCTGTTATAATACTCCGTCCACAGCGGTTGCCACGCAGTCCTTTATGAAATCTGTTTTACTATTTTTCTTATGTTTTATTTGTTGATGGTCCTTTGAAATTGGGTGGTCGCTTTAAGTATAAATAGTCGACCATGTATGAGCAAACAAATACATGCGTTTACGAAGGCAGCTTTTCATGCTTTTTCGCAAATATGTGAATCTCCAAAGTAGCGCCTTTGCTTTGTATATCAAATGAAGCGATTTATTGTGTGAAATGTTTGTACCTTTTATTTTTAAGTATGTGCTCACATTTTGTTGGAATATTTATTTATGTGCATTACGCTTATCATGAGCATACTGTTAGCTCATATTTACTATGTCATTCACTTTTATATGAGCTTACACATTCAGCATACATATATGTGTATGTATGTATGTAATTATTTTTACTCATAACCGAATCTAAAAACAAAAACTAATACGAGTATTTTAAAACAAAAATATTTTTAATGTTTGTAAAAATGTGTTGCTACTCTCAACTAACAGATGGTAGTCATTAAATTAATTATACAGGCTTAGCGAAGTAATGGCTAAAGTGTGTGGTTACTCATCGCAAAGCGAAAGGATAGTATATGAATGTGCAAATATTGAATATTTATAATCCGTTGTCTCGAAAAAGGAGAAGTGATTGAAAACTGCCTCTGAGTCCTTTAGTTAAAAAATCATTTTGGTTTAATTCAATTGCTTAAACTGTATTCGTCATTGCCAATGGTAATCATCACAAAAACCATTAGTAGATAATCGCGGTATTTTGAGCAGCTAAAAATATAGAAAATTGTATCTACATAACATTTGTATGTCGCTATACCTGCTTCTGAACGTTATAAATCTTATATATTTACTATGGTTTGTTATTGGACGTAGACATCGAACTTTTTAACGAATAGTGTGCTTGAAATAAGTAAAACTGTGTCATTATTTAAACAACTTTGATCGAGAGATTTGAGGTCATGTTTGGACGAGGTCATAGCAAAAAAAAATTTACAACCTAGCACTTTAAGGAAAAGTGGTGTGTCGTTTTGAATTTTCCTATCTGACAAAAAGTATAAAACTATAAAATTAATTTTTATTTCTGAGCTCTAAAATATCGCTCAAGAAACTTTTTTTTATTTAAGATCAAAAAAAATTAAAAACTCAAAAAAATATGATTAATAATGTTTATTTCCGATCAAAAAATTACAACTCACAAAATAAACATTATATCAAAGCAAAAAATTAACATGCCAAAGTTGTGTTTGGTTATTTTCGTGAAAAAAAAACAATATAACTAAAATTTATTATTATTTTTGATTGAAATTATAAAAATCTGAAAATATTTATCAAATAAAATTTATAAAATTTATTTATTCATAATAATTACAGTCACTGTATTATTTATATATAGCCTTTGCTCTAGAATTTAGTGAAATTAAGTTATTTGCTGATAGTGAAAAAAACATTTATCTGGCTCAAACACACTGAAACTTAATATTCAGAAAACCAAATATATACGATATATGTAAAGACCCTGTTCGAAACAAGTGCAGTGTGCGACGCTTTAATTCTTCATATATGTATTTATATGAGCGTAATACAAAATAATTTACAAACTTTTGTAGTGAAGAGAAACTAGGAAGTTATTTAATTGAATCCTTTTGAAATTTTTTAAAACTCAGATTGTTCACTAAACAAATTCATTAATATAATAAATTCAAAAATTATAAATTGTATTTATCCTTATAAAAAAGTAATTTTAATGTTTTGTTTCAAATATATTTGAAAGTGGTTGAAATCAAATGCATAGTCGAATAATTGACTTGCTCCTGGGACATCGCCATGTTAAAAAAGTTAGTTGATGACAAGAATATATAATGAATTTAAACCAATTTTTTCTGGTTAGAAAAAAGTACTTTTTAAATTGCTTTTAAAGTATTTTGATTTCCAGCAGGGGAGTCACAGCACGTTATGAGGATATATTTGAGTAATAAAATGAATAATGAACCTCTACGAATTGTCAACAGTTTAAAATACTTAACTTATTAAAAATACTTAAATTTACTGAGCATATAATATAAAATTGGAAAAATCACTAAAAAATAGATTTTATGCAAAGACCTACAAAACACCTATATACAAAATGAACACAAGATTCTTGTCTATAAGACGATTAAATAGCCTACCTGTCTATATTTAGTTAATGTCGTATATGTTACAAAATTTTAATTAGTCATGTGTGAAACAAAATAATTTCTTTTATACAATAAAATTGATTTTAAATATGAAGATAAGAACTATACCTCACTATATGAGCAAAAACGTGGTGTTTGTTAAAGAAACGCAAAAATTTAACACAAAAGCATTTTAACTACGATTATATAAAACTGAAATGAATAAAAAACAATTTTTTTATAAAGAGCCTATATATTTTAATGAGCTACCAGCAGGCATTACAACGTGAGCTTTGAAGAAAAATTATTTAAATATTGTTAAACCCGAGCTGTAAGATGATGAACACACAGTAAAAAGCTGTAATAATTAAACAAATAAAATTAAACACAAAAATTTAATATTGATTTTTTTTTTTACATTCGCACTTGTAACAATAAACTTCTCCTCCAAGTCAATTGTTAAATTGCGCTCTCAATTTCCCTTACTTTGCTGGATACGAGTATTTGCACACAAGAACGCCAAAAGCTGATAATTTTACAAATTATCAGTGATTATAAGTTCTCGAAAAAAACCATGTACCCGAAACTATAAGAAGGCCATTAAACGGCATACGCAATAAATTTAAAACATTCTGTGACAAAGTTTTGTTAACGTTGACTCTATGGTCGTTAATCATCAGTGAAAAGATTAAATAGTAGAAGAAATATTGGCAGTCAAATATAAAAATAGAACAAATGAAAATGCTCAGCTTTCAAGTGTTAAACACTGTAGTTATAGGAACACAATCACAGAGGGGTTTAAAAATGCAGAAAAGTATTTAAAATATCATTCAGAGTTATTGTCTTCCCCCTTTGCAACTCTGACTTCAACTACTCACAGCGCATGTTGAACCAGAATAATATTTTAAAAATAAAAAAACGTTGAATTATTGACTGAGTATGAGTTAGAATTCCTCATACACGTCAGGTGAAAACGCTCGCTCTATCAGATATTAAAATATACTATATCAAAACCAAAGATTGCTACTAAGAATGATCAACAAAGTTAACTTAGAGTCCTTGCAGCTACTGTGACTAAAAGCTGTTATTTTTTTTTTCAAAATCAAAAACCAATGCACTTATGTTGGAAAAGTGAATATTTTGTAGCAAGAGATACTCGTACATTTCGTTTATTTTTCGAATATAAATTTTTTAAATCTCTTCTTTGGCTATATATAGATACATAGATTTTCATAGAGCCACCCACTGAAGTTCATGCTTTCATATGTACTTATAAGAGTTGATGTGAAAAAATATTGGCACTCGTGTACCAACAAGGAAGAATTCACTTTAAGTATTCATAGATTTTTACATTCATACGTGCTCTGCACTTTCAGCGAGCTTAAATAAATTTTAGTGTAGATTTTGAAAAAGGGGGAAAAAGGAACTCACATTTTCATATTTCTTACAAATTCTCCAGAGTGTCTTAAAAGTTTTACAATAAAAGCTGTAGGATTAATATAAAAAAAAAATATCTAAAGAAAGTAGTCGTTGAAATATCACAGAAAATCTTCATTCAACTTTAAGTCAATATATGTACATAGGTTTATACACATACAAATGATTTAAATAAATTTGCAGTTATATGAAAGCTAACAAGAATTACAAACACGATAGAGATATATGTACATATATACATATATGTATAGATAAATACTTGCGTACAAGTTTGTGTATATGTAATTCCGTTTCCGCATTGTTCACTTATTTTTTGCTCCAACCACTTTTCACAATTCATGTGACTTTAACTCCTTGACTCTTACACTGACTTCTTTCACTATTCATTCAGGTACTTATCAGTAGTATAATTATCATTAGTATTTATTCATTCAACATTTTTAATGCGCCTATGTGGCTCTATACATTGAAATAACTGCACAACATGAGCAGTGTTGCCATTTAACTATGAACGCTGGCGAATGGCCTTCGAATTTGGAAACATATTTCTTGTTTATTCGGCGTTACTTAGTAGTTTCCAGTATTCTTGTTCAAGATAATATAGACGTTATTGGATAAATATATATATATATATATATATAATTTTAACGCGTACACTATATAGCTGAGTGTTTGGCCGAGCTTCTCCTATCATTTGTGGTGTGCGTCATTATTATATTATACCACAAATGGAGGGACCTACAGTTTTGTGCCGACTCCGAACGGCAGATGTATTTAATGAGAAGCTTTTTCATGGCAGAAATACCCTCGGAGATTTGCCATTGCCTGCCGAGGGGTGACCACTATTAGAAAAATATTTTTTCTATGATTAAAATTTTGCTTGCCCTGACTGAGATTCGAACCTCGAACCCAGCGGCATATCGAATAATAGCACGCACCGCTAACAACTGCGGCCATATTGGATAAATAACAGAAATTTATTAAAGAAAGGTTGCAGCATTATTCAGAAGAGTTATTTATTAAACTTGTTTAGAAAATCTTTCTTTGGTACTCATATTTTAATTATTTTTTAATTACAAAGTGAATGAAAATTGTATCCGCATATTCTCAGTGGATAGAAGTTATTTAAAAATTCTTTTAATTATATTTCTTTTAATTTTTTAAATTAATTTTAAGTAACAACACCAAGATAGAGAGATAACTCATGTCGGAGATTGGACATAGTATGCGTATACGAAGAGTATAAGTACAATTTTGGGTATTCCCAAGGTGTTGTAAATTTTTGTTAAACTGTAAACTCAATAGATTTAAAAAGAGAGAAATGTGTATTTTTCGATTCCTTTACAACATCATATCACAGCAAATAAAATATGCTTTCTCCTATTTATTTATTTTATATTGATTTATTTATTTCTAAAATTATATATGTTTGTTAAGTTTTAAATGTTAATTTAAAATGATTTATATTAATTGGCCTCGAGGGCCAGCTTATGAAATATTTTATTTGCATAAAACGACAACTTTTGTTTAATTAAATTTTTTTATTTATTCTTCATCACCGCTTTCCAGGTTTGAACCAAGGAACTTTGGGTTATAGAGCCAACACGCCACAGGCTGTGCTACGTTTGCCAAGTGGACTATTGTGTCGGTCTTCACATTCCCATTTAGTAGCAAATGTTACATTCCAAAGCAAATTCAAATGCTGCAGGTTTTTACTCTAAAAAGATCTAAAATTATTAATAACAAATCCATTTCTTTTTTTAAGCAATTCTAGCTATTATTTTAAAGCCTTTTTTACACAGTAAAAACTCGCACACGTCCTACTCTTATTTCAAATGTTAAGTTGCACAGTATTTCTAATCACATTTACACATTTCTGCGAATTTTTCCGAATGCGTAGCGGCAACACCGAACATCAAGCCTCAAGCATTCACTCTCTTGAGTATAATTAACATTAAGAGCTTTAGATAAGATTAGACGAAGCAGTCGAGTCTGGCGGAGCACAAGTACACAATTATAAATACTAATTTTCTAAAAACAAAAACGCTTAACTGACAGAGTATACACCGCAGCTTGTGATCTTTGTGAATATTTCATGTTGCGCCTAAAAGTATGCATTCAGTGAGGTTGCTACCGAACGCGGCTTAATAAATGTTGTCTGCGCGTTTGCCGTTTTGATGGTGCGGTTTACATTTGTGATGTGTACCTGTGTACACATACTTATATACGTACCATGTAGTGAAGCATTAAACTAGTCGGAAATATATTAGTTTATAACTAGTATTTTCTGATAACGAAGCAGAACGAAAAATACCACACACTTCTTCTTGAGGTATTTCAAATGATTTTCATATTAACCTTCCGATAGTTCTTTTAAGTTAAACAAATACTATAAGAACTGCACTGAAGATATGCATCATATACGCAATTTGATTATTTTCTTTTATAAACTGTTAGATTTGATAGTTGCATATTTCTAATTCACTACTTGTTACTAAGACAGGCATTTTTAATTTGAAGATTAACGATCCACAAACAATTTCTGAGTAATCCAAACTAATGCGCCACCTAGCTGATTTATTTTTTGTAGAACTATCTTCCTTGCTACATTATGCAAATCATATCTAAGTTTAACTGAAACATAACAGAAATACCAATTTTATGAAAATGACCATCGTATACGGACAGTTACGGATTTTTTAAATATTACGACGCCAGCGTTAGCTTTCAGGTAGCTACTAGGGATGTAAATTTTTGGCATTTTGTTGATCCCGGGATTTTCGAGATTTGAAAACGAAATCCCGGGGCAATCGCGGGATCCCGAATTTCACGAAGTTTAGATTCGTAATTTTTAATTTGCAAAAAAATGTAACACGTCTGTAATCGTTGTATTATAGAAGAATAGCATTAAAATACGAGTAACAAAGAAGAACGATTTGTTTTAAATCGTAAATGTATTTATTGGTATTTTCAAGAAAAAAAAAGGAAATAAACGTAAAATTTTACACACACAAAATAATTTACAGAAACAATTGTACCTATGCACATAAAGTAAAATTATTTTTAATTACTGTTTGAGACCAATATTAAATATTAATGTATTACCATTCAGTAAAAAAAGAAATACATCAAGTAAAAATTAAATACATCACCCATTCCATTTTAAGCAAGGCAGAATATTCCTTATTTTGATCAAAATGCAATCTAAAAGAAATAAAAACTTAAGTGTGTTAGCCTCCAACCTGGACCTAAATTTGTTGCATTTAAAATACGCAATGGAAAGACAACGACTCTACACTTGTTGGTAGGATTGTCGACAAAAAAGTTAAATACTCTTTGTAGGAATTACTCTTTATCGCCCCCATTACAAAAATTTTTTTACCAAACTTTCTGAAAAATTGTATGCGTTTCTATTATTGGACATTGCGAGCTGCTCGTTAAAACTTGATGCAATTTATCTTTGAGAATTTCTGCCTTATCTATTTCAGGCACCTCGTTGTTATTTCCATTAACATCGCTTTCATAATGAGGCACATTTTCGAGTGGGATATTTTCTAGCTCATTTATAATGGCAAGAACAAAATAAAGCCTTTAGGGAGTTAACAAACTGTGTTATTTGTCGATTGTGAATATCTCCCGGGATATTCGGGAGCTAAAAAAATCCGGCATTGACATGCCTAGTAGCTACGTAATCTCTGAATAAACCAATTTTTTTTTCTGTTTTAACGAAGCGTACATATATTGAACTACGAGTAAATTGAAATAAACAAAAACACAGATTTTATGAAATTCTAAATTTCAGCGCCGCCTACTACATAGATCTATTTCTCCTAGCAGTATTTGTGTTTGCAAATGGTGTATACATTTTTTATTTTAATTGAATCTGACCATTTTTTATCGATTTTATGAAGCGATTGCCCTTAGCGCCACCTATCGGATTAAGAAATTTTATTTGTAATTGCCACATGTCAAAGGAATATACTGTTAAAATCTAGTTGGGGAAAAATTAATATGTAATTTAATTTAATCGACGATATTTAAATTCAAAAAAAAATTTATTTCTGCCCGATATCTCGAACTTACTTCGAATTTTTGACAATTTTTGATGATAATAATATGACTCTGGTATATTTCTCTTTGAAATCTAACAATTTTATTCTTGTTAGATATAACCAATTTTATAATACTCGTCCTTGGTACTTGCTTGTATAGAAAAAAAGATAGTTGGCTGACTAGTAGCACTGGCTAATCTTACTAGTTTCGAGCTTATTTAATACTATTAAATTTGCCTACAGGGTATATTGTACACACTTAATATGTGCCTGTGGTAGTGAAATCTTTCTGATGCTTCGCTTTTCATATAAAAGCTGCTTTCACCGCATTCACTAGCAGCCACACATGAGTTTTAGACAAAGCGAGCAACCATCTATACAAAGTAGATTCTATGGCATTCATTCACTTTCCCAAGCCTTAGTGCGGAAGTGTTTGTTTGCTCTGTGCCGCCAGTAAAAACATCTACATTCATACATATCTACATATGTATGTATGTGTAGTATATGCGCCTTTGCATATGCAATAAATTGTTGTAAATTAATTTATTCAACTTCTAAATGAATTGCTGTTTGCAGAAGCAGGTTTAAGTGAACATAGATGCAATGGACATATGTGTGTGAAAGAGTCTGAGTATGTGTGCGTGTGTGTGTGTCTGTATTTGTAAATGCATTCTCACATAAAAGAGCAACATGGCAATGGTAATAAATATGCAAATTGACATGAAGCAGAGACCGGTGTCGATGTTGGTTAGCGGTAGCCAAAGAAGAGTAATAAAATTAAAGTATTTTATGTTAAAGCAGCTGTTGCTTGCATTGGTGTAAGGACAAAAAATATTTTGAATGCAATTTTATATTATATTTTAATTGAAATATTGTATGCGTTTTTCTGAAATGTTTATATACTCTTAATAGAGCTTATTTAAATGAAATAAATTAGTTTAAAATTTGCTCATAAAAATATCGCTTTTTATAAATGTATGTTACTGTTTGTTTTTGTAACATTTTCAGAAGCCTGCTTTGATGATAACTCGCCTATTATAATAAACAATTTAAATTGATAAGTCAAAAATTGAATTCAGAATCCAAACAAATCTGGATATGAAAGCAAGAATGCAATTTATATACGCGTATGTACATATGTATATATACAAGAATTCAAAAATAAATGTGTGTATGTACATATATACATACATATGTATGTATGCATAGCTGATTATGATTAGGAAAATCCAAACTTGCTAAACTTTGTGTTATTCACTCTAAATTGATTTATAACTTAATATATCTACTGACACTTACCTTTTCGAAAATTTCTACAGATGAAATATCTCTCCCAATTAAGGCTATTAGGAAGCTGCAAAGAAAGAAATACTTGAATGAAAAACTTTGATTGTCAATTAAAAATACTTTATGACAAAAAGTTTAATTCGAGATGAAGCCATTCTAATTAAATAATGTAATTAAATTAAAAATAGTTAAAATATGTATATCTCTCATTTCAGAAACTTGAGCATTACCAAAGGTGCTAGTCAATTTGAGCTTGCTTTGTTCTGCTTGCTTGATTTGGTCATTCTAATTTGAACTTTGATAAATACGAAAGCCAATAGGGAGTTCCAAAAATACATACATACATATATACATACATACAAAATAAGTATAGTCGAAATTTAAATGCATTCACTTTTCACCTCTACGATTATTATCGATTAATCGGAAAAAAATAAATTTCTTTTCTGTCTAAAATCAAAAAAAAAAACCATAAAATAAGTGGGCGCACAAAGCGTAGAAATAGTGCAAATAAATGAAAGCTAATATTTTCCTAGCGGAAAACTGATTTTCTCTTTAGGAGCGTCCAATCGTTTCGTTGCCAATTCTTTATTAACATTCTCTTATTTATAGAAAATATTATTTTTGTTATTTTTCTATATACTTTTTTTTTTAAATGTTTAACAATTTTATTAAGCTTAAGTTTATAAAATATTTTATTTGGAAAAAACAACAACAGTTTTAGCGGTAGAAGTTATAACAGCTATTTCCGGGATCACCAATCTCCTCATCAGACTTCTTTAAATTTAATTTATTTTATTTATTCTTCATCACCGCTCCCCGGCTTTGAGCTAAAGACCGCGGGGTTGGAGAGCCAACACGCTACATGCTGTGCTACGCTTGCCGAGTGAACTGTTGTGGCTGGCCTCGAACTCAATAAAATTGTCAATCATTAAACATTAAAAAATAAGGCCGATAGAAAAATAACAAAAATTCTTAAGCAAGAATGAGCACGCCTAAAAAATGCATTCTTAAATTAGAAAATAACTAAAATAAACAGAATTGCAAAACACACAAACAACAACCACACAAGCAATTTTAAATAGCGGTAGATCAGTTGCTCTTCTTTGTAGTTGTTTTTTGTTTAAGGTAGATGGAATAAAAACATTTCTAATAAAATTTTATCTATCTATCTATTTTAAAATATCTCAAAAAATATCGGAGTAGTTTGCTCTCAAATAAGTAGACAGACAGACTTCGTCGAGCTCATAAGAGCTGAAAAAACGAACAGACGAAAATAGATTAAAGAGAAGTTCATATTTTTGAATGGAATAAAAAATAAAGATGACGTTTCAACGCCAGCATTCAACATATTGAAAAATGTTTTCCTTCATTTATTAATTTCCTTTTAAATCTGTGAAAATTTTACCACGAAAAAGTTAATTCAGAATAGATTTTATTTATTTGATTTTCGAAAAAAAAAAAATATGAACTTCCGAGTGTAGCAAAGTGCGCTGCGCCGCAATCTCAATCTAACCTCATATTGCCCAACAAAGTAAAGTTTATGACTTTAACGTTCTAATGACACTTTCACCACAAAACCATCCGAACTGAACGTCGCAGCTACACAAACCCATTCGCTGCCATCCTCTGTAATTCATAAATTTCGGCGGAATATTTTTTGAAAGAGCACAGCCTTTCTCAGTCCCTTTGCTACTGCGCTCATTTCTTGTTGTAATTGCCGCAACATTTTGCGCCACAGTATAAACGCATTGTCGTTGTTGTTGTTTTTTATTTTATTTTTGCACTATTCTACTCCACTTGCAAATCCGCTGGGGTTGCCCATTTGCTCTGTTCGAGCGTTCAAGTTATGTTGTTGGCATGCGGCGTCACCAACGAGGCGATAGCAAACAAAGCTTAACAAATACCAAACCAAATACAAATACGAATACAAATACAAATACAAATACAATAATAATTTGCAGCTGCGACTAAAACAATGGTCAATTGGTGGCGCTTCGCCACTCGTGCTGGTGTCCTCATTATACTAGCACTTGCTTTGCTGTCTGCCAGGCAAAGAGGAAAAAGAAAACGCTTTTTGTCGCCAGTTTTTCTATATAAATTTCTCTCTTTGCCGCAACTGTTAAACGCTTGATCCTGGTTTTAACGGATTTTTTATTTTAATTTTTTTTCATTTTTTTTGCAGCAAAAAGAAGAACAGTGAAAATGAAAGAAATGTACAGCCATGGCAGCAAAAATGAATTTATTGTTTTTATCAACACACAATTTCCATTCCCCTTCATCTCCTGCGGTGGCTGTCTCACTGAGAAGTTATGTCACCTTTGCCAAGGGCGCACAAGTGGTCAGCAACACGCCGAACTATAAAATGCCAAAGTGGTCAGACAGGAGAGAAGAGGTTTAAATAAAAGGCAATTTTTTGTTGGCTTAGCATGAAATACTCGTTGCGTTTTGAATCGATAATTTCTTAATTGGTGTGAGGCGTCGAGTTTTAGTGTTAAACTGTGAGGTTAAGAATTTTGAAAGTTTAAAAGGTATATAGAGGGTACCGCAAATAGCTTACTAGTGACGTTATAGTAAAAAATATAAAATCAAGGGATTCCTTTACGATCGAAAATATTACAATGTTGGAAATTTACGTCACTTATTGTTACAAAATTTAATTCCCATCCACTTACCATAAGACTGATGCCGCTATTTTTTTTCTATTAAGTAAGCACAAGCTTCAGTGTGTACAAGTGAGCACAAACTCAAACCATATTATGTTATGTACATACATTTGTCATTTTATGTCATGTTATCTTAGGTTATGTAACGTTATGCTATGTTTTGATATGTTATATAAAGTTATGTTATGTTTCTTAAGTTTTATTGGTTATGTTACGCTACGCTATGTTGCGTTATGCTGTTTTATGTTATGTTACATATGTTATGCAATGTTATGTCACCTCATGTTCTTTTGCCTCGAAATAAATAAAAAAAATGGACTTGGTAAATTAGACGTGAATGCTTCTTCTTACCATAACAGAACTCACCATACCTAATATCACTAACCCCACTTAAACTCCCCACTTCTTAGCTCTCCTCGCCTAAACTCACTACGTCTAAACTTATCACATTTAAACTCACCAAGACTATTCTTAGCGCGCGCGAACTCATCACATCTTAAGTGATTACACCTAAACCCACAGCACATAAACTGACCAGCGAAACTTACCTTACCTTTATCTTACCTCATTAACCGTACCTTATTACAGCGAACCTAAGCAAATGATAAAAAAAACTACTTTTTTATGAGCTAGAAACCTTCTTATATCGGAAATTTTCCTTTACGCATGAGCTATTTTGGTGCCTTAAATCTATCACTGGCCGCATTAGTCTAAAAATAACTCCGAGAAGATACAAAATAACACAAATAGATGAGTTCGAGAATGTTGCTGAAGCTTTAGAATTCATGAGGAGAGTGAAATGATCTTTTAACTCCTATGTGAAAGCGGAATACTTTGCAGTATCAAGCAACGGTATATCGGTTCACCGGTTCTGACTGATCTTCGTGTAGTTTCTAACATCGATTCGAAATGCATTTTGAGATTCCACCGTGATGTTAAAAGGTTCAGCGCTAAGGGCTATAATTGCAAAATAAGAAACTATTGGAAACACTAAGGGCCTCCTATCGTTGTGACTCCAGGCAGCAGCCACTCACACTCACCTACCTTTGCAGTGTACTATAATGTAAATGGAAGAATGATACTTATAATTATATATTGTGTAGGTGCATCTGTCTCAGTTAAGAATTACTCGAATGTCTCGAATTAGTTGCTCAAAGTAACAATTCACTGTCTGGGTGGTTCAAAGTGAGTACAACAAAAGTTTTTTTTTCGCGGAAAAAAAAATTCGCAGCTAATTGAGCAATAAGCCAAGTTTTTAACAACTAAGAAACTAATCGAGGCTTACAATTTTTAACTCTGAATTTCTCAATTAATTTATAATTATATTTTAATGGAATTGAACTGTCCATGCAACGCTGTGTTGCTTTGTGTTGGAACTTATTCCACAAACGAATGTGTGTGAACTTTTTACGTGCATTTTGTTGGGTGTGTTCGCTAACAGATAATCGGGAAATTTTTTTGCTAAAGTCTTTTTGTAAGGATTTCTTGAATAAAAGGAGCGCAAAGCAAAATGGTGGTTGATAATTTCTCGCCATTTGCTTTATGCAAATTTTGAATGTTGCGCATTTTATAAAGGTAATATTTCATTTATCTTTCATCTGCAAATTTCCACTAAAAACTGATCACAATTTTTCTGCCACTAATTGAGCAGCTGAAATAAAAAAGCTTCTCATTAAATACATCTGCCTTTTGAAGTCGGCATAAAACTGTAGGTCCCCCCATTTGTGGTAGGATAATAAGACGCACAACACAAATGGTAGGAGAAGCTCGGGCAAACACCGAGCTAAATAGTGTAAGCGCCAAATTATTATTAATATTAATTGAGTAGCTGACTATATTTGAATAATTTTAGTAAAAGGGCAGTGTATGTACTTTTGAATTATGTTCCTCTATAGAAATATTGTTGTACTATATTCTTATGGCAACGACTGTACCACCGACACCGCCGCCGCCTTACGCTCAGTCAACCGGAAACTACAGAAAAAGTTTTAATTATTTGCATGCGAACAATTTGCCAAGCAATTTGACTTTGTACAATAATAATTGTAGTAACAGCAACAAAAATATGTGTAGTACGTACACCAACAATTAAATGTTTCAAACAATAGAGGCGCCAATGAAAAGCAACATATCAAACAACTATGAAGATAACGATTTTATTTGAGTTTTGTTGTTGTTTGTTCCAATGGAAAGTTTCGCCTTGCATTGCGGTTATACATTGGCCAATTCCCATGCTACTGACATTGTTGGCAACATGCAACATGCAACATGCTACGTGCCATCAGCAGTCGGTCATTGATGGTGGCAACAATGTACCTGCCCTGCATGGTGGCAAACCTGAGGCGAGAAGGAGTAACTATGAAGCATTGGCGTAATGCGAATTGAGAGTCAAGCGCGGATATTGGAAAAATGTGACCGACCGTCCGACCAAGCGCCCAAGCGACCGAGCGATCGACAGGCGGACTTAAAGGAGTGAGGACGTGCTGAATTGGAAATCAACTCCACATGAAAATACAAACACACGCACACACACATACATATACACATATACACATACACAAGCATGTAAAGCGCAATGCAATTTTGCAAGCGTGTTTGTCCTTTTGCTTTAGCGTTCAATGAATGTGGGTTATTGGAACAGGAAGGTGAACCCAGCAAATATGCAAAGCAAAGCAAAGCAAAGTGAGCAAAGCAAATCGGTTGTGGCTATTGAATATCGCTCTAATTTGACTATGAATATTCATTTGTCGGCGATGATATTTGCATTGAGGTTTCAATTTGAGAGTGCAACTTTTTCTTTTTAAATGCAAGCGTTATGCTTTTTATATTTTTCGCCGGAAAGGATTTATTCGCATGTGAAATGAATTCCTGCCAAAATTTTTTTTAGTTGTTTTTTTTTTTTGGCTGCCATTTGAAATGTTTGCATTTATTTACATTAATGTGTATTTATATACATATATATTTATAATACAAATATGTACATAGCAAAAATTGTAGGAAAGTGAAAGTTCATATAGCACCCACTGCCAGCAAAATTTAATAAAATTGTACTTTCGCAATGCAGGTAAAAGTGTGTCAAAACTCACAAAATACACAATATTTCGCCCACACTTGGCGCTAGGCAAAATATTGAATTTTTTCTTATATTTTACTTTCAATATGATTCACCGACACCTGCACGACTGTCTCATGCGATTGCTGTGTTTGGCACTTTGCGACAAGCGTTTGCATTCATTCCTAATCTGCGCAAATATTTGTTGAAATCATGTGCAATAAATTCGTTTTATTTTATTTTTTTTCAAGCGTACTGGCACCAAGTGGTCTGTTAAAAAAATGAAAGCTGTTAAAGTAAAGTAAATCATGTGCGATTGTATTTTAATAGTTGAACTTTGAAAGACAATTTGTAAATGAATTTCTATTCAGGTTGGTATTTGGTCACACTTAAATCAGTACAATTTCTTAAGGTTTTTTTCTTTAGAAATATTAACGTAAAATAATGTTAGGCGATTAAAATAATTGTTTCTGTTAATTTTTATTTACAAAGTTTTCATAATAAGTTATGTCTTAATTAAAATTTGTTAACTTTTAAATTAAAATATCAATAATTCTCTAACAGTAACAGTAAAAACATAAATTTAAATCGTCAGCTTCACAAAAAATTTCACAAATTGTCAAAAAGTTTCATCATCATTTTTATATTTTTAAACATAACTTTCATAAAATTTCGAAGGAAGTACTTTTCTAGCTTATTTAATTTCAGTTTCACCAAGTACAAGTTTCGGATGGCTTAAATATATTTTATATTGTTTGTTGCGAATTTTTCACGCTAAGGGATTTTTTAGCATTTTCTTCTATTTGACGGAAGTGTTCATTTTATAGGAATAACTGTGCAACATAGTTAAAAAAAAATTTTCAACAATTAAGTGTGTATTTCAACCACTTGAAATTTAATTCTTACTTTTCAAAATTCAAATTTTTCATTAATACCCATTAGTTGTTATGTAGCATGATGGAATATTGAAATGTGTTGTACGTTGTAACAGCGCCAGTATAAAGGCCCTTAGCTCAATGTTTTATTAAGTAGGTGTAAGAGAAACGGGACGAAAACTAGGCCGCTCTTAGGAAAAAGTACAAATCAGTGAAGATATTTAAATAATATTTAATCACAACGAATTAATTTAATATAAAAACTGACAAAAATAATTATAAATCGCATTGAAATTGCTGGTGAAACCGGCGCGCAGTACGACAATTGGGCTTTTAGAATGCCAAAATTAAAAGAAACAAATCTCGCCGCTAATGATTATTCTTTAGTACGTAATGTAAAATGTACAAATATGAGGCACATTTTTTTTCGGGAAAGTAGAACCTCACCGGTTTTCCCACTTCAATTTGGTTCTGTTCCATTCATTGGTTCATGAAGATACTAACGGTTGTCCTCAAACACTAAAGTCGGTTTTTTGTAAAAAAAAAAAGACTTATTGATTACTGCAAAAGCATAAATACTTCCGTTAGCCTTTATTACAAATATTACAAGAAATCAACTTCTCCATATCGTAAATCTATGTACTTATGTACATAACACAGTAGAACATTTTTCAGTTCATTGATTTGCCAACTCAATTCTGAGAACTGTATGTGAAATAAGACCCAAAAAGAATAATTTCTGCATCATTCGTTTTGTCTTCTTACCTGCCAAAATATTTTTAATATCGATTTGAAGTTAGTACTATCGTATAATTTAGAATTACCATTCCCTTAATCTGTTCATATATTGTTTTCCTGTACAAGCAACAGTTTCTAAGTTAAAAATAAGCGCATGAAGAAAAAATTTTTTTTTTTTTTTTTAAATTCATAAAATTCATGTTTCGCAAAGTCACATAACCTATGAGCAAAATGAGACAAAGATCATGAAAATCAATGCACGCGTTTCGCTTTTATTCGCAATTGAGTAAAGCTATGTGCTGTACTGTGTAATAAAAAGTTGAAAAAGTAAAATAATGCTCTTTAAAAAACGGAGGTTTTTTTTTGCCAATAAGGTATTGTTGATTCTGTCTTCCAAAATTAACCCCAGATATACATACATATATGTGTGTATATCAGTTATTTAATTAATCATGTTTTATTATAAAAAAAAACTTAAAAATTTTCACAAAAACATTTAAGTTCTCGCAATTAAAAAAACTAATTGTCAACAAATAAATAAAAAAAACCAATGCAAAATGCCAAAACAATCAATAATAATATTTCGAAGTTTCACATGAAAAATTTAATTTTCTACTACAGTTGAAGACGAATTCATCCAAGATGGAGTCAATTCAGCGGCGAATTTGATTTTTTTAATGCTTTATTGTCGTGATTGTCAAAACCGTCATTTTTGTTTACGTTTTTTTTTGTCGATTGCTGGGACCCCACCACCTTGAATGAATTCGCCTAGCTACAACTGAAACATTTTGTTTAACATTTTTGGTAACGAAATTCAGCACAGTAACATCACATTTTCTTAGGGCGTTCAATATGGCCGATTTAGAGCGAGAAGCTGCCAACGAACAACACCTTTCATTATTGCATTATGGTTATGTAGGTTTAAACACGTAAATCAGATGCTGAGAATTTTACAAAAACAAACAATGTTTTTTGAGTTTTATATCCAATTACATTTAAAAGTTTAGTACACAGAAAATTTACTGCAACGGAAAGGAACTTCTTCAATCTATGGAAATAATGAAAATTGTTTCTTATGATTTTTCTTAAGTCTTAAATACAGGTCTTGAGAGCGGTATACTAAGCTTAATGCTTCAAATACAGCTCTCAAGAAAAATCACAAGAAATATTTTTCATTATTTTTGTTGCTTGAAAAAGTACTTTGTCGCTGCTGTAAATATTTTTGTAGAAATAAATAAATGTGCGAACATTTTTGTCTTAAGCGCTTTAGACTGATTTAAATATTTTTTTATAGAACAAAATTTCGTTTTCATTTCTTGAGTGTCATTTTATATGCATTTTCGATTTTTCTTGAAAGCCATATACGAAGTTTAAGCACTTTTTTTATCATTTTCTCCTTTTTGAGCAAGCATAGTAACATTTCAGCATTAGGTAACAACTTTTCATATTTAAAAAAATGTTTCTTTCATTTTTAATTTAGCCTTAACATAATGTACACACACACATACAAACGAGCATGTGTGAAGTAAAATTTTTTGGAAAATGTGTCACCATTGACCACACTTCAATGGTTCAATGAAGTGTTATTACGCGACTCTAAAAATTTGCTTAGTCTAAGAGATGTATTGATAGCATTGCGGGAAACCTATTTATTGCGTACTTTATGTTAGCTTTAAAGCTTAATATAGTAGATTCATTGCTTTAAGGCTTAATATAGCAGATTCATTGTTATTATCAGTGATAAGATGTGAGTTGATAACCTCTGTGATTAATTAGCGGAAATTCCATACTCTACTTATACATTTTGAAAAACACATTCTTCTCAAAGACAACTGCAGTCTCCAAACATGTTACAAATGATTTAAAGTGATTATAAATAAATTGGTTGATGATCTGTAGATCATTATTTGCTACGATGTTATTTCCATCGAGAAGAATAAGTTTTGAATTTATCCCTTCAAAATAAGCTTTATTATGTAGCATAAAGAAAATTAAGGATCGTCACTTAGACGATCAGAGCTGTAAGTACTTTACAATCGAATCCTCAAATTTTCTAACTCTAACCTTCGTTATTTTTCTGGCTTTAAAGTTATGAAACTGTCAACAAAAAATCAGTTTTAGAACAAAATCAATTTTAATTCATTTATGTACATATGTAGATACTACACATGTACATATGTACATATATGGCTGTGTTTTGCCGCATTTGCTTCAATATATCGCTTAAAATCAAATTTATTTTTACGTCGAAGTGAAACGCAACAACATCGGCAAACGATTTTTCAACACGTATTTACTAACTAGATTAGTCACCATGTTAAGCAAATGAATTAATTTACAAAAAAAGATCAAAGCAATCTTTCGCTAGTCATGCGAACTTATGTATTTACCTCTCAGCGTTTCGCTTGAAAACATTAAAGAATTTTTTTAAGAGAGAAGTGGTAACTGAGCATGACGAAGCCATCTGTACAATTATCGCTCTAATATCTCACTAATTTTGCATGAACAGAGTGTTTACTTGTATAAGAGAGCTGAAAATAAATACCCGGTGCTCACTTCATAAAGCGATCGTTTGTATTCTTTGAGATGCATTTGTTCAAATGTATGTTTAATTGTCTGTAGAAAGTTGTTTAATTACATTTTAAATACTATTTGTTCCGTATAGCTTTATTCGCTACTATTCCAGGAACAAAAATAAAATTAAAGCTTCTGAACATCGTTGTTTACAGTTTAACCTGCAGACCTTGAGATTGCAAATTTAAAATATACCCGCTTTAATTGATATACATAATATACTATACATACATAAATAAACAGTTGTGATCAGAAATATAATAGTAAATACCAAAATGTTATTTCTGGAAACTGATAATTATTTATTTACTTTTGATAATTTTTATTTAAAATTTAGAAGGATCTATCGCATAAATTAAATAAATTTCTAAAAATTGTCTCAAAATTTCAAACTACATATTTGGAGGAAAATGCTCAACATCCTTGATAAAAAAAAAATTCGAATAAATCAATCAGATTTTTAGCCAACTGAAACATGCACTTTGTTATACTGTATTTAAATGGGCTACAAAACTGCTTACCGCGAATTTTCTTTAAAGTATATTAAAGAATAACAATTTTGATGAGAATTTAAAAAAAAAATTTTAATTTTTGCGAATGAAAATTATCAAAAAAAAAAATATATAAATATATCATTTTGAAATACGCTACTATTTTTGTGAACACAGCTGTGTGTACATAAGCACATATGTATGTATATACATAGCAAAATATGTGTTTGCACGCGAATAACAAATGTGGTGCGCTCACCTCCGGCTGATGACGTCGACTTAGTGCTGACTTTAATGTGAAAACCAGTTTTTGTGGAAGCTCGAACAGTTTTATTGTGTGACCGCTTTGCAGCTCTCAATACGTACTTAAACAAATATATACTTATGTTTGTACATTCGTGTGAAAAAACGCAAATCAGTTACGGCCAAAAAAGAATTCGAAATATATTTTAGCACTTTTTGCGACTTTCTCTCAGACTTCATTTTTGTTTAGTTTCTTAGCAAATTTTAGTGGGTGAACACGATTTTTACAACTTTAAAGAGACATAACTGTTTCGATCTTGCATTGTTTCTAGATTGCAAAACTTTGAAATATGTATTTGTTTCAATAAAAATTCGCTTTTGTATTTCTATGGATTGCACCTTTTGCTAATTTTTATGTTCATATTTCGAGTCACTGAAATTGCAAAATTTTTTTGGGCTATCTTTTTATTAAATAGCTTACTTAACTCAAAACTATGTTTTAATAACAATTATGAAACAATTAATAATAAAATATGCTAATCTGGGAAGTATAAAGCATTATTCCATTGAAGCAAATGTTGCTGAATAAATAGGAAGTGAAATTTAATATGGTCACCCCGGTGGGTATTGGTAATCCTAAAGTTAAGTAGTTTAATTTAAGCTTGAGACAGAATCTGTTATTAAAGTAGTCAATATTTTATGTGTTAAGAAAAAGGAAGAATTTCAGGAAATCTATAAAACATACTTTTTCTTAAAAATCTTTAAAAAAATTTCTAAAACATTTGTCAACAATTTGTTTTATAAAAATATTTTCAAGCATACTAGTGGACAAAACTTTCAAATTTTCTTTTCTTTGATTTCCGTATCTCTATGAAATATACTTTTTAGTTTTTTAGTTCTGTGTCCGTTTAGAAATCTGGAGGTCTTTAAAGACAAAATAACGAGCATGTCTTGTTAATAAAAAACTAAAAGCGCATAGTCATTTAATTAATTATATTTAATTAATTTACTTGCTACGATTAACAGCCTCTATATAAGAATCACTAGTATCTCGATTTAAGTGCACAAAATTTGCGTTCAATGCATCTTTTGATTTTTCGATGTTGTCTATAAAAGTTCCTTTCGCCAGAATAATAAATATTTTTGCCCTAAAATCTTTAATCAAAGTTGATGCAGCTGATTACTTTACAAAGACTTATTAAACACTTTATTAAACACTTTAAAAAAAAATGTACAGCACTGTTTGTGGTCAATAAAAAAATAAAAATTTAGCTTAGGTATTTTTGCTATTAAGATGAAATTTGAATTTTACTTTCAAATGAAAAAGAATATCTACGAGTAAATATTCTAAGAGAATTTATAGTGAAATTTTGGCTTGGAACATAAAATAACCAAGAGAAGTGAAACATTTTATAAATTTCAAAACTTACATGAAACCCGCGTTTAAAACAAATCAATAATTTTTATTTTACGAGATCAAATTAATTTTATATTCGCGTATATTATTAAATAACGCACAGTTCACTTTAGTGAAAACACGTTTTAAAAAGCGACTTGGTTTGAAAAGAAAAATTTTGCTGCTACTTAATATTCAAAATATATAAAACGTAAATAACTTAATTTTTGTTTGTAGTAAAAAATTGCATGTTCCATTTGTAAACTACAAATACGCGAAGTAAGATGTAAAACTGTTTGCGAAAAGATAATATTTGCAGCATCAAATCAAATCCTTTTTGGAACTTGAAGAAATGATAGACTAAAGCGCATTCATCATTCAGAACATCGTTTACCGACTTAGAGGTGCTTCAAAGTGAATGCGAACGCAAGCAACTGGTCTCAAAAGTCAAAACAGTACCAAAAATAGTATCAGACTAATATTTTTATAGGAAATAATTTAAAAATTCTCAAGCAGAAAAGTATATTTTAACTAAACGAAACACAAGTACTTACACCTCGACAGCATCCCTTTATAAATTTTGACTAAATTGAAAATCCTTCAAAAATCTTTAATCCCCTTTTACTCTATGCAACGCAAGCATTTTTTTTTTTCAAACAATTTTCCTTCCAGCAAAACACTACGTAAATATAATTTACTACACGCTGTTTATTTTCCGCCAGTAAGTAGCAATGATTAGTAAGATTAATATAATTGTTTCACTAACGATGACAAGCATTGATCTCTTATTGATATAAAAAGGGCATAAGCAGTATTTAAGTACACACGCACAAATGCAGCATTAACATTTGTAAATATGTATGTATGTATGTATGTATGTAAGTACATTTGTACAGACATCCGCAACGAATCGAATATCAGAAAGCTGTCGCCTCGAACTTTCACCCGCAGCAGCAGCCAATTGATCAAGTTGTTGTTGTTTTTTTGTTTTTATTTGCAATGAACCATGCCACTGGCAATCAATCCGCTCGCTTACGAACGCACAAAAACAAAAAGGGGTGGAGAAAAAAGCAAACAAATGGAGCAGAACAAATTGTGATGAGAGCGATTATGATTGAGTGATAAGCAGGACGCACAGTCGCGCATAGGTTGGATTTTTGTTGTTGTTGCTATTGCTACAATTGTGCCTCAATTTCAAAGCTTTCTTTTTCAACGTGAATTTTTCGTTTAAAAAATTACATCCACACACCCACACATACACATATTTGTATATACAGTTTACACTCACGTGCGCCTAACTTTATTAATGTGATAAAGTGTAAATGGTGGAAAATGTTCTTGCTGTCATTTGAATGCGACCCTGCGCTTCGAATGCAGCAGAAGAGCAGAACGAGGGTGAAAGTGGAGAATTTCAATTCAAATGCAAATACAAAGCGAAGTGTCTGTGAAAATGAAAATTTAATGCGCATCGAAATTTTGTGCGCTTTTCATTCACACTCTGCTTATGTAAAGTATCTGCGTATGTGTGTGTGTGAATGTACTCTGATGATGTTTAGTTCAACTGCAATAAAATGTGTTTATTTCCAGTTTTTTTTTTTTTATTATATTTTATTACGCTAAGTGAAATAAACAAATAACTAAATATTCGCACATTACATTTTTTTCAAAGCTCTTAATTTGCAACTACTTTAAAATTAGTTAATTTTTCAGACTATCTGCTATTTTCCGACAGGGTACCTTCGTCAAGGCATGTGTATGTATGTATGTGTACTTGTATGTTAATCTCGATTTTTTGATATGCATATTTGTGTATAAAATATACGGACTCACCCTTTGAATAGAGCTAACACATAAATAATGATTGCTTTACTAGATTTTTTAAGCGGAATTATATGAAGGCAATCAATTCAATAACATTTTGTTTGATTTTGAAAAGAATAAAAAACGCTTCAAATGTTTAGCGCATAGTTAGGATTAGTTTAACATTTTTATATATTTATTAATATCAGCGGAGAGTGATGAACATAAAACGAACTAATTGCTTGACTGCAGAAAATTGTACATTTACCTGTTTGGAGTAGTTGACTTTAATTTTATAAAAACAGTTCGTTTTAGGGGGAAAAAATATATATGTATTTACTCACTTTCCAAAAATCTACAGATGAAACCTTTCAAGATTTGCTAAGTAGTTATTTAATTAAAAATTATGTGTTCTTAAGCATGGAAAAATTGATTGTTATATACACGACGCACGTTTTAATTTTAAGTAAACCATAAGTGGATTCAAAAGGTGTTTTAATGTGTAGTACGTTTATTATATCTTAAAATTTTAGAATGAGTTAAAATTTATTTTTATTGGTTTTTTGTTACAGTGCACAGAAAACGGAATTGAATTATCACAATTTTGTATATTTTTGAAATGTTATTTTTTTACGATGTCTCGACACTTCGAGACACCTTGTGAATGCTCTACATTTGTGTTGTGCCTACCGAATGAGATAAATCCAAATATGTTTGTTCTCAATATGGCGCGTTAAATTTTTTGTTAATTTAAAATATCAGTTAACATTTTCTTTAGTTGATTCTATTAAAAGTTTTTAAGCGCGCATTGTGAAATCCATTAAAAAAAATTTAATATCACGTGTCGCAGTGTGTTTTAAAATATTGAACTGGTTAAATTTTTTTTGTGGTATGCACGTTTTTGCCTTTAGGTGGCCAAGGCTGTACGCATTTTACAAAAATTTGGGGTTTTTAAAATTATCTACGCCTTTTGGATTACGGATCTAACACATCGCTTTTAGATAAAATGTTTTTATTTTAACTAAAAAATAGCACTTTCTGCAGTTTACAAAAAAATTGTGCTATGGAAAGTAGGCGTGGTTGTTGGCCAACTATTTTCATTTTAAATTCATCTCGATTCTTTTAAGATTAATATTTACTCCAATTCGAATTAATATTGCGGATATTGCTTGTCTTGAAAATATTTGAAAATTTATTTTTAGTTTATTAAATCTTTAATCATTTTCCCTTAAAAAAGTTCTTTCGCTTGCAAAAACTGTAAAAATCAATGTCCTAAACTTTATACAATATTAGTTATTAACAAAACAAAAATAAAAATTACATTTTTTTAAATTTTGTTTTGTAGAATAAAGAACGAGTTGTATGCGAAATTTCCTTGATTTTTGATATTTTGTTTTTACAGACGATTTCGCGCAGTATTTTTTCATTTCGAAGACGCTTTAAAAATTTGTATTATACTAAAATTTAATTGGCTAACAAACTGCACTACCAAAAACATTGTAAAAATAAAAAACTGAGGTAAATTAATTTAATAAAAATATATTTACAATTTTTAGTTAGATAAGCTTCTGTAAATTAATTGAAAAATAATAAAACTTAATTAAAATAAAAATAAAATTTCATTTTGTTGTGCGACTGAAATGGTTTGTATTGGGTTAATTAAAAAAAATTAGCATTGTTTTTTTCCTAATAATTTTTCAAATAAACCGATCGGCCTTAAAGCTAAAAATATTTAAAATAAAAAAATTATATTTTTTTTACAATTAACATAAACTAAAATAAAGTGCACATATTGACTCAAGTTAATTTTACACAAAAACTATTATACTAAAATATAAATGAATGATTTTTTCCACTTTTTACGGAAATTAAGTTATAATTTTCTACTAGCCTTCATATAATTAAAATTATTTTTCATTTAAATTGTTTTTGTAAAATTGTTTGCCAATTTTGAAAAATACAAATCTTTAACGTTTTTCCGCAATGCTTCTAATTAATTAACCCCGTTTTTCTTGAAAGTATAATTTTCGATTTAGGCAGTTATTGCATCAAAGCGCATACATATTTCCCACAAGACACCACAATGTCTATCGGCCGACGCAATAAGTGTTTCTGCTCTTATTGTCCCCTAACAACTCCAATACAAATTAAAAATTGCTGCGCACTCTCTTCCCAGCAAAAGCTATTAGAAATGCCATCAGTGCAGACATTTGTACATACAGCAGAGAGACCTTCACCCAGACACTGTCGGCTTGACTTCACTCGTACTCTTCCATCTCCCTCTTCGTAGATTGCCATTTTAATTTGGCATCCAGTGTCGTACTTTGCTCCATTCACTTGCACTGCTGATATCGATCTGTAAAAATTGCCATCACCTTCTACACACACACACACACAGACAAATATCTGTATTTGTTTCCAAAGCACTTGCCGTTGAGCGCAGCATCCATTCGTCCGTCCGTCCGTCCGTCGCCTTTGGAAGGTTAATGAGGTCTCACCACAAATGGCGCGCGCTGTGTGGCGGCAAAGCAGCGAGTCGTTGAAGAAAAAAAAATTTTTATTTAAAAAAACAAACAAACAGAGAACAAAATGTCAATGTCGGTGTCTGGCGAAAATGACACTTTTCAACAATTTATTCATTGCTGTAAACTGTAGTTGTTGGAAATGGAAATGCGCACAGAAATGGCCGCAAATGTGCGCGCTCAGTTTGTGGCCAACTAAACGATATCGTTCGCCAATCTTGTAAATGAATGAGAACATTTTATTTATTTCTTTATTAAAAACGTATTTTACGAGTTTACGAGTATTTTCATTTTTATGCGACAGTTTGGTGCGAATATGCCCAATATCTGAATGTTGCAATAAACAAATTGTCTTATTCATTTTACTGAGCTCTGATGATGTGTCCAGACAGCCGATGAAAATGTTTTCACAAGCCTCGATGGAAGTACACATTGCACAGTGTAACCTATCTATGTTGAAGCTTTTTTTACCATTTATAACATGTTTATAAAATCTATATAATAATATAATATAGATTGAGATATTTTTTTTTTATTAAAACTTCCATTTTTGTGTCCTTTTCATCAGCATCTAGTACAAAGGCAACCCTGCGTTGAACGATAATATTTCGATAGTAGACGGGGTGAAATGATTTATAACTAATCGTACGGGTTTGAGACTATGTAAATAGCGCGTATAACAATTAAAGTACAAAGACCTATTAATTAAATGCAATTATAAATTGAAAAATGTTTTCATTTCCAATACAACATAAAAAATATGTTTCTTTAACTACATGCAAAATGAATAATAATCTAACCAAAGAATATCCAACTTAAACAATTTTTTGGATTTTTTTTGAAGTAAGCAATTTCGTAGCAAAGTAATTTTTTGAAAATTTTTAATTTTATAACACAAATATTCGTTCGAAAAAATCACAAAAAACAGTTCTTAACGTTAACGTAAAATATTTTTTTTTTGCTGGTTCAAAAATAAAATTTTACTCACAGTGTTGCAGTAAAATCTTTAAAAAATTATACTATGTCAAAATATGAATGTTTTACTTCAGAATTATTCTTAAAATCAAACTCTGTTGCATATAAAATTTTAAAATTATAATAAATAGTTCTTCCATAATCAATAAAAAATTCTAAAGCGTTGTTTTTTTTAATATTAGTTGGTACACAAATTTCCTTCAAATCAGTTGTTGGTGCTCAATAAATGACTATTTATTAACTGCAGGTGAAGGTGCAGTTGTTTTTTACCCCTTTGTTTTTTCATTGGAGCTTTTCGATCGCATTTTTACATTTATTGGGCTCTTACTTTTGATTAAAACAATTTTTTAGCGAATTCGAACATTTGAATGCGATATTTTTTTGTCTAAAAAAATATATTGACACATTTTTTAGGCTAAGTATTTAGGTCTTTCGCGCATATGATTAATATACAATAATATTATTAATTTAAAATTTTTTTTGCAAGTACGAAAAGATTAGGTAATTGAATCAAAAACTTTATTGTTAAAAATATTTGTATGCTACATTAAAATTGAGTATAAAAGTAAAAAAAAAAACTTGCCACTTGGTTAAAAACACATATTCTCTTGTTGCTAGTCTGCATTTTTTCGTCCTTTACATGATAGGAAATAAAAAAAGTTTTGTATAAATAAATTTACAGCATTTTGTACATCTGTCGGCTTTGAGTGAAAAGTTGCTTAGTTCATTAACTCTAATGATACATTTTTATGTGAAATCAAAGCAGACGCGAATCGTATCTCTAGATAAAGCATTTCGCTCTAAGCCGCTGGTAATTTATTTTTATGTAATTTTTAAGCACACACAAAATGCTCTCATTTTTAAATTTGCTTAAAGTTTTTTTTTTTAGTAATTTTGAATATTCCATAAAAAACTTCAAAGTTCTAGAAAAAATGGAATAAAAAGAAATTACCATAAAATGTATTGCAAACTTAATGTTTGTGACATATTTATTACTGTATAGCACATACAATTCCTTGTAGAGCAGGGCATTAATTTAGGCCCCTCAATGGGCGTCATAGAAAATCACAACTTCTATGAACCAGTTACTAAGAAAAAAATTTTTGTATGAGAATTGACACACCTTAAC
The DNA here is from genome assembly GCA_963971545.1 of Philophylla caesio. Taxonomy (NCBI): domain Eukaryota; kingdom Metazoa; phylum Arthropoda; class Insecta; order Diptera; family Tephritidae; genus Philophylla; species Philophylla caesio. The sequence continues at coordinate 13,379,392 of OZ020607.1, forward strand.
GTACAGACTTTTGTTTATAATCCATTGTGTAGTTTGCGAATAATAAAAGTGATCACTTAAAATTAAAAAGCAAGTACAAGCATCCGCTGAAGCTGATAACTTCTGCTCTCGGCCATACAAAATTCCGAGAGTACATAAATGAATTTGACCCGTAAAAAAGGTTATCTACCAATTAAAGATTTTAGAACAGAATTTCGCACTAAAATAATATATAAAGCGAGTAAAAAATTGCGCATTCGTCGTATGTGGATTCTAGAAATACATAAATATTGAATGAAAATTATCTTCTAACACATGTTTATTTATGTATAATAATTAATAAATGTATAAATTTATATAGATATATAATAATAAAAGAGTAAGCTTCTTTTTACTGTACAAATTTCTTTTTTTCATCAGTACTTGCATAGCAATGACCTCGACGTCAATAACATATCGATAACAGTAAAAACCGCATTAGCGATAACGTTGGCGATAATGTGTATATATCATTCAAATGCAAAAATAATTAAAAACATAAGCAGATTTATTGTTTATAATCACGAATTTGCCGTGAAACATTCTCTCTTAAATATTTTTTTGTATAAAAGTATACAATTTTTCGTTTTTATTATCAGTTCAATATTGGTCTATGATTTTGATTTTGCAGAATGAAAACTTGAATAAAAATGTGTTTTTATTGAGGAGCTAAATGTAAACGACAAACCACATTCCTCAATTATTTCTATGCATCGGATAAAAGAAAAATTAGCAGTATGCGTCAGCAAATGCGCGTACTACCAATTTTGGCATTCAGCCAATACCAATTCTAACAAAAATGTAAATATGGAGACGTATTCAGTACGAGCTTGGCAATTTTTTATTTTCCAAATGACTAACCTGTAGGTGCGTACACATTGTTTAGCATTGAGTAATACTGCTTGTGACTGTAGTTTGCTGCTTTCAGCCCAAATATTTAAGTGCAAACAAATATAGAACTTAAATTTTCTTGAAAGTTTGCAGACACGCAATCACATTTCTGTACATATTTTGCAGGTAAAACGGCTTGATTACTCATAGTATGTAACTCATACGCTTGGTTGTATGCAGGTACATATGCAAATACATTAGGGTGTTTCAGAAGTGTATGGGGAAAAAGTAGCTATAGTTGGGATTTGAATGTTGCCACTCTCTAGATTTATCAATAAAAATATATTTGTATCCCTAAAAGTAATTTCGATATAAAAAAAAATGTTGGGTTGTTCACAAAGTAAATGTTTTGTAAAAAGGGCATGAAATCCTTCAAAAAATCCATAATTTACAATCACTCATCTTTGCTTTTCTTCATGAGGCCTCAAAGAATAATATGCAGTTGTTTAATTATCTATTTCTTATTACTAGCTATATTTTTTTAAGCTTCCAAGAACACCAAACAAATGTAAAAAATGCATACTTTTTAATTAAACAATTAGTCGACGGTTAAATAAAACAATTGAAGTTATTATTTAAGATATTATGAAGAAAAATAAAAATATTTATTTTCGCTTTTTCAATGAAAAACAATTTATTTTTTCCATGTAAAATATAACGAAAACTTTGAGCGCATTGAGCATCCGCTTTATATATTTTGATTTCAAAATAAAAAAATTTATGACACTAATGTACATACATACGAATGTATGATTCTCCCCTCATCCATCGAAATACAATCCGACCGCTGTCATTTACAAAATACTTCAAGCGGCAGAATTTGACTGGCTGATGTATGCAGCCAGCCAACCGAAACCAAAATGAAACAGCTCCAGCAATTGTGACAAAAACCAAAATAAAAAACAGGAAAATTGACAACAACAACAACAACAAATAGCACTTGTAGCGACGGAACGACTGAATCAGCACTGCTGAGATTTTGATAGCTTCAGCTTATCGAAAAGGCCCAAAAAAAGGGCTAGCAAACAAAAGGATTTTGTTTGTTTTTTTCCCACAGATTTACTCATACAAATATCTGCTGAGGTGGACATTTGAAGCATCTATTTGCCAACAGGATACACATGCGCATCCGGAATGTCCTCGTACAGTGTTTGTGCGCTCTCGGTGGGCGCGTGTGTGTGTGTGCAGGAGTGTGTGCGTGAGTCCATAAAACGTGGAATGTAGCCAACGAAGTTCTTGCTGAATTGGGCGTCACGTGTTTAGCCATTAGAAAATATTGCAATTGATAAGAGCTTTTATGGCTGTGCTAACATGAATTGCCCGCTATTTCAAATTTTATCCCTTTAATTCGGAATGTCTGCATGCCACATGAAAATCGAATGGGATATATGAAAATTGTTATATGTACGTTCTAATACTATTTTTTATGCATATTCGTTCATATTTCAAATCAAACGTTAAAATGTCAAACTATTCCCTTAGGTTTGTTGGCATTTTTATGGCCCTAAAATTATATATAAATATAGTAGGAGTATATAATTGTATTTTAAGTAAACGTATGCATACATAGTAGGGTGGTCCATATGCTTCTCTAGCTAAATAGAATTAATTGTTTTTTTTAATATATTTTTGAAATAATATTTGTTAGTTAAATTTTAAATATAATGTAGGCACAGAAATATATATAAAGTTGTCAAGGTGCCTGATTTATATTAAAAAAAAAATAATAAAAAAAAAATGGAAATAAATTGAGTACCGCACTAATAACCATATATGTCGGTACACATCCATATATGTTCAAAAATATATCACCTTTTCTTTTCGCTTATAAATATTTAAACTAATGAGACGTTTCCTCTGCTTTTTTGTTTTACATGAGATATTAACGTGAGATATTAACACAGTAAACTTCCATAGTTGGAGGTTTTAATATCCTTAATTCATATTCTGGACTCGCGCATTTGATGCATTTCGGTTTTATTAAAAAAAAAAAAACTACTTAGTCGCACAAGACATTTTTTTTTTAAATAACATTTTTATTTCATTGTATGAAAAAATTTGAAACAATTATTTTTCTTTTTAAAACATAGGAATACATCGCAATTTTTGTATCGCACACGTGTGGCCAACTTACATCTCTTGCGACAACTTAAGAAATCATGCGTATCTTTTCGTGGCTTTCCGAAATTAAAACAGGTCAAGTCGATAATTGATTAATTACTTTTAGACATCACATTCGGGTATTAAAAAAATGTCCGATACGATTCCATTTGTTGGCCAAATATTCGTATGTTCACACCACCCATTGAATTTATTCGATTGCCTAATTTTTTTTTTCGTGCTACTTGGATGGAATATTTTTTCCTTTTTGCTTCAAAGACAAACGTCATTTACAGGATTGCATCCAAATGCTGTCCAAACTAATAAATTCACTTATGCCACTTAAAAAAACAACATGCAAATCTTCTCTTAGTTTGAAAAGCACTTCTAAGGACGAAAATCGAAAAATGCGTATTTTTAGTAATTCGCAAAACTGATGCATTTGTTAAAAAAAATACAACTAAACTACATATATTTTACTATAAATAACTTCAAACTTGAAAATATTAAAATAAAGTAATTTTTAGTTTTTATAAGTTTACTTCATCAGTTTTACATTAATAATAGTTAGTGACTTAAGTCTTATGACACTCACAAATTTCACTTTAATTCAAAAAACGGTTAACCGAATAGCGGAGCAATGTAAAAAGCGCTCATAACCAATAATCAGCTCAATTGATGCATGTCGGTGAATACATATTAAGTAATTCAAACAATTTTTAGTTTCCAAAGCTTAAGAAAAGTTGTCAATGTAAATTATAATAAATACATAGTCAAGTAGAGAAGAATGTAAAGGGAAAGCAGGAAAAATAACAACTGCTCACACTGCGTAAGCTTACCTGAATGCATTTAGCTGCCGGCTTAAGTATTGCGCATGTTGTTGCGGGTTCGACTCCCGCCAAGAAAGAAGTCTGATGAGGAAATGTGGAAATTTCCTATAACTCCTACCGCTTTGAGTATTGTTTTATTTTTCCTAATAATTTTCCAAATGAACCAACCGGCCTTAAAGCTCAAAAATATTTAAAATAAATAGTTATTATTGTTAGCTATAATTGTTTTGTGATCTGACTTAGAGGATTCTCATATGTGAGTTGAAAAATAAAAATATAAAAATATTTTATACTGTTAAGATTTGTGCGTGTGCCATATTTTTGTCGTGGACCATACATATGTCAGTTTTATTTATTTATTTATTTATTTGTTATTATTAATTCAATCCTAACACAACAAGGGTAAACCTTATAATTATTAGTGCTAGTCACAACGGATATGTATGTTTATTTATTTATTTATAAAAATAATAGAATTAGAATATCTACATATAAACTTAAAACTACGAATATGACTGAAGGAAAATAATAAAGTATAAAAATAAGAATTGCTTATGTATTATTATTATCTTAACTAGTACTAATATATCTCTGAAGCTCGCGTCTAAATGTGCTAATGTTACTTAAAGATATCAAGCTTTGGGGAGGAGAATTCCAAAGACGAGTCACGTGCACCAGGAACTGCCTCTCCGACACCATTGTTCTGTATTTAACAGCGAGGAGCTTAGTATTTCTCATAGATTTCGTGGCAGTTATTCTGAGGACAAGGTACCCAGGTACTTTCGAGTAGTAGATTTTATGCAAAAGTAAGAGGGATCTATATTGAAATAGCTTATCCAGGGACATGGAATATATAGACTCAGCAAGATGAGAAACGTGGTCTCTTGTCTTTATTCCAAACGCATAACGAGTGATATTGTTAAACAAAACATTAAGCTTGTTTTTGCACATATAACCACAATTAACAAAAATTTCACAACCAAATCATAGTGAGGGCATAAGATAAGTTTTAACAATTAAGATACGAATTCGTTGAGGGGTAAAGTGTTGCGTGGTCCAAAGTGCGCGAAGCATACCATATAGCTAACCTACCACTACATTAATATGGCTATCCCAAGTTAAAGTACCAATAAAAAAAATGTGTCTCAAAATTTTATTTAAATGTCCTTAAATATATTGGTAGCGTTTGAAGATGATGTGTAAATTTATTAATACGTAGAAAACTTAACAATTTTAATATAAAACGCAAAGAGAAGTCTATAAAAAAGTCAAACTGAGTTTTAATTAAGAGCTTGGGAAAGGTTGTTTTGTATCTAAAATTTTAGAAAATTTAAATAACCTAGTACTTAAAGTAATATCAATGAATTTGTAAAATTTTTGAATGTGTTTTTTTTTTCTTATAAAATCCTGCATGCGTTTTATGTATGTAAAAAAATGGGGAAGAGTAAACAAATTTTAAATATTAAAGAAAATTTCTACATAAAGCTTATGCCTTATTAAAATTTTTTGAACTTTTTTTTATTTTAGCAAATTTTGTACTTTGTTTCTATATGGTATTCATAGGTATATCATGTTGAGCTTTTCATAATCTCGCGCACTTTACTACTGTCTACTTTGAATATTTTCTGATATATTCTCTACTTTTTATTCGCTTGTCCTGCAATCGCATATACATACATACATACATATATATGTACATATATTAAACAAATATTTTTATTTTCCTCTACAAGAATAATATATTTCTTGAAAATATTTTTCTTGCAAGTCTAATCGGTCAGTTTTCTTAAAAATGAGTAACCTCGCCATTGTTATAAAATATTTTTATGCACCCATTTAATTTGGAGTATAATTAAATTATTTTTTTTTTTATTAATTTCCATCAAATGACTCTGTCAGATTGACTAATTTTCCATTTATTCTCATTTAATGCTTAAGTCTACTGCAGCTTAAGGCATTTGTTGCTATAGCTCTAATGTATTCGATAAAGTTAATAATTTAATTGATTAAGCTTTTAATATATAACAAACACTTTTCATCCAATAAAATTGAAACCTTAATCTCTTTAACGAAACTTTGTTGAGATGACGCCAAAAAATATAAAAGTTTGTGCAGCATACCTAGAAATTGCTGGTCCACTATTTTACCATTTGCCTTAGTGCTTTGGAATTATTTGCAAATATTTTAGCTGAAAGCATTTAACAAAATATTACTCCTTAAAACAGCGAATGATAATAAGCCATTAATAAAATTTAAATATTAAATAATTATTATTTCAGCTTTTCAATAAAGTTTAAATTATTTATACCGGTTCGGCGCTAAAGTTATGCTGCAATTCACATGAAAAAAGAAACAAATTGATAATCTCCTACTTTTTCGAACTCGGTTTAAAAAATCGAAAAAATAGAATGGAATAAGTTCTTGGCACAACATTTTCAATAAGAATACATACAATTTAAGGATTACTTTTTTACTTTGTCTCAATTAACCATATCTCTATAGGATTAAAACTATATTACCGGAAACCTTTTATCACGTCGGTAAACTTTATATACAATTTCACATACATACTACATTCATATGTGTATGTTATAACTTAGTATATATTCAACTGCCTGCAGAACTATTAAACATTTTTAACGCTCTATCCTTTTGCGCAAGCATCAACTATGTCTTTGTTGAAAAAAGAAGAACCTTCGGCGAATATTATGCAATAAAATTTACCTCAAAATTCCGAAACAACTGCCGATAGCAATTTTTCGTAGCAAGTCAATGCAATTCACAACGCATGCAACCAACCATACATCCTTCAGCCATTATTTGTGTCCTTGTGGTCACAGCAACAAATAGTCATAGACAAAGGCAAGTTTATGTTCGTGTACATATGTATGTATGTATATGTATTTATATGCGAGTGTGCATTGTTGTCCTTTTCACTGCTTCATTTTAATGTAATACAGTGCAAGTCAAACGCAGTACACGCTGCCATGAATACATACATGTATACATACATACATACATGTATATATTAGTACACAGATATAAGACACTTAGATGCTCGACAATGTGTCCTTCAACCTTTTATTGTCTTTCCATGTCACTTCCGTAAGCTGCGTCGCACTTTGGCCGGCAGAGTAGCTCGAGAGCATTTTGCTGCACTTTTCTTAGCCTGCGCTTTATTTACCGCAAACTAAAATACATTTGGCATTGTTTATATAAGTTTTTTATTTTTTGATTTTTAAAATTTTTATTTTGTTCCTTCTTTATACACATTTTCACTCTGCTGTTGACTGAAATGGCTTTCGCTGCCGCTTTTCTTCTAGTTTATTTATCTCATTTTCTAGTGTTCTTCATCTGCCCGATAATGTAATGTTTGTATGTATTGGTTGTTTGGGCTGTTGTGATGCATGCAACATTTTTATGTCCTTCGAAAGGACCAGTTGACATCATACAATAAATGTAGACATAGACGTTGATAGTGAGTGACAAAGTTGTTCTAAGGCAAGTCCACTCAGTCGCATGTAAATCTATGTATGTATGTATGAAAATAAATATGTATGTATGTGTATGCTAGCCTAGGAGGAGGAGGTTACTCAGTTTACTGTATTTTCTTATTTTATTTGGAATTAAGTTTTTGAAGATAACTACCTATTATGTGCCTCTTTTTCAATAAATTATTATTGGAGATTAGGCCTAGGTTTATAGCTTGTCAAATGGTCATCGTTCTAGTTAATTTTTTTAATAAATACATTTTAATTAAATTGGTAATTGGATTGATGAAAATCGCTTATTTTATATCTCTTTGTAGCTTTGCATTTTAATTAAAATTTAATGCTTCAACAACAGTGGGAATATAAATATTTTTTGGACGGTATTTCCTACAAAATTTTGCTTCTGGGATTCTTATGCATATATGTATGCAGATAATGGAAAAGTTTATTTTTCTGTTGGCCTAGTAAATGTTAATAATTTACAATTTTTATTAACCTCAAACCCAGTGTTTATGGAATATTTTTGTGAAAAAACATCAACAGTTTTTAATGATAGAAGTTATAGTACTATTTCGGAAATCACCACATTTCCTCATCAGACTTCTTTTTATTAAATTAATTAAGTTATTAACATTTACTAGGCCAACAGAAAAATAAACAAGCATTTATATGCAATAATGAGTACGCCTTAAATGCATTCTAATATAAAGTAAATTACTTGAATACAGAATTTGGAAATAAAACACAAACAACAACCACACAAACAAGTTAAATAGCGGCAGATCAGTTGCTCTTGTTTGTAGTTGGTTTGTTTAAGGAAGATGAAATAAACACAACAGCCAACACGGCTAGCGAAGCACAATAGGTAGCGTATTGGCTCTGCAACTTCGAGCTCCCGGGTTCAAAGCCTGGGAGAAGTGGTTATGAAAAATAAATTTAATTAATTTAATAAAAAGAAGTCTGATGAGGAAATGTGGTGATTTCCGAAATAGTACTATAACTTCTACCAAACTGTTGTTGTTTCTTCACAAAAATCTTCCATAAAAACTAGCCTTTAGTTCAATAAAAATTAGAAAACTTCCAGTAATACAAGTTTTTGTGTTTTCAAGCAAAACTTTATTAACTAGGTCCATATATTATTTTGAGTTAATTAAAAAAAAATTTGCTGTGTTGACTTTTTTTTTTAATGAGAACCACTTTTTATCTGTTAGTTAAACTCTGATTGTCATTTGACATTAGAAAGACGGACAGGGGTCATTTGATAATTTTTTTTAAATTTATGACTTTGTTACGATTTTAATTGGACTTTTAAATAAATACTAATAAACTCGAGGTTCCTTGGCTCAATGCCTGAGAAAGTGGTGATGAAGAATAAATATAATTGAAAAAAAAAACGAAGTCTGATGAGGAGATGTGGTGATCACTGAAAACGCGGCTATTACTTCAACCATTTAAACTGTTGTTGTGCTTTCAAATAAAATCTACCAAAAACCGGCCTCGAGCTCAATCCAATTGTGAATTATTTTTTTAACATATAATTGCGATTATTTTTCCCCTGATTTGGGGACGCATTTAGTTAAAAAAAAATTGCTGGAAAATCGAACGAAAATTACTACCAAAGCTATTAGCAAATAAACTTCTTTCAGAGAATTTCTGAAATTTTCGGAGTTTTGATTTTAATAGCAAAATAAGGTTTCTTGCTTTATTATGTGGAGACGAGAGCGAAAAAAATATAAAATTCAATGGTGAATGGTAGCCATTTGAAAATTGCACACTAATAAGCCAAATTTCTTACCAAATTTGGCCGCTATGGTCGAGTGGGTAGCGATGCGTGCTATTATTCGATATGCCGCTGGGTTCGAGGTTCGAATTCCAGCCAAGGTAAGTAAAATCTTAATCATAAAAAAAGTGGTTTTCTAAAAGCGATCGCACCTCCGAAGGTATTTCTGCCATGAAAAAGCTTCTCATTAAATACATCTGCCGTTCGGAGTCGGCACAAAACTGTAGGTCCCTCCATTTGTGGTATAATATAATAAAGACGCACACCACAAATGGTAGGAGAAGCTCGGCCAAACACTGAGCTATATAGTGTAAACGCTAAATTATTATTATTATATATTTTTTGCACACAAATTTAAAAGTAGTTGCAGCACAATGCTTTCTGCAATTATGTATAAGACACACACAAATTGCCAAGTTTCGACATATTTTTTTGGTTTATTTTACTTTACATCTTTTCAATTAAAACAATTTTCATTTTATAGCAAAAAACATGCAAACACAATTTTTATACTTAATACAAAATTTAAAATTTTTTTTTAAAAAATGTCATCAAAATGTTTAACTTAAAAAAAATTTTCTTTTTTTCGTAGCAGATAACTATGCAGTTTTCTTCAATAAAATTATAGTAATGTGAGCATGTGCTAGATTTTTTTGATATGCAAAATTAAGTGGGCAAGGCCTAGCAGCAATTTTTTAAAAAGTAAAAGTAATTTGTAGCTGTCGATTGAATTGATTTCAAATTGTTATTGTACTCCTTAACTGAATTTTGATTTCCAAATAATATAATTAAAATAAATAATCCATGTTTCCAGACCTTAAAATATTGTCGCGCACTTGATACTAAACTTTATACTTTGTAAATATTTCTATGCAAACATTTAACAAACTTTTGATTATTGATTATGATTTCTCTCCAGAAGGGTTTTATTTTTGTATGATCGTAACATATGTGATTGTCGCCAGTGCTAATGCTTTGTCATTCTTGGCAGTTTATTAAAGCGTAAATAATGACATTCTTTGCAATGACCTCATTTGCTGCAATCACAGTTGCCTTGAGGTGAAAATGAAGAGCTGGAAAGTAAGTAAAATGCATTTGGTTTTGATGTCCCTGTACTAATTTGCGGTATGCATTTACATGAATTGCTGTAAATTTTAATATAAATATGTGAAAAATTAAGTATTTTATCTGGTTGGCAATATTCACAAGTGTTCAAGTAATTTTTGCTATTGTCGTATTTGTATGTATGCTGCAATATTTCCTAATTGTAAGCTATGAATAGGCTTTATAATTGCTTGCTGCCTTGATATAGGCACAGCTAATTTTTTGCCGACTCACTTTCAGTTCTAATGAATGTTCGTCAGTTCTTTTGCACTTGCAATAATTTGATATTAATATGCACGTGTGCGAGTTAATTTCATGAGTTAAATATTAAACTTTTTATAAAGCTTGTCTTGGCATGGTACAATTTCAACATTAATTATTTTGTTTGTGTATAATAATGTGCTTTTAACCGCACTTAATTAGTACGAGTTTCAATCGACGAGTATATGATTCATTATGTATATGGTTTACCATATTTTTCAACTAAAGAACGGAAAGTTCTCAGTTACAAACTTTATACAGTTACAAAAATTTAACAAATTCACATTTGCAGTGCACATTTTTTGTAGTATGCAGTTTTGTAGTAATTTAAATTTTAGTAAACTTGAAGGTTTGAAGTAAAAACAAAATTTACAGCCGAGATGCAGTACTAACTTGGGTTAGTTTAATTTTGGGTTGAAAAGGCTCTGAACTTTACTTAATTGGAAAAACCAAAATAAAATATATTCACTGAAATTACCAATAATTTTGTTGGGAATTGTATGTAAAAAATGAGCGTCAGTTGAATAGGAATATTAGCCAATACTAGCAAGAATAGAACGTTCCGGACTTAACGCGTCAGAATTCCTTCTCAGTTTCAATGAGAATGTAATTTGTTTTTTATTAACATGTGCGCGTGTTTAATACAGTTTTAATCCTGAATGATTGAAATCAACAAAATATAATTACATCTGTATGTTCCAATTTGTACAGAATGACCTCAGGTCCCTCCATTTGTTATATAATATAAAGGCGCAACTACAAATGGCAGGAGAAGTTTGGCCAAACACTGAGCTATATAGTGTAAGCGCCAAATTATTATTATAATTAGTTTCATTTTTGATTTATTATGTATGTTAGGTGTAGGGAAGAATTTTTGACAATTTTTTTACTGACGGTGTTACACAATTTACGGTACTTGAAGTTAATCTATACAACTGCATTAAAAAAATCAAAAAATAAATAAAATTATTTTACGAGAATTTGTTAATTTTTTTTTAAGTGTAAACAAAATTTCCATTGATTTTTATGGTTTCCAAACGGGAGTATTTTAATTGAAAGATCAAATATATTGAATAAACTTACTTTTTTACGTAAAGAGGACTATACTCAATACTCTCAATAAATACATACATTTAATCAGCTGATGAGCATTAGTTCTGTAGCTGAACAGTTTTAGATCTGGACACTTTACAAACTCCTGCATTTCATGACTCGGCGCAGCATACTTATACGAACAAATTTTTTTAAATAGCAGCAGTTTTATTGGCTGTAACTTCAACCACAAAAACTGTTTAATTAAACGTAAATTTAAAATCGCGTAAAAATGCGTCTTAACAATTCATTTATTTGATCCCGAAATTATATCTGTATTTAAAGCTTATTTAACAAATGGACAAGTTTGTACCATTTTTCTATTTCATAAAAACCTGATACACCTAAACTTCAACTGTATATACAATTTTTAACAGTTCAAGCAAATTCCATAAAAGTTTTGAACAAAAAAAATAAAAAAAAAAATTTTTTTTGTATGAAGTTTTGTAGTCAATAAAATTCAAGTAAAATAATGTAAAAATTTAAAATGGCTAGACTTAACAGTTGATTATTGACAGGAAAGTGTGCGTATTTTCCGACATTTCCTGTTAATGAAATAATAATAATAAGAATTTGTTTTTATTTTGTATTATTTCAGTTATATGTATAAAAGCTTTGAGACTTTATTTTATGTGCTTTTCTTTCATGACTTGAAATTAAATTAAAAATATTGAAATAAAAATATAAAATACATAATTAAAAATTGCGCTATTGCGAACATAACTTCGATTTTACTACAAATATTAAAAATAAAAATTAATACTCACCAAATAAATATATCCTTGAAATTGATTTATAGTTTAAGGTTTAGTTTTTTTCGTTGTCAAAAATGTATGTACATATGTATATGCAACTTGTAATATGTTTTCACGCACAAACTCACTTGAAATGCGATTTCTATTATTGAAATATATTAAAAATAAAAATAAATTAAATTATTTAGGTTTATTTTTCACTTGATTTGTCAATTATATTTGATAATTTTTAAACACATAATTTTTGAAAATTATAAGCACTGCTTTGGCTATTGTTTTTGATAGCATGAATCCTTTACATCAAGTTTTTGTAGCATTATATGATTTGGTTTATATATTTTTAGGATGATTTTCAGAAATAAAGTATATGAAATGAAGTTTTCAGAAACTTAATTTTAGAGATTTTGTTTATTAAAGATGCTCTTTGAATGTTGTTGTAATTTTAAAATTGGCCCATAGTACAGTAGATATGTACGTACACATATTAATATACCTACATAGGTACTTATGTAAATAAATGTAGGCATAAGTATGTTAGCGTTACGTTTCCCGCTATGAATATCACCCACTTAACGGCAATTGTAAGCAATATTTACGATGTGATTCGTAATAGAAGCCAATAAAGGTGTACAATTGTATGTTGCACAATAGCAAAACCAACAACATCCAATAGGCACTTAAGTAGCAAATAACGCTGCAAAAACAAAAATAGCTCGGCTTTCTTACTAGACGAAAGCAATACACAGGGGTAATCAGTTAAAAACAGAAAAGAAAAAAAATTATATAAAAATTTAAAACGTATTAAAGTAAATAAGCACGAATTACAAATTATCACGAATGACGATCTAAGTCAGCACTGGATTGTATATTTAAAAAGTATATTTAAGTTGGCAACTTATTCGGAACTGCTTCATATGTTGATTCCACTGAATTTCATTTAAGATTTTATTTAAGGCACATCAACGTATGTGTGTAGATACATACATATGCGCTTATTATTTGGACTATGTACATACATACATATGCACTACTATGTAAAAGTATATATGTTTTCGTCATAAATTCAAAAATCACCGCAAACGAAATTAATATATTATACAAATTTTTATAATTTTTTATGTCATATTTCTTGCACTTCACTTTAGCTATTTTTATTGCCGCTTCTTGTGATCCATTAGTAATATTTCATAAAGTTGTTTTTCGTATAAATTTTTTTTCTTTTTAACTTAACGCAGCCACTTTTACACAGACACTTCGTAGTCACACTTAATAGGTAAATAAATAAATAAATATGTATTTGTTAGTGCTTACGTCTTTGTTTTGACGCAGACTTCACAAATAAGCCAGCAAAAAAAGTTCAATACGAAAACACCAGAGTCGTTTGGCTAATCCGCGCCATGTACGTTTCACGGCGGCGAGCGCTCTAAAAATGCCAAATGAAACCACAGTACATCGCCACTAGCATCAATTGTGAACTCTGCTATTGCTTGAGATTTTGCTCGCTCATTTCGGCGTACGAATAGTAGCTCGTGCTCCATTGACATTAGAGAGTAGCAGTGCTACCATATAGTTTTATTTTGAATACTTGTGTTTGGCTCTAGCTGAATGTGGCTATGAGCGAAATGCTGTCTACTATTCGGAAGCGCTGTTCAAAATATTAAATCCAGTAGGAAATCGAAATGGTAATACCATACAAATTGTAACTATATTCAAAATGTTTTAAACTTTTGATTATTAATTTACAAATTAGCAAATTTATTTTAAATTGATGCCGGTGGTTTCATCATTGCGTTGTTGGTTTTTTTTTTAAACTGTAAAAAAAAATTATGGAGCAGTCTACAAGTTTTTAAAGCGTCCGTAATTTTTATCTGCCAGCTTTCGGTCCCGCCTTGTTCTGACGTACATAGAATATTTTATTTGCCTATGAAGGACTGAGTAACAGTGGCGCAGTTGCTTGTAGCTGCCCTAAAGAATATATTCCTCGAAGTTTCAGCCGGCCTGCCGGCCACGTTTCCCTCGAAGACAGTCAGATACTCGATTTCCTTGACTGTGAGCCAATTAATGGAAACGAAAATGCATAACACCCTGAATAAGGGAAAGTTTGACGACCTGCGGGTGTAAATCTCAAAACGTTCTGGGTATGTGAGAGGCGCGATACCTAAGAGTGTGCTTCATTCATTCTCTCGAAATTTATGAAATGTACTTATAACGATGTATTTTAACAAAAGCAATTGTTTTAGAAAACTTAACTGCAAATTGATGCGGCGAGAAACTTCTCTTTTTATATATGCCTTTAAATTTCAAATCTTAGACATAACTAAATTCGAGCGCTTAAGGTTGGGTCATACAAAATTAACGCACCAACATTACGTATCCCAAACTCCTCAACTTCACTGTCCCTATTGTGACACTGGCATATTTATAGACATAGAACATATTTTAAATCATTGTATACGTTTTTGTTTTCTAACAACATTAATTTTTAAAAATATTGAACCCACATCACTTCTTGCCACTGTTAATGAAAACAACGTCAATAAAATAACATCATTTTTAAAACGTTCGAAGCTTTATTATCTCATCTGAAACAAATGTAAATACGTATATATAAGTAGATAGGAAATTAATATATATAAAGATATATGTAAATATAAGTATATAACTACATAAGTAATATTCTTGTTAACCCGCACATGAATATATGTAAGTATGCACTATAGAAATATATGTATGTATTAATATTAAAAGAACGTAAGGCCTACGTTGCTATCGTTCCAAATCTGAGCTAGCTTGTAGTTTGTAATTATAAGTTTAGTCTCAATAAATAAATAAATAAAATAAATTTCAAATCTTTGTTGTAAATAAGTGGTAAGAGTATTTTACAAAAATACAGCTAACAAAAAAAAATTATGTTTGCTCTATTGTCAAACTTTTAAGAAATGGTAAATTAGAATTCAATACATTTTCTTTCAATTTTTTTTTCTTTTTTTCTCTGAATTGAAAGAATTTTTTTTTTTATTTATATTTGTTGTATTTTTACATTTTTTTATTTTATTTAATTTTGCTATGAAACAAATATAATTCTACAAAAAAAAAGCAGAACCAGAAACCTGTGCGAAAATAGAAAAAATCAAACATTTACAAATATTCAATATTGAAAATTTATCAGGTTTTTTTGTATTTGAAGCAAGAATTAAAACCTTTTTTCTGTGAAAAACGTTATCGACTAATTATAAACTTTTGAATATTTATAAATGTTTGATAATTTATCAAGAACACAAAATTGACCAATAAGTTTAACCGTCGAAAAAAATTCACTTCCGAAATTCTTGTTTAACTTTTCTTACATGGTTGGTTTACACTGCAGCCATTTCATTTAATATTACGTTTTATTAACACAACTCTGTAGTGGGTAACGACATGTTAAAGACGCCTTGAAAAGAACTGTTAACGAGAAAAACTGCTTTTGCAAACTTTACAAAGGTATGCCATTTTCACGGTCAATTTAATAGGCCTCACTTAAGTAATCTAACATAGACAAATGGCCTCACTTATGTAATCTAACATAGACAAATCAAGAGGAAATGTAATTGAAATATTAAAAATGTTATCACTAAAATAACATTGCCGGTTAACAGCCCACTGTTGCTTCAGGCAATATATATACATAAAAATGTTAAACTTATAAAACAAATGATATTGAAATTGTAAACTGCATAAATTATAATATGTTATTACGTATTTTATACTTTTAAAATTAATTTAAAATTACAAAAATTGTGGTTTGTGTTTTAATAGCGATACCATAATAATATATGTACATATGTATGTACATATATACAGACTTAATTTCTGCTATAGTAATTAAATGAAATATCAAGCATTTTTGGCAAGTCAAGCACATTTTTTCGTATTTAAACATTTCTAATGTAAATATGTACATATGTACGTCTGATTTACGAGTACAGCATTGCGACAGATATGTATGTTAAGTTTTTTCCGCACTTGTAACGCCTCGTTTGAATATATTACTGCAGTAAATGTCAATTCCTTACTCCTTGAAAGGTAGCCAATTGCCAATTGCCAAGATTATATAAAGTGCATATAAAAACCTTAAAAATAAGAAATGAACTTCGTGTGAGATATTTTGTTTTGTGGTTCATTTTAATAACAATATTTGTGGAGAAAAATCAAGTAAATGGTTGAAAGAGATAACAAAGATATCGTGCTCGTTTAAGTTCAGTTAATTCAACTAATCAGAAAATATTAGAGGACACTTGTATATTATAAATTTTTAAATATTTATATTAGTTTTACTAAAATTTTAATATTTATTTCAATTAAAATACAGTTTAAGTTAAAACTTTTGACAAAATTAAAACTTATGAAAAAAGTTTTTTAAAATATATTAAACCTAAAATTAATTTTTAATTTTTTTAGAAGTGCATTTGCATGTTTTAGGTAAATGTCAATTCCTACTCCTACCTTTGATTTGTAATGATTTTTTAAGGATAGTGTTTCTTCCAAAGAAGATCGCTAGCAAGTCTACAAGTCTGTAAAGCAATGTAGAAGGTGTTGGTGGCCGTCATCATTATTGGACTCATGATGATTATTGGACTCATTGTGATGAAGACTTAAGATTGTATTATTTTTTATAAATAAATACTTTTATGTTTACAAAATAGTTATTGAAGAGTAAATAGAAAGAAACCACAATATCATAGTAAAAAATTGTAAACGAGTCAAAATTATTTCGGTTGGAATGTGCTGACGAGCGTCGCCATAGTGTCTTTTTGTGAAGCCGACTATTTTCTTAATTAAAAATATTTAGCTACACACTTTTTATCCACTTCTTGACAGAGAGGGACCGAGAGGATTGCCGTTAAATGGGTACAACATGAAAGCAAATGGAAGAAAGAGACTGTCAGGTTTCGTTATTCAATGATCTTTTAAAATTTTTAAGTAAATAAATAAGGTGTATGTGTTGCTGTGTAATTTGTCCTTGGTTAGACTTCTATTAGCTTCTCCAAAATTATTTTTTGGAGTACGTGCAAGTAATGTTCGCTATTCTCAAAATTTACTTAATTTATTTTATATGAAATTTACTGATAATACCATAAACGTACACTTACATATGTACATATGTATACTCGTATGTTTTTATCGCTAATTTGTTGAATCATCTTAGCTAACTATGAAACATCCTAGTCGGATATGGAGCGCATCAGTAGCAATGAAACTCTCACTCTAAATGTAGTGTAGCGTCTAAGCCCTCTTACCCATCGCGCTTAATTTAGCATTTGGCGTTTCCTACGTGATTCCTGTAATGCGCTTTTAATGCACTTCTGTTCATGTGATTTAATTAATTTTTTTTATTAATCTACCTCTGATGTATTTTCACTGATTGGATGCCATGCAAAATTCTTACGCAAAACGCATTATGAAAGCTCACTGAAATCAACGAAAGCGAAGCGTTTCGAAATCATTTATAAAACCTTAGATGAGCATTTGATTTTCCAATTGGGATATTACGCCCAACTTGTATACATAAGTAAAATGTACAACCACGCACAAAAAACATATCTACATGTAATTTTCGCTGACTTGTTCTAACAAATTTATTTGATGACTCTTAAATAAGCTTTTCGGTTTTATACAAAACACAAACAATCATAAAAACAACATAAACATTGACACTTTCACCCTATTCAAGTGAAAAAGCCTAACCAAAGAAATCTCAGATTGGTCATAAGGGAATTTATGAAAGTAAATCTATGTATGTCCATTCCAATACGTAAACCCTTCGGGCAACAACCAAGACAAGACAAGACAAATTGAGATGGTTTATGCAGCATTGAGTTTGCCAAACGAGCAGACCAACAGGCGACAGAAACTACTAAATGAGTGACGCACGAAAGGACAAAGCCGCAAGTCAAATGAAATGGCCTTTTGGTTGTGAGCTGATAGTGAGATTATGAATACCGTGGGGATAGTTTGCTCGTTCATTATGTAGCGCAATTGAAGCTTTGAAGATACATACATACATATACAAGCACATATGTAAATGCTTATGATCATTAATAGAATGCGTGTATGTGTCATTTGCTGATATGAACAAATAAATTCATATTAAGCATATTTGTAGCTTTCATTTCGGCACTTCTCTGTGCACACTTTGCTCGCTTAGTGTATATTTTTAGCTGGTTAGCTCAAAGGCAATCTGTACGTAGCAGATAACATACATACATAACACAAGTGTCAAACAGATTTTTAAGCGTCTTTTTGGTTAGTGTGCACTGATCGGTTAATCTTAAAACAAACAAAAAAAAATAAAATTACTTCGAGTAGACAATCAACAAAAGTAAACTCGAGATACTATTAAGATCCAAATAAATTAACATCCGAAAATATTAACACTTTTTCGCTAGCATTAACTACTCAAAAATATAAACTTTGTGAAAAAGTTTTAAAATATAAACATCGCCATTCTAAAAATTCGAATGAATTGAAAACGCTTGGTGAATTTGGGTATGCCCTAGTTGTTTGCCATTAAAATATCTATTACACTTCGAAACGCATGTATAAACTGATATTGAATACGCCTTTAAATGCTTCAGTGAATTCACTCACACTCACTTTGATATCGCTAGTTTATTTCTCGCTTCGGTTAGAAGGAGCATATAAACGACTACATTTATCGATGTGAAATTCAAATCAGCTGTTAAGCTGACAATACGGTTTTGCTGGGCACGCTTTAAAGTCGAATGTATAAACAGAAACAAATAAGGTGTATTAAGTCGATACGATCTCGGAGAATGCTTCGTACAAACAAGGTATATGTATGTGTGTCACTCGGAAACGCTCGTGTATACGTCAGATAATTCAATATAAATTGTGTCTTACGATAACGAGATACCAAAAACAGTGTGATGAAATTGACTTTAGTGGGTAAAATAATTTTTAAATAGCGTAAAACTAAATACAAACAAACGAACTTAAAAATGTATTTTATCACTAATTATCTATATCAATTTCATATTTATTTATTTAGTTGATGAAACGAATCATTTTATTATTTTATTTGCAATACTACTGAGAATTTTTATTTCTGAAAATTATTAAAATTCAAATACATTTGTAATACTGATAGGGTTGGCTTGTATAGCTTAAAAAAAATTTAACTACATACATATATATATATACTTTCTAACCTAAGTATATTATATGAAGGGCCAACTAAGGTAAACTTTTGATTTAATGAAATTTAAATTAAGCATTTCGAAATAGTAAAATACATATCATATTTGATGTCAATAAGACTCAAAAAGAGTTGGATATAAATGGGAAACTGGAATGTGCCGAAAAAAAATTTTATATCATTGAATTTGTATGGTGTTGATGAAATCAACAAATGTAAATTTAGAATTGTTAAGGCAGAATTTAAGCGAAGATGGCAAGCCGTGAAGTCAAGAAGAGAACATTTCGAAAAAAAGGCACAATGACAAATAGCTAAATGGAGTTTTCGACATGTCGAAAAATAACTCAAAGGCCGAGGCCACGAAAATCTTTTGAAGATGCTGACACAAGAAACAAGCGTGATAACGCAAAATCAGGATCAGTATGATCGCAGTTTAAAGTCCAAAGATAGTCCAGCCGCAAATATCTCTTGAAATGGCATTGCTGATAAAAGGTTAGCTCTCAGAGAGGCGGGAAATAAACGTTTTCGCCAATATCGTCAAAATTTCGTAATTAAATTGAGCAGAATTTATTCTTCAACTGGCGTTACACAGAGGTTGTACGAGAATTACGAACAATTAAATTAATTATGTTTTAGTAGTTACTACATAACATATGTAATAATATTGTCATTGCGTATTAAAATAAAAAAAAACTAAGAGAATGTTATTAATAGATGAATGTTGTATTATTTTTTTTTTTTTTGATTTTTACGTTTCTTGATACTACATATAATTTAAATTGTTGCGTATTTCAAGTAAACATTCGTTTTTATTTTGAATTTAAAAATATGTATATCAATGAAATTAATTGTATTTAATCGAACTTAAACCATAAATAATTGTGGTCAGCTAGGTTTAACAAATACCTGTATGTGCAACGATCAAAGAAGAAATAAAATTTAGTATTTATTATATATTCAAAATCATATTCTATATATTTTTAAAGTACAAATGATATATAAATTAAGTCAGAAATAATTCATTTTTCTTATTTGTTCACACAAAATATATATCTAAACTAGCAGGGAATTTAAATCTAAGAATTTAGCCTTGATGCAGGGCCACAAATAACGACTACAGCATTGAAAAGCATTGCAATTTTTAATATAGTCAGTCTTTTAGCCAATAAAAAAAATGAAAAGCTAAAACGTTCGCGTATTATTTTATGTGTATTTGCGCATTCATCAAATTAAAATTAAAAAATAAATAAATACAATTAAATCTCTTCTGTTTCAAGTTGTACGAATGTAGGTTAATATTTTTTTTGATAAATATAATTTGAGAAAAAAATTTTAACAGGAAGAACGCCAGTGCAAAAAAAATGTGTAATTCGACGGTTTAGCCACATGAAGCTTTACGTAATTATACTAGAGAACTGAAACACTACGAGTTCGTATTCCAAAAAGTCCTAAATATGAATATACCCGAGTACGTTCTTATGAGTGAGTTTAAATCAACTATAAACAAATTTAATTTATTTAGTTATAAATTTAATTTATTTATAATCTTACAATGTGAATGTTTCAAGTGTCTAGGAAATACTATTGATTTTAGAATTTCGTTAAATGGAACAATTTAAAAACAAGAAAAAAAACTGTTTTGGGCTATGCCGAAGGCTTCATACCTTTCATAAATGGAAGAATTGTATGCGAGCCATATGTAATATTAATTTCGGCTGCTTGGCAGTTGGCCAGATTAAAGTTTCAACAGTCTATTTTCTTTGGAAAATTTTGAAAAAAAACGCAATTTGAAAAAATAAATTTTGAATATATTATAATACAATCTTTTTTTTAATTTTTATGTAATTTCTGACGCTTGTATTTAAAATAATAGATAATTGCAAACATTTGAAAAAATCGGATGATATTTGTCGAAGTTATGTATGCATGTTTAAAAAATAAAGTTCCTGAAACGAACAAGAAAACTTGATTTTTACGAAAAAATGAAATTGCGAAAATTTCACAAAAAAATTTTTTTTTGGGCAACAAAAAAAAAATACCTGTCTCCATAAATTGATCCAAAATCAAAATTTTAAGGTTTCGTTAAAATCTAAAATCATGACCCGAAACAACCGGACGCTAGAAAATGATATATGTTTACAATATTTGTCTTTAGCTGATTTAATGAAGGAGTCTTGGCCCAAAATGCAATATCTGAACTATCGGTTGTATGGCAGCTATATGTTATACTTATCCGATATAAAAATGATTTTCACAGTTAAAAAAGTTTCATAATAGCTATTCTCTGTGCAAAAACTTCAGCTGCTTAAATGGAGGTGTTTTCGTGCTAAATGAAATATCAGAACAATCAGTTGTATGGGAGCTATATGTTATATATCTTTGATCTATATGAGTTTCACTGCTTCTATAGAATAGCGGACCATATTGCTAAAATCTCTGGCTGCTTAAATGAAGTTATAACTCCTGATATCAGAACTTTCGGTTCTCATATACGTTATATTTATAAGATCTGGCCGATACCGACATGTATCTAATAAATTATTAAAAGACACCTGACTATCTAATAAATGTATCTAATAAATTATTAAAAGACACCTAACTCTTATCGTTCTGGCACTTAAAATCATCGGCCCAAAGTTAATATACAATTTCCATGAAAGGTACTCATAGCCATTTGAAAATTTCACGTTTTATATCTGAATTTTCATCTTAGTAGAAAATTTAAAAAAAAATTATTAAGTTTTTATCATAAATTCAGATATTTAAAACTTTTATTGAGAATACGCAACTGCCTTTTAATTTTAATATAATAAAGTGAAAGCTTGAAAAGACTACAAATTACCGCTATTATGGACAGCTTTTCGCAGTTTTCGCTTGTGTTATTTTAAAAAAATTGTGAATGTTCGTTGAATTTTGCACTTTTTTTGCATACTAAAATTGTAGGGCTTGACAATTATTTTCACCACTTTTTCTTACGTGTAATATATGAAAAAATATATTTTTGTATAAAGGAAGAACGCAAAAAATTTCAAAAATAAAAGATAATCGTAAGCCACTTTATTATTATTATTATTATTATTACTATTATAGAACGAAATTCCGAGTACATACATATACTTCCTCATTAAAGTTTTTGTCAAAATGTAATTTGTTATACTCGAAAAATCAATTCCTTATGTTTGATGCACGGAAATCTCTGCAACATAATTGCTTTTCAACATCATTTAGGCTTCTCCATTTCACAATATTTACTTAAATAAAATAATATAGACAAGCGGTTAACTTGCTCGCAGGCCAAATACGAGACTGCTCTGCGCAAAATCAACTAAAATTCGTTGCAGAAAACGGCAAAATGTGTCAGCTGCAGCTTTGCTGGTGGCAATGGTGTTGGTGATGGTGATGGTGCTGGTGCGATGGTGGTGATGGTTACGGCAAGCCATCGCTTTTGTCGCATACTATTTTGCGTAAAGTCGCTGGGCATATTTGATGTCAGTTGCCGTTGGCGCTGATGCGCGGCTTGCCTGCAGCTATGTATGCGTTCGTATGTTTTCCATGTATTTGCACTCGCTTCATTTTATTTTAGCTTTCTATTTTCATGTTTTTTATTTTCTTTTTGGGTAATGAAAGTTTTTCGGTTTTTCTATGGACATTTTGGCATGCGGCTGCAAGTGTGTCACATCCGCTTTTCATAAAGCTTAACTATTTACGTATATCATGATTCTCTTGAATGCAAAGCGCCAGCATGTTCACTTCCTCTAGCTGAACTAATTACATTTTTAATTAAGTTTTTAATACTCTTAGGCTTGACATTAGAAGAATTTTGCATTTAAGCGGGGAAAGGGAGGGGTAAACATAAAAATCCTTGAAAAATTTAATTTCTTATAAGCCCCTTCTCGAAATTGTAACCACAAAATTTATGACAATTATATTTTCTTATATTTATTTTTTATTTTATCTCAATTCAACTACAAATTAAAACATTGTAAGCGATGATGGTAAATTTAAAAATCAACTTTTCGTATATGGTATAATGTTCACGGAGATGCAGGTGGAAGGCAAAAATTACTCTTTATGCTCACCATGTATGAGCTCATATATCTAAACTTACCACACTAAAATTCACCACACTTTAACTCACCACAACTTAATTTAGACAACCAAAACTTTTCAGATATTATGTTTTGTTACGTTACGTTAAGTAATGTTACGCTTTGTTGTGATATGCTATGTTATGCTATGTTACGAAACGCGATTATGTTAGTTTTACTACTTCTTATTCTCATAAGACCTGAGTTCACTATACGTAAGCTACCGTACTTAAACTCCCTACTTATAAAGTCCACACACCAAAACTCACTACAACCGCACCACTCCAGGCGATAAAAATTACGCATTCCAGTATTTTTTTAAAACAAATTTTAATAATTTTCCAATAAACCAATCGGCCTTAAAGCTCAAAAATATTTAAAATAAATAGTGAAATGGCCAAACAATAACAAATAAAATGTATAAAAAGGAAGAGCCAGCCTTATACAAACAAATTCTAACAAAATAGAAATTGCACAAACAACAACTACACAGTTAAGTAGAAATAGCGACAGTACAGCAGCTCTTGATTGAAGTAAGTTGGGAAGGGAAAGCAGGAAAAATAACAACAGCTCACACTGCGTAAGCTTAGCTGAATGCGTTTAGCTGCCGGCTTAAGTATTGCGCATGTTGTTGCGGGTTCGACTCCCACAGAAGCCAAGAAGAAAGAGGTCTGATGAGGAAATGTGGTGATTTCCAAAATAGTACTATAACTTCTACCGCTTTGAGTATTGTTGTTTTTTTCCTAATAATTTTTCCAATAAACCAATCGGCCTAAAAGGTGAAAAATATTTAAAATAAATAGTGAAACGGCCAAACAATAACAAATAAAATTTTATTTTATTTTATGCCCCGTTTATCGTTACCTGGATTTTAGTTTCAGTGTTATGCAATAATTATGAAATGAATTAAATGTCCGACCCAGTTGCACAATTATTTTCATATGAAGCGCTACAACGTCAATAAGAAAATCCCCTAATAGCTTTAAGCCATTTAAAACTGGCCCCTTAATAAACCATAACAACAAACTTTGCAGATATTAAAAATTAAATAGTTCGAAATAACGACCTCAAAAGTTAAGTCAAACAAAATTTTTGATTTGCATAAATTTTGTTTGACTTAACTTTTGAGGTCGTGGGTTCGTTTCCTGTGGAAGCCAAGGCGAAAGAAGTCTAATGAAGAAATGTGCTGATTTCCGATATAACTAGAACTATAACTTCTACCGCTTTGATTATTGTTGTTATTTCCTAATAATTTTCTCAAAAAACCGATCGACCTTGAAGCTGATAATTAATTAAAAATTACATTTTTATATTGCCAAACAATAACAAAAAATATACAGATCATTCAATAGTACAAAATGAGATAAATCCTAGTTTAAAACTCTGCAAAAAATTCAAAAAAAAAAATATATTAACACTTAGTATAGTCTTTTCAGAGAGTGTCGTTTAGTTTAATTTATTTATAATTGCGGCGTTCTATCAAACATTTTCAAAAAAGGGTGATTATTGTTTTGATTGTTTCATATGCTGTACGTATGGTATAATTCTCAATAATTCGCAGTCTGCACAATTTTAATTTGGAAATTTTTGTGAAATTAAATATTTTTCATATGATTCAGTTTATGAAAATACTCGAAGACTTTAATATACGAGCATTTATTTTGGTTGAAATTTGCCTGAAAAAATTGCATTAAAGTGGCTGTTCCGACAAATACTTCGAACAAAAATGCTGAAAACATAAGTTACGTATTTTAAACTGCACATCCAATCATTGACCAACTCCAATTTGCTTCCTCCGTTCTGGAACAGCAAGTAAATGAGTAAAATTGCCTACATTTTCACATTTACTCAGTTCGTTATCTGAACATTTTCTTACTATTCTGCGCTTGTGCATCGACACATTTCACTATTCCCTTGTTGGAAATAACGGAGTAGCTTACTTTGCAGCCAAAGTCTATTACAACCACACATACAAATGCACACATGTTTACACTCGTATGTATTTGCATTTGTTCCCTCCATTTTATCTCTCTCTCTCGCTTTGGTCTGAACAATGTTCTTGTTACCCTTAAACAGTACATAATATTACTGTGTTACTTCATTGTCTTCGCTGGAGTAAGTCGCCGCTGGAGGTCACTGAATTTTCAAGTTCTCTGTTTACAACCAACAGCAGTCACGTAGTTTCCTGTTTTGATTGCCCGACTTAAGTTCACTGGCTTGCAACCGCAGAATAATTTTTTTTTTGTTTTAACTCTCCACTGTATTTACCAATAACAATGTTTGCATGTATATAGGCTTTGTGAACGAATCTCGTTAAATGCTAAATTAAGTATGTAAAAAGTGCGCAAATTTTATAAACATGTTAACAGCTTAATTAAAAGCGCTTAGCAAAAAGAAAAAAGAAAAAAAAAAGGGAAGAGACAATAAAGTAAAAAAAAATTAAGGCATATATTCGTATTAGGCAATGACTGGAGCTTTAAGATACTTCAGAACAATTACAAAGTAAAAAGTTAATAAATAAGACGAGATGGAGTCATCGGAAGCTATGTAGGACTATTAAGATATAAAAATGGCACCGTCCATTAATGACATCCATCGATACATAAAAAGCTTAGTTGGTAATGTTTAAATATTTTTGTATGTACATATGTACATATATAACCCCTTGCTTAGTCGAAAGATTTAAAAAATAATACGGGAAAATTTCCTGTTTGTTAAATGTACGAGAATAGAAAATTTATTTGTTAAGAAATTGTATCAACGTCCAACAATATTTAAATAAATGGGCTTGAATATACATAGCTCTCTAGAAAAATCAAGAAAAGAAATGTTTTTTATTATTTCTGTTGCTCGAAAACGGACTTTGCAGTTGCCGTAAATTTTCTTGAAGAATTAAATATACGAGCTTTTTTTTCTTGAGAGCTTAAGACCTTTTAAAGAAATTTTTGTAGAAGAAAATTTCTTTTTCATTTCATGAGTGCCATTTTATATAAATTTTTCGATTTTCTTGATTTCTAAATTGTAAATGTGTATAAAATATTGAATAAAATGTTATATTTTACAAACACATTTTTTTTTATCTTGAGTTTAAAATTGCAAATTTTTCTTTTAATTGCAATTCTTAATTTTTGTTTTAATTTAGGTTTGAGATTTTCGTAATAAAGATCATGTTTCAGTTATTCCTTATTTCTAAAAATGAAAGCATCAGCTTAAAATATTACTTTTGCTATTCATCGATCTTGCAATGATATTTTCGGATTTTAAAACATTTGAAGTTTATTGATTGATATTTGGCGAAACTTCAAAGCGCTAAATTTATTCGCTCCCTGCGCAGTTCGGCTAGCTTAGAAAAATAGGATATGTAAAAAAATTAGACATCTATAGCAGTGAGAACTCGTATTAATTTAAAATTTTAATGATTATTGAAACTAAATAGTCAATTAAACGATTTGAAGATTTTATAATTAGCAGTTTTATAAATAAATTTTTTAAGCTGTTCCCTTCTGAAAATTTTTTCTTTGACCACTTTAAATCCCAAAATTTTGTATATTATATTACCTATAAACCATTGATTGAAGTCAAAAGTGCATGGGTTTCAATCACTACCGATGTCCAGTTTTCGTTTCAAAGATCATATTTTCCAGCTCAGCTATTCGAAAATGCGCGGAAATTGGATATATTTTACACATCTACTAATACTAGCTTAACGAAGCTGCCGACGAACTGGCCAAAAAAAATCAACATAACGCCAACCTACATGTTTACGCCGAATTCAACGCAATTTATACTCCAAGAAGCTATGTCCTATTTTCAGTTTAATAAAAATTCGAAATGGCAGTACTATAAACACAAATACAAAGATATAAACCCTAATATGACACCAATTAGCCTTCCACCCACCGATAAAGCCATTACGCAGAAAGTTTTCATCAGACTCCGTCTTATGCACACAAAGCTGACACATCAACACATTATTAGTAAAGAGCAACAACCAACATGCCGTTTTTGTAACAATGCGCCATTGACAATTCTGCATATCCTCTTACATTGTCCAACCTTGGTTAACACCCGTCGCTTAATATTTGGCAGCAACAATCCTCTGGAACTTTTACGTAACCCAACTTCTATTAACATTCAACAGATTTGCGATTATATTTGGAAACTTCAAATTCAACATTTAATATAACTTTAAATAAGTAATTTAACAACTATATGTTAATAAGACCAAAGGTCGATAGCCCTGGCAGCTAGTACCTTTAAATATTAGTGTATGTTTTTTAAATATTACATTAATTATAATAAATAAATAAATAAATACTAATACTACTCTGCTGTACTCAAAATTTGTTGAAACCAAAAAAATGCACTATATTTTCAGTAGACAAAAAAATTTCAAATCAACGATAATTTATGTCCAGTCAAAACTTGCACATTGTGATATTAAAATTGAATGCGTCATTGTCGCAAAATTCTAAAATGTTTTAATAAGTTTGAAATTTGAATATTTGTCTAAAGGTTAAAACTTTGACTTGCATGGGGTTTGTTAGAATATAAACTTATTAGTTGAAAATTATTAAAACTTGAATAAACAAATAAATTAAAAAACTTTCAAAACTATTCAATGTTGGGTCGTAGTAGAGTCAATGCGTTTTCGCACAAATGAGTCCTGACAATATGATTTTTTGGGGAGTAATAAGAAATTTGTAAAACTAGTGAAATAAAAAAGAAATAAAATTATATCGTTTAAATGGTGAAGGCACCATAAGAAAAGGTAAATATAAATAAAACTACACCAACCACGATCAAATGGAAAACTTTTCACTTGTGAAGAGAGACTTTTTTTACCTTATGTTACTCATACGTCAAGGTGAGCTTGACGAAGATAAGTTAATATTCTTACATGAAGCATTAAATCATGCCACAATTTTAATTATTTAAAAACAGATAAAATTATTTTTTTTTAATTTAGCACACAAATGGGCCAAAGCAAAAATAAAACAAAACAACTTTGAGAATATTGCTAGCGCTGTCAGATAACGTTAATAATTTATTTTAAATAGATTTTACCCCACTACATATGCATTTAAAATTAAATTCTGCGCATTAAGAATTATATCATAATATCAGCCCAAGCAAAACTAGCATGGCTAATTACTTTATGCTTGCTGCTCATTCAGTTGCTTCTCATGGCAGCGACACTCGTCCGCCTCTAATTACACCAAAGTGTAATTCACCTTCTACCGCCACCGGTCACTGCATACTAATTGGCAGCAAAGGCAGCAGCAATCGGGTCGGAGGATTTAAAAAAAAAAAAACAAAAAAAACCTCGATCAAGTTTTCTTAAGTTTCTTGGCTAAGTGCTTGGAAAAGTTTTGACATGAAACGGAAATTATGGCAAGCGCTGGGTCATTGGTTATGAAATGCCTTCCGCTCTGCTTATTGGCGAAAATACGAGTATATTTCAAGATTCGGGAAATTGGCACAATCGCGCAATTAAGCCTGTGGGAACACAAAAACTTTAATATTTAAATAAACCGTACACGCAGTTGAGTAATCAGAAAAAATTAGGTGTTAAATACACCTCAACTCACAATTATGTACAAACCAAACCTTGGAGAATTTATTTTTACGAGTATATTTATCAAATTTAAATACAGTTCATTCAATAAATTTTTCATAGTTTAAAAAATTTGCATAAATAGGTTTTTAATAAAGGGAAAATTGTAATATTTTGATTTTAGTTGACTTTGAAAATTTTTTTCTTGACTTCATTCACATAAAAAAATATCTCGAGCTATGTTAAATGGAAAAAATTTGCAAATGAACTGCATAAAAAAATGCATTAAAATCAACAGTAATTTTTGACGACTTTATAATTGCACTGTATGACACTAAAATATATATATGTATCCCATTTGGCTATGAAAGTGTATACTCAAAAACACATATGAAAGTGTTTGAATAGATTTTCATTTTTATAAACAAATGTTTAGTTATAATTGTAGGATTTACTTAGCAAACAGCAGTTAATAAAGGAAATTAATAATGTTTTCTGCTACTTTTAATTGAAACTGGCATTTCAAAATACAGTGGCTTAAAGTCAACTTGATTTGAATTCCAATTATGAAATAAATATAAAATCATTAATATATAACATTTTGTACAGTACATAGAGTGTATCTATAAATTATGAGAATTCATTCATTGCTACAAAGAAGCATATGCGATTCGCGCTATGGTGCTAGCTTAGCACGTTTCTGCTGGAAGCAAAATCGGCGTAGTAGTAAAAAAAAATATTTTAATTAAAAAAAATCAAACTTTTAAAACCCATGCAAAACTGCAATTACTCGTAATTGTGAGTGTGTAGGAAACGACTGCGCTTCGAACAATAAAATAAAAACGCTTTTGAAAAAGTTAAATGTTAATTACACTGAGTAAACCGTTGATGTTGAGTTGTAGGTAAGTTCGAAGGACACCGATTGCGTATAGTTTGTGAGAGGCAACTTTACTTTTACTCATTAAAAGTTGCAACTGCCTAAAAAGAACATTTAAAATATTTAATTTATTAAAAATTGTAAGTGAACTGCCACTTGTGCAAACAAAAATAATTTTATTATGATTTTTTTTTTAATTTTACAAAAAAATGCGTTATTTTATAAGCACGAAGCAAATGACAGACAGGCTTGTAAAAAAATTGTTATAAGTAAATATATCTGAATGAATTGGTCTGTTTGTACAAACACTGGAAGTAAAAAACATTGAGAATTCGATATTTCAGTCACTTTAACAACATTTTTTTTAAAATTGGCAATTTATAAATTTAACGAAAAGGGTTTTGCACCGCCTCTACAAAAACACATCATGAGGGTATTTAAAATTTAGTTTTCTTACTTCTTTTATATCTATTTGGTTTTTTTTTATTTTACTAATTTTTTGCTTCGATCACAACAGTTTTGAACAATTTTTGTTTGAAAACTATTTTAAGGTGGTTTAAGGTATTTTCGTGTTTATTTCGAACTTAAGTAAAGCTTCTTCTTGTAGTGTAACTCCAATATTTTGCCACAGTTCTTTGTAATTCAATGCCCTGAAGCATTTTTGTACGTTCCCCCTTTGGAGTCTGCTCAAAAATAATTCAGCTTGATTTGAGTAAGATGAGTTCCATATCCATTTAAACAAATAAACGTCTTTGTCTTTTGTCGGTTTTAATTATTAAACTTTTAGTTTAATAAATTTTTATTTAACCAAAATTAATTAACCAAATTTTTATTTTCTGTCAGGTTTAAGAGTCATCAGTCATCTGCACTTATTCTACAAGCATCACGTAAAACCGGTTAAAACGCAATTTGCATAGATTTTCATATACAAAAAACGTCGCTAGGTGGCGATAGAGTCAATTCCTTTTCATTGCAATATAAATTTATGTTAGAGCATGCTGAAAAATAAGTTGACGAAATATAAACCTTACAGGTGGCGCTAGAATCGAATTATCTGAATTTTTCAAATTTCACTTTGGTAAAATGTACATAAAGTGCTTATAAACAACTTTCTGCACAGATGTAACATGTATACTGACTTCACGATACAAATATATATTTATTTTTCTCATTTTTTGTTGTTGAAGTTTCCAAAAGGCTAGGAATAATGTAATTTATATTAAGTCTTAAAACCTAACTTGACAAGGGATGAAGGAAAGCTATTTTAAAATACATTTGAATGGGCATTAACTGCGATAATTGGCACATCGTAAGTAGGTTGGCGTTAATACGAATCATTCGCGAAGAGAAAAAAAACTCATACTTGGCGTCAACGCAGAAAGGTGTAAATTCTTTATTTTATAATATTTCCATTTACTTTTTTCACTATCATAACTCGAAAAATATCGCCTTTATTTTAATCCGCTAGGTGGCGCATAAGTTCAGATACTAATATAGCCTGTATTTATGACTCGATTTTGATAAAACTAGACGCGTTAACTGGCGGTGCGGCATTACTATTAAAAATACTTTGACATATCACTGAACCACTGGTTGGAGTTGGAGTAGATATATTCATAAAATTAACTAAGTTATTGCCATTTGTGGATATACTTCGTTTATGCTATAAAATTCCATTCATTTAGCAGATATGCATTTAAAGTGAATATAATTGTGTCAACATGAGCAGACATTAGAACAACAAAACAAAGTCTGGTATGAGCAACAGGCACAACAACGAAAAGTTTTGAGAGCGACAAGCGCTTATAGTAAGAATACTCGGTCAACAGACAGACAGATAGACAGACAGCCAACCATCAGTGTGCAGCAGATGACAATAATAAGAGATAACAATGGCTTGAGATAAATATTGACATACCAAAAGACTCTGTTGCTTGTTGAGAAATAAATAATGAGGGAAAAACTTTTAACAAATAAAAAGTTTTTAAATTAGATATTATTATTATTATTTGTTTGCAAAATCACTAGAAATAAAGTCACAATAATGTATATCTCGACAGATAAGCATTAAAGTCAGTACTTTCAGTGCAACTCGAAAGCAATGACTGATCCAAAAACATTTTCTCTAGCGATCCACACCCACTCACTTCCTTTCAATTTTCGCCTGCATTTCGCATATCCTCTATGCTAAGTTTTTTTGCTGATTGCCGCACCAAGCGTCTTTTGGTGGCACCAACGCTTTCTTAAGTCCCATTCAGGCGCGGAACTTCAAGTGGCCAACACAGTTTTCACGCAACTCTTATTTCTATAAAAAAAAGTCATCGCTCTTACTAAAGCGCCTTATTTGTAGTGAAAGAAGCACAAATATATTTATTAAGCCAATGAAATGGTATTTAGGTGAAATTTTGCTTTTTTGTTTGATATTTATGAAGAGTATGACCGATGCTGGCCTGCATTAATGCGGCTGCAGAAAAAAAATAAATATAAAATGCTTTATATTCATACTTTTAACTTGTCATTGCTCCATGCGTGTTGTGTGCAATTCAATTGAATAAAATATTTTTGTTTACTGTATTCGCATTTCTTTTGCAGGGAGTTTATCGTTTTCACACAAATCTGTTTGTATACTATTTAATATTTTAAAAATTTGCTGCATAATTTAAAATGGAGCAACATCGTAGCAAGCAAGTTGCTTCCTTCATATAGTTATTGAGATCTAAAGGACTGTATTATTTTTCGTACCGTCGTCTTCGAAACTAAACCAACGAAATTTAATAAATCCATGTTATTAATTTCTCTACTCACTCTTCCAAAACTACGCAAAACTTTGCACCTTCTTCTTAAAAAAATTTTCCCGCCACATTTGAATTCGCTGACGCATTTGCATAACTTAACTGCAACGCTGCGCATCATCTCGACATTGTTAAATTTGCTTAATCATTGGCAATCATCTGCAATATCACAGATTTATGCAACGAGCGCGAAAGCATACAAAAGTTCTATTGCTTTCACCGCCGGCAACTATTAAACGCGACGCTGAAATGACTAAACTCAGTCTTTGGAAGTTTTCCTTGCATTGCAGTGCGGTAATTTGCAATCATTGCGGTTTGGTTCGGGAAAGTTTTGCTTACGCGCGATTTCATTCTTCCACACTGGATACAAAATGAAAGCTTGAAGTTTTCATTACGTCCATTAGTAGTTATGCAGCGGATGCAAATTATTATTAATATAATTTCGTGAAATAATAAAAATACTGCATTAAAATGCAGTGATACAAATAAATGATTAGTTATATCTCAACGCTAACGTCGAAAACTAAATTTTTTTCCTTTTTATTTTATTTTTTAAGTCCATTAAATATGAATTTAATGAAATGCTTAATTTCATTTAAAAAAATCTCTCATTTTCATTCTTTATGATAGGTCACGCAATGCAACAAACATGGACGAAAATATAGAAATCGAAGTCGTGGAACTTGCATTTTTTGGTATTATTTCAAAGCTAAAATTCTAGTTTAGAAATGTTTACAAAATATCTCGCATTTAAGTTTAATTGAAACTTTAAAAATCGGCTTAAATGAAATGTTATTTCCACACATTATATCATTTTAAAAATTTAATTAAAACGCATATCTAGCCAGAACTCAGAAGGGCTTCCATAGTTTTATAATGACAAATATAATAAATATAAAAATGAAAATTAATCCCAAGGATTACCCTATAATGTCGAGCCATGAAATATTATGAGCTTATCAAATGTCAAGATCTAAAACTGTTCAGCAACACACCAAATTCATCAGCCGAATGAATTATATTAAAAGAAAAAAAATCTTTAATAATTTATATAATAGCATTTTCGCTCAATTAATGAGAGAGATAAATATAGTTTTCTTTGCCATAAAAAGAAACTCTGATAAGTCAAAAATGTTGGAAAAAGAGCTAAAGTCCTGACATAAACTCATATACATACATATGTGTTATAAAAAAAAATTGTAAACCATTTTTTAATATGAAGTAGAGACGTCTTGTTGCTGAAATCCTAAACGTCTAATTTTAGAGATAAAAAACACCTAAAAATATTCTAAAACTCTCGTAAGTTGTTTTAAAACATTACTTCTTTCTGGCAAAGTATAAAATGTAATTTTGTTCATAGTTGTTTTACCGTATCACACGCAAGAAATTTTTTAAGACTGTCACAGATTTGTGCAGCTTATTCGTTTTCTAAAAACTAGGAGACAAGTGAAGTATTTTGACCCTAAAGTTGTGCACTAATGCTTTATTTTTTTTGAAATGAGAAGTTTTAAGCTGTCGAAAAATTTTACTCAACCGTGTGAAATCTCTTCGCACTCTAAAACGACTTTAAGGAATTTAGTGTAATTTGGCATTTTGATCGTTTATAACACTGACAATCATTCTTAAGGCTCTTCATTGAGTGGCCACCTCTTTAAAAATCAAAATTATTATTATTTATTTAATGACGTACACGTGAATAATTCACAAATCGTAAGTGATTCCAAAATATTTATTAAAATTAATGCAAAAAATATCGAATGATCGAAATCTTTATTTCATTGATTGGGTTATTAAACCACCTATGGCATTGGATATTTTTTTCGAACCTTTTACAACTTCTTCAAATGTTGACGTTGACACTAAAAAAAAAAACTCTTTTCAATAAAAGAAATACAAAAATTACACGTGTAGTAAATTTGGGCACCAAAAAACTAGGATTTGCAACTCAGGAAATATAATTCGTGTGGGCACTTCTCAGCAAAATATTTCAATACACGTATGCAATGTAGTGAAGTCGTTGATTTACCAATAGTTAAATTTTTCCCAAATGCCTATTTATTTAACTACTAGAAGTTTATCAACAGCAAAAGCTTAAGAAAATTCGTATAGAAACAGTAGAAATTATAAATACATATTTAATGTCACAGTTGTTATTATCTGCTTTTTTCGTTAGATTCTTAAATTTGTAGTGAAAATATTCAATGAATGCCAAAGTGCTTATGGATCAATTGCACGATTTCTACAGACTATTTCCAGCTGGCTCCGAAGATTTAAGAAGCAATAATTTTCTGTAGAGGATCTTCCACTGTTAACGCCACTGTGGCTCTGGTTAAGTCACAAATTGACGAAGCTCCACGATTGACACAAGAAATGATTTCTAAACAATTGGGCTTTAATGCCTTGGCTGTATCGCGAATATTAAGTAATCATCTGGGATACACGAAGAAACTTGCTCGATGGGTGCCATGACTTGAAAAGGAGTCCCAAAAATAGGCTCGATTACGTTTTGTTCAATTTTTCTTAAACAAATGCGAATATGATAAGTCTAGCAATTTTAGTAAAATCGTTAAAAGTAATGAATTTTGGTGCTATAAGTACGATCCGGAAACCAAACTACAGTTCATGGTATGGAGCCCAGCTGGAAAAGGGTCAGACGGTAGATAACTGCGAAACAGTATACCGAAAACTGGTAACCAACATTTTTCAAAACATTGTTGAAGAACAGGAAGAAAGAGGATTTGCGGCGCTACTTTTAACAAAATGACAATCAGCCAGCTCACACTGCTGAAATAACGAGTAACTTTAATGCGATCTCCGGCATCGAAGATATACGACCAGCACACCATATTTCCCGGCTCTAAAACCTTGTGATTTCTGGTTATTTCCAGTTATTTCCTAAAATTAAAAGAATCTCAGCAATGCCGAGATGATTGTTGCAGTTACGGCTGATAAGCTTAAAAGCAAAATTTTAAAGAATGTTTTGAGAATTTAATTTATAGGCTGAAAAAATGAATTCAAATGAATGGCGATTATGTAGAGTAGATAAAAAAAGACTAAGAATAAATAGGAAATGATTTTTTGTGTTTTTTTTTCTTGGTCAAATAAGCGAATTTTTTTTAGCCCCCTCGTAACATACAATGATTATTTAATCTATCTATTTATATGCACTTCAGTTTAATTTTCTCAAATTTAGGAAATTTGTATTTGTTATTTAATTGTGCGTCATGCACTTTAATTGTAAAAAGCTAATCTCTCAAAAAGCAAAAGGTAGAGAGAAGGTATATCATATTTACTTGTATTTACGTGTGGCTTATTACTCCTATTAGAAAATAACCCACCACTCCTGCCAACTACATATTTCCATAGCATTGTGTAATTTTGAATATTTCCTTTTGCAATAAGCACAAAAATATGCAAACAATACAAACAATCATTTGACTTTTTTATATTTTTTTAATAAAGTTTCTTTTTTTTTAGCAAACAACTTTTTTACACTCCACTGCGGTTAGTCCACAACGACCCCAGCGGCAACACTTTCTGCCGCCATTGTTGGCAAAATGCAACTTTTTCACGTGCTACCAGCAGTCGGTCAACTGGCGGCAACTGCAATGCGCAGGAAATTGTGAAGCCGACAGCGAAAGTTGGGCGCGCGCGGATATTGGCAATGTGCAACTGCCGAACTCAATTTAACTGGGGACGAGTGGGGGATGGGCGGAGGTTTAAGAATATTGTGAAACAATATGTGACTGCTTTTTTGTATGTATGTATGGATGTATGTATGTATGAATGTGTATGCAAGTGTTTCATGAATATGCTGATG
Organism: Philophylla caesio; assembly: GCA_963971545.1. Classification (NCBI taxonomy): domain Eukaryota; kingdom Metazoa; phylum Arthropoda; class Insecta; order Diptera; family Tephritidae; genus Philophylla; species Philophylla caesio. The sequence continues at coordinate 13,416,046 of OZ020607.1, forward strand.
TAAGTGCATTATTTAGTCTTACATCTATGTATATGTAAGATTGTCTATGTGTGTGTGTGTGTGTAAATGATATCACGCTGTAGTAACACCCACGTTCTGAAAAAGACTTTGTCCATGTTAGCGAGTAGTTTGGCGACTTTCCATTGCATCATCAGGGCACTAGTTAAGGAACTAGTCTGGCTACGCTTCCGCGTCATAAAAGTTGACGAACTATTAAGAAATTTAAAATGTATATCTAAGGCAAAGATATCAGTTAAAATCCAGATATGTTACAGCCAGTTTTTCCAGCATTTCAAGTGGAAAGTTCCATTTATTATTTTCTGTTGGTTTGTATTCAAAATTTAAGAAATTGGAATAATTATAACTTTTAAATGAATATTAAATTTGTTCCGATGTTTGTAAGTACTAAGTGGATAAAATTTAGACCCATTAAAAAGTATACCGAAATGATCAGGATGAGGAGCTGAGTCGTCTGTCTGCCCGTCTATCATTCAGTCCGTCTGTTTGAACGCAAACTCCCTCAATTTTAGAGCTACAAATGAATCTGGGCAGCTAGGTGCTTTTTTATAATTTATTAGACATTTGTCGGAATCGGTTAGATCGTATGACGATAACTCTTTTATTTATGCAGCTAAAGTCTTGAAATTTTCCAAAAGGTCCGCTAATGTTAGCACTATATAAAATAATAATATGCGAAAATCGTAAAGATCCGAGATATATAACATACTGCTCCAATACAATTCTTCCGTTCATAAATGGTTTGAAGCCTTCCGCATAGCCAAAGACAGCCTTTTCTTACTTAATTATAAATTTAAATTACTTCCGTGAAACCGACTGTTAAAATTTTTTTTTCAAAATGTTGTTTACAATTTGTGTTTATAAAATAAAACTGAAGATGGTTTCATAGTTTTTACATTAGGTGTGTTTTATTTGATCAGCAGCTTAAGCTATTAGCTTATTTTGTATGAGAGGCTTAGCCAACAAAATTATATTGGCTTGTGAAAAGTTATCTTGGCTTGTATATTGAATTTGAGACGTTTCCAGTTCAATGCTTTTTTTTTTCATTCACAATAGTTGGGTATTTGAAAAATAAAAAATAGTTGACAATGCCGATCAACTCTTTTTTGACAGATGAATTGTAAACAAATCAAAAATGCAAACAAATGCTTCTGAATGTATGAAATGGAAAATTTAATAAAAGTAGCGGTAAATATGAATTTTGAGTTAAAATTAAAACAAAATTGAATTTTTTTGAGTTTTAGTTTCTTGGTAATGTGTTCACAACATTAAATAACGAAAAAGATGACGAAATTATGAATTTAAAATTTCAAACTTACATTTTTTTTATTTCGGATAATTTTTTTTAAATAAATTGAATTTAAATGACTGTTCTTGCCTGCGTTGCTAAAATAATTTATAGTTAGGCGAAAATATGAATTAAGCTAAGTACGTTTTATTTGTCAAAGGCATAGCTATTAGCTTGTGATGGTCAAATAAAACACGCCTTTTGAAACTTATTTCTTTTTATCAAAAATAATCAAAGAATATGTGCGGCCACACCTCGACAGGCGATCGCAAACCTCAGATGGAATTTCTTAAATTGATAAGCTTTTCATAATATAAATCTTACGAAGGTCAGGCGTAAAACTTAAGATCGTTCTATGTATTGCTTGGCTTTATAGTGTAAGTTGTTGTTATTATTATTAATGTTATTAGCAGAAAAAGTTAAACAGATCAAACTATTAAAAAAATTTCAATTTACGGAACATGTCAGATAACTTCTTTTATTGTGAAAATACGTTTGTATATTTGAAAACAGTTCAAAGTGATGAGAAATTCTTTGGACAATGTCTATGGTGACTGCAATGATACAAACAACGAAAACGCTGTTTATGTTTTCTAAAAATCAAATTAAAGCGCAAAAAAAAAATATTTGAAAATGTATATAAAATATAAAGCATAAAAAAGCTCGTTTTTTTTTGGTTCTACGAGTATATACAAATTTTGCTGTCGGTCACAAAAAAGAAAAAAAGTAGAATTAAAAAAAAATGTTTTCAGGATAAAAAATTGTCTGTTGCATCTTTTGAGTAGGTAAGCAGTTTACTCGCCCATTCAATTTAATTTTTGTTTTGCAGAGGCTTTAAGGTCTCTTGCGGTCATCTGCCAACCAAACATATTTTGCACTCTCTTAGCGACCCAAAAGTTTAGATGTTCAAAATTATTCAATTTCAGCTACCATCCAAAGCATACATTTCTTCTAACAGCGCCATCCGCTAATAACTATTAGTTGTCCCGAAAATACTAATTCATGTACTACTGTTTATCCGTCACTTTTCCTTCTCACTGCAGGGTTCAAGCGTTTGTGTGTTTGTGCGCTCGTGTGAGTACATTTTAATTTTTTTTACATTACTTTTGTATTTACCCTGTGCGCGCTCATGTTGGCGCTGTCCGACAATCTAGGTTATGAGAACAGGAAGGTGAACTTGTCAAATATGCAAAGTGAGCAATCGATTGTGGATATTGGATATTGACTCGCTACGTTTCGGTTATAGCAATTGAGGTGAGTGTGGTGGGAAATATTTGCCTAAAGGCTTTTATTTGGATACTTTTATTCGGTTGTGTTTATTTGTAATACATTCCTGATTATTTGCTCTTATTTTTGGTAATGCAATATGTGGTTTAATTTATGTTTTTATTGTTGCAAATTAAAGCATGCACTCGCAAATTTGCAATTACTAAAATTATTTTCCTGATATCAAATAACTTTGACGATATATTTCCTCTAAAATTGAACGAAATTCTTTGAAATGGAGGCTTGTTCACGAGAAATGTGCATTTATTTATTCATCTTTCATTTTATTTTTTATTTATAAATTATTTAGTTTTTTTTTCGCCATGGCTTTGAAGTGGTCAAACGGTTGCGCTTATGGTCGAGTGTGTGCAATCGCGGCATTCATCGCGCGGATAGGTTTTTCATATCAAAATATTCATCTAAAGGGTGATGTACTTACCCTTTCAGTTGAGATATGCCTACAGCCTCAATCACGACCCCTTTCGGGAGAGCTAAAATTTCTGTGTCACTTGTGCTGATACGACAACAACGGAACTCTTTTAACCACTTTTTTATCAGTGAAATTGATGTGGCAGTGTCCCCATAGTATTTATTAAGCCTTTTTTGGAATTAAATTATATTTCTCATTGATTTCATCTACATACAAAAAATGTTTTATAACTTTCTTTACTTTGTGTGACTGAAATAAAGTAGAGTGTGGTATTTTATGCCCATTTTTTCTCTTGGACAGTTGCATATTCTGCCTATCAATATTTCTTCGCCTGATTCAATCCGTTATTTAATTTTTGAATGAAATCTAATATTTTTAATGATAAACAAGTTTTTTTCAACAAACAATAATAAATCTTTAATTCTTTTTTAAAATTGCAAAATTCCATCTTCCTCAAGTTAACGCCTCTGTACTTTTTATGGTTAAAAAAAAAAAGAAAAAACGGTCAAATCTTGATGCCATTCGGTATCTCAATTTTTTTTTTGGCGTACTTTCACTATATCTTCCATGTAACGCGCTCTTGACATTTTTTGAAATTGCAGTCTTCCGCAAAAAAAAAAAGCTAAAAAAAGTAGTGCAAAAAATAGCTTTTTAGTAAATCATAAAATTTTATTCAATGTGAAATACGAGTATATCTCTCTTATCTTGCACCATCGTACTCCCCAAAGTAAAATTACTGCCACCACCTGCCCCCACCTTGCCACCTGTGTTCTTGTACATTTTGTTATTTACACCAGCACAAATGCATTAACTGAAGTGTTTATTTGCACACTGTCATTGGGATTTGCACGACTGGCTGTAGGCTTTGGATAGTAAGAAATAAAAAAAATAAATAGACAGAGAATCATCGGAGGTAGTGAACCGATGACTGGCAGACAAAACAGGAAACTACGTGAGCCAGTCTTATTGGTAAACAGAAAACTTGACGATGCAATGAACTCGCAAAAGAAAAATTTGTGGGCAAAGGTATTTTATATGAAGTTTATAAGGTGACGTGCAAATGCGTTAAGCAAAGTTATAAGAAGATTAGAAGTAGACACTTAACAGGAACGCGCTGAGAAGACATCATTTAACTATCAAGGTGATGTGACATAGTTTTGTTGCTGCTTGCATTCTTTTTTTTGTTATTAGTTAATAGTAATGGTAGTTTAAAAATGTAAATTGACTTTACAAAGTTCCAACGTTTTGCTTAATTAATTTAATTGATTAACTCTTAAGTTAATTTGCAAAGTGCTGCCTTAAGGCCCTTATCTATTTGCTTATTCCATTTTTAATGAATATTAATTCACTCAAAGCGAGTGACTTGCAATCAGCTTAAGGTATTATGATTACGATGCGTGTTCAGCTGCAAGCATATAAACACATACATACATTTATATACATATATAAATTTAAGTAAAGCAAATGCAACTGTTAATGAAAATATCGAAACAGCACTGCGTGTATAAGATTTCAATTTAATCGCTGGCTAAATAAACGAAATGAGAAGTTAATTTGAAAGTACAATTGAGATCATAATGAATTTGTAAAATATTGGGTATTGCAAATTGTTTGGCGATTAAATATTTTGCGTTTAAAATTTAATTTTTCTTTTTCCTCACTCGACCTATTCAAACTCAATTCCATTTTAGCGAGAATTATTGAATGAAATGAGTTCAACCGAAAAATATGTTTCTATAGTTCGAGTTCAATAGAAGATATATTTTTCCGACATAGTCCTGCCCATGGTACAATAATTTTTAGAGGTAGTTTCACTCTCTCATTTCAGACGCCATATTAACCATTTGACAGAAACAGTGTTCCGGATTTTCGTGCTACCAATTTCTTAATAAAAAAATTGGATTTCTCTGAGAAAAATTGTGTCGCATCTGCAAGGTCGAAGCCATTTCGTCCAATTTTGTCGAATGTCACAAACACGTTTTATGTACGACATTTCTTAATATAAATTAAGAGCTTTGACCACTCGGAAAATATTGTCAAATGGTCAAAATTACCTTTTAAAATCTCCAAAATTTTGTCGTAAAATCTGTAAAATTTTTTCCTATTGTCGCACTAATAATTAAATGTTGCATGTGAAAATATTTGCAATAAAGTTAACAATGCAGTTACTCTTCATTTATCAAGCCGTTTTAAATGGGTAATTCGTTTTTTTATATCTTATTTAGTTTTTAATATTGTGAGTATAATTTGGATCACATTTTGTCATTTCTTACAACACTGTTGCCAAATATAACATACGACAAAATTTTATTGAAAAAATCCTTCATAAATTCAAAGATTATAAAGAATAAACAATAAAAATTAAATAGTTTAAGATTTTCGAGAACAAGTATTTTTTTCCGAGACTTTGGAAAAAATCTATCGTCGCCTTTTTGAGAAATTGGGTTCCAAACTTAAGTTGAGATTTTCTAGAAGTCTTCAAATGTAAAATACGACATTAATTTACCCGAGTGACTGCAAATTTACTTTGCCAGGCAATTATCACCTGTCAAAATATCTCCTCATGTAAACGCAGCTTTAAATACACGTAACTGTGACTTCCTATCGTAGGTTCGGTTAAAAGAATAGGCCACAAATTTTACATTTACATTCTTCAATACAATTTTTTCGCATTGGTGAAAAAAATACACATCCAATAAATGAAATATATGCACATAGTACATAAACATGTAAAATTTACGCAATTTGTGTTTGAAATACTCGTACAATAATATTAAAAATAAAATCTTCAGTGTCTATTTTAAAGTAGTGGCAATATTGGGCGTCTGCCGTCGAACACTGTTTCTGTCAAAAAATTAAAAGTGAAACTACTTCTAAAAATATGTGTATCATGGGTCCTGCCTACAATTATTTGTATACTGCTTAGAACAATTATACAACTCTCAAAATTTGACATAATTTACAATTTATTTTTTAAATATTTTACTAAATATTTTTCAATGAAAAAAAGCGTTCATTTGAATTTCAGTATGTTGCCAAATATCTGTCAACTTTGTGTGGCTAGTTGAGTAACATAAAAATGTATTACTCAAAAATACAAATTTATACTGTTACTGTATAAATTCCGCTGTTAAATACAACTTGAGAAGATTTTTTATTGTTTCAATTTCTTTTTAAAATAGTTTTTTTTTTTTTTCAAATTATACTGCAATATATTACTGTGAAATCGTAAAATTACTTTCAATTGCGACAAAAAAGCGATACTTCATGCAATAAAACTTTATCGCAAACATTATTGATGAAAATGAAATATTTAAAAAAAAATTTTAATTATTTTGTAAAATTTGTTTGTAATAATTTTAACAGAAAAAAAAGAAATATTGCATTTGAATAAGTATGGATTTATCCAAAATAAATATATATTTAATACATTTTTTATGAAAAAAAAATCAACGTTAGATTTTAGCCACCTTAGACTTGTATTCAATGACACATAATATAAATTTATTTTAAGTTCGAAATTTTTTTAAAATTATTTTTTATAAAATTTTAAACTAGGGTTTATACGATGGTTGTAAATAAATTTACGGTAGTTTTGTTGAAAAATTATAATTCCTAAACAACATTCGATACAATAACAATATTCAAAGAGAGGAGTTTTTTTTAAATTTCTAACTACAAGTTTTGTTCGCTTTTCATCGCTTAATGTTTCGCAATAACCGCGCAAACTTTTAATAATAAAAATAATTTGGCGCTCAGTGTTTAGTCGAGCTGCTCCTACCATTTGTGGTGTGCATCTTTATATTTTACCACAAATGGAGGGACCTACAATTTTGTGTATTTTATGAGAAGCTTTTTCATGGCAGAAATATACTCGTCGGAGGTTGACCGCTATTAGAAACAAATCTTTTCTATCATTTAGATTTTACTTGACATGACTTAAATTCGAACGTCGAACCCAGCGGCATATCGAGTAATAGCTCGCATCGCTACCCACTCGATCACAGCGGCCACTAGCGGCCGCAATACATTTGATAGTGTCTTTGAAAAAAAAACACAATTTTTTTAAAGTGTTTAAATTTTAAGGTTCCAATGAGCACAAAAGTAGCAAAGGTTGTAAGGTGTAGAAAAAGAAACAAGTCGAATTGTTGCTTGTCAATACAATAATTACTTTTACAAATTATGATCTAAGAGTTAAAAATTTATTTAAATTTCTTCGTTTCTTTCATTCCATACTCAGTTTAAAACATTGAGTTAAATAGTGTCCATCTTAGTGTGCACTTTATTTCTAATAAAAAAATATTTAAATTCACAATTTTTTCAAACCTATTTGTTTTCCACTGGCTGTCACATGCATTCATTTACTCTTTTTGTCAATCTCTTTCCATTCAGTGTTTACAAAAAATGGTAGCAACTTTCCCCAACAACTTCCCTTAACTGCTATTTCGTTTGCTTTAGGCTCTTAAGCTCAAGGATTTGTTGAAATTTATTGCCTTTCATTATGTTATCTTTAGTTGTTGTTGTTTCTCTTCACGCTGACAAAGCACATATGACACCAAAATTATTTGAGCTGCCAAAACTTGTTGCTGGAATTCAAAAACTTAAATTTTCGTCGAAAGGAATGTCTTTTGAGGATACAACGAGAGTGAAAATTGTACTAGACTTTCTTAAAAAAGTGGGTTATAAAATGAAAAGTATGGGAAAGAAAATTACAAAAGCTCCATCCAGAAGGAGCAATGAAAGGGTACTGAAAGAGGCAAAGTCAAATTGTGAGAAAGTTGGATTTAGTACACGTTTTAGGATGAATATTTTTTAAGCTTTTAATTAAATATTGTTACAAAAAATTTTACGATATGAAACTAAAAACAAAATTGAACTTTGAACTTTTTTTCTCAGAAAAAAAATATTCTGGCTTCTTTATTTTTGATCTAAATTTTGTAAAATTTCGAATATGTAAACCATAAGCAGTCAAATCGCTCGTACACCTTGTCTGCCGTCTTCTGCGTAGTTAATATTTGATCTGAAATGCTGATCTTGCACTTTTATTTATTTTTGTTTGGTTTTTATATTTCGATTCAGCTGTGCAAGACTACACTTTTATTTTCTATTCTTTTACTCAATTTTTCCGCAAAATTGATAGCAGCACATGCAACGAATAAAGTAAAAACTGCCATTTTATGAGACCCGGGAGCAAATAGTAGTAAAGAGCATTGGAGCGGAAGCGCGAAGAAAGCAGTGAAGTGCACTCGGTTCAGTTCATTTGTGCAAGTTGCCCGCCAAAAAAAAAAAGCATAAGTGCCAGCAAGCGGTACACCATGGCGTATAAGTATTAGTAAATATGTGTTTGTAGCTGCGGTTAAGGAATCATAAATAATAAAAGCATTAACCGTGCAAGAGAAGCAGTTAATCTATTGATTGTTTATATTATTTTGAGCACGCTCTGAGTTTAAAGAAAAATATTTCTTAAACTGTTAAAGTTGAAACTAAAAAAGTACTTTTTATGCGTGTAGCGTGTCTTAAGTTTAGTAGCTCTGCATCTTTTACTCTCCTCAAGCAGGCTTGTCTCACAGTCTCATAAAATGTTGTCATACTTTTTTTTTCAATTAATGTACAAATATTTGCTTCGTTGACGAAAAAGCCGTCGAAGAAGATACTCGTAAATATAAGAAAGCATTTCTACAATGAACTCTGTAATAATTTGGCAATATCTTCCACTTGAAAGCTTTTGCGTTGTAAGTTGGCGAATAGTCGTCTATTTAATAAATATAATGATTTAAGCAAATAATACGTGTAGAGATGTGCATGTTTGTATACATAAGAAAATATATATAAAATGAAGGCTGACAATTTTCGATGAACAATTTTTTTTTAATACACACTTTGTCGCATTTTAACGTATTCAAGGATATTGAAACAAATACTGAGTTTTGTATATACGTTTTTTTGTCTGAAAAATATGCGAATTCCTTAAAACCTTTTAAATTAAAATTTAAATTTTTAACATAAATCATTTTACAGCTTTGAAGTTGTCATTTCGTACAAAATTCTTATCAAGTTTATGGCGGTAACCCATTTACGAAAAAAAAATTTGTTTCGATATTTTTTTTTTAAATTTGAATGCGAAGCCGTAAAGCGTACTTTTATATAAAAACATAAGAATTTTTATATAAATCAATTTTTTTTGTCGTGTAGTTAAGTCATAAAAATTATAAACTCAATTAAGAAAACAACAATTTAAAACTTTTGTTTGGCTTTCGTATCAACACTTGAAAAACACGCCATTAAAACCATTTTGATGCATATTTGACTACTTTTACACGTATAGCATTTCACGATTTTTATTTAAAATTCGTAAATTTAATTTAAGATCATTCTTTTTTTATTTAATTGTCTAAAATTTATTGTATGTCCAATTAAAAAAACGGACATTATTCATTTTAAAATAATAAAGAGCAAGCGGTTTATGAAGGTTTCTGAAACAATTTCTGACAGTGGTTGTGTTCTTTGTTCCATAAAATAGAAAATTAACTTCTATATACAAACGTATCCTGAAAAAAATTGTAAAAAATCGTAGAAAAATTTCCGTAAATTTTGTAGTATTTCTAAAATTATGGTGTTTTATACAAAATTCAACAATTAAAATATCAAATTATTTTTTATATAAATATTATATATGAAAAACCCACAAAACTCTCTGAAAAAAATGGCAATAATTATTAAGAACTTAAGCGACTGAAAACCGGTACTCTCGTTAACCAAATTCGAATGAGCTGCAAAACTTTATACTGAAAATATTATTAAAAATCGAAAAAATTACATTCAATAAAAATCAAATTATATATTAAAAACTGTAAGTTTAAGTTTATTTGAATTTTCTTTGAAAGTTATCTGTATTTTAGTTGGAAAAATATAAAACTAAATTTTCCGATTGGGTGATAGTTTTTTGCTATGAACAGTATGTTAAATAATTAGTTTTTATAACAAAGCGTAGACGGTGATTTTAATTGAACTTATTTCACCAACTAGAGTGATCATATTTAATAATAAGTTTTCTGCAATCTTAAGAACATAATTTTCACAAAAAGAGTATCAAATATAAAATGATAACTGTCAATTTAGAAAAACATTAATTTAAAATAGTATTGTGGGCCGAGCTGAAGCCTTAGTCAACTTGTACCGAAGCTTTTGTACACATATGAATGTACTCATTCTACGTCTATGTAGAAAAATTCTAACTCAGCAAAAAAAAGTTTGGCTCCAATTGACTTGTTCTTCTAAACGTATGCATAAAAAATAATAATAATCTGGTTTCTAGAATAATAATATAGTATAATGGCAATGAAGTAAAGTAATAATCAACAGAAAGGAATAGCAAAAGTACTCGTAAATGGGAAAGAAATAAAACGCTTCATTTAACAGCAACCAGCAGGATATAAAGTGAAAATATGTGAACTTTTACACACACACATACACAAATGAGAAGCCGCAAAATGTGTCGTTGAAAGAGAAAAATATACATTTTATTTAGTAAAAATATATCAAAGATTGTAAACTAGAATAACGTTTGAAATTTATATGTACAAATACGAGTATTTTTAAATAAAAATAACTTACTCGGTTGAGAGGGTTTAGGAGCAATGTGTTTTTTTATTTTAATTTTATTTTATATCACTGAAGAATAACTTCACTGATATACGTGAATTTTACAGATATAATTAAAAACTTGTTTGTAATTTTCACTGTACATATTATAAAGCAAATATTGTCGTTGTTACTTCAACTTTTCTATAATTAATTTCTTAAAGAAAAAGTGTTTAATTAAAGTAATGGAAAAACAAATAATATTATAAATTTAATTTAATTCGTAAAAAACTCCCACCAACAAATATCAGAATAATGAAAGTAAGACTGACTTTCGTAGTTTTACTAAAAGTGCTTAGCTCCAAAAATGCGTGCATAGATTGTTCGTATGTAAAAAAAGGTGCTTTTTACTTAGACACAATTTATCAAGTTTTGTTTTGAAACTAATCAAAAATGTGGCAAAAAAACGTAAGAAGAAACGTTTTAAAATCACATCAAAAATTCAAATTTAGTTATTTTAGAGCAAAAAGGTATGTACGCAATATAAACTATCATCCAATGATGAGCGATACTCGGGCAATTATACAAATTTTGAAGCATTAAATATTGATTTCAGATCGAGTTTTGATAAAATAAACAACAATTTTACACTGTGTCAGTGAAAACTCTAATCGAAGTGTTACTAACTGCACTTGTACAGGAAGTGTCAGCATTTTCACGTTTTAGTTCAATCTGAATTGAAGGCATGCAAATGTAGATAAAGCCATATTAAAAGATTGATTGGATTAAAATATTCTTAAATTATGCATAGCAACTTTACTTAAAGCGGCAACAATTTGTGTTTTTGGTTTTAAAAATCAGTTATCGTAATCATATCTAATATGTTGATATTAATAATTATGTAAACATGTAAGCGATCAGTATATATATATGTATATATATAATAACTGAGATTTGTTGTTTTGGTCAGTATTGAAAATTATGTATAGCGATATCTTTTGATCACAAATAAAGTTCTAATTTCGACTATTTTATCGCTGGGAAATACTGATTTGTTTGTGAAATATTATTTTTTTTGTACAAAAATATTAAACATTTAATTAATTTTATTTTTTCAACAGAAGTATTACATTTTTTATTCCTTATATTATTTTATCTCTTAGAAAAAAAAACTAATATTTAGCTTTAAATAATATCTTTGTATAGTTTTAAAGTTTCAATTAAGTTATAGGCCAGTTTATGAATGATTATCATTTGCAAAAAACTACAACAGTTTTATTGGCAGAAGTTAAAGCGGCCAGAGCTCAATGACATGTCTCTGTTTAAAATAATTTTTATTGTTAATAATAAAATAGTAATTCACAAAATAAGCATTATTTCGGATGATGGCACATCACGCAGATATTTAGGAGCAACGTACATAAAAAAGAAACTTATTAATAAAAAATATCATATGTAACCAAAACCAAAGTACGCAGGGCGTTGTAATTTTTTCCCCTCAATTTTCTTGCTGCTGTTGCTTATTAGACATGCTTTGTTTCGGAGTGAAAAATGATACACGAAAAAATGTTGTTATTTGGAAAAATATAACTTTTTTGTTTTTAACTTATTAAAAATTTAAACGGAGTCGGTATAAAATGGAAACATTTTTCTTCCTCGATTGTCAAAATGTGTTTGGAGACAACTCTGTTTCGCCGTTGCGCCATCTTCAATGGTTTTTTTTTCATTCGGAGTTAAACTTAACAAGGGACGAAGGAAAATCGTTCGCGGTTTAATGGCTCTAACGCATAGATTTCTGAGCCGCGTTCAAGTTTCTTCCAAGTGATTCATTCCAAACCACGTCTCTTATTGGACCGCCCTGGCAGCCCTGGTATTCTGTGAAAATGAAAAATAAATTTTTGTTTTAATTTACTCTCAATCTTAACTTTCAAATAGAAGTTGTTTTTTTCAAGCCAATAAAAACTCTCACCAAAGATGTGCGCTACTTTATTTCTAATTAAAATAAAAGCGCAACGAAAATTAGCTCAAAGTCTTTGTGCTAAGTTATATTTTTATATTCAAAGCCAAGCTTTTGGCTGCCACTTTATAAAAGATTTGCGAAAAATCGTGTTCTAATTACTTCGTGAAGCTTTGGTTAAATATTTCGCCTTCAAAAGCAACTATACACATACAACCGTTTATATACGAGTACATATGTACATAACATATTTGCGTTTTAAAGACAAATGTGCCTGCTACAGCAACGTCCTTCTTGTCGTAACAAATGTGCTTATTTATGTGCAATTTTTTTTGTTTTTGTTTGCCCAACCATGCTGCGCCTGAATATCCTGCAAAAGCAGGAAAATTACCCCATTTACTGTCGTATGACCTCAATTTTAATTTGAAATATGAGCAAAATATTTTAATTTTATTGGCATGCTTGGCATTCAGGTGTATGCCAACAACAAAATTATAACCAACCAGCAACTGCTCGCACAAATGACTTACAAAAACATACGCTCGTACATAGCATGCATTGTTTGATAAAGGGTGATACATTGCACTGCGAACTAATTTAAAGTAATAGGACAAATCTAAAATAATCGGTGTATAATTATTCGGAAAAACGGGTAAGAGTTTGTACCTTATTTTCTAGTTTGGTACTCTCTTTGCACTAAAACAATTTTTGTTTTCTTATAAAGAAGCTTAATTAACACCCTTTACTAATGCTAACATGTGCATTGCAATATTTTGTGAAAAGCAGTATTCAAATATTAAACTTTAGAAACCATATATTCATGTGTACATACGTACGTACATACGAGTACTGAGGTATGTACAAAAGCATTTACCTGGTGTGTTCTTTTAAAATGAGTTCAACGAGGGAGCAACACAATGCATTGCACCCCAAATATCAGACACAAATATTATGTGTCTAAAAATGAATAAATTTGTTTGAATACCAGCAAATTTTAACTTATTTAGGCCTTGAGTATCTTTACTATTTAAAGAATACATTCTACGTATGATACTTTTACAATAAAATTCTTTATAATTTTAAAACTATAATCTTAATTCTTATAGGAATTGTGAAGGATTTCAGAAACCTATATTTTTTTTTTATGGAGCTGGATCGTTTTGGTGGTCATGCACAGTTCGCATAGTCAGTTGCTCAATTCGCTTAGTTCGATATCTGTTTCTGGCAGAAATTAATATGTGATGAATAAAATCCATACAAAAGTCTCAATGTCAATAGTTTGGAGAATGGAATACAAACAAACGAACCCTGTCGTTGCATTGACACAATTATCATACAATTAAGATTTAGCTTAGCAATTATGAGTTTAAGATTTTTGTGATGTGTATTGTGTGCAAATACTGAGAAAGTTTGGCTTGTGGTACATTTTGTGATAGTGAAATAAAAATTGCTCTATCACTGAATCTTTCACTAAACTTTTAATGAAAAATAATCTATTACAAAATATATTTGAACTTATATTCTATGTCCGAGATTATTTATTAATTAATTTGTTGATAAAAATGCTCCATAAATAGTATATTGGCGGTGGAATTAAACAGAGTTGAAGGTTCACCATGAATGCCAACCGCTGTACGATTCGGATTAGAAGCTAATTGAAGTCAAAAAGAGATTAGAGGAAATATGCTACAAGCTGGAATTTCCTACTTTTAGTAGGTACGAAATTTAAAATGTGGAAAAATATGCAATAGCAATGCAACCTAGCACAGAAGCTATCGAATTCCTTCATAAAACATATAATATGTTTGACTTAACTGTACAACAAAAGAAAAATGCCTCCTTTGGTTACCGAAAACTTCAAATTTCTCACAGAAATTAATATTTAAATGCAATAAAAGTTATTGCAAAATAATTGAAAAGTATTTTCGTTTGCACTCTGTTGCTTTAAACACTTTGAAAACAGCAAGCGACAGGCAGCATCTGTCAAATATTAAAATACACACGTTCTTATGGGCACATTTATTTAGGCAACAGCACGATCTCACGGCAGCAGCCTTGTAGTTTTCGTTGTCGCCAAACTAAATCCATTTCTAATTTTGCCGACGACAATGAGCAGCTATAGTGCTGCCACTAATATGTATGTGAAATGTCAAATTGTTCAAGCCTTTAATAAGTCTTACTTTATTTAACCAACAAAGGCATACAATAGCTCTGATATTTCATTTGAATTAAAAATCGATTCTTTGAAACAAATTAACCGACCTTTTTACTTATTTTTTGCACAAACAATTTTACTGAACACAATACTTTTATTTTAAAGAAGTGAAATATTTTAATGTGGCAACAACAAATGAGCTGTTGGATACGTCGCTGACGTCATTAAAATATTCAAGAAGCTGACTTTAAGACGACATTTGCAGACAAGGAATATTCGCTGTTGCGTCGTGAAATGCAGTCGTCTAAGTGTTCAAACCATGACTCCTAGGATACAGTTATTGTAGCAAACATCATTCCCGATATCAAATTAAAGTTTTTGCTGGAAAGGGCTGAGTCAAAGTACATTCCAGATGATTTTTGACAAAAGTGCTAGTTAATTCGATGACGAATCCACAGGTATTCATAAAAAGCAATTTTTATTTATTTATTTAATTTTTATTTATTTATAGACTTGTGATAAGTATACATATGTGCATATTATTTTAAAATACAAAAGAGTGAAAAAATAAGGATAGAGGAAACTCCTATGACAAGTGCCTTAAGGGTTCATTCTTAAAAGCTAGTTTTGAAAAAGGAAAATCAAAGTTTAAGACTGAAGAAAAAGTATTAAACTGAGAAAGTGCTCTTCGCAAAGGGGCATTCATTCCATAAACAGTTTTGTCAACACCCACAAAAAACATTTCATTACAGCGAAGAATTCGTGAGGGAACATTAAAGGAAATCTTCATTAGAAGGTACGAGCAATCAATACCACCTGTAATTAAATCAAAAACAAAGCACATTGATAACAAAGTATGCCTAGACTCTAATGACACTTGGTTAATCAGCAAACAACGAGAACGATAAAACGGTAAGGGGTCACTAAATCTCAAGGAGTACAAGGCAAAGCGTATAAAAGCCCTTTGTACCGACTCCAGTCTATTAACATAAATTGCATGGAAAGGGCGCCAGATAA
The DNA here is from genome assembly GCA_963971545.1 of Philophylla caesio. Taxonomy (NCBI): domain Eukaryota; kingdom Metazoa; phylum Arthropoda; class Insecta; order Diptera; family Tephritidae; genus Philophylla; species Philophylla caesio. Next base: position 13,431,758 of record OZ020607.1, read on the forward strand.
ATACCGCGTATTCCAAATTAGACCGAACCAAAGACGAATACCGCAGTTTGAGTGTATATGGATCGGAGAATGAAGAACAATTACGACGAATAAATGCTAGCATCGCGACTGATTTATTTACTATGAAATTAATGTGAGTGGTGAAAGAGAGTTTGGAGTCAAAATAAACCCCCAAATCTTTAAATTCACTAACTAATTTAAGCGGTACATTTGAGATTCAGTAAGAGGTAGGAACAATACTTATAAGTTTCGAATAAGAGGCATAGTGACATTTGCTAATATTGAGTAACAAATTATTACGCAGACACTAAAATATAAGCTTTCAAGCTCCCCCTGGAGAATTAAAGAATCTTCCAAACTTATAATTTCATAGTATATCTTCAGATCGTCTGCATATAGAAGGAAATTACATTTAATAAAACAGGAGGAAATATCATTTATTAAAAGCACATATAATAATGAACCTAGGAACACCAGAGGAAGCAACAAAAGAATAGAACGAAACATTATCAACTCGAACGACACAGATTCTATTATCCAGATAGGATGTAATGCACTTTAAGAAATCGGAATGAAAGCCTAAAGCTGCAAGTTTAGCTATTAAAATTCTATGAGATACCCTGTCGATTTGGAATCCCTTTTGAAAACTTTGCAAGCAATCCACCGTAAAAGTATCCAAGTTGGTTAACGTAGATCTACCCGGAATGAACCCATGCTGATTAGGGAATAACAAATGTTTAACAGCAGTTTTTAAATGTAAATGTATACACCTACTCCTATGGCAGAAGTATAGTAACCGAAGTAATTTTGTACTTGAATGACGACGTATGGAGCATAGTTGCTTTTCACAGCGTTCCTATTATAAAAAAATGTTGTTAATATATTCTTCAAGAAGCAGTGTACTCATACTGAAAAATGTTAATTATCACTAAAGTTTTTCACTATCACTAAATATGAAGTGGTAGTGCAATTTAGGATTAACAAATTTACAGAAATCAATACAATTTTCAAATACATAAATAAATAAATATTCGGAACATTTTTTAAAAAGGGAATCAACTATTTCAGTTAAGAGAAGAAAAGGCTAGTATCTCGTCAAGGCCAACGAAATCAAATTAAAATATGAACGACAGCTTTAAATTGTAGGTGCAATGGTCGTAGGTAAAAACAAAATGTCGGCGTATAAATCCCAATGTAAAGTTTTTCCTACGACGATTTTGAAAAAAAGGTGATGTGGACAATCCAGTGAACACTTTTAGACTTTTAGCCGTTACTTAGGTTTTTATAGTCGGACCTTCATATTTTCGAAAAATTTAAATTTGATAAAATCATTCTTTTGTTAACCATTTATAGCTCCCATACAACCGATTGTTCAGATATTTCATTTAGCATGGAAAACCCCACCATTTATTGAAATTTTGGACAAATAATAGCTATTGTGCAAACTATTTTAGCAGTGAAAATCTGTAAGATCGGATAAATAGAACATATAGCTGCTATACAATCGATAGTTCAGATATTGCATTTTGGGCCAAAACTCCTTCATTTCATCAGCTAAGACTTGAAATTTTTCACAAATATTTATTATTAACATATGGCTTCCATTCATTTAATTTAGCTCTTTATCCTTATTTTATTTAGAAGAAGTCAGAAAAAAAGATTTTCTAAAAAAAAATGTACCACTCTTTTAGAATTTTTTTTCTGCCTTTGCTTTCAACTTACGCCCAAACTGAATTTTTTTTTGCCAAACGAAAGTCGCTTGCACTAAAATTTCGTTAAAGGTACATTCACGATGCCTCATTAATTTGAGCTTTTTTTATGTTCCTTTCTTTTTTAAAATTTTACACAGTGTAAATTAAACAATTTTGACAGCTTAATTCGAGACGATAACGTAAGAACTTAAGGATGGACGTTAACTTGCAATGGAAATGACGACTTCCAAATACAGACGATTTTGTTTGGAAACGAATCGCTCGTCTGGTCATTCGCTCGAGTTAGAGAATCAGGCTGTAAAAAAAATCAGCTCAGCTAGTTTTTTCTGAGTACAATATTCAGCCCTATCGCTGAAATCATCGCAGAACGATTTTTGTATATTGCAACGTCTTAGAGAGGCATCAATAAGCTCATTCGTAGCGCCATTTCGTAGAGTTTTCGATGAATTTGTTACGATGTGTTTTGGTTGTCGGAGAAAAATTTAAAAATTATATTCAGAAATACAGAAACATAAGGAAACATAGGAAAACATGTGAGTATTAAATTTGATAAAAATGTTTTTTAATGAAAGCAATTTTCTTGTTTGTTGTTTTCCGTTTGAGAGCAACATTTTAAACAACTCGCAATATGCTCGACTGCTAGATTTAGTGCAGGAAAATCCAGAATTGGGACAGGGTTAGACCAAATGCGGAAATCTAGATTTTCATAGAAGTCTGCGTTCGCATTTCCTTTTTTCTCGTCACACATTTCCAACTTAATCCTTAAGCTTTGACTGTAATGATTTCAAAACTTATTTAAAAACGTAAAAAACAATTTATCTTTGCATCTTCATATGTATGTTATGTATGTGAGAACGGGACATCCTTTTTTGAAATTAATTTTGTCGAAATTGTGTAAAGATTATTAGATATTAATTCACATTGAATGATAAACATTACTTTTTTCAATTCTCTACTTAAGTTGAAACTTTCAAGTGTTATAGATTTCGAGTGCGTCAAATATAATCGAGTATTGTAAATGAAACCTTGAATTCGACACAACAACAAAACTTAACATAAATCCATTTCGCAAGTTTACTTTCAGCTTTTGATTTGTGTGCGTATTTTATTTTTTATACTCTCTTTACCCTCTTTGATTTTTCTCAAGTCACCGGCTTTCACTTTAGTCTTCATTTTACCAAAGTATACTCAAGTTAACCGCATTAACAGCGTTGCACTTTTTTTCCAATGTGTCCCTCATCCTTCGGCCATTTGTTGTGCTTTTTCAGTCATTTTTTGCTATGCTGCATTGGGCTGCCATGACTTTAGCCACAAACGACAGTAGCAGCGACTGCGTTAGCGTGATTCTACACCACACACACATATTACGAGCATATATATATGTGTGTGTGTGTGTGTGTATTCTCTCCGCAAATGACCTCTAGCTAACCTGCAGTGAAACACCAATCAAGCCGACTTTTACCAAATACAAATAGATTTATTATATGTGACAATATTGACATAAAGCCTTGTAGTTACACTAGACTGTTGACTAGTATTTCTTTTTTTTTTCTTTATTTATTTATTTATAAAAAAATAACATTAAAAAATTGTATTTAGAATATTTGTAAAGGCTTGCTTCGACAATGCAAAGTCAAATGCTACATTCTGAGATATTATATAAAATTTCCGCATAGATCTGTAGTGCGATTCACTAACTCTTAACAATTCAATATGTCGAGTTGTTAGTTAACAATGTTTGCTGTTTGCAATAACGAATGTGCGATTCACTAACTCATGCTTAACCACACTGAACAGCTGATTTGTCCTATTTATTCTAAGTAACAAAAAGTGGCATCTCAGGTATGGAAGTGTCAAAATTTACGAAAAACACAAAAAGGAATGCAAAAAAAAACATTGCAATTCATCCGGCCAACATTTGAAGCGGAAATTCAGCAAACCAAAAGCGAGTATACTTAAATAAAGTTATTAAATAGTTAATTTACTTTTCTTTTTCTATTTTCAGAATGGCCTCAACAAGCCAAGCAGCAAAGAGCAGCCATGCCTCAATGGAGCAGCTACGTGGGATGACGGATTTCTTCCAAGAGAATCCAGGGATAGCCAGCGGAAAGTTTCATCGGCTCCATGGCAGGATGGAGCTGGAAAAGAAGTGGAAAGAAAAGGCTTCCATACTGAATGTAATCGGAGGCTGTGTAAAGTCCGCCGACGGTAAGTAATAACCCGGTGAAATTGGAATTTACCCATAAAGAGCTGTGCGGTGCTGGCATATGTGTATTGTGCTTGGAATTGTGAAAAATTTAACCGTGTGTAAATAAAATTCATCACTTTCATTAATAGAAGTGTTGTAATGTTTGTGAAAAACATTATACTTTTTGTGTAGATAAACAAGTGAATATTACGAAGCCAATTCCATGTATAGCCACTACGCCCAGACGTTCTTTCTATTTATATGTATGTATATGTATAATTCTACCTGTTTATTTCATATTGTTTTTTTTTCTAACATAGATTTGGTGCGATTTAAAAGTAGGACCAGTGTCCGAGTGCGCGGCCGGAGAAGGCAGCAGTCTTTAACCGGCAACAGGCCCTTAAAGCAGCCACCCTTAACGCAGCTGGATTAGCGGGTGTTGGAATTGATAGGAAGTCAGTATTTAGAGGGCCTCTCTGTGGCAGAAAGCTTTTCAATGAAACATAAATAAGGTTTATAAAATGTTTCTGTTTATGTTGCAAATGTGTATATTTCACTTATATACATATATGTATGCACATTTAACATTCATTGCTTTAATAAAACATATACGTTTTTAATAAAACAGTCATGTTAATTTAATCGATTTAGTTAATAGATGGAGCTACAAATTTATAAAAAAAAAAATAATAAAACATGTATGTAAGTATATGAAAACAAATTAACTATCGCGTTTCTAACAACACAAAACTAAATGCCGCTAGCTTAACAACACAGCTGATTTTGCAATAACGTATGTTGTCAAACAAAGAGTTACTGAAAAGCAGTATTGTTAACTTCTGTTGTTTAGCTGATTTATCAACTTCGAGTGTTGTTAAAAAAGTTACTGAATCGCGCTACTGGCTACTGAGTTTTGACGTTTACCCAATAGAAGGGGTAGAAAACACGAAGAGTGCGCTTAAAACTAATCCCCTCCAAAAGATAGGGACAACCAATTAATCCTTGTATAACATTAAATGTAAAGGTCAGTGATAACACAGACTTGCGACTTTCCAAAGTCATTAAATTAATTAGCATCAAACGAGATGTGTACGACGGTAATGGATTTGTAAAGTTGAGGGACTTTAGAGCAAATTTGAGAAATATATTTTGTATACGTTCAATGCTCTCCGTCGAGAGCTGATTATAGGGCCTCCAAACAGACACGGCATACTCGAGATGAGAGCGAACAAAACTAGTATAATCAAATTTTTAGGATGTAGGGGTCTAAAAAAGTTGCACTTTAACGGCGAACAAAACCAAGAACTTTGTCAGTATTCAACTAGTAGGAGACAGTCTCCTGGAGACTGATATGTTTGGTGCAAAATTGAACTAGTATTTTGTTTTTGTCTCTTTTGTACTAGTACGCGACTGGTACATTTCTGATTTAAATCGGACAATTGCCAACTCGTAAGACATCCCCATGTTTAAAATACCAGTTCATTGTATGGAAAAAAGACAGTTGGCTGACTAGTTGGGCTTGCGATTCATAGTAGTTGTGGAGTAGAATACAACAATGTAGTTCATTTCACTACAGGGTAAATACACACACATACATATGCAACTAACATTCTGCGGTGTGGTATTGTTTCTTTTTTGTTGTTTCTTTTTTTTTCCTTTTTGTATCATTCTTGTTGCTTATGGCGTTACTGTTGCTTCCGTTTTACGCCACTGTCAACATTATTCCGTGCCGTTGCTTCGCCAAATTCGTTTAATGGCTTTGTCCTTCGCCGGGACATTTTGGCATCTTCTATGGCTTTGCCCACATCCACTAAGCGCAAAGGCAATAAAAACTATTTGCTCTTGTTGCTCTATTTTTGTCCTTCCATTTTTTTTTTTATTTTATCTTTGTCTGACTACATGCGACTGCACTGACTGTTACTTGCCTTGTTCGCTCATTTATTTCGCCTCTTTGTCTTTTGGTGCAAATGTCTGCATTCTTTGCATTGACCTCATTAGAAGAACACTGGCGATGCGCGCTTAGATGTGAATTTTAAATTTGAACGTACATTCATACATACATATGTTACTTGTACACGAGTACGTTTATACGAATTCATACATAGTTAGGTGAATATACAAATTGATATGGATATGTTCACCTGCTTGCCCTTGACTTTAGATATTTGTGCCTACACATATAAACACGTACATCTGCAAATATGTATGTAGCTGTTAGGGATTGCATTCCACATTGATGAAATTTTTGTCTTTCAGTTAATTACTCACACATTTATATAAAAATACCATAAAAGTAAGTATTTCTTAACCTTCATATGCTCGTAAAAATAACTTAAATTGTCTACCCTCATTCTTCGTTTTCGACGCATATGACACTTCTCATTGTTTTTAGTGGAACATTTAAACCATGTATGTTGAAAGCAAACAAAAATTTTGTCGTTCTTATTTGCTGCTTCGAAAAATATTGTTTTAATTTTTTCCAATCTTAAATTAACTTATTTCCTATGCACTTGCGGCATACGTTTCAGTTGTGTATGTTTTTGCATGTACCTTTTGAACAAAATCCACAAATATCTAGTAGTAGCTATGCATGTTATTTTTTGAAGCAAAATTACTTTCCAAATACATCGCACATCTTTGCCTTCCATTAATTTTTGGAGGATCTTTTTGATTTATTTAATGAAGATACCATATCGATTAAATTCGCGGATGAACTTGATCTCTTCTTTCCGGTTCTATATGTCATGTATGGTTTAGAAAGTGATGACCCTAGCTTTTGTAGAAAGTTTTTTTTTAGTTTTGTAATAATAACTCATAATTGTTGGTAGCTTTTTCATGCCGGGTTCGATTTCTTTAGAGTTGTGCAAAGTGCTTTGTAAAATTGTACACTTATTTTTTCTATCAACATACTCGTATGAAACAAGCGTTGTGTTGTTTGTGAATGCAAATGTTGATTTGTGCAAAGCTAGTTTTTTGCATTTCAGCAGATTCAGAAGGTGTCACGATGGTGGAAAATATGAGGAAATACAAGAGATATATTCCGCATATCTTGTTTCATTATAGTTCACACCATCGTGACACCTTTTGTTAGCAATTCCTGGCCAAGACCGTATGAAGAAAAAAGTTATCCATTGTCACGTTGTGACCCTTCAACCCACGAAGCAAATCCAAGACAACACGTTGACTCTGCTTTTTTTCACATGAGCTTAGATACATAGACTGGTTTACCCAAGTAGGGCTAAAATTTCTAAATATAGCAAGTTTCAGAACAGACGCACAACCAGAATTTAATTCCATATTTCTCTGGTTTCGAAGGCATATATTGTCGAAAATTGCAACGACCCCTAAAATCCAGCTGCTGTTCATCTACGGTAACACATTCATGTGCGTTGTAATATTCGGCTAATGAAATCGACCATTTTTTAAAAAACCTTTCGGATCGTTGCAAATTTATCGTCAAATGTTTGTTGCCTCCCGCTGATGGCATCATTAAATCAAATTACTTGATTGATATATTCAATCGTTTTTTTTTCGACATAATAGCCCTAAATATAGGACGACCATACTCTGCATCGAACAAATCAACCGTTGAGTCATTTTTTGATTGAAAAATATATTTAATGGGGTCCTAACCCGCAACGATATTTTACCTACATACATCAGCTAAAATCAGTATACCGATATAAGCATGCAAAAGACTGGAATCAATTCGCATGAACTCGTCACCATACTTAGCTTTGGCAAATGCATTTGTATGCTTAAGAAATATATTTTCTAGATGTGGAGGCAAAAATAGCAGAAAATTATTTTGTATGTCATTGACACGGACTTTTGCAAATCGTTTAACGCCAGGTAGAAGATTGATAACATTTTCGTTCCTCTTTGCGGCTGAAAAGGGTTTTGGGTGCCACATTGTGCCATCTTTTGATACCTACAATGGATCGGTATTTGCAATGAAACCACGATTGTCGTTAGCCTCACTTGTTGGAATATTATCCTGACCACCAGAATCACTATCACTTGAAGAGTTATCACTTTCAGTAGCTTTTCACCCTGCTGGCACGTACACTTCATCACTAGCATCAGAAAAACTGCAGTTCCCTTCCGCTTCACTTTCATTGACAAATATTTTGGTGGGCACATTTTAAATGTTTTCTTTTATATATCTTTTAAGTATAAATTAATCACAAATAACTTTATCACTCGCAAAAAAACCCAATGGCTCGCACAACGCACAATGACAAATGACGTAATTTTTTTTTAATACAATCCACAAAAAAAAACTTGTGGAATGAAACATTTTTTAAACACTGCAAATTAATGTTATTTACAAAGTCGAGAAATTCTATTCGAGAAATAAAAAAAAATTTATTGCTTTTGCTTAGTTTTCGACGCGAGGAGCAGATAAAGGTTAAATGAAAAATCATTTATAATATTACAGCAAAATGTATAGAATGCTGCTACATTTTGGGTTTTCTCTGGTGTTTTGTCCAGCTTATAACAAATAATATAACCTTTTTTGATTTTTCTGAGTTCACGCATGTTTTGCAAAAAGCTGGGAAAAGCAATGAGGAAAAATATTATTTAATTTTTCCAAAACTGCTATAAACCCTGCTATCATTTATTCGTAAATCAGTGTAATTTGAAAACTCTTTTGAAGCTTTGATATACATTTATTAATTTCATTTGTAATATAAAATAACACAAACATTTTCTGAGGCAACAAAAATTATTCGTGGTATTGTTGCTCGGAAAAATGTAATTAAATATAATATTAACAAAGGAAAAGATACATATGTAGACTGATGTTATTAATTTGAAAAAAAAGAATACTGGGTGCTTGCTTTAATGTGCTTGCTTTATGGTAAAATATTTTTTTTGAAAAGCAGCCGTTTTTTGTGTATTTTAAACGAAATGTCAAAAACGTTGTTTAACGTCAAATATGGCAATGACGACCAAGAAGAAGAACTGAAACAACCTTTAAATAATTATTATGTTTCTAAGTAGTTTTAGTAATTTTGAACCATAAGATGCATCTTGAATTTTTCATGTAATAATTTATTAGATTAGTTATCAAGAAGAAGAACTGATTTATAAGAAAATTTCACATTATCGGTAATAAATAGAGGCATTACCCTCGCACTTTTAGTGCATACATACAATCTATTCACAGATATAGCACAAACACATATTGACACAATTGGACTATTTATTTATCCTTCTATAATTTAAATTTAATAAAAAAATGTAGAAAACATGTCGAAATTTAATCAAAATACGAACTTTTAAAACAAAAAATTTCAAGAATTTTTTGGTTTATGCAGATACCTATCTGTAAGTAGATCGAAGTGCAACTTTTTTTTTTACTACCATTAAAAAATTGTCAAAAATCAGTGTTGGCTGGTAGACACTTGAAACTTGCACTTTCTCAAACTAAAATAAAGTGAGCCAAAAAACTGCATATTTTAAAAATTTCGAAATTTTGATAAATCCTTATACATAAATAGTTTAAAAAAGGGCGTTAATGTTTTTACTTAGAGAATAAAGTATATTTTACTCGTAAAATATTTTAAGTAATTAAAAGAAAAACAAAATGTCCAAACCTGTCACTTTGGTTGGTGAAACATTAATTTTTCCTTACACCAATTTAGGCCAAGCGCATAGTGGAGCGGCGAGCATAGCGCTGAGCAGAGCGTGGAAAGAGCATCGAGCTTAGTGTTAAACCAAACACAATTAATTAAAAAAATCGCAATATTAAAAAATTCATCGTTAAGAATTTTATATTTGATAAAAATGAGTGAAAATAAAGAAGATAAACATTTTATTATTTGTCCAGCACATATATATCTATTTTGATGCAGTGCGGACGACCAATTCACACTTAGTCACAATGATGTTTGAACGCAACCGCTCCGTCTATTAGGATACAACTTTCATCATATAATATCCATTGCATAACTTATAAGTTTACAACTGATATAACTTGCGCAGAATTTTTCTGATAACTTTTTTATTATTATTATTTTTTAAGTTATGTATTTATAATGTTTCATCTACTACTATTTATGAGCTCGAGATGTGTGCTTATTAGTAGAAAATACCAATAGTTGTTTTACCTATATAGTTTAGTGGTAAAATTTATTGCTCAATATTCCATCTCTCGTCGAGAATGGTGAATAATTACCAAAAATAGTATATTTTGTCTGGCCATCCAAAAGGACACATTAAATCAGTACATATAGGCACCGCTTACTTGGCCTAAAGAAGTTCAGAAAATAAATGAAAAATGTGTATATAAATTGAGATGTGTATGTAATAAAAATGATTCCGTCACACATAAATTACTTATTACGCTTTACATACTCTTGTCTTTCATGCCTCGGCGCAAAAACATGGATCCGTGTGCCATACGGACTGCGTTCTGGTGTCGTTTGAACGTTGGGGTGATAACCGTTTAATAAATATATAACATTTACACACACAAAGCCTTAAGTTAGATATTTATTTATTTATTTAAAACAATCTAATGCCTTACATATTTGGCTCCCGAAAAACGCGTCAAATTAATTTTAATAGTTTTAATTAAATTAAATTAAATACGTCCATTTACCAAAAACTCAGTTCATAACGCATTAATCCATTATCCTCGCCTCTTATCCAATTAGGCCACCTTTATTTATCGCCAATTAAGTAGCGAATAACTTACAATGACATGCAAAAAAAAATTTATAAAATTTTAGAAATTTGACAGCAACCACAAATGTATGAAAGCCAATATTTCATTTTTATTGTAGCCCAGACATATTCGTATAAACATACATATTCTGCACGTATATTTCGCTAGTGTATGCAAATATTCTTCCACAATACTTGTATGAAAAGAAAACATGTTTGACAAATGGAGGTAAATTTGCATTGCCCAGTAACAGGAAGCGAAAGTTGATGGCTGACATGCAATGGGACTTACAAAAAATATGAAGTCTTATTTTCTAGATACGTGACAGGCGGTGGAGAGGAGAGCTCGAAAGCCCAGCAGATCACAGAGGAAGCTTTTTCACAATTTTCCGATTCAAACGAATGCGGAACTTTTAACTGGTTATGTGGTCACTTGAGACTAAATAGAATTTTTTTTGGAAGACTATTTTTTCTAGTTTTTTTTTTTAGCTTGACGCTGTTCTAGAGACATACTCGTATACAAGTACTACGGCTGCACATCGCGTAGTTTATGTGTGTTTTGCCTTTGGCCAAATATCAGCTGGCTGTCCATACAAATAAAACACAAACACAGATTTTGGGAGCCAAACTGTGTTGGCGCTGCAACAGTGCCATTAAATACTACATACGGAAATGTGGCCATAAATTTTGTTGTCCTTTTTCAGCTCATTTTGTTCATTTCATATTTGCAACCTACGCAATAGTACAAGCCTCCAGACAGTTGCAAAAATATTAAATGGCACTTCAAGTGCTTTGGAATTGAGTTACAATAAATCATTTTGACTTGAAATATGAGAGTGTATTTTTTTGCAACAACCAAAAAAAAAAAAAGACAGCAAAGAAGAAACAAATTTAATCACTTTACTTAAAAAAAAATTTAAATCAGCTGCAGATCCTTTAATAAATTTCAATTGCATTCAATGATTTAATATATACGAGTTCCTAAATGAAATTTGACTTCTTTTTCGCATGAAAATCATTATTTTCTACTGCACACTCCGCTCATTTGAAAGCCCAAAATGCATTTGTAATTCATTGCCGCTTGGAAGCATTCATAATGGCTTTGTCAACATTGGTGGTCCGGAAATCTCATCGTTGAGTTTTATATGCAGTGCAGCTGGCAATTAGTCGTTGAGTTGTTGTTGTAATCCTTCGTATGCTCATTACAATTCGTTAATGACGCGCTTGTAAATGCGCTCTGTAAAAGCTCCGAACGCACAAATCATTATTGAAATGCGAAACTGTGGGCCATTTATCAAACGTCGTTGGTGTGGCAAACAAAACAAAAAAAAACGGAAAACAAAAACGTCCCATGAGAGTGAGTGAGAGTGAGGGAAAAACAGATCGAGGCGATATGGTTGGGCGTCATAGCCGCCGTGTGGAGTTGAAAAGAGTATTTGTTCGTTCAACAAAAGCTAAATAAATATTTGAAAATGCACACATTTATCAACTTCCGGCAACGAAGTTTGAAAAATGAGGTGTTTGTTCCAAAAATCGTGCAAACGTATACATATTAAGGGGGTCCTCTACTCGCGCGGTGTCAAAAAATCGATCTTTTTTTATTTTTTATGTATCCAAGAATACGCCACAAGAAGGATGCCGTAGAAATCACATTCCTTTGCCGAGTAAGAATTTTCATAGAAGTATTGGTCCGATTTCAAATGTTTTTTTATTAATTTATTCAGTGAACATTCCGCTATGTTTTCCCGAGTACGATTGGGAAAATTTTATTTTGTTCTATTTTTAGAGTATCTAATATATTTAAAAAAATGACGTGGAAATTGAAAATTTTCACAAATCATTGCATAAATTTTACAATTTGCCAAATAAAATATTTTGTCGCGAGAAAACTTAGCCAACGTAACTGCGATTATAACTGGCCAGCTGGTCAGAATTTTACTTAAGCGTGACCCATGCAGTTGTAACATCAATTTATTCAATGACTTTTCAAGGCCGAAAATGTTTGTCTTTTTGGTATTCAATACAAGAATTTTTAAGTCAAAACATGTACCTTTAAAATAAAAAAAAATGTATTAAGTCCATTTAGTAGTTCCTTCGCAATTTATTTCTACAAAAACAGCTCGATTTCACGCCTTGGAATTAGAAGACAACCTTAATAAGTTACTCGTAATAAAATAGAAAAAAAATCGAATGTATATTTTGGTGCACATATATATTTTTCTTTTTTAAAATAAATAACTACAAATATGTAGTCAAGTTATTTAATCATAGTCTTAAAATAGACTTTTTGAAGTCTTTTACATTTTAATGACATGTTTAACATTTTTATCTGCACTCTGTGAAGAGAAAACTGCAAAAATCAACAATTTTAATTGAATCGACGAAAGTTTCCTGTTACGCTCTAATAACTCAAGTCGTGAATATATAAAGCGAATCGTTACATTTGAAAGGAAATTTTATTCGATATTAAGTATAAAAAAAAGCACATGGCCCGAAAATGCACGCGTTTGATACAAGGACATTTACCAGAATGTCAGTCATGCATAAGCCATTCACTCTAAAAATTGTCAAAAATAATTTTAAAAAATTTTTTAAAGTTGATTTTTAATTTTTTGAATAAAAAAATTCATATGGAAACCGCAATAAATAAATAGATATAATACATATGCATGCGTAATTATATATTTCTTTAATTCTTTCATAGAAAGCATAATTTTCAGTTGCTTGAAACATTTTTAATTTTGCACTTATATATACTTAATGTGAATATGTAGTTTATACAATGGACTAAATTTAAATTCTCAAAAAGATTATAAATATATTTTTAAAGTTATCAATTCAAGTAAAGTTTAGTTAAATTATGGTACATTTTGTTGAATAGTTTAAAAAACTAAATTTTTATAGTTTTTGTTAGAGAATAAGCGATATTTTAATTAAAAAATTATTTTGAAAATTAAAAGAAAAATAATTTGTCCAAATGTGACAATATGTGGTTGAGGTATAATTTGTGAACAGAGTGTTATTTTATTGCATTTGACTACCAATTAAATCCTTTCTGATTTGCTTTTATCCATAACGAATTAGAAACTATTTGAACAAAGTCAAATATATATAAAACACTACCGAAAAATTTGTAGAGACATGAAATAAAATCAGTAAGTATGTTTGAGTTTGTATAGTAAGTAGTAGGTATGCCAACCGCTGAAAAAAATTATTATTTTTTTGTTTATTAATTTACTCCTTTAAGTGCCTAGAATGTTCGTTTTTGCATGCAGCAAAAAAACAAAATGATTAAAAATTAAAGTTGGAACATTTTTAACACGAGAATAACGCAATAATGGACGCAGAAAAAAGTTTATTTGAATAAGATTTTAAAAGTATTTTAGTACAGAATTTTTACGAATTTATTTCACTGAAAAACGAATGGTCTTAGATAAAATTTAGAAGACCTCACACATTCTTCTATGTATTTGAAATACGTTTATGCAGCTAAGCATGCAGCAGCTGAGAAACAACCGTAATTTAAATCAATATATATCAATATTTCTTTCTATTATTTTCAAAGTTTTCATATTCGTTACAAAACATATTTGCCCTTTATTTCAACATAAATTTTTAGAGAATAGCATTCGCTTTTTTTTTTTAAATTAAATACCATACATATGAGGTAACTTACATTTAAATAAAATATACATCACTTAAATCGTAAGTAATAAAACGACCTGCACTGGTACATTCTGAAGAATGAATGAATTTATTGTTTTATTTTTACTATCTGTATGCCTACTTCTTTTCGTAATTGAGATAGTAGAGCGAGTGAATATTTGAAACAATATCTCAATCTCATCGAACCTGTGCGTCTTAAGGTGACTTCTTACAATTTAAAAAAAAAAAACACTATTCCTATTACCAGCTCAAAACTTATACCATTCCTAAGCTCTCCACCAAATAGCAGCGATAATTTGTTCATGCCATGACCCTCACATGACCGCACATCTACTACTTACGTACATAGGCTAGGCATACATACATTTGTCTACACACAATCCCGATTTCGCTCAATGTCAGACATAAGTCGAAAAGTCGCTAGCGATTACCATAAAGATAAGAATAAAAGTCGAAAAGTGAACCAATTACTGTCCGACGTTGGTATGACCCAAAAAGACCACAAAACCACAAGCAAGGAGTGTAGCAAGTACAGCAAAGGCATACATGCAGCCATACATAGTATGTATGTATGTATGTACTATATGCATGTACGTCGGAATATGCGAATGCGAATAGCAATGCAACCCTGTAAGGTTCACAAAGCAAAAAGAAATTTACTGACTATGGCCTGTGCTATCGACCGCTCCCAGTGCGGTTGAATGTGTGAATGGTTGATTGGTTGCAATGTGAATGGTCGGTTGACCACTTGGATTGTCGGTTAATTCGCAGTGTGTCAGTTTAAGTTCCATCAAGTGGTGATGGTAGCAGCAGCAACACAGCTCATTGGACGACAAGGAAATGATTCGGTGTTGTATGTACTTATAGACTTCACATTGAATCAACATGATCAACATGCCGAGGCAGAAATCAACTCATTTCGACACAAATGAGTTGCGATAAGTTGTCATGTGTAAACATACATACATACATACGTTCATGGCTGATTGCAATTTGCCACGCTTAAATTTGAGTTTATTATGGCGTAAAAAATTGGAAATGCAAAGAACAATCAGATGCTGATGCGATGTATAAAAAGTACGATTGCACATCAACTGTTTTTTATTTGCTGTTGAATTGCTACTGAAATTATATTTTATTGAAAATAAATTTGCTTAATTTTTTTTTGTAAATTTATGTAAAATAAAATGAGCCAAATGATATAACTCACATTGTCGCTTCGATTGTGAAAGCAACACAAAGATGCTAAAGCATGCCAATGGACAGCGAAACTTTGCTCCTTCGACTAGAGATGCCTCTTGCTATTTATATTTGTGTTGCCGCTTTGGTTACATGGTTAATAAGTTTTGAAATGTGCGAGCTAGCTTCTGTTACTTTAGATGCAAGATTTTTAATTAGAGTATGCTGCAATTTATAACTGAGTAAAATCGCACGTACAATTGCCGACTTGTTTTAGCTTTGCTGATTAAATGAAATATTTATCTTTTTTTTTCAATAATATGTGTATTTATAACCGTTCAATGATCAATTATCGAATATAAAGCTATGTGAGGCGACTATATTCGGAAGAACGCCGTCAAAATGCAGAAAAACATAATTTTAATTTTGAAATCAAAACTCAAAAAATTATTTTTTCGCTAATAGCCGTTTTGCCAGGATATATATCAAACTATATGTTTAATGAAAAAATATTTTGAGCGAAAAAAATACACTTTATTTAAAAACAATTTTTGAAAAAAAGTATACTTTTTTTATTGTTATATAAATGACAGATTACAAAATTGCGGCAGTACTTGATATTGCGGCTCCAAAGTATAAATAATTTTACAAATTAAAAAAAAATGTGTTAAAATCAGTTTTTAACAATGGAATGCGCGTTTCAAAAGGAAGTTCCCACGAGCTACAAGAAAACTCGATTTTTACAGTACCAACGATAATTTCAAAAAAATGGAAAAAAAAATATTTTTAAGCCAAAAGAAAAAATAACAATAAAATTTTAATTGAATTTTGTTAGCCACGACATTTTGTAAAAATTATTTAAGTTTATTTTACAAACAAAGTTTTTTTGAAAAATTCATTTTTACATGACATCCATTGTATCATAATTTTAGTCATATTTGTTATCACAATTAAACTGCTGTGATTTTTTTTGGCGGTTGTTAGATAATACCTAGCGTAAACTGAAATGAGAAAAAAGAGTTGACCGTTGAAAAAAGCACGCACGGCAACAGAAATGCAAGGTTATAGTACATCATTTGCTCATTCTTGAAAACACCCATAATTGAAATATTTGTTCGTTTTATAGCTAGAATTTTTAGTTTCTACATCTAAACATTTAAGTTGGTTAGCGGCAGTGGAAATTTCTCAGAAATAATCACCTTTCACCTACTTACACAATATTTCAGTTCGATTTCACAAACATGTGCCAAGATTTCGCAACACATCTGCAGGCTCAACTTTCTTTGTCAACTCTTTTCTATGAAGTCTCTGATTTATTTACCAAACCTGTCACGTAGTCTGTTAGTATTACAGTCTGCCACTACCTTGATTTTATTAGCTATCGTCGGTTAATGGCTTGCAATTCCATGCATTGAATAGAGAGAAAAGTAAAAGCGAGTTCATCAAGTCCAAGCACTTACATACATAACATTTCATGTATAAGTATCTGTTGTGTGCAGAAATGTGGCAAACAGAGATATTATTATTATGGGAGATAAAATAATATATTTCAATCACCAGTTATTATAGTTAAATACACATTTTTTATCTTTGACATAAATATTTTAAAGCCATCAAAGACTTTTATTTTGAGACTTACGAGTCTTAAAGTCCGTCCTTTATTAAAAACCATTTCTGGATTAGTTCAAAAATAGCTCGGGACCTTCGACATTCGGTAACAGTTTAGGAAATTTTCCGGATTAACTTTATTTAGAAAATCCTCAGTTTTTGATAACTTTGCATTATAAAACGTGGTCTACTTTAAAGGCGATCAACAGCACAACTAATCAAAATATATGCCCCATTACTTTTAGGTTGCAAATAAAATTTCCGAAATTGTAGAGATGTAATGCTGCTTAATTAGTCTAAGATATGTGGAATAATACTAAAAGAACAAAATGTTTGCAATGCTAAGTACCTTTACGTATTTATTTATAACTATGTTTTTTTTCAACTTATGACTTGATATAAATAACACAACGTTTTCTTTCGGTCTCACAATTTATATATTTATTTAAATTTTTTCTTATTAACTGTGTATGTACTCGCTTGCCTCTACAAATAAGTACACGTGCAAAGCCACATGCACTCATTGCATATCAGTATAAGTAGATATATTTGTATATTTGTACATTCACTCACATATACTCGTATGTGCATATTTAAATGTTTGTGAAACTTAATGCTCACTAAGTGGCTTGTGGTCAGAATTGAGGGCGTATCGTGAACGCCCGGTGTTGATTCCAAGCGAAATAAAATCAACTAGCTAACTGCATAAACGTATATAATATTCGTAGATATATACATATGTGTATGATTATGCGCGTGTTTGTACAACAATATAACACCTTTGCATCGTTTTCGAGGTGGGTGAACACGACGTATGAGTTACGGAAAGCTGATATCCAATTATGTCGCACCCCAAATGAAACAATGTATTGCAATTAAAATGCACACCCTCTGTACACAATTTGTGACTTTTAAATTGTATTCAAAGAGTTTTTGTTGCAGTTAGAAGAGTCGTGAGGAGAATAAAGGTATTTTCAAATATTATTTTATTATTTCACACACACATTCTGCTTCTGAAGAATAATTTCATAAATTTACATTTGCATACTTAAACTAATTATACCGAAAATTTGTAGATATTTTCTTAAATTGTGATAATAGGTACGTTTAAAATATTCATAGTCTACTGAATTATTAAATAAATCTTTACGGAAATGAGTCTTGCTGCAAGTTTTCAATCGAAACAGCAGCTTATTTATTATATTTCTTAATTGTGTTATTTTTTGTTTTTGGTTAATATTAAAATTTTTCAGACAATTACTTTTATAAGCTGTAGTATTGTATTATATTTAAAATATATGTATATACATATCACTTACTGAGAGCTTTTTCGTAGCCGATGAACTTAGTTCTGACTTAAAAAATCTAAAATACATTTTTGCTGCTCTTTTCTTTATAGGTAAAAAATGGTTTTCTTTTAATACCTTTAATCAAATAGACAAACTGATTTTAGCAAATATATTAAATTAAAACCAATAATATTATTTAATTATATATTATGGACATCTTCAAATTAATATAATGATAAATATGTGAATAATAAAATCTGGTGTGAATGGAAATGGCCTTAGACTAAAAAATGCTCAGATCAGTTGATAATTTAATTTTATTTTACTAAAAACTGAAAGGATTAAAAAACTGCGGATCATGAAATTATCTAAAAAAAAGGTAAAATTATAAAATGTTTAATGAAAATATTATACATTTTTCTGTATTTTGTACTATTCTTTCTTTCTTTTCGTTTTAGAGTTAGCAGCACTTATTATTGAAAATTATTAAAATTTATTACACAAAACCCAAACAATCCAAGCTTGCCCCGTTTTCCTTTTTTATGGCCAAAAAGCTATAATTCGCTATATAATGATTACGGAATTAATTAAAATAAAAGCTTTTACCAGAATTCAACGCCTTATTATATGGTGAAAATATTATAAAAATTATAACTTAGGTTAATTTCGCACCAGATAGTTCATTGTGGCTATCAAATTTTGAATTGTTTGTAATTTAAAACTCTAACTTTTAAGCATACTCCTTTAAGCAACATCGATTTGGCAAAATATTTAATCGCAAACAAGTTGTTTTCGTCGCTGTAGATGACCGACTTTCGTTAAAACTCTGTTATAGGACAAAAAGATGCATAAGCTAAATATAAAAGTGAAAAAGAAGAAAAAACAACAAAATCACAAACAAATTTGCAACATTTTCAGCTTCGTCTACTCACATGCATACATACATACATATGTATGTATGTACTTGTATATGTACATATACATAAACACACTAATACAATACACTTTCTTAACTTTTGCAAAACAATATTCGATTGCCATATGAAAAATTATTGCCGGGAATAAATATGTGTATATGTCTTTATGCGATTTAATTTTAAATGAAATTTAATACAAAATAAACGTTTTTGCGCTGTGCATCCAAAGTCCAGATAAACTTCGGTATATTTCTGTAAAAAAATGAATAAGTCAATTTTAAAATTCCCGTTCAGCGCTCCATTAAGTTATATGAAAATTTGTGCCTTAGCCAGCATTAAGAAGCACAACTGTCCAAAATTTTCTGGAGCCGCTTAAGTTCGGCTTCTCTAAAATCGAACTTTATACTCTGCCAAAAGTAACGGTTAAAGGGAAATGGTTGCAGATGCCTAAGTACTTAATTTGCTCTCCATATAAAAAATGACTCACCAACTAAAATCACCTTATTTGAATCCACCATACCTAAACTCACCAATGCTAAACTCATTTTTAAACCCAAGCGTATTTGTACACAAGGGTATTATGTACTTTGTTCGCATAACGGTTGTTTAGAACAGCAAAAAATAATCGAGATAGATATAGACCTATATAAACCAAAATGATCAGAATGAAAAGAGAAGTCAATTTAGCCCTGACTGTCCGTGCATCTGCCGTGCTTTTTGCGTTTTTTCTTTTTTCGTTACCACGCCCACTTATAAAAAAACGTCTGTAGGTATCTCTATAACGGTGTAAGGTAGCGTCACCGTCAATAGTTTTTGAAATCGGACCATAACCACGCCCAACTTCAATATAAGGGAAATTTTGAAAAATGCGAAAAAAAATTTATTTTTCAGTATTTATTGGAAGAAGTTGAGTAAAGTTTAATACTATCAGCGATTTGAAACAAAAAAACGGGATTTTTATGATATTATGGGCACCGCCCATACAAAAATACATCGCGAGGGTATACATATAAAATCGGTTTCGCCCGAATTTAGCATTTCTTTCTTGTTTTATATTACGTTAAGTTACACTACGTTATGTCACGTTGTGCAACGTTGCATTTGTTTAAATTATACTTTATTAAGTAATGTCATGTTATTATATGTCATGTTATGTTACGTTAACTAATAAAAGTGGGATATTACTTAAACAAATTTTAAGGTTACTATTTTATGTAAATTGTTTAAGCGGCGGTATTAATGAATTGGCGGCAGAAATAGTGCTGGTAGGATTAGTGGACACGAAAATGGTAGTCGACGACAGAAAAACCTCTTACTTTAATTGAACTCACTTCACCAAATCCTACCATATTTAAACCCATCATTATTAAAGCACCACACCCAAACTCACCACTTGTTCACTCATTACAAAGAGCGTAGATTTCAAAAAAGGTGCAAATTATATTCCGTTTTGTCAACAAATTATTTCGTCCTTTTTCACCATACTGGATTTGACACACTTTAATTTATATCAGAATCTAATTGGATCGAAATGTATTACGGTGTGGTGAAATAAGCTCATATAACTTGCCGCATGGAAAGAGACGCCATGCAACTTTTTTTGTATGTACGTTCTTTGCTTATAACACCTAAATAACTCACCACCCATGAATTCACCAAATCTTAACTACAACTGGGCTTAGAACTCTAGTAAAGCATTTCTGCCTGGCAACTCTAACAATTTATATTTTCACCATTTTCTTTAATCAACTATCAATGAACACTTCATATTAACTATGAATTAATGTCATTTTATGTTCAATCATACTTTGCCAACAGAATTTATAAAGTAAACTAACTTTATTTTAATCTCTACATTGTTCCTTTATTTTTTTAAATATTTTTTTTTTGTCACGAATATTATTATAAATGTGTTTAGTTTTAAAAATGTGCAGTTTATATTTAACCTAAAAAAGTATTCGCTGTCCATTCCTTTTACATATTTCTTTGCAATGTTTAGTTACAACTCGCCAAATAGTTGAACTATTTCGTGCATTGTTCAAACTTTTTATTTCTCAATTATTTACTGGAAAATACTGCTGCTTTTTAGCATTTGCTTTTTTGATTTCACAATTTTTCCTTTTTGCTGTTGCAAAGTTTTTTTGGCTACGTTTTTTGCAACTTTGTATTACTTGTTTGAGCTAATGTTAGTTGAATAGTAGTTTGCGCTGCATTACCAAATTAGTTTAAGATTTTCTTACTTTTTGTTCGTTTTCTTTTTAAGTCAAAGCTGTAGATGTCTTTAATGATTTTGTTTTAAAGAAATAAAAGACAAACTTAAAGCAGTGTTGAGCTTTTAGAATTAACCTACTACAGTCGACGGTTAAAGTGAAATTAATTACATTCTGATTCTTAACAATAATATAAAAGCTTTTCAAAATTATTTGCTATTTTAGTGTCAAAAAATCATTTTGTTTTATATATTCAATGACTAAAAGTAATAAGTCAAATCCAAGGCGAATTCATAGATGGTGATATATTCCCATCAGCTGATTGCTTATTCTAACTAATCATTAAGCGGTGAAAGTGTCAAAATGGTGTTTTCTTTGTTTACATTTTTAACTTATATTCACCCTTATCGTGAGTTTCGTTTTCGCCCGAAATAGTTCACTTTTCACTGTTCGCTTATTATTAGTTTCGGGCGGAAATTTTCCGCTTTCGAACATTGTTTCGCCTTATCGGCAGCACTCATTCCGGGCGAAAAAATTAGCCATTTCAATTGAGTTTTTTCACAATTTTTTGAGAGGCGAACAATAAACACGGATTCCAAATGTAAGTTGCATCTGTTTTTATATAAGATATATAACAATTAAATATAGCAATTTTTTACATATGTAATCTATAATTCCAGGAGAAAAACAATCAATAAAGTTCAAAGTGAGATACTTTTGAGTAGAATGCAGGAAAAGCAAAACTTCAGACAGAACCTGACTAAAAGACGATTGCGTTAGCCCAATTTCACAATCCTTACCAACACCTTTTTGGTATCCAGCTTCAGCGATAAACCGCAAGCAAGCGCTGAGCTTAACAACTGGCGGAATGGAAAATTTTTGTTGTACTGGATGTAACGAAGTGGTCAGCACGTCCAGTAAATACTTAAACGCATCTTTATTGACTCTGTAATATTTCAAAAACCTGAAAGAATGTTCACCCATAATTTCTTACAAAGTCTCTGTCATTTCCAGTGCTTCCTGCTCGTTAAAGCGAGTTTTCTTCATCTCCGCATAAAATTCTCATTGCAATGGAATACATTTTGCAAAATTACTATTTACTTTGTCTATTTGATTGTTGTACACTTTCATTAAACAAGTAAACAAATTTCAGAGTTGCAATTTCCATGTTCGAATTTTTCGAAGCGAAATTTATTCCAGGCGAAACTTACAATAGGCGGATTCAATTCGGGCGAATGAAAAAATTTCGGGCGGATTTTTTTCCGGGCGGAACTCACGATAAGGGCGATTTACTTTCGTGACCGAAAATTCCATGTGTAAGACGAGCAGAACATGAAACTATAAAGAAATGCATTTGTTTATTTTTTCTAAAAGTCTTCAGTACGTTTGCTTTTTGTGTATATTTAGGTATTGCACCCATTCGTAATTTTTTTTTGAATGAATTCGCCTTAGTGAAATCAGAAATACGACGCCAAGTATCTCAAGCATTTCGCAAATTTAAAGTCGCATCAACTTTACAGGGTTAAACAATGTGAAAGAATTCGCTGAAGACATCTGCAGCAGCTAGTCGCAAATGTAAAACAAAAGCGCTCAAAGATTACTAAAGCGATGACAAATAAGCATCCATTTCAAAATTAAAAATCTATCGACATCAATTTGGTGAAAGACGCTTAGCTTGCTGTGCAGGTTACTGCATGTATATGTACATATGTTTGTATGTATGTGTGCGTATGCAGGGATGCATTCGGCAAAGACAACGCAAAAAATCGCAATTTTTCGAGCCATATTTCTGAGTTAAAAAAAATCTGCTAACATTGCGATTGTGTGTATTGCAGCAAAAAGGAAAAGAGAAAGAAGAAGAAAAAGAAAAAGACGGCAGCGAATTAGTGCCACCTTGCAGTTAATTTTTTATTTCTTTTTCGACTATGCTTTGAAAGCGTAGCAGCGGATTAGTAACAAATACGCACAAAAAGAATTTAAGCGCATTGTGCAAGTAGACAAAAAGTAGGATAGAAATATTGAAAGCATTTGTTATATAATCGGTAATTTGTGCGAGTAGAAATCGAAGGGAAATACGTAAAATGTCTGCTTAGCAAATGTGTTTGGATTCTTATGGAAAATATGACTGATTGGATCTTTTGTCTCAAGCAGATGGCACAACGTAGAATTAAAGTCAAATAATAAAATAAAAACTTTGATATTTTGTTAAGACAAAAAAATGCATGGGGTAAAATTCTATGTTATGCTGTAAATAATTTATGACTATTTGAGTACTTAATCACAACAATTTTATGGACAGTTCGGAACTAGTTCTGAAACATTTGAAACTGGCTCAGGACTATTTTGAATTCATATCTGAACAGGTTAAATGAATATTTTAACAGCATTTCGAAGCTTATTCACAACTTCTTCATGACTATTATGAAACTATTTGAGGTATATTATAGGTCGAGTTTAATGTAATTTCGGGTTCTCGTCAGGTTATTTAAATACAATTATTGGACTAGTTTTAGAACAAACTTCTTCGAAATCATTTGAGGGTAAATTCACGACTTTTTTGAAACCACTTCAGGACCGTTTTCCGTAGTACTAGTTCTCCGGCGTACTGCGAAACGGTTCTGAAATAGTCATGAACTACAAAGTGGCTTTGAAAATTTCAATAAAAGAATGAAATTAAACACAATTTTCTTGTTTAATTTTTACCAGGTATATTTCTGTACACAATTCATTTGCCAAGCATTCTGTTTTTCTGAGGTTTGTACATAAAATTTCTTAAATTGGACTCAACTCTTTTTCACAGATGAAATGAAGAGACATAATAAATATAGAAGAAGAATTAATTATTAAATAATTATGATAGTAAAATGCAAATTCTAAAGTCATCGATAACTATTTTTTGAGACTTACAATTGTTAAAGTTTTTATAATAATTTTTAGTGACACATTTTTTTAGGTTTTCAAATACTTTTACTATTTTAAGATTTACATTAAAAAATTTCTTTCATAATGTTAACGACATGAACATTTTGTAAATCTCCAGTTCGTAAGATTTTCGGAATAAATTCCGGACTATTTCGAAAATTTTCCGTTTTTGAGGAACCACTTTAATATTAATTCGAGACAAGTTCACGAACTTTTCACCAGTTCGGAACTAGTTCGGGATTTCTTCGAAACTAGCTTAGGAACTCTTATTGACCATTTTAAGATTAGTTTGAGACTCATGAGGTCCAGTTTGGTACCAATTCGAGACAAGTCGGGACTGAGCAGAAAAGTAGCCTAAATTTATTTAACAGTACTAAATTGCACTGAAAATGTACGAAAAGTACCTAAAATGTGCTCAGGAAGTACCTTAAATACGTACCGAAAAGTAACGAAATTCTATCTAAAACGTACCGGAAAGTATACCGGAATTGTACCTTAAATGTATCGAAAAAATTGCAACGGATAAGTATACACAATCTACCAAAAAGTATCGAAAATGTACCGAAAAAGTATCTAAAATGCACCGAAAATATACAAAACTTATCTATAGGATACTGAGGAAGTTCCACGTGTAAGCACTGATAATTTTTTTCACATATCGAACGGTACTATATGTAAATAGTAAATAATATATCAACTGCTGTGTCTGTTCTTTTAGAATAAAAAAAAAGTTGCGAGTCGTCTTTCGTTCACATTTCGTAAAATTTCTCTTCGTCTGCTTAAATATAAGAACCTGAAAAAAGAATAAAAGAAAAAACGCTTTTTGAACTCACACGCGACACACTTCCCTCACTTAACATTCCAGTCATAAGAGAAAATAAAATTATACGTTAAAAGTCGAATTATTTTTATTTTACTTACACTAGTCGTTTAAAACTTATTAATCTTCCTACTCTTTCGAGTCGCAGAGAAAGGTTAGGTATAATATTTATGGTAAAATTAGTCAATGGATGGATCTCAAGTCCATTTCTTCTAGAGCAAATTAATTTTAATGTACCCTCAAGTGCAACGAGAAACTTTAAACCACTTTTCTTAAAACTATGCAGAACTAACTTTGAGTTGAATGAACCGTTTCGGGGCTTATGTCGAGACTTTAACAATCATTCCAGCACCTTTGATGTATCGGACTCACTTTTTATAATTAAAAGAACTGTTCTATCCTCTCTTAATAACAGCTAACGATCCAATTTTCTTACTTTGCATTTCTCTAACTTTGTATTCGGCTGATGAATTCTTATTCTGTAGCTGAGCAGCTTGGGATCTCGACGCTTAACAAACTTTCTTCTGTCACGACTCGGCACCTAAGATTTGTATATATAAAAACATCCGTACGTTATGCGGATTGAGCCCCTCGTGTCGGTTGGGCGGGAAAGTGGGTTTCCGTTGGGTTATAATAATAATAATAGCAAAACAGTGGCAGTTAAGAAAAAAAAATTTCGATAATTCTTATTCGAAACTACTAGTATAATAGTTCCATTCAAATATTATGTATGAATTCAAAATTGTCACTTTTTTAAAGAATAAGCTTTGAGGTTATAAGCTTATTACTTTGATATACTTTGCTAAAAAAAACTATGTACGTATATAACACAATTCCAAGACGGAACATACATTTGTCCGAATACTAAAACATACAGCAACTGATGTCAGGAGTCCACACCACCGACCACATAGAAACATAGAGCAATAAATTATTGAATGCAAATTCACAAACCGTCGACGCTGTGCCGCAGCTACCAATGAGGACAACAAAAACTACAACAACATTTCCGCATCGCTAAACCACCAAAACCAACACCGCTTGTTTGGACACAGTAGTACTAAATAGTTGTTGTTTTTTTTTTAATTTTGTTACGCTGACAAACAGAGAAAGCAAACTGACAGGCGAGCAAGTGGATCTGATTATGGGTAAACACATTGAGAGTGTGCCAAAATTTGTTGGAGGGTAGCAAAATTGAAATGAATAAAAGTACGTTTTCAATTTGAATATTGGGCAGTAATCGCCAAAGGCGCCACTGCATCGAAACACCAATTGAGTTTATTGCTGTTTTTGCACGGTTGGCATAGTCGGTTGTTTTGCTGATGTTATTACATTATGTTTTCGGTGATGACGAGCTGCGGGCGGCATAACTCAAATTGGCAAAATGTGAATTTTCAATTTGAATTTGCGCCGATTCGAGTGAATGACTAGCATGGCAGAGAAAATCACTCACACATACAGACAAACAGTACGTAGGCTCGTTTGTAAAATTGTGTGTGTAGATAATGTTTTGCATACGCAAACGTATGATAAAGCAGTAATGTGAAATGAAACGTCAACGAACTGTAATAAATGACTGACTGAATGAGTGAATGGACCGAATTTAATTTGTGCTAACAATTTTTGCATACAAAAAAACGTAGCTAGAACACTAAAAGCGCCGACATTATTAAACAAAAGTTTTGTGTTATCATTTGGTTATTTACAAAATTTAAATTTTCATTTGAAATGGCTATTTGAGATAAAAATGCTTTTGAAAAGCATTAGAAAAATTATTTCATCTCCGATGGTTTCCATAAATCAATAGGAATTTACGCTTTGTATCAACAACGTTAACACCTAACATTCTTCAAATATTTGCTTTAAATAAGCGAAATTTGTTTTATGCCTGGCGAAATATTAAATTTAGATACAGTCCTATTCAATAGGTTAGGTTAAAGTGGTTGCCAACGATCCCGCCAGCACACCTCCTCAAACCAACCTGTCCTCTGCCCTGCCCGGATCGCTTGAGTCGCTGAAGAACTCTGATCCTCTCTGCGTGCCTACCAATCTGTATGTGACCTGTTATTATTCCTAAAGCTAAGGACAAGTCTCTCCTGCCCAGCAAGAGAAGACCTCGACATCCTTTGACAACCCACGCTGGCACCATAAGCTGGAGTTGATGCAGGTGCTATCGTTTTTCCAGCGATTCCCTACTTCTTTAAGATATAAAGCACTTAGAAAGTGCTTGCAGGTAGTGAGCGGCAACCTTAACCCAACCAGCGCGCTGAAAGCGGATTGGATGTTCCCCCTTTTGCAAGCTCGTCCACTGTTTCATTGCTGTAGTCTTAGAGTGGCAAACGTCGCGAACCGATTTCCTGTGATATCGATCAGGAGGATATTTAGTATGGAGTCTAATGCTTCCAAAGGGGGTTATGCATAGAGCCCTACATATGCATATCAACGACAAACTTTGCACCCTTTGAAGTACTAATAGCGTTGTTTTCTTATTGAGACTGGTCTGCCCAGATAATTGGCAAATTCCCTCAGCCTCAGCGCCCTATTTCCCACTACAGGAAGCTTTAAAGTGGGGTATCATACTTTATTATGAAAACAATAAGTTCTGTTTTGTCCGGGTTCACACCCAAACCTTCTGCTCTGGATAAGTTCTCCAACTTTTTTAGTTATTCAAGAGGTAGGCGTAGTAGAAAAATTAAAACAAAAATTATGAGCTGTGTGTATTTTGATTTTGCTTAAAAATCCAAAGTTTCACTAATATTTTATCAACTACCTTGAATCGTACTGAAATCATTTTTATCACAACGAAATACGTACAAAATTTGACAACTCACTTAAAAAAAAAATTACTAATCAAAGTTTGTTGCGCCTACCTTGATGTATGTACATCGATTTTGACCAAAAAATAGCGTAAATTTTCTCAAAACTGAACAGGCATCCGAATAAAATGATTTGCGTGTTGTCTCTTGTTAAAGTATGCTAAAAGTTTTATTTGGCATTTTCATGATTTATATTTTTATAGAAATGCCCTTTTCAAAATTCTTGAATTTTCCTATTTTCACCAACTTCTATTGGCCTCTGTATCAAAGTTTCAAATTATATTTTACTTAAGCGCCTCCATGTAAATATATCATGTCTTAGACAATAATACTAGCTTTTTTGAAAGCATTTGGAAATAATTTCCATAGACTTGTTTGTTTAGACAATTGTAATATCAATGATTCTTTTTTTTAAGAACTGTGTAAATGCCTCTGCGTGCTTTGTATTTATTATCGAAACTTAACTTTTAAACATAATTTTTATTAAATATGTATTTACATTGCAGTCAAATATCTTGCAAACCATATCTACCCTGTCTTAGTTAACAGTACAGCATTAGGCGTGCCATTTCATTAACTTAAATTTTTTTACTTCTAAACTGAACTCAAAAATTTAAATTTAAGATAACCAGCAAGTAGAATATTTAGGACATCTATTCCTTTTCGCAAGGCGCTAGCGTTAAATTCGCACAGCTATCTATTAACTACAAACCACTGCTAATTGGCTAGCTACATTACTTTGCTCAAATAAAAGCAATTATAACTTTCTGCATTCACGAAATTGCTCTAGCGCCCTCTGCAGCAGACGCTAAGTCAGATAAATGTTGCATTCCGCATAGTTAAGACAAATTGCTAGCTAACCATTTTAGAAGTGTCTGAAAGAGTGAATAAGATAGCAAGTACTTATCCTAGTTTTTGTGCTGCTTCTGTCTTTTTTCTACTCTTCTACTGCCATTTTCAGCTGCCATATACAGCAAAAATCGTAGTTTTCCCTCAGAAGCGCAGCTGTTATGTACAGTTTCTGTGGCTGAAGCAACAATGAAGTGACACTCAAAAGGAGCAAATGAGCTTAACTATGCTTTCTCTTTTTTTTTTTTTTTTTGTAACGTAGTAGTTCTCAAGTTTGGTTGCTGCCAACAAACGAGATTAAACTATGAATTTGTCAAGGCTATGCTAGGCTAGTATGCTGACATTGCACGACGCCAGTGAGTTGTGGTAGTTGGGTGTTGATCTCATTATAAATGTAATTTATTATGAGCAGGTGGAATGTAATTAAACACCGTGAAATTAAAAGTTGCCGCTTCTAACAGAGGTAAAGAGTTATTTTTTTTTCTTTTTGAATGCAACGGGATATTATTTTCAATTGATATTAAATTTGTTACATACATATAAACTAGTTAATGCAGAATATGCCACTGCGTATGAGTGTCGTGTAAGTTTGTGGAGCGGAGCTAGAATATTCCCATTACATTTTTGTATAACAATGAACAAGTTTCAAGTGGCTAGTAATTTCCATTAATTTTTTAGAATTTTTTAGGTTACGATTTTCTTCCATAAAGCGAATAAGCAAAATTGATTTTTATGTGGCCGCGACACCCTTGACCCTGAGTTCGAAGATCATCACAGACAATTTAATTTAAATCATAGAATAATTTGTTTCTAAAAGACTAAGATTCATTTTAATATAATTTTCCGCGTAAGCGTAAGAATTTTTTTTGCTGTGAATTATGACAATCAATAATCCTACCCAAAAGTCTATGTTTCCTTCCTTATGCGTTTATGCGAGACTTTCGTAGTGTTATTGCGTAACCCAATTTTCCCGTTTTGTGATTGAAGACTACTTTAACTTTTCTCCAAAGTGTGTTCCACATAGTTTTTTGAGCAACTAATCATATTTTTAATAGCGTTCTTTGTAAAGGAAACTAATTAATAATTAAAGTTAAGTTAATTTTTTTACAAAACACGCTAAAGCCCAAGTTTTCAAGATATTAAAAAAAAATATTTTAATAGCTTAACCAAATGCATGAAAACTTCGAACTAAAAAACATTAATTCATAGTTAGTTTAAAACTATGCAAACCTCAATTAGCTAAAAAATACCGCTGATTTGTTACAATTTTTTCTGATGCAATTCCATAAGTTTATTCATAAAACGAATTCTATTTTTTTTTATATAAAAAAATTGCAGAATAGAGTTAGTAAAGAAATTGTGAAAAAATCATGGCCCCCAGCTGCAATTAAAAACTTTTACTTTTCTATACTTTAACAAAATGGTCTTAAAAACTATAGAAACACAAAAATAAAAAAAATAATAATTAGCTAATAATTATAACAAAATTTTCGACAATTATTTTAAATTTTGTAGTAATTTTTAGAGATTGATTTATATGATTTGGGAAAAAATTTTATCGTATTTTAGTAGAAAATTATAAGAAATAAAATATTAAAAAAAATATAATCAAAACATGTGGATTCCATATAATTATGTTATGCAGTACAGTAGATTAGTGAATAATCAAAATAAAATCACAATTTTTTTTTTTCCTAGAGTTGCCGGTGAAAGTCATGAAATTCGGTTTGCCGCTAAGCAATCGATGGATTAACTAACGATAGAAAATTTTTTTTTAATGAATTAAGTTTTAGCGTGTTTTTCTACTTCCATACTATTTCTAACTGATCCCTGAGCCTGCCTCAGCTAAGATAAAGTCTTTTCGCAACTTTTGAAGGATACACAAAAAAAACCGACTAGCAATCCCTATTCTCTGATAAGCCAAATACAAAAATATAGTCACCTACACGGTAGTGCGAAATACCAGAAAATTTCTATGTCGCCAATGTCTTTTTATTTGAAAAGGGTTTAGGTATTTCGATTTTATTTTAACATTTATTATTTTTCAAATTAAAATGCCATATAGACTAGTGTTTAAAATTGTTTTTCGAGAATGAAGTTTTAAAGGCCATACATTTTTATTTTGGAAAAAGTTTACTAACATTTTTCGCATTTTCGAGACATTATTTAAATAGAAAAAATGGCGGAAAAGCTTCAGTTAAAACTGTTAAAAATCAATTAATCTAAAAGAACTTTGTTTATTATCATACTAAAATTAAAAGGCTACATAACTGCGTACTCAATAATACCTTTTTAGTTTTCTACAAAGTTCATATCATTAGTTTGTATGGTTTTTTTATGATGAGCTTTTTCCTGAAATTCAACGTAGGAGAATTATAATTCGATTAGTTCCCTGTTTTAACGAGTTTATGAAGAAAGCTGCTCTAACCGTATTGCAACTTTTTAGAGCACGAACACTTAAGTTCGATTGCATACATAGTTCGCCATAAATTGACAGATATTGAGTTCTCTGTGGCTAAATAAATATTCCATATCGGTCATATTTTAGTTACATTCCATGCAAAAAAAAAAGAAATTAAATCAAACAACTTATGTACGATTTTCCAAAAATTGAGGCTCATGTAGAGAAAAAAAGTTGATTCGAACAAAAGAACTTTTTTTTTGTATTTTTCATTGCCTTCAAAAATTGCTTCATCACATTTTGCGGCACCCAATACACTACATGCAAATGCGCTTCAACTAAAGGAGTTTTTAAGCATAAAATACTTGCACATAATTATATATGTATGTACATACATACATACAACAATTTATACCGCGCGAATTCGTCTTCATCGTTGAATTTCTCAAATTTGTTGAGATTTATGCATCATTAGTCACATAGCTTCTATGTCTTTCCGTAATGAAAATGCGCTGGTGCTTCTTCTGCTTGCGTGGTAAAATTTGTAATTTAGTTATATACAGAATTGTAAGCATTTGTAAGGGTACTCTAATTAATGTTACGCCATTTGGCTCTGACAGACGATGTGATTTTTCTCGGCTGACAAGAAGTTAAGACTTAATAAATGGCTACAAACCATTTTGGGTATATTGCTGATATCAAAAGTTTTCACTTGTGCGGCAATCTGTATGAGTCCTTCTAACGTGAAATAGAGAAATTCAAGCAGCAGGAAGTTGTAGTCAAAGTGCAACAAAGCTCTTACCGGAATGTTTATTATATATTTTTATATCAGCCCCTAAGAAAAATGTATTTATTTACAACTTGTTGCTCTAGTTGAGGGAAGAGTTTGGCGTACAAGGACGTGATTACCCAGCAATAAAATGTTTCCATTCAATTTTTTTTTTTTTTGAACAAAATGAATGTAAACAATCAATATAAATAACACTCAGATAGCAAAAAGTTATCCATCACCTAAACTTTGAACGATAATTAATTGTAAAAGCAAATGTCAGAAGCTCTTAAAAGATCATAACAGCTATTAAATATGCCAACTGTGCTAGAAATGTCCTACAAATATTTATGTCCTTTTCTGTATATTTGTATGTTTGTATGTAGTAGCTTTTATGTACCTAAGAGCTTGTTTAAAAGGCTCAAATTTTCATCGAACAACGGAAGTTA